>OY728145.1:689070663-691570663 GCA_963277665.1 Viscum album | reverse complement strand
TCCACCTTCACATGCTGACAAGTGAGGCATCGAGAGACAAAATCTGCTACTTCTTTCTTCATACCTAGCCACCAGTGCTTTTGTCGAAGGTCCTGGTCCATCTTCGCCACTCCTGGATGTACCGCTAGAGGGGATGTGTTGAACTCCCTCAACACTTCCTTCTAAAGTGACTCTGGAATCGTTGTACGTCCTCTAAAGAGGATGATGTGCTACCCACCTTCAGAAAATTCATCAAGTGCCTGCCCTGTGGATATTTGAGCACGTCATGTCTCACAGTCAGCATCTCCACACTGTGCCTCCCTGACTCGCTAAAGAAGTAGTGGAGTGACTGTAAGAGACTAAAGAAAGGATGATCTGTCTCAATCCACAAAGGATATCTGTAAAGCAGCCAGCTACTATGTCTCCTCTCCTAGCAGCTGTATACTAGATATCCTACTAAGCACATCTGCTACAATGTTCCCCTTCCCAGGAGTATAGACTATCTCGAAGTCATAGTCCTGGAGGAACTCAATCCATCACTACTATCTCAGGTTTAGTTCCTTCAGAGAGAAGATATACCTGAGACTCTGGTGGTCAGAGTAGACTGTGAAACACCCATCCATCAAATAGTGGCACCACATCTTCAGGGTGAAGACCACTGCTGCTAACTCCAGTTCATGGGTGGCATAGTTCTTCTCATGATGTCTCAACTAATGAGAACCATAAGAGATCACTGCTCGCTCTCGCATCATGACACATCTGAGTCTGGTCCCTGATGTGTTGCAGTAAACTACGTAAACTATGCCCTCATCTAGAAGCCTCAAGATGGGGGCACTAGTCATCCTCTGCCTCAGCTTTTGAAAGCTCTGATGGCATCTCTCATACCACACGAAGGGTTACCCTTTCTTCATCAAGGATGATAGTGGTGCTGCAACTCTAGAGAAGTCTGGTACGAACCTCCGATAATATCCATCCAAACCCAAAAAACTTTGAACCTCCATCACAGTCATGGATGGCTCCCAAGCAAGTACCGCCTCAATCTTCTCTGGATCCACTGCAACTCCAGCCTCTAACATAACATGTCTGAGAAAGTGAACCTCTTGGATCCAGAAATGGAACTCTGAGAGCTTATCATAATGATGGTGCTCTCAGAGTGTGTCCAGTACCACCCGAAAATGGTAGGCATGCTCCTCCTCAGTAGTCGAGTAGATCATAATGTTGTTGATGAAGACTACGACAAAGAGATCAAGGTATGGCAGGAAGATCCTTTTCATGAGTGCCATGAACACTGTTGGAGTGTTTGTTACACTGAGGGTCATAACCAAGAATTCATAGTGGTCGTACCGACACCTGAAGGTCGTCTTCTGCACATCCTCATCTCAAACTCTCATCTGGTGATAGCCTAATCTGAGGTCTATCTTCGAGAACCACCTTGCTCCCTTCAGCTAATCAAAGAGATCATCAATCCTCAGAAGTGGGTAATTGTTCTTCATGGTCACCTAGTTCAGGCGACGGTAGTTGACACAAAGACTCAATGTCTCATCCTCCTTCTTGGAGAATAGAATCTGGGATTCCCAGAGAGAAACATTGGGTCGGATGAATTACTTCCCCTGTAAGTCTCCTAGTTGTACCTGCAGCTTGCGAATCTCCATGGGAGCCATCCGATATGCTGGTGTAGATATCGGCGTCATCCCAAGGTACAGGTAAATGTAGAAGTCCACCTCTCTTTGAGGAGGTAGTCCTGGAACATCGTCAAGGAAAACATTCATGTACTGGTCCACCACTATAGGATAGCTCGGACTCTCCACATCTACCGCTCGGAGGGTAAGGCAGGCCAACTAATGAGTGACCAGCTACACTTTCCTCCGAGTAAGTCTATCCTATGTTGCAAGGGCTCCCTTATCGCCTGTGAAGGTGAGCCTGGTCCCATCCATGCAGACACACCACACATTGTGCCAAATACAGTCGATCTGAGCATGGACTGTAGATAACCATTTCATACCCAATATGACGTCTTAAGGCCTCAACGCCGCTGCGAGGAGATCCCAGCCGAAGCTCTCACCTCCTAGAGTAAGATCACATTGCTGGCACTAGTGCATGATCATCGAGTCTGCTCCCATAGATGTCTCTAGCCGTAAAGATCAAGACAACGACTCTTTCAGAATCTCCAAGCTCCGAACGAGGGCAGTGGAAATGAAAGAGTGACTGGCACCTGTGTCTATAGGAACTATAGAAAAGGTGTACTAGACACATATCGTACCTCGAATCATCTCTGGAGCACCGTGATTGTAAGCCTTACCTACCTAGAGCTGAGATCTCCCCTATCCACCTACTCCCTACGATTGGGGTGGACCTCCTGGTGGTGGTGGTGGTAATACCTCGTAATGTTGTCCACTTCCAGTTGCACGACCATCTCCTCTCCCATGTCTGCCTACGACCTACAGATCGCCTCGATCGAACCTATACCTCTTCCTGGGAGGTCCCTCAACTGTCTACTGATCATTTGTACGGTGGGTCAGACAGTCACGAGCCATGTGACCCTGCCTGCCGCATATGAAACATTGCATGTTCCACACATGACTGGCTCTATCTCGTGTGCCTCGCACAATCGAACCTGTGTCCTGAGGTCGTCCACCAGATGGTCTGGTCCACTTGGACCTATGCGACATATGTCTGCTGCCAGCTGCAGAAGACTCTACTATGTGATTCCCAGTGGTGGGTTTCGCTGCAGGTGACTGCTTAGCAAGGAAACTCTCCATGAAGAGGGCTCTCTCTAACACCCCTGCCTGCGTCAGGATGCTGAGGGAGATCATCAAAGCTCTGATCTCTCACTTGAGCCCCTGCTCGAAGGTCTAGGCCCTGAAGGATGGGTCTCACACCATATCTGTGGAGTAGCATGAGATTTTGGTGAACCTCGCTTAGTATTATGCCACCGTCATGCTACCCTACTATAGATGCAGTAGCTCCTGTATCCACACCGCCCGTAGGGTGGCTGGGACAAGCTCCACCTGAAGGAGGCTCTTGAAGTCTTCCCAGAGTAGTGTCGCCATGTCATGCACCTGGAGCATCAGGCTCCACCATCAGCCTTCTACTGCCTAAAAGAGACTCATGAAAAGGATCGCCATAAGGTCTGTCGGTGTCCCTACCAGTTTGAAAACTCTCACTAAAGCCTCCAGCCAATCCTCAGTTTCCTGCGAGTCCATCTCTCCTCTGAACCTGGGCGGCCTCTTGCGTTGGAACTCGTGCAACATGCTCAAAATACATGCACTCTCTACTACTGGGGCTGGTGGTATCGGTGGCCCAATGGGTAGTGGTACTGCTGGTGCCTCCGATGTAATAGGGCCATGCACTGAGGCCTCATCGCTCAGTGGGCTATCATATCGTACAAATCTTGTAACCCTGGTTGGCTATCTGCGTTGGGCCATCATAAAAAGATACAAGTGTGCCACAGTCAATAAGTTATACCTCGTGAGCTGACTTAGAGAGATCACATAAAAAACTCTTGAAAAACACACACAATCAATGTTTCCTTGCACTGAGTTGGAAATCAGAAGTCAGGGTCCTAGTGTATGGATACATTGTTCACCGCACCAACACTGGACTCCCTGGACTAAAAACCACACTTAGTACACTTAACACTATTGCTTCAAAGAAAAGAAAGATCAGATTCCTATGTTCTGTGGTAGAACTGAGTCCTCTGATACCAATTTGTCAAAACCCATCCCCCGGGGCCCATGTCGTGACTACCCCAAGCCCGCCTTCCATAGGCCAGGGCTGGCGACTAGCACCAAAGGAGTAAATCCCTAAACTGGGAAGGCATTGCCTTTATAACTGAAAAACACACACAACAGAGTGAACATATGAATACAAAAAACTAAGAAAAACTGTATAACAAGAGAGTGTTGAAAAGTAAAGAGGCCGGAAATACAAGCCCAACTGTAAAGTACGAGTACAGCTGAAAAAGGGACAGTTGAATGGTGAAAATCATATCTTGGATCGTCCACCACGGATACTACCTAAAGGGTAGGTAATTATTGCCTCCTAAAGCACTCCACGTCTATCAGTATCCTTCAGTTACAGTCTCGTTGTGAGGTCCACCTTCGGGTACCGTCCAGTCCTCGTACACTCAGCCTCGGTCAATGTTGTTCATCGTTTGCATCAATCAAAATGAGGTACGAGCATAGACCATGTAGGGTTTAGTATAAAGATACTCAGAAGGGACCCGGAGACCACCAAGGTATCTAAAAAATCCAACAAGGATAAACCACAGAGTATGAAAACAATGGGTTGTCATTACTTAGGTATATGCCCATAGATATACCTAAGTTATCAAGTAACCCATCTCAGTCATGAGGAAAAAATAGAATCTGATGACTCATCTCACATAGGTATACTACTTATATAGAGATAGAAATGATCAGATATAGCCACTAAATCATCTAAGTTGTCGGACCCACACAGGATCCAGGACCAGCAGTTAGAACTATCGGACCCACACAGGATCCTGGAATAGTAGTTGGAGCTGTCAGACCCACATAGGATCCAGGAATAGAAGTCAAAACTATTGGACCCACACATGATCCAGGAAGAGTAGTCAGAGGTGTTGGACCCACCCAAGATCCATGAATAGTCGTCAGTGCACAGCCAGCCACAGGGTTCTGCATGAAGCAAGGTTGATTCCGGGAGGGTCTGCTCCTCAATCCAAGTGTTGATACATCAACTTCCATGAAGTCCCAATTTTATGTATCCAAAATATACGTCTTTCCAAAAAAACCCAATGAGATAGACGGTGCATCAATCGGACGCCCGGTATGAGAGTTATTGGAATTTCCGTTCTGAGGGCCCGGTTGGATTTAGGTTCAATCCAACCTGGTCGTACACCAACTGCATCCAAACCTCAAGTGGGGTATACCAAAAGAACCATCTCGCTCCAAGATTTCCTTCGCCGTAGGGGGTTCGTCAATCGGACACCTGTAGACCATGTTATGGGCGAAAAGGTGAAATTGGACCAAGCGGGTCTGGGTTCGGTCCGGCCCAGTCGAACCAACCCAACCCGACCCGGGTCTGACCCTCTCGGTGGGTCCGACTTGGTCTGCGAGGCGGCCAGGCCCACGCTGGGTCCGGCTTGACGGCTCACAGGGTTCACCCTAGCCATGTCCAGGGGGGAAGCCATGCCCCCTAGATCCCGAATGGCTAATCCATTCAGGTGGACTCCAAATCAGCGCCACATGGCGCCGGTCCGTGTCATGCGGGACCCGCTAGGTCCCGCTCCTTCCGGCTGGTTGAGCGGTCAGTCGCCTCCTGTGTGACGCCGTTGCGCTGCGCCACCTCTGGTGACCCAGTGGCCTAGGCCGCCGGTCTTCATCACCATCAGCCTAGAGTCGGCCGCCACTACATCGTTGTGACCCTCCATCGATCCACCGCACGTCGTGGTTGCACTGCGCCTTCTCCGACGACCCAGCGGCTTGGGTCGCCGGCTTCCTTTGCAGCCGGCCACCGCAGTCTATCGGCCATAGGTTACTCCTCCGGTAGCAAGGTTTTGCCGCCACCATCCATGCAATGTCGATTGTCATACCATTCGCTACGAACTTTCTGCGGGTCATCGGACAAGTTCTGGTGGCCCGATTCTCATTCTGGAAGAAGTCGCGCACTCCTTGGGTCATCACCTTCGATCCTCAAACTAAGATGAAGAGAGACGCTCATCCCAAAATCATGCTGTGTTAGGTGCCAGAATCCATAATAAAGGTGGAGGGGTTGGGCCGTGTTTTATCTTCCCACACCCTCCGCGTTAGGGTGATATCAAGCGACTTCGAATTTTAAGCCACGACGGAAAATGAAGAACACACAAAAATTAACAATCTTGAACCCCTACCATGGATTTTTTGTTCGTTGATGATGTCATCGAAAGGTGGACATCATTTCTTTGATGTTAGGAAAGAAGATGAAGAAGTCAAGGATGACGTCGTCAGCGTTCTTCAAGGACGGTGCTTCCTCCCTTGTTATGGTTGAATATTGTTCTTTGTTGGGAGAAGAAGTGTTCTTCATTGGAGAACTCTTTTTTCTCCCCAAGATCTCCTTTTTCCAGGCTCCACCCAAATGAAAATGCCAACCCCTCCAAAACTAGTGGATTAAGTTAATCCATTATTTAATTTTTGGCTCAAAAATTTTAAAAATATTCAAAACAATTAATTTGGTGGATTTGTCACCATAAAGTGGGGAGCTCAAGGGTTCTACCCACTTAATGGAGAGTTTCAAGGGGTTAAAAGCCCGGGTGGTCCCTACCTCATTTATCCTCCCATGGGAGGTTGAGTTAGAGTGGGCCCCACCACCATAGCTTCTCATAGGAGGTTAAGGTGTGGTGGCCCCACCTTTAACTTCCAATAGGAGTTTTTAACTAATAAAATAAAATAAGACATGAAATTATTTTATTTTATTATTCCACGTAAAACCCAAAAACTATCTTCAATTCTTGAATCACTGTCGTTGAAGTGAAAGTCTCCTTAAGCGAATACCAGCACTGCGAGTTCAATGGTTCCCTCAGAATTCCATTCCGAGAACTGGTTAAAAATTTATAAAATCCCGCTTGTACATTTACTAAACATACCCGAAAAAAACTTCAGAAATTGATTTCGGGCACACCGGGCCTCGGAATTATGTGCCGTTAGTTTTCGTGGACTCGTAATATTCCCATGTATTTTAGAAAAACAATTACATAGAAGTTACGGGTCATTAAAGTAAGGCCCATAACATATGTTCTAGGTATCACTACATATCCCGCGAGGGAAGGAATCAAGCCACACATAGTTTTTTAAATGGTATAGTAGGTGACCCATGCTGGAGGCAATTTTCTCTCAAGTGAGAACAATGTTATGTGATGTAGTTTTACGTCATGTGGTGAGGACATTGGTAGAAATATTTAATTTCATGTTTCAGGGATGAATTACATATAGTTTAACGTTATGTGGTAAGGACATACACGTTATACAGTTTAATGTCATACAGTAAGGACTTTTTATCCTACAGTTTAACATCATGTGATCAAGACATTCCTTTTCATTAAATGGAAAATTTCTTCCAGAACATTTCTTCTTTAGGAGTTATAATAATCTTTCTATCTATTTAAGTTAAGCAATATACTCCCTTATAATATATCTTGTGTATTTCATATGGTCTCTCCCAATTTGGTTCAAATATTTAGGGTTTCTTTCCGAGTATCATTGGAGTTCTAAGGACCAACACCAATTCCCCTTTAAGAAAAGATAGAATGTGAACCTTTTTGTTGAAGGCTCATGAAATTCGACTTTGTTAAATCTCCAAATGTTGCAATGTATGAAATCTTCTCTCATCCAGTTGCTACAACTCATTGATCCATTTTTTGGATTTATTATATTTGGAGAGTTCATCAAAGATGGAAATGCAGAGCGAATGTAATTGAACTCTGATGGGTATATCCACCTCTATCTCGTATACTAATGAGTATAGGGTTTCTTTAGTGGCGGTGTGGGTTGGGGTTCGATAACCCCACAGATCATGGAGGAGCTTGTCTAGCCATGATTTCTTTTCATTATTTACCATCTTTTAGAGTATATTTTATAATGTCTTTTTAAATGAATCTATCTATATGTTTGAAGTTTCATAGAAGTGGGACAAATGGTTGGTCTTGATACCATACTCCAGATATAATTTCTCCAATTCAGTAGAAAATAAATTGGTGTCATTTTCCATTATCATTGTATGAGGGACACCAAATCTGGTGATGATGTTTTCTTTCACAAAGATGACAATGCTTCTTTACTAGACCTCTTTAAGGAGTAAATATTCTTCCTATTTTTAAATGAATTTAGTAAATTTGAGGATATACTCTAATTACATAGTTGTAGTGTGAGGATATGTTCTCATTACATCCATTCTCCCTATGGAAAATGGCCATGAGTACATAGCTATATAGAGTAACTCTGGGGTTTGGTGGATGAAGATGTCGTGAACTTTGTAGGAATGGTACTTTGTGGTTAATTTAGTGAAATATAGTATCATAGTGGGCTAGTAGCATTCAAGACATCATATTTTATGAGAGATATTGGATATTTATTGGTGTAACCTATGAGATCTAGAATTCACTTCCTTCATAAAGGAAACAGACTCATCCATAAATTCATCTGGGAAGGCTCCCACCAAGTACTCACTTATAGAGGTCTTATTGTTGATTTGTTTCATCATACAAAAGAAAATTAATTAATCATATTTGGATTTTATCCCTTCTATACATGTCTAGAAGGATCTTTCCCTTTTGAAGGTAATCCACAAAGGGAGTCATCCAAGAGGTAGTAGGACCATATGGATTAGGGATGGGACTAATCTCATCAATTTCTTATATGGTGGCTTGAATGAATGGTAAGACCATATTATGGTAGGTAATGCATATGACTATCTCATCCTGTTATGGGTAAGCTAGGGTTGTGTATGAATTTTCTAATGTAACTTCCTGTGAAATTTGTTACTGGGGGTATGAGTTAATGTTATCTCTGAGAGGAATTACACCATTAACAATCAGACGTGGTTAAATAAGGTATTATCTCTTCCTTTTGATAACATAATCACCATTGAATTTCCTGGTGACCAATTCTGAGTCACCTTTTATCTTCAACGGTTTTACTCATGCTTAAAGTTCTATCTCTAAGACTGTAATGAGAGCCTGATATTCTGATTCATTATTTTCCCACCCTTCTGACGGTATGAAGGAGTAAGGAATGACTACCTTTTCAAGAGATATGAGTATGAATTCAAGTCCCACTTTTTTAATATTGGGATATTGTATCCTTTTTCCTAAAGATCTTATGGATGGTCACCCAAATACATCTCCCATATTTAGGGATATTTATTTATAGAGAAATCCACTTCATCGGGTAGTTCAGTATAAAATAGAGTCATTTCTTCTATGGGGTTTTCTTCCAAGAAATATGCTAATGCTTGGCCTTTGATGGACTTATAATGCATGAACTGTATGTAAAATTGTTTCAATATGACTGCCCACCATGAAATAAATTTAGTTACATTGGATAACTGTGAATATACTTGAGTGGGTTATTGCACAAGACCAAATAGACGTCATGGTGCTGCAGGTACTGCCTCAACTTCTGGACCAAAAATATTATCACCACACAACTCTTTTCTATATTTGTATACTAATTCTATGCATCGATCATGGTTTCGAAAATATAGTAAAGGTTTTTTCACTACCGACGTCATTCTTTGATGTAAGGAAGGTTCCTAGGGATCACTCTAAGGAAGTCACATACAAAATTAGTGATCTTCCTTCAATGGGAAGCATTAGCACTGGAGGGATTAATTGATATTTCTTGAGTATTTCAAATGCTTCTTGAAAATCATCATCTTATTGATATTAGACCCCCTTTTTCATGAACTTGGTGAGGAGAAAATATTTTCTTGGAAGATTGACTATGAAGAATTAAATTTAGGGTAGATGTCTTTAATGTCCCCTCTACTCTGTGAGGTTTTATGGAGGTTACATACCAAGGATATCCTTTTTCTTCTTAGGGTCTACATTTATCCCATAATGGAATACGAAGAAGTTGAGTAATTTCACTGAGGTAATGTCAAAAGAACATTTCAATGAGTTCATTTTTAGGCTATGTTGTTGCATTTTGTTGAATATGACTTGAATATCTGATAGGTGGTCTGAGTATTGTCTTTTTTTTACCACAAATTCATCAACATATCATTCAATTAACTTCCCCATGAAGGGGTTAAATATGCAATTCATGGTGCATTGATACGTAGCACTATCATTTTCCTGGACGAAGGGCATTACATTGTAGAAAAATACTCTCTTGGGGGCTGAAATTGGTAGCTTCTTCATATTATCTAGACATTTGGATTTATTTGTATCCTGAATATTTATCCATGAATAAGAGAGCCTCATATCTGGCAGTTTCATTGATCATCAATTTTGTGATTAGGACCGGGAAGCAATCTTTCGGATAGTATCGGCTGGGATCCCTAAAATCGATGAAAAATATGATATTCCCATTATTTTTTATGGGGATAATATTGGACAACCATATGAGATATTGGAACTCTTGAATGAATTTTCTCTTATGATCATTTCAACTTCAGTCTCTTTTTTGTAAGCATGTGTGAGGTGTGTCCTTCTAGCTGCTTTCCTGTAGCCATGGCGATCTTATGGAAGGCGCAAGTGGTGATTGGACACATCAGGTTTGAGGAGTGGAATTTTTATATAGTTATGAGAGAAAATATATCAATTATACCTTAGGAAATTGGTGTATACCTATTTCTTCTCAGACAACATGGATGCACTAATTATAGTGGGTCATAGTTCTTCTTCTATACCCAGTTTTATTTCCCTAAGTTTCATAATGATGGTAGAGACACCATCCTTAAATGATGGAGGGGAATACTTAAGGTATTATTTATCTTACACTTCCATATGTTACTAGTCTTATTCTTCTACTGATGGGGAAACAATATTTGATATGAGCTCCTTAGCGTTAAGATAAGAGTCGCAATTTTGGAATTTTCAAAATGAAGAAACTTCTTCTGATCTAGCTGAAAGAAGGGACTTTTCCGAAGAGGGTGGAGGGAGGGGTGGAGGAATGCGTTATTTTTTATCTAACTTAGCTAGTGAGGCAGGGATTATCTGGATCTATGAGGATGTATTGTGATCATTTCAATTCGAGCATTCACTATTATTTACGGGACTAGTGGATTTTTCTGCACTTTTAGGCTCAGTTGTTATGATTGAAATCATGAGAACTATCGAATACGGGTACAAATTTAGGATCATGTACTCCACATGATTGATGGGAAGTATGCATTCTTTGAATAGATTTTTTTAAGGGGTTAGTGGGGACTATCTCCAAACCGTTTGGTTTAGTGAACCAATCAACACCCTCAACCGAGGGTCTCTTCCCTTTCTGCTCGTATAATTCTGCATTGATATAGTGTGACTCATTTCAAATGGGGCCTTGTCATTGTACAACATCCCATTTTTTCCATTAGTGAAATATTTGATGCATTTTTGGTTGGATGATAGAATCTCATGTGCGGATCAACTGAGGACTTCCTACAAGAACATTAAAAGACATTTTTTTCCAAACCACCAGAAATTCTATATCAGTAACATGGTCACCAAATCGATTTTTGAGATTGATTTAGCCCAATTGTTTCTACTCACTTTTTCTATAACACAACAAGGTTGTAGAAGAGGGTGCTAGGTTATCTTTGTTACAGCGTAGCTGATTAAGTATTCTCACTGAGAGGAGATTAAATCCAGATCCATTATCAATAAATACTTTTCAAACCTCAATACCATTTATCATGTAAGACACATATAGGGTTTGTATTTTTTCCAGTATAATGGGGTCTTCATCTTGATATATAAAGGAAATAACCACATTGAATTATTTAGGATCAGTCTTTGTAAAATATACTTTAGAGGCTTACACTTTGGATTCAAAATTTTGGGGGCTTAGAAAAAATTCTATATGAACTTCCCTGAGATCTTTTGACGTATTTATGGCATCCATGATTGATGGAGTGGTTGGTACTGAAGCTAATTACTTCATAATATCAAACGTTTTCCCCAAAGGTTGGTATTTACTAACTTGTGGATTCTCTATAATGGGTGTTTTAGGATCTTGACCATTGGATGAGGATGGTTTTTCCCTTAGGACAGGAGCTAAAGGTACTTATGTGATTTGTGGGGTCAGCCTAGCCAATATTCCTTCACACTGTTGGTGATTGGAAATTTGTTCCTCTTTTGATGGATATTCCAGGATGATTAGACCAGAGTGGATTCCAGAAGGGGCAGTGAAATTTTCCTATTCATTTTGGTTCCACTTAAGGGATCTTCTGTGAGTTTTTACAACATTAAAAGTTTGATCTAGGGTTGGGTAGTAATTTGTTTTCTTTCATGATTGTGTCTTCCCTAGTATCCCCAGCTTCTGGGGCCTCTACCTCTGGTTCCTTGATTGGGTGTATGGAACTTGGATTTATATCCATACTCTTTATCAGAAAACTCATCCACTAATTGAATGACATTGATGAATCCAAATATTAGTTCCTCGATTAGTGATGAGTCTTCCAAATTGACTTCTTCTAGTGGTGTTGTTTTGCGGGGCGGTGCATGTGCTTTCAAATCTACTGGCACAATTTCTAAGAGTGCCAAATCTATCGTTGTCCTTAACACAGGTTCATCTTCTTTCACTTACTCTCTACCTTTCTGGTTGAACTTCTTCTTAGAAAGTTGACTCTTGGAGGATTGTGGGTCTAATGATATTGGTTTCATTGCATTAAGATCAATTGAAAAAACATTTGGTTGCTTCAACTTCTCTTAAATTTTTACATGAGATTGAATGACTATTTATAGATTCATCCAACTATCTAATTTCTACTTCTTTTTTCTAACACTTTTTTCCACTCATCTCCTTCATCCAGGTCAGTGGTGGAAACATATTCCACTTATGTTGTGGGTGGCCACAATTTGACTTGATTGAAAACTATTGTTCTTTACATGAGTTATTAAACAAAAAATCATTATTGGATGGTATGTCCCGGTATCTGGTGAAAGGGTCAATAATCTGGACGGTCATAAATATTGACATCATCAACCCTATTTGGCTCTAGTAGACTGATAAAATTGCAATTCATGGTGACTAGAAAGTAGATATGGAGTTGTTCATCTAAATAAAAATAAACTTTATTTCTACATTCATCAAATTGGTTTATCATGGGTCCCCTCTACTCATCCTATCGGTGTGGAGGTTTTTATTGATTACAAAGAGTCCCTCCTAGATTTGGTGTGAGCCTGGGAGCTAGAGAAGGCACAGAGGGTGTCTTTAGAATAACATAGACCACTTTATCTCTTCCTACTCTTTTTTCTGGGGCTGATGGGGCTAATCAAGACTTGAGATTAGTATGTTTTAAGAAATATTCTATTATTTGGAAAATGACATAGAAATATAGAAACCCACTCGTATATTTTACTAGGATTAGTGAAGTTTACACCATGTCATGGAGGTTATCAATGCCCATGGAAAGAATATTATCATGGGGGAGTGGATGGTTCAAGGAGAAGGTTAGAAAATTTCATCTAGAAATGAAATCTAAGACTCTCTCATTATCCTTCTATTTGTAGTTCATGAGGTAACTAATTATTGTCTTTGGAAACATTTAGCTGAAATAGAAAAAGGAACATTCTATGAAGATCCTCACATCATATTATGGATTGAGTTGGTAAACTAGTATACCATACAACGGCTGAACCTTGTAGTGTTCTCATAAAAAATTTAAATTTCACTGCATATTTTTTATCTAGGGTTACAATCATTGTATCACAATAAGATGTATAATGCATCATATGTTTCTCAAGTTTACCTGAACCATCGAATTTGGGAAACATAGGGTTTCTAAAATTTGGTGGTGGTGGATTGTTGCTCACCCAGTCTGGGTAAGGATTCTGTTTTGGTTGAATCGGATTGTTCCATCCATCTATGGATTCTAATCAAATTTCCAATGACTTCATTGTAATAATGATCTCTTGATGTTTGTGTAGTTGAACCTTAGCATGGACGGGGGTAGTAGGGGGAAAACTTGTTGTGTTTGTGTTATTGGTACTTGAGGCGGATACCCAACCATGGGAAACCTTTGTGTATTTTCTTGAATTTTTTCTAGTAATTTCCTTAATATAGGGAAATATTGATATTCTTCCAAGAATGGATTCAGGTAAACTGATGGTCTCGACGCTATATTAGGCTCGCATTATGGACTTTCTTCATTCATCAGGATAAACCATTTTGGATGATGTACACATACTAAAAGTGTACACTAAGGATCTTCTAGAGTAACGTGAGGATCATATTCCATATAATGGGTTACTTGGATCTACTTGGAATTGACTCTCCTCAACTCATTCATTTCCTCCTCTTGTCGAGTGAATCTATCCTTGACTGTCAGGGACTCATTCTCATAATAATGAAGAGGAAGGTCTTGTGTGAAATTGTCTTTATTCTTCTCTCTATTAGATATTTGTAAGGTAGTTAATGGTGGATTGGTTGAGGGAGCATGAAATTTTAGAGCAACCCTATAGTTATGGGTATTCACACCTCCAGGTTCGGTGTGGATTGGATTCTGGGTGGAACCATGTTCTCCTTGTTTGTCTTCATTTTCATTATTTATGGTGTGATATGTATCATTGAAGTCTACGATGTTCATCGATTCATAACACATTTTTGATGTTGTACCAGATGTCGAATGGTAAGAGGGATCTTTTCTTCCTTTTTTGGATATTGTTCTTCTATTATGGCATCCTCTTCAAGTTTCTTGGTGAAGCGTAACTCAGAGGGAACCTTTATATGACATTTTTGTTCACCTCCCTTCTGGGGGACATGAATCGTTAGATGGGATGGAATGGGGGAATTCCTACTCATTTTCCATCCTAATCTGGAAAAGACTAATGTCTGTTGGGTGGGTGGTTGAGGTAAAAAATTTACCAGCCCTATGAGAAGGGGTTTCTCCCATTCCCTTATTGTGATGACTTGGCTTGAATTTTTTGGTCGTATAGAGGAATTTGTTGTTAAAAATTTCCCCAAACCAATGGGTTGGGGCTCTTCTCATATTGTGGTTATTGCTATTACTATTGTCACTTTCTTTATCTAATGCATTCCCATTCATGTGTGATCTGGATATGGTGTCGGGTCTACATGTGAATTATTTGTTTCTGAGGACATGAGAAATGTTTATTGATTGGATTCCCTTAGGTGATAATCCAACTAAATTTTCTTAGTCAAATGGTTTATGAGTTTTTCAAAGGATTCTTCTTGTTGGGTATGACTCTTTTGAGACTTACTCGAGGCTGGTTCTTGTCAATCATGTTACCTTCTCAGAATAGGTATTTCATTTGATCATTGTCTTAAGATAATAACATTATAATATCTAATTTCTAGTGGGTTCTGTTGGACTGTTAGTGGAGTTCAATGTAAATCTTCATGCTCTCCCCAACCCTAGATATGAACACCATACAGTGCATCACTGATAAAGAAATGCAACTTGTGCAGTGCATGGATGAAGGTCAGTTCAAGGTCTTTCTTTCTCCTCTTTGATTGTGGTAATTGTGCATACATAAGGACTTCCAAATCTAATTTTCACAGAATCTCTCCAACTATTTTGACATGGTATGTATACCCATAATAGGGAAAGAATATTTTTTATGGTGTATGAGGGTTTTCTAGAGATTGAGGTGAATGTTATTTCTTCATTCCTCTGATAATTCCCTCATTATATCGAATTGGTAAGTGGTTGTTGTCTAAAACATAATTGGTATGTCATCCTTGGATAATTTTATTCTCATGAGAAACATTTCATTTTTTTTGCTTCACTATAGTTTCCTCTACCTGATCTTCCCAACATGGAAATTTCCAGATGACTTTGTTGGGTCTAGTAGGAGTCTTATTAACATGTGAATGGATCAGAGGAGGCCTGGAAGATGAGTGTGGACTTGGTTCATCCCCTAATTGAGAAATCATATTTCTTGTTGTTGGTAGGGTGTATAAAATAATGTACCACATCCTTCCATTTTCCTTATAATATGAGGGCTTTCTTGCATTTTATTCAGAAATGGAAGGACCTTCATGCCGATATGGAACTTTACTGTGGGGAGGACATTCAAAGTTGGTGCTACAATGGTGAGGACTACCATCAGATCTTGGTATCCATCTGTGGTGAGAATTTCAAAAGTTTTCATCATTAGTAGTACCTTCAAAATAGACTGAAACAAGGTTAGGACCTCATTGCTTCTTAATTTCATTGCAGGAAGGGCCTTCACAGTGACGGATCTCATGGCGAGGACTTCTATCATATCTCGATGTCTGACTATAGTAAGAATTTATACAATGTATAACATAGGAAGTACCATTATGTAGGATGTTGGTAAAGGGAGGACCATATTGATATCTGGTCATTTATCCATGAGGAGGGTTATTGTGACTCTCATCTTGGTATAGAATCTAATGATCAATCATTTCTTACCCATGAAGTAAGCCTTCATGGGTTCTCTGACGATGGACTTCAGAGCTATTGGTAAAATTATTGCAGGGAGGACCTTCACAACTACTATTGTCACTTCCATAATTTGGTAACGAATTGATAGAATCATGGGCCTCTATTGATAGGTGTTTGATGGAATCAATAACTCGATCTTTTAGTAGAGCACTGTCATGAATATTCTCTTTATTTTTCGATTTCCTTTGCTGTGATTTATTTTTGGGTGCTCTCTTGAGGGTAACTAGGGCCACTTACTATTGGTAACGGATTTCATATATAAGTTACTATTTTAGTGGTTCTTATGATACTACTAGGATATTCCAATGAGAATCTTAAGTTCTAGCAGGGATATATTCCTACCTTAGGATAGACATCGTGGTGGATTGGTGTCCCCTAGTTGGAACGAGTCTTCGTTCCCGATCTGGTTTTCCATTTATCATATAATATGGTTGAAGATCCTCCTGGACTACAGTAGGGGTTCATATATTCTTTGGATAGACCATAATATTTTTTATATGAGTAACCCCACTTGGGTAGATGGGGTTGTGGGCCCGACTCCTTGTTATTACTCCAAATGTGATCACGAATTAACAGGTATGGAGGATATGATCAGGAATTGATGTCTGATCCTCCATCATTTTCAAAATGTGTTGAGATAAGTTATTGGATAGAATGGGGATATATTCCCATTCCAATGTCAGAGCAGAAGTTTGTACCTACACTGCTCCTCCATGTTCGTCAAGTGGGTACTATAAATTCATTTTTATTATGTAAAAGGAATGAGTATACCCCTAATTTATGGTCAGGATATTCCAGCTTTATTATTTGATTTACATCATTGTTTAATGATGGGATTCATATTTGTGAGTAGGGATTTTTTTCTTCTCATTTTACATTATATTTTCCAGATAGGCCTGATATGAAACCGCAAAAATTTGACTCTAATTGTATTTAATTTCCACTGTATTTGACTGGTGGTCTTGATATTTGTTAGTATGAATTTTCATCTCTCTATTGATTTTCAACACATTAAACTGATAGGATTCAAATTCCTTGGAAACGGTATGTGTCTACCTATTGGTTTCATCCCTATTAAAATAACTGACTTCGCACACATCGACATTAGTTTTAATTTTCTTTTAATTCACCACCCTATTTATATGGTGACCTTGGAAATCATTGGTGGGAATTTTTCTTTCTCATAAATTGCCACCGTATTTTCATGGAGGGCTTTAGAATAGGGTGCAGGAATGTATGTTTGCCCATAGTTTTTTTGGTATTTTCATGATGGATCTCTTCCTTAGGAACCAAGGTGATGATCTATTCTTGATTTAATTTTTATCGCCCTTGGCGGGAATCCTAGGGGATCTCTATTTGTTGAACTTCAGCAAGAGCCCTTGGTGTTATATCCTCTTCAAAATGAGGATACTGGGTCATGTGTCATTCGTGGAGATGTATTTTGGAAAGGTCCTTTGAGTGGGAACCCTATGTAGTAGGTAAAAATTCATTATAGATGACTTAATAAACCTCCCTAAGATAAGGGAGGTACTCATTGTCAATTTTCATGGAAAATCTATTAAAATGATAAAATTCATCTAATAGAGCATCCCAGTTCTAGAATGTGGGCCACTACTAAGTAGGAGGCTTCCAGGATTTCACCAACTAGAGGGACTATCTTTTTGCCTCTAATGTTGGTAGAGTTCCTTTCTAGTGGTACTCTCAAATCAGTGCATTTAAAACCCAACGTTAGAGATGTTATGTGGGAGATAGAGTCCTCTAATTCAGGGAGGACTCGGTTGATGCCTTGGTTGGCATGCATGTCTGCAATAACATATAGAATTTCATTGGATTGAAGAAATTTTTAAATAATTCTTATAATTTATGTGACACGTACATACAAAAAAAACATCTTCAAAGAATCATCTCATGAACATATGTATAATTGATGTCCTTTATTGTCCCTCTTCCCTTTTGGATGTGAAAGGGGCCTGAGGCGGGGTAACACCACTACCTGGGTTAAGGATTCATGTTGGGTTCACCGTTTTTTTTACAATGGAAAAGTTGTTCTCGATGATCATTTATAGGGATTGGGCTTGTGAAACCATTTTCATCGAATTTACCATTTCTTCTGATGAATAAGAGTTTATTTCATAGTGGATTGATTAAAAGGGGTCATCTGGTGTGAAATTATTGATGCCCAGTATAGCATCTCCAAATGGTCTCCAACCGGTTTTTTTGTGGAGCTAGAAACACCCAACATCTCTGAAATCCATGATTCATGGACTTGTTTTCCAAAGGCAGACATTCATTGGATGGTTTTGACAATTACACTTAGAAACTCACATTGGTCGAGAGGTTGGGAACTCAGGCTCATATCACCCTTTTTGGGGGGAACTATCACCTATTCATTGACTCTCTTATACATTTAAGCTATGTTCATATGTTTGTGAATCCTTGGTTCATTCCCAAGCATGTTTATGTGAGTTACCCCTAGGTAAGATCAATCACAAATACACATGGGTTCTGAATTATGTGTATGTATCTGAGGTTCTCTATCGATGGAAGGATCTATATGTATCTGAGGTTCTCCATCAATGTTATCATTCTGTGTAAAAATGAACAATCCCTTAGTCATTTATTAAAATGATGATTTTTTAATCCATATAGAATGGAGCTTTTTATTATATCATCATATAGGGGGATGATATCTGTTTTGATGTTGGGTCGAACACATAATATGGGTTTCATACGTATCCTACTGATAGGAATCAGAACCCATGTAGTTCGGTATCACTTTACTAGAAACAACACCTTTTAAAGTCATGTGACAACGACCTAACCATGAAGTTTAACATCATGCAAAAATGACATCTAGGTGAATGGCTTCCTAGAAAATATAGTGTGGAATATACGCCGACGCATCTTGAGATACTCGGAATAGATAACATCTCCTAAGTGAATGTGACCCTACCAAGGATGTACCCCGAAGAACATTAAGGTGTTTTGGGTGTCTGGTTTAAACCTTAGGGAGGGTTCCTACGTATCTCAGTAAGTTGGGAATCAAATTCCACATAGTTTGGTTTGAGTTGGGTATTACACTTTTTAGGATTCTCTTTAAGGGAACATGATTGGAGCTTATTCATAGGAGCTTCCCAAATTGGGGGATTTTATTGGGACTTACACCTTCTAGGAGGCCTCTTTTGATTTGAAGTTGGTCTTATATCTTTGGAGAAATATTTTTCTTTGGATTGAATCTTGGAACTTACATATATATAAATGTCCCATGCTTTTCGGGTCATGAGGATGTCATGATTGCCTCCAAACTCTAATCCCATGTGATTTATCCTCGGTGTGAGAAATGAGAAGAGGTAGTGGATCTGAAAATCACATGTCCCACTTCATCTACTGATATATAGTACTAGATCCTGAAGGGAGGAAGAGTGGGGTCATTGAATGTACCTATTTCCCATAAAATTTTTATATCCTAGATATTCATTTCTTGTGATATATCAGGATACATCTCGGGTAAATCCAAAGAGAGGAGAAGGTTCTACATCTAGCAAGAAAGGCTAGGGGCTTACCCTATTAAGATGGACATGAATTTAATTCTAGGAAAAGGAAAGAATTATCAAAACTAACACTCATCGAAGGGAAATACCAGTGGTTTCCATTAATCCCTAGAATGGGGAGATTCATGTGAGTATTCCTGGTTTAGAACACTCATTACAATAGGAATATAAACTCAGGGTAATTCTAGGGGTCTGCTTCAATAATAGGGTAACCAACATGACTCCACTTACCATGGGTATAAAAACTCAAAAGGGAACACTAGTGTGACCTATGATTTTAGCAATGATGTCTAGTGGATTTGGAATAATCATTGGAATGCTGATGGTAGACCGGTTCGCAGAGGGGCCAGCATGGGGGCTAATGATGCGACAAAAGGGAATGATTGGAGCCAGAAGGTGGAATGGAATGGGGTATCCTGGTCTATATAGCATGTTCTTGCATGGGATGGGGCTTCTCCCGTATATTGGGTTGCTACATGAGAAAAGGATTTGTCTTTTTTCCATGGTGTTATGTGGACCTGAGTTTAGTCTATGTAGCATTTTTCTACATGAGGCTAGGTTCCATTCATGTAGCCTGGTCTTGTGCGGACTCGAGTTCCATTTGTGTTTTTATTCTCTATGTAGAGTAGGCTTCCACATGCATAAATATTTTCTATGTTGGGTTCTTTATTGCAAAGAGGTCATTGGTTTTGAACCTCATGAGGAATATAGTCGTACAGGTTTGTTTGTTTGTGGACCGTCATGTTTTTAGTCTGTTTTCCTCTTTGATGCTATGCGGAGGGGCTTTACCTGCGGGGAATCATAGAGGGATTCCATCTCTTACGAAGCTACTGATCTCACGGTCAATACATTTAGATAATATTATTTTAATATTTGGATAATCAATCTCTCAAATTTCATCCCTCTGAATATTTTTATAGTGAAGTGGGGAACAAGATCTTGTTGTAGATAATCAGTTGTGATGAGGAAATGATCCTCCTTTTGAGGAATCCCAAAGAAAAAACCCATCCTACTGACGACTTAGTCTACAAGGGTACATGTTCATCGTCTGTCGAGGTGATAATCACCACCTTGTTCCCATGAACAAATTTGTTTTGTTTGTGGGGAGTCATCGATGTTTCCTTTCCCATGAACCATTTAAGTTCATAGGGGTTGTCATCTGTGGGGTGAATATCACCACCTACTTTTCAGAGATGATTTCACTTCCAGGTATTTGGAACCACATTCTTTCTCAAACAAACGGTTTAGTTCACGGGCATCTCATGAAGTGGATCACCATGAGGACTGGTAGTCCATGAACGGTTTATACTCAGTGGCCTGACTATTCATTTTTAATTTTCACTCCTTCAAAACTTGTTTCCTTTAACTCTTTATTAAAATTATTTTCCTTCCTTTTCCAAATCCAAGGGATAATTTCAATTTCCCTTTAAATGTTTTCAAGACCCAACACATGCCCATTGGGGTGGAATAAGTTAAGGAGATCAATCAAATGGGTTTATTCTCTACTAGATCATGTCGCATTTGGCACAGTAACGCATTCCATTTATTTTAAATAGAAATTATGTGGAATCACTGGGATGGTCCATCACAAAACACAATATCACATGATTTTGAATGAAATAAAACAATGGGAAAACCATAGACTACCAACCTTAGTCCTGTAGTGATTCCCTTATATAGTTTCTTCTTTAGATTCATGCTAGAATGGAAGATATCAAGGAATTGAACAAATTCCCGGGAAATTGGGAAAATTATCTTGAACCTAAATATTGAAAAAATGGAGAATAAAAACGGTAAATATAAGTAAGAGGATTGTAGAGCTTACCTCAAAATTTCTGATGCTTCTAATAGTGAGTGATTTGGTTACTACATAGAGGATATCTCTTAATCCATAGGTGGAGGGAGATGGGCTTTTATGGGGGAGGAAGAGGGTCCCTAGCACTAGAAATGAGAGGGATAAGAGAGGGGTGACATAAAACATTCATTAAATGAAAAAAATTTAATTGTTTCCTAAAAATAGTGGCAAATGGTTTGAACACTTTGTTGGAAAATCCATGTACTAACCGTGTAGAAGCACATTATCCAAGTAGTCTACATTCCTTCACAACTATGTACTTGGGGTTGCATGGTTTCATACAAAACGTGTGTCCCCAAGTACCCCACTTCTTTAATCTATACAGTTAATGAAACCATGCAAGATGGATGGAATAGTTTCTACTAACCATGCAGCTCAATCTATTTCTTCAATATTTTGGGGCTCCAAGCTCCCAACATACCCTAGACACCCTTAAGACCTCCAAGTCTCATTTATAAATCATTATTATGGCCACAAAAAAGAATTTAAAAAAAATAGTATGAACCTTTGAGAATGTCTGGGAAATTATGACCTCCCCTCCTAAAAACAACTTGTCCCAGAGTTTCTCTTCCAAGGGTGGTAAAACATCATCTAATAAAATTTCTGGCCTCTATGAAAGAACATCAGATTCTTGCTCCCAATACTCATTCTAAACATGTTTGTGTGGTCATAGCACTTGTACTAGAGGAACCGGCCTACCTTGTTGAGAATTCACGCTCTGATGAACAATATGTATCGGATGATCCTTCAAGGATGTATCTAAATATAGCTCAATATCCTTGGGGTAAAATGAATGAGATGTGTCTGGATCATACAGTCAATGTTACGATACATGAAAGATGTCATGTATGGCATGGTACCTATGAGGTTATTTCAACTAATAGGATATCGGATCGACTCCCTCCACTATCTAGAAAGTCTTAACATATCAATGTGATAACATGCCTTGTTTCCATATTTTTCTTTGAAACAATCTAGACAATACACACAGAAATACTTGATATCCCACTTCGAACTTCATAGGTATATAGTAACAATCGGTATAAGCCTTATTCTTGGACTGATGTGTATACTTACAATTATGAATCTGTTAGACTTTCTCTAAAGTATCATGAATGATATGAATACCCAGTAGAGCTTCCTCACCTAACATTATCCATAACAACAGTGAATGACATGGCCTACCATAAATGCCCTCATACGAATCCATCTGAATTGTTTCCTGGAAGATTGTTTTGTAGGAAAACACAACAATATGGATATGATTTTCCCATAAACCAAAAAATCATGGATAGAAGTATATCCTATAACACATGTATCATCCACTCGAACTACCCATCAATATGAGGGTGATATGTTTTCCTCAAAATCACCTATAAACCTAGTGCATTTTACAACTCTTTCCAGAAAAGTGAAGTAAACCGATCATCTTAGTTAGATACAATATAATAGAGAATACCATTAGGTGAACTACCAGTAATATATATAAATCCTTCCAATCTCATCAATAGAGAAGTTCTATCAGACCGGTAGGAAGTGTGAAACTTTGGTAAGCCTGTAAAAAATTACCCACACTACATCACATCTTCGAGGGGATATTTGAAAGAACATCACGAAATCAATGGGGACCTCATTCCATTTCACTCAATAATGGAGAGAGGTTTTATAAGTCTAGAAGGTTTTTGGTGCTCAACCATTACATGATGAAAGGTCATGCACCGAGTGATAAATCATGAAATTTTCCTCTACATACCTAGCCACCAATACTGAAGATGTATATCTCCATACATCCTGTTAAGCCCAGGATGAACTTCCAAAACTAAGTCATTAAATTCCTTCATCAATTCTTCCCTTGTATCATAGTCCACCAAAACACACCCATGGTAGAGTGGGATATCATTCTCATTCACAACATCAAGGAGGTGGGATCCCACTTATGTATCTCCCCATCAAGATATGGCCCTCGGAATAAGATAACTACCTCATGAAAACTCGCTTCATAAAGGAGGATATCACCTCCATATCTATTAAGATTGGTTTCCCATGTTGTTCTTAAACCACAAAGTTATATCATAAAAAATATAAATAAACTATCACTCACTACTAGCCTCCAAGATAGTTTTCATATAATTATTCTGTGTCAAGGAATAATCTACTTAATTTACCTTTATGTGTGTCTAATCAAGCTCAAAGTTTGACGATTAAAGGTATTCCACCCACCTGCACTACCTAAAATTCATTTCTCATTGAGTGGAGATGTTTTTGAGACTTTTATTGTCCATATAGACAACTAAGCGCTCTCCCAACATGTAGGTCCTCCAACAGTATATATCATGGACCATGGAAGCTAGCTTGAGTTCATGTGTAGGATAGTTCCTCTCTTGAGGCTTTAGTTGGTGGGACCCGTGCACTACAACCCAATCACCCTACATCAGAACTTCCCCTAACCCAATTCTTGAAGAATCATAGTAAACATTATAGCTTTAGTTTAGTTCAGTAGAATTAGGATCATTGTTAAAGTCAATATTCCCTTAAAATCATAAAACAAATTGTCTCATAAGCTTCAGTACATTAAAATTTAACACCCTTTTTGGCCAATACTATAAGAGGAAATACCAGAAATGATAATTCCTAGATAAATTTCTTGTAATAGCCTATCAACCCTATTAAACAGTGTATGTGAAAAAAATTATTTGCATTCTTCCATGAAACCATGGAACTCATTTTCTTTGGGTCAACAGATAGAGCCGCATCAAAAATGATATTACCTAATAAGTGAACCTTTCTAATCCAAAAGTGGAATTTAATGATATTTTCATAGATCTGGTTCTCTTTTAGTGTATTCGTCACGATCTCAAGATGGTTGGAATGGACGTTTCTGGTGCATGAATACACTATGATGTCGTCTACAAATGCCACCACAAAAGAATTAAGATACTGGTGGAAATACTAATTTATCATATCCATAAATATTTTTGTCATGTTTATCAGATAAAACGAAGTAACTAGATACTCGCGAAAGCCATGACTACTTTAAAATGATGTATTTGGTATGTACGATGGACTCACATGAACCGAGTGCTATCCCAACCTCAAATCAATCTTGGATAAAACTGTTTCTCCTTGGATCTAGTCGAAGAGGTCATCTATATTAGGTAGTGGATACCGATTCTCTACCATTAACTTGTTCAGTTGGTGTTAATCTATGAAAAAAATAAGTTTACTATTGTCCTTTTTAGTGAAAAGGATAGGTGAACCCCATGGAGATGTGTTGGGTCAGATAAAACCATTTTCCTCTAGATCATTAAGATTCCTCTTGAGTTCTTAAAGCTCTGTAGGTTTTATCATAAAAGGAGGAATGGAAATTGGTTCCACACTTGGAACAATCTTGATAGTGAAATCAACTTATTTCCTAGTAGTTAATCCAAAGAAATAATCAGGGATGACATGTATGAAGTGTTCTATAGTGGGATAAAATTACACAAATATCACCCCCTAATAACTCAGATACTCTCTATATGGGATGTCCCTCCACCATTTTGGATATACATGCTTACCTCAAGTGATGTGAAAAACATCCAGTGGCTATAGAAATCCACCTGGGATCGATAAGTAAGAAGCTAGTCTATACTAAGATTGATATCAAAATCGTTCATCTCAGGGATGAAGAAACTCCATAGAAATAAATACCCACCTATCTCAAAATGAACCCCTTGCACTGTCATACACCCTCTTCTTGAACTCCTAATCATGTGTCAAGAGTCATCATGCCATTGGAATACTCTATCACTAAGCCCATACCTGCCATAGTTTTAGCAGATAAAAAAGATTTTGATGAACCTGTATCTTAGAAGGAAGATACTAAAGTGGAGGTTACCAGAATAGAACCTCAAATTGTATAAGTCTTGGACTATGATCCTATAGAAAAGGTTTTATTACATAAATGAGGCATGAACCATGATCTTGAGATCTTGCTTGAGTATCCTGAGTAGGTCCACCCTATTGATGCTAAAATGCTAAGGCTTGATGGCCTCATCCATAACCACATTTTGGGCTCTAATAACCTATCTAAGACTAACATATTTCCTAACATAGTATTATTGATCATGTTCCCAAATAAATTATTGGAAAATAACCCCATTCACTAGGCACTAGAGGAAAGGATTGGAAGAAACATTGGAGGTGACCCGTCCTATACATTCCCATCACTCAATTGGGTTCCTTGTACAGTATGTATTTTTATGGTCTTTTCTACCACAATGGTGGCACTACACATTATTATTAGTGTGCTCCACTTCACTAGTACTACCCCCAAATGTACCCTTGAAATGCCACTTCCTAACACTGGGTAAAACACTAATCTACTTTGAAGCTGAACCGACTTGGCTCACATTACTAGATCCCAATAGGTTTTTCTCAGTGATGAGGGAATGGTTCACAATTTATGAAAAAGTGATTAGTCTAAAGATGTTCAATTATGATCAAATGGAATATGCAATCCCATTATTTGGTTTTCTTGTAGTCATTATCCCATCACCGGACAAGGTCAGTGAAAAAGGTTTTAATTCAATGATGTGATTTGAGTATTCCATCATAGACATGTCATGTTTTTTAAGCTATATGAAAATACAAAAAATGTCTATTTTCAAGGTCTATAAAATAATTAATAGAATAATGATATCTAGAAGTCTACTCATACCATCCCATGATGTCAAACAGCCTGAGTGAGTACATCCCGCCAATACTTGACAGAGTCACATAGCATGTAGGTCAGGATCTTGACCCTCTAGTCTAGAGGCATCTTGATATGATCGATGATAGATAGAATAGGATCTATCCATGACTTCATGGATTGAGTTATTCTATCCCCTGAGAGGGTGGGATAATTTTTCTGTTGGAACTCCCTGGTCAACTTTTCCATAGTAGAGGAAGGTCAGGGAGCAGCATATACAGACTGCATGTACAAGAAAAAGCTATCATGAAACCGAGCATTAGTGCTCAGTGGAAGATCTATTGAAGGTGCCTCAGTGGAATTATAGAAGGTATCATGGGTTTCTTAGGGACCATCGCCTCATAATAATTATCATCGCCGCTATCTTGGGATATATCATGTGCTCTCCATAGTTCCATAGCTCTACAATTTCCATGTTCATTCCTTAGATAGATTTATAATTAATAAAAAATGAGATAAATAAAGGATAAGTATAAATCCTTCCAATGAAATTTCATAACCCCCATCCTACTCTTTGAGTTAGGTCTATATGATAAGGAAATATAGATAGATCAGAAAAGACACTGCCTACTTCCCACTACTATGTCGGGTTAGGGTCAAGGTCTCATATTTCAAGTACAAGGTGTCTATTTCATTTTAAAGATCATGTTAAGTTATATATTTAAATAATTTTATAATTTTTGAATAATATGGATATATATTTAAACATTATAAAGGCCCTAACACCTTATAAATTTTAATTTGGAATCCACTTAATCCTAAACATAACACATTCCCTCCCATGAGAAAAATGGTCCAAGGATCAACGTTCCACACTTGGCTGCTTAAGTTATCTACTTTAACCTATGATGGAAAATATTTTTAGGTTAAGGTAGACACTTTAAGTACCAATTGTTTTTTCTCTATCCTAAAAGTAATATTAAAATATTTCCAGACATAATATTCAAAGCATATTAATACATAACAATCAAACATCACAACAGGCACATGCAACCTAGACAATACACATAGAAGTAAATATGGCATGGACGATTGCATGACATGTAAGTCATATGGTTCATATAATGATGCATGCTTAGATGTTCCCAGATAACATTGGGTTAAGGTAGAAGATATCCCATCAAGATATTAATAATGCAAAATAAGTGCACCATCAGACAGTAAAATCTGTGAAACTGTAAAAACATAATAAATAACAGCATCTTCTCGTCCTAGGTAATTTGGGATTCCCCTATAGGTGGGTTAGCTATTTATAGGATTAGGCTCATTAGTGGATCCCAATATCCTAGTTTCTTGTCCAATACCAAAACAGTAAGAAAAAAATCAAAAAAATACCTATGATGCCAATTTTTAGCATCCCGCCCCAGATTCCAATTAACTATGCCTTGAGATAGTGGGCCACAAGACCTCAAGTGCACCTCCCTAAACACTAGTGGATAATGACTAGTAGTGAGGGCATACGGAGTTTATATGGGGATACTATGACCGTATTAAACATAGTAGATCATATATATATATAAGTAAAAATGAAAAAAAAAGAGGAAATTATATGATCAGACCAGTAACCTGTCATTGTGGGAGTAGTATCAATAGATAGATAGTAGTAGAAAAAAATAATGAAAGGAAAACAAATAACTAGAAGAAGCTGAAAAATTATTAGATATAATATGATGATCAAGGTAATATAGCTATAAAAATTTATGGATGGGTTTAGGGGATACAAGACAAAACAACATGGTATCAAAATATACAAAAATGAAAAAACATTTTCTACTAGCATCTCAAGCATATGATCAGTCTTATTCCCCTAACTCTAACCTAGGAATGAGGATCAAACATTGTAAGCTAGTTTCTTTCCTTTATCTATTCATGTAACCATAAAGTTTACCTAGGTACCAAAGGTGGACCGAGTAGGGTGTGAGTTAAAATCCCAATAGTCCACCAAAAATAGTCACTAGATTAATCAAGTACAGGAAATATAAAATTATTAGTGTGCTCTAAATAAGTATTTCAATTCATTATTAAACAAATAAGTACATTGGACTGGGTTCCACTTGGGACACTCATCTAAATATACATGCTTCGGCCTATTCTGGGTGAGTCTGAACTAAGAAGTTCATCAGGAGTAATGTGAGTAGGGTAATATATAAATAGATGGACTATCCCCAATATTTTGATTTTTAAGGGTAGATAAGTCCTGAAATCTCTAATTCCAATAGGGAAATTCTTTTTTAAACTCATTCACTTTTTAATTAAATTATCCTCTTTATTAAAATAATATGATTCACCCTGATCCCGTATATATATATTCTACTAGAATTCCATTTATCACTCTAGGGGATCATCATAAGTCCAATGCCAAGGGAGTCCATCCATGAGGAACCAAGAATGAGATCCAAAGTGTCACACCAGTCATGGTGTGAAGAAAGTATAAACTAAGACTATATGAACTAATACATTATGAACTAACCTCTAAATATATCCTTCATATCGCACATAGGGGATCGAGTCTCTCGCGTGGAATGGTACAAACACTGCACCACTGATCCTATCGACATTTCTCCCCTTCGGAATTGGTGTCCCTCACCTAGAGGTAAAAAAGAAAACACACAGTGAGCTCATCCCATACATGTCTAGTATCACCCCTAATGTATTAAAAAGCATTAATAAATTCTAACTATGGAAATATGAGCATGTCCAATGGGTCCTTAATTATGAACCAATTATTTCACCCACAATAGAATATAAAGGTATGATTTTGTTAGAAAAACTATACCACTATGAAGGAAAGAATTTATAACAGGATTTAACAAGTTGTCCAAGAAATTTAATAAAAATCCATCTAATTCATCAATCACATTCATGGAATGGAGGGTAAGGTCCCAACTCAGGGTTCACTCTTCTAAACCATTAAATTTATAAATTCAAGGTATTTATGATAGGAAATACCCCTTAAGGGGGAGTTAAGGAATTTAGAACAAAGGTACAATTAGGCCTCTAAGGTGAAGCACACTAATTGGGGTGGAATATGTAAAGGTAATCAACCCTGGGGGTTTATGTTCCACTATATCAGGTCATATTTGGTAAGGTAAGTCATTATATTTTATTTAAAAAGAAATTATGATATTTCTTCAAGTAAATCTAGAACACAACACAATAAATCATGATATAGGATTCAACAAAACAAGGTGAAAACTGATACCACATAGCTTTTTCCCATAGTGCTTCCCTCATCTAGTGTCAGCATTTTATTCAATCTAGAATGGAACATATTTAATAAACTTTAAAACTCCCTAAAAATGGGAAAATTTATCTTGTGTTGAAGTAGATAAACAATGTAGAAGATCAATTAGAAATATAAGAAAGAGGATTTTACAGCTTACCTCAAGCTTTCTGGTGCTTCTAATGGTGAGAGATTTGGTAACCGGATGGAGGACATCTTATAATCACTTCGTAGAGGGAGATTATCTCTTATAGAATGCAGAAGAGGGTCCTTGGTGCTGGAAATGAGAGGTAGAATATTGGGGTGATTTAAAACATTCATTATGGGAAAAAGGGGAATTTCACCCTGAAAAATAGGGGTACACGGTTTGGCTGAATGGTTGGCCAACCATGTGCCAACCATGGGGAATGAAACTTTATATGTGGTATATAGTCCCACATAGTTGTATGTCTGGGGTCACGTGGTTTCAGACAAACCATGCATCCACCAGTACCCCATTTCCTTGAGCCAAACAGTTAGGGAAACTGTGCGGGCTTGGCGGCGTGGTTTCTACTGACCATGCGGCCCAGTCTACATCTTCAAAATTTGGGGCTCTGAGTGCCAAAAATACCCTTGACACCCCTGAGACCTCGATGACTCATTTAGAAATCATTATTAGGGCCTAAAAAATAAACTTAAACCAAAAACAACCATTTTAATCATTTGAGAAAATCTGGGATGTTACAATGGTTATCTTGGGAATGAAGTTTCTAATGTCTTTTTCTACATTGAAATAGTTGGTCAATACTTATAAACTCTTCAGTGCTATCAAAGAATCATTAAAATTCTTGATATATGAATAATGTTTTAATAATGATGAAATCACATGTTTTATTATAGTCATTTGGTATATTATAAACAATAGTATAGAAAATGTACTATGTGCTTTCTTAGAGTATTTGATATTTTAAGTAGTGATAAGTTCATATTGTATGATATGTGATATCACAATGTACAATCTAGCTTAAATCCTTCTATTTAATAAATATCATAGTGTATGATATTTTTTATAATAGCCGATTATGGAACAGAATGTGTGCCACAAAATAGGGCCTCAAATCATCGAGGTGATATTGAATGTATCATAGAATATGATTGACATGTGTTGAAGGGTCAATGTTATACACGCCACATATTGTAAGTAGAAATTTCGAAACATCACTAGTTTAATGATACATAGTTCACTACATCTTATCTTAATTCATGTAATATATATTGTAATGTGTGATAGATAGAATGTGGATCATCTATCACACGAGGAAATCCATAGATTACGAAATAATGTACATCATGAAATATGAAATCATAAAATTTTAAATTTTTCAAAATTTCAATTATGATTTTAATATATAATTTATAAATTATTTATAAATAATAGAAAAAGGTGATCTGGGATATTTATTTAATTTAAAAAAATTAAATTAATTAATTATAATGAATTTATAATTAATTAACTAAATGTTTATAAAACAATTATTAAACAATATTCATAATATTAAAGGTTGATAATAAATTCCATTTGAAATTATATATAATGAAAAATAATTTGGATGTAAATTTTTTATTTATAAATTACAAGTGTAGTTTAAAAAGTGTTTAAAATTTTCTAACATAAAGAAAAATATAAAAGAGTTTATATTTAGTTTGATGAATCTTTCATATTATTTAATCTGAATTATTTAACTTAATTATCTTATTTAAGAATTTATTTAAACCATATAAAATGGAGTTCTGATAATTTATATGATCAATGTTTAAATAGTATTAAATATGTGATGTTTAGGTTATGTAAATTATTTACATAATTGGAATATAAAGTGTTTTATTTCTATTTAATGTCATGTATTTAAATAAGACATCATATAAATAATAATAATAACTGTTCATATTAGAATTAAATATAAATTGTTTGTATTTATATAATTATAGAATTTTTATAATGCAAGGATAAAATTATAAACTATTTATAATTTTTTTATTTATGAATAATTAATAAATATTTATCTCATATTGAAATTTAGGAATTTTTCATTTTTTTTGTTTATTCTTAAAATTATAAAAAGATATAGTTTTTATATTATTAATATATGTATTCTTTAATTAAAAGAGTGAAATTACTTTTATAAATTTTCATACATGCATATAATGAGTTACATGCTAGGCATAATAAATGATTTAGTTTTATTCTACCTTTAAATTTTCCTAGGTCATGAGCATGAATTAATAAGTTATTTTTAGTTTTTATATATTAGGTGATATAATTATGATCGTAATGAAATTTCCTTTGAGTATATTAACTTTGGGTATAGGGAGTTTGGTCGGACTGCTCACTGGCCTGGAGGATTATGCATTCTCTATAAAATTGGGAGTCGTTTATAGGCCTCTCCAAGCTTAGTCTTGTGGGGATTAGTAGTTTTATATGATTAAAAGAATTTAAATGAAAGTGTTTCATGTACCTTATTCATGAGATTAATTTCGATATGAATGAATATAATTGGATTTTAATTTGGGTTCTTAACATAATCAATGAGTTGTGTAAAGAGTTGACAATCAATATGGTTTGATCATACTGAATTTATTGGAATAAATATGATTCCAAAATAAATGATTAGAATCATTCCTAAATCTAAAGGGGATACATTAGATAATATTGTTAGATTAAGTCCCCTTTAAATTAGACTCTTAAATTAAATTATGAATGTATTTTGGAGGGTTTTAGATGGGTGAAGGGGGTTGAGAGGGGTTACAGACCATTTTGGTAAAATTAATTGAAGGGGAGTTATATATGGATAGAAAACTCCCACCAGATGTCTAGTGGAAGTCCACTAGAATTCAATTAAGGCTAGTCAAGGCTACTACTTCTACCACCATAACTCAACTAGGTTTCCAATAGATTTTTTTTGGGACCAACTTGGAAGTTTGTTAACTGTAAAAATTTGTAATTTTATTTTTTTAACCTAAAACTAATCCTAAGATGAAGGGGGTTTGGAATATCTCCCTCATTCAATCCTATTTCACTCCCTTATGAGGTCTCTCTCTCCATTCAATATCTTCAAGGGGATCTATCTTTTACCATGGTCCTTGGAGCTCAAATCAGTCATAGGATATTTTTTATGACAATGTACGGTCCTGTATCTTGTTTAATCCACATATTTTCTCTATTTTTGATAGCATTGGAAACAATGTCTCATTATCCACTCATAAGGATTTTTGTATTTCTCTCCCCCATATCATTCTTTTAAATTTGTTTACTTCAAGAGTTTAGATTGAGATATTCCAACGTATTACCCCCATTTCCTTTCTTGGATTTTCATTCCATGTGAAGGGAGATTCAAGAACTAATTTTCCATTCCATCTATATTGAATTAAATACTCAATTCATGGCTTTATCTTCTTCCTTAATGACCAATAATCTACTCCATAAGTTAATTTGTAATCATACCCCTTCCTCCATTCCTATCCATATAGATTTTCCTATAAATAATCAAAGGCTGAGTGAACCTAAATAAAAACATATTATTTTTATTGGTAAATATTTTTCCTAAATTTTCACATGGGTAAGGAGTGGTGCCTTTCAATTTTTTGTTCCATATAACTTATTCATGATTATATATTACAATCCAAGTACTTGTTCTTCATATTCATATTTTTTTAGAATATATATTACTTATTTGTGGTTTATGATGAAATTATAAAATAAAATTATCATTTTATGGTACTATACAATATTTTATAAAATGCTTACTCAGAGAAACTACATTTCCTTCTTACTAAACTCTATAAGGATAGTTACTCTATTTATTTCTCATACATTAACTTTTAGAGTCTGTATATATTATAATATTATAGTATGAGTGGGTTCCCACTTAATGGTGTATCTATTATTATATTTTTGTGGGAACTAATCATTTAAACATTTTACTTTTTAATGACTAATACAGGATCACACCACCCTAACTCATTATTCCCATTCCCATATTTCATATGATGGGTTTTAAGATTTTCCTAACTATTTAGGCCTAATATATATCTTCTGGGATAGGTCACTATGACCCTGAATTCTATGTCATACATATACTCATATATATGGGTGGATATGTGAGCATGTGTGAGGAACTTATAGTTACTCATATGGAATCTCATAGGGGATAGATAGTTATTTTCATCTCAGTTCTTAAGTAGAGGATCAAATCAATTATACTAGATGAAACCTCCCTTTATAGGTAGTTACTTTTCAACTAACAAAATATGAAAAAAAAATCCTTGTGATATAGGATCAATACACTACAATTCCCCTAACTTTTCATCTTTTTTTGGCACACAATCTAGAATATGAAATGTTATTGGGGTGTGGTGGTGATTTCCAATTGAGTTTTCATAATCACACCCTATATGGGATTATATTGGTATGTGTATATACCATTTTTGTATGACCCAATTAATATAAAGGAATATGCATATGGGATCTATACATATATATTGAGCATAGAGAACAGGTGATCACTTTTTTTATTTTTATGCATGGATAGTTCATATTCTTTTTGATGTCCCAAAAGCCTTTTGGTGAGGATTCACACTTAGGGGGAACCACTCTAGGTACTAGGACTTGTTTGGTTTCCACATGTATGTATATGTGGGTTTTTTTATTTCAATAAACTGTATATAGTTGGTTACTTTGGGGAAATTTGTGATATATAATGAATGTTCATGTTAAATTTTATTTTCCCTCTAAATTATATATTTATATGATTATCCATTTGTGGTTGGTAAAATTTTGGGAATATATGAAATAGGGATAGGTCATACTATAATTAATGACATGAATTATCCATTTAATAAATTATATTAAAGGTGTAAAACCACCTCTAACATGAATAATACTTGAACACCATCATTTAAACCATCATCTAGTGACAATGAGGTTCAATGAAGGTACTTTGATGATGTAAAACAAGTTTTCTTCCAGTATTTGGGTCATGTACATTACAAAGAAAAACTAGTTCCCAATAAGTGCTATTAGATATGGGAAATTAGTGTGAGATAAAGGATAAGACCATTCATATTAATGATTTTAACCATAAATATGCTTGGATAGAATAGTTATGGTGGAAGCCATAGTCACCAGACGCAGTTCAGGGTTCCTCTTCATTTTGTTTCATTTTCATGGAGTGAGTCCTTAATATTTGTGCCTTGTGCATCATATGATGTGTCAATATTATTATATGTGTATTATATCATGGAAGGTTTCGTTCTTTATTTTATTTATTTGTTACATTATTATTGGAATCAGCTGACTACTCATATTAACTAAAATATTGATAATAAAAAAATAGTTTTTTCCAATCTATCTATTTTTAATGAGTAGGATAATATGGGTTATCAATCAATTCCTATAATAGATAATTTCTTTTTATGGTAATTTTATATTTATTGTATATTAAAATCATGACTTTACTTTTTTATATAGGATTATTTAATCTTGTGAATCTTTTTTTAAAATGGTTTATAAAGTGTTAAATAATGAAAATTGTTTTCAAAATTAAAGTGAGGGAGAGAAGGATGGGGTTACACCTGACCTATATGATGCTACTAAATTTTGAGGGTTATTAATTGTGGAAATAATACTTGTACACTATTATCTACCTTATAATATAGGATTCTATAGAGAAGACCACCTATTGTTGACCTAGAAGGGGTGTATAACCATACACCACCTTCTCGACCACTAGTTAATCCATATGTCAAGGAGGGTCTTGACCATTTTTTAGGAAACTGGTCAAGGAGATACATGAAAGGTTATTATATCCTCTGAAATCCCAAATGATTTTTAGTTTCACTATACTATGAAATATTGAGGTGAAATATCTCCTCGGATTCTTAGGATTAGATAAATCATCTCCATCATATCATTGAGAGTATTAAAACCCCAATGAAACAATGAGTTCATATTAACACCTTCAAGCTATAAGGAGTGATTCCTCAATTTTTTTAATAGTATTCTTGAGGATAATAAGTACTTGGGCCTCACATAATAAGGATTTTAAGAGTTATTCTTTGTATAATTTTATGTTGATACCTTGCGTTGGGTGAAACATAAGGCATTCATAAACCTCCAACAAGTTTTTATGTTTATCACTAATTTTACTAACCTTTCCCACTTCACTTCCTATTTTAGTGGGGATAAAGAATATAAGGAAATAAATTTTGAAATAGGTCTTAAAGAGCCTCCGTAAACCTAGATTATGGTCTTTAATCTTACAATCTAAAAATTTATCAAAAACGATATACTTATAGAGACTAGATCTGAAGGAGATTCAGGAGTATGTCATTTATTATGTTGTAAAATGTTATATGAGAGTACATAAAAATTTTGGGAATGATTCTGGGCGAATATGATCATAGTTTGATCTCACTATGGAATACAGGGTGGTGATATACCTCTATCAGCTAACTCAGGAAGACCCTATATTTATGTCATTAGTGTGGGTGGTACATCTATATTAAGACTAATTATACTTTTTAAGAAAAATGGTTTCATTCTTGTAGTAATTAAAAAAAATTGGTTCCTACACTAACAAGTTACATTAGAGAGTCTGGTTCAGCATCCTTAACCAACCCAAGCAACCCATGAAATGTCAAATATACAATCTACTAGTGGAATAATACCATTCTATAGATGATATAGTCTTGGTTTCTCACATTTCATTCAATTATGATGAATTTTAGTTCAGTATTTTCTAAATTAATTTGTGTCTTAAGGTAAATATGAGGATAAGGTAGTATATATGAAACATATCAACTTGTAACTATGGATGAAGCTAATACATCTAATTTTATAGGTAATATCATTTTATCTTCTAATTTATCTTATCCTGATTTTGATATAGATGCCTTTAATTCCATTATTTTTTAGGAATTATTTTTTCTTCTGGGATAGAAATTGGAAACCTTAAATTTATATATAATTTTTGATATTCCTTTGGGAATAGAGTTGTCCATACTAGGAATTTATTATCTTATAACTTTTTAGTGGAGACATTTGATGATATTTTGGATCTCATGGTAATTAATATGAAAACCATTGATGTCATCTTGTGGATGGACTCACTAACTCAATTTCAAGTCTATATTGACTAGTATTCTTAAATAATATCATCCACACCCCTTGATGGTATTCAATACACACTCTATTGAGAGTGGGAGTTATATGATATGTTAGTAGGTTTTGATAAGGGGTTGGTAGAAGAAATCATAGCTGGGGTGGATTTTCATTTCCCTGGGGTAATGGATGCCATGGATGAGAAAGATTTTCAACAATTGGGAGGCTTATATCATGAGGTGTCACTTAAAATATTATCAGTCATAAATCCCAACAAAAAATTGAAATTTAAATTTGTTTTCTTTCCTAGAATAGAGGTGATATTTATCCCTTCTTACTAGATAGATTTGATTAAATTAAGGGAACTAAAGATCCAAGTTGAAAGAGCTATATTATAAAGGGTTTATCTGACTGAGAACATCTTCTTGGGGTTCACCTATTATATTCACCAAGAATGTAAAAAAAATTCCACACTTTGGGAATACTAGAATATAAACCAGATCTCAATCAAAAATATCAAACATATTGCCATAATTGATGATATCTTCAATCAATTAAAGGGGTTGATATGGTTTTCAAATATAGTATTTCACTTAAGTTACTATCATATTTGTATTAGGCCATAGGATATTTCTAGGATTTATTTTTAAAGTTATTATATGAATTTTTAATATCTAGTAATCCCGTTTTTCCTAATGAATTTTTCTATTGTGCTTATATATTTATTGAATAGTATTTTTCATCCATTTCAGGACACTTTTATAATGATGTTTGTTGATGATATCCTTATCTATTCATAGTCTCATGTCAAGTATAGCCATCATATTCATATATTTCTAGACAAATTGATGGATAATTATCTTTATACAAAGTTTTATAAATGATATTTCTTGATTTGAGTGGTTAAATTACCCAATCATGTAATATCTATATATGGTATTTCTATGGATCATGATAAATTGTATATGGTGATGTGCTTTAAAGTCCAAAAAAATATCTATAAGGGTCAAAGTATTCTTAACCTCATGGGATATTACAACTGATTTATTTAAGATTCCTCCAAGATTTTACTCTTATGAAAACTTTAACTAAGAAAGAATCCAAACTAATCTAGTCATGTTATTTTGAAATAGCTTTTCAAGATCTGAATAATCAGTTGAACACATCTTCTATTCTTATTCTACTTCATCTAGGTGAAGGATTTGAGGTTTATTTATGTGTTTCTTCAGTGGTACATGGATTTTATCTCCTAATAAATCATCAAGTAGTGGAATATTATGTCCTCATGAATGGAGTTATCTAAGACCTGATTTTGATTTGGCCTTTTTGGTTCAAGAATTTAAATTATATAAGCACTAAAAATATGATGAATGAAATATGGAATTAACATACCATAATATTTTGAAATATATATTCTCAAAATAGAACTAGAATCTTTTACAGTTTCATTTAGTGGAATACCTTTAGTCATTTTATTTTGATGTCCAATATTTTCCTGGTAAGGGAAATGTTGTTATAGATTCTCTTGGATGAAAATTTAACCCTTAAAATTGATAGAAGACAAGGATGAGTGGTGATTTATTTCTCTTATGGTTTACCTCCACCTGGACATAGTCAGTAATCATAGTGGAATACACTTATACCATAATGACCCTATATCTTATCTTATTGATCTGGTTAGAGACTCGCAAATACAAAATCCTAATTACACCATTATTCGATGGTGACTTGATGGTTGGTAGATCCTATATGGGTTGATCCAATATTCTACATCATTTATATACATCTATGGATGACTATTTATTTTGAAATATTATAATGGAATCCTTGATAAAATAATATCATGATTATCAATGGGATATACATCATAGAATTATGAATAAGTATCATGATGTTCCTCTCCAATTATAGTGGTTTGGTATGAAAAGAGATATTTCATGGTTCATTATTAGATTCTATTATAATCAATAGGTAATGGATGATAACTAAAATATTTTAAAATTATTTAACCACTTGAATTACCAAAAATAGATATTGGAATATATCCCCTTGTATTTCATGAATAATGTACTAAGAACACTTGGTGGTTGAAATATGGTATGGGTGGTCATAGGTAATTTAAATAATATAGCACAGTTCTTATCAATTAAATATAAATCTTTTATTAAATAATATTTTAAGGATATATCTCAAGGAGATCATGAAATTACATAGTGTAAATGATATTGTCATTTTTAATAGTGATACTAGATTTACATATCATTTTTGGTAAGGAATTTAATTAGATTTTTGTTCCTAGGTGAATTTGGGTACTAATTTCCTCTCACATACAAATGAGGACAATAAATGTCTTGGAAGATATTCTCTAAGCAAGCGTTTTTGATTTCAATGCCTCATGGGAGAATCACCTCTCCTTGGGGGATTATCCAATAATAATATCAATCATTTTTCTATTCAAATGGTTCATTTTAAGGATTTATATGGAAAACCACGTCAATATATCTTATGATGGATAGGGATAGGTGAATCTATCATGACTAATTATTTTATAAGAGATTTTAATGTAAGTAATAATGATCTAAAAGTGGATTTTAATCACCCATAATTTTCCAAAAATACTATATGGATCATTAAATATTACCCTTCTAATTTTATATGGGTGATAATGTTTTTATTTGATTATTAACATGGTTAGGCTATCAACAAATGGGTAAGAAGGGGAAGTTGAATCCTTGTTATATTAGCCCTTTATAGATATTGTCTTAAGCTTGAAAAGTGACTTATCATCTTTCTCTACCTCTCATGTATAGCACCATGTGTAATAATTTTCTTGTATCTCGGCTAAGGAAGTATGTTCCTGGACCTATACATGTGTTTATGTATTATTATATTTAGCTTCAGTCTGATGAATCCTATACAGATCATATGATATGTGTTTTTTTATCAAAGTAAGAATGTGTTCTGGGGAAATTATATTCTTTTAGTTTAGGTAAAGTGGTTGCAAGGGAAGATACAAAATGAAACATAGGATAAAGAAGTTGAGATGAAGATGTGATTTCCATAATTTTTTCCTCAAGAAATTTTTTGAATATTCTCAAGGATAAAAGGACCAGTGGCGGTGATGTTGTATATACCAAGACCCATACAGGTTAGTCCCTCTTTAATTTAGAATTTTGGACTCAATTCTTGATGTATTTTAGAGGGTTTTAGATGTTTTAAGGGGTTTGATAGGGGTCGGAGGACATTTCAATAAAATGCTCTATAGGAAGTGAGTATTTCCAAGTAGCATACTCCCACATGATGTCTAGTTGAATTAAATTTGAATTCTAGTGGGGTTGGTAGATTCTACATTCTATTCTATCAAAATTATGCTAGCTTTCCAACAATGTTTTGGTTAGACCTTCTTTGCTATTTTTTTATGTGATGAAATTGTGATTTTGTTATTTTAAAACAAAAATTATTCCTAAATGATGGTATATTGATAAATCACCATAATTCACTCCCATTTGAATCTCTCACTTATCAATATCTTCAAGGGGGTATAGTTTCTACCATGATCCTTGGATCACTCATAAGCCACAGGATCTCTCTTTTAGCAAGGTAAATTCATGGATCCTCTTTAATCTCTTTCTTTCCTCTGATTTCTACAATAATGGATATAATCTATCATTATATACCCCTAGGGATTATTGGATTCATCTCCCCCTCTTTACTTATGATTTATTTTCTTTATAAGTTTGTCTAGGGTGATGTAAAATCTCGGCCTAGCCTACCTGACTCATGATTGGGTCGAAGCACCACATGAATTCAGCCACGCCTCTCCATACTCTAAAGAATTTTAGAAAGAAACAATGGTCTAAAGAACCATGTGTGGAGACTATACACTTTAATATCCTCACATCAGTATCAACCAATAATAGAAGAAACTGAGAATATCCAAATATCACAGTATAGAATAAGGAATTATAGTGGAAATAAAACTATAGTAAATAATATCCATCATTCTATAAAAAATGAACTCATGAAGGATGGTAGTTTTAATCAAATAAAGATCACACAAAGGCACAGATAAAATATTATAGAAGATATAAAAATGGAATAAAAATAAAAGAATACTCAACCATGATCCATGACCTCACCTTGAACTCATTTTTACATCCCAACTAAGCTATTAAATTTTTTCTACCTATACCAGAGACATTGCTTGAACCTGCATACCAATATAAGGCCTAGAGGCACCCTAAAGGTTCACTTGCATGTTCTGAGAATATAAGGTTAATATAATGACCCAAACCTATCTAAATTCTATTTTTTGAGTAGTTTTCGACCCATACCCAACTTAACCTATAAATACTCTACTTTGGATCCATTAAAAACCGAATATGAATTTATTATAAAATAATATTTCTAGCTTTTCCAAAGGTACCCCTCACCCCTCTTATAAAATGGAACTCCCCCTTCTCATTAATTCACACCATCAAAGCCATTTTTCTCTGCCAAACTCTTCCCAAATACTCTCTAAACTTCCCTCTCTTCGTCATAGAGGCCTTCCTTTAGTCAGAAATCCAACCTATGGATCCCTTTTGATCAAATAAAAAGGAATAACCCGAAGAATAGGTAATGTTTTCACCACCCTCTTTCAAGTTCCTTTCATCTTCAACTTCCTCTTTCTTTTTTATTACCAATCTAAAATAATGAATCCAGTATCTCCTATTTAATGTAATATTATTATAAATATGGTACAACTATAATCAGTATTCTATCCATCCTTTGAATGGCATGTCACCATATGTGTGTACGTACGGCTTACCGTCTCCACGTCATGGTGTAATTATTATTCAATATATTATTATTTGTATGGGTATAATAATGATTTTTAATTCATTTAAATAATAAATATAACATGATAATGATTCTGTATATATGATATACCATCCAATTATATATTATTTTAATATCAAAAGAATGATATTTTCACTCATGCGTACGTACGGACTACCGTCTCCACGAACGCGATGAGATTCATTCTACATCGTATCCATTCAAGTATAATTATCATTTGATGATTTAAAAATAATTTTTAAGGACTTGATATCATTCTAGATGTGAATAATATACAACCTATCCATGAAAAATATGACTTACGTATCAAAACATATAAAAGAAAACGACTAAGTTAACACTCGAAACGACGATAATACTGAATTATTATTAACAAAGCAATGTTAAAAGATAATATATGATAACATAATAATGTATATGATTCTTGTATAATTTAATAACAATTATTTCACCATTATAAAGGAGTTTAACCTACCCCTAACCAAGGAAAAGTACAAGGTAAGGGTTTATTTCGCAATCTCATCCTTATTTGAGGTTGTTTATACGTAATAATCTATTGGGACTTCTTTATCATCCACATCCATGTTTCTTAAAAATTTATTTCAAAACATTTTTACTATTTACTAGAATATGGGTTAAAGTCATTTATACCCTTTTTGACATTTATAAGTGGTTTATAAAAGAATCATTCCGTCATTTTACAAACATGGTCCTTTTTAACCTTTTCGACAGTATTAAGGCAAGAATGTTTTTTTAACTTATACGGCGGGTGCGGCTATTTTCCGCCGTTATAAAATTGTGGAAGTTTCCCTTACAAGATTATAAGAGTATTTTCAAATAAAATGTTTTATTTTATAAATATATGACTCTTAAATGATTTCAAAATAGAAATATGTATTTCTCTAAAAAGAGTTTTGATTTCATCTATTTCGACATCCTTTGATGGATTTTACGCTTATTTGAAGTTGATTTATTATGATACAAAACTTCTATATTGTATTGAAGGTTTTGTGATATGTTTGACTGTGGATGTGTTATTTTTATACCATTTATGGTTTATGGATGAAGTATTTACATTTCTTATGCTAGTTTTAATACGAATGTTTATGTTATGTTTAAACCTTTTCATACGGGAATCCATTGGACTTAATATGTGACGGGTGGAGCCCACTATAGGTCCTCGATGCATCGGTAGGTATCATGAGACAAACTAGTGTCTTGGAACAAGACCTTGAAGTAATCTTATTTTTAGTCTTGGCATGAGTCCTTGGCTATGTGGTTATGATAGTCTGGCATTATGCATTCCATCATTATGAAAGTGGTTATTGATATTGCATGTGATTATTTGATTAGTAGAATATCCATGTGCATAAGTAAATGGAATTATTTCATTTTATATTTGCCATACTATGTTTAAGTTCAAGTTTAAAATGCTTTTGTTTTAGTTATACATTTTTTTAAATGTTTTTTCTTATTTATGAAAGTTTCCGCTATATTGTTATCCTTACTGGGCATTTGAGCTCACCCCTTTTCTATGTTTTATTTTTTCCAAGATGTGAAGAAGTAATTTATGAATGACCTATAGAGATATTATGAGGGGATAAGAGTGTGGACTATGGAGTCTATATTGTTGTAGTTTTCATTTTATGATGTAATGTAAACTTTATGAATGTATCTAGTTATTTCAAGGCTACTAAACTAATCGGTCTTTCGACATTTGATCTTTCTTGTGATCATGCCAATGTTATGTAATAATGGACCGAATCTGGATAACTGGGGTCGGGGCGATATAGTTGGTATCATAGGAAGTTTAGTACAGACCTTGGAAGCTAGATTTAGATAAACTCTGATTAGAGCACATATATTTAAGATGGAATTTGAGGATTGGTATAGAAGAACTTCCTAGAATTTTGGTATTGTAGAGATTTTGTGAGTTTTCCGAGAAATACATCCCTGTCTGGATATGAGCTGGTAGAGGAGGATCTGGCACAGATGTACCTAGGGGTAAAACCCGAAAACACTTCTTTGAGCTAGACTCAAACAGAAACTGGTGCACGACAACAGGCCATACTGCACTCTTGGTTACGACACTCTTGGGGGACATGCTTAGGATAACTCTCATTTTCTTTACAAATCATTATGAAGGGTTTATGAGTATATACTTCTTCAAAGAAAACTTTTTTATGATTATGGATTATATCCATAAATAGTTCAATTTATGTTAAGTGTTTTATAATTATGGAATTATGTATTTTGATTCATAAACTGATCTTTTTTATGCCATTTTTTAGAAATGGCGCCTAGTGGAAGAAATGGACGTATCAATGCACGCATCCATATAGGGATTTCCCTCCTGCTCAAGATAATTATAGTGGAGCTGGTGATACAACTGGTGCTGATCAACTTATCACCATACTGGGACAACTCACTCAGGTTATGAATAATAACCTTACCCGTATGGAGAACCCTGATCCGCAGCGTGGAGGATCAATGTTAGATCGCTTCATGAGGCAACAACCACCAACGTTCAATAGGAGTAAAAATACCTTAGTAGCTGAGAAATGGATAAATTCCCTAGAGAATATATTTCAGGATTTAGGGAGTAGTGAAATGGAAAAAGTTATAATGGCAGTTTATTGCCTCACTGGAGATGCTGATCAATGGTGGGCATTGATTCAAAACATGAAGGAAGATGATGAAGTATCAAATATGGAATGGAGGGAGTTCAAAGATATGTTTTTATAAAAATACATTCCTCATGACCATTGAGAAGATATGGAAAGGAAATTTCTGAGTCTGAGACAAAAGGAGGATAAGAATGTCGCAAAGTATGAGGCTAACTTTACAAGGTTAGTAAGGTATGATGGAGATTATATATTTAACCCAAGAAGTAAGATTTATCATTTCTTTGATGGTTTAAAACCATTTCTCCGTCAAGAATTAGTCTCAAAATCCTTCTCGTCATACGAAGACATTGTCTCATGTGCTATCAAGACAGAGAAAGAAATCTCTAAGTCATATGACTTTAAAGCAAAGAAATAGAAGAAGAGATCTGCTGATCAATCTGGGAATGGAAATAAGGGGAAGAAGGGAAAGGTTGAATATCCATCGTGTGGTAAATGTGGGAAGAAACACCCCGGTACTTTCTTGAAGGGAACAGGAGTCTGTTACAAGTGTGGTGAAAAAGGCCACCAAGATAGTGATTGCAAGTGGAAGAGGGAAGCAACCGATGTCTAATGATACAATTGCAGGGAGATGGGACATTATGCAAATGAATGTCCTAAGCGTCAGGAGAACTTACCTTAGAAAAGGCCAAGGGATCAAGGCCAAGATTATGCTATCACTAATGCTGAGGTAGAAGATCCGAAAGACATGGTGGCAGGTAATTTAATGGTTTCCTCAAGTTTAGAAAATGAATTATTTGATTCTGGATCATCGCATTGTTTAATATCTTCCCAATTTTCTAAGAAAATTAGATATTTCCAATTTAATTTAACAAGAGAGTTGTCAGTTAAAACTCCTAAGGGAAGTATCATTCCAACAAAGTTTTGTAAATCAGTCCCCGTTAGAGCACATAAATGTTCTTTATCTGCTGATCTCATCATCATACCTATGACTGAGTTTGATATAATCCTCGGTATGGACTGGATTTTGGACCATGATGCAAAGATTTATTGTAAGAAGAAGGAGGTTACAATTTTTGATGATGATGATGATAAGGAACACCTTATCTTTAGAGCAGAATCGTCACCACCTAATTCTTATCTAGATCTACCCCCAGTAGCTCAACTAAATTCAATTATTGGGAAAGAAGAGGATGAAATTACAGTGGGTGAGGAAAGGAATGTTCAAATAAAGGATGTACCTATTGTTAAAGAATAAGTAGATGTGTTTCTAGAAGATTTACATGGACATCCTCCAAAACTAGAAGTTGAGTTTTCCATTGATTTAATTCCTGGATCAAGGCCTATATCGAATAACCCTTATATAATGGCCACTGTAGAATTAGTTGAACTAAAGAATCAACTAAAGGATATGAGTAATAAGGGATTTATTCGACCTAGTGTTTCTCCATGGGGAGCCCCTGTTTTTTTTCTTAAAAAGAAAGATGGATCTATGAGGTTATGTATCGACTACAGGGAGATAAATGCTATAACAATAAAGAACAAGTATCCCCTACCTCGCATTGATGATTAATTTGACCAACTGCATGGAGCTCAATAATTTTCAAAGATTGACCCTAGATCTGGATACCATCAGTTGTGTGTGAAGAAGGAAGACATTCCAAAGACAGCATTTCAAACCAGGTACGGGCATTACAAGTTTACAGTAATGCCTTTTGGATTGACTAATGCACCCTCTGTATTCATGGATCTGATGAATATAGTTTTCATGGAATTTCTCCATGAATTTGTGGTGGTATTTATTGATGATATCTTGGTATACTCCAAAAGCTATGAAGATCATGAAAATCACTTGCTCATTATCCTGAAGACTCTGAGAAGACATGAATTATATGGGAAGTTTAGAAAGTGTGAATTCTCGCTTCAAGAGATTTCTTTTCTTGGCCATATTGTCTCTAAAGATGGAATCTCTGTTGATACTTCTAAGACCAAGGCAATACAAGAATGGCATGCACCGACGAGTATAACTGAGGTACGTAGTTTTATTGGTTTAGCATGTTATTATCGACCTTTCGTCCAGACTTTTGCCCGGTTGGCTAACCCATTAACGAATCTCACATGTAAAGGGGTTAAATTTGTTTGGACAAAAGAGTGTGAAGAATGTTTCGAAGAACTGAAGAGAAGATTAGTCAATGCTCCTATATTGACTCTACCATCGGGGAATTATGGGTTCGTTATTTATAGTGATGCATCGAAGAAAGGACTTGGTTGTGTCCTTATGCAGAATGATAGGGTTATTGCCTATGCATCAAGATGGTTGAAAATTCATAAACAAAACTATCCTATTCAAGAACTCGAGTTAGAAGCTGTGACCTTTTCTTTGAAGATATGGAGGCACTACCTCAATGGTGAAAAATTTTAGATTTATACTGATCACAAGAGTTTGAAGTATATTATCTCACAAGAAGAACTCAACATGAGGCAAAGGAGATGGCTTGAATTACTCAAGGATTATGATTGCACGATACGCTACCACCTGTGGAAAGCAAACAAGGTTGTAGATGCTTTGAGTAGAAAAGATCATGGAGTTTTGAACAATATGAGAATTGAAAGGGATCCAATTTTCATGGATCTAGTGAAGATAGACATGGAAATAACCAGGGAAGGTGAAACATCAATTCTTTTTCAAATGGTTTCTGAACCATCTTTACTAGAAAGGATTAAGAGTTCTCAGACCGATGATGAAGAATTTCAAAAGAAGATTAAAGCTGTGAATGATGGGAGATTGAGAGACTTTGTGTATGAAGAAGGAATTTTGAAATTCGGGAAGAGGATTTATGTTCCTGATATACCTAATCTAAAAAGGGAATTTCTGGATGATTCTCATACTTCCAATTTCTCTATACACCCTAGGAGCACCAAAATTTATAGAGATTTGAAGGAACATTTTTGGTGGGACAACATGAAGTGGGAGATTTCCGATTTTGTGTCAAGATGTATGGTTTGTCAACAAGTGAAAGCTAGAAGGCAACAGCCTGGTAGAGTATTGCAACCTCTTCCCATACCTGAGTGGAAATGGGATAATATCACGATGTAATTTGTCATGGGACTACCGAAGACTCCTAGAAGGAACGATGAAATATGGTTTATTGTTGATCGTCTTACCAAGTCAGCACATTTTCTTGCTATAAGAGAAGATCTACCACTGGAACGTCTAGCAAGACTATATATTGATGAGGTTGTGAGACTTCATGGAGTACCCCTATCGATTGTTTCTGATCGTGATCCCCATTTTACTTCAAGATTCTGGAAAAGTCCTCAGAAAGCCTTGGATACTGAACTTCATTTGAGCACTGTCTACCACCCTCAAACAGATGGACAATCAAAATGAACTATTCAAACCTTAGAAGACATGTTGAGTGTAACACCCCGAGATTTTATGAAAAATATTATTTTAATTTCATTAATGTCTTGTGTTTTATTCTACACCAAGATTACCTTGCGCTATATGCGACACCGTATTAGCTTGCAGTATACGCAACACTATTCTTGGACCGTGTTACACACAATTTTGATAATAGTTATTCTACGCAACATTGAACATATATATATATATATATATATATATTCAATGTATAAATGAAATATGGTTGGATTCTGTTATACTAAACAACGAAGGATTCTTTCACAACACGCAACCCTGACTTGGCTTGCATTACACGCAATCGCGACCTTCCTCGATAGCGTGTGTTGTACGCAATACCGGGTTTTAATAAACAATGTTATATTATTATAATATTGTCATGAACTAGCCGTTATGAATAATATTAACTAAATTTTGAATTTTATAACATTATTATTCATCTTACACATTTCTAGAACATGGTATAAGAACAAAATAAATTTTTCGGGTAAAATAACTATTTTTCAAAAAATGCAGTTTTGCCGCCTTTTGATGGTGCACCCACTTTAAATCTGGTTTTTGACATGTTTATAAGTTCAATTTGAAAAAATAAAATTCTTTTTTGGAATCATGAAATAAAAATTTACTTTGGATAATTGTTTCATATTATTCTGGTAACTTTCACATTTTAATAAATAGTAAAAACACGCTATATTTTAATTAAAAACAACTTTTTTCATCGTAATATCATATGTGGTTAAATTATAATATTGAATGGTTTTAAATTATAAATAGAATATATTTTTACCATTTAATATAATGTATGTCATTAGCATTGATTTTACCTTGAATTCGTAGGTTAAATCAATTCAATCTTTTGCAATGTTTTAAACAAAAACCAGTTTTTATTCGACAACGGGATTAATTTTAATTTAATTTCTGCAACTTCTGTGTATTGAATTTTAAAAAATGGATTCTATATTTGGAATCAGAGGGTCCAAATTATGTTAATAGGCTACTTTTTATTTTTGGGAATTATGAATAGTAACTACAGTAAATTTTATTTACCATAGTTAAAGGTAAATCGGGTAATTAAGGGTAAATATAATATTTTAAAATTTCCCTAACAAATGTCAAAATCCTATTTGATGACTAAAAAAAGACCCACATCACCTAAAGGTCGGATTATATTAATTTAATTTAATTTTGTCAATGAAAATAATTTAATTATTATTACAACCAAAGAATGTGACAACATGTCACTATCTTAAATATTATAAGTATAATAATTTTAATCTAGTGATAAACTTCATGAAACTTCGAACATGAATAGTCTCCAGAAATCTAATACAATTATCTACATCATAGGAATTTATTTAGAATTTTTAGGGATTAAATAATTATCATTTATTATGACAGAAAGATGATGCAGTAATTGTCTTATTAATGAAATATTGACATAATTGATGTTATAAATGCCCAAATAAATGTAATTTGAGACTTTTTATGACTTAAACTAATTTTCTAGGTTAATATGACATGTTATTGTTGATATAAGTAACTTGTTTTGAACTTATCATTCTGTTACGAATTTAATAAAAATCATGTACCAAATAGTGTCAAAATTGACATAAAATAGTTTTTAAAACAAATATTATATTATTAATTGTTATTTTATTACTAAAAATCTAAGGTTCGGCCAAATGACTTAGATAAGACTATATATATTAATAATAAACAACTTGGGATTCTTTTGGCTTGATATAGTAAGTTTATTAACCATATACTATAGGAAAACAAAAAGACACGGTAAAAGTTAAATTATTTAACTTAGAGTTAAATCTAATTGATAAGGTTAAAATAATAACCTAAACTTGTCTAAATCCTATTGGATGAGATTATTTCGACCCATACCCACTTTAGCTTCTAAATAAGACCCTTTGGAACCATTATAACCCGATTTTGACTTTAATATAAAATAATATTTTGAGATATTCCTAAGGTGCCCCTCTCCTCCCTTATAAAAGGACACCTCCTCCCTCTCCTCCTCACACAAATTTGAGCATTCAAGCTCGGCCACCCCTGCCAAAATTACTTCTCCACTTCCCTAGAATAATCCTATAGGTCCTGGTATTCTTCAAAGACCAATATTAGTTCCCTAAGTGGAGGATTCAAAGAGGCGTTTCAAAGAAGAGGTAATATCCATTACCGATCTTTTCAATTTCTTTCTTCTTCAACTTCTTCTTCTTTAGTTGTTTCATGATAAAGTAATAACATAAGTATTACTTACATACTGATATGTTATTATAAATATGAAACAACCCTAATTCACCTTCTATTCATCCTACGGAAAAATGAAATCACCGCGCGTGCGTACGAACGGAATACCGTCTCCACGCCGTGGTGTAATCTATTTTCCACCATTACCTTACAAGGATGGGTATAATGGTGTAATGAGTAACTATATATGATTATTATAAAGTGGTATTGATACTTAAATAGTATAAATACACTCAAATACAATTCCACGACCATGGGAACGATATCATCGCTCGTGCGTACGTACGGACTACCGTCTCCACGACGCGATGAGATTCATTCTCAATGATTAACCATTAATGAATGATTATAAAGTATATATAATATGTACTAATATATGACATAATAATGATACTGGATTTATTTATATATTTATATGTATGTCATCTACTTAATTCCATTCAATTCAATAAGGAAACGAAAACAGCGTTCATGCGTACGTACGGACTACCGTCTCCATGAACGGTGTATTTCTTTCCATTTAATGATTTATTATATATATGTATATCCTGAATATATATATATAAATCATGTTTTATGTTCTTTAATTATGTAATCATGATCTAAGTAATCATATGAATAATTACAAGTCAAAACACGGACGACAAATGAAACAATTTTACCCAAAACGCTCTTTAACATGGAATTTACAAAAGAACGGGTAATATAAAGTCATAAGTGAACCATATATGATATCATAACAATTAATATGATTCTGTAATAAGTAAATTACATTATTTAAATCATTATACAGGAGGTTCGGACACTTACGAAGAAAATCGGACCTAAGGTAAGGGAAATATCACAATCTCATTTTTATCCGAGATTGTTTATACTTTAGTATTTACTGGGGTTTATTTTATCATCCTCATCCATATTTCCTCAATATGTAATATTATTTCCATCCACCTACATTTTTTTAAATCCAATTTTACCCTTCGGTGAGTTTTTAGTAAAAGATATGAAAGGAATCTTTTGTCGTTTTTCGTACGAGGTACTTTTTTGACTTTTCCGACAAAAGTACGAGAAGAATGTTTTTTTTTAAATTATACGGCATGAATGGATTTTTAAAACATTATTTCCAAGAAGCTTACTTTAAAAGTTTTCAAGTTTATTTTTAATCAACTTCTTTTAGTTTTAAATTGTAAGACATGTTAAGAAAAGAAAATTCTTTTTAAGTAGAAAGGGTATTTTCCTCAAGAATGGATTTCAAGTGTTTTATCAAAATTATTTTCCATATAAGATAATAAAGGGTTCTGTTTCTATCCCTATTATTACATGGATTTGATTATGTTGTGATGGAAATATTTTTATGAATTCCTTTATCTTATATGAATTGTTTTATGATGTCATGTTGTTTAAGAATCCCATTTTTATTACATGGGTTATGCAATGATGTATGATTTATGATTTTATGGCACACATAAGAATGGTATAATTATGAGATGGGTGGGACCTATATCTCCCTCCAATGCATTGGGTAAATATTTTATATCTCATGAGATAGACATGGCTGAAATGGTAGGTTATACCGGTTCAGTGAAACAGGACTGAAACGAGGGTTACTCGATTCAGAAAGGGACTTTGTCCACTAAGATAGTCTTGGAAATGAGTCTTGACTAACAAGAAATGATTCTCTATGATTATGTGTGTATGCCACAAAGTTTCATGTTTTAAGTTATGATTATTGGGATTTCATTTCACTACTATGATTTATCCCATGTTATGAAATTATGCTCTCTTTTGCAGGTTAAGATTTCCAAAAGTTATGTTCTTATGAATATGATGTGATTGATTTTTTTCTTTTGTATACCCTTACTGAGCATTTGAGCTCACCCTTTTATGTTTTATTTTCCCCAGGATATAAAGAAAGGGTTTAGGTAAAAAAAAGGAAGATCTTTATGGTAGATATTGAAGATCTTTCACCAAGTTTAGAAGATTACGTTCCGAGTTTCCAAAGACACTAAACTATTACGATCCTTGTGTGTGTGTTTTTTTGTTATGTACTAAGTATTCCGCAAAAGTAATGTAATGTTCATGTACGTCAAGATACGGGTCTCTACAGTTGGTATCAGAGGAAAGGTTTAGTCAACCTTTGGAAACTAGGATGCGAAAACGTTAGTGAGATCCCTAGAGATATTTCTACGGTATGTCTAGGGATGTCCCTAAGGTTAAGTATACGTATAGGTTATAGTACTAGAACTATGCTAACGATCATAGAATTAAACCTAAGATGTTAGATATTGAAGGTACTCCCCCTTTATTATGTTTTTTTCCCTAGCATGATTTTTGCCTCTCACACTATTCTTTTTGGGTTTTAGACGATGGTTGGAACCCGAAGGAACCGTGTTGATCAATGCAATGGACAATGCAATGATTGTCCTCCTGAACAAACAAATGTTATGGGAAATGGAGTGCAAAATCTTATTGCTATACTTACACAAGATATGAATCATTCTGGACTTCCAAATGAGAAGATAAGGGAACAATATCCTATTGAGTCCTTCATGAGGCAACGTCCACCTTCTTTTAGTGGGACTTCCGATCCACTTGTTGCTGAACAATGGATCAGTACCACTGAAAAGATATTTTCAGTTCTTCAATGTTATGAACATGATAAAGTCATCTTAGCAGTATATCGTTTGGAAGGTGAAGCTGATGAATGGTGGAATCTTATCAAGAATACGAGGCCAAGAGATGAAATTGAGTCCATGGAATGGGACGAGTTCAAGAACTTGTTTTTCAGTAAGTACTTCCCTCGTATTCTTCGAACAAAGATGGAAAAGGAGTTTCTTGAACTAAAGAAAAAGGATGATGAATCTGTTGGTATATACGAAGCGAATTTTACAAGACATGCAAGGTATGCATCTGCCATTATCATCCAACCTGAGAGTAAAGTTGATCAATTTTTCAGTGGCTTAAAACCAAGTCTTCGAAGGGCATTAGCTATAAGAGACTTCAGTAGCTATGAAGAAATTGTGCGTTGTGTTATCAAGGTAGAAATGGAAGTTGGTGTTACATATCCATCTCATGGTTTTGACAAGAAACGAAAGATGGAGTTCAAGGAGAAATCTCAGAATAATGGTGAAAAGAAGATGAATGTTTCCTTATGCACAAAGTGTGAAAAGAAGCATGGTGGAGATTGTCTTAAAGGGAATAGAAAATGTTTTAAGTGTGGAAAAGAAGGTCATCGGGCAGCTGACTGTCGAAGTAATGGAAAAAGGGTTTCTAATGATATGAATAAAGAAAACACTGCAGAGAACGCACCACCAACACTTCAATGCTTCAAGTGTAAGGAAATGGGGCATTATGCTAATAAATGCTCTAATCCAAGGGTTAGTGATGATCAACATGAGCAACCACTGAAGGCAAAGGACAAAGGGAAGTCACATGCGATCACTTTTGGCAATGTTGAATATGACAACGATGTGGTGGAATGATTAAGTGTTTATGTAATGGGATTCCAAAATAATGTTGTATCATAAAGTATTGGAATATTTATGTATTGGTCTAATGTGGTATTCAAAGTGATTGAGATATTTTTTGGAAATAAGATGATATGGGCATAATAAAGGGAAAATGAGAAAAAGAAATGTTTAACAGTATTCATGAGCTCATGATTGATATAAGGACTAAGTGATATCATGGTTTGAGTATATAGAATTTTGAGGATTTTGGTATGCGGAAAGTGTTAAATTTTAACTGCATTCATGTTTTCACTAAGGTATTCAAGAGAATACATGATTAAGGACTTTGAATGTTTGGAATGTGACCAACAAAACATATCTTATGATATATGGGGATCGACGACGGTGTTAAATCTCTGGTAATCGTTTTCACTATGTTATGAGAGTGGACTGAAGTATTATGGATAAGCCTAAAGATTAGAATGGATTATGTTGGACATAAGTTAGTATTGTTTAAGGATAGAAGTTTTTTCGATATTATTGATGGGATGTTATAGTAATATAGTTTTAGAAAAAGGAAAACCTGCAGGACAGGCGACATCCCATCGCTTCGGACAAGGCTGTGGGAATCGAACCCACAACCGAAGTGCGACTGGCCTTTATCGCCTACCACTGACCTACAGGAAGTCCCTGTTTAATAGAAACTAGTTTTATTATATTAAGCAGTATGATATATGAAGTATAAGTCCATTTCATGAACCATATATGATTAATCTCACTATAGAATGACTTATGTATATTTAATAACTTTTGCTAACCTTTTGTTTCAGACAGATGGAATGACCTGTCATTCTATAACATGATCTTCTAACACTTCACGAATAACAAATTTAACTTCATTTATTTAAGAGATGAAGTGTAAATTGTTCAAGGCACGAACAACAGTGAGATTGTACCAAAATAAAGTAAGTATTTATTATAATTCAAATTCTTCAACTTTAGGGAAACGATTTTGAAAAACAAAAATGTTTTCCTAGTGCTCTTATATCTGATTAATCATATGGTACCTTAGATTGTCACAAATTTATGGATTTGTGATTGCTTGCTTTCCCATAGCCATGTTCTCTACCACTCTCCATCAGAACATGATGGTTAGATTTCTCTTCCATATCCATATTTTCACCTATGTGTAAACCCAGTGATTAGTTTATTTGGGGTAACCGTTACGTTTCATACTTTTGTTTTTAAAGATAATTTTTGGTATTCCTTTTTACGATGTGGGTTTCTATCAAAGAAACTTTCAAATAGTAAACCATTTATAACCCCGACGAATTTCGAGGGAGAAATTCATTTTTAGGGGGGTAGAATGTAACACTACGAGATTTTATGAAAAATATTATTTTAATTTCATTAATGTCTTGTGTTTTATTCTACACCAAGATTACCTTGCGCTATACGCAACACCGTATTAGCTTGCAGTATACGCAACACTATTCTTGGACCGTGTTACACACAATTTTGATAATAGTTATTCTACGCAACATTGAGTATATATATATATATATATTCAATGTATAAATGAAATATGGTTGGATTCTGTTATACTAAACAACGAAGGATTCTTTCACAACACGCAACCCTGACTTGGCTTGCATTACACGCAATCGCGACCTTCCTCGATAGCGTGTGTTGTACGCAATACCGGGTTTTAATAAACAATGTTATATTATTATAATATTGTCATGAACTAGCCGTTATGAATAATATTAACTAAATTTTTATTTTTATAACATTATTATTCATCTTACACATTTCTAGAACATGGTATAAGAACAAAATAAATTTTTTGGGTAAAATAAGTATTTTTCAAAAAATGCAGTTTTGCCGCCTTTTGATGGCGCACCCACTTTAAATCTGGTTTTTGAAATGTTTATAAGTTCAATTTGACAAAATAAAATTCTTCTTTGGAATAAATAAATAAAAATTTACTTTGGATAAATTTTTCATATTATTCTGGTAACTTTCACATTTTAATAAATAGTAAAAACACGCTATATTTTAATTAAAAACAACTTTTTTCATCGTAATATCATATGTGGTTAAATTATAATATTGAATGGTTTTAAATTATAAATATAATATATTTTTACCATTTAATATAATGTATGTCATTATCATTGATTTTACCTTGAATTCGTAGGTTAAATCAATTCAATCTTTTGCAATGTTTTAAACAAAAACCAGTTTTTATTCGACAACGGGATTAATTTTAATTAATTTCTGCAACTTATGTGTATTGAATTTTAAAAAATTGATTCCATATTTGGAATCAGAGGGTCTAAATTATGTTAATAGGCTACTTTTTATTTTTGGGAATTATGAATAGTAACTACAGTAAATTTTATTTACCATAGTTAAAGGTAAATCGGGTAATTAAGGGTAAATATAATATTTTAAAATTACCCTAACAAATGTAAAACTCCTATTGGATGACTAAACAAAGACCCACATCACCTAAGGGTCGGATTATATTAATTTAATTAAATTTTTTCAATGAAAATAATTTAATTATTATTAAAACCAAAGAATGTGACAACATGTCACTATCTTAAATCTTATAAGTATAATAATTTTAATCTAGTGATAAACTTCATGAAACTTAGAACATGAATAGTCTCCAGAAATCTAATACAATTATCTACATCATAGGAATTTATTTAGAATTTTTTGGGATTAAATAATTATCATTTATTATGACAGAAAGATGATGCAGTAATTGTCTTATTAATGAAATATTGACATAATTGATGTTATAAATGCCCAAATAAATGTAATTTGAGACTTTTTATGACTTACACTAATTTTATAGGTTAATATGACATTTTATTGTTGATTTAAGTAACTTGGTTCGAACTTATGATTCTGTTATGAATTTAATAAAAATCATGTGCCAAATAGTGTCAAAATTGACATAAAATAGTTTTTAAAACAAATATTATATTATTAATTGTTATATTATTCCTAAAAATCTAAGGTTCGGCCAAATGACTTATATAAGATTATATATATTAATAATAAACAACTTGTGGTTCTTTTGGCTTGATATAGTAATTTTATTAACCATATACTGTAAGAAAACAAAAAGACACGGTAAAAGTTAAATTATTTAACTTAGAGTTAAATCTAATTGATAAGGTTAAAATAATAACCTAAACTTGTCTAAATCCTAATTGATGAGAGGAGTTCGAACCATCCCCACTTTAGCTTCTAAATAAGACCCTTTGGAACCATTATAAACCAATTTTGACTTTAATATAAAATAATATTTTGAGATATTCCTAAGGTGCCCCTCTCCTCCCTTATAAAAGGAAACCTCCTCCCTCTCCGCCTCACACCAATTTGAGCATTCAAGCTCGTCCAACCCCTGTCAAAATTACTTCTCCACTTCCCTAGAATAATCCTAGAGGTCCTGGTCTTCTTCAAAGACCAATCTTAGTTCCCTAAGTGGAGGATTCAAATAGGCGTTTCAAAGAAGAGGTAATATCCATTACCGATCTTTTCAATTTCTTTCTTCTTCAACTTCTTCTTCTTTAGTTGTTTCATGATAAATTAATAACATCAGTATTAATTACATACTGATATTTTATTATAAATATGAAACAACCCTAATTCACCTTCTATCCATCCTACGGAAAAATGAAATCACCGCGCGTGCGTACGAACGGAATACCGTCTCCACGCCGTGGTGTAATCTATTTTCCACCATTACCTTACAAGGATGGGTATAATGGTGTAATTAGTAACTATATATGATTATTATAAAGTGGTATTGATACTTAAATAGTATAAATACACTCAAATACAATTCCACGACCATGGGAACGATATCATCGCTCGTGCGTACGTACGGACTACCATCTCCACGACGCGAGGAGATTCATTCTCAATGATTAACCATTCATGAATGATTATAAAGTATATATAATATGTACTAATATATGAAATAATAATGATAATGGATTTATTTATATATTTATATGTATGTCATCTACTTAATTCCATTCAATTCAATAAGGAAACGAAAACAGCGTTCATGCGTACGTACGGACTACCGTCTCCATGAACGGTGTATTTCTTTCCATTTAATGATTTATTATATATATTTATATCCTGAATATATATATATAAATCATGTTTTATGTTCTGGAATTATGTAATCATGATCTAAGTAATCATATGAATAATTACAAGTCAAAACACGGACGACAAATGAAACAATTTTACCCAAAACGCTCTTTAACATGGAATTTACAAAAGAACGGGTAATATAAAGTCATAAGTGAACCATATATGATATCATAACAATGAATATGATTCTGTAATAAGTAAATGAAATTATTTAAATAATTATAAAGGAGGTTCGGACACTTACGAAGCAAATCGGACCTAAGGTAAGGGAAATATCACAATCTCATTTTTATCCGAGATTGTTTATACTTTAGTATTTACTGGGGTGTATTTTATCATCCTCATCCATATTTCCTCAATATGTAATATTATTTCCATCCACCTACATTTTTTTAAATCAAATTTTACCCTTCAGTGAGTTTTTAGTAAAAGATATGAAAGGAATCTTTTGTCTTTTTTCGTACGAGGTACTTTTTTGACTTTTCCGACAAAAGTACAAGAAGAATGTTTTTTTTAAATTATATGGCATGAATGGATTTTTAAAACATTATTTCCAAGAAGATTACTTTAGAAGTTTTCAAGTTTATTTTTAATCAACTTCTTTTAGTTTTAAATTGTAAGACATGTTAAGAAAAGAAAATGTTTTTGAAGTAGAAAGGATATTTTCCTCAAGAATGGATTTCAAGTGTTTTATCAAAATTATTTTCCATCTAAGATAATAAAGGGTTCTGTTTCTATCCCTATTATTACATGGATTTGATTATGTTGTGATGGAAATATTTTTATGAATTCCTTTATCTTATATGAATTGTTTTATGATGTCATGTTGTTTAAGAATCCCATTTTTATTACATGGGTTATGCAATGATGTATGATTTATGATTTTGTGGCACACATAAGAATGGTATCATTATGAGATGGGTGGGACCTATATCTCCCTCCAATGCATTGGGTAAAGATTTTATATCTCATGAGATAGACATGGCTGTAATGGTAGGTTATACCGGTTCAGTGAAACAGGACTGAAACGAGGGTTACTCGATTCAGAAAGGGACTTTGTCCACTAAGATAGTCTTGGCAATGAGTCTTGACTAACAAGAAATGATTCTCTATGATTATGTGTGTATGCCAAAAAGTTTCATGTTTTAAGTTATGATTATTGGGATTTCATTTCACTACTATGATTTATCCCATGTTATGAAATTATGATCTCTTTTGCAGGTTAAGATTTCCAAAAGTTATGTTCTTATGAATATGATGTGATTTATTTTTTTCTTTTGTATACCCTTACTGAGCATTTGAGCTCACCCTTTTATGTTTTCTTTTCCCCCGGATATAAAGAAAGGTTTTAGGTAAAAAAAAGGGAAGATCTTTATGGGAGATATTGAAGATCTTTCACCAAGTTTAGAAGATTACGTTCCGAGTTTCCAAAGACACTAAACTATTACGATCCTTGTGTGTGTGTTTTTTTGTTATGTACTAAGTATTCCGCAAAAGTAATGTAATGTTCATGTACGTCAAGATACGGGTCTCTACATTGAGATCCTTCTCACTTGACTTTCAGGGTATGTGGAATCAATATTTACCTCTGGTAGAATTTTTCTATAACAATAGCTTCTATTCGAGTATTCAGATGGCACCATATGAAGCGTTATACGGAAAGAGATGTCGCACACCAACCTGTTGGGATGAAGTTGGTGAAAGAAAACTTGTAGTCCCAGAACTGGTGGAGGAAATGAAGGCAAAGGTAAAGGTAATCCAAAACCATATCAAAGCAACTCAGAGAAGGCAGAAGAGCTATGCTGATAATCGAAGGAAGGATTTGGAATTTCTAGTCGGTGATCATGTTTTCCTGAAGGTATCTCCATGGATGGGAGTCATACGTTTTGGTAAGAAAGGTAAATTGAGTCCCAGGTACATAGGACCTTTCGAAATTCTAGAACGAATTGGGGTTGTAGCTTACCGTTTGGCAATGCCGCCAAATCTCTCCAAAGTTCATTATGTGTTCCACGTATCACTATTGAGGAAATACATACCTGACCCAACGTATGTACTCACCTATGAGGAATTAGAACTTGATCCCAATCTGTCTTATTGCAAAGATCCCGTCAAGATTATTGATACGAGAGAACAAGTACTGAGAAACAGGACGACTCGTCTGTTAAAACTCTTGTGGAGAAACCATAAGATGGAAGAGGCAATGTGGGAACCCGAGGAACTTATGATAAAGAACCACCCGAGTCTTTTCATGCGGTAGTATTCTAGAAATTTCAAGGACGAAATTATTTGAAAGAGGGGAGAATTTAACACCCCATGCTTCTACGGTATGTTTCTCTTTGAATAATGCAATAGCGTGTGTTGTACGCAACATCGAGTTATAACACACCACAACCAATCAAACTAGCCGTTATGAATAGTAATACCCACTTTTTGAAATTTATAAATTTTATTTTTCAAAATGGACTTCATTTTTGGATTCGGAATATCCAAATTAGCCTACGGTAAATTTTTGGTATTTTTCTGAAAAACTTCGTTTTTTGATGAATAGTGAAACCACTAAGTGGTAGTTAAAAAAACTGAATTTTTCATAAAACTTAATTTTACCGCTTCTATGAGTGGAATTTCAAAAATTCGAGAGACGTGGTTAATATCAAGGAGTAAAATTTGGTTCATTGACATGAAAATAATTTTTGGTGAATAATAACTGTTTACTTTTATTTACCACGGTTAAAAGTTAATAGGGTAATTAAGGGTAAAAATGATATTAATATTACCCTAAAACATGTCCTAATTCTATTGGACAAGTGTATCTCGACCAAAAAAACCATAAGAATAAAATATTATCATTTAGGTCCACTTGGATTAGATTAGGACATTTATTATTATTTAATTCAAAGAAGAGTTAATAGAGTTAAAATCAAGGTTTATTAACTAAAACATTTTTAATATAGGGTTACACATAAGATAAATTCGATTATAAATATTCATTATAAAGCTAAAAATATTTCCTACATAATGATATTTTATTTATAATTTTTATACATTATATAATTTTATTTATTTATGACACAATGGTGATGCAGTAATTACCATAATAGTGACAAATTAAAATAATTGTTATTATAAATACACAAATAAATATAATTTGATACTTTTTATGAATTAAACTAATTTTATAGTTTAATATTACATGTTAATAATGAGTTAATTAACTTTATTCAAAGTAATAATTCTGTTATGATTTTCACAAAAATCAATTTTCCAAATAGTGTCAAAATTGACATAAAAGGGTTTTTAAACAAAATATTATATTATAAATTTATATTCAATTCCTAAAAATCTAAGGTTCGGAAAAGATGATTATATCATGATAGGTGTATCATTAATGGACCACTTTGGGGTCTTTTGGAGGTATATAGTATGTTCATTAACTATATAATATGAAAATACAAAGTGACATGGTAAGTGTCAAACTAATTAACTAGGAGTTAAAACTAAATGATAAGGTTAATATAATGAAACAAACCTGTCTAAATTATATTTGTTGAGTGGTTTTAGACCCATCCCCTCCTTAACCTTTAAATAATCTACTTGTTATCCATTAGAACCCGAATATGAATTTATTATAAAATAATAATTCTAGCTTTTCCAAAGGTGCCCCTCACCCCTCTTATAAAAGGTCACTCCCCCTTCTCATTAATTAACACCTTAAAAGCCATTTGGCTCAGACAAACTCTGCCCAAATACTCTATACACTTCCATAACTTAATCCTAGAGGCCTTCCTTTAGTCATAAAGCCAACCTAAAGAGCCCTTTTGATCAAATCCAAAGGAAGAACCCGAAGAAGATGTAATGTTTTCACCACCCTCTTTCAAGTTCCTTTCTTCTTCAACTTATTCTTTCTTTGTTATTCCCATTATAAAATAATAAATCAAGTATCTACTATATACTTTAATATTATTATAAATATGGTACAAACATATTCAGTATTCTATCCATCCTTTGAATGACATGTCACCATACGTGCGTACGTACGGCTTACCGTCTCCACGTCATGGTGTAATTGTTATTCAATATATTATTATTTGAATGGGCATAATAATGATTTGTAATTCATGTAAATAATAAATATAACATGATAATGATTCTGTATATATGATATACCATCCAATTATATATTATTTTAATATCAAAAGAATGATATTGTCGCTCGTGCGTACCTACGGACTACCGTCTCCACGAACGCGATGAGATTCATTCTCCATCGTATCCATTCAAGTATAATTATCATTTGATGATTTAAAAATAATGTTTGAGGACTTGATATCATTACTTATATGAATAAGATACAACATATCCATGAAAAACATGGCTTACATAACAAAACATATAAAAGAAAACGAGTAAGTTAACACTCGAAACGACGATAATACTAATATATTATTAACAAAGAAATGTTAAAAGATCATATATGATAACATAATAATGTATATTATTCTTGTAAAAATTAATAACAATTATTTCACCATTATACAGGAGGCTAACCTACCCCCAACCAAGCAAAAGTACAAGGTAAGGGTTTATTTCGCAATCTTTTCATTATCCGAGGTTGTTTATACGTAATAATCTACAGGGACTTCTTTATCATCCACATCCATGTTTCTCAAAAATGTATTTAAATTTTTTTACTATTTACTATAATATGGGTTAAAGTCATTTATACCCTTGTTTACTTTTATAAGTGGTTTATAATGGAATCTTTCCGTCGTTTTCCAAACAATTTCCTTTTTAACCTTTTCGACAGTATTAAGTTAAGATTGTTTTTTAACTTATATGACGGGTGCGGATATTTTCTGCCGTTATAAAATCTTCAAAGTTTACCTTACAAGCTTATAAGAATATTTTCAAAGAAAATGTTTTATTTTATAAATATATGACTCTTAAATGATATCAAAATAGAAAGAGATATTTCTCAAAAAAAGAGTTTTGATTTCATCTATGTCAACATCCTTTCATGGATTTTACGCTTATTTGAAGTTTATTTATTATGATACAAAACTTCTATATTGTATTGAAGGTTTTGTGATATGTTTGACTGTGGATGTGTTATTTTTATACCATTCATGGTTTATGGATGAAGTATTTACATTTCGTATGCTATTTTTAATAATAATGTTTATGTTATGTTTAAACCTTTTCATACGGGAATTCATTGGACTTAATATGTGATGGGTGGAGCCCGCTATAGCTCCTCGATGTATCGGTAGGTCTCATGAGACAAACTATTGTCTTGGCACAATGCCTTGGAAAAATCTTATTTTTAGTCTTGGCACGAGGCCTTGGCTATGTTGTTATGATAATCTGGCATTATGCATTCCATCATTATGAAAGTGGTTATTGATATTGCATGTGATTATTCGATTAGTAGAATATCCATGTGAATAAGTAAATGGAATTATTTCATTTTATTTTTTCCATACTATATTGAAGTTCAAGTTTAAAAGGCTTTTGTTTTAGTTATACATTGCTTTAAATGTTTATTCTTATTTATGAAAGTTTCGTCTATATTGTTATCCTTACTGGGCATTTGAGCTCACCCCTTTTCTATGTTTTATTTTTCCCAGGATGTGAAGAAGTAATTTATGAATGACCTGCAGGGATAGTATGAGGGGATAAGATTGTGGACTATGAAGTATATATTGTTGTACTTTTCATTTTATGATGTAATGTAAACATTATGAATGTATCTAGTTATTCCAAGTCTACTAAACTAATCGGTCTTTCGAGATTTGATCTCTCTTGTGATCATGTCAATGTTATGTAATAATGCACCAACTCTGGGTAACTGGGGTCGGGGAGTTACATAAATTATGCTTAAAATTAGATTCATTCACATTTTAAGCCTCTAAATTTTATTGGATAAATTTAAAAACATTTAACAAACATGTGTAATCATATTGTAGTTAGTTTTTTTATTCCCAACAATACAACAGCTAGGCGTTAACTACCATTTAAAATAATAATATTATATAATTATTGTGCAGTGTAAGATTTCGAAGAAACCCATTGATGTGTATCGAGTATGCCATTGAACATAGAAACCCCTTTAAAGTAAAATTAATAATTAATTCACAAATATTAATAATTATGAAAATGTATTATTCTTTATTTAATTGTGATGTTAAACCCCTCATGTGCGGTTGAGCCCTCCACTCTCACGCGACCAAGATTTATCCCCTATTTACATGATTTGGTTGACCGGGAGAAGCTCAGGCATGCTACCCTCTCCCTCAAGAGAGTGGTCTTCCTCCGAAAATACCCTCTTATCCCCCCACAGTAATCCCCTCTCCCTCCTTCCCTATGGTTTGGTAGATTTTTTTTTATTTAGAGTTTTTGGTTTCGAGCGGGTAGGATGTTAGACTTAGGGTTGATTCTTGAAAATTTTGGTTCCATTGTTCAATTTGGGGTTTATTTGGGTGAATTACATGGTGTGGAATTGGATTTAGCAAAGGTTCATTATGCTTTTGGTTTTAAAAATAATTTGTCACACTTGAAATTGGGTGGTTTCACATGAAAATAATTGTTCTTATTGAGTTTATTTGTTTTAATTAATTTGGCTTGTTGTTTTAATTTTTTGCGTGCTGTTAAGTTGGTATTTGATAAAAAAAATGTTTTTAATTTTAAAGTGACTTTTTTTGGAATTTGGGTATGTTCCATGTGTTAAGCCTTGCTGTGCTCCTTGGTAATATTTTATAAATTATCCAAATGACTTGTTTCATTGTGAACGTGATGAAAAACTAGTTTTTGAAATAATTTGATATGAATTTTCATTAGAATTGGTTTCTTAATGTGAATTAGGGTGTACTTTTTTATTTAAAACCTTATTGTGCCTCTTTTATGTGTATTCTAAATTGTAAAAATGGTTTATTTAATTTTTCAAGTGGTTTGAATCACGTTTTCAATGGTACTTATGATGAAAATGGGTTTGGGTGTTGGTTTTTAAAGATAAAGGTATAATTTGGCTTGTTTGAGTTGTCGTGTATTTCAAAATGTAAATTTTAAATGTTTTAAACAATGGAGTGCATGTTTTGGAATTGGTTACAGTTTGTGTGATGATTTGAAATTGCCTTTGGAAATGGTTAAGTTGATTATGTTATATTATTTTAATATTTTCAATGGGTTTTATGAGTTATGTATGTGGTGTGTCATTGGTTAAAACCCTTAATGTTTTATTTTGAAAAGTTTTATATATTTTTTAAGTGTTTAATTGTTTTATTGAATTATATGTATAGTGCGTTGGACCTCGCTATGACGGTTTTGAGTTGCGGGTGCCGAGGTATGCTACATGTACATGAATAGGGTAAGGCATATATATATATATGCCCTCTTGGTTCATATTCCCTCATGATGCGGGGAATATGTGGAATTTAGCTTGTGGTGTGTATATATATATGTATAAATGCATGTGCGTGTATGTGTCAGATGTCGGTTCGAGTGGTTGTCGAAAAATAGTGACATGTTTGAGGTACGTCCCCTATAACTATTCCTTTAATTTTAATTTCATAATTGCTTTCTTGTTTTTAAAAAAAAATATTTTTTACATTTATGTTATTTACACATGCTATGAAATTTGGTTGCGGTTTCTTGAAATTATTATGCCTTTTTTTTGGAAATTTAAATGTATTTCTAATGCCATTGGTCTTAAGTGACTTTTCTTGAAAATTGATTTCCTATGTGGTTTTGAATTGTTAATGTGTATTTCCAAAGGTGTTTGGAATTTTTTCCATTTAATTATAAAAAGTGTTCCCTCTGTGTAATTATGCCCGTTTGTCATCTTAGGAATGTTTTATGAAAACGGAAATCCTCTCTTGAGGCATGCCCCCTTGGTTTTAGAAAATGATTTTTATGTTGAGTATGTTATTATGGGCCTAATTTTATGCTTATGCATTATGTGACATGAAAGAGGGGGAATGCGCTTAAGGAGGGAGAACGGTGGTGAGAGATTGAATGGGTTTTAGATAAATAAAGTGTTATGTACATATATTCATTCATGATAAACAAAACTCACCACCACTTGAAATATAGCACAATGGGAAACCAAGGTATCTAGGTGGGTGATTAGGACTAGTACACTAGATGACATGGCAGGGGTTCATCCTTGTTCTCTAGCGGGATTTACACAATAACAGCAACTAAACATATGAATTACTGAGGATCGTAGTTTCTAAGTCATGGTTACTTTGGGTCGTGGTTTCTAAGCCACATTTTCTGAGGTTTTTGGTTTCTTAGACATGTTTCACCAAGGTATGAGGTCTCTAGGGTCCCACGTGTGCTAGCTACCTATAGGGATTACTCATGGTGATCATTTACAGCATGATTCTTCCGATGTAATTTTCATTTTAGTTGTTTCACACTTGATGTCTTATTTGTGAAAACCATATTTTAATCTAAATTAGTTTCCTTTAATTCTGAAAATTTAATGCATTCTTGTAAATTATATTGAACATTTAGGGGGAGACAAATACTTTACTTGAAAAATGAAAACTTGTTACTAGAATTTAAAAAGAACAGAAAACATTATTTTATTAAGTCCTATTTCCAAACTAGCACGTTTCAGATTTCATATAAAAGGAAAGGGCATAGGGCGTTGTTGTATCTTGGTATTCCTACCGAGCATCTTGGTTCTCACACCTACTTTACTTTTCAGTTTTAGGTTTTTCTAGTTTTGGACTGCTCTCAGTGCGAGTGTAGTTTATGTTCCACTTTGACCCACCGGGTAACTTGAGGTATGTCGCGTAGCTTCCTTTATTCCTTTTTTTACTGCCATGTTGTTTGGTTTATTTTCATTTATTTATCTATTTTTTCATTTTAAGATTATTTATTTATCTTTTTTAGGTGCCAAATATTTCCCAACTAGTTTATTTTGATGTCTGGTACTAGTTTCTAGCCCATGGGAATCGTAAATGCCCTTCGGTCCATGTCACGAACTAACTCTGGTGACCTATTTAGGGTCAAACCGGGTTGTTTTGTGACAAAATATTATTAAAGGAGGCCCTTTTTATTTGGGGTACTAGGTAGCTTAGTGATTAGGTGTGTCTGAACTCGAGAGGTAGGTGCGGGAAGGACTTCATGAACCCTTGCCCATCCCGAGACTCGAGTTTCCAAGGGTAGTCCAAGATTTCAATTTTATTCTTTGGATTTGTTTGTGTGGATGGGGATGAAAAAGGAAGTGAGCCAATGTTACGCAACAGGCTTACATGTAGTAGTGACCCATGTACAACCTGAGTGCACAGTTCTAGATGATTCTTGTGGTTAGTGCTCACTCGGAGCATGGTCTGCTAATCCATGTTACCGGGTTGGTATATCAACTATTCCATTATTTTTGGAAGTTTTTATGTAAGTCATGTTTGTGATTAGTTTTGATTGACTTGATTGGATTTCAAAAATGAAAATGGTTCATATAAAAAGGGGTTTATAAAGGGTAATGTTTTTTTTGGAGTGGAAAAGTGGTTTTGAAGTGGAAATTGTTTTCCTTTAATGGAATTTGGTTTCAAAGGGAAAAAATGGGAGGTGTTTTGGAAGTTGTTTTGGGATCCTGGTAACACCTTTTGGAATGTGAATTGGAAAATGTTTGAGGATTTGGAAATGTATTTATTTAATGATAAGTGACATTTTTAAATTGGTTGATAATTTGTGTTTTATTCTGAATGATATCTTTTATAAATGAGAAGTGTCTTTATTTGACCCTTGGTATTCCTATGAGTGATCACGTACATTTAGATGCGCATGTGGAAAGTGGAGATAATGGTAACATGAGTGGATGGGTGCTTGATCTAGAACATGGAGAATTATGTGTGAGACTTCATGGAATACTAATGGTGGATATTTATGTTTTTTTGTTTTCTGAAAAATGGTTTTCAAAAAGGTAATTTAAATGTTTTGAAAAGTGGGTGAGCAATTGTTTAGCGTTCTCCTTTAGTGTTGGGTATCTGTTTTTGTGGGATCTTGGTTTTGACATACTGAATTGTAGTTGTAATGGTTATTTTAGTTTGATTCTTATCTTGTTATTGAAGTGTGGAATTTGGATTTATGATGAGTTTTGGTCCAAATTTATGCCTCTTGTTTTGCGGTATGATGCCCAAAAGAGTCCCATAGGTTTCTAGTGAGTCTCTTCTAGTTGTTTGTTCTACCCATACTCTTAGCGGAGTGGTGGAACTAAATTCTTTTTGGTTGTTTTCCATCTACCATGGTGATTGTGAACTATTGAAGGTATAGAACTAGATTGGTGAAATCATTGTGGTTTTCATGTTATAGGGAACTCCCAAAACTATAAGAGCTCATGCCGGTTCAAGTTCATTTAAGGGATCAACTTTGGATTTGTGTAGGAGGAAATCACGGCGTCATTGCATGATGGGATGTCTTGGAAGGTGTTTAATACCACTCTCGTTCGATGGTTTATATCTGAAGAAGTGAAGGTGATGGAAGTGGCAGAGCTCTTGAGTGTCCATCATGGCCAACGGATAGTGAAGGATTACATCGGGCATTTCAAGGGGCTGATTCCCTTTTCTTTGGAGGTAGGGTCATGAAATCAGTTAAAGTTTCTCTTGCATGGGTTCTTCATATAGGGTTCAAGGACCGATTATTTTTGGTGTTCAAGAAGGTTCCCCTTCCGGTAAGGAGAGATAACTTGAGGAACCTGTCTTAGATAAGTCCTCTTGTCAATTCCATCTTCTATTAGCTGGGAAACTCGCTTGTTTGCTTATAGTGTGGCTGGTTTGGGTGATTTAAGTCACCTTGTCATCGTCTTCTAAAGGCTTTGCGTTAGTGTGTCCATTTGGGACACTTGGAGAGGTTCCACTAGCAGCATCGTCAAAAGGAGTCTCAACCGGAGGATGTCAGCTCTGAACTTCGGGGCAACGGATGCTACAAGACATCAGAGCTCCAGCCACAGGTCTCAGAGTGAAGCCTTTCACACAGTCATGAATTTTTGGGCATGGGGAAACGTGGTCTAATTTTTGTCTCTAGTGCTGAAATGGGGACGGTCTGAATTTCCCTGTTGCAGCTCTCTCATCTTTGAAGGTTTTGTTTTGTTGTAAGAGGTGTAAAGGTATCTTTTTATCGTTGTGGTTTTAGTTCATTGAATACCCCACTTCAGTTCTAAGAAGGCATGGTGATCTCATCTTCTTGTAATTACAGTAGTTGTGCCTCCTCAAATGTGACTTGTTTGGTTTTAGTACATGCTCATTTAGGAGATGCTCATCTATTTTGGAAAAGGTGAGTCATGGTTAAGATGTTATTTGGTAAAATTATTTTTTGGGTTTTCTCATGTGTATGTGGTTTCTTGTTTGGTTTGGAAGTTCTCATATCGACCTATGCTGGTTGGATTAACTAGGTCAGTTCTTAAATGGTGGGGATACCCACCATGAATCTTGTCATGCCTTCTTCAAGATTTGGTTTGTGTGGGATTCTTGGTCTATGTTGGTGGTTTCCTCTTTGGATCAAGTTAGTAGTTCTAGAGTTAGCTTGTGCTGAGAGCCTCGATGTTGGCCATGCTAGTTGGGTTCTTGTGGTAGGGGGAACCCTCCTCATTTCTTGACAGCTCTTCTCTTTGTATATTCCCTTAGATTTGGTCAGGTGTGACTGGTGGAGTGAAAAGTAACACCGATTTCATGATTTTGTTAGCCTTGTTCAGTTTCGAACTCGAGTTTGATTCCTTGGTTGGCTGGGTGACTTTCTGGGGGCATATATTTTTTGTGGTGGGAGATTTGTCACACCCTGGCCTATTATCTTATGGTCATAGTTATTTTTATTTATTTATTTATTTATTTTTATTTTTTGGTTTCTCAAAGTTTAAAAAAATTATTAAATTAAAATCAAAAATAAAATAAAATAAAATAATTGAAAAATGATTAAATAATAATGATGATGATGATATTATCATTTAGTTTATTATTATTATAAATCAAGTTGTTGTTATTATTATTATTATTATTATTATTTTTATTACTTTCATTCATTATTTTTTTTAAACCCTTTTCTTCCCCCCCCCCACCCTCGCAACCCGCTCCCCATTACCCCTCCAACCGAAGCCTTTGGAAACCACCCCTCCCTATCCCACTCGTGCTTCTCCCCACCGGTAGAGGGCCCTATGGCACGCCTCCCTCTCCCTCTGGTGATGGCTCCCCTAATGTGCAGTCGATCCCTCCTCTCTCACGAGGCCAAGCTCCCTCCCATGTTCGCGCAATCTGGCCCACCGGGAGAAGTTCTGGTGCACTACCCTCTCCCTCCGGTGAGTGGCCTTCCTTCAGTCAGACCCTTGTCTTCCACCCTGTTAAGCCCCTATCCCTCCTTTCATATGGTTTGGTTCAATTTTTTATTATTATTTTGAGTTTTTGGTTTTGAGTGGGTAGGATGTTAGACTTAGGGTTGATTCTTGATAATTTTGGTTCCATTGTACGATTTGGGGTTCAATTTGGTGAATTGAAGGGTTTGGAATTGGTTTTTTAAAAGGTTCATTTTGATTTTGGTTTTTTTAAAAAAATTGTGTCACTTCAAATTGGGTAGTTTCACATGCAAAAATTGTTCTTATTGAGTTTAATTTGTTTAATTAATTTGACATGTTTTTTTACTTTTGTGAGTGGTGCGAAGTTGGTATTTGATAAAACTCAAACATGTTATTAATTTTAAAGTGACTTTTTTTGGAATTTGGGTATGGTCCATGTGTTAATCCTTGGTGTGCACCTTGGTAATGTCTTATGAATTATGAAAATGACTTATTTCATTTTTTAAGTGATTTAAAACTAGTTTTTGAAATAATTTGATATGTTTTGGGTTGGAATTGGTTTCTTAATGTGAATTTGGGTATACTTATCATGAAAAACTTGTTGTGCCTCTTTTAGGTGTTTTTTAAATTGTACTAATGGTTTATTTAATTTTTCAAGTGGTGTAAATCATGTTTTCAATGGAACTTATGGTGAAAATGGGTTTGGGTGTGGGTTTTTAAAGAGAAATTCATAATTTGGCATGTTTGAGTTCTTGTGTATTTTCAAATGTATATTTTAAATGGTTTAAACAATGGAATTCATGTTTTGGAATTGGTGGTGGTTTATGTGACGATTTAAAATGCCATTTGGAAATGGTTAAATTGATTATGTGCATTTATTTTAATATTTTCAATGGATTTTATGAGTTATGTAAGTGGTGTGTCATTGGTTCAAACCCATGATGTGTTATTTTGAAACGTTTTATAGATTTTTTATGTGTTTAATTATTTTGCTAAATTATTTCTATAGTGCGTTGGACCTCGCTATGATGGTTTTGAGCTATGGGTGTTGATTAATCCTACATGTACATGCATAGGGTAAGGCATATATATATATATATGCCCTATTTTTTACATATTACCACACAGTGCGAGGAATATATGAAACACAGCTAGGGGTGTATATATATATATGTACAAATTCATATGTGTGTATGCGTCAGATGTCGGTTCGAGTGGCCGTCGACAAATAGCGGCATGTTTGATGTAGGTCCCCTATACCTAAGCCTTTAATTTGAATTTCATAATTGATTGCTCATTTTAAAAAAATATGTTTTACATTTATGCTATATACACATGATAGGAAATTTGGTTGTGGTTTCTTGAAATGATTATGCCTTTGTTTTGGAAATTGAAATGTATTTCTAACATCATTGTTATTAATTGAATTTTCTTGAAAATTGATTTTTTTAGTGATTTTGAACTGGTAATGTGTATTTTCATAGGTGTTTGACCTTTTAGCCAGTTAATTGTAAAAAGTGTTCCCTTTATGTAATTAATCCCATTTTTCATATTAATAATGTTTTATGAAAAAGAAAAACCACTCTTGAGGCACGCCCCTTGGTTTTAGAAAACGATGTTTATGTTGAAGGTGTTATTATGTTCCCAATTTGATGATTATGCATTGTGTGATGTGAACGATGAAGAATGCACTTGAGGGAGAACATTGTAGAGAGGTTGAATGGGTTTCAGATAAAGAGATTTTTATGTACATATATGTTTTCTTGATAAAGAAAACTCACCACCACTTGAAATAGAGCACAATGGGAAACCTGGGTTTCTAGGTGGGTGACCAGGACTAGTACGCTAGATGACACGGCAGGGGTTCATCCTAGTTCATCTAGTAGGATTGATGTAGAAACACTAACTAAACATATGAATTACTGAGTTTTGTGGTTTCTAAGCCACAGTTACTGAGGGTCACGATTTCTAAGCCATGTTTTTTGAGGTTCGTGGTTTCTAAGATACATTTCACCGAGGTATGAGGCCTCTAGGGTCCCACTTGTTCTAGCTACCTATAGGTATTACCGATTGTGCTCATTTTTGACATGGTTCTTGCGATGTAATTTTAATTTCAATTTTTTACACTTGATGACTTCTTTGTGAAAACCATATTTTAATCTAAATTAGTTTCCTTTCATTTTGAAACGTTAATTCATGCTTGGAACTTATTTTGAAAATGTATTTGGAGAGACATTATTTACTTGAAAATGAAAACATGTTACTTGAATTTTGAAAATAATGAAAAACATTATTTTATTACATCCTATTTTCAAACTAGCATGTTTTGGATTTTATATAAAAGTCAATAGAATATGGCGTTGTTGTATATTGGCATTCCTACAGAGCATCTTGGTGCTCACGCCTACTTAAATTTTCAGTTTCAGGTTACTGTAGTTTTGGATCACTCTTGGAGCGAGTGTAGATTATGTTCCATGGTGACCCACGAGGGCACTTGACATATGTCGTGTTGCCTCATTTATTCTGTTTTTTCACTTCCAAGTAGTTCAGTTTATTTTCTTTTATTTATCTGTTTGTTCTTTTTTTTCTATTTATCTTTGTTATGGGAAAAATCACTCCCAACTCGTTTATTTTGATGCTCGACACTAGTTTATAGCCCGTGGAGATCAGAAATTCCATTAGGGCCATGTCACAGACCAAATCGGGTGACCAGTTCAAGGTTGACCCGGGTTGGTTCATGACAGGGAGGCACTTCCCTCCTGTTTTGGTCGGCTGGAACACCCAAACCCCAAAGGGGGTTTTAAAATTCTAAACCCAAAAAATAAAAATAAAATACCATTCATTAAAAAAAATGGATCCGGGCTCCATAGAAAACTCAATAGACCTAACCGGTAGGCCTAGAATTATGGCACCCCACCATATACCTAATTCCACCCATCCTTGTACCATATATACCACTTTATCCACTGACTTATTCCTTTAAACCTCATGAACCCCCAAAACCCACTTTGAGCTTCTACTTCCTAATAAATCACATAAAAACGTCCATTAAACCATTTAAATAATATTTAAATATTTCATTTCTTGATCTAAATTATGAATTTACATTATTGATCTGAATTATGAATTTCAAATCAACTCGGATCCATGTTCTTATGAAAACCTGTTTTTTCTCTAAATTAATTGATACAAAATAGTATCGGTAATTAAAATCTTCCAATAATAACACTTCTCATCCTTGAGAATTCTCCATGTTCATATCTCATGAACCAAATCACCCATATAGGTTGGGTTAACTATCTAATCAAAAAATACCTATTGGTTTGGTTCTGTTGATAATGAACTTAAACCAACAAACTATCAAATACAATGGATTCCTCTCACTATAGCTCATCATAACTATTATCCAACATTTGAAAAATGTGATTTGATCTATACCTGAACCATCATGGTTGATCAAGTATAAAAATAATATTTTGAACCTCACCACACCGATTTTCCCACAAATCCAATTTACCCATGCATTTTAGAAATAATTAATTATTCTAACTTCATGATGATGTTCCACTCCTAGTAGAATTCATGAATTACTAATTTGGTGATACCATACACCGATGATCAATGTTATTGGTCAAAAACAGACCATTTCCTACTCATTGTTACACCTACGAAACACTTGAACATTCTCATCAATACCCACAGTCTCATCCTTGTGGTTGTAACCATTTCACAAGGCATTCCTTTTTTACCCATGACATCATTTGACTCTGAAATACTATCATTCCATATACCTGGTAAATTTATTAGTATGTTCTAAAAAAATAAAATCTTATCATTCACCATACCATAACCCCTAATTAATACTAATCATTTAATGATCATACTAAATTTACCCAAACCAAATTAGTCGATACCTATATCTAGTTATTTCTTAGTTATTATTCATACCCTAGAAAATTGCCTCCAAGCGATGATTTGAAAGCAAAAACACCTCCAATATGAGGATACCAACACATCACCCATTACTTTAATAACCCAATCATCTATAAAAAAAATTTGTGCTCACAATCATTTAATGTTGTTCTTCTTGTGACCATGTGATTCTCATAGTTTGGGGTCAAACAGAATTTATATTAACCTTGACTATAGCAAAGGGCTGACTATCGTCATTTACCAAGGAGTGTGTGTGTGTCTGTGTTAAATTCTATAATATTTCAATCACTTATATATATTTGGTTGTTTTATTAATTATATATTGAAAACTAATGGATAATGGTGTGATTTTTTTGGTTTTTGTTTATTAAAATATTAAATGAAAATAAGAAAAACACCATACTAGTAGAAAAAGGGGGTGTGAGGAAACCCAATCATTACATCCATAAATATTTCAACATTTTAGATGAATAATAAATAAAATTAATAATAATACATCCATATAACCATAATGTTTTAGTATCTTTGGATACTAGATACATAATTAACGTATTCTATGAAATAACTTCAATATTTTTCACAATGTTCTTATCACTTAACACCGTTCTTAGATATACCCTACTTAAAAACTTTCTTCATAACCTAGGGAAAGTAAACATAAGAAATGGGGATATTGGATTCCTAGTAAGGTCAAATATAATATATATCAATAAATGATCATAAGTGATCATAGAATAGGCATAAATATAACATGACCATAACTTACGAAATTCATACCCAATCAGTCAAAGATCACTAATCATAGGTCATGAAATATGGATTTTTCCTACAAAAATGAATAATTAATAAGAGTTTAGAATCATTAATAATCAATCACAGTCCATGAGAATATATCATAATTATAATACATAATATTTTCATATATTTAATCATAGAAAAAAACTCCATTTTCAAGGATCACTTATAAGATAATCATAGTTGACAAAGTCCCATTTTGGATTTGGTCCACTCCCTACTCCATGATTTACATAATCAAGGTTCACACCAAATACTGTCACAGGATACATATTCCTTGAGTGTACTGGGTTCAATCCCCATTCCATAATTTCATTAGTTAATGTTCACCCCCAAGACTGTCATAGTGGACAAATTCTCATAATGGATTGGATTCACCCCTTATTTCAATCCATATTATCTCATGGGATGTAATTCATTACCCAATGAATTGGAGGGATATATAATTATAGTACAACTCATAACATGATTAAAATAATTTATAATTGTTCCATGAGATCATAAAAACATTCATTATTTCATCATAGCATGACCAATGAAAATGAAATGGATTTCATAATGATTTCACCATCATTTAGTTAACCTATGGGAAAGCAACAAATTTCATAGAATCAACCTTAAAAAATCATTATCATAATAGATATAGATATATATATAATTAAATTGGATATTATCATTAGATAATATCTATATATAATCATAAAAATACTTAAAATATGTTTATATAGATTAAAAATACATTTAAAATAGAATTTGAACATTTATTTGAAAATAGAGAAAATATCATTTTATTTTGATATCATTAAAAAATAAAAATTAATAGAATGTTGAGAAAAATATTTTCTTTGAAAATAACAATGGAAACATATAAATTAATCTTCAAATAAAATATTTTTATGATAACAGTAAAATCCATTCATTCCATATACATTAAAAGTGAACATTCTTTTCATGATTTTGTAAAAAAATCAAAAGTGATATATGTATAACATTTGAAAATATTAATTTTAATATTTTTTAAATAAAGTAAAAGTTATTAAAAATAAAATTTATAAAATTTTTACTTATAGATAAAAACAACCAAATATTTTTTTGAATAACATGGACATGGAATAAAACGTTCATCGACCAAAAAGGAAATATGGTCGACTTTTCTTAAAAACATTTTCTTCGTCATTTTAAGTAAAAAAGAGAGGAAAATGGTACTATTACATGAAAATTATAGTAATAATAAGTGGATAAAAAAATATATTGGTTTTAAAGGATAATTAATGCATAATTTTCCTCAATAGAAATTTATAGATAATCCCGAAAATAAATGAGATTATAACATAAGCACTTACCTAAAGTCTTATATTGCTTCATACATATTCAAACATCCTATATAATAAATAATTATTTATAATAAATATCATAAAAAACCATATTCATTGATAAATTACTATTTATAATTCTATTATAATTTTCAATTATACTTTTATGAACAAAACTTCTTTAAAAGAGTATTCTGGTGAAAACTGGTCTATTTTTTATGCATGTTTCAGTTCAATAGTTCTAGTACTTGTACCTTCTTCATGGTTTTATCATATATTGAATATAAATAATGTAATAATTATCATATTTATTTATTATAAATACTTTTATGACCATTCATATAATATTTTGATGAAAAATGAATTACAACACTTTTTGGAGATGGTAGTCTGTATGTATGCACAGGTGGTGTTTTCACTTTTCAATGGAAGTAAAAAAATAAATTTAAATAATAATTTGAATTTTTTAAATAATTAATATATCATAAATAAAAAATATATGCATTAAATATATATTCTTATTAACATCCATGCAAATAGGAACTGAAAAATGAATCGCATCTCTCCATGGAGGCGGTACTCTGCACCTACAGACGATCGACCATATCATTTTTTAAAGGATGGGAAGAAGATAGAAAATGGTCATACCATTAAAAAGATAACATATTAGTATATTATATATATTTATTACATCGTTTTAATATTTTTTTATAACATTTTTAGGAGGATTAAGACGAATAAAGAATGAAAAAATCAGTAAGAGCATGTACCTCTTCTTTGGGTATCCGCCTTCCAAAACCACCTTAAGCCTTCTTGGATGGGAATTTTGGGAAAAAGTAGAACCTCAAATTAATGTATAATTATTTTTGGGATATTATTTGGTAAGATTTTGGAAAATATAATGGGCTCAATTTGTGTGTAGAAGTTTAAAGGGGAGGTTCCCTTTTTTAAGTGGGGGGAGTGGCACACTTATCACTATTAAGAATAATAAAATATAATAATGTCACACTCATGTTAAAGTGACTCCAAATTTGGTAAAATTAAAATATAGAATGATATTGGATCTAAATAAATATGTAAAATAAGATTTAGACTAGTTTTAGGTCATTTAAACCATTATCTCTATAGTTTAACCGTTATCAACCATTTTTACCTTTACCGTAGTATGAATTTTTACCTCGGTTACAATTCATAATGAACAAAAATGAAATTTTTCACATTAATAAATTATTACATGATGATTGAAAATATTTAAACTATTTAATCATATTAAATTTCTATAAGTGGTAAAAATTAAACATAAAATAAGTGAAACAAATGCATGGAATTATTTTTTAGAAAAATGATTTTTTAAGCATAAAATGAATTAATCCCATTAATTTCCTTATAAAAACCATTATATGCATTTAAATATATTTTTTTATATAATATATAAAAATTTAAAAAAATAATTCATCACTATTGAATAATTCAATTTATTTAAATAAAATACAATTTACAAAATAAAAAACTAGTTTTCTAAAAAATATTTATTCATTCCTATAAATGATTTTATCTTCATTTCTAACTAAATTATAATAAAAATGTAAATGAGTATACATTTATTAACATTAAATAATAATATATTTTATCAAAACCATTTTTAATTAGTGATAAATGAACATAATATACTTAAATGTATAATACTTTAAAAAAATTATCTTTCAAAATAAAATAATATTATTTTTAACATTTAAGACTAAGTACTTATTTCCATATAATTAATAAAAGATTTTTCCTTAATGAAAATTATTATAAAAACTTTTCAAAAATTATTTAGTCCTATTAATTCCCTCCAATCCAATTGCTAGGCGATAATAGTCACATTTAATAATATTATTTCAATAATATATAAAAGTTTGTTTAAACTAAGTGTTCCTAGTAAATAAATCTATCAAATTAAAAAAAATATTTAAAGACAAATATATCATAAAATATATAGGTTTTATAGGATTATTCCTTGGTTATTAAAAAATGGGTCACGCACTATCCAAATATATTCCTCATGATCTGTTGAAAATCCGCACAATTATCATTTCATGGATCACAACCTGAAACTTAATTTTTAAGGATTAGTATACTTTAAGAAATCTATTAGTTACACTAAGTCTCACCTACTCAATAGTTCCAAATTATGTATATTCCAAAACCATAGAAAATCCTCCTCCCTTCACCTGTTTTGAATCCGAAAACAATCATCCCTCGATCAAACTAACTCCAATCGTACTAAATAGGGACCATGGGAAGTGATGGGATATGTTTTGGTTGAGATTAGAATGGGGTTGTGGAAATCACCAAGAGATGCTGAGAAACCTTTTCATGGTTCTAGGGTAATTACACTACCACTTCATAATAGATTCTAAATCATAATAAATAAAATGATTCAAGACATGGGAGCACCATGAGACCTCTCCTTGTATTCTACATTGGGTTAGTACGACACGATCATGGATTTAATAATTCATAGTACAAAATGGAGGAATAAAAAAACAAGAAGAATATATTGGTAATAGAATTTCACGTCACCAGAAATTTTACAAAATTAAAATTAAAAAATAAAAATGAGTGTTAGAAGTTGTCCCATAAAGGGGGAATTCCCCTTCTGATATAACCCTCATCTTATTATATACAGTATCCTATTCCCTTTCAATAGAATAAGAAATGGAATTTTACCACTCTAAGAGACTCCAACCATAATAAATCTATTTATTACTTTGATAGGCATCGAGACTAGTTTTCTTTGAAACATCAAAACTTAAGTGGAAGAAAAGTTTTTCTTGGCATGCTCGCATGATGAATTAGACATAAATTTTGTACATGCTGAAGATGGTTTGAGTTTCAGTGAGGGAAGTATTAGGCCTGATAAGGTGGGATTTAATATATTTCACATGGTTGTGGTTTTATTTAAGTTAGTAAAAAGATTATTTTTTTCCTAAAATTCTATCAGGAAACATGAATTTCTAAGATGTAGTCATCCCACATACTGTATCTTCAACCTTTAATATTTGTGAATGTGGTTGATGTATTACACGCATCAAGGATCCCAATACCAGTTGTAGATTTTAATATGTTTTTATCTTAGAATAAGGGATAGGGGATACACATGTAGATCAGTTTATATAATTTTATTGAAAAATTGTCATATGTCCCTCTTTGGACTTTCAATTTTTATGTTAGGAAAGCATGAAGGCCCCTCAATATTTTATCTCAAACCTAAAATATGGAATAAAATCATAGATCATAAATACTTCATCATTTTGGATCATTATCTATAGTTCAATGGGATTTCCTAATATCAAAGAAGGTTTGTTCAGCTTGTGAAATCAATTAATCTTATTTAGTCTATAGAAATTAAATAAACAATTTTGGATGGTTATCAGGTCTCTTTAAAAAAATTGGGGAAGACATATTGCTAATGTAGTAGAGGTTGAACTTAGTGCACATCTTGGTCTAGAGCTTGGATACTCTGATGCCAGAAAAACTGGTTTGGGCTTGGAATGGGGGAGTAGGAGTGGAAATATACTCAATAAATTGCTGTTTATAATAAATATAGTTGATTGAAGTTTGAGGCTCGCATTTAATACTTGTGGTAGGTTATATTTGGTAGATTTATTCCCAATAGTTGGTTGAAATGGTTTGGCTAGTTAATCTCAATTCATTAGGGAATAACCTTACATAGTGGCAATGTTTGAGGTGATACCTTAATGTAGAAAATGGAGTGTGTTATCTATACTTACATGAGTTATTTGTGATTTTGGATTACCCTTAGGTGTAAAATACATCTAGATGATTGCAAATATGTGAAATGTTAATGATTTTATATTTTTTTTATCATGTACATTACTCAAATATATATGGATTTAAGCCTTAGTAAACCTAGGATATTTCTAAAATTTCATTAAGCCTCAAAATTTAATTTTTGGTTCCGGATCCATGAAATGATAAATGAGTGGATTATCAATTTATCTTGAGTAATAAATTCTCATATTCAAGGACTTGGGTTTTCCTAACTAAGGATTTATCCCCTTTCCCTACTAACATAGCATTTTTTTTCTTTATATAATATTTCCATACACTCAAAAAAATCAAACTTCTCATCCATTTGTTTTTAATATAGAATTAATATATATATATATATATATATATATATATATAAACACAAAAGTGATTGATATAATGAAAAACTGACCATAGAAAATCCTTGGGAAATTAAAACAGTTAGCCTTATGTTTTATTATAGGTTAGTATAATTTCATTGAATATTTCTTGTGATAATCACATGATTAACTTAAACCATTGGATAAAAACTCGTGAGGTCAGATGAACTAGATATGGCTATCTATTTAAATTATTTTTAAACAAAACAAAATAGTAACCCAATATTCTCCCCCCCATAAATAGCGCTAAGTTGATGAGAGTCATGTCATGAGGCCCCCAATAAACAAATTTATGAATTTTAATTAAATCCAAAAAATATTGTGACTCAGGTCATCTTTAAATGGGAGAGTATTATTAGAATATTTTTCTCTTTTTTAGGGGTTAGGTGTGTGTAAACAAAGACTAAATAGTGTTGATTTTAAATTCTGTTTTAAAGAAAGTGGCCAAACATAGGATATCCCCTCACTTAACTATTAAATCATAATTCTAATTTACTCTCTTCATATCTCTATCTAATTAGTTAAAACCTATTTTATTACAATCTCATGGGTATTTTAGGTTAATTATAGGGATTAAATCATCACTAAAATATCAACTATCACTTAACCTAGTAATTATAAAACTAAAATCACCCTTAGATCACCAACTTCTCATGATTTTAAGAAGTATAGACCACCTAATTGGTTTTTATATATAATCCAGTAAAGAAAGGATGAAGACTATTAAAAGCATAGAATGAAAGGAAATTTACTTATTCCTAGAATAGTCAAATAAATATAAAGTGATGAATAGAAGAGATAAATAATTAACCATAAGAATTAATTAAATGGGTGTTAGGGAAATATCCTCAGCTTAGACACTGATGTCTTGGTATGTTATCACTATAGAATTATAGAAAAATAAAAGAGTGGAAATAAATAGAAGCTTAGTACAATTTATTTATTCATCATTTTCACCCTCTTCTTTAGTGAATAGTTGTATTTAATATAGAGATACTTTGTACCTCACTTCTAGTAGCCCTTCTTCCATGTCAGTCACATAGAATCCTTTTTTATCCTTGATTTCAAGGTCATGAGCAGTGAATTGCAAGTTTTTATTCACCTTCCTTAGATGATAAGAACATTAATAGCTTCACGGTTCATTATTATTTATCTAGGAATATTCTCAATTCTTCTAGTTTCTTAATTCTTCTCATCATATCATTATTCATGGATACACTCCAAGTGGATACTTGAGTGATTTCTCGTGATTTGGCCTAGAAACAGACATGATTTTTATGATTTCATTTTCTATTTTTTGGGGTTTCTATTTTGATCACTCATATAAAATAAATTAAATTGGGTTATCCTTTAAAACCTAATAGTTACCATTATGTAGATTTAATTTCATAGAATAACCTTTACACAACATGTAAGAGGATCTTGGTACCTTTATATAACACTGAGAAGCATGACGATACCCTTCTAAATCAACCCTTAAATGGGAATAACCCTTATATAGTTCTTTAAAAATTGATGTTACCTTTACATAGAGGTAGTAATACCCATGTGCAATGTGTTTAGTGATAAATTTATCTATATAAAACCTATGGAATTGTTGGTGTGACCTTTATGCATACATTGAAATGAACTGTTCACCTTTACATAGTAATCGCTGATGATGTTTACAAAGACAATGCGGTTAATCCAAAATCAATATGTAACAGCTTCATCCATTATAATATCTTGGACCCAACTTATGATTATTCAGAATCAATGTGTGTCCACTTGGGTTTATTTTTCAATCCTATCATGGTTAATCAGAATGTAAATATATTCAATTAAAGTTATATGTTGTGGTCACTTGGTATCAACATGTGTTCAATTCATTCCTTTTCTAAATTTTGATCATGGTAGGTTATGTCTTCACAAATAGAAACTTAAGTTGGCTATGTGGTTAGTTACTCCACTATGTCATAGATTGTGGTATTTTTTAAAGGTTGGATGAAATGGTTACTGGATTGACTTCGTAAAGTAAATTAAATATTTATTACCTACCGTTTTTACTTAATATTCATAGTTTCTTAACTTTTCTACTTCAACACCTAATAAAGTGAGAATGTCAGTTTAGTGTAGGCTTTCTTCAATTCTATTTATAATTGAATAAATAATAAAAATTGAATTAAATAGCCTTTTAAAAAATAAAATCCAATTCTCTAAAAAAATATTTATTTTCTAATAAATCCAAAAAATGGTATAATTATTTTAAAAACATGTCTTAATACATATTTCAATTAAATTTAAGTTTTCACAAAGTAAAAAATATGAATAAATTTCCCATGAATTATCAATATTATGGGGTTATTTATATGAAAATACAATAGAAAATTTGGGAAATTTCAGCCCCCATCACCCTACCATAAAATTTACCTTTTCTCCAATCAACAGATCCATTTTTTCCTGATACAAATCATCATCCAAACACTGAAACTCACTATAAAACCTTGATATTTTTAATGTAATATTATATGTGACAGCGTATACGACACGCAACAATGAGCATAAACTAACCAATAAAAATTATTATTTAAATATGATTGTTATAACATAGCTGATAAATTGGTGGGGAGAATATAAATAACTAAATTAAGAAATATATTTAATTTTTATAAAAAAATATAAATTTAATGGTAAATTATTAGTGTGTAATAAATTAATTTTTAGTAAAGTCATTTTGTGATTCAAAATAATGTTTTCTTCAAAATGTTTTTTTATTTTTGTGAGAAAATATTATAATTAAATTCATTAAATTTAGAAATTTTATTTGAGAAAAAGTATATAATTTCTTAAATAACTACTTCAAAATTATCTTTGAATTAATTTTTAAGATTTTTTAGAAAAGTTTGATTTTTTAATGAATACTAAAAAATACTATTTTTTATTGAAACTTGTCTTTTCTTTTCAATTATTTACAAATTCAAATTATATTTTCAATTAGTTTTAATATTTTAATAGTTAATTTGGATTAAAAATAATCCAATCATTTTTATTATAATTAAAATTATACTTGAATTTTGTATAAAAACATTTTATAATTAGAAAGGCATTTTTTTGAAAGAAAACTATTTTTCATTACGTGTTGTTTGTTTAATTTTAAATTAAAATTTTACAATTCTCTGAATTGAATTTGATAAAATAGATTTAATATTTTTAATCATAATAATAATTATTATTTATTAAGTCTAACTTAATTATTTGGTCATAATTAATTGTAAAAAAATAAAAATATATTACCACAATTTAGGTAAAAACTTGATTACCAGGGGTTAGACTAAGGAGATAAGGGTTAAAATGACCTAAACAATTGTCTAAAATTGATTTTATGGCCATATATATGCCTTATTTACAATAATATTTGTATATGGTCCAGTTTTTATCTATTTAGATTGATAAATTCAATAATATATTTTAATCATTTTAAAATTTTTAAGTTTGTCCATTCCTCCACTTATAAAAGGACACACTCTCTCCTATCCTATTTATAATTCAAGTGCATATTGGTTCAACAAATTACAAAAAAAAATATCTTATAAAAATCACACAACAAGTTCTATATCACCCATTTTTATCATATAATAGTCCTAGGAAGTCTTTATGTATAAACATAATGAGGTTTTCTGAAGAAGAGGTGTAGTTCTTAACTAAGCGTTTTCGTTATATTTATTATTATACCTCATTAAAATATACTTCAACCATGATCAAAAATAAAATAAATAGATTAAATATTATTTGAGGTTATAATATTAATTTAATAACCTATATCTATCTCCTCTTCCGTCAAATTGGAAATGGAACCGTCATTCGTTTGTACAGAGGACTACCTCCCCATGAATCGATGTACTTCGTATTCCATCACTACCTCTCCAAATTGTTTATAATTATGGATTTAATATATATATATATATATATGATATTAATGACATGATTATAATTATATAAAGATAATATATCATCTATTTTCTAACCATTCTATCCATTTAAAAATGATAATGTTGTCTTTGTGTACATGTGGATTAACATCACCACAAAACAATATGATCCTTTTTTCATCCCAATATCACATGGTTGGTAGATATATGTTTATTTAAAGTTATAATATTATAATTTATTATATAATAGTATATGGTAAATAGAATTGATACTTACCTTCTTTCCATCATGTTCTTTGAAAAATGAAAACATTACTCATGCATATATACGACCTACCCACTCCATGATTATTACTTAGTTCATTTTTCATAACCATAATTCATGGTTCTCTTTAAAATTATAATTAATGTATAATAATAATAATTATTAGATGATTATTATTCTATATATTATTTAATAATGAACTCTTTGACCATGGTAAAAATACCAAAGTCATTTTGAATTTATTAAGTGAACATCATCAAAACACCCAAAGTGGAATAAATTGTTTATGTAATTAAATATATTATTAAAATAAATGAAATAAATGGTTTAATAATAAATTATTAAAAATTTAAAATTTTATTAATAAATAAAATAATTGATATGATTTTGTTATATTTGTGTTAAAGGACATACATAGCATTTCTAGACTCAATGTAAGGGATTTTGTCTCCATTTCCATTCAATGAGACATATGTTTATGTTATCCACCTAATTTTTTTATATGATGTATATACTAACCATTTTATATGTTATATAGTGAATCCTTAATAATTTATGGTATTTTAATTTACAATCCAAATTATTTCATCCAAGGGGATTTTACTTGAAAGTTACCAAGTTGTAAGGGGTTTCTTAACTCAATTTTATTTCATCAGGTTATATCACTTCATCATTGATTATTTTATGAAGAGAGTATTTTTTAAATGAACTTTTTGTTTATATTATATTTATTATTATTTTTTGTGGATTAAAATTTATTACACATAATCACTCTACTGATTAATTATCAATTTGATGATATGATATTTGTAAGTGTTATTCGTCTTAAATTATCATTGTTTCATACATAGGTTTATATTATACACATATATTATTTAATTAGTGGTATAAATATACCATTTAAATGTTATATCATGGATATAATTATATTCATGGTATTTAAAGTTTATTTTTAATCCCTTTCATTCATGGGATTATGATTCAAAATCTATATAAAGGGTAATGATTTTAAGTTACAATCTCATATTAATTTGGGAATTTTTATGTTCAAAGTTCCATTAGGGGAATTATATTCAATTATTTTTTGGAACCTTATATATTTTATTACCCTCTATTAAGGAATTTTTTTACATGTTTATTTAATATTTTCTCCCTTATTTATTAAATAAACATCAAAAAAGTTTTCTATAAGGGATATCGGTCTTGTATGTTCTTTTAGATCGAGAATATTTCCCTTCCATATCCATGCCTTCTAAAATGTTTTCAAGAATATCTTTTCTAAACATTAATGATTTTATAAATTAATTATACATAAAATTTTACCTTAATCAAAAAACATTTAAAAGGAAATTTCATAATATTTTCCGCATTTCTCACTTTTTACTCTCTTTAAAAAAGATTGAAACAAATTTTTATTTTTAACATTTATTATAAGAACATATTTTCCCATCGTTATGGTTGTTATTCTCTTTCAATGTTTCATTATATGTTTCCAAGGTTATTTTCAAATAAAATCATCTTCATAATATTTTGTGAATTCTTAGTTTTTTAAATTTTTTTCAAAGTGAAAAGGTTATTTTCCTCAAGAATGATTTTAATGATCTTTTATGGTATTTATATTCATCAATAATGGCCCTTTACTTTAATTATTTAACATTGAGGATATGTTGTAATTATTCCATCCTTAGTCATTATCTAGATAGATTATTCTTTTTTCAAATATATTTTCATGAAATTTGTTTTTTTTCATCGGTAAATCAAACTATGAAAGAACAATGTTTATTATTATGTTGGAAAATGAATCTTTAGTGTGTTGGGTTTATGTTATGGTTCTTGGAAATGGTTTATTATGATCGGTGAGATTTATATAGATTATGATAATGGGTAAGGCTGATATAGATCTTAAATGTATTTGGTAAATGGATATAGAGATCCAGTTATAGGCTTCTTCTGAGATATTATTGTAATTTACCAAGTAGGTTATTCCATTTGAAAGAGTGATTGTAAGAAGGATGTAAAATGATGTTTCAAGTTACTGAAATTTTTTATTTATGCTTTCATCAAGTTATAATGGATCCTTTTATTGATTATTATTTTCAAATAACTTGTGATTGTTGAATTATATGAATCATTTCTTATGTTAAACATTTATTCCATGTATCATGTGTAATTATCCATGTTTTTATGGGTCTGAATTTTCTTATGTTATTCTCATGCACTTTTATTATTTCATCATACCTTATACTCATCTAATTCTCACTGATGAAACTCAATTGTAAATATTTATGTATACCATTACTAAAAATTTGAGATCACCCTTCTTATGTTTACTTTTCCCTAGGTTCTGGATAAATTTTTTAAGTATGTTATTCCTAAGAAGGTTAAAAGATATAATGAACTTAGTTAGAGATTATGTAGAATTTTATGAACCGTTTTTTATATATCATTGATTTTATATAAGTGTTTATCCAAATTCTATAAAACTCTAAAACTAAAAGATTCTTATGTATGTAATTGATCCAATATTTTAATTTGATGTTATATATATTGAAGGGTTAAATTAGGCCATGTTTATCGGTTTCAAACCCATAAATGTAAAACATTTATATGAAGTGGGATGATAATTTTCTTAGATCTCCCTATTGACAATTACCTATGTGGTGATGGTTATAGCACCAAACCCCTCCCCCTCATTGAAGGGGCGTATAGGCTTCCCTATATCTTTTTCAGAAACTTAGTCACATCATTTATTGTGTTCTCTATTCCATATTTTCTTCCACCCTTCCCAGCCACCATGATCAGCCCAAAAGTTCCATATCTATTTGATGGCTTGCCTTAGTTGAATCTTCCAATTATGGAGTTATTAAAATATTTGGGTCTCCATAATCTAACATTTATAGCTTGTTTTAGATAGTATTGGTCTTTAGTTGATTTTTTTATTGATTCATGTTTCGATCATGGGGTTTATAATAATGAAAAATTGTTGTCCTTACCAACAAACAGAATATTATGATTCATTTTTTATGGAAGATCATTTAATTCCTTCTTGGTATATATCTCCTTTAACCTATAGTGGATGTTGTTTCTATTTATTTAAATGGTCCTATGTTTTTCACATGAAATGTTATTCCCCTACTATGGAAGTATGGGTATAATTTCCAAAACATCTACTACCTTTACCCAATCCTTATATTATCATATGCTTGGAAATTTAGTTCACCGATATCTATGTTTTGATATCCAAACATATATCTCTTTATATTTTCATCTAATTTTATGTGTCCAAACAGTCGATTGAGTGGTTTTGGATTACATTGTGGGAATAATTCCATTTTGAAAAAGTGGTGGTCTTTGAGTCTAGGAGAGTTTTTTTATCTTGTAAGCACTTTTAAAATCTCATCTCAATATGTTAGTGTAGTCACAAGGATCAACATGAGGGACATGACATGGTTCAATAGTTGATCATGTGATACCATCTTGATACCCTTGAATATGATCAATTGGGTTCCAATGAAACATCTTATACTAATCTCATTCTGAAAGAAGAAATATCCTTCAATCCTAACCCAAATGTTTTAGTTATATTAAAAGGATTGATATATGATTTAGATGTTTATGATTCGGCAGTCCAGGTATTTTTCTAGTCTAGGGGTTGAAGTGGGAGATGGAAATAGGTTCTTTGAATCCAAGAATTAAAATACCCAAGTCTCTATACTATTCAGAGGTAACTCTAATGGAAGACGGATCTACACATGAGGTAGTTATATATGTGTAAAAGAGGGGAATTAATATATATGAATAGCCCATGAAAATTATTTGTAGGACATACGATATATGAATGGGGTTTAGGTGAATGTTATGTATAGGTTATGTTCTAGAAGGACCAACCTAACTATTAACCTCAAAAACATTTTTGAAGGCCTGGAAGTGGAATCTTCAGTTTTGGAATAATGGGAGTCATATTGGGTAGTTATGAGAATACAAATTCCAATACTAGTGGATAACCTCACTTAAGTTTAAGGCTTATATGAGGTGGAGTTGGGAGATGAGTGCTCCAATCAAGTCTCAGTTGATATTATAGAAGCAAATCATGGTAGAGGACTCCACGGCCTATGGAGAAAGAAGGGAACAAAGGGAACTGGGACCTAGGGTGATTTATTTTGATTAAGTGAAAGAAATATAAATGTAATAAGTATTTCTTTCACTTACCATAATTGATGAAGACTAGGTCATCCAAAAAGATTAGGGTTAGAGAGACAGATAATGTTCCAACTGCTAGTGAACTTGAATGTAAAAAGAGTTTGAACCTTTAGAATGATAATCAAATGGTTGAGTGTGGTGTTAATAATGATCAAAAGTAGGTTGGTGGAGTGATGGAAGACCAGAATTAGGTGTTAGGAGGCTCTGTGGTGGTGGATGACTTTATTAGTTATACTATAACTGAACTAGTAGTTCCCGCATAGGAGGTTCTTGATGAGTCAAATCTAATAGGAGGTAAGGAAGTATAAATAAATGAAAAGTATTTGGAGCTTATTAGTCCCTCGGAGGAAGAAATGTTGTAGGAGGATCTCTAGATCAATGATTCACTAGATTAGGTTAATTGGATGATTGAAATAATGATTCAATTTTGTACCAATAAAGATCAGTGTGTGTAGATCAATAAGAAAGTCAGTGTTTTGACATGAAGTTTTAGTGAAAGGAAGATAAACTTGGATGAGTATATTATGAATTTAGACAAGATGTCCTACCATGTTGAAGATATTATCCTGGATGATCTAGACATGAAGGCATCTACACTTCAATAGATATTATACTGGGATAATACCATTGGTGTGTTCAAAATCTCTTTTAATGATTTTTTATTTCTTTTTCTTCCTATTTTTTTGTTGAACTCGTGAGGTTTCCCAATTTTTTACATAAAAGTGATTTTTAAATAAAAAATTAATTTTCATTAAATTAAAAATTATATTTTAGAACCATTTTTAGGAGTACGGGTTTTGGGTTATCATACCCACAATACCTACTCATATTTCTAAAATATCGACACATTTTGGTTTCCACTCTTATTATCAATGATACTATGGTGTCCCATGAATCTAATATTCAATTACATAGATAATCCATTATTATAACAGTATGTATTGACAGAAGTATCTCAAGGTTTATAACCTTTCTAACCACCATATCACCCTCATGTTTAAACCAACTACTGACTCCATATAGTACCTCTACTAACTCCCATTCTATCTCGTTCACCACTAACTATATTTGTGGTTCCCTCTTGATTGCTTGATTTCAAAGCTAAGTTATTGATCCCCTTAGTGCCTCATCAATCTCAGTAGTAATCATATAACTTTTCACAAAATACATATCTAATCTTTCATATGAGTTAATCATCTTGACATATCCACAATCTCATTACCCCTCAATAACTTTACCATTTCATTACAAAAACTCCATCTCATGCACCATTCATATCTCTATGCACTGGTTTTTATCATCTAACACCTTCCCACCATCACAACCTGCTAAGATCACCATATAGGTGTGATAATCCATCTAGAACTACTACACTCAATGGTCTAACTCTAATAATTGAGTGAATATAAGGATTCTTACATGTAATCATAGAAAATAGGTACTTATAAGGGTCATATACCCAAAAAAAGTCTTAAAGTAAAAAACACATACATACAAAACTAGAATAACTCACCCAATGGGAAGGAACTACATGAAGTCATCATGCATCAATAATGACATCATGGGCCCACAATAATATTCATGACATTCTCACTCATAATTCCCCTTACTCTAGAGACTTTTCAATATTAACCCATCGACATATGCCTCTTGTCACTCTAGGACAACCACACTTATCAAACCATCAAACTAAACTTTTCAAGGATGATCTCAAACCATACAACCCACACACCACATATGTCAAAAATCAAACCACTATCTTCCTCCCAAGAGAAGAGAGTATCAAGAAACCACTCACAATGGTACCTACTTATCATAATGTTGGAAAACATGCGACAAAGTATGTGTTTTATCAAATTATACCATGTTGTATTTATAGAATCATATCACCATGATCAATAAACTGTAAGTATTAAGATCATATTCCTAAACTACCAACAAACTATACATCACATGTGAGTCCATCTCATCCCATACATAAACCACAATCCAAGCATTGACCCCCTACCACAAAGTATTTACACATTATTCCCAATACTATGTCATTTATAATATCAGGTAAAACCTAATATCTAGGGATACCCATGTATATTTCAACCCATAATGAACAATAATAAGAAAGGTACCTTATTATTCAACTAATGTTACCTGGCTCACCAAAATCCTGAGATGCATCATAATATCACTAGGCTCTCCTACTGAGTCTATAAACCACACATCCATGTATGTTACATCCCATGAAGAAGCTCCATTATTCAATATCAATTATCTTAAGAAAATTAATAATACAATGCCACATCCTAAGGATCTCATAAAAATCAGGTATCCTCAACCCCTACTACCCACTCTCGAGTCAGGTATCAATTACATAAAGATTCACATGGCCCTTAGTTATATATATAGGGAACAAAAACTATTAACCATGGTCTACTAAATTGTAATTCCACCAAATGTTTATATGGTAATAAAAAATATAATATATTATTAACACATTACAAAACTAAAACATCCTCATTTTCATATCATTAATCACGCACATGCATATAAATATTATATAATACTATGTTCTTGAAATTATACATGAACGCATGCATCTTCACACTACAAACCAAGAGAAGGCCCATAAATCTAAAATCAATAATAAAAGTCACAATATTTGATCAAGATCAACTCAATAGTAATAGTGAAATCTAGGAACGTCAATATTAACACTTTGTATACTTATAATTCTACTCATATGGGTGCTGTCCTGGAATAAACATATCTTCCATCCCAAGTCTCGACCAATACAATATCCATATACCATATCTAAAATAAAAATATATGGGAAAAATAATCAATACTAATTTGTAACATCCCAACCCATCCTACATAACTTGTGACTAAACCAAAGTTCCACATGACTTGAGGAACACCTCCCAGAACACTATATGTTGTTGGCTAGTTGTGAGGGTCTAAAGAACCACATGAGAATACTATGCCCTCTAGTACCATGATATCAATATTAACCTATATTATAATAAAATGATATACTCTAAACACTAAACTATAGAATATTAAATTATACTATAAAGAAAACTATATAAAATAACATCTATCATGTTATAGAAAATGATCACATGCTATAAAGAAGTCATATACACAGCAAGATCACCAAATAGGGATGATCAAATACAAAAAATGATAGAAAAACTAAATTAAAATTAAAGAATACCAAACTGTAATCTTTATCCTTATATCATACTCATTTCTACATCCACACTAAGATCTAAAAACTTATCTCCCTGTACTCAAGTTATAGCCTAAACTTGTATGCCAACATCATGTATGTGTATTGGGGTGACCATGCTGGGTGTGAACGTAAAACTCTATAGTCCAATAACAATGTTGTCCCTAATAAAAACTAGTATATATTTCTAGGAATATACTAAATGATAATAAAGTTTAAAATAACACATGCATTTACCTATCACACCATGGGTTCTTAAGAAGCCACCCTGATGGACTACTCATACCCACTTCATCTAGTATTTTCTTTGTCTATCTATGATAATACCTCCATAAAGGCTAAAAACCACTCTGAGTAACTCTTCATATCTAATGGGAGGAATTATTCACAACCCAAGAACATCACCACACTCAAGTGTAATCACATCCTACCTATCAAGACCAGCATCTCAAATTATCATCTCCATCTCACGTCAAAACGTTTATCAGGGGGGTGGTAAGACCCTCTTAGAATACCCATTAGATTTAGGGGTGTTATATCCCACATCTCAAACATAATCCATCATAGTGGTAATATATCCCACCTTTCATATACTATTTATCATAGGGGGTAGTATATCCTACATCACATACACCATCCATCATAATAGATAGTATATCCCACATTGCATACATAATCCATTATAGGGGTAGTAGAACCCACCTTGAATAATCACTAAGAATAGAGGTTATAATATAACAACTCAAAAACACAACCAGCCTTAATGTTTATATCACCCCACCTTGCATATACCATCAATCATATGGGAAATTAAATCCATCCTCAAATCCATAACCTATATCAGGGGTAGTATTTCCCACATTTCAACCAATTCCTGGGGAATCACAACCCATTAGAAACATGCCTTATGGGAATAATGTCCCACCAAACTTATCCAATTAATAATGAAGTCTCAAGGTATAATTTCACTTTTTAACACACTAATCATTGAGGTAGCACATTCCCCATCACGCACACAGTTAAAAGGGAAAACACATTCCACATTTTCAGATTCAATACGTAGCACTAGTTAGAATAACATCCAATGAGGGTGTATCATTTTCTTATCACCTCATTATAAGGTTGATCAGCACATCACCTGTAACATAACATAAATCAAGGTGGAATAAAGACTGCTGAATCTTATAACCTAATAAAACATAATTTTACTCAAGAAAAATAGACCACCATTCTATGAATTGGTTTATCTGAACTAATACACTAACTTGGATACCCTTTCTCAAGGTGTGTTGCACATTTTACCCAACCAATAATTTTAGAACTACTTTGGAACAACTCAAGATCCCAGAAAACTTTCACATACTTAAAATGTTTTATTTTCATGTCCCTAGTAATTCCCATGTCTCGTTATAAGGATATTCAATCAATTATCCAAATAATAACATGAGTTTCATCATCAAAACAACCAAAATTATCTTCAAAAGTCTACGCACCATAGTAAGGCATAAGGTAACTAATCATGGTTCAATTATTGAAGTATTTGAACACTTCCCAGGGACAACAGGGCCATTTATATCCATAAAATAAACACTGATGTTCTAAGGGACCTATCATGATCTATAATACCCCAAGCCCATCACCCAAGAGTAAAGGTAACACCATTTGGATCCATCTCATGTCATTATCTCATGCATGTTCATTCCCACATATCATATGGAAAACTGATCTATAATCATAGGATATCTCATAGCCAACACCATATGTTAGATTCATATAACCTAATGAAGACCTCATATGGTCAACTGAGCCTTTCACCATGATGTAAATTCAATTGGTGTTCCAAATACCCCCTTTTCAAGCCTCTCACAAAGTCCATGTAGTCATCATTAGTTATATCATGAATGAAAATACCCAAAGTGCTTACTAAGGATTTAATATAATTCCTTAGATTGCCTCACAAGAAAGGAGAAACTCTCAGCCATAATTTAGGTCACCTATTCAAGCTCACAGATTATTACCATCCAAATAATATAGGAGTACATATATAATTAGAAAATATTAGGCACCACCAACATCAAACTAAAGTTATCTCCTTTGATAAAATTCCTAACAACTGACTGACTGAAAGTTATTATTTTTTTATAAAAACCTTAAAACCCAGGGATACACGTCACAGATGAAGGAAGTAGTGAAGGCCAAGGGTGTCCTTTCGGATTACATTGACACATTCGAGTGTTAAAGAGTTAAGGCTATCATAAACTATCAAGTCTCCTCTGGCCTTCCCCCACGGGCCATCGTATCAGTCGCAAAGTTGGATTCTCGTACACTATGATGGACCATCCTACCCTAGTTGGTCTCTGCTTTGAACCTTCTATAAATATACAACAGGTTCCAAGCTATGTCACAAGCCCCTTGAAGAGATCTGACCAGAACCTCTGAATCAGATTCGACCTTCGTCACCTGAAAACCTCCCCTCCTACAAAGAGTGACACCCAAGAGTAGGGCTCTAAACTCTGCGCCCATAGAAGAGCCCGATCCATAATAAGAACTGAACGCAATGTGCACCGAACCCCAACAATCCCGGAGAACACCACCACCCCTCATGATCCCCCCCATACATGAACCGTCTACATTCAGTTTCAACCCGCTGGCCGGAGGTTGCCACCTTACCCATCTCCCTCTCTGCAAGGCCTGAGTGCACCGTCCCTTAACAAGGTTCCCGAGTATACCTGCATGCACTCCATTCTTCAAAATAGCGTTAAGTTCTACAATGATCAACCTCATATGGACCTGTAGAGATAACAAAGATCTCTTGCCTCCTAACCCTACCTGGTTACGAGCTTCCTAAAGGGTCCAGCATACAGATATCATGATGATTATGCCTGTTGAACGCTCCTCTGTTCTGTTATCAGGATGATGATGCCTTCCTAACAACCATTTCCATGGATTGATAAAGAACTATTGACCCCCTCTAATCCCTAAAAAACCTAAACTTAAACAAGAAATTAATTTAATTAATTATAGGACATCATAATTTATTAAATAATTTATTCCATAATTATTTCATTTTGTTATAGTCTATAGATAACTCACCACATGGTGTAGAAATGATAAATCCACATCCAATGGAGTATGGTTCATACCCATCACACTCCTGATCCCACTGCTAACTGAATCCATAACACCAAAAAACCAAACATTAACCAATTAAACTACAATTTGATTCAAAACCCCAAAATAATTTTGGGAAACAGCTTACCAAAACGAAAATGTCCAATAAATATCCTCCTAGGACAACCTCTAGACAAGCCATACAAAAGAACCCATCATCCTACCCTGATTCCACCATACTATGATGGAATCGATACTAAAACCATTGCACAAACCCATTGAAAATTATTTAAAATATAGGGAAATATATGGGGGTCAAGGAAATGGAATATCACTTGATCAATTAACAATAACAACTCAGATAACCCTAGATCATGGTGGGATAAAAGGAGAGAAAGAGGATCCAATGTGGGAACCCATCCAATTTTATCTTTTTAGAACACCCAAACCCAATGGGAGTTTTAAAATAAAAACACTAAAAATAAACAAACTGCCCTATATTTTAAAAAATGGATCTTGGATCTACTAGGTACCCAGTTCAGCTACACCATCCACCTGATAGCCCCAACCATTAGTCCAGAACCCCCCGGACCCCATCAGGTACCTAATTACCCTCTACGACCACAAGTATGCTTATTTTGACCTCTCTAACACCCAAACACCCACTTCATACCTCAATATCCCAAGTGATAATCTCAAAAAAAATCACTAAATCATTTACAAAGTGTCTAAAGATGTTAATTCCTGATCTGAGTTTTAAAATTCAAATCGATCCAGCTTTATTCTTATCTTTAAACCATTTTTTCTCTAAATATATTGACACTAATAGGTATGTAATATTATAAGATATAGCAATATATTACCTAAATTTTATCCCCGGGTTTCTCATTCTATGTGAAGAATGGACCATACTATATCATTGCTTCTAGATTGACATAAAAATTCATGTACTTTCTTAATCATCTTCCTTGTACCCCAAGAAGATAATATATATATTAATTGGTAATCATATCCATCCATTCCTATTCAAATATATTTATCCTACTAATGGTCTAGAATTTAATTAACCTAAATTAAAAAAACTAATGGTTTGGACTAATATATAAGTTTCCTAACTTTTCTAACATTGGTAAGGAGTGTGGTTTTATCATTTTTTTTGAATTGGACTTGGTATTCATACCGTATTGTAATCTATTTACTTTTTTTTAACATTATTATTTTTATTATCATGGTTATTTATTATTTTTGGATTATGATAAATTTATAAAATATAATTAATTTTTTTGGTTGTTGTCTATTAATATTTGAAAAAATTACTTAAAAATGTTTTATTCCATGCATGATAAACTCTCCAATAGTGGTTGATATTTATCAATTAGTCATACATAAACTTTTTGAATTTTTATATATTACGGTATTCATGTATGTTAAGGTACAAACTTTATAGAATATATATTGGACATTTGGGATGGTACATGAGTCCTGAGTCATTATAATAGTGGATGGTTTGGATGGGCTCACAACGCCCTAACTCATTAAACCAATTCCATTATTTCTTTGTACAAGATACAATATTTACCTAAATAGATATATATCATCCCATATTTCTAATAAATTTTATTTAATTATTTTTAACATAAAGATTCATATAATAACATAATAGAAAATTTATAGGTCTATTAAATTTATAAAATTAGATACAAAAACCATTAACAAAAAGTAAAATATAACATAATCATTTAAAAAACCATAATTTGTTCCTAGTTTACTTTAAACTCTTAATACTATATAGGATAACCTGAGGAGAAACATAAGAAAAATGGTGAGTTGTAAGGACTGGTAAGGTAATAATGAAATAATAGTATAATGATAAATATTACATATGATACAAGAGTCATATCATGATAAAATAAAGATGTAAGAATCACGCATACTCACATGGAACCATGGCATGATAAAATGACATCATAAAATCATGGTATCATAGGAATGTAGAAACAACATAAAAAGGGAAATCATAATCATATATATAGTTTAAAAATTCATAAAATAGTTTGATTAGGATAACTTTTACTGCACCACACATGGTATCTCTGAGATGAAATCCTTACACATTACATTGGAGTGTGACTATGGTGCATCCTTCATATGTATAACTTTTCATGTTTCATATTGATCATATAAAATATGAACATATTTTATCATTTCAACCCCATGATTAAGGAATTTGGGTTTCATAAATGTAATTACCCAATAAATTAATGATACTTATATCTAGGTGAATACCCTCGAATGAAAATAGGGTTGGGTATTCAAAAAACAAATGTATGATATGGAAAATCATGGGAAAATTTCAGCAGCATAACAGGTGTATAAAAAAGTTCATAAAAGTGATAAATAAGAGAGGAAGGAAATGTATCATTATTTGGGAAACATTTAGATAATAAAGTAATATTCATAAACATAAGACAATATAATCAATTTAGAATCAAAAGGCTTATTACAAAGGAAGTTCTTGAATGGAAAAGAGGACAGGTAGAATCCACTACCTTAACATATTGATTCTTAAAGATTTGAAGGGGCTCTTAGAATATTAAAACTATTTGGGTTGGCTATATAGAGGGAAAATGATAGTAAAATATTACCACAAGTCTTTAGAGTAAATATTAATTGGATAATCTGTGAGTATTTATAGAAAAAATAGGTGATTTTTTATTAATTTCCAAATTTTGGCATTGGGCACAAAGTTGATAAAAAATACAAAACGCTTGGATTTCACATGGGTTCTTTCCATGGTATTTTTGAAGGAGGAGTGGTTTTTATAATTTTATTATTTTAATAACCGGATAACCTAAAATAATATCATTCATGAAGTGGAAGTGATTTATTATCATGAATAATTGTTTTTCAAATCTTTCCATAACCTTTATGTTTTTAAGGTTCTTTGTATGTTAGGAAAATTATTATTTTCACATTAAAATAACATATTTTAACTAATAAATTATTTTTTAGGTGATAAACAATTTATATAATTTATTACATTAGATTTAGGTTTTTATGAAGTCACAATTGTTACTATATATTCATAACAAATTATATTTTCCCCAAAAAATCAACTATCTCAAAAAATTATGAAAAATTCACCATTCAAAAATTTTCAAATTTTTTATTTCAAAAATGATATTTATTTTATCTAAAAAAATTATAAATATTAGAATTTTAATTTTTAAATAAAAATACATATTTTTTGAAAAATAATAGTTTTTATGACATAACCAACTTTCTAACCTTTATGAAAATTACCTAGGTCATTATAAAATTAATTATCATTTATATTTAAATAAATAGTGGTTTCTAATAATATTTCATGAATAAAGTTTTTTTCAAACTCTTGAATTTATCATAAAAGTGTGTTTTAATTGAAATTATATCTTTTCCTAAAATATAATTATGTTTTCTTTGTATCCAAAAATATATTTATCTTATTAATAATATATTCATGTGTATTTTATAAAATAATAATGAAATTGTATTGAAGTAACCACTATTCCATTTCTAAAAAGAAAAGTATACCTTTATAATAATGAGGTAAATATATATAACTTATTATTACACTAGCATACCCCATAAGGTTATAATGTTTGATAGTTGTGATTTCATGTTTTATCTTAGCTAACATTGATCTAATGGTGATATCTAATAAATTGAACATTTACTATAGGTGCTTCCACATGAGCCTCAATTTTTTTTAATATATGCTTGGTCTTAGTCAAGTGAAAATCCTAGTGATACCACCACCCTCCCAAGCTCTGATAATTGACCTTTGTAAGAATAATTCTATTGTTAAAGGCTATAATTTCTCACTTATTAACCAATTAATTCTATTAACTACACGTAATATAAACTTATTCTAATGGTCACATTATAACGACTACATTACCAACTACAATATGTCCCAATGGTTATAATTTCCAACTGACATAATTCCCAATGGTTGCAATGGTTTTATACTTCCTATAAATACCTCCCATTTTATTCATTTGTTTATTACTTAAATTTCTATCAAGGTTAAATATTATTCATTTTTAAAATTAATATTACCTTTATAATATTCTATTTTATTTTTATTATGTTGTTCGTGAGTGCGATTATCCTCTATGAAATTTGGGTTGGATAACTGGACTAGAATGCCCCTAATTTCTTTGATTCCTCCTAGACAAACCCCTATGAATACCAACTTTTCAATTATAGATATTCTTAATTCTCAAAATTATCATCTCCTTGACACCATTATTCATGTCATTGACAACTACTCCCTCTCAAACAACGGTGAATTTTTCATTTGGAATCTTTATCACAATGGTATGATTAATTTAAAAAAATATAATCATTATTTCTGTAATTATAAAAGTGATTTTGGATGGAAAATTTATTTTGAAAAACCTTGGATAAAGCCTTCAAGATTAACTCTTATTTGGTTCCTTTCTTACAATAGGGTTCCCATTGATATGTCCCTTAAATCATTTGGAAATCAAATATGCCCTAAAGGTAGACTCTGTAATCAACACAGAGAAGATACCAATCATCTATTTCTTTCTTTTTCCACTTCTTATACTCTTAAGAACTATATTTTTGACATTTTCTACGGCAGATGGTTGATTCATGACTCTATCGAATCTCAACTAAAGAGATGTGCAGAAATGGAATGTTCTCAAAAAATTAAGAACCTTTTCCTTGCTAATTTTGTTGTGTTACATCATGTGACCTGGTATGATAGAAATGATATTATTCATAACAAATTATCATTTATCCATAATTAAGATTATATGTGGATCCTTATTTCCATACATGAAGCTGCATTGACCCAAAAGGCCCATTGCAACAACACTGTGAATGTCTTTGGAAATATGCGACGTCTTCAGATTGATGGAATTTTTTTCCCGACCTCGACGCACTTTTGAAGTATTTTAGCAAGAAATTTTTCATGGTTAGATTAAATTAAATGTGGATGGTTACTCCAAATGAAATCCGAACCCTGTGGGTTGTGGCGCTATCTTCAAGAATCACCTTGGTTAGATCCTCAGATGCTTTTTTGGTTGCCACAACATTGCCTCTTCACTGGAGGTTGAAATGATGAGTATGATACATGCTATTTGTATCGACCCTAGCCTTTTATATTTAACATTACATGATTTTAAGCATAATTATACATCAAAGTACAAGCCAAGGATCGTTAAGTCAAGTGTCTTGTAAGACTAGGTACAAAGAACATAAAACATGGGTCTAAAAAAAACTTCTTTATTTTATCTCCATAAAGAGATCCTAACTCCCTTTGATCCCTTACATCTATATAGGGTACCCTAGGGAACACATGAACAGTGGGATGAGCTAAAAACCCCAGTAAAGGAATGAACATAAGTATATATCTTAAGCACATTAGTTAAGTGGCATGACCTAATGATATCCAAAGTAGGGAACATAAAAAATAATATCATATAAGCATGGTATCATATAAAAATGGAATAATATAAATTTGGAAGAATCATAAAACATGTCTTTAGTACGGTTCATGGCTAACTGCCAATCCCATTTCCCATTTTAGTATGGGTCAAGGCTAACCTCCATCCTGATTCTCATTTCAGTACGGTTCAAATCTTACCGCCAATCCCATTTCACATCGCATCTCATGAGACTTAACTGTACCCAATGCATTGGAGCTCTATATGGGTTCACCCATCTAAAAATTTTCATGAATATTCCTTCCACATAAATAATCATACATAATCAACCATACATAAACATAAGGGTACCCAAGGAAAAAATTGGGTACCACAATCATGACATATAGCATAACCAATGGGTGTATCTTGAAAGTGTACATGAAAGAAAGGGATTATAACATACATGGACATTAATAAGATAAAATATGAATATAACATGTTAAGTGGTGTCAAACATAAGTTACAACATATAATAAATGTATTTGATAAACATTAGCATTAAAATATTTTTGTGCGGTTTTAAGGAAAATACTATAGAGATTTTAAAATAGAAAAGAGGAGAATATTTTATATAAAACCTGAATTGATCCAAGAATGTTTTCATAATAAAAATATTGATTTTATAAAGAAATATTTTTTCTTAAAATAGAGGATAGAGTGCACTTTAAATTGGGTAAAATTTGGGAAAGTTCCCTTAAAACAGGTTTACTTATCGGAATTTTTTTAGAAGGGAATCTATTAAAAACATGTATATCCTTGAAAGAGATTTATGAAAGGGTCTTCATAGATGAATTTTGTAAAACTAATATTCATTTATAATGTGTACATAAACAGATAATTTAACTCCATTTTGATATAAATAAATATAAGGAAACCTGAAATAACAAAGAAGGTTTGGGTATAATTCGTTACAGTTTATTGGCATGTTGTTTGGTGTACCTAAGAGGACTTTATGAGATAGAAAAGGGGTTTCTAATAAATTATAAATAATGATGTAATTATGGGGGAGGTGATAAAACATACCCCATCATTTGTAATTACAGATAAAATGCCATATCATAGAGGACATCTTGATTAAGAGTGAAGTGAAGAGAATCTCTTACCTTAAATCTGGAGGTGTTCTCCACTTGTTATTAATGACCTGAATAAAAAAATAGGTTTATTAATTAATAAATCCATAACCTATTATATAATTAATTAATTTATTATTAACCTTTTTGGTTCATTAAATACCTTTTTGATTGGTCATAAGGTTCAATTTCATTGTTTGGGCTCGTTTTCTTACTTGGTTTTAATGACCTGTTCGCTTATATTCATGTTTGGATAAACATGTAAGATGAAAGTGGTTGTCTAAAATTTATGTTATATGTTATTATTGAACATAAAAGAGATTAAATGGTTTCAAATTTAATTTGGTTACTTAGTTGAATTATTATATAAAACCTCAGTGACAACCATTTTTGTTAAGCGGTGGGTTTGATTACAATGAACATGTTTTTCTTTATAACTTAATACCATTAGTACAAAAGGATTACAGAACCATAACAAAGATATATTACATATATAATAATCTGGTTCGACCATAAAAAAAATGCTTTCATGACCATAATTAAATATGATAATAGAAATTGATAAAATGTTTTCCTTGAATGTGCTAAATTAACACATCTCAAACGGTGCTTTCATTTCTCTCAAATAAAATATGGGTAAAGGAGAGAAGATAAATAAGTATTCCATTAGAATAATATAATTCTAGTACATGTATATTATTAGAGTTATCATACCATTTGGGTGAAGGTATGTGATGAATGAAACAAAAAGAAAATAACTTCAAAGAAATGAATGAATTGGAAAGAGGAATTTACCTCTTGAGTATACCTCCTTCGAGAGCCTCTTAAGGGGAGAGGTTTTGGTATTTTGAAGATAATAGGGGACTTTGGACGTGGGGGAGTATATTGGGGAGATATTTGGGAAGAATATTATAAAGTAACAAGGCTTGAGATTACTGAAGAGAAGAGGGATTAAGGGGGGGTTTATAGTGGAGGAGAGGAGGGTTTTCATAATTTTATAATCATTAGATTATTAATTTCTCTCAACACCAGAAATAGTGATGATTCCATGACCAAAAAAAGTAATAAATTCATTTTAGTTCTAGATTTGGGTTCGTACATCACTTGTGATGTTAGGAATAATATATTTTAATTATAATGTATTTATACATTCAATTAATGTATTTTACTATTCACTAAAAATTCCAGTATTTCAGAAAAATCCCAAAAATTCACCATAAACATTTTTAGATGTGTAGAATCCAAAAATAAAATCCATTTTTCAAAAAAAATCTAAATATTATTATTTTCATATTTAATTGAACTCATAATTTATTATTAAAAATGGTTTTAAAACATTCATTTACTAATTCTAAAATATAGGTACATCATACTTTCATTTGAATATTATTTTTATACTATCATATGTAAGGTTATTATTCATTAGGTTATATCACTATTCAAAAGGTATGATACTATTCATAAGGGTAGGTTACAATTCACCACAAATGAAGTTTTTCTTATCAGACTCCCAATAACTAATTGATCGCAACCGTGTATGTCAGATTTTCGAAATTCCAAACACAGAAGTGACAAAATTTTGTTTAAAGGGTACATAGAACTTAGTAATTCATTATTTTTTGATTTCATGTGATTATATGAAATATTTATAAGAGAGGAATTTTCATTTATAAAACATTGGGTCATTACATTCTTCCCCCTTATGAAATTTCACCCTTGAAATTTCATTTTAAATTCTAATACATAAACAGGTGCGGTTACTTTTTATTCTTTGATTCCTCCAGTTCCCATGTTTCATCTTCGTACTTATGGTTTTTCTATAGTACCTTGACCATATGAGTATTCTTGTTGTGTAGAACTCTTTCTTTACGATCCAAGATCTTCCTTGGTTGATCCCCATAGGAAAGACAATCCTCCAACTATACCACCTCTAAAGAGAGTACATGCGAAGGGTCTAGTATGTACTTCCATAAAGGGGATACATGAAATGCATCATGTACTTTCAACATGGTAGGTGTATTTTCCAGTCGATAGGCCACAGCCCCAACATGATCAAGAATCTCGAAGGGGCCGATGTACCAACGACTTAACTTCCCTTTCATCCCATATCTCATGAACATCTTCCATGTAGATATGAATAGAAATATAATGTCTCTAAATTTAAACTCAAGGTCTCATTCATGATTGTCTTCACAACTTTTTTTCAACTTTGGGATTCCTTGATATATTGTTGAATGGTTTTCACCTTCTCTGCCATTTCTTCAACCATTTTGGTTCCTAGAAGGTTATGCTCACAAAATTCATCTCAACACACCTGTGTTCTACACCGTTTCCCATAAAGGGCTTTATATGGTGCCATTTGGATGCTTGAGTGGAAATTGTTGTTGTAGGAGAATTCAATTAGTGGAATATGTTGGTGCCACCCTCCTTTGAATTCCATAAAACATGCTCTCAACATTTCTTCTAGTGTCTGAATAGTATGCTCAAATTGGCCATCAGTTTGAGGATGATAGGTTGTACAGAAGTTCAGTTCAGTTCTTAGAGCATGTTGGAGACTTTTTCAGAACTTTGAGGTGAATCTAGGATCACAATTAGATACAATAGACAGTGGTAATTTATGCAGTCTTACCACTTCTTTGATGTAATTCCATGGAAGTTGATCCAATGAGAAGTCTTCTCGAATCAAGATAAAGTGAGCTATCTTTGTAAGATGATCAACAATAAACCATATAGTATTATTTCCTCTAGATGTCCTTGGAAGTCCAGTGACAAAGTCAATGGTAATTTTCTCCCACTTCCATGTTGGTATGGGTAGTGGCTGCATCTTCCCCTTAGACATTTTCCTCTCAACCTTCACTTGTTGACATAACAGAAACATTGATGTATATTCATCAATCCACCTTTTCATATTGTCCCACCAAAAGTTTTCTCTGAGATCTTGATACATCATTGTCCTCTCTAGGTGGATAGAGAAGGTTGAGTTATGTGTGTCATTCAGAATCTCCTTCTTTATCTCTGGATTGGATTGTACAAATAATCATGACCCAAATCTTACAAATCCTTCTACATCAATCAATTACTTAGATAATTTCCCATTTTTAATAGCTTCCACCCTTTTTAGAATTTCCACATCCTTTCTTTGAGAATCCTTTATTCTATCCAACAGGGTTGGTTTAGAAATAATTTGAGAAAGTATTGATGATGTTCATCCCTTAATTATTCCCATTTCCATTATTTTCAAATCAAATAAGATCAGATCCTTTTCAATTATCATCGTTGATAACAATGTTGGATCCTTTCTACTTACAGCATATGCCACCTTGTTTTCCTTACCAGGATGGTAGTGGATTGAGCATTCATATTCTTTTATGATCTCTATCCATCTTCATTGGCATATATTGATCTATTTTTGTGTCAATATATATTTTAGACTCTTGTGGTCAGTATATATCTCACACTTCTCCCCATAGAGATAATGCCACCATATTTTCAACACAAAGGTCACTGCCACCAACTCCAGATCATGCGTAGGATAGTTTTTCTCATGGAGTTTTAGATTCCTTGAGGCATAGGCTATCACTTTATCATTTTTCACCATCACATAGCCTAAGACCTTCTTTAAAGCATCATTGTACACCACAAATAGTTCTCTACTCATTGGGAGTGTGAGTATTGGCATAGTGATAAGCCTATTTTTCAACTTCATAAAACAATATTCACATTCCTAAGTCCAGACAAACATTACTCTCTTCCATGTTATCGTGGTCATTGGGTTCTACAATCATGAAATGTTCTTCACAAATTGTCTATAATACCTAGATAGACCCAAAAAGTTTCGGATCTCTGTTATAGAAGTTAGACTTGGCCACACTTCAATTTCCTTCATCTTGGAAGGGTCTACAGATATCCCTTTTCTAGTGATAACATGCCCCAATAATGATACTTCCTCCATCCAAAACTCACATTTACTATACTTGTAATACAACTTCTCCCATTGCAAAGTCTTTTACATAGTATTCAAATGATCCTCATGTTCCTCCTTGCTCTTGGAGTATATCAAAATATCATCAATAAAGACTACCACAAATTTTTCTAAGTAATCTCTAAAGACTCTATTCATTAAAACCTTGAAAATTGTTGGAGCATTAGTGAGTCATAAGAGAATCACTATGAACTCATAGTGTCCATACCTCATTCAAAAGGCAGTCTTGGAAATATCTTCCTTCTTCACCTTTAGTTTTTTATATCTCGATCGAAGGTCCACGTTAGAGAAATAACTGGCCCCACGAAGTTGATCGAACAAGTCATCTATTTGTGGCAGGGGATACTCGTTCTTTATCATGATTTTATTGAGCTCACGATAATCAATGCATATGTGCATTGATATGTCCTTAGTTTTTATTAATATGACTAGCGCACTCCACGGTGATGCTCTCGGGCATATAAAATCATTCTAGATATTCTTTTGTAACTACTTCTTCAGCTTTTCTAGCTCTATGGTGGCCATTCTATAAGGTGTATTTGAGATAAGCAGAGATCTAGGGATAGATTCAATTGAGAACTCAACATCTCAGTCAAGAGGAAGACCATGAAACTCTTCAGGGAATACATTAGTGTAATCCCTCATGATGGGAATGTCTTCAAGCATTATTCCCTCCTTTTTCTCAATCATTTGAGCTAGATATGGTTTCTCACAAGGCAGAAATATCCACACTTGAGATGATGATTCTAAATGAGATTCATTTTCCTCCTTACACTTGTAAAAAATCGGAGGATGCTTTGGGATGTGAATAGTGATCTCCCTTTCCCGATAGTTGATGTTGTATTTGTATAAAGATATCCAATCCATTCCCAAGATAGCATTGAACTCCACTAAATAAAGTATGATGAGATTTTTTGGGAGGTTCAGTCCAAAAACATTAACCAGGGAGGATTTATAAACCATGGACGAAATAATTCTCCCATTAGCTGTTCTCATAGATAAATTTTCCTTTAAATTTTGAGGGGGTGTTTGAATAGTTCTATTAAAATTTCAATATATGAAACAATTCATAGAACCAAAATCAAATAGTATGTTTTATATTCTTGAATGAATAACTAGTGTACCTATCACCGCATCATTGTCCGGCTCCACCTTAGAAGTTGTGATAGCATAAGCCCTTCCCTGTTTCCTTGGAGGTTGTTGCTTATTGCCTCCGAAAACCCTCATCTTATAGAAATTTCTTGCATAATTACCATGCTCCATGCAATTGTAACACTGCACTATAAGCAGATTTTTGATTTGGACCTTCATTTCATCATTTTTATTAGAGGGATTCTTCATATCCCATCAGAAATTTTTATCCAAATGACCAAACATTCTACATTTGAAGAAATTATTGGTTCTCTTTAGATAGTTCACAGGAAGCTTCTTCCCACAAATTTTACAAGGGGAAAAGTTAGGCTTCTTTACATCATGGTATTTTTTTGTTGAACCACACATGTTGATATCCATTTTTCTCCTCTTATCACCAAGCCCATGATACCACTGAGAGTATCCAATCTCCATTTAAACCTTGAGGTAAAAATGTACAATCTCCTCATAAATTTTGAATTCATGAATCTCTAATGATTTTCATGAACTCTACTTGAGTATGCTAAATAAGCGATCCACATTGCTTTTAGTGTTCATGACAAATCTAAAGGTGTACCTTGAAAACCTTGTGAAGTTTGATTCATATGCCCGGATGGACTCGTCTTCCTTCTGCTTGAATCTGAGGAACTATCTTTCCATCTTGAGACAGAGGGCTCGAGGAAAATATTTGTTTAAAAACATCCTCTAGAATTCCTCCTTATCCATGGAATCAATTTCTTCTCTGGACTTTGTATTCTTGATCAGTGTCCACCACTGATTAGCTACCCATCAAAACTATAGACCGTCAGTACAACTTTCTCTTCTTCTGATCATTAGAGGACAGAGAATATATTATTAATGGAGTTAATCCATCATTCCATGAGGAGAGGATCAGAAGATATGCTAAACATAGGAGGCCTTTGTCGCATGAAGTATTCTACGGAAACATGCTCTTTCCTTGGATGAGGAGGGAATGCCACATGATTCATGTTATTATTCGTATCTCAAACCAGCTGAGCAAGTACTATCATGAAGTTTTGAGCACCCGCTCCTGTCATATTAGGCATATCATTAGAGAAATCTTCACATTTCCTATCGCATTGATTTTTGGAACATGTTCTTCTATTTCCAGCCATTAACTAAGAAAAAGAATGTATAATTACACGTCTTGAATAATTAGATATTGATCATAAAAAATAAACTTTTGAACATAAAATGATAAACTTTTAAAGGAGAATTATATACTAACTTTTGATTCCTTAGGTTTAAATCTAGGATATCCTTGATCTATTTCATAACTTATATTCTTATGGGTTTTTTGTCCCATAATAATGGTTTGTACTAATCTCATGAATCTACCAAATCATATCCCCTAGGAGTGTCAAAACCAAGAGTGCAGCAAGGCCGGTTTGTATGCACCAGTTCCCATTTGAGTCTAGATCAAAGTGGTGTTTTTTGGTTTTAAAACTAGATACATTTGTTCTAGAGCCACCTATAACTACTTGTATCTAGAAATTGATGTATTTTATTGATAAACCACTTACTTAATAATCACCAAAATTTAGGAATGTTTTCTTGTACTTAGTATCATCCTTAAGGTTCTCCCTAAGGTGCTCTATTACTAAACTCTAAAAATAACTAGACCATCCTTTGATAAAAGCTATAGAAACCCTAGAATTTTACATATAACATTACTTGATTTTAAGCATAACTATATATATATTTCTATTACAAGGATTTTTAAGTCTAGTGTCTTGGAAGACTAGGTACATAGAACATAAAACATGGGGATAAAAACACTTATTTATTTAATCTTCATAAAGAGCTCCTAACTTCCTTTGAACCCTTACATCTGCATAGGGTGCCCTGGGGAACACATAAACAAAAAGATGGGCTAAAAAGTCCAATAATGGAATGAACATAAGGATACATCTTAATCACATGAGTTATGATGCATGACATAATGATATCCAAAGCATGGAACATATGAAATAATATCATATAAGCATGGTATCATATAAATATGGAATCATATAAATGTGGAAGAACCCTAAAACATGTCTTTAGTAAGGTTCAAGGTTAACCACCAATCCTATTTCCCATTTATGTATGGGTTAAGGCTAACCTCCAATATCGATTCCCATTTTAGTACGGGTCAAAGCAAACCGGCAATCCCATTTCACATTGCTTCTCATGAGACTTAACTTTACCCAATGCGTTGGAGGGCTATACAGGCATGCCCATCTCAACATTTTCATTAATATTCTTTCCACATAAATTGTCATACATAATAAACCATACATAAACAAAAGGGTACCCAAGTAAAGAATTGGGAACTGCAATCATAACATATAGCATAACCAATGGGTGTATCATGAAAGTGTCCATGAAAGAAAGGGATTAGAACATACATGGGAAATCATAAGGTAAAATAGGCATATAAAATAGTAAGTGGTATCAAACAAAAGTGACAACCTATGAGAAATGTATTTGAGAAACATTATCATTAAAACATTTTTCTGTGGTTTTAAGGAAAATAATATAAAGATTTTAAAATATAATAGAGAAAATATTTTATATAAAACATAATTGAACAAAGAAGGCTTTCATAATAAAAATACTGATTTATAAATACAATTGTGTCTTAAAACAGAGGATATAGTGCACTTGAAATTGGGTAAAAATTTGGGAAGTTCCCTTAAAATAGGTTTTCTTATCGAAAAGTTCTAAGGAGGGAATTTTTAAAAACATGAATATCCCCAAAAGAGAGTGATGAAAGGGTCTTAATAGATGAATTTTGTAAAACTACACAGAATTTAGAATATGTACATAAATAGTTAAGATAACTCCATTTTGATATAAAGAAATATAAGGCAACACAAAAGAATAAAGATAGTTCTGGTAGAATTCATTATGGTTTATTGGCATACTGTTGAGTGTACCTAAGAGGGATTTATAAGAGAGAAAAGGGGTTTCTCATCACTTATAAATTATGAGAGAATTATGGGGGGAGGTGTAAAAATATACCCCATCATTTGGGATTACACATAAAATGGAATAGCATAGAGGACATCTTGATTGAGAGTGAAATGGAGAGAACCCCTTACCTTAAATCTGGTGGTGTTCTCTACTTGTCATTAATGACTAGAATAAACAAAATAGGTTTATTAATTAATAAATAAAGAACCTATTATATATTTAATAGATTTATTATAACCCTTTTTGTTCAGTCAAGTCCTTCTTTATTGGTTATAAGGTTCAATTTCATTGTTCATGCTCATTTGATTACTTGGTTTTAATGACTGGTTCACTTATATTCATGTTTGGATAAACATGTAAGAGGAAAGTGGATGTCTATAATTGATGTTATATCCTATTATTGAACATCTAAGATATTAAATGGTTTCAAATTTAATTTTTTTACTTAGAGTGAAGTCGAATTATTATATAAAACCATAGTGACAAACATTTTTTTTAAGTGGTGGGTTTGATTATAATGAACATGATTTTCTTTATAACATAATACAATTAGTACAAAAGGATTACAGAGTCATAAAAAGGATATATTTCATATATAATAATCAGGTTAAACTATAACACAAATAGTTTCATGACCAAAATTAAAGATGATAATATAAATTGACAAATCGTTGTCCATTAATGTGCTAAATTAGCACCTCCTAAACAGTGCTTTCATTTCTTTCTAATAAAAGATGGGGAAAGGAGAGAATATAAATAAATATCCCATTATAATAATAGAATTCTTGTACATTTATGTTAATGGATTTATCATACCATTTGGGTGAAGGTAGTTGAGGAAAGAAACCAAAAGAAAATAACTTAAATGAAATGAAATAATTGGAAAGAGGAATTTACCTCTTGAGTATACCTCCTTTGAGAACCTCTTAAAGGGAGATTTTTTGGTATTTTTAAGATACTAGGGGCCTTTGGAAGTGGTGTAGGAGCTTAGGGAGATATTTGGTAAGAATATTGGCAAGGCACAAGGCTTGAGAGTAGTAAAGAGAAGAGGGAGTGAGGGGGGTTATAGTAGAGAAGAGGAGGGGTTTCATAATTTTATAATCATTAGTTTATTAATTTCCTACAATAACATAAATAGTGATGATTCCATGAACAAAAATAGTAGTAAATTTATTTGAGTTTGGTATTTGGGTTCTTACAACACTTTTTATGTCAGGAATAGTGGATTTGAATTATAATGTATATATACGGTAAATTAATGTATTTTACTATTCACTAAAAATTCAAGTATTTCAGAAAAATCCCAAAAATTGAATGTAACCATATTTCGATGTGTAGAATCCAAAAATTAAATCTATTTTAAAAAATAATAATTTTATAAATATGATTATTTTAATATTTAATTAAACTCATAATTTATTATTAAAAAACAGGTTTTAAAACATTCATTTACTTATTATAAAATATAGGTACATCCTACTTTCATATGAATATTATTTTTATACTATCATAGGTAAGGTTACTATTCATTAGGGTATATCATTATTCATAAGGGTATGTTACTATTAATAAGGGTATGTTACTATTCACCAAAAATGAATTTTTTCTTATTGAACTCGAAATAACTAACTGATCGCAACTGTGTATGTCAGATTTTTGAAATTCCAAACGTATAAGTGACAAACTTATGCTTAAAGGTTACATAGAACTTACTAGTTCATTATGTTGTGATTTCATGTTATTTTATGAAATATTTATAAGAGAGTAATTTTCCTTTATAAAATATTAGGTCGTTACACTATTTCATTTGCAAAGAACTATGGTTGGAACAACCTCTACATTGAGAGTGATTCAACTACCATTATGCAAGTGATTTGGAATGGTGTGACACATATTGTGTGGTTGATTACTACCTGTTGGATGGATTGCACCCGCTCGCTTCTCGACATCAACTAAATCATCACTCATATTTATCATCAAGAAAACATGGTTGTGGGTGGATTTTCTAATAAGGGAGTAAACCAAGACATTACCTGGATCAATGATCTCCCCGTGGATTTACTTCCTCTTTATTATAAGTATTGTAAAATGATTCCATCATTTAGACTCATGTAACCTCTTTCTCTTCTTTTATATTATTTGTGATTTTGTATTTTTGGCCAAGGCACCATCCTAAAAAAATATAGAAGGTAAATTATATATATATATAAATGTATGGGTCATTACATTCATCCCCCATTAAAAAATTCTCCCTTTAAATTTCATTTCATGAATAAAGGTTAAAAAATGAGGGTAATATTTTTCATAACATCCTCTGATTCCCATGTTTCTTATTTAAATTTATGGTTAAACCAATGAACATTGAAAAGGTGAGTTGTATTTCCATATAGATCATTTTTTATATAATATGAACTTCATCAGATTCTCCTCATAAGAAAGATACTTCTCAAGATTTACCACATCTAGATTTAGTTCATGTGAGGGATTTGGTATGTAGTTCCTCAAGAAGGATATTTGGAACATGTAATGTACTTGAGAGAATTTTGGTGGAGGTTCCAGTCAATAAGACACAACTTCAATGTGATCAATAATCTCAATGGGTCCAATGCACATTGGAATTAGATTTCACTTCATTCTAAGCTTCATGACTCTATTATATGGAGATATATCAAGGAAAACTTTATCTCCATCCTCTATATATAGGAATCAACAATGGTTTTTATCATAACTCTTTAATCAACTTTTTTCTACTCTTATGTGTTGTTTAATAAACATTACCTTCTCAAAAATTTATTCTACAATTTTAGGTCCCTATAGTTTCTGCTCACTAAATTCATCTCAATGTGTTGGAGTTATATATTTATTTCGATATTGGGTTTCATAAGGATCCATATAAATAATTTTTTGAAAGCTATTTTTGTATGATAACTCAAACAAATGAAGATGTTAATCCTATCCTCCTTTTAATTTCATTGAGTAATCTCTCGATATATCCCCAATATTCTGGAAAGTCCAATCATATTTTCCATTGAGTAATCTCTCGTTTATCTCTCTCGAAATAATTTTATCAAATAATGATAATGTTTCCTCTTTTATGATTCCCATGTTAATATTTTTCATATCTAATAAGATTGGAGCCCTCTCAATCCTCATCTTTGATAAAGTGTTAGAACAAGTACAAAAAATATCTTTTACGTCAAAGTTTTAGCATCGGTTATTAAGAAACAGATGTTAAAACATTTTTACATCAGTTATAAAAATAACCAATGTTAAAAAACAATAAAAACACATTTTTCATGTCAGTTCTCCTAAAACTAATGTAAAAAATTCAATGTTTCATTTCAGTTATTCTAAAACAGATGTTGAAAAATTATTTTTCGCATTGGTACTTCTAAAACCAGTGTGGAAAATCTATCTTTAACATCAATTGTACAAGAACCAATGTGAAATCTGAATTTTACACATCTATTTTAGAAAAAAAAAATTGAACATCTATATGAAAAAATTAGTTTTCATGTCAGTTTTAAAATAAACCGAACTGATAGTTAAAATTTCGCATCGCGCCAATAAGGCGTTCAATTTTTTGACAACATGGTATTGATATTTTCAATTATCTCCTAATATTTATTATATCATGGTTTTATTTTCTAGTGAATTTACATGTTTTCACACTGCAAGTGTATTTCTTTAATAATAAAATCTTTTAACAATCATCATCTTTTTCCCAATTCTTTTTTTGAAGAATTCATTATGGTATGTAAAATTATTTTTCTATGATTTTATGTGTTTATTTTATGTTTTCCCAATTGATACTCTTTAAATTATTCCATTTTTATTATTATGAATAATCCTTCTTCATGTAAAATTAAAACAAAAAAAGTTTTTTCACAGTCTAAATTCCTTCAAAGACACATCAGCTTCTTTTCACTCGTGAGATCATCCATTATAAAAAAATTATATTGAAGAAGAGTATGTAAATATTTAAAATTATGTCAAAGATTTAGGTTTCTTTATCTAGATTTCATCAGGTTTCTATGATCTTGTTTCCTTTCAATGATCTTGTATTTTCATCTGATGAAGTAATCGACTTAAAAAATGTTCTATTTTATATTAGTTATAAAATAAATGACATAAAAAGTGATAAAAATCTCCCTTTTTAACATCAGTTATTATATAAGAGATTAAAAAACTATTTTTTACATCAGTCATAAAATAGATGATGTAAGAAAAGGTTAGAATGTCACTTTTTATGTTGGTTATTTTATAACTGACATAAACAACTCCAAAATATTAATTTTTACATCTATTAAATCAACCAATGTTAAACAATATGATTTTTTAAATTGCCTACAATAACATCACCTTAAAATCTAACTTGAAAAACATAAAAACCCTGATATAATTTTTTTTTACTAGTATAAGACTATATCTACTAAAATAATATTCAACTTTATTATCCTTTATAGGATGGTAATGGATTGCATAGTCATAATCCTTGATCTCTTTAACTACCTTCTTTGGCACATGTTAAGCTGTTTTTGTGTGAATATATAATTGAGGTTATTTTGATCTGTATAAATGTCACTGACTGAAAATTAACTTTTTTATTATCAAAACACTTTTAAGGAAAAAGTTACAAACCTCAAAGTCTAGCAAAAAAACAACTAACCAAAACAAAATGAAAACAAAAAAATGGATCTGCCTCTCCCCAATAACTACCTCGTGTCAACAGACCCTCACCAATGGATACCACTCAGCTAATTTTCCCACGCAACGGTGTGCGGTCCTGGTACTGATGGAGAATCCATTCCCTCTCAGTCTTACAAATCCTAATGGCATGAAAACTTGTAGGATTTATGCACTAAACCCCATTCGACGAAGATCATATAAAGGCAGGATGCATCACACCAAAAGACATCAACAACACACAAATAACAGATCCAAAAACATACTGAAACAGAAACATAATGCACCCAAACTGAACAACAACAACCACCAAATTAACCAGAGTAATTGAAAAGAAACTTAATCTTATCAGAGCCCTTTTCCCTAAACAATTTCCATGAAATAGATATTACCTATGTGTTAGGAGTCTCCATCACCATATTTTCAACCTCAGTGGCTAGCTGTTCCCAAGTCTATATATACTCCTCAATTCTAATTTTCCCTTTTTTGAACCCCCCTACAAGTATTAGATCTTGTTTTTCCACCCAACTGTATTGCTTCTCATTGAGGGTCTCCTCTAGAGGCCCCCCCATCATTTTAGTTGCCTCCTCTCCAGATGCATTGAGGAGAAAGAATTACTCAACAACTTCTTCCTCTGACCATAACATTAATTCCAAGTGCTTCTCCCCATGGATCTCTGATCCCTGATGACTCACTTCCTTATTGTCCTCTTTTTTGGATTTAACCTTCCTAGAAGATCGAGTCTCCATCAGAGGAGGTAAGGATTAGTAGCCATTCCTACTCGTAGTCCTCCTATTACTCATATTACTCTTTGGTATTGTTTTTTCGCCTACCGAATGACTATTTTCACCTCTATTACACTCATGCATGCATCCTCGTACTGCCTCTAGTGATTTATTGAGTTCATCACACAAGTCTTCTTCAGTATCCCTTCATATTTTTTATTTATTGTAGTTGGAGGCTGGTACCTAGGAGAAGTCCCCCAGCCTTCCCATCACTGTATTGGTATGCCACCTCCGAAGCAGGACCCAGAAACCCCTACTGCAAATCACCATTAACCGACCCCAGAAACATCTCCATAATAATCTTCTCACTTCCACCAACTACAACACAGCCTCCTGATTTCCAGACTCTTGTGTTTCCACTCGAACGAGGTCCTATTAAACCATAATATGCTCCTCCACACTGAGTTTGTATAAATTTAACACCTTAAATTATAGATATAATTCTGTCAAATCATTAATACTCATATTACTACAAACTATTCCATATCATTTTTAGTATAATTCATATCATGCACCACTAGAAGAAAAATTGGTTTTAACGTCGGCAGTTTAACGTTGGTTCTTAGAGACCGACGTTAAAATTAGGTTTTGGCATTTTTTATTCAAATAACTGAAGTTAAAAATGGAATATAAGTTTTATATAATTTTTCAATCTTTTATTTGATAGTTCGTGGAGAAAAAATAGACATACGGGTCAAAAGTTATGGATGTTAGAAGTTGAACATTATAAGACTTGATTTTTAATGTCGGTTTTTTCCAATAACCAACGTTACAGTCCCTTTTGGCATCTATTTTTCAAATAAACAATGTTAAATATAAAACAAAAGTTTTAGATAATTTCTCGATATTCTATTTTATAGGATGTGGAGAAATAACAGACTTACGGATCAAAAGTTATGGATGTCGTAATTTGAACATTATAAGATTTGATTTTTAATGTAGTTTTTTTCCAATTACTAATGTTAAGAGTCCCTTTTGGGATTAAGTTATTCAAATAACTAACATTAAAAATAAATTAAAAGTTTTAGATAATTTCTCGAGCTTAAATTTTATAGGTTCTGGAGAAAAAATGAACTTACGGATCAAAAGTTATGGACGTCGTAAGTGAAACATTATAAGACTTCATTTTTAACGTCAGTTTTTTCCAATAACCAAAATTAAAATTCTCTTTTTGGCATTGGTTTTTCAATTTACTGATGTTAAAAATAAAATATAAGTTTAGGATAAATTCTCAAGATTATAGTTTATTGGTCTTTTAGAAAAACAACTTACAGATCAAAAGTTATGGATATTGGAAGTTGAACATTATAAGACTTGATTTTTAACATTGGTTTTTTAAATAACCAACGTTAAATGTCCCTTTTTTGCATAATTCTTTCAAATAACCCGTTAACAATAAAATAAAAGTTTTATATAATTTATCAAGATTTGATTTTACAGTTCGTAGAGAAAAAACAGACTTACGGATCAGAAGTTATGGATGTCGGAAGTGAAATATTATAAGACTTCATTTTTAACGTCGGTTTTTACAATAACCAATGTTAAAAGTTCGTTTTTGTTGTCGGTTTTTCAAATAACCAATGTTAAAAATAAAATAAAAGTTTTATATAATTTTTCAATATTCGATTTGATAGGTTTTGGATAAAAAATGAACTTATGGATCAAATGTTATGGATGTCGGAAGTTGAACATTTTAAGACATGGTTTTTAAGGACTGTTTTTTCCAATAACTGAAGTTAAAAGTCACTTTTTGGCATCAGGTATTCAAATAACCAAAGTTATAAATAGAATAAAAGTTTTAGATAATTTCTCAATCTTTGATTTGACAGGTCTTGGAGAAAAAATGGACTTACGGATCAAATGTTATGTATGTCATAAGTTGAATAGTATATGACTTGATTTTTAAAGTTGTTTTTTCAATAACCGACATTAAAAGTCCCTTTTTGGCATCAGTTTTTCAAATAACTGATATTAAAAGTCTCTTTTTGGCATCGATTTTTCAGTAACCAATGTTATAACCCCAACATGATTATATTTTTAACATTGGTTATAAATTTAACCAATGTTAAAAGTAATGTTCCAAATAAGCGGGTTTGGCATTTCAATTTTTTCCCAACATGCATTTTTATTTTCAAAATATCACCTAAATTTTAATGCATCACCACCAATTATATTTTTATTTATAATATATATAACCTCATTCTATTTCTTTCAACATTTTCAATATCTTCGATTCAATCAATATTTCAAAAATTCTTCGATCGATGATTTGTACACAGTATTTCTTTTCATCATTTAATTTCATTATTATAGTTTTCCTTATCGCTAAATATGTTGATATTTTTATTATAATGATAAAATGTTATTATGATCAAAACACAAATATGAAACTTTCACATGAGTTCATTAGTAGAGGTGAAAAATTCATTATCCCTCGCCATTCTCATTACCTCATGAGTTCTTCCTTAAAATGAAGTGAAATAACAAAAAACATGATATCAATTTGAATGAAACCAATAAAATAATTAAAATTAGTTTGAACCTTTATGTTAATTAATTTTTGTGTTCATTTGGAATATAGTTTTCAGTTCTTCTTTCTCATGTTTTATTTGAATCAATTTTTATCTATCGAAACTTAAAGAGCTACAACTTACAACGACTATAAATTTAGATATATAAGTCCATTTTAGCTCTATAAGTAGTCAAATCAATGCCTAAGAAATAATCTATATTCCAATATTAATATTTTCAATGTTTCAACATCTGTTTTTACCAAAATTGATGTGAAAAATATTTTTTTAAAAACATTATTTTCACATCGTTTTTTTTCAAAACTGACGATAAAACCCATGTAGAACCCAAGATTTGACATCGGTTTTCAAAAAAGATGACATCGACTACTGTTGGGGATTGACTTTTGGAATTAGTTTATATGAAAACCAACGCCCAAGATTATTAGGGATTGACTTTTTTCATCATTTTATATGAGAATTGAAATCAAATACCCACGGGTGCCGATTTTTTATGTTAGTTTATAAAAACTGATGTCGAAGCTTATATTTTTACGTCACCTTTATTGATGTCGGTTAAAAAATGAAGTCCAATTTCCAAAAAAACCAATGTGGAATGAAATTTTTCCACTAGTTCACCTTCAACTATAGAGAGGCATAAGCTATCACATTATCATTTTTCATGAGGACACATCCTAATCTATTCTTTGTAGCATTACTATAGATCAAATACCCTTTAACATAGGTGGGTAGTGTAAGTACATGCGTAGTTATTAGACTTTTCCTAAACTCTATAAATCTCTCTTCATATTCATCAGAATAAAAAAACATCAATTATTTTTATGTTATCTTCATTAGCGAGTTTGATAGTCATGAATGGTTTCTCATAAATCACTGATAGTTCCCAGCTAATTTGATCAAACTATAGATCTTGGTTACAAATTTTGGTCTATTCCTTTACCCAACCACCTTTATCTTTGAATTATCCATAGAAATCCACTTTATTGTTATAAAATTACCAAATAATGATACTCACTCCATGCAAAAATCACATTTATTATACATCGCATATAATTTATCCTTTCTCAGAGTAATTAGAGGAGTACATAAAATATCATCATGTTCCTTGTTTATTATAGAGAATATGATGATGTCATATATAATGAATCCAAAAAAATTTAAGTTAATTTCTTAAAAATCTATTCATTATGCCATGAATATTTCTAGGGAATTAGTGATTCTGAATAGCATCACAATGAAATTATAGTGTATGTACATTGTAAAAATTTATTATTAAGAATATCTTCCTTTACCATAAATTAATGATATTCTGATTGAAGTTCGGCTATAGAGAAGAATTAGGACCAACATAGCTAATCAAACAAGTCATCAATCCATTGAATGGGATACTTGTTCATTATATTGATCTTGCTAAACTTGTGGTAATTGATGTATATATGCATTATATGATCCTTCTTCTAAAAAGAGTGGACCGGTGCACCCTATAGTGGAGCACATGGGCATATGAATCCCTTTTCCAAATTCTCTTGTAGAAACTTCTTTAGTTACTCTAGTTTAATTTGGGAAATTATATTTAGATACATGTATACTGGAAAAGTATTGGGTATAAGTTCAATGGAGAATAAAACCTCTCGATTATGTGGAGGATCATGAAAATATTCATGGAATACATCATCATATTCCATTAAAATGGTAATTTCCTTAACAGTGATCATATCCATTATATCTATCATTTAATCTAGATATTCTTTCTCAAAACAAAGCATTATCCATGTTTTTCAAATGGTTTCCAAAAGAGATTAATCCTCCCTTTTCACTTTTATATAATCAAAACATGACTTGGGATATAGAATTTTATTTTTTTTCATGAAAATTGATTTTGTGTCTATATAAGTACAACCAGTCCATGCCCAGAATAGAATAAGATTCTACTAAAGAGTGTATGATAAGGTATTTTTGGACATTCCTCCCACAAACATTATCTAGAGAGGATTTATATGCTTGAGATAAAATAATTTACTTACTTTCCATTTTCACTAATAACTCAACCTCCATGTTTTGAAGTGGTGTTTAAATAGTTCTATTAAACTTTTATGACATGAGAGATTACATAGAACCAGAATCAAATAATAGTTTACTATTTTCGAATGAATAACTAGCATACTAGTCACCATTTCATTATAATTATCCACCTAAAAAGTAGTGATAGCATATGTTCTCCCTTTCTCCATGGATTAGGAGGTTTTTATGGTTAGTTATCATTGAAAACACTTTTACAGGGGTATTGTTTCATATGGTTTCTATGTTCCTTGTAATTGAAACATTAGATCATATGTTGGGGGTTGGTCACAACATTATTTTTCTCCATCACATTAGTGGGATTATTTATTTCATTATAGAATTAATTAGCATTATTTCGTTACCTTACACACTTGAATCACCTCTTTATTCACTTGAGATATTTTCTAGTGTGCTTTTTCCCACAATTATGACCCATCGTATGTTGGATTCTATTATTTCCATGAGTGTTATTTGATTATTATCCATAGTTTAGCACTGTTTTCTACTTCTTATCTCCAGTCTTGTGGGATCACTGAGAATCATCGCTTTATATCTATTTTTTAAGGTAACATCTAAAAATTTCCACATATATTTTAAAGTCTCTAATCAGTAATACTTTTCAAATACTTGGCTTTATCCCACTAAAGAATTGATTTCCCTTACATTCAACATTCATAACAATGTTGGAGGCATATTGTGGAATCCTTGTGAATTTTTTTCATAATACCCAATTCGAATTCCTCATTTTTCTTTAGTGTATTGAATTCACTCTCCATTTTAATATAAAGATTATGGGGAAAATATTTATTGAAAAATATATTCTTAAAACAATCTCATTTCAGATATTCAATATCCTCAATGGGATTTTTATTCTTGATCAGTATCTGTAATTACTTGAGCTAAAAATTTATTTATTTTACATTATTTATATATGTTAATAATTATATCTCAGGAATAATAACAAAACTCTAATAACGTAAGTTTTTGTTCCTTTGAGATCCTATTATATGGGTAACTTTTTTTACAAAACCTTTTTACATTTCTCCATAATCAAACCACACTAGACTCCCATATAGAACTTTCATATGTAACCCTAATCTTCATAACTTGGAGAATAGAAACATAAGAAAGGTGTGAGATTAAATGATTAGTAGGGGAAAAACTCATCAAAACATCATGAAGGGTTAGATCAAAATCATGGAATAAATATCTTATTAAAAGGGATAGGGTAAAATATGTTTTTTCCATAAATCATGGTATAAAGACATGTAATATAAAATGAAAAAACATATATCATGGAAGAAGAGTGTGGAAATATGAGATAATAAACAAGATCCATGTGGCATAATCATTTTTTTATGACATGTGTTGGATTGTAATGTAAATTAAGATTGATAAATATAGGAGGGGTGAATTATAGTCTTAAAAAATATTGTTTATAACCTTAAAAGAAACTTAGTTTAACAAGGTTAAACAAAAAATATTCAAAAAACTTCTTAAGTATTTAAAAGATGATCGAAATTTTACCTTGGGTCTGATAAAAAAATATTGCAATTAAGTAAATTTGATATGTAATTCCATAGGTATTAATGAGATATTGAGTCTATCTTAATAGTGCATGGAATCATAATTAGTAAGCAGTGGTAACATAATCATAGTTTAATCGTATTCACAATATAAAATGATTTAATCATATTATACAAGATAATATCTTAATAAAGAATGTCACAATATATCAGATTAATATGAAAAGTATCATAATAAATATTCATTATGATAATAGAATTCCAAATATAAATGTGAAAATAAAATGTATCACTTTTCTATTACATGTAACAGAAAATATAAACTTATAGTAAAAAAGAAATAAAAAAGATTACACTTATTTTAAACCAATGAGAAGGGTATCCTATAACTTAGGATAAAGGTCCCTTGTTTTATACTTACAATAAAGTATGTATTTCCCTAACCAAGTAAGTCCATCGATACGATGATCAGTCTATCTCACTATCCCCACGAACCCTTGATACGATGATCAGTCTGTCTCTTTATTCTTGTGAGCCCTCGATATGATGATTAGTATGTCACACTATCCTCATGTTCCCTTGATTATTACGATGATTGATATATCCATCTTCCTAGCCTCATGATCCATTGATCGTATACAACCAATTTAATATAGTTATTACAAAATAAAAGACTCTAAGAAAATACAATGACAAGGAACAAGATGTTCACACCTGCAGTCATTAGGTCTCTCATGATAGAGAAACTTTCAAATGAAATTGATCCTCTCCAAACTCTTCAAATGACCAGGTATTTATATGCAGATCCCCAACAGTTATATTTCCTTCCCAATAGTCATATTTCTATAAGTTTGTTTCCATGACTTGGACTGGTAGCACTCTAATGGCTATATCATAATAGAAATTCGAACATTTTTTACACTATTTTCTATGTAAAATGTATTAGAACATGATATAAAATAGTTTTCCATATTCAAAATTTAAACTTTAGTCAATCTGATTTATTTTCATATATAATTTCACTACAATAAATTCTATGAGTGTGAATCCAATTTTTATTGGTTATGATATCTAGTCTAATTATAATGACTACTATCAATACAAATTCAAGAAAAAAATTCTTAAATCCAATTTGATAAAGGTGTATCTGGTTATTATTGGTTTAATAATTAATATAATAATCATAAAGAGTAATATTTATTTTATATTTTTGAATACTTTTGAACTATTTATAAGTATGGTAAAAGCGTATGTTTTCTAAAAAATATTCTAAACAAATTTGGACATAAAATAGATAGTAATCAAATATTTAATAAACAGTTTTTTATTTCCAAAACAAAAGGAATCGAAGAGTCATAAATAAACTTTTGACTCAATAATATCCCCTTTTTTAAAAATCACGAACCAAAAATTTTAAATATAAAATAACTTTAAAAAACATAATTCCATTATTATTTTAATAGATTTGTATTCAGAATTAGATATTTAATACTTATCTACCCCTGAGTTTATAACTCTTCTAAATACAGTAGTAAATACGACTAACAGCCCCTTAGGATAAGAACTCCACCTGAGGATTTTATTCTCCTTTTTTGGAAATATTCTTTAAGATATGTTTTCTCTCCCTTAAATAAAACATATCCCCCTTTCTATAAAAGTATCCACTATTTTTATTTTCAAAAAGGAATGTAGATTCTTGAAATACCTAAAAAGGGTTATAAAAGAAACTACATGAAAATAATAATTAAATGACTAATAAACCAAAAGAACTTATGAAAGAATATTAAACCAGACAAAATTGGGAAAAAATTCAAGAAATTATGTTTTAATAAAGAGGTCATTCATTTAAAAATAGTTCTCAAAAATAATTACAACAAGATTTCAGAAAGATAATTTCAATATTTATTTTTCAATGATTTGAAAATAGTCTTTAACTTCTTGAAATATTTTCTTTATTCCTATAACATTTAGATAATTTCATCTTCAGTCCACTTTCTTTATTCCTAAATCCAACATCTTTCATTTTGATCTTGATGCTTTTTAGAAAATTATTCATTCTATTTCTTCAAACTATTGATTTATTATCTATATTTTTAATCTTGGAAATATTTTTTCCATTGTAATTGAATTTCCCATTGATATATTTCACTTCTTGTAAAAATATATTTATAGAGTTTTTTTTAATTCACTATAAACATTACATTATCTTCTAGGTTCCTGGATAACTCTTTGATGAATTCTGTTGATTCATTCAAATAATTATTTACTTTTTCAAATTTCTCATCAAAAATTTTGAGATCATTATTTAATTGATGAGTCCATTTTTTTAACCTATATACATTACTTTATGTGATTCTGGTAGATTTCTTGATGATTTTTCAACTCATATTCAAGTCTAACCACCTTTTCTATCAGAATTATTATTAAGTTTGATTTTTGATTGAGATTATCTTGATCATATTACACCAGAACTCAAGGTTTGGAAAATAAGGAATATTTCTTTCAAGTCTATTCAAATTCTAAACAGTATAATCATCTCTTTCTGAAGAAATTTTCCTCTCATAATTGGAACGAACTTGTTAACTGGTTATGGTTTTAATTTCTTTAAGGAAGGAAATTCTGATGAAGATTCTTGATATTTTATTAATAAAAGATTATTGGATTGGGTTTCTTTGTATGTTTCTTTATTTTCTTCTCAATTACCATTATCCACTTAATTTCCATAAATTATCTTAATTTCACTTTCTACTTCTTCATCTTATTCTTCTTCAACATCTTCATTATATTCACCTTATTTATCTAAGAAATAAATTCCTTCACTTTCTTTTTATAATTCATCAATTCTATAAATTCATTCTTGATGTTTTTCTTCTGTTCGTAAATCACCTTTCTCTATTAGGACCAACTTAAAAGGATTCTGATGAGGTTCAAATGGAACCAATTCTTTGTCAACAATAACAGATTTTCCCTTATCTATGATAGAGGGGACTTTGGAATTGACCATAGAAGTCTCAAGAAAAGATAGACCTACATCCAGATTTAATGAAGGTAAAAAAATGTTGGTTGAGTATGCTTCCACACCTTTCATCAATGAACCTACTAAACTCTCACCTTGAATTTTCTTCTTTATTTTATTTTCTTTTTAATATTTCTCTTGGGTTTTGGTACCATGAATTCTGAAAGTAATGGATTCATATTTCTATATTGGAAAATAAACCCATATAAATCTAGTGTAATCATTAATAAGAACAAATACATAGTATTTTCCCTCCAATACTTCTAGTTTTTCTAGGATCAAAAAAATCCATGTGCACTAACTATAAAGCATAAAAAGGTGAGACATTACTAATAGATTTAAATATTGACTTATGTTTCTTTCCATATTGACAAGGGTTAAAAAAAATTGAAGAATCAAACCTTAGATCTGTTAAATACTTAACAAGTCTTTTATTAGTAAACTACAATAAGTTTATAAGGTTACATTGTCCTAACATTATGTAACATAACCTAGAGTAATTTTCCATTGCACTGAGGTAAGAAAATTCTTGGCTCCTATGGTATTATAAGTTTAGTTTTTATAATTTCTCATATTTATAGGTAGAAATAATGAATTCATCCTTGGAATTGTGTACTAAACATTTATAATTCCTAAAATTTACAAGGTAACCTTCATCACATAATTGACTTATGATTATAAGGTTTCTCTTGATACCTTTAAAAAACTAGACATTTGAAATTAAAGCTTTTCCAAGAAGAATAATATTTCCTATACCGATAGTATATCCCTGAGAATTATCTATGAAGGTACATTTTCCACCTTTCATATTGATAATATTTTAAAAGAAATATTTGTATCCATTCATCTGTCAAGAGAACCCACTATCCATGTACCACTTATTCTTGTTGCTGATACTTTCTTTGTGTATACTGAAAATGAAATAATTTGACTTTTAGTACTAAAAATTTATTGGGTCCGAAAATTTCAGAAAATAATATTTTAAGAATCCACATTTTTTGGAATAATATTCTTTGTGGAAACATATATATTGAACACTATTTAAGGAAAAAATGTTATTCGAGCGACCACCACTTTGGAATTTTGTACAAAAGGGTTCACTTTTCTGAACAAAGTAATTATTATTGAAAATAGGTTTCCTAAAAGTATACCCTATTCCAGAACTAGTACCATGATAATGGATTTGTTTAACCATTTTATCAAAAAAAAACTTACCAAAAGTAATGTTTTAAAAAAAATTATTAAAGAATAAATTTCAGACTTTAGTTTAACAACCAAATTCTTATCATATTGAATAATAATTTTGGAATTGAGTTTTTAAAAAACTAGTTTGTAAATTATTATTTTTAGAAATTAATTTCTATAAATCATTAGAAATGGTATTTTTTTTAAAATATATTTATCAATATCCTTATAAAAATATGATACTTTTTTTTGTTAAAAAATTTCTCCTTGAATTTTCTTTATCATGTCTTTTACAAACTTTTCATTTCTCATTTTCATGGAGTTTGGAAAAATGAGAAACCACCTCATAAGAAGAGTATTATCTTCTTCCAAATAAAATTCTTTATCTAAAGATTTATAATCCTTCTAAAAATTAAAATCAAGATAATTTTCACTTAAGGATAAATTTGTAAGTTTATCAATAGTGTTTAACTTGTCCATAAGAAAAATATTTTCATTTAGTATTATAGAAAAAAACAAATGTTTCTCTAATATGGACATTCATTATCAGAATAATTGTCTAAATAATCAACTCCACTGGCACTCCAAGTGTCAGTAACTTTAAAAACCTTCTTACTTTTTGACTTATAAAAATTCTTCTAATTCATATCAAGATTTTTATCCTTTCTGTCTTTTCTTTTCAATTAGGGATAGTCAGGTCGAGTAGGTCTAGTTAATTTGCACCCATACCAAGTGACTTTTTAATATTTATTTTCTTTCATGTATTTTTTACTTTTCATATAATGATACTTAAAATCTTTCTTACTAAATATCTGGTTCTTCCTATAAGTAATATTATCTAGTTGATTCTTATAATTATCAAAATCCCCAGAATCAGATTAGATGACCACATTTTTCTTCCTAGAAGACTTAACAGAATTTTCTGATGTTTTGGATTTAGTATGAACTATAGTAGTAATGAAAGATACTCCACCATTCTTATTTTTTTTGCTTTCTCATCATCACTTTTTAATCTACCCTCATATTACAAAAGGGTTCCAAATAAATCATAAAGAGTAAAAAAATTATCTTCCTTGATTTATCAACAACTTTTCTTTTATATTCCCATTCATTGGGATTGATATCTATTACTTTTATATAATTATTTCATTATCTAATCATTTATATCCCATATATTGTAAACTATTTAAAATTTTCATAAACCTTTGATGCATCTTTTCAATAAAGTCACCAGGTAGAAATTAAAATGCCTGATAGTAACCTCTAAGAATTTATCTTCTGGTTTCGACAACCTTTAAAGTCTCAAAATGAGTTATCTCTAACTTTTTCCAAATGCTATTAGCAGATTCATAGAAATAAATCTTACTATGTATACTTATAGTCATTGAGAACAAAAAATTATTCCCCAGTTTTAAATTCAACTGGTATTATTATTTTTATTCATTGGTAAAATCTCTGGATTCCTTATAAATAATTTTTTAATCACCATTCAGTATTAAGAAATTATCTACTCTTGTATTGACAACAAAATTCTTCATTCCATTCATCCAATATTCATAATAAGCACTATAGAAATTTTTTTTTCTATTAGGATTTATATTATCTATTAATCAGACATTAATTCCTTATATCTTTTAAAACAAATACAAAAAATCCACAATACATTTTAATGTAACAAGTATTTATAAACAAAACATGTACAAAAAAATTTAACGAACTTGAAATAGTAAATAATATAAGAAGTTAAACAAGTATTAGAGTAATGGAATCCTACTTTGATACCAATTTTTTTATCATAATGTATATGAAGATAGATAAATACAATAGGGGGTGAATTGTAGGTTTTAAAACATTCATCTCTAACCTTAAAAACATAGATTAACAAGGTTAAAACAAAAATATTCATAAAAAACTCTTAAGTATTTAAATGGTGATCAAACATGGCCCTTGGATCCAATAAAAAATATCATAATCAATTAGATTCTAATATGTAAGTCCACAAGTCATAATGATAAATTGTTTCTATCTTAACAGTGTATATAATCATAATAAGTAAGTCATGGTAATCTAATAAGAGTTTAATTGTATTCACAATATAAAATTATTTAATCAGAGTATACATAATAATATTGTAATTGTAAAGGTTACAATATATCATAGTAATAAAAAAATTATCATAACCCAGATTTAGTATGATAATAGAATTCAAAATAGAAATGTGAATATAAAATGTATCACTTTTCTCTTATATGCAGTAGAAAATATAAACTGGTAGTAAACAAGAAATAAAAAATATTACACTTATTTTAATACAAATAGAAGGGTATCCTATAACCTAGGATAAAGCTCCATTTTTTATACATATAATAAAGTGTGTCTTTCCCTTACTATGGAAGGCCCTTGATACGATTATCGGTTCATCTCTCTAACCTCAAGATCCTTCAATACGATGATCGTTCTATCTCTCTATCCATGTGATCCCTCAATATGATGATTGGTCTGTCACACTATCCTCGTGTTCCCTAGATCAATATGATGATTGGTATCTCCATCTTCATATCCTCAGAATACCTTGATCGTATTCAAGAAGTCAGATGCAGTGATTACAAAACAAATGACTCTAAAACAATTACAATGACAAGGAACATTATTTCTAAACATGAAATATTTAGATATCTCGCAAAATAGAGAATTCTAAATGAAATCAATCAGAAATAAACTCTTCAAATTATTGGTTATTTATAGGAATATCCCCAACTGTCATATTTCCTTCCCAACGGTCATATTTCTCTTTATTTTTTCAACAACTTAGATATATTTCACTCTAATGGAAATATCATAACAGAATGTTAAAGGTCATTTTTTATGTCATTTTTGCACATAAAAGGTATTCTTATATGATAAAAAACAGTTTCACATATCTATAATTTAGGCTTTATTCAATCTGATAGATTTTCATACAGAATTTCATTATGATAAATTCTATGAGTGTGAATTCAATTTTTATCTATTCTGATATCAAGTATTATTATGAAGACTACTATCTATATGAATTCATTACATAAAATCTTAATTTTGACTTAACAATGTGGATATTATTATTATTGGTTTCATATTTAATATAACAATCATAATTGGAAATATTTAGTTTATATTTATGAATACTTTAAAACTATTTCTAAGTATGGTAAAGGTGTATGTCTTTTACCAAAAACATTCTAAAACAAATTAGACATAAAAGAGTTAGTAATCAAATATTTAGGAAATATTTTTTTAATTTCCAAATCAAAAGGAATTGAAAAGTCATAAAGAAATATTTACATCAACAATATATAGATTTTTAAAAACATCTTAAGGAACTATGGAACAAAAAAATCATAGGAAATCATTACATAGTTTTTTAGGTATCATAATATTGTGACCCATTACATAATGCCTCAGGAATTACATCTTATGACCCATTATAAGTTGAGAGTTACAACTCATGGTCCATTACTAAATCAAGTATCACAACTCATAGTCTATTTTTGAATTGAGTATCAAAAATCATGATGAATTATTGATCAAATATCACAACTTATGGATCATTACTAAATTGTGTATCACAACTCGCAACCGATTTTTATATTAAGAGATATAAATCCATAAATAATTCATAATAAGGTTATATAGGACCCCACCCATCTGTATTTCATACATATGTGTTCTAATTGAAAACAATAATTCATCACATCATAAAGAACATATAGAAAAAAAAATTTCGTAACATATTCAAATGGTATCACCAAAATTGACTTTAAGAATATAAATGGTTGATACCCAACATTAAATCACACAAAAAGATAATTTTATAAAACATATAGAGGTTATTCATGAAATATAATTTACAAACAAATTAAATCATTTAGATATGAAGAAAAAAAATTGAAATAAAATTGTAAAATAGTATTTAGGAAATGATTTTATCTTTGGTGTAAAATATGAAGTTACAATCACTTGAAAAGTAATTTTTAAAAATATTAAGTGAAAATTTTTAAAACTGTTTACTTTCAAAAATAACTTTAAATATAGGATCCTTGTAAAATATATAATTATTTTAAAAAGTTTAAGTAAAAACATCTTGAAAACGTTTACTTTCTAAAAAGAATATATAATAATTGATCCATGAAAAAGAAATAAAGTATTAAAAAATGTAAAGTCAAGACATTTGAAAAAATTTATCTTTAAAAAGAAAATTTAAAAACATATCCTTGAAAATAAATTATGGTTATCAGAAAATGTGTAGATGGAGTTAAACATTGGATTTTGAAATGATATAAACCCCTTTTTTAGTATTTTTAATTACATTTATTGAAAACCCACATCATAAAGAGAGTAAAAAATAATTTTTAAAAGAGTAAAATGGAAACTTGAAGTTAATATGAGATAAAGATATTTTTTTCTAATTATAAAGGATAAAATTGGTATAAAAGAAAAATATTTACAATAAGGGTAAACTATCGTTAAAATGATTGGAATTGTTATAAATAATTATAAACTTTTTAAGAAAGAAACTCATCAAGGTAAAATATTTGAATTAAGAAGTCTTTATCCCCAAAGAGGAAGATAAATTACCATGAAATAAATTATTTGGGTGGAAGAACCCAGAATTAGAAGAAAGAAGCTCAGGAAGAGGCATTATAACTCAATGAATGGATTTGAGTTAACAAATATCATTACAACATTTATATCATTTGAATGAAAATACATTTAAATAAAAATAATTAAATGTCTATTCAAACCCCATGAATTTTATGAATATGGATAATAAATTCATTATAATATAATCACACCGTATCAAATATTTCATAGTGCACAATCTGAAATATGTCTCATGAAATTAAATTTGAGACAAAGAACCCCTTACATTAGTTACTGACTTCTACTAAAATGCTTGAATTTCATATATAAAATTTTTTCTATCCAATTAACATATCTAATAAACTTATTCATATTTATAACCCTTTATAATATTTATTTATAATTATTCCCAATATTTAGTTATTTATTGTCTATTTTCAATATCTAAATTTGGAAATCTTGATTGTTTTGAACTAGTTTCATAATAGGAGTGTTGTTCTTCAATCTTATCCTATGTTCCATCCCTCATAGAAAAAAAGGTATTGTAATTGATTATTTATAATTATTTATAATGTAATACTTTCATTTTATGGGTTTTTTGGTTATGATCCTTAAATATTAAATTGGTTATGATCATGTTTTAGTGATTTTTGACAATCAGATATTGGTTTCTTAATTAATGAGTTTAATATTTATGATACCATTAAAGAAAAAAAATTAAATAATTATTTAATTATGTATATCATATATTAGTAGTAATTATGTTCTCATATTCATACATTTATGATTTTATAGCATTGATCAAATAGGTGGTTAGACTGACCAAAACATGTACTGTGATTAATGGATGAGTATGGGTGTGAAAGTGGTTTATTTTAGAATAATATAATTATTAAATAATAATATTTATATTTTTTATATATTTTTATTATTTTGAATCATATTTTAAGATATTTTAATAAATAAGGATGAAAATATTTTGAAAATTATGTATGTTACTTCATGGAGGTGGTAGTCTGCACAACGCATAGAGGACATTTTCATCTTTCTTAATGGAAACGGGTAAAGTTTGTTAATGTTTATTACCAAAATAAAAAAATAATTATACTATAAATAAATGATACATCAAATAATAGTGATAAAAATATATTTTATTGGTAAATATATAAAATAAATAATTTTGGGGTAAAGTAAGTACTTACATCATGGACTTTGAGCTTCCCTTGGAGGATTCCCTGGAAAGGTAGGACTTAAGAAAAACTAATGTATCTAGATTCTTAAGTAATTTAAATAGTATTATATGGGAATTAAATATGGTGGATTTTCAATAGGAAACCAAAATTTGGGAGTGTCATAGAAGGGGTGGTGAGAGGCCCTTTTTATAAGTGGTGACAATGAAAGTTTTGTAAATATTTTAGCTTGATATAAAGAAAACAAATGTTTCACATGTCAATAAGACTCCAAAATAGAAAATAATTTAGTAGATATAATATTTTTTTTATAAGAACATCAATTACATAATTAAAAATATTTTAAAAATATGTTATTTTATTTACCTCATTGGTTATCCCTTTTAACCTTTTGACTTTTACCGTTGTAAATATTTATTTTACCCAAGTAATCTATTTTTATGCCTAAAAATAAAATGGAACTTATTAAATAATTTATAACTATTTATTTAAGATATTAAATCCATTTTATTAGATAAAAATTCTATTTTAAATAAAATTGAATTTTATCGTCCCTGCATAAAATGTGTAAAAACCCATTTTTTAGAAAAAGTCTATTATTAATATTAATATTATTTATATGTGAAAATTATTAATTTATTTTATTGTGATTATATAAATTTTTTTATTATAAAAAATAATATTTTTATTTTTATTTAAAATTAATCCAAACCCAAATTTTACCAAAATAAAATTTAATTGAAAGAAAAGACCAAAAATATTTTTTATTGGAAAACATTACTTATGTTCTTAAAATTTTAATAATATATTTTATAAATTTAACTTAATATTAAACATTAGATATATTTTTTAAAATGAAAATTTTTTAATATGTTTTTAATTTATAATTTCTTTTTAATATAGTAATAATAACTTTGTTTTAGTAAAACCCATATTGTTCACTATACGGCTAGAATGTTTTTTCGAAAATCTCAAAATATCACCCCCAGTATAATTTTGACATTATGGAATCAAAAAATAATTTCATTTTACAAAATTAAAATTTTATAACTTATACAATAATTTTTGAAATAAAAATGAAATATATAAAGAAAAACTATTTATATTGAAAAGTGAACTATTTAAGAATTAAGTGTTCTTAATTCCATTTTGAATGCATTTAGAATGGAATGAATCTTTTTTATTTACTAAATGTATTATTATTCTTCATTTTTATTAATAATATTCATCTAATATATTTCATATTATTTTAGTTTGGTGTTTTATGTGAAACAGTTTATCGATATTATATTTATTTAAAAGAAAATATATTTTGAAATATCAGGTGTTATAGTGTACACCACTGATCATATTCTCCCTCTATGTGATAAATAGTTAGTATGAATTTAACTTCTTAAAATAACTTGTGTATAGGTAATATCTTACCAATGGATTTAATCCACTGCTTCATAATTAGGGGATCAAAAGATCCAATAAAAGTCAGATAACTTTATTGCACAAAGGAATCAATTGTGACTTATTATTTATTAGGTAAATTGGGGTGTTTGATATGATTCATGTTATTACTCATAACTTGGTTCAGGTTTTATAGTAATACTATGAATTTATCATCTCCCTTTCCCATCATATTATGAATTTCATTATGTAAATCATCATATTTCCCATCGCATATGTTTTTGATGTGATTCCTCTTATTTCCCACCATTTTCTAAAATAAAGTAATGCTTGGGATGAGGAAACATGGTTTAACAGTAATATAAAAATTAAAACTACTTAACTTAGAATTAATTACCTATATACCCTAACTTATGAATCTATAAGTTTCAATCTAGCTTATCCATGTTTATTTCATACTAATTTATCTATCAAAACATTGTATCTAAATCCTTAATAATGGTTTTTAAATAAAATATGAATTATCCAAAGAATATCCCCTAGAAGTTTCTATACAAGTCCATATTCTTAAGACCTCTGACCATAAACTGAGTGATATTGATTCCATTCTCAACCAACCTTTTTCTGGGTGATTACCACTATGTGCATCTATGCCACATCTGCATCCACTTACCAATATCCAAACTATGATGTGATTAATATAGAACCACACCCTCTATAGTCTACCAAATTTTATGGATTTATTCCTATAAATAATCTTAGACCTATGGTTTTCACTAATTTTTTCTTAATTCTAATAACCAGAAATAATTAGACCTTTCTCAGCTACTTACTAAAACAACCCATGTTTTTAATACATTTTATTTCTTTGTTTTTGAAATAAATATCCATATAATACTATCCCAAAAAACTAATAGGCCTAATTTCATTTTGAAATTATATAAATAAACAATTCTATTAAATTAAAATGAAATATAATCATTTAAAGCTATAAATATTCTCATATGTTCCTTTGAACACTTAATATTTCACAAGATAACTTATGTACATACATAAGAAAAGGGATAAGCTATGAATCCCAATAAAATAATGATCAAATAATATTATAATGATAAATAATACCTATAATACAAGATAATAATCATGATAAAATAAAGAGGTAAGAGTAAAACATACTCACATGGAATCATGGAATGGGAAAACAAAATTATAAAATCATAGTATCATGGGAATGCGGAAAAAACATAAAACATGAAATCATAAGAATAATTTAAGGATAACCCCAAATTAATCATATCATAGTGTTCTTAATATAGTCACATATGTACCATACATAGTACCTAAGATATTAAAACATTACCCAATGCATTGGATCACTATCTGAGCACACCCTTCATATTTCTAACATTAGGTGTTCTATATCTATCATATCACATAAGAAAATATTTAATCATTTAAATCTAGTTATTAAGGAATGTGGATTTTATACATTTATATCCCCAATAAATTAAGTGTATTTATATCTCAGATAATCCCCTTGAATGAAAATAGGGTTGGGTATTGATAACACAAAGGTTTGGTATGGAAAATCAAGGGATAATTTTATCAGCATAATGAGTGTACATAAATTACATCGAAGGGGTAAATGAGAGGTAAATCTAGCCTATAATTATTTAGTAAATATTTACATAGTAAATTAATATTTATAAACTCAATATAACATAACCAATTGATAATCTAATGGATTACTACAATGTGATTGAATATAAAAGAGGAGGGAGAGGATCCCTTACCTTGAGATGTTTCTTCTTAAAGCTTGGTAGGAGATCCATATAACCTTATAAACTCCTTGGGAGGGCTTTATAGAGGAAAAATAAGAGTAATTTAATTATTTATGTCTTTTAATTGAAGATTAATGGGAGAATGTGTGGGTTTTTATTGAAAAATATATGTGATTATTTATTAATTTTTAAACATATACCTTAGACACCGAGTTAAAAAAGAGAATATCATTGTCTTTACCATGAATTGTTTCCGTTTTTATTTTCCAAGGAGGAGTTTTTTTAAAAAAATTATTAATTTAAGAACCTAAATCCTTAAAATAATATCATTCATGATGTCGAATTTAATCTTGTTCATAAATATTTTTTTAAAATATTTACATACCCTTTAGGTTTTGGATGATTCTTTATAGGTTTTTAAAAATACAATTATCACATTAAAATGAAATAATTTAATGAAAAAATACAATATTTTGTTGGTAAAATATATTATATGATTTATTACATCACTTTTAGGTTATTATGATGTCATAATTCCTACCATATATTCAGATCGTATTTAATTTTTATCCAAACATTCAACTCAATCAGAAAATTATAAAAAATTCCATATTGGATATTTTGGAAATAGTGATTTTAAAAATTATTATTATTTTTTAAAAATATTATTCTTAATATGATAATTTTTACTTTTAAATAAAAATATTTTAGATTGAAAAATAATAGTTTTCTGACATAATCAGCTTTCTGAACCTTGTAAAAATTACATAGAAAATTAAAAAATTGTACATTATTTTATATTTAAATTAAAATTGTTTTTTAAGAATAATTAATGAAAATAAATTTTATTTAAAAATATTGAATTTATCGTAAAAATATATTTTAATTGAAATTAAATATTTTCTAAATAATAAAATTATGTTTTCCTTTTATCTAAAAAAATATTTATCATATTTATCTTATATTCATGTGCATTTAATAAAATAATAATGAAAATGGTATTTAAGAAACCATTGTTTAATTTCTAAAAAGAAAATTCCACCTTTATAATACTATGGTTTAGATACATAACTCCCTAATACACTAGCATATGCCCCAAGGGTAAGGTGTGTGATTGTGGTACTTTTATTGGGTGGATCAGTTAACATCAATCTAGTGGTGATCTTTACTAACTTTAACTTTTCCAAAGGAGTTTCCACTCGAGCCTTACTTGTTAAATATCTTATTAGGATGGGTTAAGTGTGAACCCCAATTTTGTTAACACCCTCTCAAGCTCTAATAAATTACTTTCGTATAGAATTATTCTACTCATTGAGGCCATCATTTCTCCCTTATGCATCAATTAGTTATCTTAACTACCCTTAATATACACTTATTATAATAGTCATATTATAAAAGAAACATTACCAATGATCATAGTTCCCAATAGTTATAATTGTTCACTATTTTTGATAAATACCTCCTCTTATATTCATTAATCTATTACTTAAATATCTATCAATGATCAATATTCTTCATCTTCAAAATGAATATTATAATACTAATATTTTTTTCATTTTTATAGTATTGTTCTCTAGTGAAACAATCCTAGGAGATTGAGATAAACCAATTTTCTTATTCTAGTAACCTTTTTCTATTTATTTTTTCATTATTATATTTTTCATTTTACTTGGATTAATTTTTGAAAAAATGTAATGATCTCAATTAATTAAATAAATTGTTATCATTATGTTTTATATTATACTACATTACTAAATATTTCACAAATACACACATATATAAGGAAACGTTTTTGCATAAATTTTTTATTTGTTTCAATATCTTTATAATATATATCTTCTAGGATGGGACAATAGTACTCTAACTTCTAATACACTCATCTACTCATATTTTTGGGTTCATATTTGTACATATGTGATCCACTTGCAGGTACTAGCATATCCACCCATAGGGGATGCCCTAGGATTTTTGTCTCATATCTCGAGTTAGGGCCTAAATTAGACATACAGGTATGAACCCTCCCTTTATATAGAAGTAATTTTCACTATGACTTAGTATTCCTAAATTATGTGTTATTTTATATGTTTGATTCTCTCTTAGTCTTCAATATTTTTATCATGTTTGGCATACAATCTATCTTATGATAGGTTGTTTTGGGTGGGGTGGTGACTGTCTATTGATTTTTCATACTCATTCACTGCATGGGCCCCTATTAGGATGTGTAAAAACACATTTATTCTTGAAATAATTAAGGTAATGGAACCAAAATATAGGATCCAGTCACGCACATATATCATAAATAATGGGTGATTTCTTTTCAAGATTTTTCTTCATAGATAAGTCAAATGAACATTGGTTTTTGAAGATGCCTTTTAGTGAGGATTTACACATAGGGGCACCACTCTAAGTCCTTAAGCCTAATTTTATTTTCACATCTATGTCTATAGGGGTTTTATTATTATTTTACTAACTTGTATATAGTTTATTACTTTTTTGACCTTTGTGATATATGTTTTGTGTTTATATAATAATGTTTTTCCCTACCTAAACATATATTTATACCTCTTTCTGTTGATGTTTGGTTATATTCTTGACTTTTTTAGACCAACGTAGGTTATGATATGATTAGGCACATACCTTACCCATTTTTTATCATTTTATAAAGGGAGAAAACCACCTCCCACGCATGTGATGCTTGACCCCCAGCATTTTAGTAGTCTTTATTGATTGGGAGGAGTGCATGTGGTATTTAAAACGATGTGGAATGGGTGTTGTTTGTTTATTTCTGTCACAAACAATACACTAAGAATTATGATACCTTAAAATCATATATATTTTATCCATATGATGGATTAGAGAAATAAATGTATGCTTGATAATCAAATTGTCATATATGATATGATTGGTATAGTGGACTACCTAAATAGCTAATGTAATGAGGTTCATGCCAAAGTGAACTCATTTATTAGGTAAATATAGATCTTTTCCCACTAATGGTTAGGATATATTTTAAAATGGGTTATCATTTTAGTGGGATAAAACTTTAATAAAATTAATTGTTAAATGGTTGTAAAAATTGATTCTCATCTAATAAAAGCTTGTATTATAGATATAAATGGAATCATCATCATCCAATATGACTTTTATATAAATATTTTAAAGATAAATCTTAATGTAATTACATTCTTATAATTTTGAAAAAAAAATTAAGAATCTATCTTAAGTATAAGAATGAAAAAAAGGAAAAAATTATATTTGTTAGAGAAACCCCTTGCTTGAGTAACCAACTAATGGAATTGTTCAAAAAAGTAATCTAGATAATTATTTGAATAATAACATGATTCACTTATGGTTTCAAAGAAATTATATACAATATAAGGGTAGTAACTTTAGTCTCCACTCAAACCCTTAATGTGATCAAGTGTGCTGATGACATAGTGGAACAAAGTATATTCTCTAGGGATTATTCTAGCTATGAGATTAATTCTATAATCCTAATTGGAAATTTTTTGACAATTTGAATGGGTTCAATTAAAAAAATTCCATGTTTTCTAAATATATTGATAATATAAGAACTTGGGCATGTGATTTCATGGTACTATATTGATAGTGTAGGTGGGTAAAAGCTCAAATCAGAAGAAATATTTTTGAGAAAATCCAATAATGTTTCCTCAAATTTCTTATCAAGGTCATTGAAACCAAAATGTGGTATCAATAATAAGTAAATTGTTTCTATAATATGGGATCATCCAGAATAACTAAAGGGATTTTAGAAACTCCATGGAGAGTTCATGTTAGGAATCAGTGTTATAGAAATAAATTATTTAGTTTTAGAGAGTATATGATACCAAATGTATATCTTTGAAATGTCAAAAAATTAAGGTAGTTCAAAATCAAGGTAATAATTATAGGAGATTTTATTTTGGATTCAAATGATGAATAAAAGGGTTTTTAAATCATAAATTTGAATTTAAATAGATATTTAAAACTCAATTAGATCTAAATAATGGATGTGTATAGACATCTCATTTCTATTATATAAAAATAGAATTTTTTTTATGAAAAAAGAGTTGTTATAAACAATATGAGATAATGGTTTGATACCCATGGTTTATGATTCATTGAATTCTATAACATTATTGAAATGAAGATAATGATAAAATGAGTTTTATTCAGGATAAAAGAGTTTATCTAGATATTTTTTAAAATATGAGTGATAATATCCCACTACCATTGTGTTCCATATTTTAAATAATAATTTTTTTTCAATATAACTCTCCAAACATATAGAATACAATATAAGATATGGATTTCAATAGTATGTTTTTTATGTGTTCCAAATAAAAGGAAATAATATTTATTTCTTCACACAAAGGTGTTTTTATATCTTAGTATTATATTATAAAGAGAATATAGTATCTATGTGGTTAGTGGAAATATATTTAGACTTAGAGAATTTAAAATTTAACAAATAAATTTTTATACCTTTTAACATTCAAAGGTGAATGAAACATAAATATCCTAAAAGTGTCTAGGGTATATCTAAAAATATAAATGTATATATTTATATTTAGTTACTATAAAAAATGAAATATCGATTTATATTCTAAAGTAGTTTAGTATATATTGGTAAATAATAATATAAAGAGTTTCATACTATTACCAAAATAATCTCAAGGAAACATTTGATGGAAAACGTTTTCAATAATGATAATGATAATGATGATGTAATTAAAAACATTCTAAGTAGTCAATATAAATTATTAACATCGTAACATTTCATGTTTTGAAGTTAAGAATTTTGGATACAATAATTGAGGAATTTTACTTTAGGAATATGATTCATAAATCTCACCATTATTAAAACGGGATTACTTGAAATATTTTACTTACTAAAGGAGTTTAGTGGGAGTATTTTTTTCATATAGTCAAATAGATATGTGGAAGCAGTTATATAGATATGTAGTGAAATTAATAAAACACTAAAAGTTTAGCTAACATAAGGCTAATTTGATGATATATCACTTGTGATATGATTAGATCATACTTATATATGGTTTTTTAATATTTTTAAAGAATTTTAAGAATATAAAATGTAACTTTTATTATAAAAAGGAAGACTTCATGTTTTCATTATTTCATATTGGTTAGAAGAATTAAAATGATAATCAACCTCCCAAAGTATGACTTTGAGTTATCCATAAAAAATGTTTATTATAGATAATTATAAGTTGTGATAAAATTTTATGGTTATAATGAATAGGATTTCATGTAGTGATGTGGAATATTATCATGAGGCATAAAATGAATTTTTGGCACTAGATATCCCCCTATGTACACCACATTAAATGTCATATACAATGTTTTTAGTATAATAGGGATTCATGTTTTATATTTGGATTTTGACATACTTGAGTTTAGAAATATATCTAGCTTTAGAACCTTCAAAATTTTATACCTTTCTTATGAAGTCTTAGTTAAGTCAATGGTCGATTGGGTATGTTTCTAGTTATGTTGGGATATTTCCTCCCTTTTTATGAGTATAAAATATTGCCCCTTGATAGAGATGGAATAGATAAGTGTATGGTCATAATTAGATAAGACATGTAATGTGATTTAATATTTCAGTAAGTGGGATGTTGTGTGATCATCCCTAATAGTGATTTACTTTTGATGTATTTGAATATACTTTCCGATTCTTTGTTAACAAAGTTTTTTATTTTTTTAAAACTAACTTTTTATAAATAATGTTTTTAAAATGGGAAAATAAGAGTTGTTATATGTTAACAAATTTGTTGTTGTGAAGTTTCTAGAAAATAAATGAATTAAAAATTTTGTTAAAAAACTTCATAAAAATTTCGGATGATATCATCAAAATATCTTGATCCAAGATTATGAGTTCAAAATTTTTACAAATTGTGGGAAGAAAGAAGAGAATATTAACACTAGTTTTGTATAGAGAATTTTCTGACATAGAATTTCTAGACAAACTAATCCATATTAACCTTTTTGGAAAACCTATTTGGATAGATGTCACAACCTATCCCCCGGGGCCCATGTTGTGACCACCCCAAGACTTCCTTCCATAGGCCAAGGGATGGCGACAAGCACCGAAAGGCGTATTCCCTAAAACTGGAAGGCATTACTTTTATAAACTATAAACTCACAAAAACCAAGAACAAAGTAAGATACAAGCACAAAGAAAACTATATAGTAAACAGGGTTTGTACAGAAAGTAAAGGGGTGGGAATAGAAGCCCAACTGGAAAGTACAAGTAAAACTGGAAAGTACAAGTAAAACATAGAATATCTCATGTGAACACCCGCTAAGGATCCAACCTGAAGGATAGGTACATATCTCTAACAGTCGTCTCTACAGATCATCTCGTCTAATAACCACCTCTGAGCTATATCCAGTCTAGTTACCCTTATCCTCAGCCAGCATTGTTCATCATCTGCAACAGACACAACAAGGTGCAGGCGTAGCTCATGCAAGGGTGAGTATAACAATACTCAGTAGAGACCCCAAGACCCCTGAAGGTCTCTCATAATCCAAAAAGGATTAACCACAAGCATGAAAACAACATTCAACCCTACTTAGGTATATGAATATAGATATACCTAAGTTATCCAGAAATACCTATCTCACACAGGAAGAAAGAATACCACAAAGGTAACACCAATAAGGTAGAAGTACTACACAGGTAACACCACAAAGATGTAGTGCCACATAGGTACACCATGAAGATATAATACTTAGCCACACAGGTATAAGTGAAGTATAGAAGTACAAATGATAGGTCGTGAAGCTAAATAATCTTATTCTGTCAAGAGGCACTTCTACTAATTATATGGAGTCTGGACCACACAGTATTGATAGGTACTAACCCTCGCAATGACCCACATAAGATCTGACCCACACAGGATCGGTATGTGCTGACCCACACAGGATCGTTGAGTGCGGACCCACATAGGATCCGACTCACACATGATCAATATGTGTTGACCCACACAGGATCATTGAGCGCTGACCCACACAGAATCAGACCCATACAGGATTGGTAGGCACTGACCCACACTGGATCTTTGAGCGTTGACCCACACAGGATCAATAGGTACTAACCCCTATAATTACTCACACGGGATCTGACCCGCCCAGATTCAATAGGTAACTAACCTCCGTATTATCCGTCTCCAACCTCCGCCTCACCGCCAGCCACTGGATTCCTCGCACCTGGTGCACTCGAGTTCCGTAGAAATTGTCCCTCAAGATATCGGTCATACCTAGTCAACCACGAAGTCCCAAGGAGAAGTATCCCAAAGGTCTATCACGTCATAAGGGTCCCAACGAAAGAGACTGAATGTCAATGAGACACCAGGTCTGCAAGGTATTAGTGTTTCTGCTCTGAGGTCCCAATTGGATTTGGGGTTCAATCCAACCCATCTGTACTCTAACTTTATTCAAAACTCAAGTGAATTATACAAAAAGTAACGTCTCTATCCAAGGATCCTGATGCCACATGTGGTTCATCAAACGGACGCTCGGATCACAAGTTATGGCCAAAAAGTTGAAACTGGGTATGGATGGGCTTGGGTGAGGTTCAGTTGGAATGGGCCTCGGTTGGCTCGGCCCGTTGGGTCGTGGTCCGGCCCGACCTGCGAAGGGGATGACCCAACCCAGCCCACTGGGTAGTGCGGTCTGCTTCAGCTGGAGCTGAAGGGGAGCGGCCCCCTTCCACTCAGAAGGCCAAATGGCAGCACAATTAAGCACCACCAAGTCACCGAAAAAACCCAAACGGGTTCCTCTGATCCACCACAGCTGGTCGGGTGCTCCATCTAGTCCTCCTCCCAACTGTGTGGTTGCGTGTCGCTGCTCCCCCATAGTCAGTTGGGTGTCGGCTGCTCTTCGGCCTCTGTCGCGACCAAGCTTCTGCGGTCTCTTGCTCATCCGGTGGCATGGACACGCACCGCCCTACCTTCATTCGGTCGGCCGGTGTGCCACCCCTCCTCCTCTTCCTCGCGTCACCGCATCTCCATTCTTAGCCCGAAAAATAAAATGGTCTCATATTCATGATCCTCAGGTCGAGGGATCCACATCCATATGTCGTTCTCAACAAAATATTGTGCATCCAGCGTCATTAATTATTTGTAGTTGAAGAATGCATGAAGAACGTGTGGAGAATCAAAATGAAAGAGGAAAGGTATAAGTGAAGACGATGGCCATGTTTTCTTGTCCATCATCATTGTGAAACTAGAATATGAAGAATCGAAAAATAAATTCAATCATATATAAATCCTCTACCTTGTTTCTTGTTGGAGACGGCACGATGAAGAAGATAAAGTCTTTGAAGATTGATGTCGGTGTTCGTCGCTCCTGTAAGATGCTCCAAGGTCGGTTCCTCATTATTTGATTCCAAAAGTTGTTCTTCATTGGATAATCTCTTTTTTTGGAGAATGATATTTCCAAATCTACAAATCTCTCCCCTCCTTTTCCAATCCCTTTTCCCGTGAGAGGTGTGGAGCCAAATTAAATAAGCTTAAGAAATAATTTAATTAAATTTTATACATTAATTAAATTAATCTAGAACATTTAATTTTGAGAAAGCCAAGAGTTTCCTCCCATTAAAAGAGGGGTTCAGGTGGTTCCAACCGCTAAACATTCAAATGGGAGGTTTTAAAAATAAAATAAAAGTTTTTCTTTATTTTATTTTTATTCTTTTAACATTCCCATGAAATTCTGGGAAACTAACTTTCACTATTGATCTAATAAGATCGAGGTGATGGTCTCATTAAGCGGAGCTGCAAGTTCAAAAGTGCCCTTGGATTTCAATTCTGAGCATCGGTTCAAATGTTACAAAAACCCGCTCGTGTGTTTACTGAACGTACAAAAAAAGTTACGAAATTAATTTCGGGCACACCGGGCCTCGGAATCACGTGCCGTCAATTTTCATGGACTCATAATATTTCCATTTAATTAAAAACAATTACATGGAAAAATCTGGATATTTACATTCTCCCCACCTCAGGGCACTGCCTTACCGAAAGCCACAACACAAACTAGGAAAACAAGTGGGGGTATTGAGCACGAATATGAGCCTCCCGCTCCCATGTGCTCGTCTGGAGGTTCTTGTGTTTCCAATGAATGCGCACTAGAGGTATCAACCGCCCACGAAGGACCCACCCCTGTCGATCATCAATCTCCACTGGAATCTCCGAAAATGTCACCCCATCGTCGATGTCCAGCTCACCCCAGTCAATGATGTGTAAAGGATCATATACATATCTCCTTAGCTAGGATACGTGGAAAATGTCATGCACCCAGTGCAACTACGGTGGAATAGATAAGTGGTAAGCCACCTCACCAACTCTACTGAGGACCTAAAAGGGTCCGATGAACCTCGGAGACAACTTGTCGACTCAGAAAAATCTCCACAAACCTCGTTGAGGTGAGACTCATAGAAAGATATGGTCGCCATCTTCAAACTCCAGAGGTCTACATATCCTATCAGCATATGATTTATGTCTGCTTTGTGCAGTCTTCATCCGCTCCTGGATGATCTACACCTTCTCCATGGTAGCCCATACCATCTCTAGTCCCACGAGTGTTGACTCCCCTAGGTCAGTCCAACACAAAATTGATCTAAAAGTTTGTCCATACAACGCCTCGAATGGTGTCATACTGATACTAGAGTGATATCTGTTGTTGTACACAAACTCCACCAAAGTCAAGTGATCCTCCCAACTGCGGCGCAAATCAAGGACGCAAGTACGTATCATGTCCTCGAGGGTCTGAATGGTCCGCTCTGTCTGACCATGGGTCTAAGGATGGAAGGCGGTTCTCAACCGAAGATGTGTCTTGAATGCCTCCTGCAACCCCTTCCATAGCCGGAAATTAAAACATGCATCACTATCGGAGAAAATCATATATGGAACTCCATGAATCCGTATAACATTCTATACGTAGAGGAATCCCAATATCCCTACTGATCCCTCTTCTCTAATAGGTAGGAAGTGGGCCGACTTAGTGAGTTGGTCAATGATCACCCAGATAGAATCATTCCCCTTAAACGTGTGAGGAAGTCCTGTCCCAAAGTCCATGGAAATTCCATCCCACTTCCACTCTGGAACCTCTAATGGTTGAACTAAGCCTGTGGGAACCTAGTGATCTACATTCACTTGCTGACAAGTGAGGCACCGTGAGAAAAACTCAGATACTACTTTCTTCATTCCCAGCCACCCGTGCTGATGTCGAAGGTCTGGGTACATCTTCGTGACTCCTGGATGTACAGCTATAGGGGATGTATGGAACTCCCTCAATACTTCTTCTTGTAGCGCCACTGGTACCATAGTACGTCCTTTGAGGAGGAATACATGCTCCCCTCCTTCAGAAAATCCATCAGGTTCCTATCCTGTGGATATCTGAGCACGTCAAGCCTCTCAGTCAGTGTCCCCTTATTGTGCCTCCCTAACTTGATAAAGGAGTGGGAGAGTGACTATCAGAGACTAAAGATAAGATTCTATATCTCTATCCACATAGGATATCTACAAAGCGACTAGCTACTCCGTCACCTCACTCAGCAACTGTATAACAGATCTCCTGTTGAGTGCATCTTCTACTACATTCTCCTTCCCAATACTATAGACTATATCAAAGTCATAGTCCTGTAAGAACCCAATCCATTGTCATTGTCTCAAGTTCAGGTCCTTCTCAGAGAAGATATACCTAAGACTCTTGTGATCAGAGTAGAAAGTAAAAAATTTGCCCATCAAGTAATGTTCCCACATCTTCAAGGCGAAGACCACTACTACTAACTCCAGTTCATGGGTAGCATAGTTCTTCTCATGTTGTCTCAGATGTCGAGAACCATACGCGATCACTGCACTCTTTTACATCAGAACACATCCAAGCCAGTCCCTGATGCATCATAGTAGACTATGTACCCAATGCCCTCCTTTAGTATCCTCAAGATGGGGGCACTCTTTAGTCTTTATCTCAGCTCCGAGAAACTCCGCTGGAATCTCTCCGACCACACGAAGGGTTTCCCCTTCTTCTTCAACACTGATAAGGGTGCCGTAAATCTAGAAAATCCATGCACAAACCTCTGATAGTAATTGTCCAAACCCAAGAAACTCTGAACTTGTGTCACACTCTGGGGTGGCTCCCAAGCAAGCACAGCCTCAATCTTCGCTAGATCCACCGCAACTCCATCCTCCGAGATAACGTGTCCTAGAAAGTGGACCTCTCATATCCAGAACTGGCACTTCGAGAGGTTACCATAAATCTGGTGCTCTCAGAGTGTGTCCAGAACTATCTGAAGATGATATGTATGCTCCTCCTCCATTGCTGAGTATATCAGGATGTCATCGATGAAGACTACCACAAAGCGATCAAGGTATGCATGGAAGATCCTGTTCATGAGTCCCATGAACACTGTTGCGGAATTGGTTATGCCAAATGGCATAACCAATAACTCATAGTGTCCATACTGACATCTGAAGGTAGTCTTCTGCATATCCTCGTCTCATACCCTAAGCTAGTGATAGCCTGATCTGAGGTCTATCTTTGAAAACCATCGTGCTCTCTTAAGCTGGTCAATGAGATCGTCAATCCTAGGTAGTGGGTACTTGTTCTTCACGGTCACCTGGTTCAGGCACCGATAGTCCACACTGAGTCTCAAACTCCCATCCACCTTCTAAGTGAACAAAATCGGGGTTGCCCAAGGAGAAACATTGGGCCTAATGAACCCCTTTCTCTACAAGTCCTCTAGTTATTCCTGTAGCTCTCGAAGCTATGTGGGAGCCATTTGATATGCTGGAGTAGATATCGATGGCATATCGGGGAACAATTCGATGTAAAATTCCACCTCTCTATGAGGAGGTAGACTCGGAACATCATCAGGGAAAACATCAGTGTATTGGTCCACCACTACAGGATAACTCGGACTCTCAACACCAACCGCTATGAGGGTAAGTCTAGCCAACTAATGTGTGATCGGCTACACCCTCCTCTGGGTAAGTCCATCATGAACTGAAAAGGTTCCCTTCTCACTTATGAAGGAAAGACTAGTCCCATCCATGCAGAAACACCGTACTTTGTTCCTAATACAGTCAATATAAGCATGGACTGTGGATAACTAGTCTATATTCAAGATGACGTCATAAGGCCTCGATGCCTCTACTAGAAGATCCCAGCTGAAGCTTTCACCTCCTAGAGCAAGATCACATTACTGGAACCAGTGTGTAATCATCGAATCCACTCTTGTAGGAGTCTCTAGCCATAAGTATCGAGCCAATGACTCCACTGGTATCTTCAAGCTCTGAATGAGGGTCATGGAAATAAAAGAATGAATGAAACCTATGTCTATAAGTACTATAGAAAAGGTGGAGTAGACACAGATTGTACCTCGTATCATCTCCGAAGCACCATGGTCATAGGCCTCAGCTACCTAGAGTTTAGCTCATCCCAATCCACCTACTCCCTATGGTCGGGGTGGACCACCTGGTTGTAGTGGTTGTAGAACCTTGAATCGCTTCCTACTGCCTGATGCACGTCCTTCTCCTCTTCCTCATCCGCCTACTACCTGCGGACCTCCTCGATTGAATATTCACCTCTACCTAGGTGGTCCTTCAGCAGTCTGTTGGTTGTCTGTATAGTCGGTCAGGCAGTCACGAGCCATGTGACCATGATCACCGCATGAATAACACTTCTTGATCCTCTCCGGTCCTACTCTGTCTCAACAGACCCACACCACCAACCCTGTATCCTGTGGTCATCCACCTATTGGTCTAGTCCTCTTAGACCCTTATGTCATCTGTCTGCTTCCAGCTGCCGATGACTCTACTACATGTCGTCTGGTGGTGGGTCTCACTGCCGATGACTGTTGAGCGAGGAAGCTCTCCACTAACAATGTTCTCTATAACATCCCCGCCTGCGTCGAGATGCTGAGAGAAACCATAGAAGATTTAATCTCCCGTCTGAGCCCATCCTTGAAGGTTCTAGCCCTAAAGAAAAGGTCCTCAACCATATCAGTGGAGTAGTGAGAGAGGTCGGTGAACCTCAATGTATACTGAGCCACAATCATGATACCCTACTGTAGGTGGAGAAGCTCCTGTATATGCACTAAGTGTAAGGTTTCTGGGACAAACTCTACCCTGAAAAGGATCTCAAAGTCCACCTAGACAATAGTCACCTCATAGTGAACCTAGAGCATCAAGCTCTGCCATCTGCCTGCTGCTGACTGAAGAAGACTGGTGGCAAGGATCACCATGAGATTAGTTGGTGTCCCTACCAGACGAAAAACTCTAACCATGGCCTCCAACTAGTCCTTAGTTGTCGGTGGATCTATCTGGCCCCAAAACTTTGGTGGCCTCTGGCGTTGGAACTCATGCAACGCAATCAAGCGGTGTGCACCCTCTACTACTGGGGCAGGTGGAATCGGCTTCCCAATAGGTAGTGGTGTTGCCGGTACACCACCCGATGGTAAAACTTCCATAAAGGGGCCCAGCATCGAAGCCTCATCGCTCGGTGGGTTGTCATCACGTACTCTACCTGAACCCTAGCTGGTTGTCTGCATGGAGGCATCCTAAAAGGTACCAGGTGCACCAGGGTCATTAAGTTTATACCTGGTGAGCTAACAAGAAGAGATCACAAAGAAAACTTTTCAAAAACACATACACAATCACTGTTTTCATTTACTGATTCAAAAATTAGAGGTCAGGGTCCTGGTTTAAGGATACGTCGACCACCGCCCCATCATTGGATTCCCCAAACTGAAAACCACACTCATAACACTAACATTATTTCTTCATAGAAAATATCAGAGTTCTAGTTCTTTGGTAGAACCTAACTCTTATGATACCAATTTGTCACGACCCGTCCCCCGATGCTCGTGTCGTGACTACCCCTAACCCACCTTTTATAGGACAGGGGCTGGCAACAAGCACCGAAAGAAGCATTCCCCAAATTAGGAAGGGATTTCCTTTATAAAATTTAAAATCACACAAACCAAGCACACAGCAAGATACAAGAACAAATTAATATTTATAGTAAATAGGTTGTGTTTAGAAAATAAAGGGGTCGGAATACAAGCACAACTGGAAAGTACAAGTAAAACTGGAAAGTATAAGTAAATCTGAGAATAGCTCCTGTGAACGCCCACCAAGGATCCTACTTGAAGGATAGGTAAAGCTCTCAAATTTTCCTCTTTGTGGATCGTCTCCCCTAATAACCACCTCCGATTAGTCTCCAATCTAGGTACCCTCGTCCTCAGTCAGTGATGTTTGTCGTCTGCACCAGACACAACAAGGTGCAGGCGTAGCCCCTACAGGGGTGAGTATAACAATACTCAGTAGGGACCCCAAGACCCTCTAAGGTCTCTCATAATCCACAAATGGTCAACCAAAATCATGAAAACAACAGTCAACCCTACTTAGGTATATGCACATACATATACATAAGTTATCAAGATATACTCATATCACACAAGAGGAAATAATACCACAATGGTAACACCACGAATGTAGAAGTACCACACAGGTAACACCATGAAGATGTAGTACCACACAGGTACACCATGAAGATATAAGACTCAGATCACACAGGTATAAGCGAAGTATATAAGTACAGATGATTTGTCCTGAAGATAGATCATCTTATTCTGTCCAGAGGCATTGCTACTGATTATACAGAGTCTGACCCACACGGTATCGATAGGTACTAACCCCTAGAATCACCCACATAGGATCTGACCCACACAGGGTTGGTATGCACTGACCCACACAGGATCGCTGAGCACTAACCCACACAGGATCTGACCCACATAAGATCGGTATGCGCTGACCCACACATGATCGCTAAGCGTCGAACCAAACAGGATCTGACCCATACAGAATCGGTATGCATTGACCCACATAGGATCGTTGAGCACTGACCCAGATAGGATCGATAGGTAGTATCCCCCACAATGACCCACACCAGATCTGACCCGCCTAGAGTTGATATGTAACTAACCTTCGTATTATCTATCTCCAACCTCTGCCTCACTGCCAGCCACTGGATTCCTCGCACCCGGTGCACTCATGTTCTGTAGAAACTGTCCCTCGAGATATCGGTCATACCTAGACCTCCAAGAAGTCCCTTATAGAAGTATCCCAAAGGTCTGTCACATCATAAGGGACCCAACATAACAGACGACACGTCAATCAGACGTCTGGTCTGTACGTTATTAGCATTTATGCTCTGAGGGCCCGGTTGGATACGGAGTTCGATCATACCCGGTCACACTCCAACATTATTCAAAACTATATTGGAGTATAAAAAAAGGACCATCTCGATCCAAGGATAATGATGCCGCAGACGGTTTTTCAAAACAAATGTCGGGATCACAAGTTATGGCCAAAAATGAGAAAATGGATCTAGATGGGATCGGGTCCGGTCCGACCTGGTCGGACTGACCCAGCCCGACCTGGTATGGGTCCGATCCGGTTGGCCTGGGCTTCGGAGACCTCAACCCGCTGGGCCATGGTCCATCTCGTCCTATGAAAGGGACGGCCCGACCCGCGTTGGGTGTGGCCCGCTGGGTAGCACAGTCCGCTTGAGCTGGCACAGAAGGGGAGCAGCCACCTTCCACTCAGAAGGCCAAACAGCAGTGCCATTATGTGATGTCGAGTCACTGCAGGACCCAAACGGGTCCCGCTGATCCTCCACGGCTGGCCGGTTTCTCTGGCCAGTTCTCATCCCAGTGGCGTGGTCGCGCGCCGCTCCTCCACCGTGTCCAGCCGGGTGCCAGCTACTCTTCAGCCTCCTCTGCGGCCAAGCGGTCACAGTCTCCTGCTCATCCGGTGGCATGTACACATGTTGCCCTACCTTCATGTGGTCTTCCGGTGTGTCGGCACTCCTCTTCTTCCACGGGTCACCGCATCTCCATTCTTAACCGGAAAAATAAAATGATAGCATATTCGTGATCCTCGAGTCAAGGGCTCTGTGTCCATCTGTTGCGCTCAAAAAAGTATTGTGTTTCTAGCATCATTAATTATTAGGTGTTGAAGAAAGCACAAAGAACGTGTAGAGAATAAAAAGGAATGATGCAAGGTATAAGTGCGGACGATGGCCATGTTTTTTTGGCCATCGCCGTTGTGAAACCAGAATATGAAGAATCAAAAAATAAATTCAATCATATATAAATCCATTACCTTGTTGCTTGTTGGAGATGGCGTGAGGTAGAAGATGAAGTCATTGAAGATTGATGTCGGTGTTCGTCACTCCCTCAAGACACTCCAATGTTGGTTCCTCATTCTCCAATTCTGGAAGTCGTTATTCATTGGATAATCTCTTTTGTTGGAGAAAGATCATTCCAACTCTCCAAAGCTCTCCCCTCCTTTTCCAATCCATTTTCCCATGAGAGGTGAGGTGCCAAATTAAATAATCTTAATCAATAATTTAATTAATTTTTGAACATTAATTAAATTAATTTGGAAAATTTAATTTGGAGAAATCCAAGAGTTTCTTCCCATTAAAAGAGGGCCTCAGGTGGTCCCCACTGCTAAACATTCAAATGGGAGGTTTAAAAATAAAATAAAAGTTTTTATTTATTTTATTTTTATTCATTCAACAATCCCACGAACTTCTAGGAAACTAACTTTCACCCTCGATCTACTACAGTCGAGGTGAAGGTCTCCTTAAGCGAATATCGGCGTTGTGAGTTCAACGGTTCCATCAGATTTTAATTCTAAGCACCAGTTCAAAAGTTACGAAAAACCCCTCGCGCGTTTACTAAATGTATCCAAAAAAAAGTTCAGAAATTCATTCCGGGCTCACCGGGCCTCAGAATCACACGCCGTCAATTTTCATGGACTCATAATATTTCTATTTAATTAACAAAATACATGAAAAAATCTGGGTCTTTACAATAGAAATTCCTAAAAGTTAAATGAATTGGAAGATAGTGATCAAATTAATAAGTTTCCTAAGTTCGGATTTCTGATTGAAGATGTTGTAAAAAATTAGCCTTGTAAATATATTGATCGGATGGACCAGAATTGAAATTTGTGAAGGTGAAAATAAGTGAGTCGAACTTTCTAAACAAACATTACCAGACATAAAACTTTCAGTTTTCTAAAAATAAATTCCATATGGATTTTTGGTAATAATATATTGACAGTGGAACTTTGATAATTTTTTATAAAATAAAAGTAGTGAATAACATCATAGAAACCAAATGCTGATCATCAGAAAAACATTCCTGATGATATTTTTATAAGGAAAATAAATGTTGTAAATTTATTGATCGTATGGACCAAAGAATAATTTTTTGGAATATTAGAGAAGTTTTTTTGAGTTTTGGATAAACAAGATCAGTTGGATTTTCTATAATAAATTTTAAATGTATATTTCTTGGTGAACATTTCCTTATATGTATGTGTGATGTAGTTTGAAGATACATCTATAGATAGAAAATTTCAGGCTTTTTAAAACATTGTGTTTTGTGAAAACAAAAAAGGAAGAAAAATAAATTCCATAAGAATTTTTGAAGTTGTTACCAAACTGAGGTGGGCATGTGATTGATGTATTTAGAATTTAAAAAAATGTATTCAAATATCTTTAATATGTTAAAACTAAATAGACATAGGATAATGAATTTCTTGATAGAAATTTTGCGTAAAATTTTAAGTGACAATTTCTTTTATAGACTACATAAGGAATAAAGTTTTGAAGTTATGAAGAAAGGAATACTGAAGGAATAATAGTTGACAAAATTTTCATGAGGAAATTCATCAAACAAAAAATTATAGAAAGTAGTGCTTGAAGATAGTTATGAGGTAGAATGACCAAACAAGGTTTTCAGAAAAATTTGGTCAGATAAGGAATAATGGAAAAAACTAACTGAGTGGCGAGTTTATGAAGAGGTTATAGAAAATGATTTTTTTAGATAGAGCTAAATTCAAGGAAATTTCATAAAGGTTTGAATTCATGGGGATTTTATGAATATTTTTTAATGTTCAAGAATATTTGAGAAGATTTATTTTGAAATTCAAATGAGTATAAAATTAGAAATTGTAATTTTGGTGATCGAGAAAAAGAAAAGTGTCTTCCACCATTTCCATTATGGGTGGACCAATATAAAGTGGCTCAAAGTACATTATACTTGTTACTATTCATAGAGACAAAAAGATGATACACTATAGATTTGTTTTCAGAGATGGGTTTCTAAACAATGATTAATTTTGGGTTGAATAATTCCTAACAAAAATTTATATCAGGGCATCAAAAAACAATTTCAATTATAATTACTGGACAGAGATATCATAATGATATTTTCTTAGAGGAATTTTAGGTGTAGTGTTTTTGATAATTAGATAGATCACATTTTATAAAAATTATATATTTTTGTGATCCACACTGGAAAGACTTTTATAGAATAGAGGAAGATCACATCGAACAGAAATTATTGAATGGAAGGATTTAGGATAAATTTGATAGGAGAACTTATGTGGAACTATTTTGAAAATTTTTAAACTTTTTTTGTCTCGGTTTTGTAAGAAAAACCTAAAAATGATGATAGTCGGTATAATCATAACTATCATGAGATAGAAGGATTCTAGTGGGAGTTAGCTCAAAATATGTATTCACTTTTTATAATGGTGGATTTCCATGGACCCATGGGAGTTTCCATAAAAGGGATGTAGGTTATCAAACTATGTTTGAACCTTATAAATCTTGTGTTCCTTTATTACTTACATATATTTTCATTCTTGTCTGAATTGATATAAAAGTTTATAAGGAAATTATTATAACAAATTATAGTGGTTAAATTTCATAATGTTTTAAATTTATAAAAATTCAGCTATTGATTCAACACCCATATCCCACTTAGTAGTTTAATGATCCTAAGAAACTTTAATTGGTATCAGAGGGATGGTTCCCTTATTGAATCCTTATCCTAGGAAATATCAGTTTAGTCAACATCAAAGGTATTATAACCTTCAATGGAAAAAACTATCAAAGATTTTAAAAAAAAATTCTATATCTACTATCACTTATTCTAAAGGTTATTGATTCTATAACTATTGGTTTCCCACCCATTGAAAAAAATACTCCTAAGACATTTATTGATAATAAAAATAGACTATTTTATGGATAATCTATAAATTTTATTCTTATGTATTTTTCAAAAAATGATTTCATGAAGGTTATGGATCTCAAAACATCTAAGGAGACTTGGGAAAAACATGAAAGTATCATCAAGGGAAAAACCAAGGTGAATGAATAAAACTTAAAAAAATAAGCAAAGAAATTTTAAAGATATCATAATGAGATATAAAGAAATTATTGATGAATAATTCATCAAATTTAATAATGTCTTGTAAAACATCAGAGGTTCTGAAGATATCTTGTAATATTCTATAACTGTTTAGAAACTCATGAGAAGATTTCCTGATGGGATTGACTCTAAAATCTCAGCTTTAGAATATAAAGATGATTTCTCTTCAAATGAACTGTAGAAAATTATTTTTTCCTGTGAGATGTGAAAAGATCTATCTTTAAAAAATAATATCAAGTATGAAATAGATTTTGAAGTTATGTGAATGTTTAAAATCCAATATTCTAAGAATTTGAATCTTTTTAAAACCTAGAAAAGATTGATTCTATGAGTAAAGAGTTAGATTAGAGATAAAATAATAAATCTAGGGAACTTGTTCCATATCTATTAGGTAATAATACTACTGGGAAAAAGTGGGTATACATAAACATATTGAATGAACATGGAGAAGTTCTAATAAATAAGGAATTGTTGTAAGCAATATTTATAGGTGGAGAGATTAGATTTTGAAGAAACATTTTCCCCCATTTCAATATTGAAAATAATCATAATGTTCTTAGTAGTGGATGAACATAATTTTTCTAAATTTATCATTTAAAAGTTAATTCATCCTTCCAAAATTGAAAGATTGAGTAAGAAGAGTATATTAAGAAACTCTGTGGGTTTTTATGTGATGAACATGAGACTGAGGTTTATAGGATGAAGAAATCCTTGTATGGATTGAAATAAGTTCCAAAATATTGGTACAAAAAACATTATTGTTTTTTAAAAAAGTTTATTTTTTTTAAATGTAAAGTTGATAATTACTTTTATGTGAAGAATTTTAACTCATGAACTCTAATTGTGAATATTTATATGGATGATATAATTTTTTCTATAGATAAATAAAATTATTGTATAGAGTTTTATGAATGAATGAAAAGGAATTTTTAGATTTAAATGCTTGGAGAGTTAACCTTCTTCTTGGGTTAACAAGTCCAACAAAAGGAAAGATACATTTTCCTATATCAAGAAACATACACCAGTGAATTTTCAAAAAAAATTGGCATAGAATATTCTAAATAATTTTCAACTCTAATTTTTTTTTTGTCTAAAGTTAAGTAAATATGAGGTCGATAAAAGTTTAAATTCAAAATAATTCTAAAAATTGATAATAAGTTTTCTATATCTTATAGCTTCAGTTCTAGACATTGTTTATATTGTAACATTGTGTGCTCAGTATCAAAGTGATTTTATGGAATTTCATATAATGGATGAAAAAAATGAAATTTGAGAAATTTGAATGTAATATCTTCTTATGGTATATTTTTTAAAATAATTAGTGATATAAAAATTCATGGGTACACATATAATAATTGGGATAGAGATTTAAAAATAGGAAATCAATTTCTAGAGAATAATTTTTCTAAGATAAAGGTTTTGTAAGATGGAATTATAAGAAACATAGTTCAGTAAATGTTAACATAGTGGAAGAGCAATATGTTTTTCCTCCCAAGATTGAACATAGATGGTATGAATGGATGTTTAGTTAAAATATTTGAATGTGAACGTTTATAATACAATGAAGATACTTTGTGACAATCATAATTCCATTGATCTTTCCAAAAATAATATATAACACTCAAGATCAAAGCACATAGAAATTAAGTATCATTTCATAAAAGATAATTTTTATGATGGAGAATTCATACTGGAATACATTTCTAAAAAATATCAAATTGTTGATATTCACACTAAAGTAATGATAAAAGAGATATTTGTGGAATTTTGGTTTAAAATTCATGTTCAGCCTCCAAAAAATACTTCCTAAATTTCTTAAGGAGGTCCCCCACATTTCTTTGGATTATGTTCACAAAGAGGGAGATGTAAAAAAATTCCTAAATGGGGGATAGAAACTATAATTCTTGTAAAATTAATTAGAAGTTGTGGTTGTCATAAAATTGGAGAGAGAGACGAATTTGAGAAAAAAAATGAGATGAATTTTATCTTTTCATGGTCACAAATTTTCTTATCACTGAGGGATGGAATTATTTCAAAAACATTACATTATCAATTAGTCTAGTGTTAGGAAATTTTCTTTAACAAAGGATTTTATTTGATGAACTTTATAGAAAATTGAGTTTTTAAGAAAAATGGGTTGTAAAATAATTATGATTTATGAAAAATAATGAGTTAAAAAAGTTGTTAACAAATATTTTCAACAAATCTAAAGGGGGATTGAAGATCCTTTGAGATTATTTTCTAATGAAAAAATTTAATTGTTGATAACTAACATTTTTTAAATAATGGTTTTGTAAAATAGGAAAATAAGAGTTGTTGGGGGTTTAGAATGTCGTTTTTATGAAGTTCCTGGATAAGAAGGAAATTAAGAAGTTTTAAAATAAACTCCATACATAATATAGATGATGATTTTTTAATCATTTGAGTTCCTAACATCCTGAAAATTTCATGGTCCAAGATGATGTGTAAAAAGGTTGTACAATTTTTATGAATACAAATGAAGAAATGAAAACTACTTCTAAACAGAGGATTTTTGGAAAAAGAATATTTTGAAAAACTGATCTGGAAGAAACTTTCTAGAAAAACTATTCAGATATAATTTTTTAAAGGTTGAAATAAGTGGAAGAATGTGATCAAACCAAGAATTCATCTAAGTTCAATTTTTAGATGAAGATGTTGAAATAAAATTGTGTTTGGTAAAGTTGTTGATTGGACGGACCGAAATTGGAGTTTATGAAAGTGGAATAAGTTAGTTCAAGATTCCATAAAAACATTACTGTACATAAAACTTTCAATTTTCCATAAAAACCTTCTAGATAGAGTTTGGGAAAGAATATTCTAACAGTGTAACTTGGAGAAAAATTAATAATATAAAAATAGTGCAGAACATAATTTGAACTAAATATTGATCATCAAAAAAACATTCTAGATGATGTTTCTATAAGGAAATATGATTTTGAAAATTTCAATAACTAGGTATACTAGATCTGAAGTTTTTTAAAGAGTAAATAGTTATTGTTGATTTCCAAACAAACAAGATTAGTTTAATTTTATATAATAAATTTCCCATTCGAATTTTTGGGAAAACCATTCTTGATAAGGATGTGTGAAGATGTTTAAAGAATAATCAGTAGATAGAAATTTGTTTGATTTTCAAAACACTGAGTTTTGTATTAACATAAATTGAAGAAAAAAGAAATGGCAGAAGAATTTTTTATGGTTCTACCTAAATTAGGTGTTTTATGTGACTTAAGTCTTTATAATTTTCAATAAAGTAGTAAAATATATTCAATAGTGTTAATAGAAATGGAAAGAAGCTAATGAATTTCCAAAGACATAGTTTGTATAAATTTTTAAGTGATGTTTTTTTTTGTTACAAAATATATATGGAATGATTTTCAGAAGATGTAAAGAATTTCATAATTAAGTAATAAGACCAAATTATCTTTGTGTGAGTAAATTCATCAGATGTAAATTTTTAAGAAAGTTGTGTTTAAAGATAGCACTAAGGTAGAATAACTAAACATTGTTTTTAGGCATAGTGGACCAAATAGAGATGATTGGAAAAATAGAACAGGATAGAGATTTCAAGAAGTGGATATAAATAAAAATTCTCAAGGTGGGGCTAAATTCAAGAAATTTTGACAAATTTTGGAAGCCCTAGAGAGTTTATAAAGCTTCATGAATATTCTATAAGAGTTGAGAAGATTTTTTTTGAAATTAAAATGAGCATTAAGTTTGGAATTTGAATTTAAATGAGTTTGAAAAGAAATGTGTTTCTTACCTTTTTCATTCTAGGAGCACCTATATAAAGGGGTGAAAAGTAAATTATACTTGTTACTATTCAGAGAGAATAAAATCTAATACACTGATGATTTAGTTTCAGAGTTGAATTTCCTACCGAGATAAATTTGGGGTTGAAGACTTTTGTATATAGATTTTGATTATTTCATTCAATAAAAATTTCAGTTTAGAGCACCTAAAATAGAGATATAATATAGTGATTTTCCTATCATAATTCAAGGCACAATGGTTTTCATAATTGAATAGACCATAGGTTAAGAAAATCATAGATTTTTACTATACATTTTCGAATTAATTTAATCATCTGGACAAAGAGTGAATGTGACATATAATATCAGATGGTGGAATTTTGGATAAATATTTTAGATAAACTTCTAGGGAGCTATTTTCCAAAGTAATATACTTTTTTTGTGCCTCGTTTTTTTAAGAATAACTTGAAAACTAATGGGATTCATTATAATCATACATATTGGGAGATAGAAGGGGTCTAATGAGAGTTGGATAAAATTTGTGTTCACTTCGTTATAATATTTGATTCTTATGGACCCACAGAAGTGTCCATGGAAACGATTTATGTTCTCACATTGAGGTCAAACCTCCTAAATATTTCATACATTTTTTAATTTCATATATTTTAATACTTGTAAAAGTTGTTATAAAATTTTATAAGGAATTAACTCTAACATGTTACAGGGGGTAAATTTCATAAAGTTGAAAATTTATAAAAATAAAACCTCTAATTCAACCCTCTCGCTTTATAGTGGTTAAAAATCCAAAGGAACTTCACTATCCATAGTCTTGGACAATATATACTTAAATAATCAAAAAAATAGTAATTTTTGGGTGATTAACATGCTTTTTATACCATGTTTACATGATTCCTTTGACAACAGGTTTGTACTAAATTGCATGATTGTACATGATAAAACAAGTGGACATAGGTATGGATATATATGTGTTTGATGGAGATATTTCAAAATAAATTTTCTCACAAACCATCCTAGGCATCCATATAACCTGACACCTGACCCATCCCATGACATGGAACGAATGGTGTTCCCAATCGCCATAGGCTGGCAACTAGTACCTGGACAATGAGTAACAACTTTGGGAATGCTTTCTCCAATGATAAAAAACCAATAAAAGTACACAAAGATCACATCACATCACAACCATTAACCGTAATATTATTGAACAAATAAAACACTAAAATAATAAGTTAAAATTTTAACATATACAAAAAAAACCTAAATAACCAAAAATTAGAGGGGGAACTAACTAGACAAACAAGACTTTATAAAACAAGTAGGTTGATTATTTCATTCCACGAACACCAACAACTATCCAAAAGAACCAATAGTATATAGAACCACCATCACAACCAGAGTATGACTCAATGTCAGCTATAGCATGGAGTGGCCTCATCTCATCTTTGTCTACTGGCTCGGTGTTGTTTCTGGTGTTGGATCGATACATCCGGAGTAGCTCGAAGGGGGTAGGATTGTGGTCTTATTATGTAATTTGGTGGTCCCAATAATTTAACTGGTTATTTTTTTTATTTTTTATGTATACTGGTATAGTTGTGGTCTTGATATGTTGGCATCATCTGTGTGAAGAGGCTAAAATAGGAGGGAGGGGTTGCAGTGGGGCTTTCATCTGACATCGGTTTTAGCATTTGGGATGTAGGAATTTTGAAACTTTGATGATGTGGTAATTCCAAGATTCAACCACATGTAAAAGGCCCCATAGGAGGACTCAGAGCTGGTGGTTCATCTTTGTAGTGTTTTGCAGATTTGGATGTTTGAGAGGGTATGGTGTCTTCCATTGGATCGGGCATGTGCTTTGACACATGACACTTTTTTTCCACACAGACATGAAATGGTGGAGAGCCTCATCATGATAATATGTTGGGAAGGGGAAGCTTCATGTTGTTAGTTTGGTTTTATGCTTTTGACCTTCGGGTTGTCATTTTTCCTAATTCATGAAGTCAGTTCGGGTTCTCTCTTTCTTCCCTTAAAAGGATTTTTATTATAATAAAAAAAATTAAGGCCTTAAAAATGTTGGATGGTTAAATTGACATGTTGGTTTTTAAGAAAAATGAAAATACAATTAAATTTTAAATATTCATTTACATAAAATAGGAAATGAATATGAAAATAGGATGAAATAGAAAACACAGTATGAGAAAAATATGAAATCCCTATGTAACTAGTATTGGTGGGGTCTTAGAATCCTCATACTCTTGATGATAAAATCCCAGACACAAAGGTCAGTCTCCTTCTTGATCCAACCAATCCCTATCATAAATGTTTAGTTAGTGTGGTGACATAATCCTACTAGGGAGAACAAGCCTCGGCCCTGCTAACTCGCCTTTCATACTAGACTTAATATTCCAACATATAAATCCATGGTTCCCATTTTCTCTATCCAAATACCTATATCTAGATAAATCCCTTTTTTATAATAAAAATTAGAACAACTAAAATCACATTTGAAAACAAACCATTTACAAATATTATACAATCAACAAACCTTGATCTCACACAAAATACCATGGAAAACACATTTATCACCACCGACATAATTTTTAAAACCCATCTGAAAACTGAATAAAATCTAATAAAATCATCAAGTAATGTAAATTCATGGGACCACTTACATTTTCCTAGAAATATTCACAAATCTAGGTGGAAACAACAATCCTCTCCAAGGAGAGACCTTAGATGGGCATGAGAACACCAAATAAAACAATATTAACCTAAATAAATGATATTGAACCCAACATAGGTCCAAACCATTTCTGAAGAAATAGAAACTTAGGTATTAAGGGAGAAGAGACCAAGAGAAGAGAAGGGAGAGGAAGATAAAAAACTTTCTTGAAGGCTTCTTGAATATCCTAATCCAAATCACCCTAAAATTAGAGAATTAGGGAGTGGAGGTGGAGAGGGAGGTGCACCAAGGGCTAGAAGATTTGAATTGGGTGATAAAGGGGTTTTGATGGTTAAATTTGGGGAGGTGGAAAGTTGGAATTTCAAAAAAAAATACAGATTTGGAAGGTGGCATGGTTTTGTTGCACGATCTTCCAAACTATACACTAACCATTTGGAACCTATGTCCAAGACATAAAGGGGTTTCATAGTTTCCTAGAGATGGAACACACCGATGTTCTAGGTATTGTGTCCTTGATAGTGACAATATCCCAAGTACAAAATTTTCATTGGGCTAGAACACGGTTTCTATTAATCATGCACCATCCATTCACCTATACATGTCCTACCTAAAAACCAACCTTTCTCTCAAAAATCCTATGGAATTCCATGTAATAAAGTTAATGATGAAAATAAAATAGATAGTACCTCAAAATAACACCATGGATGTGAAAATTCTTCTCACCGTGAAAACTTTCTACCCTCCAAAAGTTAAAATGAAGTTTGATGAGAGAATAAATGAGGATACTACTCCTCCACCCAAGACTTCCATTTTCATATCTCATGCTCATAATTTTATTATTTCTAAAGAAAATAAAATAATGGTATATATTTTCCCCAAATAACCTTCATTTTAGAATCTGAAATATGCATTGGTCGCTCGAATGTAGACAAATTATATTCCAACTCTAGCTCCTCTGAATTCAGTATGTGGGTCAATTACAGGTTGTACTTATTTAATTGTGAGACATGGAACAAGTCTTGGATCGAAATAAAATAGGATGAAAAATCCTACTTGTATTCCACATTAATAATTATTTTGGTAATCTCAAAAGTTCAAACATTCCTTGGTACTATATTGCCTTTCTTACCAAGACAGTAGTTACCTAGGTGGGGTTCCACCTTTAGAAACACCTGATCACCCATTGAGAATTACAAGGATCGGTGTCACTCATTATAAAAATACTTATGGAGACCCTATTCAATCAATAACTACTTTATAATTCAAACTTTATCAAAAATCTATTGCGCAAGGCTCTGTCCCAATGAGGAAGTCTCACCCACTTCCATCTCGCACAGGGGAAACTAACATGGATGACCATAAAGTTCTTCAAAGGGATCCATTTTGATTGAGTCTTGGTAACTATTATTATATGAAAATTCATCCAATCCCATATGATTATCCCAAAAGACTACAAAATCAAACATGCACACATAAAGAATATATTCCAAAATATAGTTCACCCACTCAGTTTGATCATCCTTTTAAGGATGATATGTCATGTTGAGTATGACCTCTGACCCCATGTGACATTCTGACCTAGGTTCCACTCAAGGCTTCCCCAAACTTGGTTGAAAACATGGCCTCATGTGGGAATTCATGTATGCCAGAGGCTTCCGACTAGTATCAAGGGCCTAGGGTGTCTATAGGGAGGAAATTCCCTCATGTCAGATTGGAGCGTAGTGAATATAATATAACATGTGGATAACAATAGAGGAAGAATAATAATAAGTAAAAAATACTAACAGTGGAAGTAATCATAATCAACCATTAATAACAATTAACTCAAAAGTTAAATAATATCGTATAAAAAATATGATGATTTAATTTCATGTATCTAAAAAATAAGAAAATATGTATACATGGTAGTAGGCATACAGTACACTACATGTTGTACAAAAGAAAAAAGACCAAATAATATCCAATCATCATGAGCACTAGCCCAGTCATCTACTACCAAGATCCATCCTAAGAAGGAATTAAAGTTAGCTGTACAAGGAAGGATTATTCCCCTTGTCCATACATGAAATCATATTATATCCCTAGGTACAAACAGTGGCTCGGATAGGTTGTGAAATAAATCTTAGTAGTCCACCAGCAATATAATTTATACAATCTAGTCTGTGAATATAAACATATAATGTGTGGGTATATATATAAGTGTAAAGCAATTCCAAAATAATAACTCATACCTGCTTCAGCCTAATTTGGTAATTTCTCTAAACATGAGATCATTTAATTAATTCATTTAAGTAAATTTTATTTAGATAAATCATCTTAAAGTTTAAAAAAACTATAATAGATCATAATAATGATAAAAGACGATCCAAGGTATAACCAAGGAATCCTTAACCTCTGGGGTCGAACAAATCCTAGTGGTAACTCATGCATTATGGCAGTAGAAAGGTTCTAAGTGTAATCTAAGGGGAAACACCCAAGGCGTTCAAATAATTCTAATTGATTCCATGGATCTCTTCCACAGTAACCTTAGGCTAAGAATGAATGTGACCAATGGAATGAATCTCTGGTACCATGTGTCCAGAGAAATCAAGTTAGATCCAAGGATTGTATCCAAGGCATCCTAATATCTATAGAGATAGAGAAGGGATCCAACGACATCATTTTTGGAATCTTTTAGTCTATAAGGACCATATTTCAAGGTGGGTATCTCCTTTGAAAACAAGCTCCTTCAAACGGAATGGCGTCTTCTGAGTGCTCAAGTAAATCCCCCAATAATCCAAGGCTATCTCAAGTATGACCACTCCTATAAAGATAAAAATGTACATATGCAATAGGGACCTTGTACTAATATCGTTATTTAATATAGGATAACCAATACTCATTAAATTTAATAAATCATTTGGTTTATTCTGTTACCTTTCCTCAATGTTACAAGGTTAATCAAGGACATGCAAACTTCTATCAATATAATTACTTAATAATTTACTATGTTCATTCATTTACCTTTCATTATACATGAAAAGTCATGGTAGGGATATATAACCAATTACCATTCAATTATAATTAACTAGTCAATGTTATATCTGATAATATGATTTCCATTTATTAATTCATTAGGTTTATTCCACTACCTTTCATCCAAGGTAACAAGGTTAGATATGACATGAAAAAAAAATCGATTTATTATATAAGTCTAGTCCAAGTGATATCTATAAATATACTTGATATCTAATCAATTAAATATTAATTTATTTATGATGGAATTCTTACTTTAATAAGGCCAAGTGGAAAGCACACATGAACAGTGTCTAAATAGGGGAACAAGGAATAAAATGGAATACATCCTAATTGGGTGGAAGGTGTTGAGTTATCTACCTCCAATGGAATGAATAAAATATATAAAAAGGGATCTAGAATATGATCCCAATGGTTATAATTAAGGCATATGAATTATAGGGGAAATTCCCACTGAAACCGACATCACACAATAATGATAATTTATAAATGATGATTATCTTATGGGAAATTCATTGAACAAATACCTCGAGCCTGTAGCACTCACCTCATCCAATATCTGCCCTTAATTTTTCCTAGATCATAAGAAAATTGAAGAATGGATCAAAACCCTAAAAATAGGGCATATGAGCCTATATCAAAATATCATCATCGAGGGAAAGATAAACAATTAACTTAGCCTAAGGACTGAAGTGCTTACCGAGAAGAATCCAATGTGATAATTGGATATTGAATCCAAGATCAAATGATGAAACAAGATCAAATACTAGAAGAAGAGGACTATGAGCTCATCTTGGAGAGAAAGGGTGATGGTGTCTGCTGGAATGAGGAAAGAAAGAGGGAGGGTAATGATATAATTTATTTAAGGGAAAACCGTCAATTTATGCCAAATTTTATGGGTCACATAGTTTTTCATCATGTTTTTCCAAACCATGTGAAAATATTTTTCCATGCTCTGTCATAAGAGGAATCCCACACGATTTGGATGCATGGTATGAGAAACCATGCGCCAACCATGCCATTTGGATCTACTAAAAATTAATGACAACCCATATAGGAATTCACATCTGGGAACATGGTTAGGGAAAACCATTTTCCCTAATTTTCCCTCTAAAAATCCTAACATGGTTAGGATAAACCATGTGGTCTAAGATGAACGGTTTCTACTAACCCTATGGTATAGTGATTATTTACACCGGTTGTGATTCCAAGATTTAAACACACCCCTGATACCCCTAAAAACATCCATGACATCATTAAGAATCCAAAAAAGGTCCAATACAAATAATTAGACTAAAATTTAAAGGATCCATACCTCATACAAAAATAGGGTTATTAAATTATTCTCCCTTAATGCAACTCATCCTTGAGTTCTCTTCCAAGGGAGGAGAAATGTAGTTTGAGAAAAAAAATTGGCCACCAAGCTTGTATGTAGGCCTTCTGCTCCCAAGTCTCATCCTATACATGGTCATGCTTAAATAACACTCGTACTAAAGTTATAGACTAGCCTTATAGATCCTTCTTTATCAGGTCATTGATGTGTATAGGATACTCTTAAAATGATGCATAATTATGTAACTCAACCTCCTCATGAACAGAAGTTTGATATAGGTCGGAATAGTAATAGAGAAGCTATGATATGTGGAAGACATAGTACATGTAACAGTACCTTTGAGGTAATAATAAATGATAATATACTATCCTAAATCTATCCAAAATCTCAAAAATCCTGAAAAAGTGAGGCAACATCTTCCCTTACATTTATATCCATCGATGCCCATGTTTGGATTATACCCATAAGAAAACAAGATCCCTAACCTCGAACTCGATAGGTTATCGACAGTGATTGGCATAAGATTTATGTCTAGACTCAAAAGTAGACATACTCTTTCTAATTAGTTGAAACTGCTCTAATGTCTCCATTACAAGATGAGTACCTAGTAACACTGTCTCTCAATCCCCTAACTAGCATAGGGGTGAACAGAATGAACTACCATACAAGCCCCCATACAGATCCAACTGAATCATCACTTGATAGATATTATTATTTGTGAAATAAACAAAAAAATATATGATTATACAAATAACCAATGAACTAAATGACTCATGCTCAGAGCATGTCCTATAACACCTCTATCATATATTTTGACTAGCCATCAGTCTGAGGGTGAAAAGCTAAGATCAAAAGTACCTAGGTACACAAAGCTCTCTGTAACACTTCCAGAACCATGACATGAAATGAGAATCCCTATATAATATGATAGTATATAGGAACATGTGTATCCATATAATCTCATAGACATACAGTATTCCCAACTCATCAATTAAAAAAGTCTCTCGGATATAAAGGAATTGGGAAAGTTTCATCAGTCAATCAATACCTACCCAAACTGTATCAAATCCTTAATACTAACTCAGAAGTGGAACTACCAAATCCATTCCAACATCTTCCAATTTCCATTTTAGGATGAGAAATACTAATTCTATTCCTTCACCTACTGAAAGGTAGAATAACTAGTGATAAAACCAACTATCTGGGATTTTATCTCAGGATACCAATATTGGTGATGCATATCATGATAAATCTTGGAGATTCCTAAATGAACTTCCCACTGAGAATCATGGGACTCTCTCATTAGTTACTCTCTCATATCTGTAGGAAGATATATATTCCCTTGTATACACAGGATATTATCTCTATCAATTGAATAAACTAGATTTGGGTCCTCGTTAGAAATAATCTCTCATAGGACTATCCCCTTAGGATCTAAAAACTACCTTTTATTCATCATATCCATGAGTGAAGTGGTAAAATATAAGGTAGAAATATAATACTTCGCATGACTCTCATGAAACTCTATATGTAGCTCAAAAATAAGGCCATCAATTTCCATTCATCACTGGCTTCATGTATGGCATGTGCATGAATCTTCCAGCTCAGTGCATTATCTATAACATTTCAATTTCCAAGATTATAGGTAAGATTAAAGTTGAATGAATAAAGGTATTCAACTCATATTCTATATCATAGATCCAAGTCATTCTATTTAAATATGTATTTGAGGCTCGTGTAGTTCATGTACACCACAATGCTCTCACCCATCAGATAGTTTCTCCAGCAATGTAAATAATGGACAACTATTTCAATTTTGAATTCATGCATTAATTAATTATGCTTCTAAGGTATTAACTAGAGAGACACATACACAATGAATATATCATACTAAATCATCATCGCACCCATCCTGATTCTTGATACATAATAGATCATTGTATAGACTCTTCCAATCTCATGAATAATCAGAATTTTCATCGAAGTAAGCCTTACTATTAGCTCTTGGAAGGACTTATCACATGCTTCATGCCACAATAACTTGACACACATATTTTTAAGACAAGTAAGGGGTTCAATCAAGGTGTGATAAGTTCTATACTAAATAGTTGTAATATCCATCCATCCCTAATAAACTCCATATATCAAACATTTTCTTAGGATTCTCCTAGGACCCAGTAGCACTCACCGTCTATAGGTCAACTAATACTCCAAATTCTAAGATAATATAACCCATGAAGTGAAATTTTTTTATCCATAAGTGTAAATTATAAATCTTTTCATAAAACTGATAATCTATTAGTATATTCAAATTGATCTCAAGATGTTTAGCATGGTCTCTTCAAGTATGACAATACACCAAGATGTTATCCACAAAAACAATTAAAAAGGAATCCAGAAAGGGGTGGAAAACCCTGTTCATAAAATCCATAAAAATAGTGGGCATGTTTGTAATAATGAATAGTATAATGAGATACACATATAAACTGTACCGATTATGAAAATTCATATGTGGTATATTGGAAGGCCTGGATCACACCTAATGATAGCTCGATATCTTTTAAATCATCAAGAATACCCTAGATCCTCAAATATGGTCAAAGATATCATCTATTCAAGGCAGTGGATACTGGTTCTTAACCATAATATGGTTCAACCATCCAAAATCCATGCATAAACGAAGGGTCTCATTGGCCGTCTTAGAGAAAATAACCTGTAAACCCCACGATGGAGTGATGGTTCATATAAAACCCTTCGATTCTAAATCATCCATCTATGTCTTGACCTCCTAGAGATTAATAGGTGACATCCTATATAGAGTAATATGTACTGAATATTCTCCTGAAACAAGACCAATCATGAAATCTACCTCTCTATCAGAAGTTAATCCAAAAAACATAGAGAAAGGCATCTCTAAAATAATATAATACTAAATAAAAAGACCATCAATATGGGAAGTCCCTACACATATCCAATTATGCTCTAGTCTAGCTCTACCGGCTTAGAAATCACACTCACCCTTTTGAAGATAACTTCCTCCCTATAAATATATAAATAATACCCATCACTGATAGAAGTAAACATATACATGGTAGGGGAACAACCTGTCCATCCTAAGTATAAAATCAAATCCTATAATCTTGAGGAAAAAGAGTTCCCATAATAAGGTATAACTTTTTACCTTAATGGGATAGTCCTTGCATTGGCATATTCACTCAAAACACAATCCCAAGGGTGTGTCCAGGGTCATCACACTATAGAAGTACTATATTTATAGCTTGAGATTCTCCATGGTTGATAAAGATATAAAGGATTGAGAACCACCCATATTGAATTAAGTAGGTACAATAATAGAGGCCACTAGAATAGTACCTTTTATAGTCGATGGTTCTACACTCTGATCCTGATGTATTAGCTGTAAGGCATGAAAATGGCCTAATCTATAGACCTTTTCTATATCTGTACTATGATGAGTATTTCCTATCTACAAACACTAATAATCCGAAGTTTGTCTTCCACATACATGACCTTCTCCATGGTCTGTTCTTCCGATGCTACTCTAACTCCTTATCTGACGTGTAATAACTTACCCTACCCCTGAAGGTTGAGCTAGTGTGGATCCTATTCCACTAGAAGTATGTGGAAATTTCTGAAATAGTCTCTCAAGATTATCTATATGGCTTCAATCACAGCACTCCAGTGGTTCTCTATCACATTGAGGCTTCAGATGTCACTTTCATCCACACTGATGGAATAAAATAGAGCTACCAGTGTAAATACTCTGGATACCACTACTTTGACGATAAAACTTAATGCTATGTTTTCTAAAACTGAAATAATTACTACCCCTCCTTTGTACTGAACCTCTGTTCCCAGTACTATTGAGTTCTCTCGAGTTGTTTTCATTGATAAGATCATAATTCAAAAAATCAAAAAATATAGGTAGGAGAAAAACATTCACTTGTGAGTAGATGGAATACTTGAGCCCAACCTCAAAACATCTCTTTCGTGATAAATTGTCACCAGATATAAGTGGTTCAAAGAATTACGACTGAGTAAAACTGGCAGAATAGTGTATAACAGACATAGAACCCTTATCTAGGTGCATTAACACTCTAGATCGGAGAGATATCAGCATATAAGGGAAAAGTTAATCATATAAGGTAGTCTGGAAGTCTGTTCAGACCGTTCCCTTTATGATGAACAGCCAGATTAGTCACATCCCACCAACATGTGGTGAAATCACGAAGTATGTAGGTGGAAATATTGAGCATTTTCTCTGGAGGTGTCTCTATATTCTCAAAGACATTAAGTGTCATTTATCCAAGACTCAACATCCTGTGTACTTACATCCCCTAAGAGAATAGGAGGATGTTTCTATTGGAACTCATGAGTTAGATCATCTATAGTATGGGTAGATCATAGATAACCCTACATGGAATGCATCAAACATAGAAAACCATCTTCAAACTAATCACAAGTTACCATTTTGGGAATAGCAGGTTATTCCTCAAGTGGAACTTCTGGCAGTAAGACTCATGGCTTAAGGCCCCCTATCTCTAGAGCATGGTCATCACCACCCACTTGGAGCACTACTGGAGGACATCATGGTGGAATATTTTTAAAAATTAAAAGAACACACCTTTGAAAATATTTTAGAGTAGATAGATACTCTAATGGAATCATATCATAATAATAAGGGCTCACAACCCATGTTACTACCCCATATACCTGCTTAGAAGGCCAAGGTATTGGTAAGTGTTTAATTTTAATTTATAAAGGTTCCATTAATTGAAGGGTCAATTTCAATTTTCCACTTCATTTACTTCTAACCATTTCATTATATAATCCTCTATTTACATTTATAGTTTTTAGTTTCTGATTTATATATAACAAGGATTTATTAAATGGAATGTCATTACCAGCTAATAAAGTCTCATACACTTTATTACTAAAAGAGACGCCCATTTAATTTAATTCAACCCCCTCTAAATTCAGTCTCAAAATTTAACGGGTATTATATGATGGATTGGATTGGTTAATTACACATTCCAATTCACAAGGCCCCATACACCCCATGAATTGAAACTAGTAGTCACTCAATCACATCCAAAGTCCAACTCATGTAACCAAAGGTATATAGTTGGGTAAAACTATCTATTTAAAATTCTACTATCAAATTATATAATAAATCACTAATTAGGTTGATGATTAAGCTCTATATAAACAACCCCCTTACCTTGTATGATATTTTAGTAGAACATGCATATATAAAAACCATGGCTTACTCAAAAATCACAAAAAAAAACAATTCAAGAAATGAAATGTATGTATATGGAAATGAATATACATGGAATGTGAATTATAAGTACCTATAATTATGCATGTAATAATTATCCTTTTCAATTTAGGCCAAGTAAAAATATCCATAAAGCATATCAAATACCATAATTTGTTTGCATCACCCAACAGTGAATGTATATCATCTGTAATAAGAAAAAACCAGAGCAACAATTTCCAATTCCTAGGAAACTTGGTATTTACCCCAAGTTTGGGTTATCTATTCCTAAGAATAGATTATAACCAAGTTCCAAAATATTCCTAATACCTTATATATATTCCCAAACAATAAGATAAAACAAGAGAAAAATTCTCTGAGGACATTTTGTGATGTCATGACTCTGGTGACACTCAATGGTTCCCTGAACCCACTTATCCACATAGCAGTGCACATCACCATATGTCAGAGGTTTCCGGCTAGCAGCGTGGGTCTAGGGTGTGTATGTGGGGATACTATTCCTTCATGTCATATTGGTGCACATCAGATATAATATAACAGATGGATAACAATAGTGGAACCATAATAATAATTAAACAGGACTGGGAGTAGAATTAATAATAATAAATCATCAATAATAATCAACTAAAATTATTAATAGTATCATATACAAAAGATGATAATGAAATTTCATGTCTCTAAAAAATAGTAAAAGATGTATATATGGAAGTAGAAATACAATATAATAAATGTTGTACAAAAGAATAAAAAAGACCAAAAACTATCCAAGAAACCTGAGCACTGGCTCAATCATCTGCTACCATGATCCCTTATAATAATTAAATTAATCCAAGTCTCCAAGGCATGATGCTTCTCCTTTTCCATACTCATGATCATTAAATCTATATGGTTACCAATGACGGTCAGGATAGGTTGTGAGATAAATCTCAGTAGGCCACCACAAATGATATTTGTACAATCTAATTTGTGAATATAAACTGATAGTGTGTAGGTATATATACAAATGTCAAGAAATTCCAAAATAATAACTCATACCTACTTCAGCATCAACTGTTAATGTCTCTAAACATGATATCATTTAATTAAATCATTTAATTTTATTTTATATAGATAAATAATGTGAAAGTTTCAACAGAACTATAATAGATCATAAGAATGATAAAAGAGGATCCAAGGTATAACCATGGAATCCTTGACCTCAGGGGTCGCCAAATCGTAGTAGTAACTTATGTAATCTTGCAATAAAAGGGTTCTAATGGTAATACAAGGTGTAACACCCAAGTAATTACACTATAAATAAGTCTAACTAAATCTATAGAGACCGTCCATAGTAATCCCAGGCTAAGAACAACTGGGCCCAATGGGGTGAATCAATGGTGCCACGTGTCTAAAGACATCAATTTGGATGTGAGTAATGTATACAAGGAAATATAATATTGATAAATATAGAGAATAGATCCTATGGAATCATTTCATGAATCCTCTAGTATACAATTTCCATGTTCCAAGGTGGGTATCTCTCTTGGAAACCAACTCCTTGAATAATAATGGCATCCTTCGGTACTCATGGAATTCCCTTGGGAATAAATGGATGGCATAAGTCTAACCACTATTATATAGATAAAAATGTCTATATTAAATAGTCACCTTATACTTATATCATTATTAAATTTAGGCCATGTAATACTCATGCTGCTAAATAAATCATTTGCTTCATTTTTTTACCTTTTATAAAAGTGACAAGGTTAATCAAGAACATGAAACCTTCTATCACTTTAATTACTTATTCCTTTTTTAGGTTCATTTATTTACCTTTCATTATACATATCAAGGCATGTTTAGGATATTCAACCAATTTCTACTGAATTATAATTAACTAGGCCACGTGATGTCTAATTATATACATTACATTTATTAATTCATTAGGTTCATTCCATTGCCTTTCATCTAAGGTGACAAGGTTATATTGGACATGAAACCAATTCAATTTATTATATAAGTCTTGGAAAAATGATATCTATAAATATAATTTCTAATTAATCAATTAAATATTAATTTAATTATGATGGAACACTTACCTTAACAAGTCCAAGTAGAAAGCACTCCTGAACAGTGTCTATAAAGTGAACAAGGCATAACATGGTATACACCATAATTGGGTGGAAGGCATTGAGTTATTGACCACAAACATCATGAATATCATATATAAAAAGTAACTATAATATAAGAATAATTATTATAATTAAGTAATATGAATTATAGGTTAAATTCCTAGTGAAACTAGTGTGAACACAACGATGGAAATTTATAAATGTTGATACTTTTAGGAAAACGTCAATGACCACCTACCTTGATCCAATATAACTCTCCTCATCCATTATCGGCCCTTAGTTTGGCCTATACTAGAATAAAATAGAAAAAATGGATCAATTCCATAAAAATAGGGCATACGAACTAGTATCAAAAGAGTGTCATCAAGAGAAATAAAAATGATGAACTAAGCCTAAGGACTGAAGAGCTTACCAAGAGGAATCCAACGTGATGATCAGATCTAAAATCTGAGATTGGATAATGAAAGAGGGTCAAATCTAAGAAGAAGAGGCATGGGAGATCATTTGGGATAAAAAGGGGTTGTTTTCCACTAGAATTAGGGAAGAAAGAAATAGGGTAAATATATAATTCATTAAGGTAAAATTGGTAAATTCTCAAAAACAAATTGGGTCACATGGTTAGACAAATCATGTGCCAACTATTCTCCAGGCTCTACCTTTAGAGGGAACCCACATGTTGTGGATTCATAGTCTAAGAAATTGTGCATCGAGTGTGCTATTTGGATCAGCTTAAATTTACAGAAAACCTACACAGATTTCTTACCATGGGTGCATAGTTAGGTAAAATTGTGTGCCCTATTTTTCCTCTAAAAATACCTATATTGTTAATAGAAACCATGCAGACTGGGTGGCATAGTTTTTACTAACCATGTAGCCTAATGATTTCTTCCACTAGCCAAGGTTTTGAGCTAAAAAACAAGCCTTAAACACCCCATGAAACTTTTTTTTCTCATTAGTCATTTATAAATGGTCTAAGATAAATAATTAAGATGAAATTTTAAGGATCTATACCTCATAAAAATATCCAGTTCTTACACCCCATTTACATCAAAAGGACTCCCCAAATTATATAGGTAAAATGGTGGGTCCCTATCTAAAACAATAAAAAATGGTACACTATAAAACCTCACAATTTCTTGAATAGAAAACCAGACCAAGTCGTCCGCCTTTTCTGAATCCTTCATCAGAATGAAAATATACTACTTGGTTAGATGGTTAATAACTACCCCAATAGTGTTCCTTCCCAAGGGTTTATGAGGAAAACCAATGATAAATCTCATAGGAAACTCATCCCACATCCTAGTAGGAATGAGAAGTATCTGAAGAAAAGCTGAGATCCTTTAGTGCTCATTTTTAACCTTCTGAAAAGTATTGCACCAGGATACAAATTCAACTATATCACACCTCATACCTAGTCACCAAAACTAGAAATTAACATCATAAAATATCTTCATGGAACTAGGATGAATGAACCACTAAAATTGGTGTCTATCCTATATCATCACCTTCCATAAATATAACAACACTATGAAGTGACCCATGAAATAAAGAATTCCCTCAAAGGATAATGACCACTCACTGGTCACCCCACCACCATTTATAATTTTCATTTAATGTTGGAACAACTCATCATTAGGATGTTTCTCCAAAATTAGCTTCAGAATAGAGGGAGTCAACTGAATACTATCCAAGAAAGTTCCTCCACCATGATTCTTTCCTTCTAGATGCATCCGGGAAAGAAAATCCTATTAGGGTCCATTCATCACTAGAATCCTTCAAATCTTGCACTCTAATTTTCTTACTTAGGTCTTATGCTACATAATATTCTTTCTATGGTGTGTAGAATATATCAAATTCAAACCCCATGAGATACTCACTCCATTGGTTCTTCCTCAGATTCAGGTATTTCTTGGAGAAAACGTTTTCCAAACTCTTATGATCTAAGTAAACTAAGAATTTCTCCCCAAAAAAATAGTGGCATAATGTTTTCAAATCCAGCATCACTTCCACCAGTTCTAGGTCATGGGTTGGTTAATTCTTCTTGTATGGTTAGCGTGAGGCCCCAAAACTGCACTTCTGGATTCGGTAAAAAAATTGTATATTTTTTTATAAGAAGTAACAAAAAAAATATAGTGTCATTTACATATGAGGATATTTTCTGATCTAGTATTTACAGGAAAATGATCACTCTTACAAATTATCCAAATTAAAAAAATAAATAAAAAGGAAGTTATTTAACTTTTCTTTTTCCCTCTTCTTAACAAAGATTAACTTTAGGAATCCTATAAATGATCCTGAAAACATTTTATAAAAACATAGGGTGATCAAAATTTCTCAGTGATGGGTTTTTAAAAATAGTGTAAAACCCTTTTTGAAAATACCTTTTGAAAATACTTTTTAATTTTTTTTTTGAAAAATACCTTTTAAAAATCCTTTGAAATTACTTATAGTTTTGAAAACATGATTTTTAAAAAAAAATTAAAAATATAATAGCATTTGAAAACTCTTCTAAAAATACTTTAAAAACATGATTTTGAAAATGAATTTGAAAATATATACACCTTTGAAAATACTATAATACTCTTTTGAAAATACTTACGCCTTTGAAAATTCTATAAGGCCATTGAAAATACTTATGCATTTGAAAATATTAATAATACTCTTTTGAAAATACTTATGCTTTTGAAAATTATTTAAAATAATCTAATTATTTTTTTAAAATATTAAGAAATATTTTGAAAAAAAAAACTATTGGGCCACTTCAAACATAGAAGGTTGCCTGGGCCTACCTACTTTCCTTAGGAATGGGTTCACTCCCCCCTCTTATTTCATGTTCATGATTTCCAAGTGCTAATTTTTTTATAAAAACATTTTGAGATCGCCTTACATATATATACATTTTTCACAAGAGTTTTTACTTTAAAAACATCGCACTGCATTAAATACAAAAATATTCTTATATTTATATATATAAATATATAAATATGAACTCTCATTAGAAATCACTTGTGATATTTGGTACAACCAGAACTCATGAAAATTATAATTTTCATATATTGTTAATAAAAATAATAATTAACATCCATGTCTTCAAACATTCATTCATAAACTCATGAGATATATTTTATTGAAAAAGGATATATGATGTTGATCTTTATCTTTTAAAACTGGTCCTTGAATAATAATATTAGATACTCATTTACCTAATTCAAAACTTTATACTTTTATACATAAAATATTGGGATAAAAATATGAACCCTTCAAAAAATATAATTTCAATTCTAAATTTCTATTCACATAAAATAATGGATAAATAATCACAAGCATAAACATTATATAGTACACATAAAATTATAAAATTAATATTTTTGAGTCAAACATTTCACCCTTGAATATATATATATATTTACATCATAATTATAAGAACCCTTATACACAAAATATAAAGGGGTTTAATAAAAATCCATCATGTTTTATAATTTCTTAAAATTAAACTATAAATGCATAAATGAAATCCTATTACATAAATTTGAAACACCTTCATTCATAATTATAATACTTAAAAATTATGTAATACATATAAAAACTTTAATTTTAAAAATAGTATATATATATATATATAAACATATACAAAAAGTATATAGACATGGATTTTTTTTAAAATAATAGAATACATATACACCTTAAATTACTTAAACCTAAGTATGAAAATACATATATAATATTAGGTAAATAATGATAGAGTATGAAAATAATACTTACATATATAAATTTTTGAAAACATAGACTTAAAATTACATATATATATATATATATATATATATATATCTATTAATCCTGAATTTAAATCCTAAAAACATAAACATATAAATTACATATTTATATATCTATATAAACTTTGAATTTGAAATACTTATATATAATGGTTTTTATTTAAAATAAAATAAAAGTACCATTTACATAAACTTCATTTCTTAAAATAAATATAGGTTTTGAAAATAATAGGATCCCCTTATGTGGATATAAATTTAAAAATTCTTTCCTTCATAATACATTAAAATGAATATAATTTGAAAATAATACATATATAATCTTCAGATTTCAAAATAGTATATGCATGTATATGTACCCTTACATAAATATATATTTTAAAATAAATTTAGTTCTTTGAAACAAATAAATTAAATACCCTTACTTGAATAATGTAAACCAAAAATGGTTTCCTCCTTGCTGCTTGGGGTGTTAAGGACAGATGAAGGTAGTTAGTTGATGCTTACTTGGGGTTACTCAAAATAGGTGGAAGAAGAAGAGAGAAATAGGAGAGGGTTCCAATAAGATAATGGGGTTTTATAGGCTGATATATATATATATATATTGGTTGTCATCTTCCAAGAGAAGCTAAAAAAAATTGAAAGTGGTGAACCTTAAATAGTGTTCTTGATGTTTGGTAGTTTCATGTTGGGTTCGATGAAGGTAGAAAATTAGGGTGGGTAGATCTGGGGTTTATGTTTATAGTCCTATAGAAATGGTAGTGGAGTCTCAAACTACTAGTAGTTATTTCGAGCTTTTTATTACTTGTGGAGGAAGGAGGAGATAAAGGAAAACGACCCAGCAGTGACACTGGACCGACGTGCTCGTGAAGCTATATGAATAGTGCAAGGTCTCGGCTGGATTCGTTTTAGAAAATTAAAAAAACTAATGGATTTTACTAGTACTGGTTTAGAGAATAGGGCATGGATTTATCAGTATTGTTTCCCACAATGATGATCATCGGTAGGGTAGGTGTACGGAGACCAAGTCGGTTGTTCGGTGTCAATGTAGGGAGGATGTCGACTCATTTTTTGTTTTCTCTCCTTTTTTATAATTATTATTGTTTCATTTTATTTTTTTGTAAATGAAAAATTAAATATATATATATATATGTGGGGGGGGTAAATATCTATGTTTATTAAGTAAAACAAACTTAATTATTAATTTATAAATTATAATTTTAAGAAATTATATTATTATTATTTTACTATCGTTAAATAATTTAATCTATATAATCAAATATTATTATTATTATTATTTTATTTTTGTGATTTTAGTTTTATATAGAATTTTATAATTTCAATTTGATTGATTTTTAAAAAAAAATTACCCAAAAAAACATTGTTTATTATTATTCAAAAATAAGGGTTTTTAATTATTATTATTTTATATATTATTACTCAAATAATAATATCTAAAATAAATCAAATATAATAGATATTTTAATATTTAAAATGATATGTAACCCAAAAGAAAAAAACTAATTAATATTCTTCATGACTTATAAATTATATAAGTTCAACAAGGGATTCTATAACACATGAAAAAATATTTATATATAATTTATATAAAATAGTTTTTCCTCAAAAATAATAACATATTAAACCCATATAATATCAAAAATGTTCATTAAACAAAAATATTCTTTAAATAGAGAATTTCATTCTTTAACTTGTTTCATGAAAATTTATTTACTTAATGAATAATATAGAAATTAATATACTTCCATTAAACTATACAAATGTTATTTATTAGAAATAAAAGTAATATTTTATATTTCATATTAATTTATGAATGGGATCTAAAATGATTAAGTAAGTATGTCTATGTTTTTGTTAGATTATACATTATTTATTTTAATATAAAACAAAATAATAATAATAAATTTATTAAAAGAATAAATTATTTAGTTATTACATTCTACCCCCTTAAACATAATTTCATCCTCAAAATTCATTCATCATGCATAAGGAAAACTCTAAATTTACATTTTAAGAATTTAGAGAACTAAAAACATTAAATTTATATACTCTTAAAGGTTACTTAAGTTCCTAGGAGTTCAAGAGTAGATTTCTAACTCTTATATTTTTCTCCAACTGAAAGGTTATATAACAGAGGTATTACTAAAATAATAAATTATAAACATAAGATATTTTAAAATAAACATCCTAATCTCCAAAGTTATCAAACCATTCCTTTAATACCAACTATGAGGCCCCAAACCGATGGTTTCAGATCCGGTAAAAAATGATGTATATTTTTTTATAATAAGTAACTAAAAAATATATATTCATTTACATCTGAGGAACTTTCCGATATTGGATTTGGAGAAAAATGACCACTCTAACAAATTGTCTGAATTAAAATAATGAATAAAAAGAAGATTTTGAAATTTTCTCATGCTCACTCCTTATCGTAGATAAATTTCATGAATCCTGTAATAATCCAAAAAACATTTTATAAAAACATAGGGTGAGAAAAATATCCCAGTAGGGGGTTTTTAAAAATATAGTGGAAAACCCTTTTTGAAAATAACTTATAAAAATACTTTTGGAAAATACCATTGAAAAAAATTATAGTTTTTAAAATATAATTTGGAAAACCCTTTCCAAAATATAATAGATTTTGAAAACCCTTCTAAAAATTCTTTGAAAACATGATTTTGAAAATGCCTTTTAAAATACTTACACCTTTAAAAATACTATAATGCTCTTAAACATACTTACTCTTTTGAAAATTCTACAAATCCTTTGAAAATACTTATTCCTATGCGAATATTAATAATTATTCTTTGAAAATATATACGCTATTTAAAATAATATAAAATAACCTCATGATTGTTTCAAAAATATTAAGCAATATTTTGAAAACAAAACAATGGGGTGACTTTAAACAATGAAGGTTTCCTAGGCCTACCCACTTTCCTTGGGAATGGGTTCACTCCCCACTCCCATTTCATATTTAGAATTTCCAAGTGCCAATTTTTTATAAAAACATTTTGAGATTTCCTTACATATATATACATTTTCCTTGTATTTGTTTCTTTAAAACATTATGATGCATTATATAAACATATATTCTTATATTAATATAAATATGAACTTTCATTGGAAATAACTTGTGAGATTTGGTACAACAAAAACACAAGAAAATTAGACTTTTCATGGAATACTAATAAAATTAATAATTAACATCAAATTATTCAAATGGTGCCCATGATCCTTTGGGTAATGGGGCAATAAGTCGTGCCCTTCCCCATGAGGAGGTACCTCCATGTTCGGGTTTGGGAGGCTCTTCAGGCGTAGTGAAGAAAGAAATTCCTAAAGACCCAGTGTCACATAAATAACTTATTTTAAAGTTATTTTTAATTTATTTTCCATTCATCCTTTATTTTGGGGGTTTCCCAAGCTTTTATGGAGGAATGGGTGAGTTTTCATGAATTGGACCAAACCATGAGCCCAATTCCAGATTTAAAATAAAATTTGTTTCTTTTATAACTCATTCATTTTTAAACTTTTTTTTATCCATTAAAATTCTTACTTGGCCTAACCTGACCTATTAACACCAACATTTAAATTTGGGGCCTTTATAAATCCATAATCATGGGGGATTTGGGCTTTTATTTAAGAATTGGGCCAACCCGAAAGCCCATTTTCCAGTTTTACATTGTTTCTTTAATTTTTTAATATCTTATTAATTGTAATTAATTTTTCGGTGATTCCACCTCCCTATCGACCCTAAGAATCCTAGGCATGCTCCAATTTCCTTTCCCCCCTATTTGGAGCTCGTTTGCATCGCGATTGAGTGCTGAAATTCTTAGGGTTTCTAAAATTGGGAATATTTGAAGAGGTTAGTTATTTCCATCATAAATCTCTCAATTATTACTCTTTTTCCCCCATTATAGTTCCTAAATTATCTAATAATCCTTGTTCAAACTTCCCTTGAATTGTTGGATGTTTTTAAATTCAGATTTTGGTGGAATTTGGGTCGTTTTATTCAAGATTGTTTTGAGTAAGTGTTTCTCTTTTCAATTTCTTCCTTCTCCTTAGGGTTTCCTCCCTCTTTCATTATGTTATAAAATGTCCAGAAGTTAGGGTTCGAACATATGGTTTGATTTGGTGTCTTTTTGGTTAAATATTTTGGTCTAGGGATGGATTTATCATCCTTTTGATGTGGCGGTAGTGCGGTTGATGTTTCGCACCAAGTTTTGAGGGATTCGACAATTTCAGTAGGTGGTTCCATGTGTAAATAATTATTGATGAGTTATATTGCTGTATTTAGACATTTTTCATATTCCTCATATGTTGGGTGTGGTGCGAAAACTTTTTATGTTTGATTTGGTTAAGTGTTCAATTTTATATTTTCATTTTAACTTGAAATTGGGTGTTTTAATGTGTTACTCGTGGGGTATTATTTGGGTGTATTTTATAACATATGTAATTGGTTTACTAAATCTTGTTTGGACTTCCAATTCTGGTTTGGTAATGTATTAGTGTCATGTTGTCCTAAAAATAGGGTTTTTTAATAGGTTTTATGTGTAAAACATTGCTATACTTCTTGAGAACATTTTATGAAAATGTGTGTTTTCAATTCAATCTTTTGTAGTATTATTCAAGGTGATTTTATAAAACATGAAAGTGGTTTTATAAATGTATCTAGGGATTAAAATTCTTTTTTTTATAGGAATTGGTTTGGTTTCTGGTCTTAAATGGTGGTTTTGAAATGGGTTTTGTGTGCGAGATATATTAACACCACTTAGATTCTTTTTATGAAAATTGAAAATGTTTTAGTTGGTCAAACAAAGTGGGAAAAGGGTTCATTTGTACTGTTTGGTATGTGTGTTAACCTATTAAGGGGTTTTTAAAGGTGAATTGAGGTTTTAAGATGTCAAACATTTTTATAATGTTTTGTAAATTTCTGAAATGTTTTAATAAATTGTGATGTTAGAGTGAAACTTGTTTGTGGGTTGTTTCGTGTAAGTTTGATGATAAAATGATTTTGAAGGTAAAAAGGGTATTATGTAACAAGTTATTGGGCTATTATGAGAGTTTTAATATATTGGAATGTTTTTATAAAATTTTTAATGTATTTTTGGAAGTGTTAAAGAGATGTGAAAAGTGGTGTGGGCTATTTTGGTGTGAGTCAGATTTCAAAATCAATCAGAATGAAAAGTAGACTTTTGTTACTTGTGTTGTATAAATGTGGTATGTTTGGTGAATTTATGATATGGAAATGATATTTTCATGTTAAAATTATATTCATTGACTTTTTGAACTTTTTTGAGCACAAGGGAAAACCCGGGTATCTAGGTGGGTGGACGTGTACTAGTATGCTAGTGAATCTGTGGGGTTTGGCCTCTGTTTCACTTATAAAGATTAACGGTTACAACTCTAACTAAACTATGATGATGATGATTGGGGAACAATAGGTTATGGGTATGTTCCATACTAGTTTCTCGTGCACGAGAACGGATATTTGTGATGGTTACTCTCACCGAGATACGAGGTACCTGGGACCCACAGCTAGCTAGTGCCTGGGGTTATTTCCCATTGGTTGTGCTCACTGGATATTTTGTGCTTACCGTCGGCATATGGTATGAGAGGATGGAAAATTCATTAGATATGGTATTTATTTTAAAAGTTTTTATTCTTTAAATTAGCCCACCTAAAAACTGTTTTTTATTTAATGTTGCATCTTTTAGAAATTTTAACTAGCATCTCATGTTTTTCAAAACTTGCATTCTTTTCATAATTAAATGTTTATCACATGGAATCTATTAGTGGTGATATCCTATTGGTATTTCTATCACACCCTACTTACACCCTTGGGTGTAATTAGACTTGGTTATTTTTTGTCGCAGGTTGGGTACAGTTTTTAGTTCTAGTGGTTCGGGTTTCTGGCAGGTCCTTGGTGGTGAAGTCTTGTGAAGATGGATTGAGGGAGGTTCCCCTTTCCATGAGGGTTCCTGGGATGTCATTATTTGGTTTTTTACCTTTGTAATGGTCTTTAATCATAGTTTTAACTTTTGTAATTCAGTTCAGAAATTTTGTAACAGACGGTTTTAGTTGAAAAATCCAGATTTTTTTTATTAAGTTTGTTTGTTGTTTAATGTTTATAAAATCATGTAAGTCATTCCCAATTATCATTATATGATACCCGGGAACTTGTGCCAGCCCGTGGGTATTGGTAACACCCTTTGGGCCTTGTCACGAGCTGGTTTTGGGGCCGGGTTTGGTGGCGACCAGATTTAGTTCGTGACAAAATGGTATCAGAGGAAGTTCTGGTTAACTCTTTGGGTCACGTTATTTAGGGAACAGTAGGGATAGTCTAGAGTTAGGATTTTTGGGACTTGGTAGTTTGGTTATGGTTAGTGTTCCTGATCACCACACCTGATGACAGGATTCAAGTTTCCAGGGGAAGTCAGGATTTATCTAAGTCCTTTGGTTTTCTTGGTTTGATGACGGTTAGGGGAAATGAAAAGAGAGTTGGGTTAATGGTCTCAGTGAGCTCGTTGGTTCTATCAAGCCATGTGGAGTTGGGGATCTTCCCTAGAACACTCTCTGTGATAGTGAAGTGATTGGAATATGGTCTCCAACCATATGTTCAAGTCACCCACTGAAACTAGTTTCCTCTCGCATTGTCTTGTGTTCTTTAGTTTTGAAATCTTGGAACTTTGGTTATAAAGAGACTTGGTTTCAAGAAGCGTAATGTTTTTTTTTTGAATTGATTTTCAAATAATGAGGGAATGTTTTGGTTAATTAAATGGTGGAACTGAATTTTCAGAATTTTTTTTGAAATGGAAAATGGTGTTCTTACACCTCTTTTGAAAGTAGAAACTATATTGATATTGGTTTTGGAAAGTGTTTCCAATAGATTTTTCTAAACAATCAAAGGGTGTTTTAATGGGATGAGATGTTTTGAAATTGATGTTAATATCTTGAAAGTGAGTTACTTTCTAAATGTTTGTTTCTTTCTGAAAAGTTTTGTAAGATGTGAGTTGGGATTTTGATCTCGTGGTTAGTGGTTTTGAGAAAAAGGATGTGTTGGTTGACTTTTTTGGTTTTGAAAAGTGGAAAGAATTTTTGTTTTAACCTTTGGTATTTTCATTAGCAACCACATGCATGGGGTTATATGGTAAGATGGATGGTTTATGACATGACTAGATGATTTTCAGGGTGGATATGAGGAGGGTGCCCAGTGTGGCATAGAAACATGCATGTGTAAGGACCATGGGGTACCATTGGTGGATGCGCAAACCGCTGAACCATTTGTTTTCAAATAAATGTTTTTAAAGAGAAACATGATGTCTTGATGAATTGTTTGGGATGGTTTATATTATGTGTGTTTGGAATATGTTGATTTTGTGGGGTGTTTTGAGTCCAAGAACCCCTCATGTTCGAACTGTGTCTTGGGTTTTTGTTTGGTCGGTAAGCTGGGTAGAAGGGCCAGTTAGTAGTCTCCTCTGAGATATGTTTTGAGACACCATTATGGTGGATCCCTTCATGTGTTTGCATCTAGTTTATGTCTTTTTTGACCAATGGACCAGCTTGGTTGGGTCCTTGGGTTCTCTAATTGGATAAGGTATGCCCCCATTAAGGGTTAATGCATAACTGAAGTGCAACCCGGGTTGTTTATCCATTGGAAAATCATCCAGTTGATCAATATAAGGAATATTTTTTTTCTCAAGATCTATAGATTGAGTCTACACCCATTCCATTCGTTGATTTTTAGATCCTCTTGTAACGGGAGAGTGCTCGTGGAAGGTTGAAAGATACCTTAGTTTCTTAAGTTTCCGGATTCATTAAATGTGGATGTGGTCTAGGGTTGTTAGTGTGTATGAGTGTCTCCATGGTGTCTAAGAGGGCCTTTGGGTTCTTCAAAGTTTCTTTGAAGCATGAGTTCATGTTAAACCACCGGTGTGGGAAATATGGTCATGATAGGATATTGTGGCCACTTTCTAGAATTGTGTGTTGTTTGGGGATGTTTTATAAGGTCCCTCTTCATGCATTGTTTATATCAGTCGTAATGGTCATGTTCGGTGATTCCTTATAATGTCATGTGCTCGATTGACCGTATAGGTGAAAGTCATGAAATCCTCTAAGAGTCCCTGTTATGTTGGGTGAATGTATCCCTTGTAAAAACTTCAAAATATTCCATTTTAGAGGAAGGTGAGTGTAGGTGTCCTTTACTTCTATTGTTTCTCGCCTAAAGAAATAAGGTGTGATGTGTGTGCATCTTCTTATCCCTTGTTTCAGTGAAATATCGGGATAGGGTAATGTGAGTTTGGAATTTGTTATGTCTGGAAAACTTATATGGGATTGTGGTGTAGTTTTTGGTGGCATAGAAAGAAGAATTATCATCCAGTTGGTTTCCATAGACTAACTACGAGGTCTAAGATGCTTCAATCATTTGAGCTCCAGCCATAGGTATCGGAGAGAAGCTGGCTCATAGTCATGGGAAATCATAGGGTCATTTAAACCCTTGTACAAAGTCCTATCTTAAATATGAAAGATAGGAAGAGTTTAAACCTATGGTATCATTATCTTTCTTCTGTTGTTCACATTTGGTGGAAATAGGTGGAGGGCCTTGTACCCATGACATCACCCAATGTCATTCCCTCCCCCTTTGTTTTCCATTGAATCTTTGGAGAATGGTTGTAAATTTGGATAGATAGGTTGAGCACATGGTTTGTGAACAATTAAGAGTGATTGTGTTCCCTGAAGCCATGTAGGAAGATTGATTAACATAGTTAGTTCACGGTTTCACAAACTGTGCGTACTAACCATGCGACCTTCCCAAATCTTGAAATGTTTGGGTTTTCATGTGCCGGCCCATGATGTTTAGTTAAGATGGTTGGTTCTTATGGTGGGGAGAACCACTATGATTCTCATGCATGTTCCTTCGTAAATTTTGAATGGAATTCTACCCTATGTATCAGGGATTCCATTCAGGCCACCCCCTATTAGTGTCTTGATTCTGTCTCGGTAAAAATATAGGTAGTCTCTTATGGCGGGGAGCCTATTTTTGTTCCCTGGTACCAGTAACTCATATTTATCCATGATCTTGGCTTGGTGGTAGGTATTCTCATTTGGAGCTATCAAGCTACCTATATATTTCTTGGTAAACATTGATATTGGAGAGTTCCCAATGGTTTATTTATAGAAAGGTAAGTGTAACCTTGTTCGATGTTGTTTTTCGTTTGGGTGAATTGCTTGAGTCTTGTTTGAATAGTGTTTGAGGAGTTTTCTTTTGGGATAAATAATGAATGTGATTGATCATTTAAGGAAAGTGTTGTAAGTTTTGGTTGTGAGATTAATCCTTAATTGATCACTGGAGGGGTTTAGGATTTTGGGGGTGAAACCTGTTAAGGGAGTACCTATTGGTTTCTCAGTTGGGTTTGGTAGTTGCTTTGACCTTACTGTGACTATCCGGGGAGAAAATTTTTCAAGGTGGGTAGAATTGTCACATACATAACTTATTTTAAAGTTATTTTTGATTTATTTTCTATTCATCCTTTGTTTTGGGGGTTTCCCAAGCTTTTATGGAGGAATGGGTGAGTATTCATGAATTGGGCCAAACCGTGAGCCCAATTCCAAATTTAAAATAAAATTTGTTTCGTATATAACTCATTCATTTTTCAAATTTTTTTATCAATTAAAATTCCTACTTGGCCTCCCCTGACCTATTAACACCAACATTTAAATTTAGGGCCTTTATAAATCCATAATCATGGGGGATTTGGGTTTTTATTTAAGAATTGGGCCAACCCGAAAGCCCATTTTCCAGTTTTAAATTATTTCTTGAATTTTTTAATATATTATTCATTATAATGATTTTTTCGGTGATTCTACCTCCCTCTTGACCCTAAGAATCCCAATTGTTCTCTAATTTCCTTTCCCCCCTCTTTGGAGCTCGTTTTCATCGCGATTGAGTGCTGAAATTCTTAGGGTTTCTAAAATCAGTTAGATTTGAGGAGGTAAGTTATTTCCATCATAACTCTCTCAATTCTTACTATTTTTCCCCCATTCCAATTCCTAAATGATCTCATAATCCTTTTTCGAACTTTCCTTTAATAGTTTTATGTTTTCAAATTCATATTATGGTGTATTTTGGGTCGTTTTATTCAAGATTGTTTTGATTAAGTGTTTCTCTCTTCAATTTCTTCATTCTCCTTAGGGTTTCCTCCCTTTTTCATTATGTTCTAAAATGTCCAGAAGTTAGGGTTCGAACATATGGTTTGCTTTGGTGTATTTTTGGTTAAATATTGTGGTCTAGGGCAGGATTTATCATCCATGTGATGTGGCGGTGGTGTGGTTGATGTTTCGCACCATGTTTTGAGGGATTCGACGCTTTCGGTAGGTGATTCCATGTGTAAACAATTATTGATGAGTTAGATTGTTGTATTTAGTCATTTTTAATATTCCTAATATTTTGGGTGTGGTGCAAAAACTGTTTATGATTGATTTGGTTAAGTGTTCAATTTTATATTTTCATTTTAACTTAAAATTGGGTGTTTTAATGTGTTACTCGTGGGGTATTATTTGGGTGTACTTTATAACATATGGAATTGGTTAACTAAATCTTTTTTGGACTTCCAATTATAGTTTGGTAATGTATTAGTGTCATGTGGGCCTAAAAATAGGGTTTTTGAATAGGTTTTATGTGTAAAACATTGTTATACTTATTGAGAGCATTTTACGAAAATGTGTGTTTTCATTTCAATCTTTTGTAGTATTATTCAAGGTGATTTTATAAAACTTTAAAGTGGTTTTATGAATTTATCTAGGGAATAAAATTCTGTTTTGGATAATAATTGGTTTGGTTTTTGGTCTTAAATGGTCGTTTTGAAATGGGTTTTGTGTGTGAGATATATTGACACCACTTGGGTTCTTTTTATGAAAATTGAAAATGTTTTAGTTGGTCAAACAAAGTGGGAAAGGGGTTCATTTGTACTTTTTTGTATGTTTGTTCACCTATTAAGGGTTTTTGAAAGGTTAATTGAGGTTTTAGAATGTCAAACATTTTTATAATGTTTTGTAAATTTCTGAAATGTTTTAATAAATTGTGATGTTGGAGCGAAACTTGTTTGTGGGCAGTTTCGTGTAAGTTTGATGATAAAATGATTTTGAAGGTAAAAGGGTATTATGTAACAAGTGAGTAGGATATTATGAGAGTTTTAATATATTTTAATGGTTTTATAAAATTTTTTAATGGATTTTTGGAAGTGTTAAAGAAATGTGAAAAGTGTTGTGGGCTATTTTGGTGTGAGTCGGATTTCAAAAATCAATCTAAATGAAAAGTGGAATTTTATTAATTGTGTTGTATAAATGTGGGATTTTGGGTGAATTTATGATATGGAAATGATATTTTCATGTGAAAAGTATATTCATTGACTTTTTGAACTTGTTTGAGCACAAAGGGAAAACCCGGGTATCTAGGTGGGTGGATGTGTACTAGTATGTTAGTGAATCCGTGGGGATTGGCCTCAGTTTCACTTAGAAAGATTGACACTTACAACTCTAAATAAACTATGATGATGATGATTGGGGAACACTAGGTTATGGGTATGTTCCCTACTATTGGCTCGTGCATGAGAACGAATATTATTTATGGTTACTCTCACCGAGATAAGAGGTACATGGGACCCATAGCTAGCTAGTGCCTAGGGGTTATTTCTCATTGCTTGTGCTCACTGGATATTTTGTTCTTACTGTCGGCATATGGTATGAGAGGCTGTAAAATTCAGTAGCTATGGTATTTATTTTAAAAGATTTTATTCTTTAAATTATCCCACCTGAAAACTATTTTTTATTTAATGTTGCATCTTTTATAAATTTTAACTAGCATCTCATGTTTTTGAAAACATTCATGCTTTTCATAATTAAATGTTTATCACATAGAATATATTAGTGGTAGTATCATATTGGGCTTTTAATCACACCCTACATACACCCTTGGGTGTAAGTAGACTTCGTTATTTTTGTTGTCGCAGTTTGGGTACAGTTTTTAGTTCCAGTGGTTCGGGTTTCTGGTAGGTCCTTGGTGGTGAAGTCTTGTGGAGATGGCTTAAGGGAGGTGCCTCTTGCCACGAGGGTTCATGGACTGTCCTTATTTGGTTTTGTACCTTTGTAATGGTCTTTAAATAAAGTTTTAACTTGTGTATTTCAGTTCTGAAATTTTGTAAAAGACAGTTTTAGTTGAAAAATCCAGATTTGTTTTATTGAGTTTGTTTTTTGTTTAATGTTTATAAATTTGGGTAAATCATTCCCAATTATTATTAAATGATACCCGGGAACTTGTTCCAGACCGTGGGGATCGGGAACGCCCTTCGGCCCTTGTCACGGGCTGGGTTTGGGGTCGGTTTTGGTGGTGACCATATTTGGTTCATGACCCCCAGAGCCACAGGTTTCAGATGTTTTTGACCGTTTGAGATAGTATTTGGGTGTCAGTTCTTTTTCAAGTGGCTCGGGGTGGCAGTGCAGGGGTCTGGGGCTGGGGTTGGGGAGCGGTGCCCCCAACCGGATGTGGTTTCAGTCAGGAAGCTGGAATTCTCTGGAAATACTACTGAAGATGCTTCATGAAAGGAACTCTTTTCTAGTGTTGGCAGTCGGTTGCACAATGCAGGTTGGGAAGCTGAAAAAAAAACATTTTCAGTACATGGGTTGTGGATTAGAGCATCCTGGAAGTTCATTGTTTTTGGTGCGGATCTCTTAGGCCAGTTCAACTTATGAAAATATGGTGAAGTTTGGTGGAAGGGATAGTATTTCTCCCAACCGTTTCACAGTTTTGGATGGTGAAGAGCACCATGTGGTGGAGGTAAGGGATGTTGAAGATGATGATATTGGAAAGACCAGTGCCTTGCGACTGGAGGGTTCCCCGGAGGAAAACGACTCGGACTTGGACTCCCCTGTTGAGCCAAAGGAAGTGGGAATAGATGAGGATTACATTATATTCTCATTAAAGAAGGGTAAAAACACCATCATTTACCCAGAAGGTTTCATAAAGCACTCTAGGAGGCTGCAGAATAAGAAATACTACTTCTTTATACATATCCCTACGGTCAGCAAGTCCTCAAGTAAGGGGTAGTGACCTTAGAAGATGCCAAAGCATGCCAGGATAAATTCTGCAAAGGAGTTTGAACCACTTTCAGGGGAACCTTTAACTACTAACCTGGCCGATGCAAGAAAGGATATGTTTGATTCAAAAATTCCTCAAAGTTGGAGTGAACTGATGGAATGTGAAGAGTGGGAAACAATCCTCGATTGCAATGAATAATTATCGGATAAGAGCTTGGAGGTCATCACCACGCAAGAGAAATTTGATAGGCTGGTAGGGAGGCGGTTCTTGGACAATATTTCCAAGGAGAAGGTGCATGGGGTCATAAACAACTTGGAATTATGGCACGTGGATTCAACTAGCAGAAGATTACTATAGAAGAGCTCATACAAACTTGAGATAAGATGGTTTACAATTTTGAAAACCTCCCTAATGCAGATCCAAACGAGAAGGATCCCGACCTCCAATGGACTCTTCTTAGAGGTAAGGTATCTAAAAGGCTCAAACTGCAACTCTTCAATTCAGCTATTTCATATCATGTTGTTTGAATGTTTCATGTGTCTGGACTGGTTCTCAATTTTCCCTAAAGTGTTTTTCATAATAAAAATATATATTTAGAGATTATAATTTTCTATTAACATAAAATAATGGATAAATAATTATAATAATAAAAAAAATTATATATTAAACATAAAATTATAAAAAGAAGCGTTTTTAAATCAAAAACTTCTCCCTTGCGTATATATATATATACATCGTAAGTATAAGAACCCTTATATATAAAATATGAAGGGGGTTCAAGGTAAATCCATCATATTGTGTAATTTATTAAAATAAAATTATACATGCATAAATAAAATCCCCTTACATAAATATAAAATACTTTCATTCATAATTATAATACATAAAAATGATATAATGTATATAAATACTTGAATTTTAGAAATAATATATATATACACACATAAACACATACAAGAATAATATAAACTTGGAAGAATTTGAAAATAATATAATACTTATACACCTTAAAATACATAAACATAATTATACAAATACTTATATAACATAAGGTAAATAATCATAGATTATTAAAATAATACTTAAATATATATATATATATGTTTGAAAAAAATATACTTGAAATTACATACATATATATATATATATGAATCAAGAATTTAAATCCTAAAAATATAAACTTGGAAATTGCATATATATAAAACTTAGAATTTAAAATACTATATATAATGATTTTTATTTAAAAATAAAATTCCCCTTACATAAACATAATTTTTTAAAATAAATATAGCTTTTAAAAATAATAGTATCCCCTTATATAGATATAAATTTAAAAATTCCTTACTATATTTTACTTAAAAAGGATTGTAATTTGAATATAATTTACATATAATCATGAAATTTCAAAATAGTATATGCATGTATATATACCCTTACATAAAAATAGATTTGAAAATAAATATAGTTTTTGAAGAAAAGAAATTAAATCACCTTACTTGAATAATGGAAACCAAAAATGGTTTCCTTCTTATCGCTTGGGGTGTTCAGGCCAGATGAAGGCAATGAGTTGCTGCCTACTTGGGGGTACTAGACCCAAGTGGAAGAACAAGAGAGAAATAAGATAGGGTTTCAACAAGTGAATAAAGTTTTATAGGATAATATATATATATATATATATATATATATAATGGCTTCCAGTTTCCAATTTAAGCTAAGAAAAAATTAAAAGTGATGACCCTTAACCAGTGTTAGAATTGTTCAATAGTTTCGTGTTGGGTTCATAGAAGGAAAAATATTAGTGTGGGTAGATTGAGGATATATGGTTATGGTTCTATGGAAATGTTATTAGAGTAGGAAATTTCTTTAGTTTATTCAGGTTATTGATTCCTTCCATAGGAAAGAGGATATATAGAAAAATAACCTAGCGGCGGTGTTGGACTAGCATGCTAGTGAAGATGTATAAATAGAGAAGGGTCTCGGCTAGATTCATTTCAAATGGTGGAAAATGTGGGCGTTATAAGCACTGGTTTATGAAATCAGGTGTGCCCATATTGGTGTTGATTTTGGAGATGATAGTCATCATTAGGGTAGGTGTGGAGAGACCTGGTCAGTGGTTCGGTGTCAGTACATGGAGGAAGATGACTCATTTTTTGTTTTCTATTATTTATTTTATTATTATTATTATTATTATTATTATTATTATTATTATTATTTCATTTTGTAAGGGAATTATTTTATATATATCTCTATGTGTGTGTCTGTGGGTAAATATATATGTATTAAATAAAACAAACTTAATAATTGATTTATAAATTATAATTTTAAGAAAATTTCATTATTATTATTTTATTATCCTTAAATAATTTAATCTATTCAATCAAACATTATTATTATTATTATTATATTTTTATGAATTTCATTTTGGGTATATTTTTTTAATTTCAATTTTGATTACTTTTTAAAACAAAGTACGAAAAAATCATTGTTTAATAATATTTTACAATAAGTGTTTTTAATAATGATTATCATATATATTATTACTCAAATAATATCTCAAATTAATAAAAGCTAACATATATTTTATTATTGAAAATGATATGTAAAACAAAATAAAAAAAAATAAAGTAATTAATATTCTTCATGAAATATAAATTATATAAGTTCAAAAATGTATTCTATAAATACATTAAAAATAATTTATATAGAATTCATATAAAATATTATTTTATCAAAAATAATAACATATTAAATACATAAAATATTAAAACATGTGCTTTCGAAAAAAAATCTTTAAGTAAATAATTTCATACTTTATCTTGTTTCATGAAAATACATTTACTTAATAAATAACATAAAAATTAATATATTTCCATTAAACTATAGAAATATTATTTCTTAGAAATAAAAATAATATTTTATATTTTATCTTAATTTATATATAGGGTTTAAAATTATTAAGTAAGTATACCTAAGTTTATGTTTAATTATACTTTATTTTTTTTAATATAAAAATCAATAAATAAACATTTATTAAGGGAGAAAATTCTTGGGATGTTACAGTTAGAGTTGTTGAGAGTCGTACGCCACCACATGGTCATCCTACATCAACACACGCCCAATACTTATAAGTAAAACATCACAGTAGACCACATATCCCTTTTTAAATTCTGGTAAGATCAAAACATGGGATGTGCTCAATCATCTCTAGAGCTCCTAAAAATATCCCTAAAATTCTAGGATCCATTAAAACATTAAACATTTTTGGGTAAGTGAAGTCATGGGTGAAAAGGCTAAGAAGAATTTCTAAAAAACTTCATGTAGTATCCTTCCAGACCTAAGAAACTCTTAATCTTGAAAATATTCCTCGGTTTCACCTATGAAATATCTACTAATATATTTTCAGGGTCCACTAAAACCCCATTTTCTAAGATCACATGACCAAAAAAATTAACATCCCCAATCTAGAAGGTACACTTAGAGAGCATAGCATAAAAAAGGTGGTCTTGAAGAGTTCCTAGTATGATCCTCAGGTGTTTCCCATACCCTTTCTCTATCCTAGAGTATACCAATATATCATCTACAAAAACCATAAAAAGGATTCAAGGTACTTAAGGAACACCCTATTCATGAGATCCATGAAACCCACTATAGAATTTTTCAACCCATATGGAATGACTAAATATTCCAAGTGGACATAGCTACATCTGAAGGATTTCATGGGAATTTCTTGTTCTCTAACCCTAACTTGATGATACCCAAATTGTGGGTCAATCTTAGAAAACTAGCTTTCCCCTTTGAACTTATCAAAGATACCATCAATGTGGGTTAAGGGATATTTATTATTTATTGTGACCCTATTCAATTTCTGGTAATAGATTCACAACCAGATGGTTCCATAATCCTTTTTAGAAAATATTATTGGGGTGGCCAAAGGTGAGATTATTAGGAAAATTAAACTTTTGGATTCCAAATCATCCAGAAATAAATTTAATTCCCTCATCTTAGTGGGGATCATACGATATAAGGGAAGAGATATCGAATATGATCCCAACGCCAAATCGATGGTGAACTTCACATAACTCTCCTAGGGTAGCCCTAAATATTCATCAAGAAACACATCTATAAACTCATAAACTATAAGTGTAACCCATTCTCAGAACCTATACCATCATCTTCCAATATAAGAGAAGAGACCAAGAAAATTATGATGCCCATATTTGGAATTAGAGGTCCATATATCCATAATCATGGATCCCATTAACCTTGGAAGACCCGATTACTCCCATCATATTCCATAAAAGCTACTCACTGATGATAAAAATTGATGTGAATCTTGAGACACACCATCCAATCCATGCCCATAATCATGTCAAAAAGGTCCATTTCTAGAACCAATAAGTCCCATTCCAATTCAACTCCTAACAAATTAAGAGCATGATATTGATATTTGAAACTATGTTCTCTCTTCTTGGTAAGTGGAATAACCAAATTTGTGGCATAAGGCATCATCTCGATTGGTAATTTAAGTAGTCCCACAAGAGGGGAATAAATAAAATACTTATAAGAACCTGTATCAAATAAAGTAACGGCTACAGAAAAAGAAATAAGAACAGTACCTCAAACTATTTTTGGTCCTACTTATAATTGCACTAGATTATAATCCATAAAATTAAGGGTTTATGTTTCTTCTGATGCCTCATATTGACTATGACTTATGGATCTACCTTAATCTAACTATTCCCATTAGAGGATCCAACCTTTCCACCACACCCATCAGACTGAGAACCCATATCCATTGATGCCCTAGAATGAGTTCTAACATCCATATGCATTGAAGATCATGTGCCATACTAAGTCTGAAACCCACTCTTATAGAACCCCTACATGTGTCCCAATCACCTACACTGATGGAAAGATCTAGGTGGAACTGGAAACGTTGACCGCATATGCCATGGCCTTCCACACTGGAAGCACAAAACTGAACCACCACCATTGGTTGCAGATAATTTTGGTTGGGATGGGTAGATAGATCTACCACTTCCTTTCTTCTCTAGATCATCACACTTACTTTTCTTCTCAGACATGCCACCACCACCCTGGCCCATAGGTAGAGTCATCCAAAAAAACATGGCTTACATGCCCGATCAATTTTGACCATCATGGCTCAATCAACCACCTCATCATAAGTATTCATCTTAAACAATAAGACCTTTGATTGAATATCCATCCAAAATTCCTTTAAAATATTTTATCCTTTAACTTCCCATTGAAAACCAACACAACTGTGAAACGGGAAAATTCTACAAAGTGGTTTCCATATTCCAACATGGTTTGATCCCCTTAATGGAGATCCAGAAACTCCCGAGTCTTGGAAGGGGACAAGGTATTAAGGAAATATTCCTCATTGAAAAAATCCTTGAAATACATCCAACCCATATTCTCATGCTTCCCAGTTTTAACTATTGATTCCCACCACCTGTGACTCATCCCTTCCATTAGGAATGCAGCACACTTCATTTTAACGGCCTCAGCAGTTCCAAAGAAGTCAATAATCCTCTCAACCTTTTTAATCCACTCTTCAGCTTCTGGGGGGTCTATGAAACCTCGGAAGGAAGGAGGATTGTTTATGAGGAACTCCCTATATTTTTCCTTTTCCAGAGAAAGTTTTATTTCCTTATTATGAGAAGGACCATATCCTTGTCCCGGATCCAGTTCCAAGACATCTCAAACCACTAACTCAACAAATCTCTAATCAACTAGTTTGGGATAATTCTATTAAAATTATTCTCATAGTTAAACATGAGATCTTCAAGGAGGCATGACGCTACATCAACTAACAAGAAAAAAGGAAATCATCAATTCATAAACCATAATTTTTTTCAGTGATAACATGATTTAAACATACACATAAATAAAGGAAACCATAAAAAACACAAACAATAGATTAAACTACTCAACCCCAACTTGGAATCCATACAGAATCTGTATCCTATGAACCACACCTAAATGATTATTCGAACCAAATATAAAACATCCCATGGTGACCCAAGTCCTATCATGAGGTGTGTTAGCTAGACACCCCACTCACAACTAGAACCTCAAACCCATAAAATCCTTTATCCTTTCTATCAAGACTCTTCCAAATAACATAACCCATAGAAAGGTAAAACCTAATTTGATACCATTTTTTCATTAACCAACTTGAGCTACCATCCAACCCAGCACCTTACCCAACTTGTGACATGGCCTGAAGGGCATTCCCAATCCCCAAGGGGTGGAAACTAGTGCATGGGCATTGAGTAACACCTCTAGGAATGGTTTTTCCAATGAGAAACAACCATGAATAATCCAAAAAGATCATGTCATATCAAAACCATTAATCATAATATGATGTATCAAAGGAAACACTACAAGAATAATTTAAACATTTAACACTTTCAAACAAAAATCCAAATAACCAAAAATGGGAGGGTGAACTGACTAGACAAACAATCCTCTATGAAAAAAGTGGGTTGATTCCCTCATTCCACCACCACCAACACTTGTCCAAATAAACCACTATCACAAAGAACCACTATCACCACCACGGAAGGACTTGACTTTGACTAAGTCAAATATAGTAATTTCTACATACAACTAAGGGTGTATATAGGATGTGAGATAACTTTCCTAGTAGGATACCACTGAAAATGATTCCATGCAATGACATTAAATGATAAATTAACTTGTTGGTTTTTAAGAAAATGTAAAATTAAATCTAATTTAAAACATGATTTATCATTAAATATAAAATGAATATGAAAACAAACTAAAATAGAAAACATAGTATGAGAAAAATAGGAAATAACTATGTAATAAGGATTATTAAGGTACTAGGATCCTAGTACTCCTAGTGATTAAATCCTATAAATAAAGGTATGTCTCCTACTCGAGCCAGCCAATCCTCATCATAAATGTTTAGTAAGTGTTGTGAAGTAATCCTGCTAAGGAGATCAGTCATCAGCCCTACTGAATCAGCTAGGGTACTAGACATAGTCTACCCACCTAGATACCCAAAGTTTTCATGTGATCTATTTCAACCCTTATATTAATAAAAATCCATTTTTAAAATCACAAATCAAATAACTAAAACAACACTTTACAATCAACCATTTACAAATGAAAAAAACACCACCAAACCCTGAAATCACACCAAAACCCATGGGAAACAAATTTTTAACCACCCACACAACTTTTAAAACCCATTTTAAAACCATATAAAGAATAGTAAAATCATAAAGTAATGTTAAGGCATGGAACCACCTACCTTTTCCATTAAATCTTCACAAATATGGGTGGAAACCACAAACTATGCCAAGGAGATGCCCTAGAGAAGAAAAAGAACATAAAATCCAACAATATTTAACCTAAATAAATGATATTGAACCCAAAATAGGTCCAAAAACATATTAGAGAAAGGAAAATATAGGATGAAGGGAGAATAGACCAAGAGAAGGGACCAAGAGAGGAAGAACTTACTTAAAGGATTCCTGAAGAACCTAACACAAATCACCCAAATATTGGAGCCCAAGGTAGTAGAGGAGGATATAAAGGAGCTCTTAGGTGTGGAGGGGTTTAATAGGTAAATAAGGGGTGGTTTAGGGATAAAATTGGGGAGGGGAAAAGTTGAAATTTAAAAAAAATGGAGATCTGGAAATCCACATGGTCTCCATACATGCACCAACCGTGCGGAACCACTATCTAAGAGGTTAATGGGACTACATGGTTTCTTGTGGAGGGTGCATGCCCATGTTTTAGTCCATGTATCCTGGATAATTCTACTATTCTGAGTGCATGGTTTCGACTGCGGGGGTTCATGGTTTCTATTAACCATGCACCAAATGTGTGCCTCATACTGTCCAGCCTGAAAAACACCATTTTTCTCAAACAATTCTAGGAAATCCAGGTAATAAAGTTAATAACCAAAATAAAAGTGATAATACATCAAAATAACACCATGTATGTGACACATTTTTATATTAAGTGTCATCGTCTCCTATTTTATTACATTTATAAATTCAATAGTTCATATTTTTTGACAATTCTATGAAGTCTCATGGGCACACACTTTTTGGTTGATTTAATGGGGATTTAGTTTTATAAAAAAGTTATAAATTCACTAAAATCGTTTTAGATTTTATCCAAAATGATTATTATATGGTCATGTATTATATATGATGTGATGCATGGTGAATTTTATGACATCTTTTCAAAAAATGGATTATATAAAAAAGGTTATTGGGGTATGTTTTAATAAGTTATTTTATATGATAAAATACAAGGTGAAATGGCATGATCTTTATGAGGCTTTAGTGCAAGTGGAAGATTTAAGGGGATATGCCCTAAATCCTTATTTACTTGTGATGTAAATTGTTATATATCATAGTGTATAAAATATATTTCATATAGTAAAATATAGATTAAATCAAGGTATATTGTATGACATTGGTTTTAGTATATCATAATACATGAATTTGAGATTTCATACCACTACCTTAATCTTGTCATACTATAGGAATAGGTTATTTCATAGGGTGTGACGAGTCATATTTTATAATTCATATTAAACCTTAAGATTGATCTTGTGAGTAAAACATTAATTATTAGATGTTTGGATATATTTTACATGTAAATTTTATCATTGATTAAATGGTAAATAATGCGAAACATTTGGAAGAATTGTATTGGTCGAGGGTTGATCTAACTGAAGGAATTACTCAAATATTTCATAATTTTCAAGTAAATACTATAGATACTTGGGAAGAATCCCTAAGGGATATAATAGAATGTAGTATTCATAGATGTGGTTATCTCATCAGTATTATCATACCTAGGAAATCTTTTTATACTCCTTGGATTTACCCTCTACCACTCTTTTTTTCGTTATGATATATTAGTATATGGTGGAATAAATGAGGGTTCCAACCAAATTATTGAATAATTTGATCTAAAGAGACACCGTGGATAGAGGAACACATTGGTTACTCCTTGACTATCTTTATCAAACCACTATGATTGAAGACTGCAGTAGTAGACAAAAATGGTAAAAATTAAACCTTCTTCAATTTCTTTAAACATGGTTTTAATTTTTCAGATCATGGTAATATTGGGAATGAGGTTTCTAATGTCTCTTTCAATTATGAACTAGTGTTGTTAAATCCTTATAAACCCATTAAATACAATCCCATACACCCTATGTAACTTGAAATTACATTGTGGTTTTGTTTTCTAGACACCTGCCCATAGATTCCATATCAATTCTTGTCTCATATTCACCTCTCAACTATATCCCAAATATCAAGAATATGGAAAAGAACTATTATGATACCATTTTTTAATGTTACACCACAATACACATGTGCCACCATGTTGAAACGTCAAATATCCTTAAGTTCTCTCCCTAATCACTAGAGGCTTTCACCTAGAAATGAGGGTCATAAAACATTAATTAGGAAACAATTTACCTACTAATGGTCTATTACACAAAACAACCTAATAATAAACATCTCAACAATAATAAATAGTGAAATACTTCAACATTAACTCAAAAATATCAAATTAATATCCTAGAATTCCCAAAAATTCCATAAAATTAAACAAGAATCAAAGATTTTCCTCACATTCCAAAATAAAAAGAGTATATCTGAAATAAACCATAAAAGGATAAGAGAATATCCCACTATGCATAACTTTTAATATCTACAACCTTAGATCCAAAGTGTCTCCAAACACTAACTCCTAACTATAAAGCCTTTTTTCTTCTCTCTAAAAAATATTAAATATATATTTTTTGATAAATAAAAGATATATGTATAATAAGTGACTTTATAGTCCTCAGTAGAAACCACTACAACCCATACCAACCCTATGAGCCAGTATACACATATATAAAAAGAGTTAAATCAAAAAATTATTTAGTAGTTATCATTTTTAGCATGTAATAAATTGTAGTTGAAAACAATTTATTCAAATAAACAAATATTTATTCAGTCAATATTAGTTTTTTTATTAAGTAAGTCAATCCCATTGCTCATCATGTAACCCCAACATAACCTAACTCCATCCATTAATAAGTAATAAACATATTTAGTCACTTCAAGGAAATTTCATCCCACAAAATCATATATATTTGACCCTTCAGGGCCAACCATTACATATCATGGAATATCACATATTCATCCTCTAAGGGTAAACTATCCCATTTCATGCCACATCTCATCTCAACCCACCATAGGACACTTATAAGTGTCCATAATCATTAATATTTCACAATAAAAAAATGGTCCTGGATAATCATCTCATGCATCATTTCAATCCCATCACAATATATTAATTTTAGGATATATCATTTGACATTAACATTTTTATCAAATTGAAATTCATACACAAGAAATAACAATTTAAAAAATAATTTATTTCATCAATACATGAATTTACATATAGTAAACACACATAAAGAAACCTATTTTGGGTCTCTTTAGCACACATTACAGTTTATGACTTATTATACAACCAGTTCCCCATTCAACACTACTATATCCCATTTAAACATAATTTTCATATTTACACAATCCACCAAAATCTAGTAACACACCCTCATATACTTCTCAAGCAAGAGGTTACTTTTCATGGTAATATGGATACGTTTACCCCCATTTTATTCACCTTTTTCACATGAGAAAAATATCATTAAAGTGGTAACATCACCCATTGAACACGCAATAAATTTCATAAACACCATATAAGAAGACCTAAACTCATAATCTATTCACATGAATTTAATATATTTTGTTTGTCACAAACTACATCAATTGTCTCATTCAAACATTATTTCTAGCCCTTGATTGTCCATTTTAATCACTTAATTTCATACACTTAAGTCCATATCACTAAATTGGACAATTATATTACTAATTCACTAATAACCACAATTCGAGAACTTATCCATCATTTTAGGTCTCATTTACCTTTTAAAAATTTATAAAAAATATTATTTTTTCAGAATTAAGACCAATTTATAAGTCAAAAAACACATAAAGTAAACTAAAACATAAAATCAGTACATGTTCTGTATAGAAACACAATTTAAAGTCCATGAGAGAGTAAGAGGTCACTTACCTCAATGAATACAATAAATGTACACAAATTATGGACCCTTATAAACTCCAAGAACATAAGTATTCAAAAATTTAACAAATGAGACACCGTTAATGCATAAAAAATACCATAAATTTGAGCCTGAATAAAGAAAGAATTGATACTAGAATCAAATAGATAAAGGGGATATATTAATGATCCAAATACTAATTAAATGTTTCACAAAATACACCTAGGAAGATTAAATTACAAATTAAGGATAAAATCCTACAACCACAAAATGATATATCTGATGTTATTAAAAAACAAGCCTAAATAAAATTGGGTACCAAAACAAACCTCATCATCCACCCAGTGGTTGGTCCATTGGACCTTATAAAACACCTCTATATCTTAATTAATTATTCCCTTAAAATAAGTTAATTTTTTGATAGCTTCCTCTATATGCAACATCGAACATAAAAGAAACATTGATATATTTAGAAAAAAGATAAATATATAAATATGAGTTTTAAAACCTAGTCATTTAATTTGAAGTAATGAATAGGAGTAATTTATTTCTGAAATATATTTAGAAATAAAATAAATGCTACTTTTAAAATGAATGAAATTCAATTAGTTTACCTAACATGACTAATAAGATTATTTATTGTTTAGAAAAAGTAGTTTTTTAAATTCCTTTTTATAACATATGAATTTATATTTTAAGAAACATATTATTAATTATTATTAAATATGATTGATATTAATAGTTGGTTAATACTTATCTATTTATTAAATGATATAAAATAAGATTAATAACAGTTAATATTTGAAAAATCTTATTTTCCAATAAAAATGGTCTTTTATTATTTTTTATGATTTTATTAAAAAAATAATTTATAAATTTTATAATTTGAATTTTAAATATGGAAATAATTTTTTTATTTAGAAAACAATATTATCTTTATAAAAATTTTGATTTTTTTCCAAAAAATTGATTTTTATTCAAAAAATATTGTTTTTGTAAAAATTATAATTTTTATGATTATTTAAGAGTGTCATACAAGTTTAAAAAACCTCTTAATTATTAATATATTTATTTAATTAATAAAATTATGAATTTTAATATTTTATTGGAGATTATAAATCCTATTTCAAATGTTTTTTGAAAAAATTAAAATTTTAGTTTAATAAAATAATGTGTTTGGTATTTTCTTTAAATCAAGTGTTTTAAAGGTGAGATTTTGTTTTATCTTTCCATTAAAGCCAAATGTATTTTATGTTATTTAAAATAAACTAAATATTTCATGGTAATTAAAAATTTTAATAACAATGTCTTACATGTAACTTTTATGCTTAAAAACACACTTTTTCTGAAAATTATTTTTACATTCTATGTGTGCTAATCTTAAAATTAACTTTTCAAAACCATATAAATATTATTTTATAAAATTATATATAGATTTGAAAATAGTAAGAAAAAAATTATTTAAATTTTTCAATTTAAAGTTTATCATTAATATTAATTACTAAGGTTAAAAATTAATTACTAAAGTTAAAGTAAATTATGGCAAAAGCTATAAAAAGTTAAAAGAAAAGGCCTTAATCACTCACATTTGTCTCCAAAATGAGTATTACGGATATTGTTTTACCCAAAATCACTTTAAACTAAACGTTTCTATTTTTTAGAGACATTTACCTTATAATAGTGACATTACATTATTGAAGATGTTAATGGTGATTCCAAAAGCGTGCTCCTCTTCACTTAGAAAAAGGTAACACGTCCTCCACTTAAAGAATCACCTTCCATTCAAATTTCACATTGAAACTCAACTAAATTTCTACTCCTAGTACCTTATCCCACTTCAAAAATCCTCTACTCACTATTATTTAGCATAATTCCTTCATTTCAAATCATAATTCTTAGAGAAAAGTCAAGTCCCCGATATGAGTTTCCTCTTCTTCTAAGTGTTCCCTTCTGGATTTTTACTATACTAACCTTATATAACATTATGAATATAATTAAATAGGTATAATTATTAAATTTAAATTTATTATATTAATTAAAAAAGTATTATCCAACCCATTTTATCTACTAAGAAAAACTAAAACATCGATTATGACTGCATGCGAACTACCACCTCCACGATGAGATGTGGTTCATTTTTCATCAAATCATCTCAAGGATTGTATCAAGAATGGATTTTATTAATATATATTTTTAATATGTAACAAATAAAATTATTAAAGGATCATTTTATATATACCTAAAATTTTTCCATTCATTGATAAATGGGATCCTTAATCATGTGTGTGTGCAAACTACCGACTCCATTAACGATGAATTTAATTTTTCATCACCATCCATTATTGACGGTTCCTATTATGGGTTTAATGAGTATATATTATGTCATTTACATGTTTAATATTCTTTATATATCACATTATCAATAAATAAATACATCCCCTTAGTCATTAAATCATTATAACACATTACCATATGGTCTAATTAACCTCCTATGTTAACGATGGTATAACAATTACATCATAAATGATTTTGGTAGTCATAAAATGGTTATAAATTTTAATAATTATATAATTATTATTTTTTAATTATTTTATAAATTTATTTTTAATAATAAAAATATTTATTAATATATCACCTTTTGATCATTAAAAACGTCAATAACATATTCATCGTGATATCTATTTTCACAACCCGTATTCAAGTCTCTCAACTAATAAAAATGGTAATTATATAATAATTGAAAAAAATTATTATTTTATCTTGAATTTTCCAAATATTATGAACTTTAAACCTATTAATGATAATTGATCATGACCTCATGAATTTTATAAAAAATAAGAAATCGAATGTTCTAATAGCTAACAATTCAAATAAATTGTAATTGGTTAATATATTTGTAAAATATGGTAATTAAATAGTTATAAAATTGGTATAATGTTTATATTATGTTTATGAGATAATTTAATAAGATTTTTACTTTCATTATATAATAGGATAGATCATAATGAAGTAAGCAAGAATGCAGGGTAAGGGTTTTCATTGCAAATTCATCTCTTTGAGACAATATTTGTATTATGAACCTAATTTCATTTAATTGATGTATATAATTACTATTTGAGACATCATTTCATAAAATATTTTTTAATAATTTTATTTTAATTTAATTTAAAATCCCTCGCTTTCAAAGGGTTTTTATTTGAATTTTTCTAAAGTCAAAAGGCTTTTCTTGGTCTAAATTATAATTCTTTGAGACATGATACAAGTTATGTACCATGTTTCTTTTTTATATTTTGTATTGATTTAATATAACATGACTAATATATAATTTATTTATGTAAATAATTTGATATATTAATACAAATCAATTTTGTTTCTTTAAATTCTTTTTGAATCAAGTGTTACCCCAGTCGTATGAGTTTTGATAACCCAATTTTCATTTATTGAGGTTTGATCATTCTCCTGAACTTATTTCATATAATTTTTTGCAAAATATTCCATTTTATTATATTATCTGGTATAATATAACCATTTTATGAAGATATAAATTCCTACCATATAAATCTTTATAAAAATATTTCTCACTACTTTGGATATGTTTCCCATAAGGGATATTGGTAACTCAAATCTCCTTCATTGAGTTTTAAAGTATTATATTAAGAATTTTTATTCCATTGTTAGATTATACCATCCCAATATTTTATTATATGGTATTTTATAATCTTATTTGGGAAGGTAATGTTTTAATAATTTTTTTATTAAACTTTTTATAATCTGATTTTTGAACAAGGGTATTTTTCAAAATTTTAAATAGGGGTTTTCCTTTTACTTTAATATGTTTTTTCTTCTACTATAAATTTCTCCAAAATGAAACTTATGACTTTTCAAGGACTTATTATTGAATATTATTTTTCATGTAATGTCTTTAAACGATTTTTATCTTCTAATTTTGAAAAATAATTTTAGAACTGACCTATAATTTCCTCTTTTATGTTAATGTTAAAAATATTTTCTAAAATATATTTTAACTTTTAACTTCAATTTTTATTTTCCTTTTTAAAATTATTTTGCATAATAGGGTTCAAATTTCACTGTTTATAATATAATATATATATATATATATATTTCTTTTGTGGTAATAAACTCTCATTTCTAAACTATTCAATTCTTGATCCCTTCTAGGGTTGCATCATTCAAGAATTATTTTGTGAGGATATTTTTCATATATGTTCACATCATTCTAAGTTTAATTTGTTAAACTAAGGATATGTTCTTTATATAACATTGATATTATTTCTATAAATGGATTATGATCATGTTATTATAGTATTAACATAGTTTTATACTCATTACTCCATAAAGTTTGAACATCACATTTTACATAATTCATATTAGATGATGTTTAACTATAAATAATATCATTTTATTGTCATGGTGAAAATTATTTTTGTTTTTTTATGTTTTTATTATAATGAATATTATTATTGGAAATTTGACTATGAATATTTTAAATATCGACCATCTTTCTCTAGATGGGTTGTGATCATGTTATCCATTTTATTGAAATAAGTAAATGTATTGGCATTCTTGATGATTATTGAATACTAATGCAGGTTTTTTATGTATTATAATTCCATATTTTTTATTGTATGGATATTTTTGGTTTTATTTCTCTATAGGTTACTCATTTAATAGTATTAAATTTATATGTAATGCTTTTGTTGAATAAATTGGACTTAAATATATAACGGATGGGGTCTAACTTTATATATCCCCTCAAAGAATTTATAGGTCTCATGAGATAATACATATTGGGTTTTGGTGTATACATATCCCCTTATTAGTATAGTGTCTTAGGACAAGGCCTTGACAACTTGTTTTTGATGTCTGACAATATTCATTCCACCGGTATGAGATCGGTATTATTGATATCCATGTTTTCATTAATTTTCATGGATATAGAATACTCTTAGTTTTAGTTGATTATGGATTTATTTGGATTATTTATTCCTCCCATACTATGATTATGTTTTTTACATATTCATTTACATGTTTCCCTTATGGGTAGTTTTATATCATCCATTTATTTTTTTTTCTATTCTTTAGATTATGAAGAAAAGTACTAAACGTGACATGTTTATAAGTATAGAAAGTGTGAAAGAATTTTTGGTAGATTTTAGGAATCATTATGGATTAAGTAGTTTAGTATATATTGGAAAAAAATTATTTTATACAAAGAATATATTTATTTCTAGTTTGTGGCCTTATGAACTAGTGATTAATATCGATGCAAAAAAAGGGAACAGGATGAGAGAAGTTTCTCTCTCTCACTAAACCGGTGGCTGATTAGGGTTGGGCAATGAGAATTCTTCCCCCTAGTCTCTTCGACACCCATCGGTTCTTCAGAATAGGGGCTCCCAGATCTGCGGCATCGCATGATTTTGAGGTTCTTACTCCTTATGGCTAGTGTACGACGGCATCCGGTGGAGACGCGGTACCGACCTCCTCGGTTGAGCAGAGTGTGGCGATGGCATCAGGTCACGAGGATGGTGACCTCGCGGCGACGAACAGAGGAATGGCATGGCCTGATGTTGTTCGATCTATTGACGGCGAGCTCGCGACAGCGTCCGAAGGAATTGTGGCTCTGAGTTCTGTGGTTGTAGGGAATGCACCAGCGGTTGCAGATGATTTGGGTTGCGATGGTAGTGACCTAGCGGCGAACAGAGGTTTTTTGTCTCGGCCTAGATCTATGGGTGGGCATGGTGCGATGGAGTCGGTGGTAGTAGTCGAGACTGATTCATGTGCTCCTGCAAGACTGGACCGAAATTGTTCTTTCGATGCTGAAATGGTGGTCAATATCCAGAAGGCCACATGTGCAGGAGTGGTCGGGGAAGGAACTGGAAACACCAAGACGACCTCTGATTAGACAAACCTAGAGAATCAGATTCAGGCAGGACATGCTCATGTGGAAGGGCATTCTTTGAATTGTTCCTTTGCTTGTTTCAAAGGTGTACTTGACTCCTCTATCCGAAGAAAGGGAAACATTGATCACATCAAAGAGTATCCCGACGCTGTTTCTGGGCAGCTTAAGATGGGTGAGTTCTCAATCATTGCTCAATTATTTCTTCCTAAATGCTCTCAACCTTTAAACATTGATGAACTTAAGAAGCGTATCTCGTAGATTTGGGGATTTACATCCTAGAAATGTGTCTCTCTAGGACGAGGATACTTTCATATGCTCTTCCCCATGGAGGAAATGAAAATTCGAGCTTGGGGCTTTGGTTCCATTGCTCTCAAACCAGGGATTGTTCACCTCAGAGAATGGGATAAAAATTCAATCCATTTGAGGTTAGGAACACCACCACAAAAATTAGGGTAATAATGTATTGGGTTGAATTTGATTCTTTGGCACCCCAAAATTTTGTATGATATTACTCTGTCAATTGGGATTCCTATCAAAATTGACAAGGAAACAGAAGTGTCTCGATTTGGTCACTATGCCCTGTTTTTAGTTGAGGTTGAATTGGGATCAAATCTAGTTGATAAGGTTATGCTTGCAACTGATGATGACATTATTGAATTGAAGATCGTTTATGAAAAAATGCCAAAGTTCTGCAAAGACTGTAACATTATAGTTCATGAATCGTCTACCTGTAGGCATTCAACTGTTTGCAGCTTTTGTGCTTCACGTGGACATGAACTGAGAAATTGTCCTAAAAAGACCAAAAGTACACATGTTCGGAAGCCCGATTGTAAGGGTGGTGATGGACCCACCATTCCTGTTGATAAGAAAAAAAGCACAAGGATTTGTTCTTGAGGATGTTGTACATCCTACAGTTGATGATAAAGGTCACATCTATGCCTCTACTTCTAAGAACAAATCAAAATCCTGGGCTGTCATCTTTTCTGAAGAGGCGAATTTGCAAAATGTTGATACTCAATATCAAGGCAAATGTGCTAATTTGCAGAAAACTCAAATTTATTCGCCTCCCCAATTGTCAAGAAAAGTTGATAACTCTAAAGCTGGAAAAGAGACTACATATTTCACTCAAAAAGAATCTCATTATCCACCTTCAAATGATGGGATGATTGCTTCAGATATCCGAAAGGGTAAGAAAAAATTACAAACTAACTTTCCTGTTGTTTCTAATCCTGTTCATGCTTCTTCAAAACCCCCTGTAGATAGTGAAGGCTTTCAGCTTGTTTCTTACAAGAAGGAAAATTCATCATTTATTTTGACTACAGGTAACCCTTATTTTGGTCAACATATTGATGATGATTCTAAGATGTAGGATACCACTCAGGGCTCTCTTTATGAGACTCAAGAGACCCTTGTCCAGACTACTTCAGTTGATGGGGTTGCTTCTCCTGGAAAATACAAAGAGCATGAAGACAGTTATGATTCTGACAGCACCAGTGCTGAGACACTTTTAGAAAGGCCACAAGCGCTCCCTACTAGTAGAGGAAGATCAAGAGGTCAAGTTCGGGGTTGTGGAAGGGCAGAATGGAATGCAATTCAAGAAGAAGAGAGAAAGGTAACTGCCAGGTTAATGAAAAAGATAGGTAGATAGTATTTTGCCTTGGGCTTTTCCATGTTTCCTGTTATCTTTCTGGATAATCTCTTTTGGTTTCTTTTCAATTTAAGAGGCACTGCCTCCACCTTTAAAAAAACTAGTGGTTAATACCATTTGAGGGTTAAATATAGAGATAATTTTAGAGGAATATATAACTTCATTGTGGTTTAATTTCATGGAGATTAAAATGGTTTTAGGAAAAGTGTGATATGGATAATATATGAGTAGGGTATATAAATACTTTTATATTTTATTATATGAATGTATTAATATATTTGAATAAAGATAAGTAACTTGATATAGCCTAAGAGAGTAAGAAAGATGTCATGTTAGAGGTTATACCTAAAATGATGATTATGTTAAGAACACCCTCACCTGTTTTATTCAATGAGTACAAATTAAAATTATAAGGAAATAATTCATTTAAGGGGGGTGGGGGAATTTATCACCCAAATATCTTAATAAATGGTCACATTTAAATTAGTCAATGTGTTAGATAACTTTATCCTCATGCTACATCTAACTTAAAATAAACTATGATATATTTAGATAAAATATAAATATTTAAGTATAATCGTTAAAGTCTTGACATTAAATTCGTATGAATGAATAGGATTAACACTTTATGAAATATATGTATAAATAAAATAAAGGCTACTTTTAATATGAATGAAATTCAACTACTTACTTAAAATAAAAAATAAGATCATTTATTACTTGGGAATCTGTTTTTCTAAAAAAAATCCTTTTATGCAATATAAATTTCTATTTCAAGAAATATAAGATTAATTATGAAAAAAATATATGAATAACTTTTTAACACTGATTTATTTTTTAAATGATATAAAATAATAATAATAATAGTTAATATTTGAAAATGTCGTTTTTTAATAAAATTGGTTTTTTATTACATTTTATGACTTTATTAAAAAAATGGATTTATAAATGTTATAATTTTAATTTCAAAAAATAGGAAATAATTTTTGGATTTATTATAATAATAATATCTAAATATGATTTTTGTTTTGAAAAATATTGATTTTTTTAGTGGAAAATACGGGTTTTGTGAAACTTATAATATTTATGATTATGTATGCATATCCTAGAAATTATAAATACCTTTTAAGTAACAAAAATGTATTAAATTAATAAAATTATTCATTTTAATATATTATTTGAACTTTTAATTCCTATTTCCAACATTTTTAGAACTAAATTAAAATAGTAGTTTAATAAAACAAATTTTTCGATCTTTTCTTTGAATAAAGTACTTTCAAGGTGATATTTGGTATTGTATTTAAGTAAAAGCTGCATAAATTTTATTTGATTTAAAATAAAACTAATATTTCATAAAAAATTTGTGCTTTTAATAATTATGTATTACATAAAAATTCGATGCTTAAAAATAAACTTTTTTATAAAACCTATTTTACGCTTTATCTACGCTAATTTTAAAATTAAATTTTCAAAACCTTAAAATTTTATTCGATAAATTTATTTATAAATTTTAAAATAATAAGTTTGAAATTATTTAAAGGGTTAAATGTTAATTTTTTTTAATATTCATTACTATTGTTAAATATTAATTATTAAGGTAATAGTAAATTTGGGTCAAGGTTAAAAAATTTAAAGAAAATAGTCTTAAAACACTCACAGTTGTCTCCCAAATGAGTGTTTGAGGAGATTTTAGACCCAAAATAAATCTACCCTCCTCTTTTTTACATTTTATATCTATTGAAATTGTAATAGTGACATTAAATTGTTGAAAATTTTAATGGTGTTTCCAATAGTGTCATTCTCTTTACTTATAAAAAGGTAACATGTATTCCACGTAAAAACTCACCATGACTTAGAATTTATATTTGATTGTCTTAAAAATTTCTCCTCTTATAAAACTATAACACTTAAAAAATCTTATGGTTACTATTTTTTATCATAATAATTTCATTTCAAAACAGAATTCCAAAAGAAAATTCAAGTCCCCGATGAGAGTTTCCACTTATTCTTGTGTTTCCTTATTAATTTTTACTATTATAACCTTATCTAAACATAGAAATACAATGAAATAATTATAATTATTATACTTAAATTTAATTATATTAATTAAAAACAACTATTCATTCCATTCCAACCATTAAGAAAACCCAAAACATCAATTGAACGTTAGTGCGGACTATAACCTCCACAATGCGATGTGGTTTTTTTCATCACCACCTATCAAGGATGGTATCAAGAATGTATTTGATGGATAAATATTTTTTATATTTCACAAATAAAATTATTAAATTACAACTTTTCATATACCTTCATTATGTTTATCAATTGAAAAATGGGATAGTTAATCACATGTACTTGCAAATTACCACCTCCACGGACGAAAATTTTAATTTTTCATCACCACCCATCATTGATGGATCCTAGAATAGATTTAATGAAAATATATTATTTTTATTAAATGTTTATTATTATTTATATTTAGAATTATCATAATCTAAATACATCCCCTTAGTCATTAAATCATTATAACATGTTTCCATATAGGTCGACTTAACCGCCTATGTAAATGATGTTATAAAAATTATGTAATAAATGATTCTAGGATGAAATATAATTGTAATACAACGTAATAATGATATATTTAATATTTTTATTGATTCTTGAAATACTCAATTAATATTTAAAATATTTATTGATATATCACATTTCGGTCGTCAAAAATGTTGAAAACAAGTTCATTATGATTTCCAGTTTTGCAAGCCATATTCATGTATTTAACCTAATGAAAATGGAAATTCAGTAATTATTAAAAAATAATTATTATTTTATCTTTAATTATCTATAAATTATTAAATTTAAACCACTTATTGAGAATTTATCTCTCCTTCATGAAATTTATATGAAACAAGTAACTGAAAGATTTAACAATTGATAATCAAAATAAACAATAAGTTAATATATTTGAGATATATTGTTATAAAATAATTATAAAAAGGTTAATGTGTTTATATTAAGGTTATAGAATATTCTATTTAGATATTTATATTCATTATATAGGAGGATATAACACATTCGACTAAGAAGGAATACAATGTAAGGATTTTTATATCAAATTCCTCTCTTTGAGACATGTTTTGTATTATGAACATAATCTAATTTATATGGTGTATATAATAACTATTTTAGATATCATATCATGAATTATATTTCAATCATGGTATTTGAAGTTAAATTATAATCCATCTCATTTAATGGGTTTTTATTCAAATATTTCTAAATCTGTAAGGCTTTTCTTGGTCTCAATTTTGATTCATTGTGACATGTTGCATGTTATGAACCAGGTTTTATTTTTATGGTGTTACATTTATTTACTATCAAATTATTATTCTATACTTTATTAACTTTTAATTCATGATATATACTATGAAAAATCCATTTATTTTCTTCTCATTTATTTTGACTCGATTGTTACCCTAGTCATCGGTATTTTTGGAAACTCAATCTTCATTCATTGAGTTATGATCATTTTGTGGAAATTATTTCATATAAGTTTGGTAAATTATTCCCTTTAAATTTATTATGTGTTATTATCCCATTTTGTTGTATAGATACATATTTTTACTGCATAAACCCTTTAAAAAATTCTCACTTCTTAGGATATATTTCCCATAAGGGATATTGGTAACATAAATATCCTTAATTAAGTTATAAGGTTTTATCTTCAACATTGATCTTTCATTATTGGTTTCAATAGACCTAAAATTTTATTATAAGGTATTTTATAATCATATTTTTGAAAAAAAAAGTTTTAATAAAAAGAAGACGTCATTACCCTTTTAACAACGTGATTTTTGAAAAAAATGTATTTTTCAAAATATTAAAAGGGGGTTTTCATTTCACATTCAAATGTTTTGTATTCCAATACACATTTATCCAAGACAAACCTTATGGATTTTCATGGCCCGTTTATTAAATATTATTTTTAAAAGTATGTATTTCAATGATTTTTTACTTCACCTTTTTAAAAATGCATTAGGAAGTGACCTATATCTTCCACTTTTATATTAATATTAAAAATGTATTCTAAAATATTTTTTAGGTTTTCACTTCCATTTACATTTTTATTTTCAAAATTATTTACCCTAATAAGGTTTATGTTTCACTCTTTATACACTAAGATATATTTATCTTTTTGTGTAATGAACTCATTGTACCAAACAATCCAATTCTTAATAACTTCTTTGGTAGCATCATTTAAGAATTATATTGTGGGGATGTTTCCCATCTATGTATATATCTTTCTAGGTTTCCTTTGTTACACTAGGGATATGTTATTTTCAAACCATATTCCTTTATATGGATGGTTTATGACCATTTTATTCTAGTATTAACTTAGTTATATACTCATTTCTATATAAAGTTTGAACATCACATTTTTCGTAATTTGGATTGGGTGATGTTCACCTAGAAACAATGTTATTATATTGACATAGGGAAAAGTATTTTCATTCAATATGTTATTATTCAAATATAGATGATTATTTATAAGTTAACTATGCATTTTTTGGCCATCCACCATTTTTCTCTAGATGGTTTATGATCATGTTATCCATTTTATTGAAATAGGGAAATGTATTAAACTTATTGATTATTATTAACTACTAAGGCATGTTAATTATGTATTGACATTCCAATTTTTTAATTATATAGATATATATTCTTTTATTCATCTATATATTCCTTATGGAATGGTATAAAATGTATTTTTGACTCTTAAGGGGAATTAATTTCACTTAGAAAAGTGATGGGTGGGGCCCAACATTATATATCCTTTTGAAGCATCAACAGATCTCATGATAAAAAACATCTTGGGTTTGGTGTATACCCCCACCCAATATCAGAAAAGTGTCTTAGAATAAGGCCTTGAAATCATGTTTTTGATTTGAGTAATTATTCATTCCATAAGTATGAGGCTAATATTATTTCCATCAATGTTTTCATTAATTTTCTTGGATATAAGATGCTATCAATTTCAGTTGATTATGGCATTATTTAGATTATTTATCCTTTCATTTTATGCTTATGTTTTTTACAGCTTTAGTTATAAGTTTCCATTATTTACCATTTTATCTCACCCATTTATTATATATCCATTACCTAGGTTATGAAGAAAATTAGTACACTAAAATTTTTATAAGGATAACACAGGTGAAAGAATTTATGGGAAATGTTGAAGGATTGTTATGGATTAAGTAGTTTCATATATAGTGGAAAAATGTATACATGATAATATGATCAAGGTATTTTCTAGTTATTTTTTATCATAATTATCTAAATATCTAAACCTGAAAAGATACTTTGCGTTTCGATATTAAATAATCATTATTAATTTTTTTATTAAGGAAGGTTATATCCAGGATATTATTCTTTGTATCAAAGATATTATATGATGTACATGTTTATAGAACTAGATATGGGAGTGTAGGTTTGGGGTATCACACCTACTCTAATTACTATGTGAAAGGGTACCTGTTAACCCACCATTAAGTACCCATTTTCCTCTCCTCAACTAATCCAATAAGATCTATGTACATCTCCTCATTCCCTCTCATTTCTCCAAGTAAAACTCTAAAAACCGTCTCTAAATATGATCTAAAAACTTAGAAAGACTTATAATTAAATAATATACATACCTAAATAAAATATTTCATTACAAAACCTAACCAAATCCATAATTAAAAATTATCACAATGTACTCAACAGATTATTGAATTCTACTTCATTGAACCTTTCGAGGCTATACAAGGCTCAACTCTATGAAGAGTTCCCATCTTGTTTTCCTAATTTATAAATAGTCTAAATAACATGTTTAAATAATTTATGCACATAACTAAATCAAGTAATACTATATTTTCAACTTTTTCATTCTTAAGGGTCTTATTAAACCTCAAATTCCACTTCAAGCCCTATTGACCATATCCTAGGTTACACATACTAGCACATCCTAGCCCGCCATCACACCACACATGAAAATATATATAAATCAAGGGAATGTGTAATAACCCACCTACCATATAATAGTTTTATAAGAGTCTTAAAGCATCATAGGTATATTCTCCCCTAATTTCCAAAAATAATATAATTATATAAAAACCCCTAAAATTAGGTATTTAATGGTGAATCTATGATTAAATGAAGGAAATTTGAGAAATAATGGGAAAATGGGTTTATACTTACTATTGTGAGGCTATTAAATGAGATGGTTGAAGATAAAATAATAATCATAGAAGTTAGAGGAAGAATAAGGAAGAGGGGAAGATTAGTTTTATTATTTTCTCTTTGGGCTCCAGACTGGTCTGAAGTGAGGGTACGAGTGAGCTGGATTTTCTTTAAACATAAATAAAATTTTAATATTTAATTAAAATTTTATAGAATTGAATATCAATCCAAAAAAATATCATTAACCCTTAACTAGAGGTATGGTGGCCACTTAAGACCCAGTATTTAGACATCAGGTGTCCATTGGATAGGTAGTGGCTTCAATACCACTTTCAAATCCTATCGGACTTCTAGTGGTAGCCCACTTACCTTCTGGTGGGGGCCTACTATATCCCATATTTTAATTATTATTTCCCAGAGCCCAATGCTTCCTCCTTAGTCTTTTATTCCCAATATAACACCTCTAAAACCTCTCATTTGACACTCTAAACATGACCAAAAGGCCCCTACTCCGATCCAAATTTCCAAATTCAAATTCCCCAAAATCCACTTCCACTAGATTATAGTTTATAAACTAATTCTAATACCACACATAGACACGGGTCATTACATTGACTCTTCAAATAATAAAAATACCAATTACACTATAATAAATACATCATCTGGTATAAAATGAAAAATATGTTAGTCCGCATAAAAGATATAAAAAGGAAATATTTGTGATATATTTATATCATATGTGTATTTTTCCAAGGAATATATATCACATAAAATGATATAAACCATTCGTACCATGTGATATGGGATTAATTTACTTTATTCCCTGATATTTTATATTTATATTAAATGATTAAGTTATTTTTACAAATGGGGAGAGATATAATTTTTAAAGTTTACTTTTTTTAGGTGCCTTCAACTAACTCTATTATATAATTCACAATTATTTTTTAAAGTAATCCATTTTAAATACTTTTATTGTTACCCTTTATTTTTTATTATCATAAGTGGGGTTGAGTTTAAACCCAAATTTTATATCATTTTATATTATTTTGGTTTTCATAAGTATATTTATTTTCAATCAAACTTCTCAAACCCTTGTATTTTATGTTTTTGGTTTGGCTTTAATGTGTTGTGTATTATAATCACCATTAAGAGGGATATTGTTGGATCATACCCAATATCTCATATATCATCATCTAAATTGATATATTTTAATGATCACAAGACACTAATATATTTATCATTCATATTTTATTAAGTGTTTTTTTATAAACAAATTAAATAAGTTTCTCATATTGTATAAATAAAATGTTTATAATTTCCAAGAAAAGATGTATAATTTCTAGAGAGTTATCTCATGGAAATATATTTTATATTTTAGAACTCTAATGAAATAATTTTGGAACAAAAATTGAAACTAGAAATAAAACTTTTAATATCAACTAAATGTACAATGAAAATTATAATTAAATCAACCTACGTGAATATAATGATATGCATTATTATAGGAATTGTAAGGATTAAATATTATCTAAAAATGAAACTGAATGTTGATATCAATAATTCACTATAACAACACTTTATCTTTTATATTATGATGAATATAGAAGACATAGATAAATCCAATTTAAATGAATAAATTATTGACATTAATTATCTATTTAACTACAAAGTTCAAACCAATTTTATAGTTATTTGATGATAGATGTCAATGTTTTGAAAATCTAGGAAGAAGTTTTGAACGATCACTATTGGATATACTAAATCTAGTTTTGACCTTTTGATGGTACTGGGGCATGTAGTGGAAGTCAGTGGGTCAGGGATTTAAAAAAAATCATCATTGGGAAAATGAAACATCATAATCTCCAGTGATATGAGCCTTAGTGGAGTCCAAGGATCTCACATGGATAATCAAAGTAAAAAAATAAAAACAGAAAGGTTAGCTTGTCTAAATCAAAGCATGCACAATAGTATGTTTTCTTCGGTTATAGTTGGTCGAATGATGTGATCTCAAACCCCTCAATATCATCCACACACACTTCAAGAATCTATGTATATGCATATTATTGAATTCTAGGTTCTAGAATAAAGCTCCAACAATTCCTTCAATATTGCAATGATCACCTAGATCTCAAGCCTTTGATCTTCAAAGGCATTCTTGGATTGATCACTCAGATAGAACCTTTATCTCTCTAGGATACAGAAGGATAAAGGAGTTATCAATCTATTGGAATTAATATTATATGGAAATAAGCTCCTCTAGTCTTATATAGTGGATTCCCAAAATACCTAGATTGGGTTCCCCAACCCCCATATGTTTAACGTCCACTAAATTAGAAATAAATGAATATTTATAACAAACTAATTGCATCCTAAACATCATTTATGTTTTATCACCTACTTGTAATATATAATAAATATATTACATGGTAAAATCAATTCATTAACGAAACTCATAATTCATGAAAAATTAAATGAACCATGAATATAAAAATAATATTCATTCATATAATATTTTTCAATGTATTCACTTAATACATTTTTAATAATTTTATAAAATAAATTCAACCGAATTATTATAAACATTAATGATAATGAGTTTTTTTATTCTTTGGATATATATAAAACTTTGACAACTCTCAGACCCCATGCTGGGGATCATCATATCATATAGACCTATTCACCAGAATATGGGAGACTCTTGAATATGCTATTGTGTGTAACTCTCTATGTCCTTTTCTCTATAGCAGTGAATAATTATTCATAAACCAGGAGTAGAGTTTAAAAACCCATCAATGCCCCTAAAGAGATAAGGAATATTCATAAAAACAAAAACCATCCTACAAACATACAATGTGTAATATAATATCTTTGTCCCATGATATCTCATAAATAAGGATGTATAGATTTTGTCATCATCCAATCTTGCTTTATTATTTGTTAATCTAACTGGATGGACTTATCTTATCTTACCATGGATATAGAATTAATGAAGGTAATACCAACCTAATTAACTAGTCCTGATACATCACTTCCTCAATATGGAACTAACCATTTCTATCTTGACCATTCAAATAATTCCAAACCACCAAAGACACACCCAACACAAGCTGCCTCATCATGAATTAAATGTCATGGTTTTTTCCTTACACACAATCAAATGGAACAAAATGATAATGATCTCAGGTCAGGGGACCAATACACATGTTCTTATATAAGAGAAACCAATGAAACTAAAAACATTCAGTGTTCCTATTGGTGGGTCTGCCCTCATGATCTCATCTACTCAAGATCACCAAGTGTGAACTTCATGAAAAAAATATCTATGCTTATGATCCCTTGGCACCTGATGATCACACATCATCTATGTAATATCAGTATGGTATATCTGGAACATAAGACTTTATTTTAAGATTATTATCATTGTTTTTTAGGTTCTCATTATAGCATGGGAACTACTATAACATTTTGATATGACATGTAATATAAGGAAATTAACATATTATAATAGACTTATAAGTATTAACGCTATTATGGTAAGATGATAATATGTATATATAAAAAATTATACATGTAATGGTAATAAAATAAAATAAATAATTAGGGTTTAAGGAACCAATTTTCAACACTCCCACTTACACTATAGAAAACTACTCACATGTCTTATCCTGGTATCTCTCATATGAGAATCATGCATCTGTAAAGATATGGATTTAGGCAAGTAAACTTTCACATTATTCTTTGTAGATATTATGATAACTATGACTTCACCACTTTAATGAAAATTAATAAATAGATAAAACATATGAAGCATTTTATTTTTCCTCTGGTGTGACCTAGGACCCTTGTTAAGCACCATTTCTACAGTATTATCACAATAAACTAGAATAGGGTATGCACTTATAGGGACAACATTAATGTATGAGACAAATATTTGTATCCAAACTGCCTCCTTAACTATATAAAAATCCATTATATACTCAAATTCATCTGTTTAATTGGTGACTATAAGTTTCTTCAAGATTCCTTATCTCACCACACCTTTATTTAATAAAAATACATATCCTCTCTATGATATCATATCATCATGATCTTTCTGGAAACTAGAATTACAGTGTCCTCTCACTATTAGTTCCTCATCTCATCTGTACACTAGAAATATATCCTTTATATGCCTCAAGTACTTCTTATATTTTTTATATCTACCCAATACATCTCTCATATATTATATTTATATCTTCCCACTATGATTAAAGAAATCACAGCATCAAAACTACTAAATAGAAAATCATACTGATAGATCCCATTATATAGGAATAATGGACTATACTCATTCTTTCAATCTAATTATGTGTTTATAGACACATTTTAATGGACAGATTAATACCATGTGACATTGGAAACATCCCTCTCTTGGATTGTTCCATATTGTACCTTTTTATTTACCTTTTCAATATATATACATTGACTTTTCTCAATCATCCTCTGATATCTATCTTGATAGATCTTAATCCCTAGAATGTAGGCTGCTTCACCTAGGTATTTCATGGAGAAGCATTTATTTAACCAAGTATTAACTGACTATAAAACTTAAACTTATTTTCCCATATTTAATATTTTATCAACATATAATACAATGAAATTGATTTCATCCTCATTAACTTTATTATATACACACATATTTCTTTCATTATTGAAAAAACTAAATTCTATTATGGCCTCATAAAAATGAACATTACATGATCATGATTCCTACTTCAACCCAGAAATAGATCTATGGATATTACACACTTTATTGGTATTCATTAACTTAACAAACCCTTTTAGTTGAGTCATATAGAAATCTTCAACTAACATCCCATTTAGAAAAGCAGTTTTTTCATCCATTTTTGAAATCTCATAATAATGGAAGGCTATTATTGCAATTAATATTATTATAGATTTAATCATTGAAATTAGTGAGAAGGTTTCATTTTAATTTATGCCTTAACATTTCCTAAAACCCTTCTCTACCAATCTTATCTTATAGGTATTTACCTTACCATCCATGTACATCTTTTTTCTTGAATAACCATTTGCACCTAATGGGTTTTACATTAGTTGGAGTGTATACTAAAATCCAAAATTAATTTTGATACATTGAATCCATCTCAAAATGCATGGAATATTTCCATTTAGCAGCATACTTTCTCTTCACTTCTTCCTTTTAGGTTAGAGGTTCATCATCCCTAAAGAGTAATGTGTCACCTGACTCAGTGATAAGAAAACCCTGATGCTCGGGTTATCTAACCTCTAGAGTAGACCAACATAATACCTGTGTACTGAGAACATATTCACCTCCCATTGTCACTTGTGAAGATTACTCTTATACCAACTCTTGTTCATATAGAGCATCAACTTCATCAAAGTTAATCATTCTCTAACTATTTCCATTATAAAGTTTTTCCCTTTCTAGAAACATGGAATGTCTCATCATAATTAATTTCTTATATAAAGGGTTATATATTTAATATCCTTTATTTTATTTACTATAACCTGTAAATATTATCTTCATTCCTTGGGATACCAATTTTTCATAAATTATAGTCTTGAAAAAAACCTCACATCCCTATATATTTATGTTTGATAAACTATGTTTCTTTCCATGCAACAAATCATATGAAATCTTATCTATAGATTTAGTTTTCACTCAATTAACAGTATATGCCACTATCTGCAAGGTGTATCTTTAAAATGATATTGGAAGAGATACTCGACTCATCATTGATCTAACTATATCAAGTAAGGTCTGATTCCTCATTTCATTATCACCACTCCACTATGGTGTATAAGGATGAGTGAGTTGGGATATTATCCCACACTCCTTTAAATGATCAATGAAATCTTGGTTAAGATACTCTCTACCTCAATCTAAGTAGAGTTCCTTAATCTTGTTACCATGCTGGCTTTCAAATTTATATTGGTATTCCTTAAAAATCATAAAGGAATATGACTTATACCTCATTAAGTATATAAAAAAAACTACTACAGTTTTTAGTAAAAGTAATGAAGTATGAAAACCCACCCCTTTCCTTTACTAGAAATGGACCACATACGTCATTATGAACTAATTCCTATAATTCATTGGCTCTTTATAATTTCATAGAAAAGGTTTATTTGGTCATTTTACCTGAAAAAAAAATTGTGACATATATTTAAGGGTTTTAACTTAGTATATTTTAAATACCTTTGTTGATGTAATTTATCTAAAATCTTCTTATTTACATGACCAAGCCTAAAGTTTCAAATGTGGGTGTCATATGAGTTATTCTCGCTATTTTTTTCATTGATTTCTATTACAGGGTTTTTGAGTTCAAGTATATATAATACATTGTTAATATGATTCATACCATAACAAGTTTTATATTTATAAAAGAGATGAAATTTATTTCCAAACTTGAAATAAAATCTCAATGTGTTCAAACTATACACTAAGATTATGTTTCTGGTAACTGAAGGAATATAATAAAAATTATTTAATACTTGAACCAAACCACTAGGAAAAGTTAGGTGATAATATCCCACTACTAAGGATGCAAGTCTCGCACCATTCACAACTCAAAGATACACCTCACCCATTTAAATCTTTTATAATCTACTTTATTCTTATATGTAAATACAAATATGTCAGCCACTTTTTATACCCAATTCCCAACTTGTAGATAATGATAAATTTCATTCAATAAAAAAATACATCAAGTAGAAGTGGGTCATTGATTATTCTTCACAGATTTGCATTTCTTAATCTAGTGGAATTTATTGCCACATAGAGATTAGATAGCTTCTTTCTCATTCCCCTCCCTCTATGGTTTTGTCTTTTTGGAAGGATTATGAATTATTTTCTTTGGCAAGGAATAATCCTTAGACACCTTAGTCTTTCCCTTCCTCTTCTTGTTCACTATAAAGAAAATAAATTGGTATTCTTCATATCCTTATCATCTTGGTGAAATAAATCCAAAATATCTTGTAGTGACTTTTTCATGTTATTAATATTGTAATTAATAATAAAAATCAATATGATTGGTAGTAAAGAGGATAGAATGATATTAGTTTCTAGTTCTTAGTTTAGTTTGAACCTAAGATCTTTAAGTATCTTGATGTACTAGATAATCTTGAGTAAATAAGGTCTTTATTTATTCCCTTCTTCTAACCTTCACTTATACAGTGCACTGGATATCTCATACCTTTATTTCCTAGCTCTGTCCTAGTATTACTATTGAAGATGAGTTAACATCTTGTACACATATTTTTTCTCATGAATTTTCTATATTTGACTGGACATAGATAACAATATGATACAATTTACATCTATTACATCATCTATATTCTACTTATATTTTCTTTCTCCATATTTCTTTCTCCCTAATGGGGCTCAGTAGGATGTGATGACTTCATCAAATGAAACTTCCTCTCTCGGCATAGTACTATGAGCAAGAACCACTACCACTTCTAGATGTTATGGTCAGTCGGGATATTTCTTTTATACATTATTGATCATAGTGATAATGCTCTAGAGGTGTTATTTATTTTTATTTCTATCAAAAATAAATAAAATTTAGCATTTAATACTTTTACATTGATTACTTATTTGGAAATTATTGATTAATTACTTAAATCATTAAATGTATCTCACTATTTAATCAAACTCTCATATACCTCACTACTAGAATTGGAATACTCTATAACTTGAGTATCCTAGTGGAAAGGATATTTTAAACCTCTCCTCATATTATACAAGTTGTGGTTACACCACTACTCAGAGAGTTTCAAGGTGTGCACTAGGTTGACCAACCACATTATCTCACAGTTCATTGATTTGTTGAGTAAAGGACTAGCATATCATAATCATAACCATGATTCTCTCAATTATTTTCCTCTAATGTGATAGCAATATAGTTATGGAAATTTATTTTATACCAAATTTAGTTAATTCAATCCATATTTTACATAAGAACTCCCCAATAGTAGGTGGAACCCTCAAATATAGCTCACGATCACCCTATACACCCAGTTTTGTTCAAATGTAAATGATGGAAGGCATTCACAACATAATATTACTTTAACGGGTTTCTAATATTTTTTATGAATGTAATACTTTTATATAAAGTTTTTTTCATACTATATTTTCATGCTCACAACTAAACATTCATTAATATAATAAATTAATCGCTTCTTTATTCATTTTCTTGTTTATTATTTTATGTATTCCTGCAATAAAAATATACATTCATAAACCAATAAAAAAATCATGAAGTAAATAAATTACCGGACTGGCCTTGATAATCTAACATTAGTTGATCCATTTAAAACAAATGGATCAATCATGACCTAGGGGTATCATACCTGAGTCGAATCTTGACTCATATCGCAGATCATTCCCCAGTCTAGTTTTGTCAAATCTCGTCTAGGGTACCATCCCATCTTGGCATGGACCGCATCTTACAGTGTCATCGTTAATAGTATATGAATACTCACATGTGGGAGAGGGGTATTGGGAAGTTTCATACAAATGAAGATATAAATGGATGTGCAAGACCTTATATATTTTGAATAAAATATAATGATGCACAGATCATAATTAAAACCAATTATGTATTATAAGCATCGAACGCAGGTAATAAATAATTAAATAAAATAAACTAGACAAGAAATGGATCATTCAATGCTCAAGACTAGTGAATGGGTAAAATAGAACCATGATAAAATTAAATTGCAGTAAATTTAATGTTGATGGATGTTAAATAAATTAAATTAATTATTTTAAATTCAAATAATTTAAACACATTCAGTAAAAAATTAATTTAATTTTTATTCCAAAAATTTAAATAATTTATCAATTTAATTTTAGACCAAAATTAAAATAACATTTTTAATAATATTAAAATTATAATTTTAAAATTCTAAAATTAATAAATTAATTTTTATATATATAATATTTTCCCAAGCCCCAGAACCTTACGCGAAGCCATTATGGGTTTGGTCGATCCCACACGGGCCTATTCTGAGCCCGGTAGACCCCTAGTAGGGTTGTTCTGGGATATATTGACCCACCTTGAATGTTATGGGTTGTGTGGACCTACCCTGTACAATTATGGGCCAGATCATGTCCAACAAAACCCATGACAGGCAATGTCAGCTGAGTGTAGAATGGCCATAGTGGATTGTCACAATAATGATGGTGCTCGGCTCAACCAAGAGGTGGTAGAGGGCATGGATCAGCGTAGGATAGAAGGATGGAATGGCAGTGAGATGGTAGGGATCCTTAAGGGTAATCTTGGTTGGGTGATAGAGGCATCCAAACCAAGAAGTAGGGTGAGGCGACGACAATTGGGTTGCGATGGGATGGAGACCTAATAGCGACAGCAACCAATTTCATGTGTCAGCGGAGAGGGATTGTGAAAAGTGATGTTACATGCATCAAATAATTCTTCTATTGAAAGACTAATAAGTTTTTAATATATATTTTATATATTTTTGTTTGTTTTGGAATACTTATGCATGTTTCCTTTAATATTAAAAAAATTATTATGTTTGATATGCAGCCCCTTATGATTTTAATATATATATATATCGTTCATGATTTTTTTTCTTATAGATCGGTAGGCCATATTTTCTATTTTTAAAATGATCCTAGTAATAATAATTTATGATTGTGGAAATTCCACAGTCTTGTGGAAATTCCACAATCATGTGGAAAACTGATCACCAAGTGGTACTATTCTGTTGGTTGGTTTCTGGCCAGAACATGGCTGAATAAAATAGAGTCATCAAAATTCAATAAAAAAAGAATAAAATGAACGTGTATATATATATATATATATATATTTATTTATTTATTTTCAATAATTTTTAATACCTAAATACAAATCACAATCGATCCATATAAAAAAATGGATGGCCACAACTTGGTCATCCGATATCGGATCGACACACGGTTTATATTTGTTAGGAAAAAATTAAATCCCTCTATTAAAATTTAATGAAAAATATTTTTTATTGCCTCAAAAAATTAACACAACCCCTCTAATACCAATTGGTGGTATCGAGGTGTGCAAAGAAATTCAATGGGCTGAGTATTTAAAAAAAATATCATCAGATCAAAAAATATAATTGTCTGTGGTGATATGAGCCCCAGTAATGTCTAAGGAGATCAGATGGATAATCAAATTAAACAAAAATAAACATTTAATGGTTAACTCATTCAAATAAAAGTGTGCTTGATAGAATCTTGTCATCGGCATCCATTCCTTGAAGGATCTAAACTCAAACCCCTCTAGATCATCCACACATGCTTCAATAAACCATGTGTATGTCAATAATCAAATTATGGATGTCATCGCAAGGATTCAATTATTCCTTTGGTGTTTTGATGATCACCTTGATCCCATACCTTCTATTCATAAAGGAATTCTTGGATCGATCTCTTAGATAAATACATTTTCTCTCTAGGATGTGAAAGGAGATATGAGCTCACAATCCATCGGAATGAATAGTCTATGGAAATCAGCTCCTCTAAGATTATATAGTGTTTGTCTAAAGTACCCTAATAGGGTTTCTTATCCCTCATATATTTAACGTCCACTAAATAAGAAATAAATGAATAATTTTTATGAAATAACTACATCACAAACATAATTTATATTATGTCACCTACTTGTAATATATAATAAATATACTATGTGATAATCCTGAGTCATTAACTCGGCTTGTAATTCCTGTAATATTAAATGATCCATGAATATTAAAATAATATTCATTCATATAATATTTTCCCATGTATTTCTCAAGACAAATGAATTTTTCCAAAACAAAATAAATTTCTTGATATAAAATAAAATAAAAAATCATGAGTTATTTAAAGAGAACTGAGAGCAAGTGTTGAAGAGGATGAATCAAATACCTATCATAAAATAAGAAGTGTAAGTAGTATCTATTGTTTTTTGTAGCAAGAATGGAGAAATAAAATTTAACTTGTACTGAAGATTAAAATTTTGTGGGTTTTAAAGAAGAATAATGGGAATAGGATGACATATACTTCTACTTAGTAACAATTGAGAAAGAAGAAATGAGAACGATGGATTCCTATAGTTGAGGTTGTATGCATCTAAAGAATATAGTTTTTCCTAATCATACACTTCTGAGTTTGATAGAAGAATATATAATTTAAGAAATATAGGTGAGTAGTTTATGATGAAATGTTATAAAGATATGTTAGAATAGAGACCAAGTTGTATGTTATCATCGTAAAGATCAACTGGAATTTGAAGTCTCGATCTGAGTGGAATGAGATCATTCTTTGATGCAAAGATATATTATGCTAACATGTTGATTGACATAAAATAAATATATGGAGGAAAAAACTTATGATTATTTGGTCGGGAGCTGTGAAACCTTTGGGAGTCAAGGTATGGAAGGAAAGCATAGGGTAAAGTTGTGAATTCAGTGTGAAGTTAAGGTTATGAAATTCATAAGAGATGTAAACAGTGATATACTTGGTGGGATTCCATGAAGGTTTGATAATCCTTAACCATTAATGTCAAAATTTTATTGTTTTGGATAATCCTTGATTGTGATGAATAGCATGTTAAGGTAAGGTGTCGGTCGTTGAACTAGACCTTGTCAAATTATCATGTTTATTTTTTCTAATTTACTTACATGCATTTGGTTGATTATTTCTTATTTAAACTTAAATAGATCTTGCTATTTGAACTAGAAATAAAGGTTCATAACTAAAGGGGGTTAATATGGTGAAATTTTTTAATAAATGAATTTTACATAAATCCTTAACAAAATATTACATTAATGAACTCAAAGGATAATTTTAGGTTTAGTGTATTGGAAATTAGGTACATATTAAATTAATTACATAAGGATAACATAAACATAAAATTTCCTCTAATAAACTTTCTAAACATATTATAAGTTATTTCTAGGTTACTTTTACTGCATTTCATATCCTAGGGACATACATCAAAAGGAAATGGGTGAGAATAAATCCCAGCAAGAAAATAAACAAAGGAAACACTTATCATGTGAGAAAAAGGTACATGAATAAGTCATTATCAATTTAATATGAGTCATATCATAAAATAAATAACATTAATTAGAACATTTAAATGTGGATACAACATAAAAAATATGACATTCATAAGCATATCACCAAGGTGTTATAAATCATAATTATCAAGTTTATTCACCAATGTATCGTAAGCATGTCTTCTCTAGAGATTAATTTTTTACCATTTCATTATAGTGATATCAGTGTTCACCTTTCATATATCATAAATCATGTGAGCTTAATTTATCATTAAGGAAATCATTTCATCAATAACCCATGTAAATGAATAGCATGTTTTATATAAAAATAATTACATACATAGTGATTAAAATTCTTGAACTAATCATAATTTTAAACCAATGAAAAAAGGGAATATGGGTTTCATATATATATATATCCTATAATTAATAATATTTTTTTACATCTAGGTGAATTACCATGGAAATTTAAGAGGTTTGGGTATTCAAAATATAAAAATATTTCATGAAAATGAGACAAATTCATGAAATGATTTTAGAAGAATGATAGTATAAAACAGGTGTAAGATCCTGTATTTTTACAGGTGTTTCACTCTCTGAGTTTTTTATTAAACGTTCTTCGGTTGAGTTTTTCATCATATTTAAACTTTGGTAGTTGTGTTTTCATTATGGATGACTCTTAGTTTGAATAAATGCGGACTTAAGTTGTTAGGAAACTTGATAAAATTGGATATGATCTACATAGAGAGCCTTTGTTAGGGAAAATGAATTAAATATCAAGGATGTAGGTTTATTTTAATCAATAGAATCTGGGTATAAATGGGTTAAGTGTTACCAAGGGTTATTGGTAAGTTGATAAGCCTTAATGGAATTTTAGGTATCTTATAAGTAAAGTGGGATGAAAAAACATATTCATGACATTTAAACATTTTTTAAATGGACTAAATGTCATGTAATGTTCAATAGAATTTAATAATCAACCTAGGAAATAGGTTTTTCAGTGTATCCCTATAAAAAAATTACATGACATGTAACTATATTACACGCCTTGTAATTCCCTGAATGTTAGTCTTAATCAGTGTTGTGTAGTTTATGTATTTTCCAACTCACATACAGCTTCCTCCTCTTGACCCTATGGAACCTTTCAGGTTATTTTAGAGTGAATATCTTGATTTTTAACCTCAAAATCATGCATCTTATCCTTAGTTAGTGGTTTTGGTTAGGTTTTCCCATATCTCCCTTTGTTATCCATCTATTTTGTTGTAATTTGTTCACTATGAGCATTGTAGTTTTCATCTTGATCAGTTGGGATATAGGATCCTTCTTGAAATCATATTCACCTTCTTCCTCATGGGTGTTTACCAATAAAATCATTCTTAGATCTTCAGTTAAAGTTAAGGGGTCTAAATATTAACTATATGGTTTGATAATTGTTAATTATGTGAAATATTTCAATTGTGACAACATATCGTGAACCAAATACATGAAATGGTGAATTGGAATATTCTTTAGAGTCCCTTTGTATCCAATTGGTTATTTACATGGCTTGTGGCTATCATTCGGGTGAGAAAAACCTTGATTATAAATGAATTTTTAAATGTCTTGAAGTGTGTTTATCATGACATGGGATTTTGTTATTTTCTATATATAGAATCACCTTTCATTGGACTAATTTTAGAAATTATTGGAATTTTATTAGTTATGACCAAATGATAAATAAATTGTGTATTTAAAATATGAATGAAAATTTTCATAATTAACTATTGAACCTTAGATGTAATATTGTGATATTATTGTTTTTATGGCATGTGTTGTGGTTGCTATGATGTAATTATTATATGGTGCATTTGACCAATTTGATTATTGTATTTATTATATAAGGTGTTGTCCTAGTTTACATAATGAAATGCTTATATATAGGGCTATTCTCTAAAACATGTTGAAATGATTATATACAAGACTATTCCTAGAGATGTTTTAAACTGCTTATATACCTATCTTGGCCCTAATAAATTATGAAATGCTTATATATTGGGCTTGGCCCTGATAAATTATGAAATGCTTATATAGTGGGCTATGCCTAGTGACATGTACTAAAATTCTTATTTACCAAGCTTGGGTTTGATAAATGATAAAATGATTATATATCGAGCTTGGTCCTAATTAAATACTGCAAAACTTATATAGTGGGTTTTGACCTAGATTGTTGTGATTTCTACATTGTTTATAAGGTTATATTTTACCATGATTATATGGTTATAGTTGGCATTATTTTCAGACATGCTCAAAGACATTCTTACATGGTATCGAGGTAGGTTATGTTTTACCATGGTTATATGGTTATGGTTGGAATGGTTGTGATACATGCTCAGGGATATCCCGGTATGGTGCCAAAGTAGGTTGATGTGGTATTAATTTAATTATTTAATTAATTAATACCCTTGTTTATTACATTTTTGCATACACTTATTATCATACTGGTAATGTTTTGACATGGTGGTGTCTACCTACTGAGTTATACTCACACCCAATCTAGGCCATCATTTTAAACCTGAGTAAATTACATGGATGATGGATTAGACAAGGTAAAAGGACCTTGCTATTGATTATTTCTTGATGGATGGGATGGAGTTTGGATACAGGACAGACATAGGATCAGGACCAGGTTTTTTGAGTCTGTTGGTATTTTATTTTGTATTACTTCTAGATTGACATTTAGTTTCATTCTATCATGTCATTACATTAATACTTTATTATTTATTGGATTATTTAGTTGTATTATTATTGGTTTTTAAGATGTTTGGTGTAGTGAAATCTTGTGATGGGCGGTTCCCAACTTGGCTTTTTTCCATAATTGATGATCAATCTAAGATCTGTGTGACGATGAACACCATAATCAACAGAATTTAATCAAATAAATAGAAAATCAGTAATTAAATTGGAACTGAGAGAGAGGATCATCACATATTATTTATAATTAATTTAATTAAATAAAGAATTACCGTTATGGAATTCCTTCTTCATTGATGAATCTGGGGACAGATTTGTGATCCATCATCCTTGTGTTGTAGAAACCATGTGTAGATTTCCTATAGTAGTGATCCACACACATTCCAAGAATATCCAAACATCACCAAAGGAATCTCTAAGTTCTAGCACATCAAATCCTTGCGCTTGTTTCATCCTCCTTTAATCACTTTGAGAATCACTTCCAAATCATTATCCTCGATCCAGTGGAGGAGGATTGTTCTCTATTCTTGGGATCATTATTGGAGAAGCGAGCTCTCTAAGTTTGAGGGGATTCCCTAAATCTATTGTGCACAACCAGGAAAATTGAATTAGCTCTATTGAGAAAATGAAATTATTGGGTATTTATATTGTTAGGGTTAAAATAAAATAATTGTACAAGTTCCCTTAACTATTTATTTAATCCTAGAAAAACCCCATGTCAAATAATAATAATAATATCATTTCTTGACATGCGCTTAACTTTCGAATTAAAATTAAATATTATTTAATTGAATAATAATAAATATTTATTATTTATCACCAAGTCATTAAACTTGTTCTACCACTCCTCCACAATATTTATCATCCCTTCAATAATGTTTATTTATTTATTAAATAAATATCACTATATTATTTTCTAATAAAAAAATAAATATTATGTTCACTAAATAGAAAATAAATATTTATATGAAATAAATCATACATGAATAATTATTAAACCATTTATGATAATAATATTTATTCAACCTATTAAATAATAAATAATAATATATTATTTAACTGAGATTCTGGACACACTTAGTGTGTGACCCTCTAGGCCTCTTTCTCAGTGGAATTAGGTGAAGTAGTCTAAAGTCCAAGGTTAGCATCTAGCAACATGAAAAGGAACCCATAGAGAAAGAATTTAATGTCATAATGACATGTTACCTCATATATATGTTTACTATGTAATATAATCCCTTTAACTCAATATCTCTAATCAAGCAGGTTGCATACTGGTGTCATCAACCTATGTTATTGATGTCTCTTTCCTTGAATTCCCAGAAAATTAACTTTCATTTAGAACACCATGGTCATGGATTTATTTAGTCTATATCATTTCCATCAAAGCTCCTGAGATATCAACTTTTTTTAATAAACAGAAGTGAAAAAACCTTTCTTGCATTATTCATTAATACAATATTACTCATGACGTACCCAATATATCTTACTTCACCACGAACATATTTTATCATGGTTTTTGTCAATACATATAAGTGTGTAACTTATAATACTCATTAATAATAATATTAAATTATAAGAACCAATACACATGTCTTTAGATAGGAACATTCAATGACACCTATAAATGTGGATTTTCAACTAGTGTGTCTCGTTCTTATAATATCCTACTAGATATTACCAAGGGAGTACACCATGAGAAGTTGTCTCAAAGTCCTATGAGTCTCCACCCCTGATAGCCTGTAAAATTTGTGTCCTTCAAATGATATCATCTGGCTATAGAATATATATTCAATAATAGTGTTGTAACACTTTCAGGTTCTCATCATAGCGGGGAACTGTTATGACCTTTCAGTGTGATAGATACTCTTAGTAAATTATCACATACAATGTCATGCAGAAAAACAATCAGGATGTGATAAGTAGTTTATTAATATTAAAAACTATGAATAAAATTTATCAAAAAGTAAAAATAAGTGGATTCTAGAGCATCAACTCCAAAATAATCCCATTTAAACTAAACACAATTGCTAATAACCTTCAGTCCACTAGCTCTCACATGATACTTATGCTTCCACATAGATAAGCCTTTAGTCAAGGGGTCTACCAATTTCACTTCCATGTGTACTCTACTGACTGCAACTTCAACTCTATGATAGAAATCCCTCAATAGGTGGTACTTCTAGAGTATGTGCTCTGTTCATTGGTGTGACCTTGATCTTTTTCAAGAGACACTGCTATAGTATTATCACAATACAATGTGATAGGTTCTTAACTTATAGGTACCAAATCAATCTCCTAGAAGAAGTTTCAAATCCAAATGGATTCCTTGGCTTTATCACAAGATGTTATATACTCGGAATCTATTTTAGAATTAGTGACAACAGATTTCATTGAATTCTTCTAGCTCACAGCTCCTCTATTGAGAAATAAAACATATCCTGATTACAACTTCATATCATTATGATCTTTCTGAAAACCATTATTAATGTTACCCTTTATTTCCAACTCCTCATATCCTCCATACACAAGGAACATATCCTTAGTTCTTCTCAGATACTTAAGGATATCCTTAACACTAGTACAATGTTGTTCTCTTGGATCTTCTTTATATATTTCTACAATGCTCAGTACATAGGCAACATCAAGTATAGTACATAACATGGAATAAATGATTTATCCTAACTCTAAATCATATGGTATCATACTCATTATCTCTTTCTCATGTTGTGTCTGAGGATACATTTTCTTAGAAATGTGTAAACCATGTGACACTGGAAAAAATCCCCTATTAGATTATTCCATACTAAATCTATTTAGTATCTAGTAAACATATGTACTTTCACTTAGTTCAAGCAGTCTCTTGGATCTATCAGGAATGATCTTGTTCCCTAGAATATATTATGTTTCACCTAAGTCCTTCATGTAGAAACACTTGTTCAACCAGTCCTTAACAGACTGTAAGACTGGTATATCATTTGCAATAAGTAATATGTCATCAATATATACTACTAGGATAACTCTAACATCCCAGTTTTTTTTAAAAAAATGAATTGAAATGAATGAAACTTTTTTTTAAGTAGATATTTTTAACTAGCCGTTAAAACATAACTTTTTCACCTCTATGTTTTGAAATTCAAGAAACTGTCATCTACAATTGTGTTCAGTATGTTATTTGGATTCTATTAGAACCAACTTGTTTTTTTGGTGAATAGTAACATACCCTTATGAATAGTAAAATGAATAGTGATATGACCCTAATGAATAGTAAATTTTATTATTATTTTATTTTCTTAAGTCTAGAATATAATAACATATTGGTTAATTTTTCATTGTGATAAAAAAGTAGTTGTAGAATTAGAACTATTAATTTTTTAATTAAGTATGATTTTATTTAGAAATTAAATTAATAATATTTAGAAAATTATTTTTCAAAAATGGAATTCATTTTTTAATTCTACACATCAAAAAATGGTTAGGGTAAATTTTTGGGATTTTTCTGAAATTCAAGAATTTTTTATGAATAGTAAAATACGATAAAATACGATAAATGCTAAATACTAGATTTACCGCATCATAGGTGATGCAAGGATGATGTAATCCCACTTTTTTCTAACTCACATGACATTTTTACTATTTGGGGTCACATTAATTGAGATTATTCAAATTTTTGAGCAACAATATTATAATAATTATTAAAATAATGAAAAATACCCCCTCTCCTCCACTATAAATACCACCCTCACTCCCATCATCCTCCCACACCTGTCAAGACATGGGAATTGTCTAATTTCTGACAAATTCCCTCCCCAATATTCTTTCCCACGTCTTAGAGCTTCTGGTCTCACCAAAAAGACCAAAACCAAATCCCTTAAGGAGGATCTCAAGGAGAAGAGATCAAGAGGTAAACATCCTCTTTTATTTTCTTTCTTTTCTTTCATTTTATGTTATTCTATTCCATTCCCCTTGGATTATTATGGGATATTTCATTAAATATCCCCCCTTATTGCCCATATTATGTATGAATGATTAGATATCCCCTTCCTCTCATCAAAATATTTTTATGAAATTCTAAGAGATATCGTTAGGCTGCCGAATTTTCGTGAGAAATTTATCAAGTTTTCTTTTATTTTAAGACTCCTTTCTTTTATTCTTCTTTCATCACCTCCCCTTAACCAAGAGGAATGAAAGCTCCAGAATCTTTTATATTCTATATGTTATCATGTTCATGTAAAATTCATCATCATTATTTTTTTCCTCCCCCACTTATTCAAGGAATTACAATATTGTCCGTGATGTGTCGAATTATTGACATCGTGGATGATGTGATTTCAATTTGCATTAATTCCATAAAGTATGGTCATTAAACCATTTTTTAGGGTTAAAACATGTTATAATATATGTATTATGACCCATCCATGGTTTTTTAATTCTTTTGTACTCATGGTTCTACTTTATAAGACAAAACGAGTTTTTTATTATCAAAGAACCACTAAAATGATCTAAACGAACATCATTAATGTTCTAAATTATGAATCATCCTCATGTAATTATTCAAAATGATAAATGGAATAATTTATGTTACTGGATATATTTAAATACTACTCAATTACAATTCTGTATTTTCACTTCCAATCGACAAGAATGTCCACCATGAACCCATCATATAAATCATGTAAAGAATTCACCCAAAAACAGTGCAAGGGTAAAAATACTAACAATTAAGGGTGAAATGATGTTATGAAATGATCATATAATATTTTATAAACATGAAAATGTTTCTTTAAAATATTAATAACACTTTTTTAACCATTATACAGGAGGTTTAAACAAGTTGGATGTAAGACAAACCCGAGGTAAGGGAATTCTTAACCCGATTTCCATTCTTTGGGTTAACCTTCTATTTCATTATTTATGTGCTATTTAAATTGTTTGTGTGATGGTTTATGTTTATATTATGTTTTATTATGTTTATTTATAGTATATATACATACTTCATCCACTCTGTTAATTCTCTCTTCAATTTCATGATATTCATAAGGCCCTTTTCTTTAAAAATCCTCTTTTCAAATTCGGTTTTACGAAATTCCAAAGCAATGTTTTTATGGAATTATTCATGTTGTATGATTATGTTTTGGTTATTGGGAATTATTTATGATGAATGTTGGGACCTATATCTCCCTCAAATGCATTGGTTATGTGTATGTTGGAGGTCGGTCGTATGGTTACTCTAAGTGTAACTGCGATGGTTACACAAATTAAGGCAGCCGTGAGGGTTACAGATTATAAGGTTGCCAAGAATGGTTACAAGATTATGTAAGTAATGAACCAAGATACCTTTATGATTATATTTATGTTCTAATTTTTTTGTGTATCTTGTGTAAATCTCATGTTACACGAAGTAAGTATTTATGGGTTACAATAATGTATTTTGAAAATGTTTTCATACATTACGAGTATTCATGGACTAATGTGCTCTTTCCTTCTTTTTCATCCCTTACTGAGCTTTTGTGCTCATCCCAAGTTTTTAAATGATTTTTTCACTGGTTAATATATGTGTAATACAAGGAAGGAATCCATTTTAAATGTTTAATAATTGTCAATGAGTCTTGTATTAAGTTTTAATGTTTTATATTTTGAAAAAAATGGAAACTGTTTTTATGGTATCCACTATATAATAATGTGTAATTTCATGAATGTATTTTCCTAATTCTATAAATCTCTAAACTTGAAAAGATATTCAATGGAAAAGGAATAGTTTCCTTGACTAAATTTAAGATTATGTATGTAATAAGGTCGGGTCCTTATAGTTGGCATCATAGGAAATTCAGTTACAAATGGAAGGAGGAGGATCTCAGAGGAAAGGTTTAGAAAACTTTATGGATTAGGAGTTTTTGTTAAACGTATGGTTAGTCTGTATGTCTATTATTTAAGTTAAATCCATGTTTTATAACTTTTTAGATTAAGTAAATTCAGTTAAAAATTGAAGGAGGAGGATCTCAAATGACATTCTTATCTCTTCCTAATGAATTTCTTGTAATAATTATTGTAAAGTCATGTCAAGACGACTTTGAAACATTTTCTAACATACAACTCACTTGAAAGCAATTGTTTGTGATATCAAACACCTCCACTATACCTAGATACCATTGTGGATCATGGGTTGTATTTAATCAAATCCTATTTTCTCAATAATCTCATATTTTCAAGAAAGGTAAATATTATCAAGGAATTTTTAAATATTTTACCTTATCAAGATATTTTGAAGCATATTATGATTTTGAAAGAGGTGCTGAAGAAGGAGACCCTTGCACAACCCATTTATATTTGCTTTTACAATATACTCTTTCAGCTCATACTTATGGTATTTTAAAAGTACCATTGATTGAAAGTTTCAACTCAAACTCGGTCCGACTATTTTATAAAAATCAAGTTTTATAAGATGTTTTGAAATTATATGGCATACATGATTATTTTCCAAAACTATTTTTCAGTGAACGCCCATATGACCCAAGTTGTAAAAGGTGTATTTCAATGAAGGAGGAAAATGATTTTTAAGGATCTCTAAATCATTTTTTCAATGCATAGACCTTCTATTTATGTGAGCAAGATGATGATGAGACCAGGTGGACACCATGATCAAGGTACCCTCACTTGTTTAATAAGTAAATAAAATTGTGAGGACGCAATTTCCGAAAAGTGGGGATAATGTAACATCCCAGTTTTTTTAAAAAAAATTAATTGAAATTAATGAAACTTTGTTTTAAGTAGATATTTTTAACTATCCTTTAAAACATAACTTTTTCACCTCTATGTTTTGAATTTCAAGAAACTGTCATCTACAATTGTGTTCAGTATGTTATTTGGATTATATTGGAACCAACTTGTTTTTTTGTGAATAGTAACATACCCTTAGGAATACAAATATGAATAGTTATATGACCATAATTAATAGAAAATTATATTATTATTTTATTTTCTTAAGGATAGAAGATAATAACATCTTGGTTAATTTTTCATTGTGATAAAGAAGTAGTTGTAAAATTAGAACTGTTAATTTTTGAATTAAGTATACTTTTATTTAAAAATTAAATTAATAATATATAGAAAATTATTTTTCAAAAATGGACTTCATTTTTTAATTCTAAATGTCGAAAAATGGTTATGGTAAATTTTTGGGATTTTTCTGAAATTCTAGAATTTTTTATGAATAGTAAAATATGATAAAATATGATAAATGCTAAATACTTGATTTACTGCATCATAGGTGATGCAAGGATGATTTAAGCCCACTTGGTTAGAACTCACATCCTATTTTTACTATTTTGGGTCACATTAATTAAGATTATTCATAGTCTTGAGCAAAAATATTATAATAATGATTAAAATAATGAAAAATACCCCCTCTCCTCCACTATAAATACCACCCTCACTCCCCTCTTCCTCTCACACCTATCAAGCCTTGATCATTGTCAAATTTCTGACAAATTTCCTCCCCAATATTCTTTCCCATGTCGTATATCTACTATTCTCACCAAAAGACCAAAACCAAAGCCCTTAAGGAGGATCTCAAGGAGAAGAGATAAAGAGGTAAACATCCTCTTTTATTTTCTTTATTTTCTTTAATTTTATGTTATTCGCTTCCATAAACTTTGGATTATGATGGGATATTTCATTAAATATCCACCCTTAATTCCTATATTATGTATTAATTATGATATATCCCCTTCCTCTCATCAAACTAGTTTTATGAAATTTTAAGAGACGTCGTTAGGCTGCCAAATTTTCGTGAGAAATTTATCAAGTTTTCTTTTATTTTAAGACACCTTTATTTTATTCTTCTTTCATAACCTCCCCTTAACCAAGAGGAATGAAAGATACAGAATATTTTATATTCTAGATGTTCTCATTTTCATGTAAAATTCATCATCATTATTTTTCTCCTCCCCCACTTATTCAAGGAATTACAATATTGTCTGTGATGTGTCGAATTACCGACATCGTGGATGATGTGATTTCAATTTGCATTAATTCCATAAAGTATGTTCATTAAACAATTTTTTGTGGTTAAACCAGGTTATAATATATGTATTATGACCCATCCATGGTTTTTTAATTCTTTTTTACTAATGGTTCTACTTTATAAGACAAAACGAGTTTTTTATTATCAAAGAACCACTAAAATGATCTAAACGAACATCATTAATGTTCTAAATTATGAATCATCCTCATGTAATAATTCAAAATGATAAATGGAATAATTTATGTTACTGGATATATTTAAATACTACTCAATTAAAATTATGTATTTTCACTTCCAATCGACAAGAATGTCCACCATGAACCCATCATATAAATCATGTAAAGAATTCACCCAAAAACAGTGCAAGGGTAAAAATACTAACAATTAATGGTGAAATGATGTTATGAAATGATCATATAATATTTTATAAACATGAAAATGTTTCTTTAAAATATTAATAACACTCTTTTAACCATTATACATGAGGTTTAAACAAGTTTTATGTAAGACAAACCCGAGGTAAGGGAATTCTTAACCCGATTTCCATTCTTTGGGTTAACCTTCTATTTCATTATTTATGTGCTATTTAAATTTTTTGTGTGATGGTTTATGTTTATATTATGTTTTATTATGTGTATTTATAGTATATATACATACTCCATCCACTCTGTTAATTCTCTCTTCAATTTCATGATATTCATAAGGCCCTTTTCTTTAAAAATCCTCTTTTCAAATTCGGTTTTACGAAATTCCAAAGCAATATTTTTATGGAATTATTCATGTTGTATGATTATGTTTTGGTTATTGGGAATTATTTATGATGAATAGTGGGACCTATATCTCCCTCAAATTCATTGGTTATGTGTATGTTGGAGGTCGGTCGTATGGTTACTCCAAGTGTAACTGCGATGGTTACACAAATTAAGGTAGTCGTGAGGGTTATAGATTATAAGGTAGCAAAGAATGGTTACAAGATTATGTAAGTAATGACCCCAGATACCTTTATGATTATATTTATATTCTAATTTTTACGTGGATATTGTATAAATCTCATGTTACATGAATTAGGTATTTATGGGTGACAAGCATGTCTTTTGAAAATGTTTTTATACATTATGAGTATTCATGGTATAATATTCTATTTCCTTATTTTTCATACCTTACTGAGATTTTATGCTCATCCCAAATTTTTAAATTATTTTTCACAGGTTAATGGATGTGTAATACAATGAATTAATCCATTTTAAATGTTGAAGAATTGTCAAGGAGTCTTTTTTTAAGTTTTAATGTTTTATATTTTGAAAAAAAATGGTAACTGTTTTTATGGTATCCACTCTGTAATAATGTGTAATGTCATGAATGTATTTTCCTAATTCACTAAATCTCTAAACTTGAAAATATCTTCAACGTACGTAAAAGGAATATTTTTCTTGACTAAATTCAATATTATATATGTAATAAGGTCGGGTCCTTATAATAACGACCACATTTACACTAAACCTATTGTAAACACATGGATCACATTCATTCTTAATGAAACCAATTTATTTTATGGATTCATCAAATCAAATGTTCTATGACCCATATGCTTTCTTTAATCCATAAATGGATCTCTACAATATGAAAATTATTTTTGCATCACATGGAGTTACAAACCCTTCTGGATGTGTCATATAGACATATTTATAAAGGTTCCCATAAAGGAATTATGTTTTAACATCCATCATCCAAATCACATAGTCATGGTAAGATTCTATAATAAGTAAAATTATAATGGATTTAAACATGGTAATTGGTGAAAATGTTTCATCATAGTCAATTATTTAATAGTTTTTAAACCCTTTGTACACTAGCCTTTCTTTGTAGGTATTTAATTTACCTTACATGGTCAATTTCCTCTTTAATACACATTTTAATCCACCAGGATTTACATAAACTAGCACATCAACCAGAACCCAAACTTGGTTCTGATACATCGAATCCATTTTACAATTCATGGATTCTTTCCATCTTGCAACTTCTAAGCTTTCTCTTACCTCCTTGTAGGATAGAGGTTCATCATTGTCAAACAATAATGATTCATCATCCTCAATGACTAGAAAACCATATCTATCTTGTTCTCTTACCTCTCTTATGATGCTATGAAATACTTGTGTTTTAGGAACTAATTCTTCCATGGGGATATGTGGAATATATTCCTATTCCAACTCTTGTGTATCTTGAGCATCAACTTCATCAAAGTCAATCTTTCTCCCCCAATCCTTTTGGAGGATATGCTCCCTCTCAATAAATACGGCTTGTATAGTGAAATTCACTTTCTTATATGAGGGGTTGTATAGGTATTATCCCATTTTTTCTTGGGATACCCTATAAATATACACTTCATGACCATGGGTGCTAGTTTGTTTCCTGAGAAGGACTTAACAAACTCCTCACAACCCCATACACATGTATACAACAAAATGGTTTTTTTACTCCATAACTCAAAGAGAATTCCATTTTCCACTTTAGTTGGAACTCAGTTTAAAGTGTATGTCGTAGTTTGTAATGAATATCACCAAAAGGATAATGGAATATCTACATAACTCATCATTGACCTTACCATGTCTAATAAGGTATGGTTCCTCCTTTCACTAACACCATTCAACTGTGGTGTATAAGGTGGATTGAGTTGAGATAGAATCCCAAACTCCCATAAAAATTCTATGAACTCTTGGTTAAGATATTCACCACCTTGAACCAATAAAAGCTTCCTTATCTTCTTACCAAGTTTATTCTCTAATTGAGTCTTGAATTCCATGAATTTATAAAATTACTCAGACTTATACCTCATCAAGTAGATATATTCATATATAATCAATTCATCGGTAAAATTTATGAAGTAATAATATCCACCTATATCTTTTACTAGAAATATTCCACACACATATATTTGTACCAATCCTAGAAGCTCTATGGCCCTTTCACCCTGTCCACCAAATAGTGGTTTGGACATTTTTTATTATAAACAATCGTGATATATTTCAAGTGGTTTTAACTCAAAATACTCTAAATAACCATCCTGATAGAGCTTTTTCCAACACTTCTCATTTACATGACCAAGACGGCAATGCCAAAGATGGGTGTTGTATGATTTGTGTGAACATGATTCATTATATATTTCTAAAACTTTGTATTTTTAATTTAATACATAAATACCATTATTTTAATGTTCTATACAATAACATATGTTTTCCTTATAAAAGAAATAACTGTTATTTACAAACTTGAAAATAAACCCATATGTATCTAGGAAAGATATAGAAATTTCGTTTTTGGTAACTGTAGGTTCATAATAACAATCTTTCAAAACCAAAATAGTTTCTATTGGAAATGAGAGGTGGTAGTCACCAATGTCCATAGCATCCATTCTCACACCATTAGAAACTCTCAAATCCACCTCTCCTCTATAAATAGTTTATAATCTACTTGGTTAATTCATTTTTACATAGATGTAATCCCCACAAGATATATCTAATACCCAATGTATAAATATTTAAATATTATACTTGATAATGAATGCACATTTAGCTTCCCCTTGCTTATGGGTGAAGTTACTCTTCCAGTGGCCTGACTTTCCAAATGCAAAACATATTTCCTCCTTTTCATTGACATGCCTTTAGATCTTCTTCTTATTGGAAGGATGGTGCAAGGGGAATTTATACTGTTTATAAGTCTTGGGCCCCTTTTCGTGTTCTTTCTTTTATTATTCACCATAAATACCACAGTTTTTTCACACCCCATGTCCTTATTCACTTGGTGAATTAAGGTAAGAAGTTCTGAAAGACGCTTCTCATTATTTCTCATATTATAATTAACAATAAAGATGGATAAGATCTTGGGTAGTGATGAAAGTATGATATATGTATGCAAATCATCTGTAAATTTAATCCCTAAGATGACTAGGAATTTAATGTAGCCAATAAGCTTAACTACTTGAGGTCCAGCTAGCAAAGACTCTCCAAGATTAGTTATAAACAAAGCATTGGTGATTTTGTACCTATCCTGTCTCGCCTTCTCTTGATAGAGATCCCTAATTTGATACATCATGCTATAGGAATTTTTATCCTAATGTAGCTTAAAAATCTAATTCGACATGGATGATAGTATGAAACACTGAACATATTTAGTATTATTTAGTTGTTTCTCATAGATATATAATTATTTATGACTTTCCACATTACCAGGTGCAACTGGAAAAGGTTCTTCCAGCACATACAATTTCTTTTCATGGTGAAGGATGACACGTAGGTTAATTTTCTATTATTGGAAATTTTTACTAGTGATAAGGTTATCCTTATAAAGTATGGATTGCAATGATATGTTTAATTTCATTTTATTACTGTTTCTAAAAAATAAGATTAGAATAATGTTAGTACTTTATCTAATAAAATTTAGACAAATGAATAAATATTATATTTATTAGTCGCTTAATATTTTATCAAAACCCAATAACCCTCACCATTGGTTTCAGAATATCTTGTTTCTTGGAAATTATTAGTGGAAAGGATCCATATTGTCCTTCTCATTACCACAACTTGGGTTGGTCCATAAACATGAATGGTTTTAGGTAGGCATTCCAAATTCCAACTACATTAAATCACAGTTCCTTGATATGATAAGTGGACTCCCCAATCCTGAAATCCTTAATTAGATTTGCTCAAATTTTTCCTCTCAGTTACACTAAGTCATACTTGGATAGTAAACCCTTGATGTGAACTAAGTTAAGTCAACCAAAAACTTCAACTTAAAATTCCTCGATAATTGAAAGCACCCCAACATGGGTTGGTCAAGCACTTTGAACTATGGTTCAATTTTAACCAATGTAAAAGAAGGCTATACTGACTTAATATATATAATTGAGGGATTTTATCTTTTATGCATAAATTTCCAATTATTATCTTTATCACATGATTTTTAATATTAATTGGATTTACTTAAGTGATTAACCATGTCTTAGATAATATTTATTCATAATCCAAATTATTTTAGTTCTATATTTCATGCTCGTTAATTTCATTAATCTATGTGATTGTGAAAAAATATCCATAATGAAATACCCATTAAACTAATATAAATAAAATAATAAAGGGTGTTATCATGATATTATACGATGTTTAGTTTATTTATCGATTAATAAATTAAATGTTGACCTGGGGAAAAACTCCATGAACCAATAAAGGTTTGTGTTTACAGCTTTCTGCCTATCCAACTATGTATATCCTTGGATTAGTTTTTCCTTAGATCCATAACTTGAAATGCCTCTACTAGATTGGGAGTTCCATCCATTAAATATTCCTTTTACTCACATGCATGTGATGGGAAAAGGGGGTTTAAATAAAAGAAACCATGGGCATGCAGGCCTGCATAATAAAAGGAGGGAAGGAATATAGGACAAAATTTTAATTTAACAATAAATTAAATGAAACCAATCGTATAAAAAGGTCTAGTCTATCTCATGATCATCCACATGCATGCAATGAATTACGCATTTAATAAAACTAGCATTCGATTCATAATTTTTATTATTTAAGATAAATCATGCTCAAATAAATTAATTATTATATTTAATTAATCAATTGTTTTATATTTATTATCATCCAATCTTCCTTGAGATTATCATCCATTATAATATTAAACAAATTAAATAAATTTATTTAAAATTAACTGTGTACATAAATATACCTTGGAGGAATCATGGTGAATACCCATTCGATTATGACCAACATTTATTACACTCGTATACTATTTTATTCTTGTGAAATATGGAATATATGACTTATAATGTACTTTTATAATGTTTACTTCACAGATGATTACATGAATTACATGATTTTTTAGTCATGTGTTATGATTCAATTCACATAGAGTAGCAACTTGTAACATGACTTGTACATGATATGTATATCTGAACATTATGTAGATATTAATTAAACATTTATATATATATATATATACAAACCTATCACATGGAATGTCCTATATTTATGACCACATGCAAGTACATGTCTCAAGGTTTACACAATATAATAAATACATTTTAAATCTATGTAAATTGGTATAAGTACATGGTGTGTGCATCTAATTTACACAGTGTGTACATCTATCACCGTCTATCTATGGTACACTCTTAGGGACTCAACATGTAAATCGTACCTTGGAAACTAGAGTACACGGTGTGTCAAATGGACTACATGTTGTGTGATCTCCAAATTACATGATCACCAATCGGGTAGGTTGGGTATTGAAATACATGTCCCATATTAAACTCAAAGGGACTACATGTCGTGTACATGGGTTACACGGCATGTAATCTAGCTGAACATTCACCATTATGTTTTGGTAAAAATATAGTACAATTAAATCATTTAATTAATTCATAATTCAAAATTAATTTCTGGATCAATTCTGATGCATTGAACATGACCACACAATGTGTAACTCTGGTTACATGGCATGTAGTCCTCTTTTGTCGACCAAAAACCTTGTCACTTCTAGACGAGCTCCTCAAATTTATTTTAATCATAAAATTAATCATCTCAATTAGATCTATGAGAAAATAAGGATGAAGAAAATCTCACTATTTGGATTACAATAATGATTAAACATGTGTTGAAAAACTAAATTAAAAAATGTGTAAATCACTGAAGATATTTAAATAATTATAAATAATTATGTGACCTCTTTGATACACTTGTAGGTTCTGGGAACAGTGGAAGTGTGCGATGGGTTGTGCCAACTTGGCTTTTTTCATAATGGATGATAAATCTGAGATCTATGTGATGATGAACTCCATGATCAATGGAATTGAATTAAAGAAATAGATAATGGTTAATTACACAAAAACTAAAATAGAGGATCATCGCATATTATTTATAATTAATTTAATTAAATAATGAATTTCCTTGATGGAATTATTTCTTTATTGATGAATCTAGTGACACGTCTTTGGTCCACCATCATTTATTTATAGAAACCAAGTGTATATTTCCTTTAACGGTGATCCACATGTGTTCCATGAATCTCTACACATCACCAAAGGAATCTCCCGGTGCTAGAATGGTAAACCCTTGCGCTTTAATTGTTATCCTTTGATCACTTTGAAAACCACTTTAAAAGAATTCTCCTTGATCTATTGGAGGAGGATTTCTCTCCATTCTTGGGAGCATTCATCAAGAAGGGAGATCTCTATGCTTGATAAGATTCTCCAAATCTGTTGTACACAACCAAGACAAATGAATTGGATTTATTGAGAAAATTGTATAATTGGGTATTTATATTGATTGGATTAAAATAAAATAATTTCATAAGTGCCCTTAATTGTTTATTTAGTCCTAGAAAGCCCCCATGTAAAATAATAATAATAATAATATTAACATTTATCGACATTCACATAACTTGAGAATTAAAATTAAATATTATTTAATTAAATAATATTAAATATTTATTATTTCTCATTAGACCATTAAACTCGGTCCTCCATTCCTCCACAATATTTATCAGGCCTTAAATAATGTCTATTTATTTATTAAATAAATATCATTGCATTATTCTCCAATAAATAAATAAATATTATATTCACTAAATAGAAAATAAATATTTATATGTGATCAATCATACATGAATAATTATTAAACCATATATGGTAATAATATTTATTCAACATGTTAAATAATAAATAATGATATATTATTTAACTAAGATTCTGGATACACTTAGTGCATCACCCTCTAGGCCTCTTTCTCAGTGGAATTATGTGAAGTAGACTAAAGTCCAAGGTTTGTGTCTAGCAACAAACCAAGGAACCCATAGATAAATAATTTAATGCTAAAACAACATGTTACCTCATACGTATGTTCACTATATAATATAATCTCTTTATCTTGATATCTCTAATCAAGCATGTTGCATGTTGGTGCCATCAACCTATGTGCTTGATGTCTCTTTATTTGACTTCCTAGAAAATGTACTTTCCTTAAGAACACAATGGCCATGGATTTATTTATTCTATATCATTTCCATCAAAGGGCCTGAGATATCATGGTTTATTAATAAACTAAAGGGGAAAATCCTTTCTCACATTATTCATTAATGTAATATTACTTGTGACACACCCAACATATCCTACTTCTTCATGAACATCTCTCATCATGGTTTTCATCCTTACATATAAATGTGTAACTTATAATACAATTTCATCATATTATTAAAGTATATGTACCAATACACACATCCACATATAGGAACACCCAATGACACATATAAATGTGGATTTCCTATTGGCGGGTCTCACTCTCATTATATCCGACTGAATATTACTAAGGGCATACACCGTGAGAAGGTGCCTCAAATTCCTATGAGTCTCTACCCTTGATAGACTATATCATTTTTTCTCTCAAATAATATCATCTAGATATATAAAATATATTCAAGAATAGTTTCATAGCACTTTCGGGTTCTCGTCACAGTAGGGAACTACTATGAACTTTTAGTGTGACAACTACTCTTAGGAAATTATCACATACTATTTCATGAATAATAATAATCATGTTGTGATAATTAGTTTATTAATATTTAAAAATATGAATAAAAGTTATTATAAATTACACAAATGTTGTTTTTAGGACACCAACTCCAACGGTTTTTCTGTTGTATCGTATTGTTTCCATTATTTACACACTCTGATATTTTTTCATTTATATATATTTCTTATTTCCTTTATGTTGTAACTTTATAACCAGGGGTTATAGTCTCCCCAATATACTTATCACACCCCAACTTGTAGTCAAAATCCTATGGAATATAGGGAGGTGAGCTTGAGGTCTCATAACCAACCCGTTTTAGCCATGTGAAAGAGTTTTGGATCAGGGGATGTTACAAAGCGGTGTCAGATCATACCATGTTTCTTTTATATTTCTTTGATATTTGTTAAAGGTATAAATAAGACTAGGAAGTTTCAGGGCTTGGTAATGAGATTTTTCATGGGTGTAACTAACTATGTATGGGGGGAATCTGAGCACCTAGAGATGGATTTTTTTTATGTTGTTCACTTGTTACAGTTGATGTTATTTCACCTTCGGAGATTCACATGTTATGTGGTGTTGTAATTTTATGATATTATTGATTATTGATATTATAATTGTGTCCCATTATAGTGTGAGATGTGTATTCATGCATCCTACTAGGCACATAGTGATATAAATTGTAAATCATTGTTCATTACTGGGGAATATTTTTTTTCATGTGATATATACTTTCCTGTTAAAACATTGATATCAGATACTAGTTATATCTATCTAATGAAATAAAATAAATGAACTATTATGTCATGATAAAACACTTATAAGCCATGTTTAAAAGGATTATGTTTCAGTGGTTCTCTATTTTTTTCACCTGATGAGGTTGACCTTGTAGTTATAGTCATTGTTCTAAGGGGTGTGTTTATCTTGTAGAGAAAATTCCTCATCATCATCTTTGAGTTGAGAATTTGGAATGCGGAAATAAGCATTAACCTAATGTAGTTAAACCATATAAACCTATAGTTACTAAGGATTAGATGAATTTTCACCTTCATGAAAGCTTCTTGAGGGTCATGTGATCCATGGAAAGATATATTATTTGCACTATGCCTTCAATGTTTGAGATTATGAGAGAGTTACAGCTTTATAATCTACCTATGTTCACTAGAGAGGGAGGCCCTAGGAAACTGAGTTCTTGATAGATTCATTCTAGATGATCTTTAAGAATCGTAAGACACCCTCATATGGGAGGGTGAATATTACTGCATATATACTTCATGGACCTGCCCATGTTGGTGGGATATTCTGGAGCAGGAATGGAATCAATAGGTGTTATCTTGGAAGGACTTAGAGATGAAGTTATGGAGCCACTTCTATCCTGATACATTGAGGGATGAGAAGGATCATGAGTTTATGCACTTCATATGGGAGGGCATGTCAGTACTAGACTACACATAACATTTCCTTGACCTTCATCACTTTGCGCCATATTTGGTAACTGATGAGTTCTTGAGGTCAAGATGTTTTCAGTATTGTATTCACTATAAGATCATGGTGTAGGTGAACATATTCCATCTGAGCAGTTTTTCAGATCTGATGAATTAGGCAGTCATCATAGAAGGTAATTTGAGAGAGGCCCTGAGTAGTAGCCAGCCTGTTTTAGTAAGGAAAACTATGAACTCTTCATCTAGCGGAAAGAAGTATATTTTTGATTTTTTTTCTAAGTCAATAGCAGAAACATATTTCAGATAAGTGGGAATCTGTCTCAATATCATATTCTATTATAGTGCTATCAGTGTGGAAATATGGTCCAAAAATGGACTTAGTGTACATACCCCTACTTTAGAGTGTCATTATTACTGCATATTTGACCACCTATAGAGGTTTTTTAGGTAAATGAAACAGTAAAGTAGTGGTAGGGGAATAGGAAAAGTACTGGATTTTGGGAAGGACTGAGATACTCCTTAGCATACAGGTAGAAGGAGTTCTATAGGATATTCTAGTTGAGGTAGGGGATATGGAACCCCCACTTAATTATATAATTACTAGGAATATGGTATATATCAGGGGATTTAGGTTGGAGCCCATGGCAGAGCGGTTGGTCAGCTGCACGTTACGCAGATTACTCCAGCTATTATGGATGCAAGACAATCTACTGTCAGGGGTATGATTCTTATATCATCTACCCTTGATTTTGTTTTTTTTATATAGAAGCATTGAATTCCTTTTTATCCTTTATTTTTTAAAATGGTTTGATCTTATATGTGGAAATATTGGATGGTTTTTTTTGAAAATTAACACACCATTGGGATTTGGGTGAGAGAATATCAAACATTTCAAGGCATGTTCTATAGATATTGGTGGTTATCATTTCTCTTGGGAACCATTTGTTTTATAAATGATAGGATTTGATTTGATTCTTAGTATGGATTGTTTAGTTCTATTCTGGGATTATATAAACTGTTACTAGAGGAGAGATACCTTTTTTATCTACAGAAGGAGGTAGTTATTCTCACTAGGGTGGGTAAAATCTTCTGGCTGGTCATATAGGCCCAATTTAGTGCAGGCTGGATTGTCTCATGACTCCAATATATGTTCTTTCTCTATATGATGGTGGAATGCATGAGGATTATATTCCTCCAGTGGTATAACATTTTCATGATGTTTTCCCTAATTAGTTCTATAGCTTACTGCTCGAGCGAGAGATCAAGTTTTTGATTGAGTTGATGTTGGGAGGAGAAACAATTTCTATCTTGACTTACAGAATAGCACCAGTAGAACTTCAAGAGTTGAAATTTTAGTTGGAATATCTATAATATAAATGTTTCATATGGAATAGTACATATCCTTGGGGTTCTCTACTTCTCTTTGCCAAGAATGGTGATGGGACTTTGCGCTTATGTGTGGATTATCAGAGTTTGAACCAGATGATGGTCAAGAACCAATATCATCTTCCACTTATTAACAATATCTTCAATCAGATAAAAGGTGAAAATATCTTATCCGAGATCAATTTGAGATCAGTATACCATAAATTGTTGGTGAGACCATTAGACATACCTTGAACTAATTTTAAGAGAAATTATGGATAGTTGTAGTTAATAATGATGCCATTTGGTTTGACTAATGCACTGGAAATATTCATGGACTTAATTAATAGGATGTTTCATCCTTATCTAGATCATTTTATGGTGTTTTTTGTCAAAAAAAATATTAGTGTACTCCTAGACAGTAGATGATAATTTCCAACATCTTGACATCATACTGAGTATATTGAGAAAGAATCTTCTTTACACTAATCTAACCAAATGTAGTTTCTGAAATGATAAAGTGGACTTCTTAGCCCATGCCATCTTAGAGGAAGGAGTGTTAGTGGAACCATAGAAAGTTACAGGTGTGGTATTGACCTAAACCATCATTGAAGCTGGTCAAAGTTTAATATTTATATTATTACTAACTACAGTATATGTGGCAAGCAGGGTCAAACCCACAGGGAAGGATAATTTGGCCACTAATCTCTAAAAAACTAACTAAAGACCCCATTTTTGTCAGCAGTGAGGTTGAATTTCTAACCTTTCTAAAAAAATTATATTTTTTTATAAGTCAAAAATGAAACAACACATTTTTTTAATTTTTTTTCTAAACTGTATCAAAGAAATAAATAGGCTCAAAACAGAAAGTAACAGAGAAACAGTGCACTGAAAAGTAAACAATCTGGAGAAAAACGTCCGAGGAGAATATCAACTCTACTGGTTTTGAAAGTATTCCTTCTCACAAAAGTAATTACAACTAATACCACAAAGAAGGAATGATTTATTTCCCTCTCCAAGAGATAAATCACTCAAGCCGACCAATTTCAAAGTTCGCCACCCTTAGATTAACCAACTTAGAAGTTCTGGTTTTAAAATATTACAGAACTAACTCGCCATTTGTTATGTAGTCTTTTATTTCCATTAAAATGTTCAAGAAAATTGATCCACATTCAAACTCACCGTATGAATATAGAATTACAAGATTAAGTGAAGGTGATACATTGAAATTGAATGTAATCAGAACTATCCTCGCCGATCAATTCCGATCACATTAAAATGATAGTGATAAAAGAAAAGAATGATAACCAGTAGACTCGATTTTTACCCCGAACTGTAAGTATTTAGCCAAACATCGCTTCCATTACATATTTTTAAAACATTCAATTACTGAAGAAGAAAATTAAAAGAGAACGGAGGAAGAAAACTCCCTCTTCCTACATCGACTGCTGCTGCTCCTGGACCTCGGGTCTCCAAGGAAAGGTTCACCAAAAAGTTCTCCAGGTTCTCCGCTCTGCTCCGATGCTATTTTTTCAAGTGAATCTGTCCTTTATAAAATTACTCTGATTACTCTGTTTTATATCCCCCGTCATCTGCTACTTTTCATCGACCAATTCAACCATCTTTAAAAATCCCTCAGTTGTGCACCGGACACATGCACTTTTTTTGCGACTGGCATGTCACGCTAGAAATTACCTCGTAACTAACTCTTGGTGGGTTAGTTAGATGAATCTGGACAGGAACTCACTTCCCGTATGAACCTGCAATTTTAAAACAGAAAATAAATAAATGAATACACAAAGAAATAAAAACAGTATTCTTTTTAATTTAAAGTTATGTTACTTATTAAAAGTTAACTAACCAATAGATAATAAAAAACTTAATTGCTAAATATTGTTAAATATTATTATTATGATTATTAATTTATTATAAAATATAGAATTATTAAGTTTTAAAATTTATTATTAAAACTAAAATTATTAAGTATATTTCATGTTTTATTTATAATTATTAATAATTATATATTTACTATAAACATTATATTAATTAATTATTAATATTCATTAATAATATAGTTTTATATTTCAATTAATAATTAAATTATTTATTAACAATATATTTGTTTTAAATTATAACTTTAATAAATTCTATTATATTCATTTGACCTAATTAAAGTTAAAACTTTAACTTTAAATTTTAATTCTTTATATTATTTTTTTTGTTTTACTTTAATTTCATTGTTATTTTTATTATTATATCTTTTTGTTTTACTTTTTTTATTATTGTTTTTTAATTATTTATCATTATTTTTAATCTTTACTTTTTACTCCCCCAAATTTGGTGCACAGGGGGAGGGTTTGTTGTTTCGGGTTAGGGTTCTACTAACGGAGGCTTCTCTCCAGCGACATTGGCGAACTCCTCCTTCTCCAAGAAAGACAGCGGCGGATATCAAGAGTGGCGACGCAACCTCCAACTGTACCGGCGGATCCTCTCGTGCGGAACCTCTAGCGGCGGACCTCCAGGCAGCAACGGTCTTGGCGCGACTCCAGCAGGTGCGGCGTGATGTGGTCTTCCCTCAGCTCCAGCGTGGCATGGCGTCTTCAGCAGGTGGTTCAAGGACCTTCTCCCTCCATCCATAGGAGTGCGGTTCAATAGCGGTGGGAATCGGCTCGGAATTCATACCTTAGCAACGACAACTTCCCCTTCAGCGGCTGACTCCTCACCAGCATGGTTGTAGGTCTCCATGCCAAAAAAACATCACAGCCTCCCATCAACCGAAACAAGACAAAAAAATAAGATGTAGGTTCTTCTGGTTTCAGCACCAATGAATGTGGGTTTACACCAGATCTTCAAGGTAGCGACCACTTTATTCAAATAGCAGCGATTCGGGTTTTCTTCCGGGTCTAGTAAAAAGTTGTGTTTGTGGTGGAATATGGTGATAAATCCATGGAAAGAAGTTGCAGGAAGTGGATTCGCAGTCCTGCTGAAATGAAAGAGATAATGATGCGGTGGAAGAAAGATACGGTGGCAAAGATAGGTAAAGCACCGGTAGTGGTGTTACGGAGCCTAGGGAAGCGGTGAGTTAAAAATGGGAAACGGTGTGTCAATGAACTGGAAACCGGTGAGACAGTGAAACTGAGTTCACGAAGGCACCATGAATGAAACACACGGTGAGACCATTTTAAACCAGTGCATAGAGTAAGGGGTGTCACAGTGAGACAGTAAAGAGGAATTACGGTGTCACCGTAAAAGAGGGAAAGTTGAGGCACCGTAACAATGGAGAAACCGTGATCCTGCAAAATAAATAGAGTAAAACAAAATAAATTAAAACATATATAAAACTGAATCAAATAATTAATAAAAACTTAAAACTAATTAAAACAATTGAAAATTTAAATATAAAATAGACTTTAATAAATTTCTGAAACCTATTAAACTTAAGTTAAATTATTAATAACTTCAATTATTAAATTTTAAATTGACACAATACTAAAGCTAAAATTAAGAAGCAACTAATTATTAAAGATTAAAATATAATTAAACAATGATATAACAAAGTAAATTTTTTTAAATTAGTTACTTTAACAAATTTAATTAATTTAAAGTAGACAGAAAATTATTATAATATTAGACCATTATTTTAATTAATGAAATAGGATTGAAAGAGACTTAATAGAACTAAAATAAATCAAGATTATATACTTATATTATAATTAATGAATTGTTAAAATATGACTAAAACATAATGTTACTTTAAATTAATTAATAATTAATACATGCAATATTAGATTAAGACTTTATTACCTTAATGCAAAAGCAGAATTAATTAACTAGCTAATTATAGTTAAATTATTAACTATGTAGACAAAACCACCATACTAAGTAAAAATTCATTAGTCTATAAAATTAAATTAAGAAATAAATTAATTATTTAAAATATTATAACATATTATTTATTATATAAATTGATTAATTGAAAAATTTATTTATTAAAAATACAAAACTGAAAATATTTAATAAAAAGCACAAATATAACCAATTAAATCATTAAAAAATAATGAAAAAGAAGTGGAAAAACATGTGTTTTTAAGGGCACATCAAATTCCTCCACACATAAAAATTGTTTGTCCTCAAACAATCTCATGTTATATTATCGTTGAGAAATAGAAAAATGTTTTTATTAAATTGCTCAAAATTGTAACATGTCAAAACTTTCAACAGGGGACTTAAAAAACATGTCAATAGGCTTTTAGAAAATAAATTACTCATATGAACCTTGCCTAGAACAAATTATCACTCGTAGTCTTGAAAACTATGAATCATCAAGTAATGAAGATGTCATGACTCATATGTGGTACTTTTTAGTGACTAACTTCAATCCAGGCTCAAGTCCAAAGTCCAAGAGTGACCAAAAGGTAAAATTTAAGTGGAGTTAAGAACTTAACCGTGGAACTTTGTACTTTAACTTTTTCACCTAGGTTTCAAAAATAATTTTTTTTTGAATCACCTCAATGATACAACCTAAATGATTCCCATATAAACCAGTTGACCCCTTATTCATTTGGCGTTCATCATTCCCCTCACCTTAATGAACTCATTTTTGACCCTAGACACTTTATTTTATTTTTCCCAAGACATGTATCATTGTGCTAAGCACTGTGCATATGCACTTATTCAAAGTGTACATAGGGATATTAGTTAACAGAAACGCACCCAGCATCTAGGGTCTCAGAGACTCACAGTGGGATCTCAGATGCCCAAATTGCTCCAGTTTCAAACGATTTATATAAAATTCATTTACATTGGCTCATTAAAGAAATTACTTTTAATAAATAAAAGATGAATGTGGCCCCTAGAATCAGAATCAAACTTCCAGTTCCAAAGGGTTATGATCATAATTCCATTAAAAAGGGTACCCATGTCACTATCATAAGTAGTTCCTAAACCAAATTTCCATCAAATCACTAAGCAAGATCACTCAGAAATCATCCAAACTCATTAATTTCAGACCCAAAGAAGCTCTTAACTACTAGTTAGGAATTTATCCTAAGTAAATACACAATTGAGTATAATTTAAAGCCTAAAATTGTGCAAGAATTTTGAAAACAAATATCCATTTTTTAACAAAAAGTATGAATTTGTATTTGGAATTGATGGGCTTACATTAAAGCACGGTTTAGCATAGTCAAGAATTGACCCCCTCCCCCACACTTAAAACCCAACTTTGTCTCCAAAGTTGACATCTAAATATGGAGAATAAAAATTAATCAACTGAGGTTAAAAATAAATTTTCAATTAAGTAGATATATGAAATGTATAAAGGGTCTCAATGAAGTTCAAAAATATTGTTTTCCATAATGAATAAATAATCAGCAAGTTCATTAGCAAGTAAATGAATTAACATCTAAGTCCAGTGACACAGATTTTCAATTCAAGTTCCAACAAGACATGCAACTTATGGGTGGAGAGTGGATAGGATGTAGAATTTTAACAAAGTATGATTCAAATGGGTGTTCAATATAACAGAATAATGCATGATAAACACCTTATAGACTAATCAGTTCCAATGAAAAACACAACTACTAGAAAACATGTACCCCCCCCCCACACACTTAATTTCAAGCAGTGAATGATTTTAACAATGGTGAAATTCAATTTTTTCAGCAAGAGGCACATGCATAATTTTTTATCTAAGTAGTGAAATACAGAAAAATTACATTCCAATAGGTGCAGGATTTTAAACATATGCAGAATTTTAAAAATTCAGTAGCAAGACATGCAGCTGAATTTTATACAGTAAAAATGGAGCAGAATTGTCAGTACACATGTAGCAGATTTTTTTCTTTCTAAACCATTAAAGAGCAGAAAAATGAAACAAAAATAACAGCAAGATACTTCCCTTACTAGGTTTTCCATTACTCCTTCAGTATGGGCATTCCACTCCTTAAATGACACAGCAGCATCCTAAAAACACAAAGCATGAATACCAGGAACAAAAATCTAGCAGAGATAGTGCATACAGGAAGTAGCACAACATGACTTTATTAAAAGTAAAAAAAGAACAGAAATAAAATTAAACACAAAATAAATAACATGGGTTGACTCCCATGAAGCACTAAATTTAAAGTCTTCAGTTAGACTTTATTTAATTACAATTTTTTATTTATTAAAACAAAAGAAGAACCATGGGTTTCCTCCCATGCAGTGCTAGGTTTATAGTCCCCAGCCGGACTCACCTAGAAACTAATCGTAGTCACTAGGTGGATGTGGTTTACTTAATAGGAACCACCACATGTGTTTGGCCCAGATTTTTTTAACAGAACAATGAAAATTATGGGATCCAAAACTAAATTAGTCTAAAAACAAACTTTCATAACCTGAAATAACCCCTATGTAGAACCCTTTAACAGTAGTGGATATAGTATTGTCCACTTCCAGAATAAGTTCAGACATTTCAAAATTTTAATACACATGAAGGGACAACATAGATCTAGGTGCTTCAAAGGGTGTATCATTGACCTCAGATCTATCTCTCTTAACCTCAACACTAACAGGTTCACATTCAAGGAAGAAAATGGGTAAATACTGAATATTAGGTTCAAGAGGGGATTCAATAAAGTTCTAAACCGAATCATGTACAATGGAACTCAAGTATGATTCCCCCTCTGAACTACTATCAATTTCACGAAAAGACTTAGCACCCTTCATAGTTGAGGATGTAAGTGACAAACAGGAAAGAGAATTTATTTTATCACAAACAGATTCAGATTTAACAATGTTGTAAATCGATTCCAAAAGTTCCTCATCAGTGAATGAACACTCTACATCTACTGCTTCTAACAAATCAATTCTGCAACCATCATCTAATGTGTGTTCAACCTCTCTTTCAAGTTCAAATTTAAAAATCTCACTTTCTAAAACCATTCCATTTGAGTGTTGCAATTAAATTTCAGGAGAAGAATTGTACAATTCAGTTTCAATAAATTTAGTTTCCAGAATTTTCAAATTAAGAAAATTCTCCTAAATTTGTTTAACATTAATTTCCATTTCATTGCACAATGTTTTAGAAAATTAATTACTATGAGAACAGGGAAATGAAAACTCATCAGTTGGTCATTCTTCAAAAATCAGTCCCTCTTCCTCATTATCAAACAACAATTCAGAAATTATTGGATTCGTAGTTTCAAATCATGGAAGAGAAGTTTTCAGTTCAGGTTCAAAAATTTCAGATTCTTTGTCATCCATTTTAATTCTATCATCCAAACTATACCCAATATCAAGTTTAGGCTCAATGTTCAGAATTTCAGAAATTTTGGGTAAAGATTTTTTAACATTCAAATTTTCAGTTTCAAGTTTGACTTTAACCTGAGTGACTTCATTCTCAAAGCTTCTTAAAGTGTGATTTTTCTCAAATGTAAGAATTATGAAGAGAACTGGACATTCATTTTCAATCTGTTTTAATTTATCTTCAAAATTTTCCAACTCAAAACCATTAAATCTCTTTTTGTGATTTTCAATGATGTGTTCTTGACTCAGTGGGTTGGTTATTTCCAGATTTAGTTCAACAGAATTATATTTTTCAAATTGAATGGTTTATTTCCCAATTTCACTATCACTCTCTTCTTCCACTTGATTTTCAAATCTTTTGTAAACATTTTCTTTTTAATTTTCTTCAAATTATTATTGTTCTTTAACCCTTTGTTTTAAATCCAAGAGCATGTTTTCTAATCTTTTCATTCTTTGATCTCACTCTTGATAATCTCTAAGTTGAGTTTCATGGGTTTTAGTTAACCAATTGTTAATTAGTTCCACCCTAGCATCCAGTTTAGAATCAATTAATTCAATTTTAGCTCGGGTGTCAGGATTAAATTCAAAGTTTTTCTCATTCTCTTCAAAGTGATGGTACGGTTGTGGTGGGTTATAAAAACACTACCAGGTAGTATGTCCATAATATCCACAATAAATGCAGTAAGGTCCAGTGCAGTAGTTTGAGCCTTCAAAACATTCCATTTTTTAAATTTTTAGATTAAACACACAGAGTTTAACAGTTGATACAGAATTTTAATGGACAAATTAAGTAGTAGGTTCTAGTCCACATTTTTTTTATTTTTTTTTTGTATATGATTTCTTTTATTGTTTTTTTAAAATTTTTGAAACCCTAGACTCTCAGTGCGTGCCTTTCCCGGAAAAGGCGCCAAAAATGTGACATAAACCATCTTTTAAGCTGGTAAAAGTTTAATATTTATATTCCTACTAACTATAGTATATGTGGAAATCAGGGTCGAACCCACAGGGAAGGCTAATTTGGCCACTAATCTCTAAAAATCTAACTAAAGACCCCAATGTTGTCAGCAGTGAGGTTGAATTTCTAATCTTTCTAATTTTTTTATATTTTTTTATAAGGCACAAATTAAACAACACATTTTTTTTATGTTTTTGTTCTAAACTATATCAAATCAAGAAATAGGCTCAAAACAGCAAGTAACAGAGAAACAGTGCACTAAAAAGTAAACAATCTGGAGAAAAACGTCCGGGGAGAATATCAACTCTACTGGTTTTGAAAGTATTACTTCTCACAAAAGTAATTACAAATAATACCACCAAGAATAAATGATTTATTTCCCTCGCCAAGATATAAATCACTCAATCTGACCAACTTCAGAGTTTTCCACCCTTATATTAACCAACATAGAAGTTTTGGTTTGAAAATATTACAGAACTAACTCGCTGTTTGTTCTGTAGTCTTTTATTTCCATTAAAATGTTCAAGAAAATTGATCCACATTAAAACTCACCGTATTAATATAGAATTACAAGATTAATTGATGATGATACGTTTCAATTGAATGTAATCAGAACTAACCTCGCCGATCAATTACGATCACATTAAAATGATAGTGAGAAAAGAAAAGAACGATAACCAAAAGACTCGATTTTTACCCCGAACTGTAAGTATTTAGCCAAACATCTCTTCCATTACGTATTTTGAAAAAATTCAATTACAGAAGAAGAGAATTAAAAGAGAATAGAGGAAGAAAACTCCCTCTGCCTGCATCTACTGATGCTGCTCCTGGCCCTCGGGTCTCCAAGGAATGGTTCTCCAAAAGGTGCTCCAGGTTCTCTACTCTGCTCCGATGTGTTTTTTCGAGTGAATCTGTCCATTCTAAAATTATACTGGTTACTCTATTTTATATCCCCCATCATCTGATACTTGTCACCGATCAATTCAATTGTCTTCAAAAATCCCTCAGTTGTGCACCGGACACGTGCTCTTCTTTCACGACTAGCACGTCGCGCTGGAAATTCCCTTGTAACTAACTCCCGGTGGGTTAGTTAGATGAATCTGGATAGGAACTCACTTCCTATATGAACCTATAATATTAAAATAGAAAATAAATAAATGAATACACAAAGAAAGAAAAATAGTATTCTTTTTAATTTAAAGTTATGTTACTTATTAAAAGTTAACTAACCGACAGATAATAAAAAACTTAATTGATAAATATTGTTAAATATTATTATTATGATTATTAATTTGTTATAAAATATAGAATTATTAAGTTTTAAAATTTATTAATAAAGCTTAAATTATTAAGTATATTTCATAGTTTATTTATAATTATTAATAATTATATATTTACTATAAATAGTATATTAATTAATTATTAATATTCATTAATAATTTAGTTTTATATTTCAATTAATAATTAACCTATTTATTAACAATATATTTGTTTTAAATTATAACTTTAATAAATTCTATTATATTCCTTTGACCTAATTAAACTTAAAACTTTAACTTTAACTTTTAATTCTTTATATTATTTTTTATTCTTTAATTTACTTTCATTTTTATTTTTATTATTATATCTTTTTTTACTTTGTTTTATTATTATTTTTTAATTATTTATCATTATTTTTTATCTTCACTTATTTCTCCCCCAAATTCGGCGCACAGGGGGAGGGTTTGCTATTTCGGGTTAGGGTTCTGCTGGTGGCGGCTTCTCCCCAGCGACATTGGTGAACTCCTCCTTCTCCAAGAAAGGCAGCGGCGAACAGCAATAATGGTGATGCAACCTCCAACTGTACCGGCAGCTCCTCTCGTGCAGAACCTCTAGCGGCGGACCTCCCTGCAGCAGCGGTCTTGGCGTGACTCCAGCAGGTGCGGCGTGATGTGGTCTTCCCTCAGCTCCAGCGTAGCACGGCGTCTTCAGCAGGTGGTGCAGGGACCTCCTCCCTCTATCCATGGCAGTTCAGTTCAATAGCGGCGGGCATCGGCTTGGAATTCAGACCTCAGCGGCGGCAACTTCCCCTTCAGCGGCGGACTCCTCACCAGCACGACTGTAGGTCTCCATGCCAAAAAAAACATCACAGCCTCCCATCAACCAAAACAATCTAAAAAAATAAGATGCAAATTCTTCTAGTTTCAGTGGCAATGAATGTGGGTTTACACCAGATCTTCAAGGTAGCGACCACTTCATTCAAATTGCAGCGATTCGAGTTTGCTTCTAGGTCTAGTAAAAAGTTGTGTTTGTGGTGGAAGATGGTGATAAATTTGTGGACTGAAGTTGCAGGAAGTGGCTTCGGAGAGCTGATGAAATTCAAGAGATAATGATGCAGTGGAAGAAAGATATGGTGGCGAAGATAGGTAAAGCACCTGTAGTGGTGTTACGGTGCCTAGGGAAGTGGTGAGTTAAAAACGTGAAATGGTGTGTCAATGAACTGGAAACCGGTGAGACAGTGAAACTGAGTTCACGGAGGCACCATGAATGAAACACACAGTGAGACCGTTTTAAACCAGTGTGTAGAGTAAGGGGTGTCACGGTGAGACAGTAAAGAGGAATTACGGTGTCACCGTAAAAGAGGGAAATTTGAGGCACCGTAACAATGGTGAAACAGTGATCCTGCAAAATAAACAGAGTAAAACAAAATAAATTAAAACATATATAAAAATGAATAAAATAATTACTAAAAACTAAAAAATAATTAATACAATTGAAATTTTAAATACAAAATAAACTTTAATAAATTTATGAAACCTATTAAACTTAAGTTAAATTATTAATAACTTCGATTAATAAATTTTAAATTGACACAATACTAAAGCTAAAATTAAGAAGCAACTAATTATTAAAGATTAAAATAAAATTAAACAATGATATAACAAAGTAAAATTATTTAAATTAGTTACTTTAACAAATTTAATTAATTTAAAGTAGATATAAAATTATTATATTATTATTCCATTATGTTAATTAATGAAATAGGATTTAAAGAGACATAATAGAACTAAAATAAATCAAGATTATATACTTATATTATAATTAATGAATTGTTTAAAGATGACTAAAACATAATGTTACATTAAATTAATTAATAATTAATACATCAAATATTATATTAAGACTTTATTACCTTAGTGCAAAAGAAGAATTAATTAAATAGATAATTATTGTTAAATTATTAACTATGGAGACAAAACCACCATACTAAGTAAAAAGTCATTAGTCTATAAAATTAATGTAAGAAATAAATTCATTATTTAATAGCTTATAACATATGATTTATTATAGAAATTGATTAATTGATAAATTTATTTATTAAAAATACAAAACTGTCAATATTTAATAAAAATCACAAATATAACCAATTAAATCATTAAGAATTAATGAAAAAGATGTAGAAAAACATGTGTTTTTAAGGTCACATCAGGTAACTTAAGAGAATCCCTAGAAAATATTTTAAATTAAAATCTTTCTAGGTTTTAAGGTTATTTTCGATGCTTTATTCAGGACTTATCTTATCTGGAAGCATCGATGTCAGGTCTGTCCAAAAAAGTAGTGAAGTTTGTTTGGTCAGATTCTTGTGAGAGAGATTTTCAGAAGCTAAAAGGTAGGTTGACCTTAGTACCTATCCTCTCTTTACCTATGTTGCATAAAACATATACCATGTAATGTGACACATTCATAGTTGGAATCAGAGTAGTTATGATGTAGGAGGATTGAGTGGTTGCTTATGGATTTAGATTGTGAAGACCATATAAGAGTAATTATCCTACTCATGATTTGGAGTTATAAGTAGTGGAACATTCCCTAAGATATTGGAGGCATTATCTCATGTATGATAGGTTTTTGGTATACACAGACCACTATAGCATTAGGTACGTCTTTTCTTAGTGGGACATGAACCTTTAACAGAGGAGGATAGTTAAGTATCAATAGTATTTCTACTTTGATTTGGCTTATAAACTGTTCAAGGGAAACATCATTATTGATTCTTTGATCCAAAATATAAAGACAGAGGTAGTATGGGAGTCTTGAAATGAGTGGTGGATGATGGCACTATTTATAGACATGCATTTGGATGTTTAGTATTTTCAGGGATGAGTAGCTATGACTTCGACATTTTTTATACTCATGATTTTGGACCGGATCAATACCGGTTAGTTATCTGATCTGGAGGGCTTAGTTCTGGGATAAAACTTATATGGTGGTCAAAAACCATCAGTATTATCTCTTGTAAGTGGAAATTATCTTTTTTTTTTGTGGTGGAGTATGTGTTCCTATGGGATTACGCAAAGATATGATGGTGTAGTTTAATGCTTCTAGATGAGTGGTACATCCTAGTTTGACAAAGATGTATCATGTTATCTATAGATAGTAATGGGGTTTAGAAATAAAGAAGAAGGTAGCATGATTTTTTTAAAGATGGTTCACTTGTTAGAAGGTGAAAGCCAAGAATCAGAGGATGGCTGGGATTTTATAGCCTTTTCCCATTCCAGAGTGGAAATGGAATTACATCACAATGGATTTTGTGACAATATTATCCAGGAAAAATCATAAGAATGATGCACTTTGGGTTATTTTGGATTGATTGATGAAGGGATCCCACTTATTTCCTATTAAGGAGGCCTTTATAGTTAATGATATAGGCATTATTTTTGTACACAAGGTAGTTTGGCTGCATGGTGTTCTAAGGAGTATCATTTCTGATAGAGATCCTAATTTCACATCATGTTTTTTAAAGGGTCTTCAAAAGGCTCTAGGATCACAAGTTATTTTGAGTATGTCCTCTCATCCTTGGACTAATGGTCAATTTGATAAGACTATTCAGGTTCTAGAGGATATGTTATGAGCCTATGTTTTGGATTTTACTAGTTTATGGGATCATTATATGACACTCATGGAGTTTTTATATAATAATAGCTTCTAGGAATCGATCGAAATGGAATATTTTGAGGATTTTTATGGCAGTCCATGCCATTCACCTCTTTTTTGGTTGGAGGTAGGTGAGTATGCACTTGTTGGGCCTAGTATCATGAAGGAGACATCTAATAAGGTCCAGTTGATCAAGCAGTAGTTGGTGACCACGCAAAATAGGAAGAAATCATAAGTTGACCATCATAGAAAACCTCTCAAGTTTGAGGTTGTTCATCATGTTTTCATTCTGGTTTCACCTAGGTTAAGATAATGCTTTATCCGGATATAGGGAAAACTAGAACCCAGGTTTTTTAGGCCATTTGAGATAATAGATAGGGTTGGTCTAGTTGTGTATTGTTCATCCCTGCCATAGTGCTACAGTTCCATGAATGACATGTTCTATGTGTTTCAGCTTTGAAATTATTATATAAACCCTTCTCACATGATAGATGTAGCATATGTCAATATTAGTGTCGATGCATACTTTAAGGAGCATCTCACACGAGCATTGTACCGTAGTGAGAAGTATCTCTGAGGCAGGGTAATTCCTTTGGTTCAGGTGTAACGACAGCATGGGTGAGTACATGAGGATAATTGGGATATGAAGCCTAATATGTGATCACAATGGAAATAATTGTTCACAAAGATCCCATAGTGATGCTTGGAGTAGCTCAGGTACAAGTTTTTATTTTGTGGTGAGGTTGTAAGGTCCTATCTTTTTCTTTGTGTATCTCACTTTGAATTTTTTGTGAAAATTACTTTAGTTTATTTTTTCCTCATCTTTAAACAATAGTGGTTTTTTTTCTTCATGTATGTCTAGTTTTTTTAAGAAAATTTAGACTTATTTTGTGAGAAAATCTAAGAAAACCAGAGAGTATCCCCATGGAGAGAATTGGTTGGGGAAAATGACTTAAAGTTAAGGGATGCATGTTTATTTGAATTAATGGATTCTGGGTATAAATTTTTCAAGTGATACCAAGGGTTACTAGTAAGTTTATAATCCTTAAAGGGGGTTTGGGTCTCTTATAAGGAAAATGGGATTAAAACCGTCTTCATTACATGTTTACATTGTGTAAATGGATTACATGTCTTGTAATGTTCAGGAGAATATATATTCATTTGAGGTGATTGGTTTATCAGTGTATCCCTCTAAAAATAATTACATGATGTGTAACTATATTACATGTCAGGTAATTTCCTAACCTATAGTTCTAAGAAGTGATGTTTGGTTGATTTATTTTCCAACTCACGTGAAGCGTCCTTCTCTTGACCCTAGGGAACCTTCTAAGTGATTTTGGAGTGTCTCTCTTGATTCTATATGTCCCAATCAAGCATCTAATCCCTATTAAGTGATTTTAATTAGGTTTTCCCATATCTCCCTTGGTTATCCATCCATTCCAGTGGAATATCTAAATCATGAGTGTTGTGGTTTGGATCTAGGATCCTTTTTACGGTCATTTACACCTTCTTCCTTGTGGGTGTTTGTCATTGGAATTTTATTTTGATCATCAGTTAATGTTTGGGGGTTTAAATCTTAACCCTATGTTTTAATAATTATTAAGTATGTGTAATATTGAAATTTCACCAAAATATCATATTCCAAATACATTAAATAATGAATTGGAATAATCCTTGGAGTCCCTTTGGATCCAATTCGTTATTGACCTGGCTTGTGGCTACTATTTGGGTGAGTAAACCCTTGATTATAAATGATTTGTTTAATGAATCAAAGTGTGTTTAGAATTACATGGTATTTGGGTATTTTCTATATATAGACTCACCTTATATTGTACTAGTTATTGAAATTTTTGGCATGTTATTGGTTATGGCCAAATGGTAAATGAATTGTGTAATTGAAAGATGAATGATAATTTTCATAATTAACCATTGATCCTTATAATGTGATATTGTGATATCCTTATTATTATGACATGTGTTGTGATTTCTATATTGTAATGATTATATAGGGTGTTGGAGCAATTTGATTGTTATAATACTTATATAGGACATTGGCCTAGTTTACATGATGAAATGCGTATATATTGGGCTATGCCTTCAAACATGCTGAAATGCTTATATACCTTTCTATTCTCTAAGACATGACGAAATTATTATATACCAAGATTGGCCCTGATAAATGTTGAAATTATTTTATACCAATCTTGGCCTTGATAAATGATGAATTTCTTATATATAAGGATATACCCAGAGACACATGCTGAAATTCTAATATACTAGGAATATACCTAATAAATTCTAAAATAGTTATATACCAGGCTTGGCCCTAATTAAATGCATAAATTCATATATATCATTTTTTACCCAGAATTGTGTGATTTATACCCTAGTTATAAGGTTATGTTTTACCATGGTTATATGGTTATGGTTGGCATGGTTATGATAATACTTAGAGACGTTCTAGAATGGAACCGAGGAATATTATATTTTACCATGGTTTTATGTTTATGGTTGGCAAGGTTGTGAGACATGATTATAAATATCGGCATGGTTTGAAGCAGGTTTATGTGCTATTAATTTAATTTTCAAATTAATTAATACACATGTTTATTGTATTTTTTCATACACTTATTATCAAACTAGTTATGTTTATACATGGAGGTTTCAACCTAATGAGTTATACTCACACCTATTTGGACCTCCATTTGGAACCCAAGTATAATACATGGATGTAGTATTATATAAGAGAAAATGACCTTATTATTGATTATTATTTGCTGGATGGGCTAGTTTTTGGAGATAGGACCGGCATGGGATTTGGGACTGGGTTCTTTTGATTCTATTAGCATTTTAATTTTCATTACTTATAGCATGAAATTTAGTTACAATCCAGCATGTCATTACATTATTAATTTATTCTTTATTGGATTATTCATTTGGATTATTATTGGTTTTCCACTATATTTTATTGTTTCCAATATTTCTTCACTCTGATATTTATTCATTTTTTAATGTTTCTTATTTACTCTATATTATAGATTTGTAACTAGGGGTATAGTCTCACCACTATACTTATTACACTCTTGCTTCTAGTTATCACTCACTGGTGTATGGGGAGACATGCTTGAGGTGTCATAACCAACCTGTTTCAGCCATGTGAGAGAGTTTCAGGTTGAGGTATGTTACAACATGGATTATGGGAGAAGCATCATGGTAAATATTCAAGGTATCCCATTGGTAAAATAGTATTTTGGAAGTAGAGGGAAGAAATAAATAAAATTAATAAAAATAAATAACTTGGACACTTATGATACACATAATAATGATGTAAATGATAGTAGGATTCCCTTACCTTGAAGAGTTGCTTCCTAAATCATGGAGGGGGAAACCCTGAGACCTTGGAGACACCTTGGAGAAACCTTATAGGGACTATTTAATGGGGTTAAATAGTATAACTTTGTGTATTTTAAAATTATTGTGTAGAGTGGTGGTGGTAAGGGGGTATTTATACTTGAGGAGGGGTGGCCTTAAGTGAATAGAAAATTATTATTTTTTATTTAAGTCTAACCACTATTGGGTGGCATTAATTACAAAAACAATGGATGAAAAATAAAGTTGTAAAGGATGGTTTAGTTCATGAAAATCATCCAACAAACTTTTAATGTTGTATGTTTTAGTATTTTAAGATTTTACCTTTTAACTTTAACCTGCTATATTATTTTACTGATATCACGATAAAGCTTTTTTTACCACATTAGATTTTTTATGTATAAAAATCTAAATGGGCCTTATTTTCTAATTTTGACCTTGTGATTCCAAATATACAATATATTTTACTTAATTAAATATATAAAATTGGTAAAAAGAAATTCTAATGAGATGTAATTATAATTCATAAAAACAGTCCTTTAAGGTTAAAATCATGGTTTTCAAAAATGTTTGACATATGTTTCTAAATAAAACACATTATATTATATGTTTTTATTTAAATAATATTTAATTAAGGATGGGGATTAAAAAAATTAAATCTTGATCATGTTTTAATTACATCATAAGAGTTATCGTATTTTGTAAAAATAGTATTTTAACTTTTTAACCCAAAAATAAAATTGTTTTAGAAAATCACCATAAATTCACCCTAATCTAATTACGATGTGTTAAAATGAAAAATTACTCATATTTTTTCAAAATAATACTATAAATATGATAATTATCTATTTTAATTAAAAACCTTATTTATTGAATATTAATCATTTTTATGACGTAAAGGTATTTTTACAATTATAAAAATTTCTTATGACTTCACTAATTTATATTATCATATATAAGTGTTTTATAAGATAATTTCCGGAAAATAAAGTTTATTTAAAATAATATAAATTTATCATATTACATACTTTTAAAGGAAATTAAATAATTATATAGTCTCTATAAAATAATCTCAATGGTCATTTAAATGCATTTACATAACCCACAATAATAATAACCAACTATTTTATTGATTGATGGTTATAGGGACGATAAATTATATTAGTTGAAAAACATAAATTTTAATGATCATAAATCCATATAAATATACCATCATTGTTAACTTTGATTTGAATCATGGGTCAATATCATTTCTACAATGAATTTTCTATTAATAACTCTTTGTTTATTTTCTATAGTGATGTTCATGGGTGGGATGATTCTAGGAGATCGAGGTGACCCAAATTTTTATATTCACCTTTTTTTATTTTCTATTATTCTTCCAATTATAATATTTTTATTAATAATAGTAATTATTTTATACTTAATGTAACATTATTAAAAAGTGAAATAAAGTGTTGACAGTTTCTAGTATATTTTTTTTTACTGTTCCAAGGTGTACTACTTTATATCAATATATAAAGTTAAAATTTAATTATGGAAATAAAAACTCTTTCTATTTGTTTATAATAAAACATTAATTATAAAATAATATTTCTATTAATAACACAAAGTAATTTTTGGGGTATTAAATTCTTCCACCCTTAAATAAATTGTGTCCTCGCAATTTTATATAATTGATCGATACCTTTAATTAAAATGATCAGGGTATTTCTAAAAAAATGCATCCTTCTCTTGTTTGTCGTGTTTTAAAACTCATATATATTCCCGTTTTTAATATTAATACATTATAATTGCTTTGGTATAAACATTATATTCCTTACTTCAGATGACCCCTTATTTGGGAGGTTGTCTTCACATTTTCTGTTGTATCCGTTATTTGCACGAGTCATATTTCATGCCATTTTTTCTAGAATGAGAAAACATAAATGAGAAATTTTTTACTATTGGGAATATTATAATAACATTTCTAAAGAAAATATTAATCTTAAAATTTATTAATATCGTAATTCTAGGATGATATACTTTAACCTTAAAAAAAATTACATTATCTTCATATCCATCATAATGGTTTATGCAAGCTTGTGATTAACCAAAGCATATCTCCCAAGAGTTTCAAACTTGGTATATATCAAGGTCCATTGTCATTCACTAGTTCTCAACTAAGTATAGCTCAATATGGTGTTTTTGGGTGTTACCCCTAGGTACATCTATTCCCTAACCACATCCACTTGTAGTATCTGGATAGGGATGTATTCAATTAGAAACAACTTACTTAATACTCACCAAAATACCATGATTTTTTTCTATATTTAGACTCATCCTTTAGTTTTTTATAATGTTTTCTAATCATAATTTAAAAAATTAACTAAACCTCCTTTTGATACCAACTATGGTGACCCACCTTTTTAGTACCTGAATGTTACATAAATCCTTAACAAAATATTACATTAATGAACTCGAAGGATCTTTTTAGGTTTAGTGTCTTGGTATTTAGGTTCATATTACCTGAATTACATAAGGATAACATAAACACAAAAATTATTCTAATCCACTTTCTAGACATATTCATAGTTTTATCCTATGTAACTCTTACCGCATCTCATATCCTAATGAGATACATCAAAAAGAAATGGGTGAGCAAAAATTCCAGTAAGGGAATAAACAAAGGAAACACATAGCATGTCAGAAAGAGGCATATGCATAAGGAATGATCATATGAATAGAGAAATATAATAAGAAAAATAACATGAATCTTAACTTTTAAATATTTCTACAACATAAACATAAGAAATTTATAATAATATCACCAATGTTTCATAAATAATAAATACCTAGGTTATTCACCATGGTATCATAAGCATGTCATTTATAGATTTTAATTATTTAACAAAATAATTAGACTGATATCAGGTCACACCCCTAAATTTTCTTAAATAACATGAACCACATTGATAATAAAGTAAATAATTTCATCAATAACCCATGGAAATAAATAATAGGTTTCACATAAAAATCATTCCATACAATGTGCTTAAAAATATTGAACAAAACATCATTTTTAGGCAATGATTAGAATATGGGTTTAATAAATGTGTATCCTAGAATAAATAAGATATTTTATATCTAGGTGGTCTCCCATGGAAATGTAAGAGGTTTGGGTATTCAAAATATGAAATTATTTCATCAAAAGGAGAAAAATTCATGAAATGATTTCGGTAGTATAAAGGTATACAAAATGAATTATGGGAAAAGCATAATGGGAAAGATTAGAGGTATCCCATTGGTAAAAAATAGAATTATAGGGAAGAAAAAAATAGAATGAATAAAAATAAATAATTTTTACACTTAGAACACAAATAATAAGGACATGTTTGAATGAAAATGGAGAGGAGGCGGATTCCCTTATCTTGAGGAGTTGCTTCCTAAATCATAGAGGGGGAAACCCTAGGACAATTCATACACCTTGGGGAAACCTTGGAGGGACTCTTTGAGTGGTTAAAAGGGAATAAATTTATGTATTTTTAATTTTTAGTGGAGAGTAGGGGTGGTAAGGGGTATTTATAATTGAGGACGGGTGGCTTTGAGTGAATAAAACAATGATTATTTTGTATTTAAGGGTAACCACTATTAGTTGGAATTAATTAAAATGATTATGGATGAAAATTAATTTTTTCAAGGATGGTTAATTTCATGAAAAAAATTAAACACCCATTTAATATTTTAGTTTTTAGTTATTTTATTCTTTTACTTTTAACTTTAACCCGCTGCATTATTATGCCTATACAGCTGTAAATTTTTTTTACAATGGTAACTTTTTTATGTCTAAAAATGAAATTGACCTTATTACCTAATTTGGAAATTATAATTAGAAATATTAATATATTTCATTTAATTTAATTTATAAAATTGGTCAAAATATATTAAAATTTGATACGCTTACAACTCATAAAAATAGTTTTTTAAGGTTGAAATCATGGTTTTCAAAAATATTAAGTAAGTGTTTCAAAATGTAACACATTTTGTTATATGTTTTTACATAAATAATTTTTTATTAATAATATTGATTAAAAATTTTAAATATTAACCATTTCCTAATGACATCATAAGAGTTATCGTATTTCATAAAAATAGTATTTTCACTTTTTAACCTAAAAATCAACTTTTTTAGAAAATTACCATAAATTCACCCTAAGGTATTTTTTTGTTATGAAATGAAAAATGAAAATTATTTTATCAAAATAATACTATAAATATGATAATATTTTACTTTAAATAAAAATCCTTATTTATTTAATATTAACAATTATTATGACATAAAAGACTTTTGATAATTATAAAAATTACTTAGAAATTCACTAATTTATATTATAATATAAAAGTGTTTCATAAGATAATTATAAGAAAATAAAATTTATTTAAAACGTATAAATTTATCATATTAAGTACTTTTAAAAAAATAAATATTTATATAGTTTCTATAAAATAATCTCAATGGTCATTTAAATCCATCAACGTAACCCACAATAATAATGACCAACTATTTTACGGACTAATGGTTATATGTAAAGACCCGGATTTCTTGTGGAAATTTTTCTTTAAAATACATGGGAATTTTACGAGTCCACAGTTTCTAACGGTGCTTGATTCTGAGCCCTGGTGTGCCCTGAATCAATTTCTGAATTTTTATATGGGTACGTTCAGTAAAAGTATGAGTGGGATTTTATATCTTTTGAACCAGTGCTCGGAATTGAAATCTGAGGGCACCGTTGAACTTGTAGTGATGGTATTCTCTTAAGGATACCTTCACTGCAGTTGTGTTCTAACGAGAGTGGAAGTTAGATTTCGGGGTTTTTAATTAAGTTGAATAAAAATAAAGTGTTAGCTTTATTTTTATTGGTGGTGGTTAAAGCTCTAAGAGGAGGTTAGTGGTAGGGGCCACCACACCATAACCTCCCATGAGAGGTTATGGAGGTGGGGTCCACCCGCATGTAACCTCCCTTGGGAGGATATCCTTTGGTGGGGACCACCCGGGTGATGAAACCCTTGGAACCCCCACTTAAGTGTGAAACCCTTGAACTTCCCCACCTTTTATTTTGGATAACTCTTCACCCATTAATTAAGTGAATGGTTTCATTTAATTCAAATCCTTTTAAATTCATTATTCAAACAATTTAATAAGGTGTGATTCTTTATTATTCTTTTTGGGGTTGGCATAATCTTTTGGGAGGGCTTGGAATGGAGATTTGAGGGGGAGAAGAGCTCTCCACTGAAGAACGCGAAGAACGCCTCTTCATCGCTAATGAAGAACGATGAACACCTTTCTCCATCTTTGACCACACCTAAGGAGAAGGAGCTGACCGCAAAGAATGCCAACGACGCTTCTTCCTCAGACTCCTACCCCGGACACTTCCCGATGTCAACGAATCGACGCCTCCCTTTCCGCGGCTTCGTCAACGAATCGACGTCCTCTCTTTTTTCCGACATCTTCAATGGACGACAAATACGAGGTAGGGGGATTTGAGTTGTTTTGTTCCCATTCTACATCGTTAATATTTTGGTATTCGTTATTCCTAATGTTATCAACATAACATGGGGGGTTCAGACCGCACAAACACGGCCGACCCTCCCCCTTTGATTGATCTTGTTTGTTGATGATGGAGGAACGGACCGCGGCGAACAACAGCGGCCGGCGACGGGATGGCCACGAAAGAAACCGGTGGCGTAAAGGTCGCCGAGTTTCCAAGAGGTCGTGGCACCGCCTCACTACGCGGAGGAGATCCGCGACGACGATGGGCCACGGCGGAGGCGTGCAGGTCCGTCGCGCCGCGTGGAGGGCAGCAGGAGGCCGCGACCAAGGAGGGCCACAGCGGAGGGGTGTGGCGCCATCGCGTCGCGCCGGTGGTGCAGGACTGCGACCAGGGTAGGTCGGGGTGGGAGAGAAAGGGTGTGGAGCCGTCGGGCCACACCGAAGAAGACCAGCGGCCTAAGGCCACGGTGGACAGGGGAGGGCGACAGGCTGAGCCGGCCGCCGATGCGCGCTACACAGGCGGGACCCTTCGGGTCTTGCGGTTACAGGGGCCGGCGCCATGCGCCAGCTGTTACGAACAAAGGGGGGGTGCAGAACGCCCCCCCCCCCCCCCCCACGGAGTGGCTAGCTGGGACACACGGCGTGTCCATCCGACCAGCCGTCGGGCCACCACCAGGCCACGCGGGCCGCCGAGCCGGGCCACCGATTCGGGTCGGGCCACCCTTCGGGTCGGGCCGCCTTTGAGACGGGTTGCCCCCACAGGTCAGGTCGTACCTTCGGTTCAGTCCGCCCCTTCAGACCGGGTCGGACTCACAGACTGGGTTGGACCCTAGTCCAGACCCGGGTTAGGTTGGGTCGGTTCGACTGGGTTGGACCAGACTTGGACCCGTTAGACCCGAATACACCTATTCGCCCATAACATGGGCTACAGGTGTCCTATCGACCAACCTTCTGCGGTGACAGAAATCTTAGAGTGATATGGTTCTTTTAGCATACCCCACTTTAGGTTTGGACACAGTTGGGGTATGGACCGGTTGGTTTGAACCTAAAAACCAACCGGGCCCCTGGAACGGAAAAGTCAATAACTCACAGACCGGGCGTCCTATTGACGTGTCGTCTGTCGCATTGGGTTCCTTATGATGATATGGAACTACGGGATATATCAACTCGAGACTTCATGGTAGTTGAGGTATCGACACATGGATCGAGGAGCGGACCCTCCCGGAATCAAGCGTACTGGACCTGGATCCTCCGTGGGTTCGACAGTGACGAGACTAGACCTGGATCCTCTGTGGGTTTGACAGTGAGGAGACTGGACCTAGATCCTCGGTGGGTTCGACAGTGACGAGACTAGACCTGGATCCTCCATGGGTTCGACAGTGATGATACTGGACCTAGATCCTTTGTGGGTTCGACAGTGATGAGACTGGACCTGGATCCTTCGTGGGTTCCACAGTGAGGAGACTCGACCTGGATCCTTCGTGGGTTCGATAGTGACGAGACTGGACCTGGATCCTCTGTTGGTTCAACAACGACAACTTTTGTACCGAATTCCCATGTAGGATCGACAACTTCGATAGACTGCTGTTTTAGGTTTCTACGGATATCTGTCGTTCGACAGTCAAAGATGATTCAGTGGCTACAAGTAATCATCTCTTACTCACTATTAAGTTGTGTATACCTAGTGTGAGCTGAGTCATTACCTTTGTGTTGACCTCATGTATGAGATGTGTACTTTTTATGACTTAGGTATATGTATGGGCATATATCCAAGTAAGGGTGGATGTTTCTTCGTGGATGTTTCTTCGTGGATGTGTTGTGGGGTAGCCCACGTGGCTTTCTTCTATGATTTGTACCTATGGGATACACCTTGTGTTGTACTTTATTTGTGGAGTGTTTCTACACTTGTGGAACGGAATATGGTTGGTCTCCAGAGTTGGAGCTGATTTGTGATTGGTAACCTTGGTATATGTATGGGCATATACCTAAGTAAGGATGGTTGATACTTTGTGATTGTATCTTTCTGTTGTGGTTTATCCATAGTGGATTCTGGGAGACCTTCGGGGGTCTTGGGATCCCCTACTGAGTATTTTTATACTCACCCCTACATGTGCTTCGCCCGCACCTTGTTGTGTTCGGTGCAAACGACGGTCAGCAGTGATCCAGGCTATGGGTGACGAACGGGACGCTGCTCTCAGCTGGACTAGACGGGATGTACCTGAGGGACGAGTTGTTCGAGATCTGTACCTAACCTTTAGGTAGGATTCCCCGATGGACGATCCAGGAGCTGTTTTCCCTTTTTACTTGTACTTGTTCTTGTTGTTCAGTTGGGTTTGTATGCTGGCCCACTTACTTTCAGCACTACCTTTGTATTCAGTTTTACTTATTTTTTTTCTTCCAATTTTGTACTCTGATTGTGTGTGACTACTTTTTATAAAGTAAATGCCTTCCCAGCTTAGGGATTTATGTCTTTGGTTCTAGTCGCTAGCCCCTGGACTAAGGAAAGGGGGCTTGGGGTAGTCACGACACGGGTCCTGAGGACGGTTCGTGACAAATTGGTATCAGAGGAGTCGGTTCTACCTTAGAACTTGGACTCTGATTCTTTTAATGGTAATAGTGTTAAGTGTTTTGGGTGTGGTTATCATTTTAGAGAAACCAGTGTTAGTGCGGCGGCTGACGTATCCATGCACTAGGAGTCTGACTTCTGATTTCCAACTCAGTGCACTAAAAACACTGATTACATGTATATATCTTTTGAAAAGTTTTCTTTGTGATTACATTGAGTCAGCTCACCAGGTATAATTTTGATCGTGGATCACCTATTTCTTTTCAAGATGTATTCACTTAGTCATTCATCACGGGTTCCGAGTGGAGAGCACGATGGTATCCCAGTGAGCGATGAGGCCTCGGTGCAGGGCCCCATCACAGCGAAGGCACTAGCAGTACTACAAACCACTGGGCTTCCGTTCCTACCAGCCCCAATAGAAAAGGGTGAGCACTGCTTGAGCATGTTTCATGGGTTCCTACAATGGAGGACTTCAAGGTTTCGAGGCAAGACAGATTTTCAGACGGCTGGGTACTGGCTGGAGTTTGTAGCACGAGTTTTCCACACAGTTGGGACACCCGCTGACTTGATGGAGCACCTAGCTATTAGTCTCTTTCAGGGAGAAGCTAAGAGGTGGTGGAGCCTGATGCTCCAGTTTTATGATGAGGTGACCCTCACCTGGGGGAACTTTGAGAGTCTTTTCAGGGCGGAGTTTGTATCAGTGACTCTACACTCTGTGCGTACTCAGGAGCTGCTGCACTTGCCACAGGGCATTCTGACAGTAGCTAAGACATCTGTAGCAGGCAGTAGGCAGATTACACGGGGGTACAAGCGGGTTAGATCTATTGTTAGATGACCCCAATATGTGGCATCGGGGATGCGGGGCACCTGAGGCTGAGGGATCTTTGAACGGAGAATGGTATGTTATTCCTGCAGGGAACGAGGTCACAGAGCGCGTGACTATCCGACTTTCCGCGTAGGTGATCAGTAGGCGTTAGAGGAGCCACCAATACAGAGGCAGTGGTAGGATCTTGAGCATTAGTAGAGCGGTGGATGAGGCAGTGGAGAAGGTCCCTCAGTGGATGGTGGTCAGATTTATCAAGCACTACTACCACCACTGCTAGACAGTTCACCTCGAGTTCCGAGAACAGGTGGACAGGATAGGGACTAGCTCGAGGCATAGAGTCCTTTTTTCATGATGCTTCTATCTCCGTTGATATCGTTGTTTGTGATTACTTTTTTTATTTGTACTTTGAGATTCAGTAATAAAAGAAACATGTCCTTATGACGTTTTCTTTACTTCTTGTTGTGCGGTTGATACTGAGAGGTTCCGGTTAAAACCATTGACTTGACACTCACATTTGAGGTTCCTAATGGAGGAGACCCAGTGACCATGCACTGATTCCGACAGTGTGACTCAACCCTTGGAGGTGAGGGTCATGGTTGGATCTCTTGGTAGTAGAGTCGAGGACTTACAACGTCTTCCATGGAATGAATTAGTATTGTTCATGTCAGGATTGACTGTATTAGGCAAAGGAAGTGGTTCATCCCGGGGATAAGACCGGATTTCTCTTTTCAGAAAAGTATAAATCTTAGCAGCTCTTGTAGGACGTAGTCGAAGAACGGTGTAGTAAAATTCTTTACAATTGGCTAGTCTCGCCCATAGTTCGTTGAGCAAACGGTTTATGGTTTACTCTAATCTCAATAGTCTCAGGTGTATCTTCTCATAGAAGGACATGAACCTGAGATAGCGACGTTGGCTCGAGTTCCTCCAAGACTATGACTTTGAGATAGTCTATACTCCTGGGAAGAAGAACGTTGTTGCGGATGCTCTTAGCAGGAGATCTAGTATACAGCTGCTAGAAGACGTGACAGAGCAGTTGGCTGTGTTGCAGATATCCTTTGTGGATTGGGATGGAGCAACCTTTCTATTATCTCTTACAGTTACACCTCCACTAAGTTAGAGAGTCATGGAGGCGCAGTGTGGGGACATTGACTGTAAGATGAGAAGTGCTCATATATCCATAGGGCAGGCACCTGATGGATTTTATGAAGGTGGGGAGCACGTCATTCTCCTCATAGGAAATACCATTGTACCAGTTGCAATTCAGGAGGAAGTGTTGAGGGAGTTTCACACATCTCCATTACCGGTACATCCAGGAGTGGATAAGATGTATCAGGACCTCTGAAGACATCACTGGTGTCCAGGTATGAAGAAGGCAGTAGCAGAGTTTGTCTCACGATGCCTCACTTGTCAGCAAGAGAAGGCGGAGCACCAGGTTCCATCAGGATTAGTTCATCCCTTAGAGGTCCCATAGTGGAAGTGGGATCGGATATCCATGGATTTCGTGACGGGACTTCCACGTACATCCATAGGACATGACTCTATCTGGGTGATTATTGACCGACTCACCAAGTCGGCCCACTTCCTACCGATTAGAGAGAAGGGTTCAGTAGAGAGCCTAGGACGCCTCTACGTACGATAGATTGTACGGCTTCATGGTGTGCCATCGACGATCATATCCGATCGAGATGCTTGTTTCACTTCCAGGATTTGGAAGGGGTTATAGGAGGATTTCGGGATGCAGCTTCGCTTGAGCACTGCCTTCCATCCTCAGACGGATGGTCATACTGAGGGGACCATCCATACCCTCAAGGACATGCTCTTGAGAATGAACTAATATAACTTCAAAACACCACTACTAGATCTGATTTAACTACAAATCCTCAAAATAAAATCAACACTTCTATGAAACTTAAAACATTTATCATCCTTAAATAAAACATGTGTAAGAAAATATTCAAAACCAAATGGCTCTCGTATGGTGATAAAAACACTAATTTCTACACCCCGCTTAAAAGAATTAGGAAAGTTTGTAGACCTCTCACTTTTATTATAGATGTGGACACCCTCATTGATACTGAGGATGGAATTTCTAATCATGTTGTGTCTTATTATGAAATTTTTTTAACGGAACGAGAGTCAATAAAGACCTTCTTGATGGCATCCAATCTATGGTGAATGAGGAAGATAATGATTATCTTTTAATCATCCCTCTTGATTATGAAATCAAAGATACTATTTTTAGCCTTAATCTTGATAGTTCCTTGAGCCTTGATAGTTTCAATAGTGGTTTCTATCAGCACTCCTGGGAGGTCATTCAAACTAATATTTGAAAACATGTCAAATGTTTTTTTCTTAATGGTGTGATTATTCATGTGTTGAATGTGTAATTTCTTTCTCTAATTCTTAAAGTTGAAAATGCTTCTGAGATTCATCTCTTCAGACCTATTGTGCTTATTGACACTCTTTACAAAATCATCATGAAACTTCTTTCTGATAGACCTATAGATATAAGTAATAAAATTGTCTCATGGAATGAATTTGGCTTTATCAAGGTTAGTTCTATACAATATTTCATTTGTCTTGCCTCTAAATTTAATAACACTTTAAAAAAATCCGTCAGGGTGGTTAATATTTCTATTAAACTTGATATCATGAAATACTTTGATACCATTGATTAGAGTTTTATTTTCAAGGTTCTTTAGAGTTTTAGTTTTAATGATTCATCCATCAATAGAATTAATTCTTTATTCAAATTAGTTACCACCTCCATCATTGTCAATGGTTCACCTAAGGGTTACTTTAAATGCGCCAAGGGAGTTAAACAAGGTTATTCCCTCTATGTCATTCTTTTTACAATTGTAGAAGATTATTTAAGAATATTTCTCACTTGCCTTGTCAACCAAAACAAGATTAAACCTATTTAGTATTCTAGGAACATAAATGTGCCCACACATATTTTATATGTTGATGAAATCATCCTTTTCTTACAAGTAGATAAAAGGAATATTCAAATTCTCAAAATTTCCCTCTCACATTAAAAAGAAAACTCAGGTCAAACCATTAGCTGGAACAAATCTTTTGTATTATTTGGGAAAAAAATTCCTTCTAATAGAAAAGGTAAATTTATCAATCATTTAAGTATCAAAGAATGATCCTTCCCTTTTACTTATCTCAGTGTACCCATTTTTTATGGAAGGCCTAAATCTAGTTACTTTTCTAACACAGTTGACCAAATTCTCAATCAACTTTCCTCTTGGAAGGGTAAATACCTCTCTACGGATGGAAGAATATATCTTGTTAAATCTATAATTGTCTCTAAAATGGTCTACTCGTTGATGGTTTAAAAATGGCCTATTGGTCTCCTTAAAAAACAAATGGTTACATAAAAAACTTTGTTTGGATCATAATTCCTCTTGAAAGGAAACTAATGACTATTCCTTGGACTACTTGTTGTAAGACTTTAGATAAAGGGGGACTTATAATTAAAAACCTTAAACTATTTAATGATACTTTACAATCTAGACTCACTTGGAACCTGCTTCATAATAACTTTGATTCTATTTCTTTTCTCAAAAAAAGATTCATTGAAAAGTTAAAGAAAGGAAATATAAATTATATTAGCTCTTCCATTTGGCCATCCATTAGGAAATCCTTTACCAACATCATGATTAACTCTATATGGATGGTTAGTACCGATGCTTCCATGAACATTTGGTTGGAAAATGGACTGGTGTTCCTTTAATCTCCATGATGCCTCCCAATAATTTACCAAATCACACCAAATGCACTATCAGGGATATTTTAAATTCTCATAACATTAGTATTCCTGATAACATTATTCTTCTTATTGACAATTATCCCCATTCTAATTCTAAATATTTCCTAATTTGGGAACCTTCTCATAATGGTATCCTAGACACCAAAAAATTTTACGACCACAACTTTCTAAATTTTGATAATAATTTCTTTCGGTTAAAGTTTTTTGACAAACCATGGTTTAAGCCCTTGAGGCTTACTCTTGTTTGGAATATAACCCACAATAGAGTCACCACTGATGTTTGTCTTCGATATTTTGGGATTCAGCTTTTCTCTATGAGTCATCTTTATAACTAACATATAGAAGATACTAAACATCTTTTTCTGTCTTATGCTATGTCTTCACCTCTTTGGAACTATATTTTTGTCATTTTTGATTGTAGATGGTTACTTCTTGATTTAATCATCTCTCAACTAAATCATTGTGTAGATATAGAAACATCTCAGTAAATTAAGAAACCTTTATTAATTTTTGTTGCTGATCTTCTCCATGTGATATGGTTCGATAGAAATGCTCTTATTCATAATAATTTCTCATCTAGTCTAAATACAGGTCAGACGTGGATTCTCATTGCCATTCGGGAAGCTACCTTGATTTAGAAGGCAAATTGTGAAAACACTGTTAAAGTCTTTGGGATCCTCTAACGAATTCAAATTAATGGAATCTATCATCAAACTAGACACAATTTTGATGTTTTCTGGAAATCCTTTCTCCTAGTTTAGATTAAAGTGAATGTTAATGGTGCTTCTAATTTAAATCTGAGACCCTCAAGTTGTGGTGTAATTTTCAGAAACCACATTGGGCAATGTCTCGGATGCTTCTTTGGTAGTTGTGGACACCTCATATCTAGAATCTTAAATTATGAGTGTGATCCATACCATTTTATTTTCTAAGAAACAAGTTTGGAACAATATTTGTATTGAAAGTGATTCAGTCACTATTGTCCATGCTATTTGGAATGGTATAGTGCATCTTTCCTGGCCACTTACAACCCGTTGGATGAACTTCCTCCTTTTTCTTCTAGAGATCAGATACACTATCACTCATACCTTTCGTGAAGTGAACATGTGTGTGTACAGTCTTGATAATAAGGGAGTTAACCATGACATAACCTAGTTGTATGACCTTCCTGTTGATTTAATTCCTCTTTATGATAAGCATTGTAAAAAGATCCCTTCTTTTAGACTTGTGTAACCCCTTTTTGTATAATAACTTTTGATTTGGTCATTGAACAAGGCACAAACTTATTAAAAAAACTTATATTTAATTTTCATCTATAAAAAATTAGAAAGTATTTAACTTATACAAAACACATAGATTTTGAAATTTTCAAAAAATTTACTTTGATTTTTCACCCGCTTGCATAAGTGTTTAATCATCGATGCGTAATCATTCAAGGTAATTATATCATTTATAAAAAAATAATATAAATTAATATAATAATAATAATTTCTTTATCTTCAAAATAACCATTTATAAGTTTTTTATCTCTAATTAAACATATTATAGATATTAAAAGAATGAGATTTGTATTTTGTAATTATCCTTTACTAAAATAATATAAAGGTCGTTATCAAAAGAAAATTGAAAAACAAAATTTAGATATTTTTGAATATATGATTACTTGGGTAGAAACTCACTCATCCAATGAAATAAATTCAAGTGATTGAGATATTTTTAAACCTAATCCCATAGTTTTAACTTTGTTTACCTATTTGACCATTTATCGTGGTGTTAAACTTTTACTACGGTTACTATCCATTATAAAAAAAGAAATGGGACTCCTTACCATATTAGAACATATTTATCCCAAATATGGGATCCATTTTCTAATATTAAATTTCTAAAAGTGTTAAAATTTACTTTTAATAAAAAAATTCAAAATGCAATGAAAACCGTTTTCAGAAAAATGCTCGTTTTCTGCATAAAAATGATTTTATAAAAAAATCATGCATAATGTAGATTCATATAGAATTAATTGAATAATTAAAATTATACTTATTTAACTTTGAAACCAAAATTAATCTTGTGAAAACTTGATTACAAGAGAAGTATTGAAAATAGTTTTTATTTGAATAAAAACATTACTTAGATTTCCCAAATGACAAACACAAATTTATAAGTTAAACATTGTATTTTAAATAAATTATATTACTTATTAAATATTTTTTTTTATATAAAAAGTTTTAATAAATTTCAATTCATTCTTATATCATGATAATTTCATAAAAGTGACATATTGTAATATCGGTATTTTCACTATTCACACAAAAAATAAACTATTTCTAAAAAAATATCAATAATTAAACCTAATATGATATTGAAATGATAAATAAAAACACGAATTTAATTTCATAAATTTAAAATTATAATATTCATAAAATTATATTTTAAATGAAAAATATTAAATATAAGGAAACCCCGCTTTTATAGAAAAATGACCCTTTAAACATTAATTTTTCTTAACCATATGTGATTTAATTCTTATCATTAAAAATGTAGAGATTACTTAATATTAAATTATAAATAAATATAAATAATTAAAAAAATAAATATATATTTTAAAATGTGGTTACTCTTAATCATATTCTTCAAACTGATGGCTTAGTCATAAAGTCATATTTAAATAATAATATTTCCATAGTAAAATGTGGTTCATTTAATATCAGTGTTGTGTGTGATATACACTATATAAAATAGTATTTATTTAAAAAAGATACAAAGAAGATTCAAGATTCGGGCTAAAATGGTCCTATAAATTAAAATAAAATACATTTTAAAATATCAGGATATCACATTCTACTGCCTTAAAGAAATTATGTCCTTTCAATTTTATCTAATGTTCGATAAGAATGGTTTAAAACATTTTCAAGATTAATTATAAGAAGAGGAATATAAATATACATAATTGGAATGAAATATATTTTAACCCACATCAATTTTATTTGATTTTAAAATGGACTTTAATGTTTATTTTAATACTAGGAGACTTATTATTTCCTAATTTTTTTTAAACCTTTCATTTACCATTGTAAGACACATACTTGCGATATAGTTTCATAAAGATACTTTTATAGTTGAGGAATATTTTTCATATGGGAATAAATATATTGATCTTATTCTTATAGATATTGAGGAATTATTTTATCATTAAGATATAGAATGTAAGAGAATATATTTACTTAATTTTTTCCACAATTGCATCCTTTATTTTTGTTTAAATTAGTTTAACACCTCATATTCATGTTATAATATAAATAACCATGATGAATTTTTCATAAAAAATTAACTAATATTATATTTTAATATATCACACAATCCATAAAAGGATGAAAAATTATTTCACCAATTTATACCCATTAACCAAAAACAAATTGGTTGGAACATGTAAATATAATATTCAATATGTATAAACTTTTATTTATAAATCTAAAAAACCTCAAAAATAACACCCAATGTTCAACTTAAATCATTCCATAAATAATTAACCTTAAATTTCTTCTAAAATATGCTTAACCAAATTTATAACCCAAAATCATAATGATTTAATCACATATTCTTCCAATACCAGCTTAATATTTATCATTAAATAAAATTAATCACTCATAAAGTCACATAACAAAAATGAGTATTCCCTAATCATATATTCTCATAAATATACTAATAATTTCCCAAAATTATTTGGATCACCACAAAACCATGACAAAAACTTATATACTTTTACAATTTAATTCAATATTTATTCCTCAAATAAATTTCATCCCAGAAAATCGTATTTTGTTTACCTTAATCATATAATATTCCCAATATAGTGAATTTCATCAAAAATAAATTTAATCTCTTAGTCACAAAATCTATTTTCAATCTCATATGTTCCCAAAATATGATAAGCCATTTATTCTCATTAAATAAATTACTTTATCATCAGAGAATGTACTAACCGTAATGATTATGTGTTTCCTTCAAAAAATGACCCAAATAACAATCTTCCCAAACAATTTTACACTAAATCTCATATTAAACATAAGGGTTGCATATACTTAAATAATATATTAAACCCCAATTAACAGTTACCAAATTTTTATTAGTCTCCTTAAAATCTCATAACATAAAACCAAAAAAGGTATATGTGCCTTTAAACTTACGATCATACTTAAAATTTTCTACCCATTATGGTTTCCTTAACTCTTAAATTATTCTCATAATATAATAACCTAACCTATAATGTTATCTAAACCCTATTATGATACCAACTAAGATAGTCCAAAACCCATACACCTAGATCTAGTGCTAAAAACATATTCCTTATATATTTTCTTTGATACCAACTAATGAAACCTAATTTTAACTATCCATATTTACAATATCAATAACCAAAATTGGTTCACTTACATACCCAAGAACCTTTAGGTATAGAGTTTTATAGAATTAGTAAAATATCATTTATGTACTAAAACTCATATCTGTATCATCAAACAGGCATTTTTCTCATTGCACCCAGAATTTTTTGTTCCCAAAGAAGACTTAAACATCTCCCAAAAAATTCCCCACATGTGATACCCTTCTAAACATATGTTAAATAATATAATTATTCATAAATTAGGGAAATGGAAACATAAAAATGGGGGAGCTCAGATTCTCGATAACGATAAACATGGGAGATATCAATCAATGATAATAAGTGAGTATAAGATAAGCACACGGGTATGATAGCATCATCACAACTTATAAAAATAATGCCCATTTTTAAAGATCATAAATCTTGATTCATTAAATAAATATTTTATCTTACTATAAGACATGTGTATAATCTTGAATCCAAAACCATGATCTATGGAGCATAACATGAGCAAATAACATAATAATGTGGAACAAGCATGAAATTAGAAAATCATAGAATTGTGAACATGTATAAACACCAATAGGTCAACTAATCATGTTAAAGTCATGAAATCAGGTCCCCTCATAAAATTATGAACATGAAACCAAGTCCACACATTAAATTTTGAACATGTCATAATATGAATAGGTCCACACTTAATGTTGTGAACATGAAATCGGGTTCATGCATAACATGGTTATCTCATGATATACAAATATTTACCCAATGAATTAGAGAGATATATAATTCCATTCCCACCCATCACATAATAAAAACTATACACAAATTTTCTATAAGATCGTAAAAATATTCATCACTTCATCATAGTGTAATTAACCCATGAGAAAGAAATAGGTTTCATGAAATAATCCATAAAACATCATCATTATAATACATCCAAATAAATAAATTGGATGGTATCATAAGATCATATCCTTAGTGATTAATAAAAATACTTAAAGGATGATTACATAGATAAAAAATCTATTTTATAAAATTATTAAAAATATGATTAAAAAACATGAGAAAACATCATTTTCATTTAATGACTTTTAAAAATAAAAATTTACAAAATATTGGGAAATTATTATCTTTGAAAATAACCATGGAAATTTATAAAGTAATATCCAAAGAAAATAATAGTTATAACAGAGTAAAATCCATTAATTTGGTAAATGTTAAATCAAGGATTATTTTCACACATTGGTAAATAAATTAAAAAATGAATCGTATGAAAAACATTTTAAAATATTCATTTTAACCATTTTAAAATAAATTAGATTTTAGTAAAATTAAAATTTATCTAAAATTTAATCCTATAAAATATTTTTAAGAACACAAACATGAAAGAGAAAGATATTTTAATCCAAAAAAAGAAATAAGGTCATTATTTCTTAGAAACATTTTCTCGATCATTTTAAGTACCAAAGAGAGGAGAATGTAAGTAAAACATGAAAACCCTAAATATAACCAATGGAGATTAAAATAAATTGGTTTTAAAGGATAATAATCATATAATTTTCCTCAATTTAAATTTAACATAGATAATCTTGAAATGAATAGATATTATAATATAAATCCTTGCCACTTTGGTAGCTTTTGAATCATAAACCCCTTAAAAGAAATAACTTCAAGTAGAACTTTAAATACCATGAATATTAATATATTAATAATATAATATATCAAAATGGTAGTATATAAACCATATAAACACAAATAGGTTCATAACATGAAACATTTCTAGATGAAATAATATTGAGATGAAGAACCCTTACCTTAAGTCATAACTTGCTTCGTACGTGCTTTAAACCTACTATAAAGTAAATTTACATTTATTATACATATATACTAAAAATATATTCATAATTATCATTCCAAATATTATTCACTTATAAAATATTATCACATTTTTATTAAAAGTTCTTCATTAAATTCATTGTTTCGAGTGTTAACTATTTCGTTTTTCGTGCTTGTTTTGGTTCAGTGGTTCTAGTCACTGCACATTGGTCATAGTTTTATCATATTCAGAATATTAATCACTTCATAAGTATCATATTTATTTATTATATATACTTTTATAACTATTCATATAATTTGGTGATGAAAAATGAATTACATCACTTCATTGAGGCGGTAATCTACACATACGCATGGGTGATGCTTTCACTTTTCAATGGATGAAAAAAAATTAAATGATAATTAACCAATAAATAATAATAATTATATTATATGTATCATATATATTCATTAAATATATAAATATTACCATATATATAAAGTTGATATGGATAATGAATCACATCAATTCATGGAGGTGATAGTCCACACGTATGCATGAGCGATCATTTTCGAATATATTGAAGGGAAATAAGGTAGGTGTTATTTTATCTTTATAGAATAATAATTATTTCATGAAAATTATATATATACATTAAATTTATCTATATAACCATCTATGATAAACTTTTCTGAGAAATAAAATCCATTGCTTCATAGAGACAGTAGTTCGTAAGTACGCATGAGTGATGTTTTAATTTTTCATTAGACAGAAAAGAGATAAAAAATGGATGTACTATTAACATAACAGAATTTAGTATAGTAAATATACTAATTTAATCTTATTAAGTTGTTTATAGAATATTTATAGGAGGTTGAAGAAGAAATAAACATGAAATAGATTGTTAAATAAAATTACATGTTCTTCAAGAATATTCCTTTTTCTTACACCTTAAGCCTTCTTGAGATGGTGTTTTTGTGATATCGAGATTTATAAAACCTTAGGAGGAAGGTTGGTAGTTTATTTTGAGTAGATCATTTTCTATTTAAGATGATCAAATGGTGTAGAGAAGTGAAAAAGGAGGTACCCTTTTATAATTGAGGTTGGTGTAAAACTTGTAAATAACTAAAACTTTATTATTTAATATATGTATTACTAAATTAAATTGTAAGATCTTGTATCCATATGGGTTGAAAATTATATAAGTAGAAATTTTATTTTGGAGGATGGGATGGATTTTGAACTAAACTTTGTAATAGAATTTTGATATTTGAAACATCTAAAATTTATGTTTTTAGATGTGGAATACTGATCAAAAGGTTCATCAATTTCTCAGGTGAGTCTAGGAGGAATGGGGTAATGTTTAGAGAGTTTTGGAGAACTTTGTTAAAGGTGCATGGATTGGGGTTGCACAGTTTAGAGAAAACCATGTGTGTACCCTTATTCAGGAGGATTTTTAGTTCAATTTTTATATTGTATGGTTGTTTGGCATGGTCAGTGCATTGTTTTGAGGAAATTATGTAAATTCAAGGGGAAACCATGTGTCTTGGTTTGGTTTGGAGAATTAGTACATGGTTTTATCATCGTTTTAGACAAACCATATGAGATGTTGCAGACTGGGACAGTTCCAATTTTCATTATTTGCAAACGATTTTAAAAATCAAGTGACCCAACCATGAAAGAGGGGTGCTCCAAAATAGTTCCTACCACACAGTTGGTTCATGGTTTAAGAAACCATGTGCCATATTAAATTTTGATTTATATAATTTTTTCCATGGTAGTTTTAATATGGGAGGCCTTATTTTCTTCCACTTTCCTATATGTATGACCCATCCACCTCAACCCCTCTTCTATCGTGTCTCTCCTTGGATTTGGGTGTTTCTAGGTGTGATTTCTTTGGATTCTGGGTGAGTCTCCTCCGTTATTTCCCTCATTTATTCTTCCCATCCTTTCAACTCTAATTTTGGTTGCCTCCCTTAAGGTTTTTTATTATGATACCACTTTAGTTTGGTGGAATTGGAAAATGTGGTTGGGGATTTTGTAATACTTACAATTAGAGGATCCTGAGATGTTTTTTACACCTAGTTATTCCTTGATTCAACTAGGTATGTATCAGTTTAGGAATTTTTTTGGTTTTCTCATTTTAAAATTAAATTTACAATTAATTTGGAGTTTTTAATTGGTGATTTTTCTTGGTGTAGGTCTGGGGATATGAGATGGATCCTCAGGGTTCCATTGGACATGGTTCTGGTGTAGCACGACAACCCAGTTATTTTGTTTCTAAATATTCTAACTTTGAATCAAATTAATTAATTAATTATAAATTTTATAATTAATTAATTTATGATGTTTTACTTGAGTTAGGATCTCAGGATGTTGATTTGGGAATGGTTTATTTGGGATGAGGCCGGATGGGCTCTAAAGAGATTTTGTAGTTGTTATTTATCCTTGGATATAAATATGGAAATCTCTAAAATGAGGTGGGTGGTATTCATACTTTTCCTTGTGGTATTTATGATTTTTATTTATGCTGGTGGCTTGCGGTATCACCACTGAGGTGATCAATGTGTTTAAATTTAATGAACTATGTAATTAAAATATTAATTAATTAGTTTAAATTTATTTCATATTTTAATTAATTAAATTTAAATGTCTTGACTAGGGGGAACAAAGTGCCAATTCCCTGATAGAACCTGGTGTGGGATGTTTTGCCTCAATCAACAATGTCCAAGGCCTTCACTTGGAACATGCTTATCCTAGGCGGATAGTCTACATGCTATGGTGATGAGTTGGGGAGTGGGACAACCTTATGAGACCTTAAGGAATGAGATGGGTCTTGTTTCATCTCTACATTGTTTTCCTGGTGTCATACCCTATGTGTTTAATGAGGTTGTGATGTCTTGATGAAGATTTTGAGGTATACAGTCTTCACATGGCATCGAGTGTTGACTTGAGACATAGATCTAGATTGAGGACCCATGTGAGGATACCTATGCTAGGATATGTCCTAGGGGACACCAATGGGCTTCTTAGTGACTGAAAACCTTGAGAATGTTCGTATAGCTAGGTTATATATAGTAACGGGTGTCACCTTAGAGCCTTAAATGAACATATAAACCCATGAAGCTATGAATTTTATTTATGTCTGTTTTCGATGATTTTTTTGGGGTGTAGTGGCATACCTCTACCCGATGGATGACGTGATCCTTCTTGTTTACCCACATTTCCTCTTTCAAAGGTGGGAGACTTTCATCACATTCATCAGGGATGCATGCTTCTTAATCGAAATGGGATGACGGGATTTCCTTTTCCCCTTCCATGGATTCCTCTGTGGATATCGTCACCTAGTTTGGTTCTCCCTTATAGATTAAGTCATGTTCATGGAACTTTTTCTCTATTCCATATCAATGTGGACACCGGTTAATTATGCTTCTTTTTTCATGATAGGTTAGCAACCTTCGCTCAAGGGAGTAATCAGGTTGGGAACATCTGGGCATGTTTAGATATTGGGTGTATTGAGAACCAGTAAATTATTCCTCTTTGGAGGGAATCTCATGTGTGAGGAATCTTAAGTATGGAACCCAAGGTATCCTGTGTCGATCACAAGGTAATTTATGTTGTGGGCATGCGTCATCCAAGGATTTTTACCTTATCCATCCCATGCTTGTTACTCAAGGTAGTTATTCTGGGTTAGGGAATGAGTTTAATGTCTTGTGGAGACAAATCAGAATGTTCAATTAAGATAAATCAAGGAATGAGTTTAATGTCATTTGGAGATGGATTATAATTTCCTCTTGATATGGATTGGGGAATGGGTTTAATTTCTTGTGGAGAAAAATAAGAACATCATATTGATATGGATCAATTCATGAGTTTAAAACCTTTTGGAGAAATATTAGAACATCCTGTTGAGATAAACCGAGGAATGGGTTTAACATCTTGTGGATATGGGTACGAGGTTAATGTATTGTGAGGATAGGATGGGCATTGGTTTAATGTCTTATAGGGATAGGATGGTTTAGGGTTTATAGTCTTGTGGAGATAGGATGGGAACAGGTTTAAAGTTCTATAGGGATAGGATGGGTTCAAGTTTAACATCTTGTGGGGACAGGTTGGTTGTAATTTTAACACCTTATAGGGATAGTATGGGTGCTATTTTATCTTCTTGTGGGAATAGTTTCATCATGGTTTTAATTTTTTGGGAGTATAGGTTGGGTGAAAGTTTAATGTCTTACTGGGATGGGTTGGGTGGAGGTTTAATGTCTTATGGGGGTAGGATGGGTGGAGGTTTAATGTCTTGTGGGGATATGATGGGAGAAGGTTTAACGTCTTGCGGGGATAGGATGGTAAAAGTTTAAACATCTTTCAGGGAAAGGTTGGGTGCAAGTTTAACACCTTGTATGGAAATTTCGGGTGAAAGTTTAACATCTTATAAGGATAAGATGGGAACATCTTGTTGAGATGGATTGATGGGGTGTGTCTATAGGATAATAGATTTCACACATTTAGTTGATGGTTTTTGGTATTTAACCTCATAGAGGAATCTTATGTACCCTAATTAAGATTCTGGGATCAAAACTCCTGTAGTTTGATTCCACAGTTTAAGGTCACATGATAGGACCGGTCCATGTAGTTTAACATCATGAGGTAAGGATTATCATGTCTCCAAAGGAGTGCCAATGAGGGATGGTGTGGGGATTATGCATAGAATCTACCCATTGAAAGATGATCACTCTTTGAGTAATGATATGGGGTTTATGCATGGAAGCTTCCCTTTGGAGGAGGATCATCCCATGATGGGGGAGAAGGTGGCATCCCATTATGATCGTACATGGGGCATCTTGTGTTCTTTTCATAGGGTAAGTCTATAGTTTTACATCATGTGTTGAGGATGTTGACATATAGTTTAACATTGTATGAAAATGATGTGGAGCTAGGAATTTTTTCATCATGTAGCTCAGGCATGGATGGGGTCACTCCTTGAGGGGGATTGTGTGAAAGAGATAGAAAGATCTATCATAAGGACCTCCTATCAAGAAAGGTGCACAGTTTCCCTTAAAGATGCCACCTTTAGGGATTATGTGGCCACCTCTCATGTTTATATGTTTGGGATGTGGTGTTGGAACTATTGTGGTGAAGTAGCCATCTGGAGGCCTGATGTTAGGGTGCCTATGCTTAGAAGTGATATGCATTAGGGTACCTTTGTTTATATGAAACATGTAGGATGAATGCCTGACCGTGTTGTCATGACATTTCAAATTGATTATGTTTTTAAGATTGATTTATATTATAGTTCAGACCCTAGGTCATCTCTCAAGAAACATTTATAGGTTTAGAGTATCTGTTTTTAATAAAAAGTACTAAAAGGAGGGTGGTTTAGAAAATAGTTTTAAGAAAATAACTATATTTAAAGAGTTTAATAGTTGATAGATAAAGATTCTGATTTAATAATTATGAGATAATGAGATCATTTCAAGTTTACTACACATCTTGGATAGTTCATTGTTCTAAAAATTTCACATGGTTTTGTTTAATTCTTTGGTTGAGGGTTGTCAAGATCTTAATTCCCCTCTTACCCCCTAAACAATGCACAAAGTAGAAACCCTTGACACAACAATTGTGTGTTCAAGGTTTGTTCCTCAATAATAGAACAAGTGATATCAAAGCATACTAAAATATGATATATGTGAGAGAGAGAAAGGATGCTTGTGTTGTCCAATCATAACAACGCAAGATTCCCACTTGAAATCTCAACCCAATCGATGTTGAAATAAAAAGTGTTTCACTTAATTATATCAAAAGAAATGAAATCAAGGGATAATAATGTCAAGATAAGAAATAATTGAAATATTTAACACACAAATTACACAAAACCAATATAAGAAAAAGTGATGGAACTCCCTCCCAAGTGTGTGTAGCTCCCTCGAAATGATCATCAGTCATTTATCTTGCCATTGAGTGGAGGAGGAGGCTTGGGTGGAACTTCATCTTCATCCATGATCCCCCTATGAGGATAGGGTAAACCATAACTTCTTATATGAGGATGATACTTATTTGGGTCTCTAAAATACTAGAGCTTTGACTCCAGTTCAAACTTCCAAATGAGGATCCTAAGGTTCCATTTTAAAGGCAAAGTGGAAGGTGGTTTTGGGAACACAAATTGCTTAAAACCACTTGTCACATCGTTTTATACATTTATACTGCCTTATATAGCTTTAGATAAAATTAAAAATTTATATAACCACCTCCTGACTATCTCCACCAAAAAAAATTCTTCATTTGGACACCTACTGCTCGAGATATGGATAGATCACAGCATACGACTTTTGACTTCATGTAGATTCAGTGTGTCGGACAGATCAGTCTAGATGGTCCACCAGATGGCCAAATTAGGATTGTGTTTATTAATATTAATTGTATATCGTTAAATTTATAATCATACCATAAAATATCATCCCATTTGGATGTATAGTTTAGTATCAGTGTGTGATTGAGTCCACTGGTGTGCTTGGATCCTGGGCAGTTTGGACCATTTTTCTTGAACTTCGTCATGGGCCCTCAAAATCACCTCCACCTTCAATGAAGTTATCAAAACAAGTATAATTTACTTTTTTTTAACAGTGATAAGAAGAAAATAATTGAATCTAACATGAAGTGAAATTTTTTACTATATATAGAATTTATAATACAAATTCTGTTTAAAATAGTGGTGTAAGGGTGAAAATGAAATAGTGAATCGTGGTGTAATCACACCCCCACGCCTAAACATTTTCACTACTAGGAAAATTTAAATTTCTAGAAATTATGCATGTAGATATTTACAACTTCATAAATATTTAACATTCAATGAAAATTTAATTCTTGATAGAAATGTGATCAAAGTAAAAATCACACCGAGGAGTTATTCTCAGTGAGCATGGAAAAGACATCTCAAAAATTGTATCATAATGAAATTATAAGAGATTAATGATACCAATAAAATAAAATAATTCAATATTTAATCATGTCACTAATTCTCCATGTGTGTGTGTGAAAACTATTTCATGCTATTCTTCCCACTTTTTATCGAGTAAATATAATTTATTTTAAAATATTTCTACTTACATGATCCTTTCCAGTAAACCTACCCTATGTCCTTTGAAATCAAATTCCAAGACCCATTAACTTATGAATTACCATAAGTAAAACCTTAATATCTGGACCTAGATATCCCCATATGTTTCACATTTCATCACTCCCCTCATTTATTATTTTTTTTTAAGTTGAACTTGGAAAAAATCTCACACTCTTCTCCCAACCATTGTTTGGTCTCCTCACGAAACTAATTGTAATAGTTATAACAAGATCAAAAGTCAAGGAAGGGTGGTTTTTTACCTGACAATATACAACCTTTTTTTTTGAGTGCATACAATAGTCTTATAACAAGTACACACACATAGGTTAATCTGGTACAGTGATGAAATAGATCAAATAAGGAATGAATGTATGAAAAAATCATTTTTGAAGGTAGAGAAAAATTAACCTGACTTATATTTACCTTCCATTAAGTAAGAAATTTTTCACACTTCATGGTTGGGTGAAAATTTGTGTGGATAAATTAAGTGACAAAATTTTCCCTTAAACTATTCACACAAAGGGTACCATTATTGTCAAAGGTTTCAAAATGATACAGCCATTTATATCATTGATAAAGAACTAAATTTCAAAATAAATTCACACCATATTATTGAATTCTTACTAAAATGAACATTTCATCAGATTTTGTTTTGAATGTTAAAACAACATGAAATATTAAAATTCCACATGAATTTTTAATAACTTCCATGATTAAATGGGAATCATTTTCCATGATAAAGTGGGCATAAAAAAGTAATATTATAGCACAAATGTGGGTGGGATGGAAAGGGGGGAATAAATAATAGTATTTAGTAAGCTAAAAAAAGAAAAAGATGAAAGCTAATGAAAATTACTAACTAAACCAGGAATGTACCCATCCCCCCAAACCTAATGTGTGAAGTGTCCTCGCTATAATAAAAGATAATTTGGGAAAGAAGGATAAAACCTGGTGGGTTTCATTAGAATATTTCTTCTTGAACTTGGAGTTCCCCTATCGGGGACTCCGAAATGGCTTTGTGAAAGTGCTTCAACCGCTGCCCAATGACATTGAAGGTTTTCTTGGTTTCTTCATTTTGAACCTAAATAATACCAAATGGAGAGACATTAGTAACTGTGTATGGTCCAAACCAGTGGGAACGAAGATTACCTGGATGCAATTTTAGCCTTTCATTGTATAGAAGGACCTTCTTCCCAATGTGAAACTGACAATGAAGGATGAGGTGGTTGTGGGAAGCCTTGGTTCACTCCTTATAAATATGGAAATTCTCATATGAATCTCTATACATTTCCTCCAACTCCTGAATTTTCAACTTCCTTTGAGAACCTACAACATAAATATTAGAATCTCATTGTTTAATGGCCCGGTAGGCCTAATGCTCTATCTCAATAGGGAGGTGACAACTCTTTCCAAACAAAAGCCGATAGGGTGACATTCCAATAGGAGTTTTAAAAGAAGTACGGTAGGCCCATAAAGAATCATCGAGTCTAAGACTTCAATATTTTCTGTTGGTTTGAACCATTTTTTTAATAATTTTTTTTACTTCTCTATTTGACACCTCATCTTGACCATTTTTTATGGGTGATAAGTAGTAGACACTCTATGATCAACCTCATACTGATGCAAAAGATATTGTATTGTTCGGTTATAGAAATGAGAACTTTGGTCACTAATGATGAACCTAGGTAATTAAAACTTACAAAATATTTGGGTTATCAAAAACTCCATAACTATCTTGAAATCATCTATCCTTGTGTCTTGTGCCTCTACCCATTTGGAAACATAATCCACTTCTAGAATAATATACAAGTTCCCAAATGAATTGGAGAATGTTCCCATAAAGTAAATTCCCCATTTATCGAAAATTTCATGGAAGAGTAAGGGTTTTTGTGGAATATCATTTATTTTAGAGACATTACCAATTCTTTAACAGTGAGGACAAGATTTATAGAAGTCATGGGAATCCTCGAAACAATGTGGGAAAAAAGATACTAGAATCAAGGACTTTGCGAGCATTACATTGAGGACAAAAGTGCCCCCCCCCCATAAGAAAGAGTGTGGAAGAACCTAAGGAAAGACTGAAACTTGTTATCAGGAACACAACACCTAATGAATTAATCACTACATTTGTGTCAAAGGTAGGGTTCATCCCAAATGTACCAATGAGACTCATGTTTTAGATGGTCGGCCTGGTTTTTTTTGAAATCGGTAGGAATGAAAGATGCTACCAAATAATATATAATTTCAGCATACCAAGTAATAGAATCTTGCACTCGATACATTTGCTCATTAGGAAACATGTCATTTATGGTAATATAGTGGGATGATTCAATGTTCAAGGATGGGTGGATCCTAATGATATGGTCAGACACCACATTCTCTGCTCCTTTTTTATCTCTAATTTCTAAATTGAATTACTGAAGGAGGATCATCTAGTGAATGAGACATGGTTTGGATTATATTTTCTTAAGGAGATACTGGAGGTCTATATGGTCTAATAACATAATGACTTTAGACCCTAAAAGATAAGACCATAATTTATCCAAGGAAAACACAATGGAAAGAAAATATTTTTCAGTTGTGTAGTTTTCTTGGGTAGGGTCCAGTGTACATGAGGCATAGGTAATAACATGTGGATCTTGATAGACTCTTTGTGATAAGACTTCCCCAAATGCATAGTAAGAGGCATCACACATGACCTCAAATGTAAAATCCCATCAAGGTGGTTGGATTATCATGGGTGACATGAGACTCCATTTTAACTTATTAAAAGCTTCCTCACATTCATTATCAAAAACCAATTCCTTTTCTTTTTGGGGAAATAGGGAGAGGGGGAGTGTGATTTTACTAAAGTCACAAATGAAATGATAGTAAAATACAGCATGACCTAGGAAAGATTGCACATCCCATACATTTTTAAGAAATGGTAAGGAAGAAATGACATCCACTTTTGATTTATCTACTTGGATACCATCCCCAGAAATTACACGTCCCATAACTATACCTTATCGCACCATGAAATGGAATTTCTCATAATTTAATATGAGATTATTTTCAATACAATGACATCGGAATAAACCAATAATACTCAAAAACTCATCAAAAGAGGATCCATAAATAGTGAAATCATCCATGAGAACTTCCATCCAATTATCTAGGTAATATAAAAAAATACTAACCATGCATCACTGGAAAGTATCTAGAGAATTACACAGACCAAATGGAATCCTCTTATATGAATATGTACCAAAGGGTCAAATAAAGGTTGTCTTTTCCTGATCCTCTGGGGCAATATGGATCTAAAAATGTCCTGAATACCCATAAAGAAAATAGTAATGGGACTTCTCTACTAGCCTCTCTAGCATCTGGTCAATGAATGGAAATGGTAAATGGTACCACCTAGTGTGTTGGTTTAATCGGACATAGTCTATACAAACACACCAACTATTCTACACACAATTTGGAACCAATTAATTATTTTCATTTTTAATTACCATTAGACTATTTTTTTAGGAACCACGTGTACTAGACTGACCCATTGGATATCAGAGATGAGGGAAATAATTCTAGCAGCAAATGATTTTGTTACCTCCTTTTTTACCACATCTAAGAGTTTTGGGTTCAGTCATCATTGTGCCTGCCTCACTGGTTTGGCCTCATCATTTAACAATATATGATGTGTCCAAATTGATGGGATAATACCTAGAATGTATACAAGTGAGTATCTCAAATATTGTTTATAATCCCTTAAAAGTTCAAGCAGTCACAATTCACGCTTAGGAGGGAGTGAACTAGTAATTATTATAGGAAAATTGTTTTCATTCTTAAGATAGGAATATTTTAAATCTTGAGGTAGTTGTTTTAGATCCAATTTAGGTGGATTTTGGATTTATAGGAGTGTGTGTGAAAGTGAGAGGTCACTAATCTCATCTAACTTCTCAATGGTATCATCCTTATATGAGTAATAATCTTTTACAAGCTTAGTAGTATCATCGATGGTCAGTGGATCCTCAGTGTTCAAGAAATAATCAATTAATAAACATGGATGACATTTTTATAGACCACTACAATAATGAATACATGATTCATTACCTAGAATTTCAATCAAGTATGAAAACTTAGAAAGTGTATCAGAGGAAAGAAAATATTTTTTCTTAGGGGAAGAGAGTACATCAATTGAATTAATAGAGATAGAGAGAAATGTTCTTCTAAGGATTGATTCATGGAATCAAGGATGTTTAAGTGGACAATGTCACCACCAAACTCTATAGATAATTTACCATTATGGATATTAATTATGGTTTTGGAAGTTTTCAAGAAATCTCTCCCCAATATAATCAGGGCATGTCTTTTAATCCTATCATATCCCATTTTGAGCACATAAAAATAAGCAGGAAAAAATAAAATTTTAACCCACATAATAATATCCTCTAACAAACTAGAAGGGTCTCGGGTACTCTAGATTTCTAATTGAACAACGATTCCAGTGTGCTTCAATTCCCTAACCTACAATGAAGAGTAAATGGAGTGAGGCATCTAATGAAGCTCACATTTTCATATATTTTATACTATAAGTCATTGTTTATAATCCCACCATAGTGTTATTGTATGGGTAATTGTCACATTTTTAGGTTTTAGTGTTATTTTGAGCCTAAATGAAAAAATGGCCTAATTCTGCAATTTTAAGAGATTATTATCACAGGGGTATTTTGGAAATTTATCATTAAATATATGTCCAGATTTTATGATTAAAATTTTTTTATAATACTTATTTAATTTCCTTAATTTTTTTCTTCTAGACCAGGGGCTGAATCGATCATCTAGTGGCCGTAAAAATTCAATGAATTTAAAGAGTTTTCTGGGCTGACAGAATGGGCCCCACCGACGTAACAGATGAATAACTTAGAGAAAACACATCAAAATGAATTTATTATAGATGTAAAGTAAAGAAGATTCAATAAGGCGCGTCCATGATGAATTTATAGTCAAAATACCCTCATTAAGGCATTATTTGAATGCTCCAAACATGTGGAAGACGAAACGTCTCACCAGGCAGAAACGTTTCCATTGGGTAATAAATTCATAACATCGTAAAAAATCATCTAAAATGGGACATATTTTGTGTAGAGACGATAAATCAAGTGGGGAAAAACTTTTATTAAGGATCAAATGCATGAACCGGTATTTTATAGGGTCATAATTCCAGGGAAGTTGAAATATTTGAATTTGGCCAGTCAAATGGACTGATTAAAAATCTCAGATTAAATCGTTCATAACATCTACATACTATGGACAATAAATCTGAAATTTTGAGATAAAACGGAAGAGAAATTATGGAACAACATTGATGAAGACACCTATTACAAATTCGGTCATTTAGTGGAATATTTACGCGGAAATGTTCGGATTAAATGTTTTGGGTGTGAATTCTTCACCTCCTCTCCCTATAAATATGTATCTTCACCCCTTCTCAAATCATTGGCACTTCTGTGTGGACATTTTTAATTGTTTTTTAGTTTCTTTCCATTGTAATAGTATCATTAATTTTTAATATATTTTTCTCTTATTCTTATCATTCTCATTTTTTTATCTATTGTTCTTCCATCCCATTCTTCTCCACCGTGATCTCTTCTATTTGTGATCATGAGTTGCTAACCCGTGGAACTTCCCAAGGGATCAATCCAGTGTTGAACCCAATTCATTGCATATTAATGTTTATTGTTTCTTATTTTATTAGAGTTAGGTCAAAGGGTATCTTATTGGGTAAGGAACCTTTGTGTCTCCACTTGCCACCCAAGGCTTAACTTTCTCTTTTATAATATTTTCTCTCGATCGAGGAGGTGGATGTGCGGTCTCTCGGCGATCGTTGAGAGCACTGTATATTTATAACCACATATAAAAGAGGATATTCACACATACTATGGAGTGTGTTTATTAATTAAATATGAAACTAATAATGAGACGATGAAGTTTTAACCTGGGTGATTCTCTCGGGAATGTCTTTTTTCTTTCTGACATCATTCTGTTTGCATTTATTATGTTTGCATTGCATTTGCATGTTTAATTTTAGTTTTTCAATTTCAATTCCAAAATCTCATTGTTGGTCATTTTATTTTGTATATATATACATATTGAATTAGAATTAGTGAGTGATTGACTGCAAAAGGCTCCTCAAGATAACGACCTAGGTCATCCCTTGTGCTACACTTAGTTATAAATATTTTTAAGAGCGCACATGACAACGCTTCATCAAATTGGCACCTTTTTTAGAGAACCAAGTGTTTTTCATTCATTATTTTTATTCACCTTGTGTAAATAATTTTCCTTTCATTTAAAAAAAAACAAAAAAATCATAAATTTCAAAAACTAAAAAAAATCTACTTTGTTCATGATGTATTCAAATTGTGATTACTATGCATGGAATGAATACTCATAGGTGCAAAAAAAACAAGAGGAAGCTGCTTTAGAGTACAATAGAGCTCAGATGAATGAACTTAAAGAGGCCATAGAAGGACTAAATATTCAAATAGAAAGGCTAACAGAATATGTCCATACTTCCCAAGAGCAATCCAAACCTGAACCTGAACCTGAACCTGGACCAGAAGAAGTGGTGGAAGAGATTTCACCAATCATTTTTTATGATAAAGAACCTAAGGAGGGTGATAAGGAGCTACTAAAATAATTAATCACATCATCCTGCACTCAGCCATTTCTCAAGGAGGTCCCATAAGTACACATTCCAACTTATGCACTGATGGAAGGTCAACATTTTTCGGAAGAATCTAGGAATAACATTGTTGAAGATAACTTGAAACATGATATTTCCATCCTTGATGATGAAACATCAAAAACTTTCTACCTATCTCTTGATTTGGAAGATAAATAAGAAGACACACCTTCTGAGATTGAGTTTCCAATGGTCATGCTTGAAGAGATCAATTACCAAGCTGAATTACTTGAAAGGGAAGATTTCTTTATTAATTCTTCATGTTTTAATTTTATTCAAGTTAAATTGTTTTCTAACATCTCTTCCTTTGAAATTTCTGATACAGCACAAATAGAGCAGACTATGGATGTTAAATAAGATACCACTCAAGTGGTGGTGATTGAAGAAGAAGAGCTGGAGAAGATGGTGGTTCAACTACATCCTCAACAAAAAATTTCATACCATAATGAGGAGGACACCACCGAAGTTAATAGGGAGAACCCTTATCTTTTATTCCCTCCCACTTTGAACCTCAAATTTCTTTTTTATTCTTTCTCGGTGGTTGGGAACATTCTTATCTTCTTTGGGGTTCTCTACTTTCATTGTTTAATCATGGACATTGGTAAAACTCACATGTGGTGGTTCATCTCAAAGAAACCACACCCACCATCTGATTGGGGATAATCCACTGAAACTACCTGACTAGGGGTAGTAAAAACCTAGCACCCTCTTGGGGGTCTAAACCAAGCATTATCTCTTTTCTTTTCCCTTTATCATTCTTTTTATTTATTTTTCTTATGTATTTTCATTACTTTCTTGTAGTCTTAAAGTGGCTGCTTATAGGAGCTTAACTCAAGGCATCCACTTCTAAAATAATGTCATGTTGTATCTTTCCTTCCCTTTTATTTTCTAACTTTATATTTATATTTTGTTGAGTTGAAATAAGGGGTAGTTAAATTTAAGTGTGGGGGAGTGTCAACATGCTTAGTTCTTATTGTGTGCTTTTCATTTTTGTTTATTATATTTTTAGAATTTTTGAGATTTAATGAATATTCTTATCACTTTTCACACATCAATTGATTTTGAAAGAGTTGAAATGATTTTTGAAATAATGGATTTTAAATTATTGTTGATATGAATTATTTTCCCTTGAAATGGATTTTCATGAATTTTAATGATTTTGACAGATTTTTGAAATCCATTCCCATGAAACAATGACTCAAAATATTTTTCCAATCCTGTGAGGTATTCTAAACCACTTTTACATATTCTTCTTAATATCCACACTTTCTTGAGGGAAACTTGAATTTTGTGTGAGAACCAGAATTTGAGGATATTCTCTTTTGAAGATTTGGATTTCATGGAATGTATTTTAAATGATTGAGGCATCTCTTTTTCTATCCACATTTTATCTTGATACCCACCTTTACATTTATCCTTCGTAAGCCCTTAGATTCCATGAATTGCCTTATAGGTTTAAGCCACATTACAAGCCAATTTTTCCTTACCTACCCGCACTTTTAGTATTTTTTCATGGTTATTTCAAGTTTGAGTGTGGGGTAAGGGAATTTCGTGTGCATTCATTGGGATGTGTATCATTTATTTGTGATTCGAGGTGTGTTTCAATACTTTGGGAAGTGGACAATAAGAGAATTGGGCATGTGTCGTCATTTCATTATGCTTAATTTGTTTTATCCATTTCTCCTTCAAAAAAAAGAATAAAATGGAGATTAGTTTGAATTACTCATTTTACATTCTTTTTTGACTCATGTACCTCTCAAAAATCAATGGAATTAATTGTCATTCATTCATTGTATTCAATTTTCAGCTCATCCTCCACGAAAAAAAGAAAAAGAAAATAAAGTTGTGCCTTTCTGAAGCTTAGAAAAAGAAAAGGAGAACATAGATGATATCATTCATTATAATATCTTCTTGGCTCATGTACCATTTCATAAGAGGGGTGGTGTTGTTTTTCACATTTTCAAGCAGGTTTGAGAGAGGAATTACCTGTTTTTTCCCTTGATTTAATCATGCATTGTACTTAAAAGTCCAACCTCCTCTTTCTAGCCTGAAACTTTTTCAATAATTTTCCCACCAAACCTAAGCCACAAAATCAATTGAACCTTTAATTAAATCCCTCATGATTAAATTAATTTTCATGTTTCACGCTGTGGAGAAAGGAGAATTTTCACAAACCTATGGTGATACATGCGATTTTCAAGTATGTGTATAACTCTAGATTCAATTTCTATTGAGTGAAGAGTGACATAAAATTCAATGTGAGGTATGTTGTGATTGGTACATGGATTGATTTACGAGGTTGAACAAATTTTAATGATTGAAATGAAAATTATAGAGGATTTTTTTCAATATATGATACATGATGGAATTCTATTTTGGATAAGATCATTGATATTTTCTCATTTTTGATTGTTGTGTGGGTTTTGATTTGGATATAAGATGATTTCCTAGGAGTGAAATGTTTAAGTGTGGGGAAGTTATGAAGCTCACATTTTCATTTATTTTATACTATAAATAATTTTTTATAATCCCACCATAGTATTATTTTATGGGTAATTGTCACATTTTTAGGTTTTAGTGTCATTTTGAGCCTAAATGCTAAAATGGCCTAATACTGCAATTTAAACAGATTATTATCACAGGGGTATTTTAGTCATTTATTATTAAATATATCTCCAAATTTTATGATTAAAAATTTGGTAGAATCCTTATTTAAGTTCCTTCATTTTTTTCTTCTGGAACAGGGGCTAAATCGATCATCTAGTGGCCGTAAAAATTCAATGAAGTTGAAGAGTTCTCTGGGTGGACAGAATGGGGTCCACCGACGTAACGGATTAATAACTCGGAAAAAACACCTCAAAATTCATTTATTATAGCTGGAAAAGAAATATGATTTAATAATGCGAGTCCATGATGAATTTAAAGTCAAAATACCCTCATTAAGACATTATTAGAACGCTCCAAACATGTGGAAGATGAAACGTCTCACCAGGCAGAAACGTTTCCATTGGGTAATAAATTCATAACATCGTGTAAATTCATCCAAACTAGGCCATATTTTGTGGAGAGACGAGAAATCAAGTGGGGAACAACTTTTATTAATATCCATCATGTGAACCAACATTTTAGAGGGTCATAATTACCAGGGAAGTTGAAATATTTGAATTTGGCCAGTCAAATGGACAGATTAAAAATATCGGATTAAATTGGTCATAACTTCTACATCTTATGGCCAATAAATATGAAATTTTGAGAGAAAACTGAGGAGACATTATTTAACAACATTGAGGAAGATAAATATTAAAAATTCGGTCATATAGTATCATATGCACACAGAAAATTTCGGATTAAATGTTTTGGGTGTGAATTCTTCACCTCCTCTCCCTATAAATATGTATCTTCACCCCTTCTCAAAGCATTGGCACTTCTGTGTGGAAATTTTTCATTGATTTTTAGTTTCTTTCCATTGTAATAGTATTATTCATTTTTAATATATTTTTCCCTTATTCTGATCATTCTCATTTGTTTTATCTTTTGTTCTTTCACCCCATTCTTCTCCACCGTGATCTCTTCTACTTGCGATCATGAGTAGCTAACCCATGGAACTTCCTGAGGGATCAATCTAGTGTTGAACCCAAGTCATTGAATATTAATGTTTATTGTTTCTTATTTTATTAGAGTTAGGTAAAGGGGGATCTTAATTGGTAAGGTACATTTGTGTCTCCACTTTCCACCCAAGGCTTAACTTTCTCTTTTATAATATTTTCCCTCGATCGAGGAGGTGGATGTGCGGTCTCTCGGCGATCGTTGAGAGCACTATATATTCACAACCACATATAAATGAGGATATTCACACATACGATGGAGTGTGTTTATTAATTAAATATGAAACTAATAATGAGAAGATGAAGGTTCAACCTGGGTGATTCTCTCGGGAATGTCTTCTTTCTTTCTAACATCATTCTGTTTGCATTTATTATGTTTTCATTGCATTTTCATGTTTAATTTTAGTTTTGTATTTTCAATTCCAAAATCTCATTACTGGTCATTTTATTTCATATATATATACATAGTGAATTAGAATTATTTAGTGATTGACTGCAAAAGGCTCCTCAAGAGAACGACCTAGGTCAGCCCTTGTGCTACACTTAGTTATAAATATTTTTGAGAGTGCACACGATAACGCTTCATCAGCATCACATTTATAGAAGCACCCAAATCAAGCATAGCATTGTAAAATGAATACTATTCTATGGTGCATGGAATTGAGAATATTCTTGTATCATTGTATTTTTTGGGAAGTTATGGCTCTATTAATGCTGATACATTCCTCCCCAAGCTCACATTCTCATCTCCACGAAGTTGCCTTTGGTTTGTACACATCTCCTTTATAAACTTGGCGTATCGTGGAATTTTTTTTACAGCATCAATCAATGGAATATTAACCTACACTTTTTTTAAAGTTTCCAAGATTTATTTATCGAGTTCAGTTTCTTTTTTTCCCTAAGTTGGGTGTCCCTTTAACGAAATATTAGAGGAATGGTTGGTCTAGGTGACTCATCAATAGACACACTCTTTCCTTTAGAATGGATTCTCTTAGGACAAGGTTCTACCTCATTTAGAACATTTTTAGTGGTTGGGATGGTGGTTTACTTAGGATATGATGACTCTAGTGTAGGGTTAATTTGGATTTTAATTTTTGTTCCACTTTGAAGGGTGATGCCACTAACATTTCCTTTATCCCTAGGTTTAACTACTAGTTGATAAGATAGTTTACCTAACCCATTACTTTGAACTTCCCCCATAGAGTTGTAAAGTTGGACTAATTGTGTTTTTAGGTCTTATATGGCATCTTGAGTGGTTTGTTGGAATTGGAGATTATTGGCATCCATTTGTTTCATCATGTCTTCTAGGCTAGGCTTGGGTTTTGGAGGGATTTGTTGGAAAGGCCTTTGTTGTGGTAGAGGATTTTTGGGTGGTGGTGGATGACTACTCTACCCCGTTTGGTTACATTGTTGTTGAGTTTGGTTTGAATACCCCCTTTCCTATAGGCTTGGTTTTCTTTCCACCTAGGGTTGTGTGGATCGTAAGTATCTTTCCTAAATGGTTGGTTATAGGGTCGTCCTAGAAAGATTGCCTCACAACTCTCAGATGTTTCTATAAATTGAGGAAATTGGTCTGATTAGTGGGTGTCAAAATAACCTATACCACAATGGATGGGTAGAGTATATTGGTATTTTCCTTGGGAAAGAGCAATTTGTCTAAGAAGGGTACTTACCTCTTCGAACTTCATGTCCACCTTCTTCTCAAATTCAGTACTTTTCACCCCATGTACACCTTGAATGGGTACACTAGACCTTGTACCAAATTGTTGAGTATTCTATTCCATGTCCTCAATTAAGGTTCTTGAATCATTTGCAGTCTTATCCACTAGTGCACCACCTATAATAGAATCGATCATATTTTAATCAATAGGGATTAAACCTTCATAAAAAATACTGAATTAAAAGTTGATCACTTATTTGGTGGTGTGGACAACTCGAACAAAGCCTTTCAAATCTTTCCTAGTATTCATGAAGTGTTTCCCAATTATATTTACTTATACCAAAAATTTTCTTCCTTATTGTTATAGTTCTAGAGTCTAGGAAATATTTTTCAAGAAAAAGGGGTTTCATGTCCACCCAGTCTCTAACTGGTGAATTAACATAATACAACCAATATTTCGCAGTGTCTTCTAATGAAAATGGGAATTACCTAAGCTTTACTTGTTCTTAATCCACATTAGTGTGTTTTAAGGTGGAACACACAGTGTAAAATTCTTTTACATTCTTATGTGGGTCTTCTCGAGTGAGTCCATTGAATCTTGGTAATAAATGAATTAAATCGGATTTAAGCTCCAAATTGGGTGCCTCGCCTTGCATTTGAATATATATGGGTTGGATATAAACATCATATGAGGTTAGTTATTTTAGTTTTATATTATTTTCATCCATGTTATAAAAGTTATGTTCATTTTTAACATGAGTTTCAGTGGAAGAAGTAGAAGGATCGAGAAGAGTGTCGATGTTTTCTGTGTCCTCCTTCAAAGGGTTTTCTGGTGCATCTTGGTGTCACTGATGTAGGACCCTCTCTAGTTCGGGTTCTAAAGGTGGTAAATCTCCTAGAGTAGAATGCATCATGCACATAACCTACAAAATAAATAAATAAGAACACAAAAATATAGTTAAAAGAATAAGATAATGAAAATAAATATTCAAAAAAATTACAAAAAACTTGACAAAAACACGCACTAAAAACCAAAGCACTCCCTAGAAACGACGCAAAAACTTTATTGTGTTTTCATGAAATTTAAAATTGATTATGTTTTTAAGGTTTATTTATATTATAGGGAAGACTCTAGGTCATCTCTTAAGGAGAATTTATAGGTTTAGAGAATGTGTTTTTAATAAAACCTACTAAAAAGGGGGTGGTTTAGAAAACAGTTTTAAGAAAATAACTTGATTTAAAGAGATTAATAGTTGATAGATAAAGGTGATGATTTAATAATTATGAGATAAGAAAAACATTTCAAGTTCACTATGTATCTTGGGTAGTTCATTTTTCTGAAAATTTCACATTGTTTTGTTTAATTCTTTGGTTGAGGGTTGTCAAGATCTTGATTCCCCTCTTACCACTTAAAACGATGCACAAAGAAGCAACCCTTGACACAACAATAATGTTGTCAAGGTTTGGTCCTCAATAATTGAACAAGGGATAACAAATCATACTTAAATATCGTATATGTGTGAGAGATAAAGTATTATTGTGTTGTCCATTCAAAACAACCTAATAATCCCACTTGAAATCTCAACCCAATCGGTGTTGAAATAAAAAAGTGTTTCACTTAATTATATCAAAAGAAATGAAATAAGGGGGAATCATGTCAAGATAATAAATAATTGAAATATTTAACACAAAAAATTACACAAAACTAGTAGAAAATAAAGTGTTGGAACTCCCTCCCAAGTATGTGTAGCTCTCTTGAAATGATCATCCACCGTTTAGCTCGTCATTGAGAAGAGGAGGAGGAATAGGTGGAACTTCTCCTTTATCCTTGATCCCACTATAAGGATATGAGACTATAGAACTTATTTTATGATGAGAGGACTACTTTGAGTATCCAAAATACCAGATCTTTTCCTCCTGTTTGAACTTCTAAATGAGGATCCCAAGGTTCCATTTTATAGGCAAAGTAGGAGGTGGTTTTGGGGAACATAGATTTCTTAAAACCACTTGGAACATCATTTTAGACCACCATACAGCCTTATCTCACTTTGGAGAAAATTAAAAAGTTGTAACACCACCTCCTGAATCTCTCTACTAAATTTTTTGGCTTCATTTGGACACATACAACTCAAGATATGGATAGATCACAGCACACCACTTTTGACTTCATAGAGATTCATCGTGCAAGATAGATCAGTTTGGATAGGCCACCAGATGGCCGAATTAGGCTTGGGTTTAATAATATAAAATGTATACTATCGAATTTATGACCATCCCAAAAAATATCAGACCATTTTTATTCATGTTTTATTATCAATGTGCATTTTAGTCTAATGGTGTTCATGGATCCTGCGCACTTTGTCCCATTTTTCTTGACTTCGTCATATACCCTCCAAATCACCTCCACCTTCAATGAAATTATCAAAACAAGTAAAATTTCCCTTTTTAACAGTGATAAACACAAAATAATTTAATCAAAAATGGAGTGAAATTTTTTACTATATTTATAATTTACAAAAAAAATTCAGTTTAAAATAGTGGTGTAAGCATGAAAATTAAATAGTGAATTGTAGTGCGATCAAGGCCCAAGTCACAATTGGATTGAAGTGGGTGGAAAAAAAGTGGGTGGAACTGGTCACATAGGGACTTGGGGTGTAGCTGAACCAATCCTGGTTAGGTATGTGGGTATTAGGAACTTGACTTTTTATAAATGGGTCAGTTGAAAATATGTAATATATAGATCCCTAGAGGAGGTGCTTCATGAAGTTTGGGGCTTCATAGAGGTCAAGGATCTCATGAAGGAGTATGATTTGTGAAACAGATTGACCCTGACTCAAGGTAAATTCCTAGTTCCCATGTAGTTGGTTTTATGAAGGATGGGTGCCTCAAAAAAACCCAAATTCCAAAAAGCATTTTCTTCTTCCATGTAGGACATAGAACTTTGTAAAAGGAATATACATTATGGGTTGAGGTTCTCAAGAACCCATGGGAGTGGTTTTGGGAAGGATAGATACCTTGGGAGATCCATATTCTCTTTCACTCATGGATCTCTGAAGTATCGTGATCTCAAAGAATTTCTCAGAAGTAAAAAAGGGAATATCCCATTAAATGATAGACATAAGGGGGTATTTATAGGCACTATAGAGGTAGGGGTTTGGGTTTCACAAAGTATAGATACTTTTTTGAATCATTATGATATTCATGAGTGGATAGGGCTCCACGAACTCGAATGGAACTATGTGAAGTTTACCGTCAAACTTTTACACACTCATGAGATTAAACTCTTCTTCTGTGGACTTACGCTATGTAGAAATTACCCAAAACCCTTCATGAGGTCGAGAGATTGGTGAGTGAATCCCATTCACGATGGTTGGGACCTTCAAAAATCTAGTCCCTTAAGTGGGTTTTGGGCCATTTTGGCTTGTATTTTCCCTGAATAGACTGTGCCTTCCTTGACCTCTCCTATGACATTAATATTTCAGTTTCAAGATATACCCCCACCCCCTAGAAATTGAAGCCTACATGGGAAGGGGGTTCATATTTTGGGGGAAAATCGTTGAAAATTTAGAAGTTCATTCCCTTTCATGAAGCCTTCTCACAAATATCATTCATGATCCTATGGTGGTTGTATTCCTATAGATAGTAAAGGGGTCCCTTAAGAGGACCACAATAATTTCAAAAAAAAATAAAAGCCTAAGACCTCTATTCATGAAGCTCAAAACCTTTGAGATAACTTTTCATCTTTTATCCTCATCACTTGTGAACCTGAAAATCTCTATGAATGTACTTCTACAAATAAACCTTCACGGACATAATTTATGTGGCTAGAACTTCTTGAACCCAACCTACATGAATATATCTTTGTGAACCAATCTCAAAGAACCTTCTATGTCCTAGATAAAATGTCTTCTGAAGGTGCCAATATTGCTACTACTAATTGGGAAGAGATGGTTGAGAACTTGATGTTTGGGGATAATGTTTAGAGTGCAATGAATCATGATATGCTCATCGCACTAATGAAAGAGGCTTAGTGAGAATCCCCTCTTTGAAAGAGGTTTCCTCTATATGGCTTTGTGATAAGGGATGGTGTCTTTATCACCAACTCTAGTTGAGATGAGCCTTCCTACTAGTTAAAAAACACACCTGAATAGCACCAGTAGCACAAGGATACTAGGGGATACATCCTGAAGAACCATGAATCCCTCACTTCACACACTCTATGGAACCACATTTACAATGTTAATGGGTAGGAACTAGAATCGAAGGAATCTCCACCTAAGAATGAGAAAATCCTCAAGGTGTGTTTGGGATATCTGCTCAAGGGGTGGAGAGATAGTTGGGATCTATGTCAGGATGGAAACTTAACACACAGGTGGGAATGGGTGTATTGGGAATACCAGTCATGTCATGATTTCGTGGTAGAGATAAAGTTGGCAGGTCTTTATGAAGCATCATGGGCCTCATAGTTTCATTTCTATCATCATCTAGTGATCATGTTGGAGCTATTAAGTAGGTGGTCACCATAGACCAACACTTTTACTTTGTACCATGGAGAGGTTGAAATTATCTTGTGGGATCATTACCAAATTGTTGTGATCCAAATCCAAGGAGCTATGTATGATAAATTCCTCCCTATATAGAATTTTTGGGTAGACCAGGAACAAATTTCAGTCCTAAAAAGGGATCTACAGTGCATTGTGAAATGGGGTATGAGGACAAGCTGAGGATAAAGGATATCCCTTTCAAATAGTGGTTAATATAATTCCTAAATGAATTGGTAGAAGGGATATTGAGGAGGCCATGAAAATGACCTGAGGCATTCTAGTGAGGAAAGTATCACTCCTACTAGAGGATTTTGGAGGCAAGCCAGTGGAAGATGTAGGGTTTCAGTGTGAAATTTGAGAATCTCATAGTCAGGATGGATGGGTTTATCATTATGTTGATCTAAAACCGAATTCTCCTAGAGAGGGATGTACACTTTGGTGTGCATATGAGAACCTTCATTATGGAAGTGATGTTGGTGATGGGGAAACACATCAACCTGGATGTCTTGGTATTGGAAACTTTGTACATGGTGATCCACCAAATCATCCAAGGGAAGACTTTACTCCATGTTTGTGGTCCCTTACACTTATTTTATTCTTGGTTCACCACGCACAAGGGAGGATAAAAGTACCCAAACCCCATTTCTCCTCTTGTAATGAACTTTCGATAAGATATTTAGAACATTTCCAAGAATCGCCTGCTCAACATGGGCTTGGTGAGGACACTAGCAAGGATTATCTCAATAGATAATTTTATATTCTATCCATTCCACCTTACCATGGGGACGGTGACTGATGACAGTGCAGGGACAATCGAGAAGCAGTTGTACCTCCTAGACTTCTGAGGAGGGGGACTGGTGTCGAGGGTTGACTACAAGGTGATTTACGATCTGTACACCACTCATTAGTTTGCAAGGATGTTTCAATAAATGTAACAGCTGGTTATAAGGGTATAAATTGATGTGTGTTACAATCTATAACTATTGGTCCTAAGGTAGATCTAGAACATGTTCACATGAAAAGATGGAAAATAGTGGAATAAGTTTTCACCACCTACCATCGTCTATGAGCTCATCCACTAATGTGTGCTCAACTGGGAGAGCGCATATCTTGGGGATAATATGAGGAACTAAACTACTTAGGCCAACAGTGGAGGGGCCACACAATTGCATTTCCTAGGGAGAGTGTCATTTGGGGCACATCTAGGAGGTAGGGTTTGTCTAGTGGGCAGAGCTATCGTAGCCTCAAAGAAAGCAATCCCTATCCCAACACAGGCAGAGGTCATAGGGATAGGAGAATCATAAAGTTAAACACTATTGGGAAAACAATTTCAAAAGGAAGTAAAACCCTCTAGATTGATCCTAAGGGTGCATTTCCAAGGCCCAGGGAGGCGGATACATCACCCATATCTTCTAGTGATGTTATTTTTCCAATTTCTAGGAGATTTGTAGACTTCATAAGAAAATCACCATTATTCAAGGGGGTGACAGTATCTCATCATTGATGGTATGTGTTGGATCAGATTATACCAAATATACACAAAAGGGGGGTGAATTGTGTCTTTTTACAAATTCTTTGCAAGATCGTGTTCTGCCCTTTAACTTTAATCAGATGAATTAATGCAGTGGAAATTTAAATAGTAGAGACACACGGTGTATAGTGGTTTGGGGAATAGAAGGCCCTATTACACTCCACCAATTCTCTACTCTATGAGCTTAGTGATTTTCACTATCTGGTCCTCTTGTCAACAGATCATTCCACAACTGAGTATAGGCAATTAAAACCTTTACAATCTAAGGCAAAAAAACATTCTAGTTCACTCACATAACCTATAAAGCTTAGTATGAGAAGGCGATCACTCAAGAATATAAAATAAAGGTATTTGTACTTTGAAAATACTTTTCAGTTGTTCTTCACAATTTCAACAGAATGCAATTGATAGTAGATGGATCTTAGCCTTCAGAAATAATGATCTTCAAGTAAGAGTCATTCTGATTCGATCCTATTGCAGTATATATAGAAAATATAATTCACAACTTTAGAAGTAGAAGATTCACAGTAGGTCTTAGATGTAGAATGAGTGAATCTTCTATCATGATTCTTCTTCTTCAATAAACAGAGCTTTGATGCTCTTTTGAATTAGCAGACCTGTGTTTCTGATAGTCTCTGTTTTCCTTCTTTTTATGAATGTTCGATGTTTCTATTCGAAAAAACTTGTATATATTCTATGTGTAAATATTACATCTATATAATAACGATGAGCACTTATCCTGAAAATTTAGATCCAAAAAAGTCTCCTTCTGACTCACGATAATCAAAAAATGAAAATAACAGAGAAGTCATAACTTCCCTGAAGATTCGGCATAAAAATATCCTTTTAAATTTATCCTTTAAATCATTGATAAAATGGCTTGGAATCAGTCAAATACGTGCTTTAAAATCAGCTTTAAATTCATCTTGAAATTAGCCTAATAATCTGCTTACACACTATCGCATAAAAATATCATCTTTAATTCTCTGATGCCAAATGTAAGGTTGAACTTTATAGCATGCATCTTTCAAACATAAGGTTGAGCACAAACGTAGGGTTGATGTCGCAACCTTCAAAAGTAAGGTTGATTACAAACGTAGGGTTGATGAACCATACTTTTATTTTCAATAATCAAACGTATGATAAATGATCCATAATTTTATAAGCTTCCGAACATAAGGTACATGATCCATACTTTTGATGAAATGTAAGATTGTTTACTAAAGTAAGGTTGATGAACCATACTTTTGAGAAACAAATGTAACATTTAAAACTTATGTATGGTTCTTCTTCCATACTTTTTCAATAACCGAAAACATAGGGTTCCTTCCTAACGTAGGGTTCCTCTTCCATACTTTTCTGATAACGTATGGTTGATTAACCATACATTTCTAATATCTCATAAAGTATACATCGCATTTCATCCTTACTCTATGTTTCTCCACGTAGGGTATGAGCAGTGTTTCCATAACATGCTTAAGCAATTCCCAAATATATAGAGCATGAACAGTTTTTCTAGAACACACTAATGTGAATACTTTAGAAATTAAATATCATTGTTCAAGAACTTAAATATTTCTTCCAAAAATAAAAAATAAATAATAAATTCATGAAATATACTTAAAAGATAAAATCATTAGAAAACAATTGAGGGTATTTGTGAGCATCAAAATCATCATAGAGATAGAGTATTATTCTCAACAATCTCCCTGTTTTTAATAAAAATATTATGTATCGTTGAAAATAAACACTTTATTAACAATCTCTCCCTTTTTGATGATCAAAAAACTCATAAAATAACCAATCAAATTAACTTACAAAATTAATTACATATAATTTTGAATTTTGAAAAGATAAATACAATATTAGAATGAACTCAATTTCTCCCCCTTTAAAGGATTAAGATAATGCTTAATATTTGAAAAGGTTAAAATAAAATGTTGTGTTTATCCAAATTTCTCCCTATTTTTGTGATATCAAAAAGAATTATAGAATATGGAATAGAACACATTTAATGTAGCACTGAACTTAATTAAATGCTATTATTAACTGTTTGTCAATAATTGAACCTAGATTACTGGCATATCTAAACAAAGATAGTAATAATAATAATAATAATAATAATAACAAACAAAGATAAAGTGAATCAAAATTTCATTGAAAACATGGAAGATGTACAATCATGATGATCACAGGAATCAAGGTATGGTAAGAGTATGAGATAGGGTCTATCTCCTCTAAACTACTGTCTTGATTTCTATCAACTTCTCTCTTATCTTTTTCATCATTCCATATCCCAGTTTGATAATAAGATCTCGATTCTCCTGAGTCATATGAATATCTTTTATCAAGTTTACTCTGAAAAACTCATGAATTCTCTCTTCCTTCTCCATAAAGAGAGTTAACTTCTCTGTGAACTGAGTGAGCATAGTTCTAATAATTTGTTCACTTGAGGTCAACTAGTCAACCAAAAACTTCTGATTATCTAAAAAAACTGATAGTGGAGCACTATTTCATTGAAAATCATGCAATCTGTCATTCATATTGCTCATTGCTGCTGTGATAGCCTGAAATATTCTGATTAAATCATTTGAAGTACCTAATCCACTAGCTTCACCAGTTCTGATAGATGAAAATTGTGCCTTCATATAGGTTTTGAATTCTGACAGATCTAACTTCATCACCATTTCTGATTTTAGCTTATTTACCTCTGTCAACATCTCTTGCTTAAAATTTTCAACTTCCTGCCAGGAAACTGTACTTCCTTTAAGTCTTTTAAATTTCAACTGTTCCATCTCTAAGGATCTACTCAGAGTAACATTTTCATATTCCAAATTAGACAACTTTATGTACAGTGATTCTACTTCATTATTCACTAAATCAGAGGCACCTTGTGCTTGATTCTCATTTTCAACTTCAACGTAATACAGCAGTACTAATGGAAAAGAGTCTGCATCAGATTTTTCTTTTTCTTTCTCCTGAGCTGGCTGGTCCACAGACTTTTCCTCAAAGTCATTTCCAGACTCTTCCATAGAAAAATCCTAATGAATTACCTCTATTTGAACTTCAGAAACATTCTCATCGTGAAAATCAGTAATCAGTTCTTCCATTGGATTTTCTAAAATAATATCTTCTTGATTTCCTGAGGATCAGCCACTTCCTCACCAGGCTCTATCTCCTTTTCCTTTTAAATTATAACATCATCTTCAGTTAAAATTTGATGTTCAATTTCAGTTTTGTACTTGAGGAGTCACTGTAATTTGAGTAGTATCATCTTCTTGTGGCTTCTCAACAGTGTCTTCTCTGACAAAACTATAAGAGAGTAAATCTCTTATTGTCAAAACAGGTGAAACAAGTTCCTCATTAGTAGTTCTTTTTATTTGAATCTGAAGTCCCTCCTAACTTCCTTCTTCTTGAGTTTCTTCAGTTTCAAATCTTATTCTTCTTACAGCAGTGCTCACTCTCGATTCAACATGTCCCTCCTTGTACTTTTCAGACTGAGCTTAAGCACTCTCTTTTTCTTCCTCAGTCCCTACTGGAAAAAGTTTTCCTTTCAATGTGCACTAAAAGTAACCAATCTTTCTCAGGGTCCCAGCACCAAAAGTGTTACTATGATGACATCTAACTCTGGATTCCACCGGCCTCACCATATCCTTTTTTAACAAAATTTTTGAAATGAATCTACCAAACGGATAAAAATTCATGCGGACTTTTGATTGAAAACAATAATGAAGATACCTTACCATGTACCTAGGAAAATTAATCCTTATATCACTGATTAACAAAAACATTATATACATGTCTGGATACAAGATTTTCACCAACTCATACATCCTCGGTGAAATCCCTATTTGCACAAATTTCACTAGGATTTTCTGATCTGGCTCTAGTTCCTTTATCAACATCTTCCTTATTTGAGTAGAACCAAAAAATAAAATACATGATATCTTCAGACTTATGCACTAAATCTCCTATATTTTTTAAATCAAAATGAAAAACTCCCTCATGAGGGAAGTTTAGAATCTGACCAATCTCTATAGAGGATATTGAAGCATCTTTATCTTCAATCTTTGCTACCATAGTATCCTCATCTTCTCCCAGACTAAATTGTAAATACTTAAAGAAATATCGTAGTTCTATCTCATTCAAAAACTCAGAATTCTCACCATTGAAGGTCTGCTCTATATTTTGAAATGTGAGATCTTGTTTCAGAAGAAGATTCGTCCGAAATAGCCATTAAAAGTCTATGACCTTTCCTTTTAAAAATTCTCTTCCTTCAGAGCATTTTTTTTCTTTGCTATGCTGGTCTCAGCTTCATTGGTTCTCTTGGTCTTGTCTATTTCTGTCAAAAAAATCTCTAAAGGTTCGAAAGAGGATTAGGGTTTCGAAGGTTCGGGTTCTAATAGACAAAGAGCAGTAAAGCGTCGTGGGTTTGAAGGGGTTTTTGGTTGAAAATGAAACAATTCAGAATTTGAAAGGTTAATGAAAGCCTTGATTCCCATGTCATCAATAATTATTACATAGATTTTAAAATCGAATAAAATTGATCGTGCAAAAAAACTTATTCTGTTTGAAAAACAAATAACTAATTTATTTTAAACAGTATTAAAATAAAGAAACTGTATAATAAAATAAAACTTTATTTAAAATTAAATAAACCTAGCTCCCCCTTAATAAAATCAAACCCTGTAGTGGGAAGTGGTTTAGTAAAAATATCTACTGATTGAATTTCAGTACTTACAAATTCCAAAGATATATCCTTTTTAAGAACATAATATCTTAGAAAATGATGTCTGATATCAATATGATTAGTCCTAGAATGATTAATAGGATTTTTTGAAATATTTATAGCACTGGTATTATCACATAAAATAGGCGTACAATTAAAATTTACTCCAAAATTCATAAGAGTGTTTTTCATCCACAAAACTTGTGCACAGAAACTACCAGTAGATACATATTCTGCCTCGGCTGTTGATAGTAAAACTGAGTGTTGTTTCTTACTTGACCATGACAATAAGGATTTTCCTAAAAAGTGACAAGTACCCAAAGTGGTTTTCCTATATAATCTACAACTCTCAAAGTCTACATCTGAATATGAAATTAAATTAAAATTAGATGTTTTAGGATAAAGAAGACATTAAAAACAGTTCCTTTTAAATATCTAAAAATTCTTTTAACAGCAGTTAAATGGGATTCTTTAGGATTTGATTTAAATCTTGCATAAAGACATACTAAATACATTATATCTATCCTGATAGAAGTAAGATATAATAAACTACCAATTATACCTCTATATAACTTTTTGTCAATTGATTTTCCAGTTTCATCCAAATCAAGTTTTATATTAATACACATATGAGTTGTATATGTCTTGTTATTTTCAACTCCAAATTTCTATTGTAAATCAGTAATGTATTTTCTTTGATTTAAAACATTTCCAAAAACTTTTTGATAAATTTGAAGTCCTAAAAAGAAATTTAATTATCCCGTCATACTCATTTCAAATTCTTTTTGCATTAGATTTGAAAACCCGTGACAAAGGGATTTATTAGTTGATCCAAAATTACATCATCAATATAAATTTGAACCAATAAAATATTGAATTTATAGTTTTCTTAAATAGCATTGGATCTTCCATTCCAACAGTAAAATAATTTTTCAAAATAAAATATCTTAATCTTTCATACCAAGATCTAAGTGCTTGTTTAAGGCCATAAAGAGCTTTAGTAAGATTAAAAACAGAATCTGGTTTTTGAGAATTTTCAAAAACTAGGAGGTTGATCAATATAAACTTCCTCCATCAAATAACCATTTAAAAAGGTAGACTTAACATCCATCTAAAATAATTTAAAATTCATATGAGATTCATATGCTAAGAGGATTCTAATGGATTCTAATCTAGCTATAGGTGTAAAGGTCTTATCATAATATATACCTTATTCTTGATTATATACTTTAGCTACTAGTCTCACTTTATTTCTAGTTATTATTCCTTTATTGTCTTGTTTATTTCTAGAAACTCATTTGGTTCCAATAACTAGATAATTCTGTGGTCTTTCAACTAATTTTCAGACTTCATTTATTTTGAACTAGTTTAGTTCTTCTTTCATTACTATCATCCAACTTTCATCATCTAAAGCTTCTTATATAGACTTTGGTTCTAATTGGGATAGAAAGGCAGAAAACTCAACAAGATTTCCTATATTACTTATAGTTTTTATTCCTATTTCTAAGTCTCCTATTACAGTTTCTAAAGGGTGATTCTTTAGGGTCCTTGACTTTCTAGGTAGTACACTTATAGGTTCTTCAGTGTCAAGTTCTTTGGGACTAGAATGAATTTCATTTATATATTTTTCAAAATCATCTTTCAGGTTCTCAAGTCTCATGTTATCATTAGAATGAAAATCATCCATTTGATCTGTCATTTTCTCAAATGGATCAGATTCATCAAATTTCACATGAACTGATTCTTCAACAATCCTTGAATTTTTATTAAAAATTCTATAAGATTTGGAAGTAGCATAATATCCTAAGAAAATTCCTTCATCAGATTTTGGATTAAACTTACCAAGATTGTATTTGGTGTTTAAGGTGTAAACCTTGCATCCAAAAACATTAAAGTAATTTACTTTATGTTTTATATTATTCCAGAGTTCATAGGGTGTCTTTTTTAGAATTGGTCTAATTAAAACTCTATTCATTATATAGCAGGATGTGCTTACATCTTCTTCCCAAAAATAGGTAGGAAGACTGTCTTCATTTAGCATAGTCCTATCCATTTCCTGAATAGTCCTATTTCTTCTTTCAACAATTCCATTTTGTTGAGGCGTTCTTGTTGTAGAGAAGGTGTGTTTAATATCCATATTTGAGAAAAATGAATTGAATTATAGATTCTAAAATTCTCCACCATGATCACATCTTAATGAAATTATTTTAAAACCTTTTTCATTTTGAATAGCTTTTCAAAAACTTTCAAATAATGTAAAATCTTTATTTTTAAATTTTAAAAATAAAATCCACGTAAATCTAGAATAGTCATCAACTAAAACATATACATATAATTTAACAGACAAGCTTGCTACTCTTGAAGGTCCAAAAAAATCTATATGGATAAGTTTTAGAGGTTTAGATGTAGAAATTTTGTTAACAGATTTGAAGGATGATTTGTGCTGCTTGCCAAGTTGACATGCATCACAGAATCTATCACTTTCAAACTTGAGGCTAGGAAAATCAGAAACTAATTGTTTCTTGGATAATTTATGTAAAGCATATATATTGCAATGTCCAAGTCTTCTATGTCAGATCCAAGATTCATTTATATTAGCAGTTAAGAAGTTTACTTGTTTTTTACACAAGGAATTTAAATCCAGGGTATACACATTGTCAGTTCTAGGTGCTCTAAATTTAAGAAGTTTATTTTTGAAAACAGAACAGAAATTGTTATAAAAATAAATAGCATAACCATAATCACATAGGTGATATATACTTATCATATTGTGTTTCAATCCTTGTACATAAAGTACTTTTTTGATTGAGACAACTTCTGGATCTCCAACTGTTCCAATGCCAATGATCTTCCCTTTGGCATTGTCACCAAAAGTGACAAGTCCACCATCTTTTTGAGTGAGTGTAGAGAAATTAGATGAGTTTCCACTCATATTCCTTGAGCAGCCACTGTCCATATACCATATGGTCTTTTTTCTTCTGTGACCTACTTCTTGAAAAGGAATTTAAACAAGTTTCTTTAGTACCTATATTCTATTGGTTCCAGTTTTGTTAGCCAGCAAAGATCTTGGAATCCAGACTTTCTTTGTTTTTTCTAAAATCAAAAGAATCAAATAAATTATTTGAAACAAAAGCTTTCTTAATACCACTTATTTGAGGTTGTCTTAAGAAACAGTTTTTAGAAATATGTCCCCTTATTCCACAGTAATTAAAATTTAATATTTTTGAGCTTGGAACAAAATAATTCTTGTACATCTTAGGTTTTTCACCTTTATTGCCAATTCCAAATATTTCTTTCTTAATAACATTTTTTCCAAGAATTTCATTCAATTAGTTTTCTCCTTTGGTAAAAATAAGGGCTACACTTGTATAGGTTTCTAATTCTGTTTTAGTGTTTTTATTTTAGATTCATTATCTGTATAGTCAATGTTAATTGAATTAAACTTATCAGTTAACTCCTTAAATTGCATTAGTATTGTATCTCTTTCATCTAAAATAGCCTAGTGAATGTTCTTTAATGACTTATGTTTCTTAAAAAGAGAGTCATATTTTTCTTCAATCATGTTGCAGTAGGATACAAGTTTTTCATTAGAATAGCTTGTTTCAGAACTAGAGTTAGAGTTAGAAGAGTAATATGTTTGTACCTTATCTGTTTCTGCCATAAAGCACATGTTGGATTTCATATTTTCTTCTTCCTTCTCTGAGTCTAATTATGAAGAGCTGATGGAGTTTTTATACATACTCCATGTAGATTTCATTTCTTTCTTGTCTTTTTTCTCAAAATAATTCCTTTTTAAGAACTTCTTCTTCTTGTATTATTTTAACTATGGACAGTCAGGTCTGATATGACCCATCTTATTGCACTCATAACATATGAATTCCTTTTCATCCTTTTTGAAAGTTTTTCTGAAACCTTTCTTATTTCTGTAGAATTTACTAAACTTTCTAGCTAGCTGAGCCAGTTCTATATCAGAATTTGATGAATCATAACTTTCTGATTTCACCTTTACTTCTTTTTTCTTTAGTTTTTTGCTTTTCCCTTGAGATGACACTTTTAAGTAAGTGTCTTCTCTCTTGATCAGAACCTTATGCTCATTTTCTTCATCTTGAATCTCATTTTCATACATCATAAGTGTTCCAATAAACTCTCTCATGGTTAAGTATGTGACAGGTGTTGACTGTCTAATTGCAATAGAGATTCCATTTCATTTAGTAGGTAGTACTCTCAGTACTTTTAAAGCTTGATCAGCTTGTTTGATTAGGTCTCCCAAAGGTGTTATATTATTGACAATCTCTGTCAATATTCCATTCATTTGAGTAATGATTTCACCTTCAAACATTTTGAATGTGTCGAATTTAAGCTTGGTAGTAGCATATCTCATTTTCCCGACATTTTCAGTTTCTTCATAAGAAACAGCAATAATTTTCCACGTCTCATATGATATTGGGAATTGAGATACTCTGTTGAATTCATCAGGTCCTAGAACACATATAATAGAATTCATTTCCTTCAAGTTCATATCATATTCTTCTTCAGTAGTTTCACTCCATGTTTTAGGTTTTTCAGGTATTTCATAAGGAGTCAGAATCTTTGAATATACTTTGTATCCATGGTTTTTCAGATATATTATCATTCTTGATTTCCAGCATCCATAATTTTCTCCATTGAAGTATGGTGCTCTGACTATAGACATTCCCTCTCTTGTATCAGTCATCTTGATCTATGTATAATCACTTTTAGCTTGTTAAGGCTTTATTATAAAGCTCAATCCTCTGATACCAATTGTTGGATCGGATTATACCAAATATACACAAGACGGGGGTGAATTGTATCTTTTACAAATTCTTTGCAAGATCGTGTTCTTCCCTTTAGCTTTAATTAGATGAATTAATGCAGCGGAAATTTAAATAGCAGAGACACATGATGTATAGTGGTTCGGGGAACAGAAGTCCCCTAGTCCACTCCACCAATTCTCTACTCTACGAGCTTGGTGATTTTCACTATCTGGTCCTCTTGTCAATAGACCATTCCACAACTGAGTACAGGCAGTTGAAACCTTTACAATATAAGGCAAAAAAAACCTTCTAGTTCACTCATAGAAACTATATTGCTTAGTATGAGAATTTGATCACTCAAGAATAGAAAATAAAGTTATTTGTACATTGAAAATACTTTCCAGTTGTTCTTCACAATTGCAACAGAATGAAATTGACAGTAGATGGATCGTAGCCTTCAGAAATAATGATCTTTAAATAAGAGTCGTTCTGAGTTGATCCTGTTGTAGTAGATATAAAAAATATAATTCACAACTTCAGCAGTATCATATTCATAGTATATCCTCGATGTAGAATGAGTGAATCTTCTATCATGATTCTTCTTCTTCAATAAATAGATCTTTGATGCTCTTTTGAATCAGCAGATCTATCTTTTCGATAGTCTATGTTTTCCTTCTTTTTATGAATGTTCGATGTTGTTGTTCAGAAAAACTCATATATATTCTCTATGTAAATATCACAACTATATAATAATGACAATCACTTCTCCTGAAAATTTAGATCCGCAAAAGTTTCCTTCTGACTCGCGATAATAAAAAATTCAAAATAACAGAGCAGTCATAACTTCCCTGAAGATTCAACATAAAAATCTCCTTTTAAATTGATCCTTTAAACCATTGATAAAACATCTTTGAATAAGTGAAATATGATCTTTAAAATCAGCTTTAAATATGGCTTGAAATTATCCTAATAATCCTCTTGCAGACCGTCTCATAATAATATCATCTTTAATTCTCTGACGCCAAATGTAAGGTTGAACTGTATAGCACACATCTTTCAAACGTAAGGTTGAGCACAAACGTAGGGTTGATGTCGCATCCTTCAAACATAAGTTTTATTACAAACATAGAGTTGATGAACTATACTTTTCTTTTCAATAATCAAATGTATAATAAATGATCCATACTTTTATAAGCTTCCAAACTTAAGGTACATGATCCATACTTTTAATAAAATGTAAGATTGTTTACTAAAGTAAGGTTGATGAACCATACTTTTGACAAACAAACGAAACATTTAAAACTTACGTACGGTTCTTCTTCCATACATTTTCAATAACCCAAAACGTAGGGTTCCTTCCTAACGTAGGGTTCCTCTTCCATACTTTTTCGAAAACGTATGGTTGATTAACCATACTTTTCTAATATCTCATAAAGTATACATTTCATTTCATCCTTATGCTACGTTTCTCCACGTAGGGTATGAACAGTGTTTCCAGAACACGCTTAAGAAATTCCCGAATATGTAGAGCATGAACAGTGTTTCCAGAACACGCTAATGCGAATACTTTAGCAATTAAATATCATTGTTCAAGAACTTAAATATTTCTTCTAGAAATAAAAAAATAAATAATAAATTCCTGAAATATACTTAAAAGATAAAATCATTAGAAAACAATTAAGGGTATTGAGGATCATCAAAATCATCATAGATATAGATTATTATTCTCAACAATCTCCCCCTTTTTAATAAAAATATTATGTATCATTGAAAAACAATACTTGTTTAAAAGTATATTCCTTACCAGGTTGGGTCACATAAGGGTAGGATTCCACATTACACATGAAAATTTTATTAAATATATGGATGATATGAAGGACATGGTCTACTCTCACGGCACCATGAATCCCTTAACAAGCCAGGTAAAGGTGCTTCTATGATTTTCTTCCCCTTTGGGTGTCTCTTTGTGTCACATGGTTTCCGTTGTAGCTAAGGGAGAAGGATATAGAGAGTTTTGGGGATATGAAGCCTATTTGGACTCAACTGCATATAGACATCCTTATGTTGGTCAATCAAATCTTCTTGTCTTTATACACCATTTAATGTTTCTCAATCCTTAAACTTATTGTTTAATTATTTATTTATCTTGTGCAGGAGTCGTTGAGAATGGAGGAGGGGGAGGTTTGTTACAAACCTTGGATAGAATAAGATGGATCCCTTAAGGGGGTGAGTGTGGGTCCTCTCCCTAACATCGCAGTCACTAGAGGCCAACCATCAGCCAAGGTGGAACCTATAACTAAGGTGGATACTACTTGGGAAATTCCCTCACCAGGGGGGTTCCAATGAATTTGTCTAAGTTATTGATCGAACTGTATTACTCTTGTAAGTCTTCCCACTTTTCATCTTTTACTCTCCTTTTCTGCCATTATTTTTTTGAATAACTCATGTTTAAATGGAATTTTAAACTACGTTCGAGGCTCAGCCACCAACATCAACGTTCAGGTCAGCAGTGCCCAAATTCAAGGCAGTGACATACAGTGTTACTCTCCTTGTGGAAATGGTTGAGGAGGCCATAGAAATCAAAACAAACATGAAGGTTTCACTAAAAGTAGATGTTGATATTGGTTCATTAATGGAGGGGTTTGACATATCACCCTCAATGGGGATGGTTGAGTAGGATGTGGTAGTTGATCTTGACACAAGAGCATCACAAGAGGTGGATGATAGAGATAAAGTCTCTACTAAAGGTGAGGACTCAATGGAGGAGTTAGACATCATACCATTTTCTAAAACAATTGAAGAGGATGCAGTGATCGTGCCTATATCAAAGGTATTTTCAGTGGTTGTTGCTAAGGAAGAGGCCTCAATGAAGGTTGTTGAAATAATTTCATCAATGGATGTGATCTAAGAGGCAAAAATGGATGATCTTTCTTAAATTTTCCCAATGGAGGCATTTGGGACTTCTGCTATGGGTGAGGGTGCTGGAATATATCCATTTACTCTATAAATGGACATCATACCACCCAAGGACATGCTTTCAGGCAATTTGGACATTGATGTGTTAGTGGTCTGTCCTCCATAATAACCTGCACTGCCTGAGGACTTCGAGGATTATGGATCATATTACACTGAGGAGAATATATTCATTCATAATAAGGCATGGAGGTACATGTATAACTTCATCACCCGCACTTTGATGGTTGTCCAGCCAAACCGGATAATCTCTCTCTTCCATTGGCTTGTTATATTGGGGACTAGTAGAGTAGATTCTAGTGACCTTTACATAATGGCTCAAGACTTACTCATCAAGTGGTCACATGTCAAGTGGAATGATTCTGATATATCATAGAAGAGACACAAGGATAAGGGATCCAAGGTGATTCAAGTATCTTAAGGGGAGATCACCCATTTAAAAGGTATGGAACAAGAGAAATTAGTTTTGGTTGCTACTTAGACAGAGATTTTAGAACATCTAAGGGCCCAGTTAGTGGCAGCCGAGGCTAAGAAAAAGGAGGTGATGTCTCTTGTGGTCGTATACAGGTTGATATGGACAAAATGTAGATTAAATCTGATTAATTCTATCCCAAATCCAAGGAATAGTTATCCAACATGGTGGAGCGATAACGGGCTTTGTAGGCTACTCAGTTGAGGCTAACCAAGATAGAGCACTTGATTGCGAGGGTAGAGTTATATGGGGAATATTTTTTTGGGATGAAAGGGAGGCTCCACTATTTGTATAACCCTCATAGACTTAATTTTATTTTTTAATACTTTTCATATTCATGGAAATGTTTTCCTTTTTCTCATTCTACTACCTCACTTCAATCACATTAAAGAGACAACCAACAATTAATCTATAAGACCATGTGAGTCATGTTTAGTGTGAGAAACAAGGGATGATCATATGATTTATTATTTATATGAGAGTGTTATAAAATTTTTAACACTTGAGGTTTACATTTTTTTTATTGGACACTATGAGTGTTCGGGCTGATAGGGGATATGGCTGGAGAACGAGGCTCTTTGAATAGATGACTTGATTTTCCAACGTGTACTAGTGCACAAATGGTGTAAGACTAGGGGTGTTTAATTATAACTAAACACATGGTTTTAGGAGAAGGAATAAAGACACTAAATATTTGGAATACAATGGTGGTGGCATGATAATGGAGGATAACTAATGACCATTTTCAAAACATATCATCCATTATCGTTCTTCTGAGGATGGGGAAAACAAATGAGGGTTAACCACTGACCTTTTCTGAAACATGGGACCTATCCCAAAATTTATTCTTAATTATTTTTTGGTTTGTACCCAAGATGGTAGGTTATCTAGTGTATCGTGGTATCATACCATCGAGGGGGACATTCAGATGTGGTGGAGGATGATGAACCAAATAGAGGAATATGTGAAGTGTGGAGATGAAGTTATGGAATATTTAATGGATTTTATCACTCTTAGAGTTACAACACAGTGGATTTTGAGCACATTGGGTAAAAATATCAGTCTAAATAAAGTTCAAACTCATCTTTAATTGGAAGAACCATCTCAGATTTTGAGCAATGGTCGATAAACATGAACGATGCGGTAGGTTCTGACATCAGAGGAAAGGGATTATCAGTAAAGGTCCTAATATTCTTTACAGTTATGAATCTTAAAATTAGGGTGATTGAATTATAGTTTTACATAATATGTTGAGGATTATTAACACAAAATTTAATTTAATATGGTGAGGATGATGTATTACACAGTTTAGCAGCGTGTGATCGAGATGTTGAGTCATAAAGTTTAACATATTTTGACCAGGATAGTGGGATCTTAGTTTAAGTTTTTAGAGGTTGGATGAATTGAAATAGTTTAAGGTCATAATGATTAGAATATATGTTGTATCTTTAAGGAAATTTTTTTGAATTATAAAGGTTACCCAGCATGAAAGGAGGGGCCTAGGAGGCCATTCGATTTCATATGAAACATCTTTAAGACAACTTACACATAGTTTAATTTTGTGATGTGTGGACATGGGTTCTTAGTTTTGGGTCATAGAGCTCAGACCATGGTTTGAATACCCCAAAAGGAAATGTGTAGCATAGAAGAGTGATAACCTGGTGTGAATGAGGAGCTAAGGAGGCCCTTACGCCATGTCACACATTCCTAAGATGACTTTCACGTCGTTTAAAGTCATAGTCATTGGACTTGAACTCCTAGTTTAATGTTGTAGAGTTCAAAACATGGGATTTGTGTCTCGAAGGAAAGTAAGAAATTATAAAGGTTATCCAAGGTTAAATGAGGGTCCTAGGAGTCCACCTAATTCCACACAAAACATCCCTAAGGAAACTTTCACACAGTTCTTGGTCCGGATGCTTAGACCTTGGGCTCTTAGTTTAAGGTCATAGAGTTTGAACCATTTGTTCCCTAAATTGTTTGGTGCGGCATGAAATATTAATAACCTGACATGAAAGTAGGGTCAAGAGAGTCCAGGTTCCACATAAAACACAAGGTAAAGGTTGCAAAAAATTTAAGGACGAGATTCTTGAACCATGGGATGAGTATACCATAAGGATATTTGTAGCATAAAGGAGTAAAACCCGATGCACATGAGAAGGTTCAAAGGGACCCAGCATCACACAACACATTCCTGAGAGGAATAGAAAATAGATTAAAGTTATGGTTCTTGGACCTGGGATCCTAGTTTAAGGTCGTAGAATTCGGACCAATGGATTCACTCGTGCATCTCAGAATTGCTTGAAGAAAACTTAATCCCAACTCTTAATCCCATGTGATCTATATTCAGTGCGATAAACAATGATTGGTATGGAGTTTTAATTGTTTTTTAGGGAGAACATAATGAATTATTAAAGTGACATAAAAATACCACGAGGGAGATTGAGACTTTCAAGACCTAGATAGTAAAAGGAATAATCAATAGATTGGGAATAGTTGTTTATTGTGTTTAAAACATAGGTTTTAAATCCATGTTGGTTTAAGATGAGGTGAAGAAATGCAGGATCAACCATTGACCAAGTTTGAAACATTGGAATCTCTATTTTATTCCAAATATCCTTTGAGGTGTGACCCTAGGATAGTTTTTGATCCAATGCAACATGAGACTATTCCATTAGGGATCCCTTTTAGATTGGAAGGATAACAGCTATCCAAATCATAGAAGGCTCAGATCACCAAATGGGGAAATGAGGAATGTCTTATAGAAAATATTGGGTACCTTGGGATCAATTATGAAATACGCTCAAAATTCACAAGATGAACGTGCGGATAGGAAAGAATCAAACATGGACCAGAGGGGAAAGACCCTGAAATGATTCAATGTAGGGATGGGCTGAGGATGAAATATCCAAGTATCACTATGTATCCCATAAGGATGGAAATAAAGACACATGTAATTATTGGTCGAGGTGTGGTAGGAGGCTGATACCAAAGGGGTGAAATTATTTCTGGTGAGGATATCAAACCATCTCATATTATGAAGCATCCCAGTTTTGTATGGGGTAAATGTTTTTGGTCATATCATATTTACAGCGTGAGGCATACTAGTTTTATACAGGGTAGGGTCATGGTTTAATGTCGTGTGCTAAGAATGTTTGGATTTGCAGTTTAAAGTCGTACAACTTAGATTATGGTTGCAGCTAGTTTAAGGTCATGGATCTTGGACCATAGGGGCTGGAAATATTTTAAGGCCATGGATCTTGGACCATAGGGGATGCAAATATTTTAAGGTCATAATTCTTGGACCATGACTCCAAATTTAATGTTGTAGAGTTTGGACCAAGGTTGTTGAAGTTTAAGGTCACATAGCTTTGACCAAAGAGGGAATGGGTGTCTTAAGGGGGTTTGTTTGGCATGAAGGCATAGTGACACTAATGTGAAAAAAGGGCCAAAAGGACACTTCGCCACACAAAACTCAAGAAATTTTACCCCTGATTGACCTCATGTTATTAGGGGAGAAAGGAATTCATGGTGAGTTGATGAAAGTGATAGGCTTAGGATAAGATATCTAGGCATTACTACATATCCCATGATAATGGGAATCAATTCATACATAGTTCTGAAAGGTGGCACGATAGGAGACCGATATTAGTAGGGTCTATCCTCTTGAATGAGAATACTGAATCACCTCATATTAGGATATTAGGCCTCTCAAATTTATATTGGGTAATGTTTCTTGGTCATCCTATACTTATTGTATGAGGCATCCCCATTTCACGAGGTAAGTCCAGTGTAACGACCAAAAACAATTTATTAATGGAAATTCTTTTCTTATAATTATTTCATATAGTATTAACCATATAAAATCACTTTGAGAACACGATACAAAATTTATAAATGACTAATGAATGAAATAAGAAGTATTTAAAGACTTTAAGGAACCTTTACCAATGAAATAGTAACATGACCTTTGGAATAGTAATGTTAACATTAGGAATAGTAAATCGACCAATAGAATAGTAACCTCATATATGAAAGTATAAATAAAATTTAGGCATATTATAAATAAAAATATGATATAATTATATCATAGTATAAGTAAATAAATATTTTAAAAATTATTAATTAAGTGTTGGTATTTTTAGAAATCATAAATGCATTTTTTATAATTTTATAATTAATATATTTATTTAAAAAATATTTTCATAAAATAGATTCATAAATTAACAATTTTTTGCATTATTATTATAAGATAATTTTATAAGACCTTCATTAATTTTCCAAAGTGCTATAAAATCAGTTATAATTTTTAAATCAGTATTTTTTTAATAAATTGTGATTTTAATTAAAAATAAAAATTTTCATATTTAGAAAATTATTTTCATAAATTTTAGTTTATTTTTTAATTATACACATAAAAAAATGGTTAGGGTAAATTTTTAGTATTTTTCTAAAATACTTAAATTTATGTGAATAGTAAAATATGATAATTTACGATAAAAGCTAAATACGGGAATTATTGATTCACAGATGATGTATGGATTATGTAAGCCCAAAATCTAGAACTATCCTTAATTATTTTAAAATATTTTTTGATAATTATCAAACTATTCATAGTCTTGAGCCAAACTAATAAACTAAATAATAAAATAATAAGAAAACACCCCTCTCCGCCCCTATAAATACCACCCCTCACCTCCTCTTCTCCTCACACCTTAAAAAAATTTAGCCTTTTCCAAATTATGCCCAATAATCTTACCAATTCCCTCCCCCCACATCCAATATTTCTTAGTCTCATCAAAATACCAAACCCTTTTCCCTAAGGAGGTTCTCAAGGAGGAGAAATTCATGATGTAAATTCCTATTTCTTTTTATTTTATTTTCTTTTAAATTTCATTATTTTATTATCCTCTACTCACCTCCTTTTATACAAGAGGAATGATAACTCTTTTATATTTTATATACTTCTAAACATGAAAATATTGTTTATGGTGTGTCGATTTACTACCACTATGGATGATGTGTTTTCATTTTTCCCTACTACCTTCAAGGATGGTCATATAACCATCATTATTAGTTAAATAATATTTTATTATACATATTATAAGTTATATAATGTTATGGAAGTAATATACAAACATGATGTTGAATAAAATTATATAAGCTCATAATGGTCATAAAACCACCAAAAATAATTAAATCGTTTTCATTAACATTCAATCTAATAAATAATCCTCATACCATTTAAAATGATATATAAGATCATTTAATCTTATTAATTTTCATTAAAAATATATAATTTCAATTCCATATAATTATTATAATTTTAGATGAACTTCTATAGTCATATACAAGAAAACCGGTCATGAAACCCAAGAAAACGAACACTCCAGAATGATGAAATCAAACTTTATAACTCATTTAAAATCCCATAAATGAACTTAATAAAACTATAATTACTCAAATGCATGTATTAAAGGTTATTTATTCATTAATTAATGAATTTTATTTTATTTTATTGGATATTATAGTGAAGAAATAATTCTGACATAAGGTAAGGGGATTCTCGAACCAACTGTCTTTCTTTGGGTTTTCCCTCTTTCACTCCATTTTCAGTATGGATGTACATTTAATGTTCCTTAAATATCATGTATTTTTTTCCTTCCATTTTCTTTTCTCAAAAATACATTTTTCCAATCTAGTTTTATGACAAATGAAAATATTTTTCTAAAATAACTCTTCTTTCCAAAAATACATCTTTCACTTCTCGTGAGATTGTTTCTTCTTCACTGAAGATTAATGATTCTTATACCAAGTATGTTATTACATAATTAATTTGGGAATCCAAATTTTTATTCATGAATTTATTATTTTTTAAATGAAACCCATTTCTTTACATGGTTTATTTTATATCCAAGAGTGATATACGTTCTATGTGGCATGTTTGATAATGTAAATACTATGATGTGACAGGTGTACCCATAATTATATTGCACATGAATATGTTATGATGTGACAGGTACTCCCAAAATTATATAGTGCTCTAATTCATTGGGTAATGTGATGTATCTCATGAGATAATGTGAAATATACATGAACATGATTCTATATTTGTTTACAACTATATACGGTATTTGACCACTATGACATGATGTTTCATTTTTATTCATTTAAACATTTAATGCCTTTATCTAATTCTTCCACTCATGATTATGATGATCATTATACTCACCCATGTTCCATGTCTCTTATTCATCCTCTTACTTTTATTTTAGCTCACCCCTTATTTTTATGTATATCCTCATGTCAATACTTATACTAAGGAGAAAATGATATCCAATAAGAATCTAGAGAAGGTGGAATTAAATAAATGCTTATGTTTTATGATGTAAAAGTTATGTATGGTCCTAATTTTACCAAGACACTAAACCTTTGGATCCTGGTTGTGTAAAATTTTATGTTTTTTATCATTAAAATGATTTATTAATCATTTAATAAAAATAAGGGTTTCTATAGTTGGTATCAAAGAACAATTTAGTTAATTTGGGAATTAGGATTAGAGAACCTTATTGAAAACCCTTAGTATTCAACTAAGTATGTGTAAGCACCCAATAATATTTTTTTAGGAAAATTATAAACATAAGGGTCCCTTAATATATTCCTTTAAAGTTAATTTCATAAAGGGGTAATTTATTTATTCCGGAATTTTAGACTTATGTTTTGTTCAAACATTTTTTATTTTATAAAATAGTGGGAACTAGGAGAAACTAGTCTAACAACCCATGTGAGGGACAATGCAGTGATTTCTCAAATGATATCCCCAATGATTTAAGAGGTGGAATTCCAAATTTCATGGCGATTCTTACCCATATGTCTTGGGCTATGAACAATAAATTGAATAATATGGAACGTCCTCCTTCACCTAAGAGGGAGAAACTGGCTATTGAGTCCTTTATGCGGCAACGACCGTTGACATTTAGTGGATATTCTGATCCACTAGTCACAGAACAGTGGTTCAAATCAATGGAGAAGATATTTTCTATGCTCCACTGTTCTGAGAAGGAGAAGGTGAATATTTCCATTTATAATCTAGATGAAGAGGCTAATAAATGGTGGTCATTGATTAAAAACACCAAGCCTAAGGATTAAATTGAGGAGATAGAGTCGGAATATTTTAAGATAATGTTTCTTAATAAGTATTTCCCTTGAACTCTTTATAGAAATATAGATAGAGAATTATTAAAGATTAAGAAAAAATAAGGTGAATCTTTCAAGGTCTATAAATCAAATTTCACTAGGTTTTCAAGGTATGTTTTGGGTTTTGTTATCAATAATGATAACAAAATAGATAGATTCTTTAGTGTTTTAAACCCACACTTTCAAAAGGCTCTTGCAATTAAAAACATTGTGAGTTAAAAATAATTTGTTCGATATGATCTCAAAGTGGAGATGGGGTATTAAGAATGGTCCCATGGATATGGTGAGAAAAAATGAAAGATGGAGTTTCAATATGGGTAATCTAATGAGAAAGGTTGAAAGAAAGATCAACCACTCACATGTCAAAAATATGGGAGGAATCATCATGGGAACTTCCTAAAAGGTGAAGGGAAATGTTTTAAGTGTGGGAGAGAAGGACACCAAGCTCATTAATTTCAAAGATACATAAATAATCATGATGATAATATGGAGTAAATGATATCACCACCCATTATTCATTGCGTCAACTATAGGGATAAAGGGAACTATACAAGCAAGTGCACTAAACCTTAGGTCATTGAGGGTAATTAGCATCATCAACTACCAAATCCAAAAGCACAAGGGAAGGATTATGACATCACTAATACTAAGGTAAATCCCAACAATCATGTGGTGATAGGTGTGCTGGTTATTCATTCAAGAATAGCAAATGTACTATTTTATTTTGGTTCTACGCATTATTTCATATCTTTCAAGTTTATAGAACTATTCAAACACAACCTCAAAATATGTAGGTTGACTTATCTGTGATAATAGAAAATGGGGCAATTATTGAATCCAAAGTATATAACTCCTCCCCGATTAATATTTGTGGACTAAACCTCCCAGAAAATCTTCTCTTATATCCTTTGGTGGAGTTTGATGCTATTTTGAGCATGGATTGGCTATCTTTATACAACTCCAACATCAACTTTTGGGAAAGGGGTATCACTCTTCATATCCCAAGGAATCCTCCCATTCTATACAAGTGTAAGGATGAGGATAAATCTCTTTTAGAATCATCATCTCAATTTTGGATATTATTTCCTTACGAGTAATAATATATATCTCAAATTATTGAGACAAATTATAGAATCATGTTCGAGGACATTCCCATTTTGAGGGATTACACTGAGGTGCTCCCTGAAAAACTTTCTTGTCTTCCTCCTGACTGAGAAGTTGAGTTCTCAATTGAACTTAATCCTAAATCTCTTACTATATCAAATAATCCTTATAGAATGTCCACCATTGATTTGGAGGAACTGAAGAATCGGTTAAAAGAGAATCTAGAGAAGGTTTTCATATGCCCTAGTGCTTCACCATGGGGTGCACTATTCCTCTTCATCACGAAAAGGGATTGATCAATGCACACCTTCATTGATTATCATGAGATCAAAAAATCATGATAAATAACAAGGATCCCCTTCAATGGATATATGACTTGTTCAATCAACTACGTGGGGCCAAGTACTTCTTTAAGGTGGACCTTTGGTCAGTATATCACCAACTAAAGGTGAGTAAGGAAGATATTCTCAAGACTGCCTTTCGAACAAGTTATGGACACTATGAGTTCATATTGATGCCTTTTGGACTCACTAATTCTCCAGAAATATTATTGGATTTAATTAATAGAGTCTTTAGAGATTACCTCAACAAATTTTCGGTAGTCATTATTAATGATATTCTGATATACTCCAAGAGTAAGAAGGAATATGAGGAGTATTTGATTATTTTTCTAAAGACTCTATGAAGGGAGAAAATTTATGCAAAGTACAATAAATGTGAGCTCTGGATGGAGGAAGTATCATTATTTTGGCATGTTATCACTAGAAAATGAATATCTTTGGACCATTCTATGATAATAGAAATTGAAGAGTAGCTCATTACAATATCTATAATGGAGATTCGTAGTTTCATTGGTCTAGCTAGGTATTACTAGATATTTTTGAAGAAATTCTCACACTTTTGAAACCCAATAACCAAGATGACTTGAAAGTAAGAAAACTTTTCATGGACTGGTGAATATGAATATTGTTTCAAATAGTTAAAAGATAGGACTATCACTATTCCAGTACTCACACATCTGATGAGTAGGGAAATATTTGTGGTATACAATGATGCTTCAAAGAAGATATTAGGATATGTACTAATGAAAAATGATAAATTTATAGCCTACTCCTCAACGAAGATGAAAATTTATGAGAAAAACTATCCCATGCATGATCTGGAGTTAGCAGATGTGATCTTTGCATTAAAAATCAAGCAGTATTATCTCTATGGAGAGAAGTGTGAAATATATACTAATAATAAGAGCCTCAAATATATATTCACACAGAATGAGATTAATATGTGCCAGTGAAGATGGTTAGAGATCATCAAGGATTACGACTGCTCAATCCACTACCATCCTGGCAATGCGAATAAAGTGGAAGATGCTCCAAGTATAAAGGATTCTACAAAATTGTCAATAATGATAATTTAGAAAGATACGATCTTCTTATATTTAAAAATGAAGGAAATGGGAATCATTAAGGAAGGAACATCACTAATTATTTCTCAAATTATTTCTCAATCATCCCTCATAGAGAAAATAAAGGATTCTGAAAGAAATGATGTGGAAATTCAGAAGAAGGCGGAAGGAGTCAGAAAGGGTAATACTCATAGTTAAAAATTTATGAGGAAGGATTTGTAATATTTAGGTCACAACTATGTGTACCATAAGATACAGATATAAAGAAGGATCTTCATAATAACACACATAGCTCAACCTTATTTATTCAACCAGGGAGCACAAAAATGTATTGATATATCTAAGATATCTATTGGTGGGAAAAAAATGAAGAAGGAGATCATTGAATATACATCAATGTGCCTAGTATGTTCTCAAGTGAAGTATTAAAGACAAAATTATAAGTTAACGATGCAACCATTACCCATACCAACATCGAAATGAAAAAACATCACCATGGACTTTGTCACCAGATTTATGAAGACATCTAGAGGAAATAATGTTATACGGGTTGTTATAGATCATCTTACAAATACATCTCACTTTATCTCAATTAGAGAGGACTTATCATTGGATCATCTTGCATAGATATACATCATATAAGTGGTAAGGTTTCATGGAGTACCATTATCGATTGTATTTGATAGAGATATGAGATTCACCTCCAAGTCCTGGAAAAGTATCCAACATACTCTAAAAACTAAGTTGAAATTCATTATAGATTATCATCCTCAAACTGATGTCCAATCTAAACATACTATTCAGAAACTATAAGATATGTTGAGAGCATGTTCTATGGATTTTAAAGGAGGATGGGATCAACATCTACCTCCAGTTGAGTTCTCTTACAACAACAGTTTCCAATTAAGAATCCAAATGGCTCCATATGAATCCCTTTTATGGGAAAATATTCAAAACAATTATGTTATAGGATTATTTCGGTGAATTTAAGCTAATAGGACTTGAAATGGTCAAAGAAATGGTGAAAAGGGTGAAAATAATTCAACATCACATTAAGGTATCCCAAAGATGATAGAAGAGCTATGAGGATAATCATCAATAGGACCTTGAGTTTAAGGACGGATACATGGTATTCCTCTACATATCTTCATGGAATAGGGTCATGATATTTGTGAAGAAAGTAAAGTTGAGTCCTAGGTACATCGACCCCTTCAATATTCTTGAACGTGTCGGAGTTGTGGCTTATTAATTGGAACTTCCACCTACCATGTCTCAAGTACATGATGTATTCCATGTATCCCTCTTGAGAAATTACATACCAGATCCATCACATGTACTGAATCCAAAGGTAGTATAGTTATAAAATGATCTCTCTTATGAGGAGTATCCAGTGAAGATCTTGGACCAAAGAGATAAAGTTCTACGTAATAAGACTACTAACCTGGTCAAGGTACTATGGTGGAACCATAAGTACGAAGAAGAAACATAGGTACCAGAGTAAGTGATGAAGGATGAGTGCCCTCACTTTTTTCCACTATAGTATGTAAAACAAAATTTCAAGGGAGAAATTTCATAAGGGGGAAGAATGTACCAGCCTAAAATTTTTTATTAATGGAAATTCCCTTCTTATAATTATTTCATATAGTATTAACCACATAAAATCACTTTTAAAACACAATAAAAACTTTATAAATGAATAATGAATAAAATAAGAGGTATTTCTAGAATTAAAGGAACCTTTACTAAGGGAAAAGTAACTTGGCCTTTGGAATAGTAATGTGAACATTAGGAATAGTAAATTGGCCAATAGAATAGTAACCTCATCTATAAAAGTATAAATAAAATTAAGGAATCTTATAAATGAAAATATGATATAATTATATCATACTATAAGTAAATAAATATTTTAAAAATTATTAATTAAGTGTTGGTATTTTTAGAAAACATAAATGTTTTTTTAATTTATAATTAATATATTTATTTAAAAGAGAATTTATTTTTATAAAATAGATTAATAAATTAATTTTTTTTCTTATGATTATAAGATAATTCTATGAGACCTTCATTAATTTTTAAAAGTGTTATCAAATCAGTTATAATTTTAAAATTGATATTTTCTAATAAATGATGATTTTATTTAAAAATTAAAATTTTCATTTTTATAAAATTATATTCATAAAATGGAGTTCATTTTTAAATTATACACATCAAAAAATGGTTAGGGTGAATTTTTGGATTTTTCTAAAATACTTGAATTTTTTGAATAGTAAAATATGATAATTTATGATAAAATCTAAATACATAGTCTTCAGAAAAAAATAATGAGAAAACACCCATATCCTCCCCTATAAATACCAACCCTGACCACCTATTCTCTTAATACCTTAAAGGCTTTGAGCCTTGTTTAAATTATTCCCAATCCTCTTCCCAAGACCCTCCCCCGCATCCAGGAGCCCTTGGTCTCATCAAAAGGTCAAATCCTTTTCTCTAAGGAGGTTCTCAAGGAGGAGAAGTTCAAGAGGTAAAATCCTCTTTCTTTTTCTTTTATTTTCTTTTCAATTTCCTTATTTTATTATCCTATCCTCACCTTCACCTATCCGAGAGGCATGATAACTCTGGTATCTTTTATATACTGAAATTTTATTATGTTAATGGAATTATTAATTTTCATGTATCTTCCCTTTTCTTTTTTTCTAAACATGAAAATATCATCTATGGTGTGTCAATTTACCACCACTGTGGATGAAACATTTTCATTTTTCACTATCACCTTCAAGGCTTGTCATAAAACCATCATTATTGGTTAAATAAGATTATATTATATATATTATAAGTTATATAATGTTCTAGAATCAATATAAAAATATGATGTTAAATAAAATTATATAAGATCATAATGGTCATAAAAGAACCAAAACTAATTAAATATTTTTCATTAACATTAAATCTAATAAATCATCCCCGTATCATATAAAAATGATATATAAGATCATTTAATATTATTAATGTTCATTAAAAACACATAATTTCAATTCTATATAACTATTCCAATTTTACATGAAATCTTTTACTCATATACAAGCGAACTGATTCTGAAACCTAAGAAAATGAACACTCCAGAATGATGAAATTAAACTTTATAAATCATCTAAAATTCCTAAAATGAACTAAATAATACTATAATGAATAAAATATGCATGTGTGAAAGGTTCTATATTTTTTAATTAATGAATTTAATTTTATTATCCAGGATATTAAAGTGAATAAATCATTCAGAGATAAGGTAAGGGGATTCTGAAACTCAGCTCTCTTTCTTTGGGTTTTCTCTCTTCTACTCCATTTTCAGTATGGATGTCCCTTTAATGTTCCTTAAATATCATTTATTTTTTCCTTACCTTTTATTTTTGGGATATACATGTTTCCAATCTATTTTTATGATAAATTTGAAGATTTTTCCAAAATAACTCTTATTTAAAAAAAATACATCTTTCACTTCTCGTGAGATTGTTACTTATTCACTGAAAATTAATGATTATTATACCAAGTATGTTATTCCCTATTTAATTTGGGACCCCAAAAGTTCATTCATGAATTTATTATTTGTGAAATGAACCCCATTTCTTTATATGGGTTATTTTATATCCATGATTGATATATGTTCTATGTGGAATTCATGATAATGTAAATGTTATGATGTGACGGGTGCACCCAGAATTATATAGCACATGAAAATGTTATGATGTGATAGGTGCACTCAGAATTATATAGTGCTCTAATGCATTGGGTAATGTAATGTATCTCATTAGATAAAGTGAAATATGAATGAATATGATGCTAGAGTTTTTCACAATTATGTGTGGTATTTGACAACTAAGACATCATGTTTCATTTTTATGCATTTCCGCATTCTATTCCTTTATCTAATGATTCCACTCATGGTTATGATGATGATTTTATGATGATAATTATTATCACCCATTTCTTATGCCTCTTATTCATCCTCTTACTGGGATTTTAGATCACCTCTTTTTTTTATGTATATCCTTAGGTGAATACTTGTACTAAAGAGAACATGAGGGACAATAAGAAGCTAGAGAAGAAGGAATTAAATAAATTTTATGTTTTATGATGAAAGATTTATTTATGGTTCTAATTTTCCTAAGACACTAAACCTTTGGATCCTAGTTGTGTAACATTTTTATGTTGTTTTATCATTAAAATGATGTATTAATCATGTAATAAAAAGTAGGGTTACTATAGCCACATTTTAATGTCGTGTGTTAAGGATGTTGGGATGGATTATGCATTGAGTTATCAATTTTTTATTCCTCATGTTGGATTATGATGGAATATCATACCATTAATGGGTCAACGAATATGAATGGTATTTATACCTTAAGTGGAGGCCCATGAGGGAATTTTGGGATGATAATGTCATCATAAATGGGTGTTTTCAAGCTAGTTTCTTGGATGGTCCTAGATATAGGATGTCTATGAGTCACTGCATATCCCATGAGAATGGGAATCAAGCCATACATATTTTTTGAAATGGGTGGGGGAACATGATTATTGAAACACCTAGGATGAAGAAAACCATGAAAATGAGGGGCCAAGGAGGCCAAATTCCCATAGTTTATGGTCATAATTATTGTTAAGGGGATCTTATTTTAGGGTCATAGACCTTGTACCAATATTAGATAGTTTAATGTCATAATTATTGGACCAAATGGATGGGTGATTCGAGGATGTTTGTGTAGTGAGAAATAGTTAAGACCTGATGTGAAAGGATATAAGGTGTCCCTATAAATCATGAAGCAATACTGAAACCAATTGCACATATTTTAAGGTTGTATGTCCTGGACCATTGAAAATAATTTGAATTCATGATACTTGGACTATTGGAAAATAGTTTAAAGTCATGATTATTAGACTGGGATAATTTTGGTGTCAAGGGTACCTATGTGGCATGGAAGAGGTAAAAAATGATGTGAATGAGGATCCAAGGAGGCTTGTGTACCACATTCGTACCTTGAGATGAACTATACACAGTTTAAGGTCATAATTTTGGGATTGTAAATGGGGACAAGGGGTTGAAAGGGTTGATAAAGTTGTGGTTGGGCCTAGATGTGGTAGGTATAAGTGTCACTACATATTCCATGGGAATGGTAATCATGCCACACATAGTTTTAGAAGGCGCCACAGTAGAATACCAAGACCATAAGGTTAATGTCCTCTCTATAGAGGATACTGAATCATCTCATATTAGGATATGACGTATCCTGATTTCATATGGGGTAAGGATATAATTTAATTTTGTGTTCTAGTAACATTGGCTTTTGGTTCATCTCATGTCATATGAGGCAACCATATTCTAATTTTCGTATGGTTTTTGACCATCCCATACTTATCATATGATACATCTAGGTTGTATACATGGTAGGAACTTTTGGATCATCTCATACTTATCATATGAGGCATCCTAATTTTATACATGGTAAGATCGCAGTTTAACAACATGAACTCAGGATGTAAAGCTATATGGTTTAAATTCATGTAGCTCAGACTATAGATGATTCAAGTTTAAGGTCATAGAGATTTGACCATAGGAGTGTTAAACTGTTTAAGGTCCTAATTCTTGGACACTTGAATATAGTTTAAGGTCATACTACCTAGTCCCTAGGGCTCCTCGTTCAAAGTACTTCTTGAGAAACTTGGTGTTGGTGGGAGGTGTGATACACTCTCTATCCATGGTGAATAAAGAGTATTATCCATTAGAATAGGCCTTATAGATGATGTAAGGACCATGCCACTTGGGATCTAAATTTGGTGGATTTTTTTTGGATATCATTTGAATTCTGAGAACCAATGCCATGTCACTCTAGAGGAAGGAGTAGAGTTGAACCTTATTGTTGAATGGTCTCATTATCCTATCATGGTGCCTCTCTAAATTGGGAAATTCCTAGAGAGTGTTCTCTTTGAGGGATTATAACTCACCTAGACGAACTTCTTTCATTATTTATAGCATATTATCTTCATAAAAATTTGTTCACAGTGACGTTAGCTACACATTAATGGGAAATAATGCTTTTTTTCCATATATAAGGGAGTATGGGTTCACCTAGGTGGAATTTTGAGCTGTCATATGATAGACCCAGAGGGAATTTGGGAACTTTTTAGGCCAGATCCATTTGTTCTAGCCCACCATATTCTACAAAATTATAGAGAGGGATTGTTTAATGCCTCAATCTTCCCATTTTCCTACATGTAGTATTAAGAAGTATGTTTAGACTAAATATTTACTTGGACAATTTATCTAGCTTAATATCCATAAAATTGGTTTCATTATTTGTGAGAATAGTGTGAGGAACTCCAAATTGATGGATGATGTGGGAGCTCATGAAATTGATAAAATAATAGGCTTTGACTTCCTTGATGAGAACCACTTCTTCCAATTTAGAGAAGATGTTAGTTGTAGTCAAGATGAACTTGCACTGTTGAGTTGTCACTGGTGGGTTAGTCCCACAATGTCAAGTCCCCATACTGCAAAGGGTCAGGAATATTTGGTCGTGTGGAGAAGATATGGTATTAAATGAAAAAGTTATAATGGATATTAAATGCATGAAACATCTTGGAAAACTCAATGTAGTCATGGACCATGGTGGGCTAGAAGTTGCTCAAACTCTAAATGTGGTGTGAGATTTTTAATCCCTCTTGATGGGCATCATACTACCATACATAGACCACCTTCATAACTTAAGGGATCTCATATATTTGGATTAAATAGAGGATAATTCCATCAAATCCATTCCTTTAGATAGTTTTCTCCAAGTTATTCCCACTCTAGAGGGTAAATTGCACTACACGCCGTCAGATCCACTCATACTCAGCTCAGTCTGACATGAGAATTACATGCTAGATATATTCGAAAAAGAGAGTTTCCAATAGGATAATTCTTCTACTATAGAGGGGTTGAGGGTCCTGGAGTAGAAGTATCGATAGTCAGTTGGTTTATCTACTATTCAACATCATCTAAATTGGAAAGGGTTATGACCCTCCAGTATGCTACATGAATGACCAGATCATCCTAGTTAGGCTCTTTGAGAGAAGAAACCAAACTTTCCAAGGTTTTAGCATGACCATTCTGAAATCGAGGAACAAGATTCACCTTCTACTATGAATGGAACTAAGAAATCACCAAGTAGGTGAATTCTAGTATGGGCACAAGTTTTTTCTTTCTAAAAATATAGTCACCTTTAATATGTTTGATGACTAACTTAGAGTTTCCCTTAACATGTAAACCAGGAACATAAATATCTATGGACATCTTGAGACTAGTAATGAGATTATAATAATCTTATTAATTATTTTTGTAGCCTTATGACAATAGGAATGAGTATGGAAGGATAGCATGTGTTGGGTTGATGAAGACGATTCCCTGCACTACCCAATTAAGAATAGGGTTATTGAGCCTTCTATTGATCAAACTCCAGGAGGTACAATAAAAATTCATCTTCCAACACATAAAATCCTAATCCACTAATATGATATCCTCATATAATAAATAAAAATATAGGGGTAGTTCTTCAATGTTTGGATAGGCATCTAGGAAATCTTCTAGTGTCTTCTCTTTGATGGCCTTCTTCATGAAAAAACTGATGTTGAACTACTGTAGGATTACCACCCAGCATGCCAATCATCCTTTCATCATAGGGTGGTTGTGGATTTACTTTAGTGGGTCTAATCGGGACACTAGTTGTATCTCATGATACTGAAAATAATGTCACAACTTATGCACTATAAAAACTAGCATGATGCAACTCTTCTTGACGGGGTGGAGGGGGTATCTTACCTTTTTTTAGGATCATGCAATTGAAATAGTATAAATGGTTCTCCCTTCCATCATTGTTTTTTTAGGATTTATGAGAATCGAGAGATCACTCTAGGGAAGACACATAGAGGTCTAAAGGCTTCCCTAAGATGGGTGGAATCAGAACTGGAGGCTATAGCAGGTACTTCTTGTTATCCTCAAATTCAATATGGCACTTTTTATCCCACTGGTAAACAGTTCCTTTCTTCATGAGCCTCTATAAGGGCTTACACTTTCCATATATATTTTAAATAAGTTTGTGTATATAGGATAAGTGTCCTTAAAGACCCTGTAACTTCTGGAGATTTCTCAGGGGAGGCATTTGGATGATGGGTTTGAAATTCTCTAGGTCGATATCGATGACTCTGTATCTTAAGAAGAAACTAAGATAATTCCTAAAGGTAACCATTAATGTTCACATCAAGGGGTTCATCTTCAATTGTTAGGAATATAGGAATTCAAAAACTTTCTCAAGGTCCTTGATCTGTTCCTAAAACTAGTTATATTTGACTTCCAATTCATCTACATAGCATTCCACTGATGTCCAAATAATTGGCTTGAAGATGTGGTGCATGGACCGCTCGTAAGTGGGTCCTTCATTCTTCATGATGAAGGGCGTTACCTGATAGTATAAAGTCACTTGGTGTACCCTAAAGTTAGTGGACTACTCATCCTCATGGGACATTCGTATCTGGTTGTACCTAGAATATCCATCCATGAGGGATAGATCCTAGAATCTGGTAGTAGAATCGATCAAAATCTTTGTCACTGGCAAGGGAAATCATCCTTTAGGAATTGGTGGCTGATGTCCCAAAATTGGATGTAGACTCTGATCTACCCATTCTTTTTCATGACTGGGGAAATGTTGGCTATCCATCTAGGGTACTGTAATTTCCTAATTAATTTTTCTTTGACAAAAAATTTCAACTTTGGCCTTAACAATGTCACCATGAGAGGGGTGAATCTTTCTATGAGGCTTCTTGAGCATGTGCTAAATCATTGAGAGACCAAGATGGTGAATGGAAACCTGAGGGTATAATATTATTGTCTCATCATAGATACAAAAGAATGCCTCGTAGTGCTATTTCATAAAGGTCTCATACAATTGTTTCATTTTTTGGAGACATAGTTGCACTGATCATCATCGACCTTGGGTATTCCTTGGTACCAAGGTTCACCTAAGTTAACTCATCAACGATGGTGGTGACACCATATTCAAATATAGGAGGGGTGTCTTCCAAATCCCCTTTATCATCTAAGATAGGATAATTAGAGTAAGGATAAGGCTCGTCTAGTCCATTCGACTCAAGGGAAGTGTTAGTGTCTTCTCCGATAGATATGGAACCTTTAGTGAGGGGTTTCTACTTTTTTGAGACTGCAGTGATAAAAGATTTCAAAAAAATTCGATATGGTCTCTAACTATAGGGTTCACTCATTATGTTGAAGTAATAATGACGAGTTGTCTTCCACTGAGTCATCCTTGGTCTTAGAAACATGCGATAATTCCAAAAATTGGTTGACATGGGGAGAACTTCTTGGTACTTAACCTGAGTAGGGGATTCAGGTATTAGTAAGGAATGTTCAGTGAAGGAGCATGAGGTAATCTGTGGGTGAAACTTTTCTTAGGGATGTTGAATCCCTTTTTCTTAGAGACAACAAAATAGCCTCCCCTGAGTTTGGTGTTTTGGGATATAATCTATGAATCAAGAGAACAAATATGTCATTCAATTATGTCCATGGATTGACTATGGCAGCTACCAAATCATTGGAATAATTTATGTGCTCAACCCCATTGGTTTATACCTTATTTAATTACCTATTTTAATAGACATCATCCAAATAGTGTGATTCAAAATAGTCAAAGGGGGGTGTATCACCCTAGAGTACCCATACTCGACCACTGAGGGAATATTTGAGGCACTTGTGATATGAATAGGGGACCACTGCATGTAAATGAAGACAGTGTCTTCCCAGTAGTGCATTATAGGTGGTGTCCTATGAGACTACCATGAATTCATTTCTTAATATCAGGCTACCAAACTGGGTCTTCAGCCAAATATTTCTATGTGGTTTATGATCACTCTTATCATAACCTTAAATAATCAAGTTGTAGGGAGTCATATCTTCTTCTATCAGTCCTAACTTGTGGAGCGTCCAAGTCATAATGAGGTTGATCCTAGAGCCATTAACCACCGGGAAGTGGCGGATCTCCACACTATTAAACTAGATGGTGATATACAGTGGGTGTATATTCCCCTTCATGATGACAGACTCATCTTCCCTAGAGAACTAGATGATATCCCAACATCCCTCTTATTTGTATTCCTCTATATAGTAGACCTCGACAATAGCTACCTTAGCTTCAAATTAGAGGGTTCTCTTCAAATCTTCAGTAAGGGCCTCACATGTTCATTTAGACAAGTGAATAGGATCAAGGATAGAAATCCTCATGGGTATGCTAACAAGGTGCTTCAAAACATTATAGTTCCATGCCAAGGGTATATTATTTCCCTGGGAGGGTAAGTCTTTGGAAGGGGGTGCAGCGGGTGCTATTGACTTAACCACTATGGTCTAAATAGTGCTGGAAATATTCTACTACTGATTAGTTGTCCTGATCTAAACAACTATCGGATGACTATTGGTCAGCTAAGTTATGGCTATAGCTGGACGTGAGTGATCATGGTGTGGTCATAGTTGAGCTGCCCGGTTAGCTAACACGGTTGGATGTATAGGTGTACCTGATGGATTATACTGGGAGGATAGTTCCTACTGATATCTTCTCAAAATCTATTTCATAGTCTCAATATCATGAATGGGTTGGTTATACTGATAATTCTAGCATCTCTCATGTACTCGTACTTTCCTTCGACGATGTCAGCTAGAGACACTGAGGGGTTTACATGACATTCCTCACTTTTAGGAATTGTGAAGTGGTCCACTAGCTCAATGGTATTCATGGAGGTGTACTCATGCTCATCCTTGGTGGGGAATTCTAGGGTTGGGTAGACCCTAGGTGAATCTTCTAACTTAGGGGGCATGAAATTTCTAAGAGTACGAGATGGATTTGACACCATTGGGGGACTCTAATTTCCCTTTTGCAGTCAGTTCCTATTCTTATAAGACTTGGAAGGATATAATGTAGATGTGGAGGTAGTGGACAAAGGAGTAAAAACCCATAGGAGATTCTAGCTTTTTTAAATGATCATAGTTGAGACTATGATCCTAAGAAAATGCCTTTCGTGGCAACCAGACATCATATTTCTATGTATCATATCAAGGATTCTATTACCACTCATCAAATCCTTTATTTTAACTATAGAGTTTATAGGATACATGGGTTACCTCCACTAAAACGTCTCCCAACTTGAATAATCCATGGTCTAATTATTCCTTGAGCTAATATTTTAACATGAATAATTCCTTGATGGTGTGTCTAAGGATAATTTGGTATAAGAAATGGTCGAGTTAGCCCATGAATCCAGCCTTTTACAGCCTCATGTACTCTAAAAATTTAAAAATTCCATTATCTAGGGCACAGATTATGTATCATGTAATATGAAAATATCTGAAGGATTAGGTATAGTTTATTTTATCTAAAAAATGATCCCTAGGATCCTGGGCTTAGTGAGGGGTTGGAGCCACATTTTCTCATCGAGGCGGTTGTGCTTAGTGAGGCGATGCTTAAAGAGGATGTGCAAGGTGAGGATGTGCTTGCAAGGGATGCACTTGAAGATTCTCTTATAAAAACATTATCTACTAGTCTCTCCAAATCAGGAACCTCTACATGCATGGTGGTGGTATTATTTTCTTATTCAAGTCTTCTTGTGGGAGATGGAAGGGGAAATGGGTGTGATTATTATCTAGTATGTTGCAAGGATTCCTCCAGACGTTGAACCTTTTCAGAAAACTCCTAGAGACCACCTAGGTAGTCTAGGGTGATGAGGGTAGGGACCAACTCACTCTTAACATTCCCCACGCACATTTTAGGTAGTTTTTCTTAGGATAGTGGCATGTCGAGTGAATATGTGAGGCCTTTCCATCGGGCAGCAAAGTCTATAACTTGCTCATCAGGCCTCTATTTTCATTTGAAGAGGTCGCCAATAATCGTATTGTTCATGGTGAAACTAAAATAGTAAAGGAAGTGTCATTGGTGATCCTCCCAACCCAAAAATGATTCTATGGGTAACTAGTTGTACCAGACGAGCACAGTCCCTTCTAGAGTTAGAAGAAAGCACCAAAGATTGACTACCTCTTATTGTTTTGGGGTCCCTAACATAGTTTTTCACCTTGAGGTGAAGTGGGGTAGATTTTGTAGTGGTTAACCCATCCCATTAAATGAGGTGAATCTAGGATTTCCAAAAATTGAGGGTTCTTAGACGTTGTCCACCCATGCTATATATATCTTCCTTTCAGGTAGGATTTCCACATGTCATGTTTCCAGGGCCTCAAGGAGAATAGTGATAGCAGTTATCAAGTCATCCTAATGAGGTTCCCTAGACACCAAGGTGTTAACAAAATCATCAACTTGGGGAGTTCCACAACCATAATCTTGAGACAGATAATCACATAGCTCCAAATGAGGTAGGTGACTTATACCTTGGTCATTTACCATATCTCCCATCTTCTACCCTGATTGGTTGTGTGGAGCCACCAAATTCGAATAGAGGTATATGGGAGACAAGAATTAGGTTCCCCATTGGAGGAGAGACTCCCCCCCCCAGGTAATTTCCATAATCTAGGTTTCACTCAACAATGAGGTTGGTGGTGAACCTTTTGTATTCCTTGAGTTGTTGGATCAAGACAGCTACCATGGTTTTCATCTCTGCTTTTAGTGCAACTTTTAATGAGTCAAAAGGTTAGAAATGTCTCTTTCCCTTGTCGATATACAAATGGTTAAGTAGTAGTGAATCATTGGGGGGAATTTTGAGGTCCATTGTATTCATCTATTGATGAGTAAGGAAACCTACCAGAGGGTCTTCCTAGTACTACGTCACCCCTTGAGGCGGGTTTTCATTATCATGCACTGCATCGATGGCCTTGTTTTTCTGATCCTCTGGTGAGTTGGTGATAACCATTTTTACCATGGTTGTGGTTAGAGGATAATTCTCACCATCGATGGAGAGTTCGGATCATCGATCTTGTTGATGTCATAGGATAGAGCCGAAATGGAGGGCAGCATACTGCCCCTAGCCTCTGATTTGTACATGTGAAGATTCATCTTCCATAACTCTGTGGATAACTATGAGGAACTTGACATAGGTTTTTTGAAGATTCGTATGGTATATATATGACTCAGAGTGCTGAACTACCGGTATTTCTACGATATCAACCTTTCTACACCACTAGTCGATGGAAGTAAGGTTCTCCTAGCTACCTAGGTAGGTCAACTATTGATTATGTAGGCATTAGAACATCTCCCATGTGATCTAGTGGAAATAAACTTCTTGGTCCTCCATAAGGGACTCTAAGATGATAATGTTTGAATTTCCATGCATCCATAACACCACTAACATCTAATCGGTGTCCAAGATCTCCCACAGGACCACTTGTTTGGATGAAGGTTCTTGTACTTGGTCACCCCAAGATATAATTGGTGTAGGTCAAGGTATGGGTGGCGAAACCGATGTAGACCTTATCTATAGATTCTATACCAAAATAGGGAGTGTTTCATAGATCAAATGGCCATTGTACATAGAAACATATCTTTTAGGTGGATCCAAATTCAAAATCAATACCATTTAGGATAGAATTCTCACCATTGTATCATGTGAGAGGGTGTAAGAATACATTTTCAGGTCAGTGGAGTTCTCACCATTTGATCGGGTCAACCCAGTCCCATATATCTCTCCAGCTTATTTTGTAGAGGTAGAGAGGAAGAAAACTGGAAATGATAGAGATGGTCGAACTGAAAATCCCTAGAAGGGAGCTAGAACTTCCTCCACCTATAGGTATCTAAGGATGGATATGGGGATCTTGTGGATCAAATATTTTGGTACTAGGAATATCAATTGGTGGAATTCTACCCCAAACTCTAGAATCTAGGATGAAGGTTCCATCGTTGATTCATCCTTTACCTTGGAATATGAGGAGCTGACTATGATGTGATTCCTCCCAGGGTTCCGCCTCTGACAGTGGGTATCCTCCCTCCTGCCCCAGGATGGTTCTTTAGGGTAGAGTAGATCTTCATCACAAGGAGGACCTCTATGTTGGTTGTTGATGGAGTGGGTATGACCTTTAATTTGGTTGATGGAGGCAATGGGAGGACCTCCATACTGGTTTTTGGGAACATAAGGAGGACCTTTGTGCTGGTTGTTGATGAGGAGGGAAGAACCTTCACTCTGATTGGTAACGACATAGGTAGGACCTCCATGTTTATTGGTTGGAATACGAGGAGGGCCTTTGTGTTGGTTGTTGATAGAGAAGGGAGTACCTCTGTTCTGATTGAAGGTAGCATGAAGAGGACCTCCATGTTGGTTAAAGTTAGTGTAGAGAGAACCTCTTCATTGATTTCCATCATCATAGGATGGCATGTGATGACTATCAATGGTGTCAGAGACCAAGAGATTCAACCCATCCTACCTATAAGGTGGATGGGATCTCAATCCCAGATGGGAAATATGGATCCCTTTTCACCTTTCATAGGGATCTGGTAGGATACATTGGTGGTGGAAGGGGAAACATAAGTTGTAGGATATGTCTATTATTGGGCAGTGTTATGGGTCTTCCCATGATGTTTGCATCGATTGTGCTGGACTGGGGCTGGAAAAGTAGTGATGAAGTTAACTTTTTCTTCAGCTAATGGGACTGGTTGATTTTGGCACTAGTGTGGCCTAGTATGAGCCCTCCTAGGTGGATCCCAAATAGTGGTCATAGTGTGCATGTCACAAACATACCCTTCCTCCTCAGTGTAGGTGAGTGAGCTATTAGATTTCTCCATGGAAAGGCTCTTTAAGATTTTCACCATTATAACTGGGGGAATTTTCCCTCTACACATCCCTTAGGGGAAGCGGTGTCAGAAATGCATAGATGCCTCTAGGTCTTTAAGAGCCATATAACTTTTGGTAATGAACCCCTTTGGATGATATCGGTGCACCAAGGTGTTTGTTACCATCCTTTGGATGATCTCAAAGTTCAAGATAGGGCATGGGTTCCCAGCAGCCGAAGGCGAGGTGGAATTCATGGTAGGAGTATGGGATTATCGCATCAAAGTTTCCACTACCCAAGAGTCTGTTGACGTGGGGTTGATATATTTCAATATCTTTACTCTTATAAGTAATGTGGATTTAACACCCAATACAGGTATAGGGAATGTGATGTCTAATACCCCAATATCGTCCAATCTTCTAGAAAAAGATTAGGATCCACATTGATGATTTCATAAAATAATGATTCCAAATGTTAAATAACCTATTACATACATGACTAATTTTAAAGGTATTTTTCATGTATTTTTCATTATTTCTTTGTTGCGAGGGTTTCTCATGCATTTTTTTAGTAAAGGGTGTGTTTTCAATATTTGGTCCAAACCGTGAGCCCATTTCCATATTTAAAAATAAATTTTGTTTCTTTTATAACTCCTCTATTTTTTAACATTTATCACCCATTTAACTTTACACTTTATCTCCCCTGACCTATTAATACTAACATATCCATTTGGACCCCTTAAGAATCCATAATCATGGTGTATTTGGGTTATTTATTAAGGTATAGGTCCACCCCGTGAGCCCATTTCCAGTTTTAAAAAAATATTTTGTTTCTTTTATATCTTATTCATTTTTTAATATTTTTCAGTGCTTCAACCTCTCACTAGAGACCACTGACCCTAGCCGCCCACCCATGTTCGTTTATCCCTCTTTTGATCTCATCTTCATCTATTATTAGGGAAAAATTTCTCAGGATCTCTCAAATCATCTATATTTGAAAAGGTAATTTGTTTCTTTCATAACGCCTTCATTTTTTACTCTTTCCCCCAATTTCAGTTCACACTTGACCTCCTCATCCTTATTAGAACCTAAAAATAATTTTTTATTTGCTTTGAGATTCACCTATTGGTGTTTTTGGGGATATTTCATAAAGATATCTCAAGTAAGTGGGTTTCCTTCCTTCCTCCTCCCATTTGCTTAGGGTTTTTTCCATTTTTATTGAAGTTCCTAATGTACAGAAAGTAGGTCTTATAAAATAGGGTTATATAATGGGTTTCTTGGTATAATATTGTGGTTTTAGGTTTTATTTAACACCCATGTGGTGCGGTGGTGGTGCGGTTGAACTTTCGCACAAGGATTTGGCGTTTTTGACACTCGTGGTAGGTGATTCCATGTGTAAGTACTACTAGATGGGTTAAACTTACTTGATTTATATTTTTAGCATACTCCTCCTTCATTTTTATTTCTATTAAAATTATTTTTTATGGAATTTGTTAAACAATTTATTTTTAAATTCCATTTTTGGTGTGAAAATGTGTGTTTTACATGTGTGTTCGATGTTGTACCACTTGGGGTTGTTTTATAATTCATGTAAGGGTTTTATTAAAATGTTTTAAAGATGAAAATTATGGTTTAGGGTAATATTGGTGGGAATTTTGTTTTAAAATAGGGCTTTTAGAGGAATTTTATGTGCAAAGTTTGGTTACATTCCTTGAAATTGTTTTATGGAAATTCTAAGTGGTTTATTGAGTTATATAAATGGTGAAAAGCATGTGTAGATACTATTTTGAATGTGTGTGACCATAACTATTGTTTTTATGTAAAAATGGGTTTTGGTAACATGTGGAAATTTTTTTATCACAAAGGTGGAAGCCCGGGTATCTAGGTGGGCAGACCTGTACTAGTATGCTGGTGATCCAGAGTGGTTTTGTCCCTGTTTCACATAGAAAGTTGGACATTGAAAAAACTAAAAAATCTATAATTATGGTGATTAGGGACCACTAAGTTATGGTTATTTTCCCTATTAGTGGTTAATTCATGAGAACAAATATGGTTATGGTTACTTTACACTGAGATACGAGGTACATGGGGCCCAAAACTAACTAGTGCCTAGGGGTATTCCTGAGATTAGTGCTCATTGACTGTTTGGTATTTATCATTGGATTGTGGTGTGTTTGGATGGAAAATTCATAATCATACATGTTTTATTGAAATGTGTTCACTCTTTGAAATTTCCCTTTGAAAACTATTTACTTTTAAAAGTTTCATTCTTTAGAAATTATTTCCACCATTTGTTGTTTATTAAAACTTGCATGCTTTTTATCTTGCATTGCTTTATATGTGGAATCTTTGGGTGGTATCATATTGGGATTAGGATCAAATCCTACTTAAACCTTTGGGTGTAAGTAGACTTGATCATGTTTGACACTGGTAAAGGCAAGGCCTTGGGTGATGGTTGTTCGGGTTGTTAGTTTCCTTCTATGGTGCAGTGTTGTGGATACAGATCGTGGGTGATGACCCCTTGTCATGTGGTGTTCCTTGGGCCATTTTTCTACTACTTTTATATATATTTGTACCTATTGTGTAATTTTTAAGACCATGTATTTAGTTCTAATTTTATTTAAGGCTTTTTTGGTTGGTAATTTTTAGATGTAGTTTATTGATTATCTTTGGTTGTTAAATGATTATAAACTTGGTTAAATTGTTCCCAAATGAATATTTAAGATACCTGAGCACTTTTTATAGCCTGTGGGGATAGGTAACGCTCTTTGGTACTTGACACAGACCGGGTTGGGTGCTGGTTTTAATGGAAACAAGATTATGTTCGTGACAAAAGAACGCCCTTCGGGACTTTCCACAGACCGGGTCGAGTGCCAATTTTAATGGCGACCAGATTTGGTTCGTAAAAAAATGGTATCAAAGGAGAGGTTAATGTTTTGGGGTTATATTATTATTTTGGGGTGATTCAGGCTAAACAGGAGCTAGGATTATTGGGGCTTGGAGTTTTGGTCACGAGTAGGGTGCTTGTCCTGCACCTATCATGACAGACCACGAGTTACCATGGGATGTTGGAATTTTTTGTTTGGCTTCACTACCAGGTGAGACATGTGGGCTGCAGACTGCACGTGGACATCAGGTGGGGGTGAATTGGTTGTTTATTTTATTTTTTTAATGTTTTTGTATTATTTATATTTAATGTTATTGATGGAATTTTTTAGAACTGTTGTACTGATTTTTTCTCTTGTGATTGTTGCCTTTTGTAGAAACATATCTCCCTGGAAAGCTCCCATGCACCCACAGGAGGAAGCTAGAGAGAGTTCTCCCTCACTGCTTGATCAGAGGATATTAGATGTTGTTGTTTGGGATGTTCAAGCTCTAGGATAGGGAACAAATCTTATTCTAACTCTTGTTAGAGAAGATGAGACCGGTCCTAGGAAGGAAAAATCTTAGGAGTTTCTGAAGAAAAAAAAGCCTCCTACTTTATGAGGTAGCACAGAACCCCAGGTAGCGGAGGAGTGGCTCGAAAAGATCAAGCACATGTTTGAGTTCTTGGACACACCTAAGGAGGTCAGGGTGAAGTGTGCATATTTTTTTTTTAGAGGGTCCCATCTGCAGGTGGTGGGAATCAATGCTTCAATCTGGGAAGCATGAAAAGATGAGCTGGAAGGACTTCAATGTTACCTTTAATGACCAGTACTGCCTTGAAGTCTTGGCATATTCTAGATACTGGGAGTTTATAGAGCTGGTTTATGGGGACCTTTCAGTGATGGAGTATGCCAACTATTTTTTTGAGTTGGTCAGGTATGTTCTGTAAATGTTCTTCAATGAGTAGATGAAGGCCCATAAGTTTGAGAGGTGTTTGCGGCTAGAGATCTATTCCCAAGTCTTTCTGTTCAAGATGAAAACCTATGTAGAGGTGGTTGATCGAGTTTGTATGGTGGAGATCGACCATAATGGGAGGGCTGGTTTTTTTGGGATAGTGTCAGGAATGGCTATTGGAAACTCTTATGATATGAAAAGGAAGTGGGAGAGTTAGGGAAATAAGAGAGGTAGTAGCTCAGGACAACCTTCCAGATAGTTTTATTCGGTGGATTCTGATACGAAGTTTGTTTTGTGCCAACAGTGTGGGAGGCCAGGGAACATCTGACCAGCATTCACATCTCCTCTGAAGCCCTATTATCAGTGTGTAGGTATGGGACATGTGCAGAGTTTTTGTAGGATGGCACGTACACTCCATAGTGGGGTAGAATCTGTGGCTTCCAGGGGAGTTCCAGCTCAGTTAGAGCCATCAAGGATGAAGGGATATCAGTTTGGTGGTCATGGTAGCAGGGCCGGATCATCTTCTGATTAGATCTAGTTCTGGGCATAGCCACGGGCAAGCAGTCATTCTCAGGTAGCAACTATGCATCTTCATACAGTTGATCATGCACCAGCAGGATTAGAGGCGGGATCATTAACAGTTTGAGGTAATGTTTTGATTTCATCTTCTATATCTACTTATTTTTTTGATACTGGTGCCTATGTTTCATTCATCTCCACCCTTTTTGTGAACACACTAAATTTTCCAACTGATATTTTGTCTTTTACGATGGAATCGGTAATGGCACTAGGAAAGAAGATGGATCAGGGTTTCAGGTGCCTGTCGTGTGCACTTTTCGTGTCATGGGTTGAGATGGAATGAGACCTTCTGGTCTTATATATGGATCTATTTTATGTGATAATTTGCATGGATTGGCTGGTACACTTTCAATCACACATATATTTCTATAGGAAACAGGTCAGTTTCACGACACCATATGGGAGTCATCAAGTTTTCCTTGGGGATTGGGTCCTCAGTTGGGTCACGCAGGAACTCCACTCCCATAGTTACGTAATATTGTCTTCCATTTATCATCATTAACACTATAGGATGATGTTATTTCTCCTAAAGTTGTACTACCTCATGTATTGGATGAGTTTCTGTAGGAATTCCCAGATGATATTTTAGGCTTACCTTCAGAGTGGGATGTGGATTTATCAATTGATTTGGCACTGGGAACACATCAAATATCTCTTCCCTCATATTGTATATCCCCCAATGACTTGAGGGAATTAAATATATAGTTAGATGATTTATAATCCAAAGGATTCATTCATCCGAGCATCTCTCCTTGGGCTGCTCCTATTCTTTTTGCGAAGAAGGCTGATAGATCCCTTCGGTTGTGTATTGATTACTGGAATCTAAATAAGGTAACCATAAAGAATAAATATCCTTTTCCCCAAATTGATGGCTTTTTTAACTAGTTGAAGGAAGAAAATTGGTTTTCAAAACTAGACTTTCATTCGGGTTACCACCAACTTAGGGTGAAATAGGTGGATATTCCAAAGACAGCATTCTGAAGTAGGTACGGACACTTTGAGTACCTGTTCATGCCCTTCAGATTAACCAATTCTCCAGTGATCTTTATGGTGATCATGAATAGGGTGTTCCACTAGTATCTTGACTCTTTTGTTGTGGTATTCGTGGATGACATACTGGTTTACTATAGAATCAAGGAGGAACAAAAAAATTATTTTCAGATCATGTTGGGCACCTTGTAAGAGCACCTTCCCTATACAAAGTTGTCCAAGTGCACTTTCTTGATCAGGGAGGTGAAGTTTCTGGGGAATGTGATCTCAGAACAGGGGGTTTCGGTGGAACCCAACAAGATTAGTGTAGTTATGTCATGGGATAATCCAAAGAACGTGTTTGAGATTAATAGTTTCCTCGGCCTAGTTGGTTACTATAGGCGGTTTTTTTGGGATTTCTCTCGGCTTGCTTCACCCATGACTGCGCTCACCTGGAAAGGGGTGAAGTTTGTATGGGCCCCATAATTTTAGGCATCCTTCGAGGAGATGAAGTGGAGTTTTACTACCTCCCTTGTGATGATTTTTCTAGAGTCTAGAAAGGGGTATGTGGTGTATTGTGATGCTTCAGGTATGGGTATCAGGTGTGTGCTTATGTAGGGTGATCGCGTGGTGGCGTATGGTTCTCGCCAACTCCAACCACATGATAAGAATTATTTGACTCATGACTTGGAGATAGCAGTTGTGATGCATTATTTGAAGACTTGGTGTCAATAACTCTTCGGGAAGAAGTTTGTATTCTAATTTGATCACAAAATCTTGGCATACATATTCTCTCAGAAGGATCTCAATCTGAGGCATCACCATTGGATAGAGTACTTGTAAGGGTTTTACTTTGAAACTTTTTGTACCCCAGGCAAGGGAAATGTGATGGAGAATGCTTTTATTAGAAAATTACCAGTGCATGCCTTGAGGAAGTCCAATGATGAGTGGACTCTGATGGGGCTCTTTTCTCAAATTCATGTGGATACCAAGGAGCACAGTGGAGGTGCGTTCTTGGTGAGAATTCGGTTGAATCCTTTCTTAGAGTTGATTCAGCGAGAACATCCTAGTGATGAGCTTTTTCAATAGTCGAGGCAGTTTCTTCATGGTGGGGAGATGTCTTATGATTGGTCGTTATCTTCTGAGAGCATCTTGTGCTTCAAGGGTTGATCAATTGTTTCATCATCTCTACGGAAGGCAGTGATGCAGGATAGCCACTAGTATTAGTGGTTTGTCCATCCTGGTGCCACCAAGGTATATTATGATGTGTTTTGGCAATTCTAGTGTTCAGGTATGAGACAATATATAGCTGACTTCATGTCGATATGCTACATATGTCAGCAAGTTAAAGTGAAACACTGAAGGCCCTCTAATTTTCTCAAGCCATTACCCATTCCTACTTAGAAGTGGGAAGAGGTCATCATGGACTTCATTATTGTCTTGCCTCGTACACCTCAGGGTAAAAATTCCATATGGTTAGTGATTGATAATCTCACCAAATCAGCCCAATTCATTTTGATCAAATATATAGCTAAAGTGGATGAGTTGGACCGTTTTTATCTTTAGGAGGTGGTAAGGATTCATGGTGTTCCATCAGCATTTGTCTCAGATAGAGACCCCTGTTTCACTTATCAATTTTGTAAAGGCCTTTAGAAGGCTTTGGGGTCACAGATTAAGTTGACCATGGCATACCATCCTCAAATGGATGGTCAGACAGAGTGGGCGAATCAGATACTGGAGGACATGCTCTATGCATGTTTTTTAGACTTTTGAGGTTCTTGGGATAGCCATCTAGTATTGGTTTAATTTTCCTATAATAATAGTTACCAATCCTCGATTCAAATGGCTCCTTTTTAAGCTCTCTATGGTCAGCCTTGTCGGTCCCCCCTATGTTTTGGTGAGGTAGGTGAGACTTCACTATTAGGGTAGATCCTTGTTCAAGAGACGTCTGAGAAGGTTAAGTTGATTAGGAATCACTTGTTGAAATCTCATAGTTTCCATAAATCTTATGCAGATCATAGGTGTCGAGACCTATAGTTTTCTGTGGGTGACTGAGTATTCTTGAAAGTGGCCCCTCATCTGGGCTATTGTCGTTTGGGAAAGCTTGGGGTGTTGATGTGGTGGTATGTAGGAACTTTTGAAATCACCAAGAGTATTGGAAAGGTGGCATACATTTTGTATTTTTCTTCTCATTTTGCATCCATTCATGACGTCTTCCATGTCTCTCAATTGAAAAAGTACAACCTGGATCTGTCCCATGTGCTGAATTAGGAGGAGTTGGATATAGAGTCCAATTTGTCTGTTTTTTGAGTGGATGGTGTGAATAGTTGATTCCCAAGAAAATTTTCTTCATGTAAAGTCTATTACACTAGTTTTGGTCCTTTCGAATCATGGGAATGATGTCCATGAAACTTGGGAGTGGAAGTTGTTGGTTGAGAAAGAGTACCCATTCTTGTTTTCCGATCAAGATTTGGGTTGACTTTCTGAGGCAGAAAGTCTTTCATGGTGGGGATAATTGTCACATAAATGACTAATTTTAAAGTTATTTTTCATTTAATTTCCATTATTTCTTTGTTTCGGGGTTTTTCCATTCATTTTTTGAGGAAAGGGTGGGTTTTCAAGATTTGGGTCAAACTGTGAGCCCATTTCCAGATTTAAAAATAAAGTTTGTTTCTTTTATAACTCCTCTATGTTTCAACATTTTTCATCCATTACACTTCTAACTTATCCTCCCTTGACCTATTAAAACTATAATATCCATTTGGACCCCTTAGGAATCCATAATCATGGTGTATTTGTATTGTTTATTAAGGTATAGGTCCATCCTGTGAGCCCATTTTTACTTTTAAAAAATAATTTGTTTATTTTATATATTATTCTTTTTTTTAATTCGGTGATTCCACCTCTCAATCGAGACCACATACCCTAGGTTCACCCCCATGTTTGTTTCTCCCTCTTTAGAGCTCATCTTCAACATGGATTAGGGTAAAATTTCTCAGGATTTCTCAAATTATCTAGATTTAAAAAGGTAATTTTTTTCTATCATAACTCCTTAATTTTTTACTCTTTTCCCCCTATTTTAATTCCCACTTGACCTTATAAGACTTATGAAATACTCCATATCAGTTTTGGATGCTTTTAGATTCACTTATTGGTGTATTTGGGTTGATTTCTTCAAGATCTCTCAAGTAAGTGGGTTTCCTTCCTTCCTCCTCCCATTTGCTTTGGGTTTCTTCCATTTTTCTTAAAGTTACTAACATACATAAATTAGGGATTTGAACATAGGGTTATATATTGGTTTTATTGGTCTAATATTGTGGTTTTAGGTTTGATTTTACACCCTTGTGGTGCGGTGATGGTGCGGTTGAACTTTCTCACAAGGATTTGGTGTTTTAACACTTATGGTAGGTGACTCCATGTGTAAGAACTACTAGATGAGTTAGAATTGCTTGATTTCTATTTTTATCATACTACTAATTAATTTTTCTTTCCATGAAAAGTATTTTTGGTGTAATTTTTTAAACAATTGTTTTTAAAATTCCATTTTTGGTGTGAAAATGGGTGTTTTACATGTGTGTTCTATGTTGTACCACTTGAGGCTGTTTTATAATTCATGGAAGGGTTTTATTAAAATGTTTTGCTACTGAAAATTATGGTTTGGTGTAATATTGGTGGGCATTGTGTTTTAAAATAGGTATTTTAGATGAATTTTATGTGAAAAGTTTGGTTACATTCCATGAAATTGTTTTATAGAAATTCTAAGTGGTTTATTGAGTTATATAAAGGGTGAAAAGCATGTGTAGATATTGTTTTGAATGTGTGTGACCAGAACTGATTTTTTATGTGAAAATGTATTTTGGTAACATGTGGAAATTTTTTGAGCACAAAGGGGGAAGCTCAGGTATCTAGGTGAGCGGACGTGTACTAGTACGCTAGTGATCTGGAGTAGTTTTGTCCCTATTTCACTTAGCAAGTTGGACATTGAAAACACGGAAAAACTATAATGATGATTATTGGGGACCACTATGTTGTGGTTATGTTCCCTATTAGTGGCTTGTTCATGAGAACAGATATGGTTATGGTTACTTTACACCAAGATATGAGGTACATGGGGCCCAAAACTAACTCGTGCTTAGGGGTGTTCCCGAGATTAGTGATTGTTGAATATTTGGTATTTATCATTGTATTATGGTGTTTTTTGATGTAAAATTCAGTATAATACATGTTTTATTGAAATTTTTTCACTCTTTGAAATTTCCCTTTGAAAATTGTTTACTTTTAAAAGTTTTGTTCTTTAGAAATTATTTCCACCATTTCTTGTTTATTAAAACTTGCATGATTTTTATCTTGTATTTATTACTATATGGAATCATTAGGTGGTATACTATTGGGCTTATTATCACACCCTAATTATACCTTTGGGTGTAAGTAGAATTGTTCATGTTTCACATAGGTAAAGGAAAGGTCTTGGGTGATGGTGGTTCGGGTTGTTAGTTTCCTTCTATGGTGTGGTGTTGTGGAGATGGCTCATGGGTGATGACCCATTATTGTGTGGTGTTCCTTGGGATGTTTTAATGATAATTTTATATATCTTTGGACCTATTGAGTCATTTTTAAGACCATTTATTTAGTTCTGAATTTTATTTAAGGCTTGTTTGGTTGGTAATTTTCAGATTTAGTTTATTGGTTGTCTTTGGCTGTTAAATGATTCTAAACTCGGGTAAATCATTCCCAAACAAATATTTAAGATACTTGGGAACTTTTTCCATCCCATGGGGATAGGGAAAACTCTTTGGTAATTTCCATGGACTGGGTCAGGTTCCAGTTTTAATGGAGACCAGATTTGGTTTGTGACAAAAGAATGCCCTTCGGGACTTGCCACGAACCGGTTGGGTGCCGGTTTTAATGGCAACCAAATTTGGTTCGTGAAATGCCCCAATTCGCAGGTGAGTTTCAAGTTGGGTATACTATTTTCTTGGTGGTACCTGGTTTCAAATATCTGAATTTGATGATATGAAATTCCTTTTATTCTCTAGAATCTCTGGTCCCCATGGTTGAGGAGAAGGGTTTCACGTCGGGTTCACCATTTCTATTTCCGATGCTTTTTTCAGGGCGTAGTTTGTCCCTCCGCCTGAAGGCTGACATGCTGCTTCTTATTTCCCCACATTTCTACTTTCCAAAGGTAGGAATCTTTCATCACTTTCATCGGCAATGTATGTTCCTTGATCAAAATGATATGATGGGATGTCAGTTCCTCCTTTCATGGATTACTCCTTAAATCTCATTGACTAGTTCAGGTTTCCCTCATAGATTTAGTCATGTTCATGGAAATCATTCCCAGTTCCATCTCAATGTGTACATCGGTTAATTACACTACTTCAGACTCAATCGGGAAATAACCTTTAGTCAGAATATTATTCATGTTGGTACATCTAGGAATGTATGAACATTAGGTATATTTAGTACCTATAAATTCTTCCTCTGTAGAGGGTATCTCATGTGTGAGGCATCTCAGATGTGGAACCCAAGGCATCTTGTTTTTATCATGAGGTAATTGATGTCAGGGGACTGAGTATTCTATGGATTTTTACATTACGCATCCCATGCTTGTTGCATGGGGTAGTTATTCTAGGTCAGGGAATGAGTTTAACTTATTATAGAGATAGATCGGAATATCCTATTGAGATGAATCGAGGGATGATTTTAACATCTTGTGGAGTCAGATCAGAATGTCCTATTGATATGGATCGGTTCATGGGTTTAATGTCTTTGTGGAAATAGATCTGAGAATCCTATTGAGGAGGATCAAGGCATGGGTTTAAAATTTGATGGAGACAGATCAGAACATCTTGTTGAGATGAATCGGGGCACAGGTTTAACATCTTATGGATATGGGCACATGGTTAATGTCTTATGAGTACCGGATGGGCGTAAGTTTAACATCTTTTTGGAAAAATATGTGAATAGTTTTAAAGTTTTATGGGGATAGGATGTGAATAGGTTTAAAGTCTCACGGGGATAGAATGGGAAAAGGTTTAACATCTTTCAGGGATAAGTTGTGAATAGGTTTAATGTCTTGAGGGGATAAGATGGGCGCAAGTTTAACACCTTTTAGGGAAGGTTGGGAATAGATTCAATGTCTTGTGGGGATAGTTTGGGCATAGGTTTAACATCTTACGGGGAAAGTTTGGGTGCGAGTTTAACATATTATAGGGATAATATGGGTGTAGATTTAACATCTTGTGGGGATAGGTTGGGAAAATGTTTAACTTATTAAGGGGATAGGATTATAATAAGTTTAATTTCTTGTAGGTATATTTTGGGCATAGGTTTAATTTCTTGCAAGGATAAGTTGGGTGCAGGTTTAACATCTTATGGGGACAGGATGGAAATGTCCTATTGAGACGGATTGATGGGGTGTGTCCCTAAGAGATGATATTTCACACTTCAAGGTGATGGTTGTAAAGATTGAACCTCAGGTTGTCATACTATGTACCCTTCATAATATAAAGGGATCAAAACCCATGTAGTTCAATGTTTCAGTTTAAGGTCATGTGACATGACCGATCCATGCAGTTCAATATCCTACGATAAGGATGCTTTTGTCATGAAAGGAGCATCAATGAGGGATGGTGTGGGGATTGTGTGTATAATCTAATCATTAAAATAGGATCACTCTTTAGGTAATGATGTGGATCTTAAGCATGTAATATTCCCCTTGGAGGAGTATCATACCATGGTGGGGGAGATGGTGGCATCCCATGATGATTGTACATGGGGAATCTTGTGTTAATCACACAAGGTAAAGGTTTTGGGATTATTTCATTTCAATCATATATAGGGGATACTTTTTTCATCACACAGGATAAGGGTAAAGTTTTTATTCATGTGATGAGTATGTTTTCATGCAGTTTAACATCGTACGACTAAGACGTGGAGCTAGTCAGTTTTGTGTCATGTAGCCCAGACGTGGATGGGGTCACTCTTTGAGGGGGACTACATCAAAGTGAGAGTAAAATATAGAATAATGAACTCCTACCAATATAGGTTCACAATATTCCTCAAATATTCCACCTCTATGGCTTGTGTGAACACCGCTCATGTGCCTATGGGCAGGATATGGTGTTGGCAATGTTGTGGCGAAGTGGTGATCATGAGTCCTGATGTTAGGTTACCTTTTCTTAGAATCTATAGGTATTAGGGTACACATTCTTAAAAGAAATAGGTAGTATGAAGACTTAGGTTTCACTTAGAGCGAAGTAGGAAAACACATGAGTGGGTGGCACCAGCCACACAGGGACTTGAGGTACAACTAAACTAATCGTGATTTGGTATGTGGGCCCTAGAAACTCAACTTTTAGGAAAAGGGGTCAGTTGAAAAGAGGTTCCATGGAGAGGCCCATAGGAGGTTATTCGCAATTTTTGGGGCTTCACGAAGGTTATGGATCCCATGAAGGAGTATGATTCATGACACATAGTGACCCTACATCGAGGTAAAGTCCTAGTTCCCATGGGGTTGGTTTCCTAAAGGATGGGTGCCTCAAGAAATCCCATATATGAAAAAATGATTTCTTCTTCAACATAGACCATGGACCTTATTGAAATGAATATTCACTATGGTATGTGGTTCTCAAGAACCCATGGGGGTGTTTTTTTCTTAAGTATGGATACCTTGGGAGATCTATCTTCTCTTTCACTCACAGATCTCATGAGTATTGTGAACTTAGAGAGTTTCTAAAAAGTATAAAGGTAACGTCCACTTAAATTTTGGACATAAGGGGAATTTATATTCCCTATGGAAATGGGTGTGTGGGTTTCAAAAATGGTAGATCCTTTCATGAAGCTTCATGAGATTCGGTAGTGGAAGGGTCTATGTGAACGTGAATGGTGTTGCATGAAGGTTACCATCAAACCTTTGCGTGCTCTCGAAATGGAGATCCATGCCTATAGACTTACATTGTGTGGTAGTTACCATCAACCCTCCACATAGATGGGACCTTCGTGATCCAAACCCATTATTGAAGGTGGGGATATTCATGAATACAGTCCCTTAAGTGGACTTTTGGGACATTTTGGCTTGGATTTTATCTAAATCGATCGTTCCTTTATCGACCTCTCCCATGACACATGTATTTTGGTGTCAAAAATGGGTTAAGGTGTTCAGTTAAAATTTAACTTTCATTTATGCCTTCATGTATTTATTTTGTATGTAGCTATGGTGCCCAGATGTGCATCTTGGAACCTAGCCTATAGGCTAGATGCGATAGTGGTATGGTGGATATCTATATGTGCTTCCTAGGATCCAACCTTGGGCATTATGTGTGACTATGTGATATGGATTGGACGATGAGTTCATTGTGGATGCCTGACATTTATTCTGGTATCTATCTATTGAGTCATGTGAAGAATACCCGGGGTATCAGTATTTGATATCAGGTCTATATGGGATGCCTTGGATGCCAGAGGTCCCTAGGATATCTAGCCTATTTGGATGCAGCGGTGTAGGCATGGGGAATTATTTTTTTATTATAGTTATTATTATGATAATGAGATGCCTAGGTTAACCATATGATCTAACTGGTCAAGCCTGATGTTTCTATTTATTCCTGATCAGGATGCCTAGGATATCTAGGATCTGATCATTGGGCATTGTGACTTGGGGGGATAATCTTAACTCAGTGATTTCTTGAGATGTTAGGAACGGCCTCAAGCCATGTATTTTATTAGAGTTTGGAGAGATTCCCAGGATTCTTGGTATTTTATCGTAGATCTATTCATGATGATTTATTAGCCATTTTAGCTTGAGTATGATGGGTGCTTGGTGACACTAGGATTTGGTATTTATATGGTTATCATGGTCATTGAGAAATTCTCAAAGAAACATCAGAATTTGCTGAAGAAGGTATGGTCATTTAGGGTTTCGAGCCTAAGAATCAACAATCATATGGTTTGGTATGTGGGTTTTAATGGTATGTGAGATATTCCCATAGACATTTTGGTATTAGGAAAAGCTGTTAATATTGGTTTATTTAATTTTTTATCTGGTGGTTTATTTTATTTTATTTATTTATATCAAGAATGTCACATGAACATATCAATATATATATATATATATCAGTTAGTATGGGACTGTGTTAGCGGTGCCCTATTGAGTGTTGTACTCACACCCTGATCATGATGTAATTTCACATGGGTACCTGAGCAGTTCTCACATGGTCATTACAAGCATAGGTTTTGCCTTAGGCCCAGGATATAAAGGTTAAGCAAGATGGCTTGGATGGTGTTGGGGATTGGGATAATATGAGGCTCGGTGTAGTCATGGAGCCAACATCTTTTATTTTCTTTGTTAAAATATGTATTTGTGACTGGCCCAGTGGATGTGTCACACCCTAGTTTTTATTTATTTCTTTTATTTTGGTTTATCTATTTTTCCTTGGTTTCTCTCTTTAGTTTCAGGTGTTTCATATTAAAATTTTGATTTTTAGGTTGTTTTCCCTTATTTTTGTGGTGTAGGTGAATTTTTAATTGATAACTGTGAAACCTATTAAGGTTGAGCTCCTTTATAGTTAATTCTGAACTTACACAATTTGAGTTGCATGAGCTACACACGATTTGATCCAAATCATGCAGCTCCAATGAGAAATTGTGTGGGTGCTTGGGAGTCTCTGGTCAGGGGCACACATCCTAAGCATAGTTACCCAAACCGTGCGAAATGTGGGTTCATAGTTCTGAAATTTTGTATAAAACCATATCGCATTGTTAACTCATGATTTCCCAAACCGTGCAACCAAACTATGTGGGCGCCAAGTGTGTCTAGTAAGGGTGTACATGGTTGACACATGGTTTGGGAAACTATGCATCCTAATTGTGTATAGTGCCCATGTGTCTTAAAAATGTGAAATGAACCTTCTACCATTCTCGTATTTGAACCCCCAAAATGCCTCCTTTTCTCCCCTCTTGGATTGTGCAACTCCAATGGAGTCCCTACCTTCCTCCCATACCTCCCTTCTTCTCTAAGGGTGAATACAAGTATATTTCTTCAAGGTTTGGGGTGATTTCTCAGGGTATTATCCTTATCTCTTATTACTCTATCTCCTTCCATTTTCTTATTGGATCCACATCTCCATTGGTTCCATTTCTCTAGTGTTCATATTTCTTTGGGTTTAAATTTGGGGTTTTGTGTTTTTAAGGTTCTTCATGGGTTTTCTTGCTTCTTCGGACCCCCTTTGTTTTGTTTCAAGTTTTCATCATGGAAGAACTTGTGGTTTGAGATAGGTTTCCCTTTTCATTGGGCCTCTGAATTTAAGAATCATTGATTTATTTCTTTTCTCACCTTACTTGGATGTTAATTAGTGATATGGAACTCTTATAATAAATGGTTTCTATGAAAAAAAGTTATTTTCTTCTTATTATGAAGTGTTATAAATTTTTTTACTAAATATCACACACAAAGTGTTTAATAAATTGTCTGGTTGGCCTTTTTAAGTGATTTATGGTTTCTAAATTATGGTTTTGGTTTATAAATGTTTCTCGGTTTCTTAAGTAGATTTATAAATGGTTTTTTATTTATAAAAGGTATTTTTGGTTATTTTGAAATGGTTGGTTACTCAAAGGTTTCTTGAGGCATGTTTGGAACTTCCATAGGTTGGTCTTCTTTTTAAAACTCTCCTTGGATGACCCTCTTTCCTTGGTTGTGCCAATTTTTATGGGAAGCCCGATGTATGGGACTCCCTTGTTAACTAATGGTTGAAAGGAAAAGGATTTTTCCTTGGGTTTATTTCGGGGTTGTTGTTTGTGTGTGTGTTTGAATTATACTTATATGTACATGGTAGGTTTCTTGTTTGGTTTTGTTTGGCACACCCCCTATTTAGACTTGACATGGGAAAATGGAATAACTAGTAGATTTTCCAGGAATGGTTCCTGCATGAGTTTAGATTATTCACTGGCTAGTGACCCTTAGTATGGATATTTCTCTGCTTTGGGAGTGTGCCCCTCGGTTAGGCCAGGTAGGAAAAGACTGAGCATGTCAGTAGATTGATGTCATTAGGTGAGGCATGCCTACAGGATGAATCAAGTTTAAGTATGTTCTAGATTATCCATTGGGATCCAAGGTGCTCCCATGTTTCCTTGGTACTTATTTTTCTATGGTGGATAGATTAGTTGCCTTTTTTGGTTGGTTAATCATATGAGCTATATTTTATTACCCTTGTTGTGTGATCATTTATTATACTAACATGTATGGTGTACCTCTTTATTAAAAGGTGATAATGGGTTTTGAATTTTTTTAGGGAAAATTTTTAAGAATTTTTTACACCCTCTTATGATTTTTAAATAAAAACATTATCCCTTTTTCTATTTCTCTCTTTCTTTAAAATGAAAAAACTCTCTTCTTGGAAAATAAACCGGTTTAAAATAAAAAGGTCAATGGATCATGATTTTTTAAGGAGAAAATGTGTAAAATCATATGTTGTATATATTTTATTTCAAACCTAGAATTGATGGCTCTTTTGTTTAAAGGAAATGCATTGGGAATATAATTTTTAGCCATCCCTACAAAGTTTTAATACTCACACCTATACCACTTTCTTGTTTTTAGCTTCTAGTGCAGGTTCCATCTTGGTTTCGATCATCATGGGAAATGTTGAGTTTTGGGATTGGAAAGTGAGACTTAGGGTCACATGGAGATTTAGTGTTTAGCAGGTTCAGTTTGGGATTTGATGTTCATCTTAGTTTTATTTTCAGTTTATGTATATATGTTTTTCGGTTGTTTTGTTTATTTATTTTTGGGCTTCTCTATTTATTTCTACTGCTTCAATTTATTTTCATGGGGAGAAATTGTTCTTATTGGTTCTCATTGATTCCCTTGTCACTTGTCACCAACATGGGATGATCGGGAACATCTATCAAGTCATATCATGGGCTGGATCAGGTGATCAGTTTAGGTTTGACCCATGGTTGGTTTGTAACAAAATGGTATCAAAGCTAGGTTCTTTAGAGGAACTAACTTTCAGATCACACTTCATTATATGGATTGTCAAGGAATATGTAGTGGTGCTATCGGGACTTGGGATGTAGGAATGAGGAAGTGTCCATATAGAACTTTTTTTACCAAGCCTTGGGTTACTAAGAGAAGTTGGGTTTTGTTTGGCTTGTTTGGGTTTTTTGGTTATTCTGTACTTGGGGGAAATGAAACGAGAGTGGGGCTAGTAGTCTCAGTGAGCTCGTAGGGCCTAAAAATCCATATGGAACTAGGGACATGGTCTTGAGATACAATTTTTGATGTTTATGTGATTATCATATGGCCTCTAACCATATGGCCAAGTCACCCATCGACACTAGTTTTCCTTCATGAGTATTTTTTGGGTACTTTTTAATTTTGTAACCATTTTGAAAACATTGTTTTGAAATAGTGAATCCATAATTTCAAGAAGTAATGTTTTGGTTTTTGGAAATGATAAATTAGTTTTTAAATATATTCTAAGGGAATTTTTGGAAATATGTTTTTGAATAAAATGATTTTTGTTGGAGTGAGTTTTAATTAAATGATTTTGATGAAATAAAGTTTATTAAAAGATGGGGGAAATGGTTTGAATAGAGAGAATTGGATTTTTGGATGGAATTCATGGTATTTTTGTGTGGAATTAAATGTATCAAAGTTTGGAGTTTTAACATTTGGTTTTTAAGTGGTGTTTAGTGGGATTTTTGAAAAGAGGGTTTTGGGAAATTTTTTGAGTTGGTTTCCTTTTATGTTTAGTGTTTTTTTGTGGCGATTTTTGGATGGTGAGTTGGTTTTGATTGAGTTATTGGTTTTCTTATTGTTTAGTGTACCCCCCCCCCCCCCCACCACCACCAATAATTAAATGGATATTTTAGGTGTGGTTATGGGTGGTTCATCATTAGTAGACCCTCCAGTTGATCAATCTAAATAATTTCTCATCGAGTTTTAGAAGTTGAATCCTCTTCTCTTTTATGGTCAAGAATGTCACGACCCCCTCCCCACAAAGTGTACCCCTCCTGGGCCGGAAATATGAGAAGGGAGATGATGACCCCCGAGTCCCGCTTCCAGTAGGCCTTAAGTTGGCGACTAGCACTGAGGGTATAGTAACATACAAATGGGAGGCATTTCCCTCTAAGAGAACACATGCGGAAGAGAGAGATAAGATAGATACCAACTAACTCTATCTCATACAACAATATAAATAAAATCCCAAGTACACATATGGAATGTAATGCAAAACTACTACAACTGTAAGGGGAAAACTGCAAGTACCCAAAAGAAACTAAAACAGCAACAACCACAGGCCCGAACATCTCCTGCAACCCCAATCTAGTAGAAACCAGCTTAATCTCCAATCTTCTCCAAGTGACCTGAAAAACAGTTTATATATGCATAGGGTGATTATAACAGTATACTCAGTAGGATCATCCTCGAATCCTCTCGTGCAAACGTAAAGAAAGTATACTAAAGCACAGTGAACAACAAGTGAAACTAACTCGACATCTAAACAGGTATACTAAGTTCCCAGCCTCACCATGGCTACTCTCACCAAGTAACGCATACAAGAGTATATAATATAATAAAGAATATCAAGGGTACCCCGCTACTACTTCCCCACTGGTTTTTCGCTTTTTCCCAACGTCGTACGTCCTAAGCATCTCTCTTCAAAAAGGCTTGCCTGCAGACACCTGGGAGAAGCACCAAAACATGCACCTCGTGCAATAAAACCACCATGTCCATGTAAGAAAAGTAACCAAGTAGTTTCTGGGAGCCACCACAGCTCGCATAATGTGTATCATACATCGGGTATTATACATCAAGCCATTATAGCCCATACACCGAGTAAGGATCCTCAAGACATCATAGCCTATACACATTACACCTATAGTAGTCCATAGAAAACTATATCCAGAATATGTGTGTGTGAATAACCACAAGCCATTACATCCCTCTACACACATATATGGGGAAAACTAACCAATGTGTCTTCTAGCACAAGTAACTACCAAGAAAAGAGAGTGGGGCCAAGGGGGGTAGTCAGTCATCCATCCTCCCACCGCAATGCTGGGGAAAACACCCCCCAGGGCTCAGAATCCCAAGGGTGTCAGTTTCCCTTACTGACGGGGTGGAGTAGTGTATAGAAACACAAAAAGTACAGAATATACTATATCTCACAAACATACTATGGGCATAACCTAGTCTTAGACTCAACTGCAGCTAACGTCTCTCGGACTCCCAGCTACCACTTCTAAAACTAGGTATCCTATAAGCACACAACCATTAAAAAAGCTTTATTGCCTTCCTTCATTCCCTTTTTATTAGTTCCACTTTACATTAATTAATTATTTAAACATTAATTAACTATTTACAATTCCACATTAAATTTCATTAGCATCACACCCAGAGTCCACTGTCCCTTTAAAATTACAACCTCATCATTATGTTCCATTAAACTCTAACCCCATGGGTTAACATCATTTATTCAATTATTCATTATAGAATTACTTTCTCATATTCCCAGGAATTCTAGAAAAACAATCTATGCTAATAAACACAAGGGGGATCAACACGGTGAGTATATGTACTACCCATCAAGTCTTTTCCACCTATAGAAAGAACATAGACCCATCCTCCCTTGAGAAGATAAACACGGAAAGCGCGTGGCATACCCCATGCGTCTTTTTCCCTTTCGGAAGAAGGGTAAGTAAGACCAGCTGCCTTGAGAATTGGGGAAAAGTAAAGTAGATAATCAACCAATAAGAATCAGCAAGCATCCAACAATCACATCCATCTCGTTCCATCATTCCCGGTGTCCTCCCCAACACCCACATGCATAAATTGATGCATCTCGCCTCTCTAGGCGTCATTTGCTACCACAACCAAATAGGCCTCCATGCCCCCACATATCACAACAGCCATCCATGCTCACATCACAACACAAGCAGCATGAAAACAAACATCTTAACAATTGGGATCTTGGACCTTTAACAATCAAGATGGTAACATAGAACCCTTCAAGGAATTATCAAAAAATCAGTTCTTTGATCCATATTGAATTATCCGATTTTTTATTCATAGGTTCCGAATTTGGGAAACCTAATCAGTAAGCTTTCAAAAATAATTAAACATACTTATTGTTCCAAGTTGATTAACATCAAATTACAACAAGGAGAATGAGATTCATTTACATTCCTCTTTATCTTTTAACGAAACAATTATCAATTAATTTCGGTTTAATTTCATTACCAATTTCCATCAAGAACAAACAGCTAAACAAAGCAAGCATAGATATCACACTATCTAGAAAAATAAGAGGCAATAACATACAATCAATATCAATTTATTTATCCGGTTCAAATATTTATTATGTCAATTCCATTGTCATCCAGTGGGATAAAACATGCTAACGATACAGTTGCACGTAAAAGAAGAGAGAAGTAATGAATCCCCTACCTCAAACGGTTCTTGACGTTCTTTATATGAGAACAATCCACACAACGGATTACGATCACCTCCTCTCGTGACAACTGCATCCACCCGAGGATGACACGGTACGACCGCACCAACCGAAATCCCAGAAAACTCCATTAGAAGCATGGAGATCAGATGCTATAATATGGAAAGGAGAAAATAGGAGAAGATGAACCCCAAAAGAATGATGATAAAACATACCTTATTTCAATGAAGGATCAACCCTTGCCGGTTGCACCAAAGTATGGGGTGCACATGCAGCAAGAAAAACGTCGAGGAAGCCAATCCATGGGGAAAAGTTTGATCTACTGATTCCTACGTGAAGGAAGGAAAGGTTTGAGAATATCGCACTAGAGAACAAGGAGGAATAACAAGGGAGGAAGATATATTGCCCCTTTTGAAGATTTAATGGAGCGACGGTTTAAGATACGCTTGATTTCCCATTAAAAGTGGATCGCATTAAACCATGTGGTTTGACCAAGTAAAAACATCCCAAGCCATAGGAATAATTAATATAGGAGTTATGGCCTTTGAATGGGCCATAGAGTCTTTAAGACAAGGCTTTAAATTCATTTTACGTCAAAGGAAATGTTAAAGGGGTGAAATTGTAGGAAAATGGAAACACTGCTCATTAACCTCACCGTTGAAACCTTACCATTGGAACCTCACCATTCTGGAAACATTGTTCATTAACCTCACCGTTGGAACCTCACCATTCTAGAAACATTGTTCATTAACCTCACCATTGAAACCTCGCTGTTGGAACCTCTCCATTCTGGAAGCACTGTTCATTAACCTCGCCGTTGAAACCTCACCATTGGAACCTCACCATTCTGGAAACACTGTTCTTAAACCTCACTATTGGAACCTCACTGTTCTGGAAACACTGTTCATGAACCTCACCCTTGGAACCTCACCATTCTGGGAACACTGTTCATGAACCTCACCATAGGAACCTCACCATTCTAGAAACACTATTCAAGAACCACACCGTTGGAACCTCACCATTCTGGAAACACTGTTCATTAACCTCATCGTTGAAACCTCATCGTTGGAACCTCACCGTTCTGGAAACACTATTCACAGAATTCAAAATTTGGCAAAGGAAAAGGTCACTGTTGGAAGGTCACCATTGGAACCTCACCTTTAGATTGTTTACTTAAGGTTACTGATGAAAATGTTCATATAAGGTTACCATTATACTGTTCACAGAAGGTCAAGGATGTCACTGTTCACATAAGGTCACTATTGCACTGTTTACAATTGTCTACCATTGGAACTGTTTACCTAAGGTTACCGATGCACTGTTCACAACTGTCTACCGTTGGAACTGTTCATCGAAATAGAAATTTGGAAAATTATTAGGGATACGTCACATTGACCTCCCAGATCACCTCAAAAACCATATTTTCACAAGGGAATAGACCAGGGAGGTCCGGGACATTACATTAGATACCTCTCAAAACATTCTCATCCTTGATAATTCAAAACCCACCTAAAGGGAAAAAATGAAACGGGTCTAAACAACCACCCATCGAGATACCCCTCAAAAGAGAGCAAGCTATAAGAAGCAACAAAAGAAAACCATATTATAAACATGAAAGGTCTAACCACAAGGGGACATCATTACATGGAAAGAGTTAAACATCAAACAACTCTGGGTACTAAGCACGTATCTGTGACTCACATTCCCAGGTAATCTCCTCCATGCCACTATGTCGCCACAAGACACGAACCAAGGGGATAGAACGCCTGTGAAACACCTTTTCTTTGTGGTCTTGGATCCCCACAGGTTGCTCCTCAAAGCTCGCATCATCATCAACATCGATCTCTCCCCAATCGATGATGTGAGAGTCATCATGAAGATAACGATGGAGATGTGATACATGGAAAACATCATGTATTTGATTCATCTTCATGGGAAGTGCTACTCGATACGCCATAACTCCAACATGAGCTAACACCTTGAAAGGCGCAACAAACCGGGGAGAAAGCTTACTCCCACGACCAAACCTTCACTGCCCATGACGGGGAGTCACCTTCAGAAACACATGATCCCCAACATTAAACTCTAAGGGTCTCATTCTTTGATCAACATATTATTTATGAAGTTCTCGCGCTGCCTTCATCCTCTCATGAATCACCTGAACCATCTCTGTTGTATTCTGCACTAGTTCCGGTCCGAGAATTGCTGACTCTCCGACCCCAGTCCTGCACAATGGAGAATGGAAAGGTCAGCCATACAAGGCTTCAAATGGTGCCATACTGATGGTGGAGTGAAAACTATTATTGTAAGAGAACTCCACCAAGGGTAAGTGCCTCATCCACGAGCCTCCAAAATCAAAAACACAAGACCGTGACATGACTTCAAGATTCTAGATGGTTCACTCTGTATGACCATCTGTTTGAGGATGAAAAGAAGTGCTAAGGCATAGTTGAGAACCAAAAGCATGCTGGAGACCTCTCCACACCCTATAATTAAAGCGAGGATCTCGATAAAAAAATGATCATCCTTGGGACTCCATGAAGTCTCCCCACCTCCTCCAGATACTGCCTCGATAAAACTTCCACTGAGCTTGACACCTTGATCGCTATGAAGTGGGCCGATTTTGTTAAACGATCCACTACCACCCAAATAGCACTATTTCCTCCTGAATCTCGAGGTAAACCAATAAAAAAGTCCATTGAGATGTCCCCCCACTTCCACTGAGGAATATCTAATGCCTGGAGAAAACCACTGGGGACACGGTGCTCATCCTTGACCTTCTGGCAGAATAAACATCGAGACACAAACTCCGAAACTGCGCGCTTCAGCCCAGGCCACCAAAACTGACTCCTCAAGGCTCGGTACATCTTTGTCACGCTAGGATACACCGATAAAGGAGAACTATGGAACTCTCTAAGAACCATCTCGCACATCTTCAAAGGAACAAAAATCCTTCTGTGATACAACACTTGGTGTTGTTCATCCGCCAACCAACCATCAGGGGCATCACCACAAAAAACTCGGTCTCTCCAGACCTCCACCTCAAGATCCCCCAACTGGGACTCTTCCACCTTCTGCACAAGATAGGACTGCACTGTCATCTGAAAAAGACAACCTCTGCCCCCAACTTCTCCCATGTCAAGATGTAATTCTGAAATTTCTTCCATTACTCTCCAGAAGCCACCAGATTCACGCACTGCATCACTACGTGAATTTCGACTCAATGCATCAGCTACAACATTCCCCCTTCTAGGTGTATACGATATTTAAAAGTTGTATTCCTATAAGAACTCCATCCATCGATGTTGTCGCAAGTTCATGTCATGCTAGGAGAAAACATACCTCAAACTCTTATGATCGGTGAAAACCACAAAGCGCTCACCAATGAGGTAATGTCTCCACAACTTCAGATAAAACACTAAGGCTGCCAACTCAAGATCATGGGTGGCATAGTTACGTTCATGGGGACACAACTACTGAGACCCATAAGAAACAATTGATCTCTGCTGCATCAGAACACAGCCTAACCCCAGATGTGAAGCATCGCAGAAAACATCAAACTGAACTCCCTCTACTAGAAGACAAAGAACTGGAGCACTTACTAACTTCTCCTTTAGATACTCGAAAGCTGCCTGACACTGATTAGTCCATAAGAACGCCTGATCCTTCATGGTCAAAGCTATCAGAGGAGTCACAACTTGTGATAAATTGGCTACGAACCTCCTGTAGTATCCTGCGAGACCAAGGAAACTTTGCACCTATGACACTGTCTCGGGGGTTGCCCAAGACACAACTGCTTCTATATTCAATGGATCCATAGCTACTCCCTGTTAGGACACAACATTCTCTAAGAAACGAACTTCTCTAGCCCAAAACTCACACTTCGACAACTTCCCAAACAGTTGATGTTGACGAAGAACTCTCAAAACGGCGTGTAGATGCTCTGCATGCTCCTCCTCAGATGTGGAGTACACAAGGATGTCGTCAATGAAAACCACCACGAAATTTTCCAGGAACTCATGGAACACAGCGTTCATCAATCCCATAAACACATCTAGAGCATTCGTCACACTGAACGGCATTACAACGAACTCATAATTCCCATGATGATAGTAGAACGCAGTCTTCGGGATATCCTCATTCTTCACACGCATCGGATGATATCATGACCGCAAGTCGATCTTCGAGAACCAACTTGCACCCTTCAGTTGATCGAATAAATCATCAATACGTGAAAGAGGATAGTGATTATTCATTGTCACTTTGTTTAAGCGACGATAATCGACACACAATCGCAAACTGCCATCAGCCTTCTTCACGAACAAAACTGGTGCACCCCATGGTGACACACTTGTCCGAACAAAACCACACTATAACAGACCATAAAGATGTATACGTGGCTCTCATAACTCAGAAGGGTCCATCCTATATGGGGACATAGAGATAGGAGATTCTCCTGGTTGTAGCTCGATCCCAAACTCAATCTCTCGTCGAGGAGGTAATGCTACAACCTCTTCGGGAAAGACATCAGGGTACTCTTCTACGACCCTAGGAAATTCCAATTGATGAACCTCTGAAGAACTCAAAATCATCTCAGCCATCATGGATGATAAGGATGGAACACGCCTATGACCCATCTGAGGGTCTCGTTTGCCAACGAACACCACCAGCTCTCTATCTACATCGAAGAACACAACCTGCCTCCTGAAGCAATCCATGATAGCCTGCACCGAATACAACCAATACATGCCAAGGATGACATAATATGGTTGTATTTGTAAACATAGGAAATCTCCCCAAGAGCGGTGCTTCCCCAACACTAGCTCACAGTTTCTACATACTTCAAACAAGTCGGATCGACCTCCAACTGGCACAGTCAACACCAAGGGCACTGGAAGCCTCTCTACCTCAAGTCCCAAAGCATGGAAAAGGGTAGGTGATATGAAGGAGTGTGTCGCTCCTGAATCAAACAAGGTATACACCAAGGTAGAAAACAAGCAAAGGGTACCTTGAATAACATCTGGCTCGCCTGGAGCTGGAAACGCTAGAGCATGAAGCTGACCACGACCTCCTCCACGGCCACTCTGACCTTGATGCCGACCACCACCACAGCCACACTCTGTTCTCTGAGGATGGGTAGCGCCACGGGGTTGTCCTCTGCCTGCCCCATCTACCCTCGGCTGATCTAAAGCTAGTGCAACATGTTGCTGCTTCCTCGGCTGGAACTGCCTCAACGGAGGAACCTAGAGCGGAGCACCTGGTGCATGATGACTGCTATGAAAGGTCAGGCACTCCCGCTGCTGATGACTCGACCACCACAAGAAAAACAAGTTCATGATCCCTTGGCATAGGCCTGAGAGTTACTGCCTCTAGAGAAATGAGATGTGAAGGTCTGGGACCTACCCCCAACTGAACGGAAACTCTTCTACCCTGAAAACCGGGAACCCCGGACCACAGCTCTACTTCGGGAGGAATCACGATGACTCCCCTCTCATGATGATCTGGTTCTGGAGAAAGTCCTCTCGACAACCTCTACCCTCGCCAGCACCTCAAGATATGTCTTCATCATAAATGGGGTGACATGGCGCTGGATCTCTGGACGCAAATCCTCCTCAAAATGTCTCACCCTGGCCTCCTCATCTGGTAACAGGTCTAAATCATGTCGTAAAAGGTTCCTGAAATGGATTCCAAACTCTCACACACTGGAGATCCCCTGTCGAAGGGTAAGAAGCTCCTGGCAACTGGATGCCTTCGTGGTCGAAGAAAAAAAATCGACTCTAAACTTGTCTCAGAACTCCTCCAATGAGATCGTTGACTCCTCACGATCCTCGAGGAATAAGAACCACCACTTCCTCGCTTCTCTATGCAGCATTGTCACAACCAAGGACACCCGGTGCTCTTTTCGAGCATGGATCGAACTGAAGTCGATCTCGACCTCCTCTAACCAGTCTTTCGTGACTGCATCTGAAACAGATCTCTCGTACTTCTGTAGACTCTGGAGATGAAACTCTCGGAGTGTCTTCTTCCAAGTGTCATCGTCGTCAGCCTCTACCCTGCGGCGATCTGCTGGAACAGCCTGCTGTACATCTTCTATGCGATCCTGACGAGGACGTCGACCTGGATCCATACCTATAAAATAAAAAATAGTTAGGGATCCTAAATCGGGAATATGGAAGACTCAACATTAATTAATTAATTGTTTTCTTTTTATTCATTTTATATTAACCTATTCCAAGGTCTACCCATTCAAACACAGGCACAAAGATGAATGATAAATGATCCTTTCCTAGGTCTCTACCCTGCAACTAGTTTCACCTCGTTTAGTAGCCATTGTAAACTTAAAGGTCTTTACATCATATCATAGGGGGTCCTAAACGCCTATGTCTCAGCCGGTCTCCAGTGTTTACATCACTTGCTAAACAGGAATGACATTGTTTCCCTACCAACCCATGCAACCTCACCTGTGCCTAACTCCAAACTCCATCCTATCCCTCAACCTCCCTTTGATACCACTCTATCATGACCCCCTCCCCACAAAGTGTACCCCTCCTAGGCCGACAATGTGAGAAGGGAGATGATGACCCCTGAGTCCCGCCTCTAGTAGGCCCCAGGTTGGCGACTAGCACCGAGGGTATAGTAACACACAAATGGGAGGCATTACCCTCTAAGAGAACACATGCGGAATAGAGAGATAAGATAGAAACCAACCAACTCCATCTCATACAACAATATAAATAAAATCCCAAGTACACATATGTAATGTCATGAAAAAACTACTACAACTGGAAGGGGAAAACTGCAAGTACCCAAAAGAAAGTAAAACAGTAGCAACCACAGGCCCGAACAGCTACAGCAACCCCAAGCTAGTAGAAACTAGCGTGATCTCCAACCTGCTCCAGAACGGTGAGGTTTCAACAGTGAGGTTAATGAATAGTGTTTCCAGAATGGTGAGGTTTCAACGGTGAGGTTCATGAACAGTGTTTCCATAATGGTGAGGTTCCAACGGTGAGGTTTATGAACAGTGTTTACAGAACGGTGAGGTTTCAACATTGGACGGTTACCATTATACTGTTCACAGAAGGTCAAGGATTTCACTATTCACATAAGGTCACTGTTGCACTGTTCACAACTGTCTACTGTTGGAACTGTTCACCTAAGGTTAGCAATGCACTGTTCACAAATGTCTACCATTGGAACTATTCATCGAAATTGAAATTTGGAAAAGTATTGGGAATAGGTCACCTTGACCTCCCAGAACACCTCAAATACCATATTTTCACAAAGGAATGGACGAGGGAGTTTCAGGCCATTACAAAGAAGATCCTCTTGAGGTGGAAGAGTGGATGTGGAAAATTGAAAGGATATTTGGTTTCCTTAAGTTTCTTGAGTCTCTTGAGGGTATGAGTTGGAAGTGGTGGAAGTCATTCATTCAAACTAAGCCTCAGGAAAACCTTTGTTGGGAATTCTTCACGGCTTCATTCATCCAACAATTTTTCTCTAAGGCTATGAAAGTAATGAAGGTGATGGAGATGTGTTGTATGCAGAAAGGTGATGGATCAGTGTTAGAGTTTTTCCATCATTTTGATGGTCTAGTTCCCTATCTTCCGGAGTGGGATGAGGATGATTCCATGAATGCTCAAAGTTTTGATAACAGACTTCACCTTGATTTTCGGTTGAATGTGTCGGAGTTGGGTTTAACCTCCCCTGTCAATGTGGTGAGGAAAATTGTTTAGGTTGAAGTTGTGTTGGAAGGAGTGTTCAAGACATCTGGTCCTTCTTTATTCCCAAAAATTGGTAAAAGTGATTCTTGTATAGAGATCGTGAAGTGTCCTGGAGTTAATTATGCTAGTGGTGGAATTAAGAGGCCTTCATATATTTTTTTAGCTCCTTCTAGGTGTGGGAATATATTGTGTCATCAATGCAGCAATCCAGGTCATAAGAAGTATGTCACGACCCGTCCTTGGGGCCCGTGCCGTGACTACCCCAAGCCCGCCTTCCATAGGCCAGGGGCTGGCGACTAGCACCAAGGCGTAAATCCCGGTAAAGGGAAGGCATTGCCTTGTAAAGTAAACAACAAACACCACAGAGAAAGCACGCAGAAGAAGTAAACACTAAGTAAAAGCTGGTACAACAGTAAGTGCAGAAGTAAGTGGGCCAGAATACAAACTCAAACTGGAAGTAAAGAACAACTCGAAAGGGAAACCAGCAACTGAAAAGTAAATCCGCAACGTCGAGCTGTCCACTAGAATTCCCACCTGAAGGGTAGGTACAGATAACCTCCACTGCTCCTCGGGTCCAGCCGACCGCTCCGAGTACGTCCCGCCCAGTGGTCCACCTCCAGGTACCGTCCTGCTCCACAATCCTCCACCACGACCAGCGCTATCCGTCGTCTGCAACCAATACAACGTAGTGCGGGCATAGCCCGTGCAGGGGTGAGTATAAGCTACTCAGTAGGGACCCCGAGACCCCCAAAGGTCTCCCAGAATCCACAAAGTATAATCCAAAAAGGAAAGATACAATCACGAAATAACATCCGACACGGCATAGGTATATGCCCATACATATACCTAAGTCATCAATTCTCGCTCGGCTCCAACATCCGAGCTCAAGTACAACCCAGTCCACACAGGAAAGCAAAATGTAAATCCACACAGGATAGCACAACACAATCCACAAAGGAAAGAAAAACGTAAATTCACACAGGATAGCACAACACCATCCACAAAGGAAATCAAAACATGTTTTCAGCTCATATAGGTATACTTCTTCATATGACGTTAGAGATGATCAGATGTAGCCACTGATTCATCTAAGTTGTCGGACCCACAAAGGATCTGTAGGTACTAACCTGCACAATGACCCACACAGGATCGATCATGAAGTTGAACCCAAAGCTATTGGGAAACTCCTTCTCCATCAAGTATAGTGGTTATGCCGCTACAACCAAGCGCTTCCCTCTCACCTTGGACTGCTGTAGTACTCCACCTATCGAGTACTGTGGACCTGCTGCTACAACCAAGCGCTTCCCACTATGGGTCTGCCGCTACAACCAAGCGCTCCCCCTCATGGCCTCTAGAGGTACTCCTTCTGTTGAGTACCATGGGTCAGCCGCTACAACCAAGCGTTCCTCCGTCGTGGGTCTGCCGCTACAACCAAGCGCTCCCCGGTGCTGCTACAACCAAGCGCTCCTCCGTCGTGGGTCCGCCGCTACAACCAAGCGCTCCCCCTCATAGCCTCCAGAGGTACTCCTTCTGTTGAGTACCGCGGGTCTGCCGCTACAACCAAGCGCTCCTCCGCCGTGGGTCTGCCACTACAACCAAGCGCTCCCCACTGGGCTATCCGTAACACAGCGAGTCGTTCGAATAGAAGTCGTCAAGTCTCAACCGGCTCTAGGGTTTCCGCCCACAGCATGCTCGTTCCGGGAGGGTCCACTCCACGAGCTAAGAGGTCGATGCATCAACTGACATGTAGTCCAAAGTTGACGTATCCCAAGATGTACCGTAGTGGTCACTGCTGAAAACACAGAGGATTCCCGTACTGTTTTCATCACCATCGCAGTCGAATCCACTGAGGATCTCTGTACAGTCGTCGTCGTCACAGTAGTAGTCGCGGCCAGCTCTAGGGTCAACGCACACAGCAAGCTCGTTCGGGAGGGTCCGCTCCACGAGCTAAGAGGCTGATACATCAACTGACACATAGTCCAGAGTTGATGTATCCAAAAGTTCCGTATCGTCAACAGGAACTCAACGTCGCAGACGGCGCGTCAATCGGATGCCCGATCTGAGAGTTATTGGCTTTTTCGTCCCAGGGGCCCGGTTGGTTTTTAAGGAAAAACCAACCCGACCGTACTCCACCTGCGACCAAACCTCGAGCGGAGTAAGCCAAAAGATCCGTCTCACTTAGAAAAATTCAACAAAGTCGACGGCATGTCAATCAGACGTCCGAAGCTCAAGATATGAGTGTTTCCGCTCCGAGGACCCAGTTGGTTTCGTGTACGAACCAACACGGCCGAACCCAAAGTATTCCAAAACCTTGAGTGTGATATACTGAAACGACCGCCTCGATCCAAGGATCACATCGCCGCTGACAGCGCATCGTTCGGAGGTCCGTAGCTCAAGTTATGAGAAAAAGACCGAAAAGGTCCCGAAACGGGGGGTCTGGGCCTGGGCCGACCCGGCCCAACCCCCCCTGGGTCGGCCCGAACCGGGTCGACCCGACCTGGTTGGGCGCGACCCGGCCGGCGGGTCGGCCCGGCTCGGCTCGGCCGAGCGGCCGAGCAAGGGAACCGCGGCCCCCGCGCAGGGGCCGCTCTGCGGTTCCCGAACGCGGCTTGAGCCGCGTTCCGCCTCCCGTTTCCGCGTGGCCGCGGAACCGTCTCACCGACATGGCTTCAGCCGCGGCGAGTTTTTGCCGGCAGCGCGCCGGCGGAAGCTTCCGCGGGCCACCGGACGCGCTCCAGTGGTCCGTTTTGCGTGCGGTCTTCGCCAGTCGTCCTCCCGGGATCGGATCTTCACTACAAGGCCCTCAAATCGCCCTTGAGGCCCCATTTTCCATCGTCCGTCGTTCCGCACACCAACGAAAAACTGCTGAGGGTTGTCGGGCCGTGTTTGTTTGGCCCGCACCCTCCGCATTAGGTGATAACAAACGGGATTAAAATATTCAACACATGAAAAACAACAAGGCACAATTTTAATAAAATTAAAATTGAACTTTGATCCGGGTTCTTTGTTTTAGTTGAACAACCATGGGAATAAAATATTGTTCTCAAATAAAACCCCTACCTCGCCATCTTCGTCGAGCGTGCATTCTTCGCGGAATTGATCCTCGCGGAAGAAGAGGATCGTCGCGTCGCGGAAGGTCGTCGCGTCGTCGCGGTATACGGCGTCGCGTCGATGATCTCCGAGGGGTAAAGAAAACACACGGATTTAATTTACACGAATTAAATCCATGTCAAGTATAAAATCCACAAAGGAATTTAAAAGATTCGTAAACTCCTACCTCAACTGGATATTCGAATATTTGTCGCGGAAGAAGGAACGTCACAGAAGAACATCGCAGGAGAAGAATTGTTGGCATCGCGGAACACGGCGTCGCGTCATCGATCTCCGAGGGTTCGGTGTTCTTCGTCGCCTTTCGTCTAAGGTCGGCGTTCTTCGCGTTCTTCGCGTTCTTCGAAAAGGAGGTTGAAGGACTTAAGGTTCTGTCAAAACCTCTCAACGAACAACACACAAGAAGAAAAATGTTGGTCTTATTTTATTACATGCCAACAAACGAAAAAAACTAAGTTAAGTAACGACCCATTAATTCATAGAATTAATTCAACGAATAAAACCGTCCAATTAAAAGGAGCGTTTAATAGATTAAGAAACTCCCCAGTTGAATTTCAATTAATAGGGGTTTTCGTGGGTGCGTTACTTAGCGGAAAAGAAACGATGGGGCTCGTGCGGGCCCCACCTCACATATATCCTACCAAGAGGGTAGGATATTTTGAATTGTACCCTATCCGCTTAAACTCAGCTTAAACAGCTTTAAGTGGCTTTAATCGTCTTTAAGTGAAATAAAATAAAGTTTGTCGTACCACGTTATTTTATTTCTTAACTTAAAGCCCAAAAATTAAAAAACACACCCAAGCAAACGCAACTCCGGAAGAGGCGTTTCTAAGAAAATACTGGCGCTGTGATTCCATCGGTGCCCTCGGAATTTGATTCCAAGCACCAGTTCAAAAGTTAGAAAAACCCGCTCGTTCGTTCACTGAACGTACCCGAGCCAAACTTCAGAAATTGATTCCAGGCACACCGGGCCACGAAATCACGTGCCGTCAGAAACTGCGTTCTTGTAAAATTCCAAAGAAAATTAAGAAAAAAATTCCCTTGAAATTTAGGGGTCTATACATTACTCCCACCACAGGGCTTTACGTCCCCGTAAAGCTTCACCACAAACTTAGGGATACAAAGGCGGTACTGAGCACACATCTGAGCCTCCTGCTCCCAAGTGCTCTCCTGGAGGTTCCCCTGCTGCCATCTGATGTGCACAAGAGGAATCGATCATCCACGTAGGACCCGCTCCTGTCGATCCTCGATCTCCACTGGGACCTCCGCAAAGGTCGCCCCATCATCAACGTCCAGCTCCCCATGGTCAATGATGTGTCTCGGTTCGTGCACGTATCTCATCAGCTGAGATACGTGGAAGTCGTCGTGCACCTGGTGCAACTGAGGTGGTAGATCCAGGCGATAAGCCACCTCGCCAATCCTGCTGAGGACCTGGAATGGTCCGATGAAGCGTGGAGACGACTGCCGCCTCAGCCAAATCTTCGTAATCCACGTCGAGGTGAGATACGCCAGAAGACTTGGTCGCCATCCTCGAACTCTAGTGGCCTCCGCCTTCTATCAGCACAAGACTTTTGCCGGCTCTGAGCTATCCTCATCCGCTCATGGATGACTTGGACCTTTATGGTCTTACAAGAGCTGCTGAGATTTATTCTTTTCCGATAAGAGAAATCTGGTCTCATCCCCTGGATGAACCAAGTTCTTCGCCTAATACAGTCAATCCTGACATGGATGATACTAATCCATACCAAGGATGACGTCCTAAGGCCTCGACGCTACTACCAAGAGATCCAACTGTTACTCTCGCCTCCAAGGGTTGAGTCACACCATCGGCATCAGTGTGTCGTAACTGGGTCTCATCCAGTAGATGTCTCACGAGTGAGGGTCAAGTCAATAGTCTAAACTGGAACCTTTTAGTAACAACACAAAAGAGGACAGGAATGAAAACATCACAAGGTATGCGTCTTTTTTTTATTGCAGCTCATAATACAAAGACACTACACAACAGCAACAAGGAACTAGAAGTACAAAAGACATATCCACTAGTTCCACTCCTGTCCATATGCTCCCAGAGTTCCATGATCGAAGGCCTCAGCTGCTTGAATCTAAGCTCTCCCATGTCCACCAGCTCCCTGCGGTCAGGGTGGACCTCCTGGTGGTGGTGGTGGCAACACCTCGAAGCGTCGTCCACCTCCAGCTGCATGGCCAGCTCCCCTGCCACGGTCTCCTGCTCCATGCGATCCGCCTCGATCGAACCTCTGCCTCTGTCTGGGAGGTCCTTCGTTCATCTGCTGGTCATCCATATGGCGGGTCGGACAGTCACAAGCCATGTGACCAACCCCGCTGTAGGAGTAACATTGTCCGCTCATGGTAAGTCATTGTCCACCCCAGGTACCTCGCACAATCGATCATGTGTCACGCGGTCGACCACTGGTAGGTCTAGTCCTCTTGGACCCCTGCGTCATCTGTCTACTGCCCACTGCAGAAGACTCTGCCGCATGCCGGCTAGTGGTGGGTCCTGCTGCTGGAGACTGCTCAGCAAGGAAACTCTCCACTAAGAGGGCTCGCTCCAACACTCCTGTTTGTGTCGGAATGCTGTGAGAAACAACTGAAGCTCTGATCTCTCGCCTGAGCCCCTGATCGAAGGTTCGGGCCCTGAAGAATGGGTCACGTACCATGTCCGTGGAATAGCGGGAGAGATTGGTAAACCTCGCCGCGTATTGGGCTACTGTCATGCTGCTCTGCCGCAGCTATAGTAGCTCCTGGATGCGCACCGCTCGGAGGGTGTCTGGGACGAACTCTGAGCGAAAAAGGCTCTCAAAGTCCGTCCAAAGGAGTGATGCCTTGTCGTTCACCTGGAGCATCAAGCTCCACCATCTGCATGCTTCCGCATGCAGGAGGCTCGCTATAAGGACCACCATAAGGTCTGATGGTGTCCTCACTAACCGGAAAACTCGTACAACCGCCTCCATCCAGTCCTCGGCTGCCTGGGGGTCCGTCTCCCCGCGGAACCTGGGTGGTTGCTGGCGCTAGAACTCATGCAGTGCACTAAGGCGACGTGCATCGTCAGCGGCTGGGGCTAGAAGCATCGGTGGCTCGGCGGGTAGAGGCACCGCCAGTGCCTCTGCTGTCAAAGGGCTCTGCAACGAGGCCTCATCGCTCGGTGGGCTGTCGTCATGTACAACTCTCGGAACCCTAGCTGGCTGCCATCGTGGGGCCATCCTGAAAAGAAACAGGTGCGCCACGGTCAGAACAGTATACCTGGTGAGCTGACATAAATTAATCACAAAGAAAACTTGTGACACACATGCAATCAATGTTTTCGTGCATTAAGTCGGAAATCAGATTTCATGGTCCTGGTGTACGGATACGTCGGTCTCCGCACCAGCACTGGACTCCCTGGACTGATAACCACACTCAATACGCTCAACACTATTTCTTGACATAGTAGAAAGATCAGAGTCTGCGGTAGAACTGAACCCCTCTGATACCAATTTTTCACGACCCATCCTCGGGGCCTGTGCCGTGACTACCCCAAGCCCGCCTTCCATAGGCCAGGGACTGGCGACTAGCACCAAGGCATAAATCCCGGTAAAGGGAAGGCATTGCCTTGTAAAGTAAAAAACAAACACCGCAGAGCAAGCACGCAGAAGAAGTAAACACTAAGTAAAATCTGGTACAACAGTAAGTGCGGAAGTAAGTGGGCCAGAATACAAACCCAAACTAGAAGTAAAGTATAACTCAAAAGGGAAAACAGCAACTGAAAAGTAAAGCCGCAACGTCGAGCCGTCCACTGGAATTCCCACCTGAAGGGTGGGTACAGATAGCCTCCACTGCTCCTCGGGTCCAGCCGACCGCTCCGAGTACGTCCCGCCCAGTGGTCCACCTCCAGGTACCGTCCTGCTCCACAAGCCTCCACCACGACCAGTGTTGTCCGTCGTCTGCAACCAACACAACGTAGTGTGGGCATAGCCCGTGCAGGGGTGAGTATAAGCTACTCAGTAGGGACCCCGAGACCCTCAAAGGTCTCCCAGAATCCACAAAGGATAGTCCACAAAGGAAAGATACAATCACGAAGTAACATCCGACATGGCTTAGGTATATGCCCATACATATACCTAAGTCATCAATTCACGCTCGGCTCCAACATTCGAGCTCAAGTACAACCCAGTCCACACAGGAAAGCAAAATGTAAATCCACACAGGATAGCACAACACAATCCACAAAGGAAAGCAAAACGTAAATCCACACAGGATAGTACAACACCATCCACAAAGGAAAGAAAAATAGGGTTTCAGCTCACATAGGTATACTTATTCATATGACGTTAGAGATGATCATATGTAGCCACTGATTCATCTAAGTTGTCGGACCCACAAAGGATCTGTAGGTACTAACTCCCGCAATGACCCGCACAGGATCGATCATGAAGTTGAACCCAAAGCTATTGGGAAACTCCTTCTCCATCAAGTACAGTGGTTATGCCGCTACAACCAAGCGCTTCCCTCTCACCTTGGACTACTGTAGTACTCCACCTATCGAGTACTGTGGGTCTGCTGCTACAACCAAGTGCTTCCCACCATGGGTCTTCCCCTACAACCAAGCGCTCCCCCTCATAGCCTCTAGAGGTACTCCTTCTGTTGAGTACCATGGGTTAGTCGCTACAACCAAGCGCTCCTCCGTCGTGGGTCTGCCGCTACAACCAAGCGCTCCCCGGTGCTGCTACAACCAAGCGCTCCTCCGTCGTGGGTCCACCGCTACAACCAAGCACTCCCCCTCATAGCCTCCAGAGGTACTCCTTCTGTTGAGTACCGCGGGTCTGCCGCTACAACCAAGCGCTCCTCCGCCGTGGGTCTGTCGCTACAACCAAGCGCTCCCCACTGGGCTATCCGTAACACACCGAGTCGTTCGAACAGCAGTCGTCAAGTCTCAACCGGGTCTAGGGTTTCTGCCCACAGCATGCTCATTCCGGGAGGGTCCACTCCACGAGCTAAGAGGTCGATGCATCAACTGACATGTAGTCCGGAGTTAACGTATCCCAAGATGTACCGTAGTGGTCACTGCCGAAAACACAGAGGATTCCCGTACTGTTTTCATCATCATAGCAGTCGAATCCATTGAGGATCTCTGTACAGTCGTCGTCGTCACAGTAGTAGTCGCAGCCAGCTCTAGGGTCCCCGCACACAGCAAGCTCGTTCGGGAGGGTCCGCTCCACGAGCTAAGAGGCTGATACATCAACTAACACATAGTCCAGAGTTGATGTATTCAAAAGTTCTGTATCGTCAACAGGAACTCAACGTCGCAGACGGCGCGTCAATCGGACGCCCGATCTGAGAGTTATTGGCTTTTTCGTCCCAGGTGCCCGGTTGGTTTTTAAGGACAAACCAACCCGACCATACTCCACCTGCGACTAAACCTCGGGCGTAGTAAGCCAAAAGATCCGTCTCACTTAGAGGAATTCAACAAAGTCTACGGCACGTCAATCGGACGTCCGAAGCTCAAGATATGAGCGATTCCGCTCTGACGGCCCGGTTGGTTTCGTGTACGAACCAACCCGGCCGAACCCAAAGTATTCCGAAACCTTGAGTGTGATATACCGAAATGACCGTCTCGATCCAAGGATCGCATCGCCGCTGACATCGCATTGTTCGGAGGTCCGTACCTCAAGTTATGAGCAAAAGACCGAAAAGGTCCCGAAACGGGGGGTCTGGGCCCGGGCCGACCCGGCCCAACCCCCCCTGGGTCGGCCCGAACTGGGTCGACCCGACCCGGGTCCGGTTCCGACCCGGTTGGGCGCGACCCGGCCCGGCCCGGCCTGGGCGCGACCCGACAGGCGGGTCGGCCCGGCTCGGCTCGGCCGAGCGGCCGAGCAAGGGAACCGCGGCCCCCGCGCGGAGGCCGCTCTACGGTTCCAAAACGCGGCTTGAGCCGCGTCCCGCCTCCCAGTTCTGCGTGGCCAAGGAATCGTCTCGCCGCCGCGGCTTCAGCCGCGGCGAGTTTTGCCGGCAGCGCGCCGGCGGAAGCTTCCGCGGGCCACCGGACGCGCTCCAGTGGTCCGTTTTGCATGCGGTCTTCGCCAGTCGTCCTCCCGGGATCCGATCTTCACTGCAAGGCCCTCAAATCGCCCTTGCGGCCCCATTTTCTGTCGTCCGCCGTTCCACACACCAACGAAAAACTGTGGAGGGTTGTCGGGCCGTGTTTTTTTGGCTCGCACCCTCCGCGTTAGGTGATAACAAACGGGATTAAAATATTCAACACATGAAAAACAACAAGGCACAATTTTAATAAAATTAAAATTGAACTTTGATCCGGGTTCTTTGTTTTAGTTGAACAACCATGGGAATAAAATATTGTTCTCAAATAAAACCCCTACCTCGCCGTCGTCGTCGAGCGTGCGTTCTTCGCGGAATTGATCGTCGCGGAAGAAGAGGATCGTCGCGTCGCGGAAGGGCGTCACGTCGTCGCGGTATACGGCGTCGCGTCGACGATCTCCGAGGGGTAAATAAAACACACGGATTTAATTTACACGAATTAAATCCATGTCAAGTATAAAATCCACAAAGGAATTTAAAAGATTCGTAAACTCCTACCTCAACCGGATATTCGAAGATTTGTCGCGGAAGAAGGAACATCGCAGAAGAACATCGCAGGAGAAGAATTGTTGGCGTCGCGAAACACGGCGTCGCGTCGTCAATCTCCGAGGGTTCGGCGTTCTTCGTCTCCTTTCGTCGAAGGCCGTCTTTCTTCGCGTTCTTCGCGTTCTTCGCGAAGGAGGTTGAAGGACTTAAGGTTCTGTCAAAACCTCTCAACGAATAACACACAAGAAGAAAAATGTTGGTCTTATTTTATTACATTCCAACAAACGAAAAAAACTAAGTTAAATAACGACCCATTAATTCATAGAATTAATTCAACGAATAAAATCGTCCAATTAAAAGGAGCGTTTAATAGATTAAGAAACGCCCCAGTTGACTTTCAATTAATAGGGGTTTTCGCGGGTGCGTTACTTAGCGGAAAAGAAACGGTGGGGCTCGTGCGGGCTCCACCTCACATATATCCTACCAAGAGGGTAGGATATTTTGAATTGTACCCTATCCGCTTAAACTCAGCTTAAGAAACTTTAAGTGGATTTAAGCGGCTTTAAGTGAAATAAAATAAAGTTTGTCGTACCACGTTATTTTATTTCTTAACTTAAAGCCCAAAAATTAAAAACCACACCCGAGCAAAAGCAACTCCGGAAGAGGCGTTTCTAAGCAAATAACGGCGTTGTGATTCCATCGGTGCCCTCGGAATTCGATTCTGAGCACCGGTTCAAAAGTTAGAAAAACCTGCTCGTTCGTTCACTGAACGTACCCGAGCCAAACTTCGGAAATTGATTCCGGGCACACCGGGCCTCGGAATCACATGCTATCAGAAACTGCGTTCTTGTAAAATTCCAAAGAAAATTAAGAAAAAAATTTCCTTGAAATTTACGGGTCTTTACATTACTCCCACCACAGGGCTTTACGTCCCCGTAAAGCTTCACCACAAACTTAGGGATACAAAGGCGGTACTGAGCACACATCTGAGCCTCCCGCTCCCAAGTGCTCTCCTGGAGGTTCCCGTGCTGCAATCTGATGCGCACAAGAGGAATCGATCGTCCACGTAGGACCCGCTCCTGTCGATCCTCGATCTCCACCGGGACCTCCGCAAAGGTCGCCCCATCATCAACGTCTAGCTCCCCATGGTCAATGATGTGTGTCGGGTCGTGCACGTATCTCCTCAGCTGAGATACGTGGAAGACGTCGTGCACCCGGTGCAACTGAGGTGGTAGAGCCAGGCGATAAGCCACCTCGACAATCCTGCTGAGGACCTGGAATGGTCCGATGAAGCGTGGAGACGACTACCGCCTCGGCCAAATCTCCATAATCCACGTCGAGGTGAGACACGCCAGAAGATGTGGTTGCCATCCTCGATCTCTAGTGGCCTCCGCCTTCTGTCAGCACAAGACTTTTGCCGGCTCTGAGCTGTCCTCATCCGCTCATGGATGACTTGGACCTTTATGGTCCTACAAGAGCTGCTGAGATTTCTTCTTTTCTGATAAGAGAAATTCGGTCTCATCCCCTGGATGAACCAAGTTCTTCACCTAATATAGTCAATCCCGACATGGATGATATTAATCCATACCAAGGATGACGTCGTAAGGCCTCGACGCTACTACCAAGAGATCCAACCGTTACTCTCACCTCCAAGGTTTGAGTCACACCGTCGGCATCAGTGTGTGGTAACTGGGTCTCCTCCAGTAGATGTCTCACGAGTGAGGGTCAAGTCAACAGTCTAAACTGGAACCTCTTAGTAACAACACAAAAGAGGACAGGAATGAAAACATCACAAGCTATGCGTCTTGTTTTTTTATTGCAACTCATAATACAAAGACACTACACAACAGCAAAAAGGAACTAGAAGTACAAAATACGTATCCACTAGTTCCGCTCCTGTCCATCTGCTCCCAGAGTTCCATGATCGAAGGCCTCAGCTGCTTGAATCTGAGATCTCCCATGTCCACCAGCTCCCTGCGGTCGGGGTGGACCTCCTGGTGGTGGTGGTGGAAACACCTCGAAGCGTCGTCCACCTCCAGCTGCATGGCCAGCTCCCCTGCCATGGTCTCCTGCTCCATGCGATCCACCTCGATCGAACCTCTGCCTCTGCCTGGGAGGTCCTTCGTTCATCTGCTGGTTATCCATATGGTGGGTCGGACAGTCACGATCCATGTGACCAACCCCGCCGTAGGAGTAACATTGTCCGCTCATGGTAAGTCGTTGTCCACCCCGGGTGCCTCGCACAATCGATCCTGTGTCACGTGGTCGACCACCGGTAGGTCTAGTCCTCTTGGACCCCTGCGTCATCTGTCTACTGCCCGCTGCAGAAGACTCTGCCGCATGCCGGCTAGTGGTGGGTCTTGCTACTGGAGACTGCTCAGCAAGGAAACTCTCCACTAAGAGGGCTCACTCCAACACTCTTGTCTGTGTCAGAATGCTGTGAGAAACAACTGAAGCTCTGATCTCTCGCCTGAGCCCCTGCTCGAAGGTTTGGGCCCTGAAGAATGGGTCCCGTACCATGTCCGTGGAATAGCGCGAGAGATCGGTAAACCTCGCCACGTACTGGGCTACTGTCATGCTGCCCTGCCGCAGCTGTAGTAGCTCCTGGATGCGCACCGCTTGGAGGGTGTCTGGGACGAACTCTGAGTGAAAAAGGATCTCAAAGTCCGTCCAAAGGAGTGATGCCTCTTCGTGCACCTGGAGCATCAAGCTCCACCATCTGCCTGCGGCCGCATGCAGGAGGCTCACTGCAAGGACCACCATAAGGTCTGCTGGTGTCCTCACTAACCGGAAAACTCGTACAACCACCTCCAGCCAGTCCTCGGCTGCCTAGGGGTCCGTCTCCCCGCGGAACCTGGGCGGTCGCTGGCGTTGGAACTCATGCAGTGCACTAAGGCGGCATGCATCGTCAGCGGATGGGGCTAAAAGCATCAGTGGCTGGGCGGGTAGAGGTATCGTCGGTGCCTCTGCTGTCAAAGGGCCCTGCACCGAGGCCTCGTCGCTCGGTGGGTTGTCGTCACGTACGACTCTCAGAACCCTAGGTGGCTGCCGTCGTGGGGCCATCCTAAAAAGAAACAGGTGCGCCACGGTCAGAACAGTATACCTGGTGAGCTGATATAAAGTAATCACAAAGAAAACTTGTGACACACATGCAATCAATGTTTTCGTGCATTAAGTCGGAAATCAGAAGTCAGGGTCCTGGTGTACGGATACGTCGGCCATCGCACCAACACTGGACTCCCTGGACTGATAACCACACTCAATACGCTCAACACTATTTCTTCACATAGTAGAAAGATCAGAGTCTGCGGTAGAACCGAACCCCTCTGATACCAATTTGTCACGACCCGTCCTCGGGGCCCGTGTCGTGACTACCCCAAGCCCGCCTTTCATAGGCCAGGGGATGGCGACTAGCACCAAGGCGTAAATCCCAGTAAAGGGAAGGCATTGCCTTGTAAAGTAAATAACAAACACCACAGAGCAAGCACGCAGAAGAAGTAAACACTAAGTAAAAGCTGGTACAACAGTAAGTGCGGAAGTAAGTGGGCCAGAATACAAACCCAAATTGGAAGTAAAGTACAACTCGAAAGGGAAAACAGCAACTGAAAAGTAAAGCCGCAACGTCGAGCCGTCCACTGGAATTCCCACCTGAAGGGTGGGTACAGATAGCCTCCACTGCTCCTCGGGTCCAGCCGACCGCTCCGAGTACGTCCCGCCCAGTGGTCCACCTCCAGGTACCGTCCTGCTCCGCAAGCCTCCACCACGACCAGCGCTGTCCGTCGTCTGCAACCAACACAACGTAGTGCGGGCATAGCCCGTGCAGGGGTGAGTATAAGCTACTCAGTAGGGACCCTGAGACCCCCAAAGGTCTCCCAGAATCCACAAAGTATAATCCACAAAGGAAAGATACAATCACGAAGTAACATCCGACACGGCTTAGGTATATGCCCATACATATACCTAAGTCATCAATTCTCGCTCGGCTCCAACATCTAAGCTCAAGTAAAACCCAGTCCACACAGGAAAGAAAAATGTAAATCCACACAGGATAGCACAACACAATCCACAAAGGAAAGCAAAACGTAAATCCACACAGGATAGCCCAACACCATCCACAAAGGAAAGAAAAATAGGGTTTCAGCTCATATAGGTATACTTCTTCATATGACGTTAGAGATGATCAGATGTAGCCACTGATTCATCAAAGCTGTCGGACCCACAAAGGATCTGTAGGTACTAACCCTTGCAATGACCCACACAGGATCGATCATGAAGTTGAACCCAAAACTATTGGGAAACTCCTTCTCCATCAAGTACAGTGGTTATGTCGCTACAACCAAGTGCTTCCCTCTCACCTTGGACTGCTGTAGTACTCCACCTATCGAGTACTGTGGGCCTGCTGCTACAACCAAGCACTTCCCACCATGGGTCTGCCGCTACAACCAAGCGCTCCCCCTCATAGCCTCTAGAGGTACTCCTTCTGTTGAGTACCATGGGTCAGCCGCTACAACCAAGCGCTCCTCCGTCGTGGGTCTGCCGCTACAACCAAGCGCTCCTCCGTCGTGGGTCCGCCGCTACAACCAAGCGCTCCCCCTCATAGCCTCCAGAGGTACTCCTTATGTTGAGTACCGCGGGTCTGCCGCTACAACCAAGCGCTCCTCCGTTGTGGGTCTGCCGCTACAACCAAGCGCTCACCACTGGGCTATCCGTAACACACCGAGTCGTTCGAACAGTAGTCGTCAAGTCTCAACCGGCTCTAGGGTTTCCGCCCACAGCATGCTCGTTCCGGGAGGGTCCACTCCACGAGCTAAGAGGTCGATGCATCAACTGACATGTAGTCCGGAGTTGACGTATCCCAAGATGTACCGTAGTGGTCACTGCCAAAAACACGGAGGATTCCCGTACTGTTTTCATCATCATCATAGTCGAATCCACTGAGGATCTCTGTATATTCCTCATCGTCACAGTAGTAGTCGCAGCCAGCTCTACGGTCCCCGCACACAGCAAGCTCGTTCGGGAGGGTCCGCTCCACGAGCTAAGAGGCTGATACATCAACTGACACATAGTCCAGAGTTGATGTATCCAAAAGTTCTGTATCGTCAACAGGAACTCAACGTCGCAGATGGCGCGTCAATCAGATGCCCGATCTGAGAGTTATTGGCTTTTTCGTCCCAGGGGCCCGGTTGGTTTTCAAGGAAAAACCAACCCGACCGTACTCCACCTGCAACCAAACCTTGGGCGGAGTAAGCCAAAATATCCGTCTCACTTAGAGGAATTCAACAAAGTCGACGGCACGTCAATCAGACGTCCGAAGCTCAAGATATGAGTGTTTCTGCTCCTAGGGCCCGGTTGGTTTCGTGTACGAACCAACCCGGCCGAACCCAAAGTATTCCGAAACCTTGAGTGTGATATACCGAAATGACCGTCTCGATCCAAGGATCGCATCGCCACTGACAGAGCGTAGTTCGGATGTTCGTAGCTCAAGTTATGAGAAAAATACCGAAAAGTTCCCGAAACGGGGGGTCTCGGCCCGGGCCGACCCGGCCCAACCCCCCCTGGGTCGGCCCGAACCGGGATGACCTGACCCGGGTCCAGGTCCGACCCGGATGGGCGCGACCCGGCCCGGCCCGGCCTGGGCACGACCCGGCCGGCGGGTCGGCCCGGCTCGGCTCGGCCGAGCGGCCGAGCAAGGGAACCGCGGCCCCCATGCGGGGGTCGTTCCGCGGTTCCCGAACGCGGCTTGAGCCGTGTCCCGCCTCCCGGTTCCGCGCGGCCGCGGAATTGTCTCGCCACCGCGGCTTCAGCCACGGCGAGTTTTTGCCGGCAGCGCGCCTGCGGAAGCTTCCGCGGGCCACCGGACGCGCACCGGTGGTCCGTTTTGCGTGCGGTCTTCGCCAGTCGTCCTCCCGGGATCCAATCTTCACTGCAAGGCCCTCAAATCGCCCTTGCGGCCCCGTTTGTCGTCGTCCGCCGTTCCGCACACCAACGAAAAACTGCGGAGGGTTGTCGGGCCGTGTTTGTTTGGCCCGCACCCTCCGCGTTAGGTGATAACAAACGGGATTAAAATATTCAACACATGAAAAACAGCAAGGCACAATTTTAATAAAATTAAAATTGAACTTTGATCCGGGTTCTTTGTTTTAGTTGAACAACCATGGGAATAAAATATTGTTCTCAAATAAAACCTCTACCTCGCCGTCGTCGTCAAGCGTGCGTTCTTCGCGGAATTGATCGTCGCGGAAGAAGAGGATCGTCGCGTCGCGGAAGAGCGTCGCGTCGTCGCGGTATACGGCGTCGCGTCGACGATCTCCGAGGGGTAAAGAAAACACACGGATTTAATTTACACGAATTAAATCCATGTCAAGTATAAAATCCACAAAGGAATTTAAAAGATTCGTAAACTCCTACCTCAACCGGATATTCGAAGATTTGTCGCGGAAGAAGGAACGTCGCAGAAGAACGTCGCAAGAGAAGAATTGTTGGCGTCGCGGAACACGGCGTCGTGTCGTCGATCTCCGAGGGTTCGGCGTTCTTCGTCGCCTTTCGTCGAAGGCCGGCGTTCTTCGCGTTCTTTGTGTTCTTCGCGAAGGAGGTTGAAGGACTTAAGGTTCTGTCAAAACCTCTCAACGAACAACACACAAGAAGAAAAATGTTGGTCTTATTTTATTAGATGCCAACAAACGAAAAAAACTAAGTCAAGTAACGACCCATTAATTCATAGAATTAATTCAACGAATAAAACCATCCAATTAAAAGGAGCGTTTAATAGATTAAGAAATGCCCCAGTTGACTTTCAATTAATAGGGGTTTTCGCGGGTGCGTTACTTAGCGAAAAAGAAACGGTGGGGATCGTGCGGGCCCCACCTCACATATATCCTACCAAGAGGGTAGGATATTTTGAATTGTACCTTATCCGCTTAAACTCAGCTTAAGCATCTTTAAGTGGCTTTAAGCGGATTTAAGTGAAATAAAATAAAGTTTGGCGTACCACGTTATTTTATTTCTTAACTTAAATCCCAAAAATTAAAAACCACACCCGAGCAAACACAACTCCGGAAGAGGCGTTTCTAAGCAAATACCGGCGCTGTGATTCCATCGGTGCCCTCGGAATTCGATTCCGAGCACCGGTTCAAAAGTTAGAAAAACTCGCTCGTTCGTTCACTGAACGTACCCGAGCCAAACTTCGGAAATTGATTCCGGGCACACCGGGCCTCGGAATCACGTGCCGTCAGAAACTGCGTTCTTATAAAATTCCAAAGAAAATTAAGAAAAAAATTTCCTTGAAATTTACGGGTCTTTACAAAGTCGTCGTGTCTGAGTTCTATGAAGACCTTTTGTACCTGTTGATTCTTGGATCGTTTTTAAATATTCTGTTAGGGTGTTTCCCGGAAGCAACATGTAGCAAGATCCGCCCCTTCAAAGGACACCCTAGCCCATTTTCAGGAGTATGGTGTTGATATGGGTTTATTTTAAAATCCCTTTTTGATGTAAATGATTCATTTTTTTTGGTGGTTATGTCTGGTGGTGTTTTTTTGTAATGAAAGGGGTGTTGTGTATCTTTTGGGAATCTTTGTTTTAATGGAAATGTATTTTGGTAATTTTTGAATTTTTTCATCTTGTTGTGAAGCGGCCTTCGTTGTGTGTTATGTGTTTTAATTGTGTATCATGTTCCTATTGTTTGGTTCCTCTTGGCGTTTTTTTCAATTGTTCCTGTTTGAAGGTCTGATGCTTGATGGATGGAGTTGGTTGGGCATTCTGTTAGAATTCTTAAATGGTGGGGAGTCCACTTAGGAATCTGGTGTTGAATAAAGTGAGCCCTCTCCTCTATTTTATATTGTTCATGTTTTAATTTGAGGAGTTTTTAGGTAGTTTCTATGTCTTCATGGGTTATCTAGTTTTGAGTTTTATTCCCCTTGGTAAACGATGGGCCCTTGGAGTAAGCCTAGTGGTTTTTGTTGTGGTAAGATATTCATCTTTATGGTTTGGGGTTCTTTGTTGTTTTTTAAGGAATGGGATGGGTCCAATGGATCATTACGGTTAAGAGGTGTGATTTTTTTTTGTTGGTGGTCGATATATTCTTTAGTTTGAGAAGTTGAACCATGCGAGTGTGTGAACCTTTGTCTTCTTAACCAATGAACTGGAAACTTTGAGGCTTTCTGGTGGAAGAAAGTGTAATGGTGGGGAGAATTTTCATGCCCCGGTTTTTATTTTTTCTTTTATTTCGGTTTATCTTTTTGTACTTGGTTTATCTCTCATGTTTTGGGTGTTTCGTATAAAAAAATTTGAATTTCAGGCTGTTTTCCTCTATTTCATGGTTTAGGTGCACTGTTAAGGTGTAACGTTGCGACCTCTAGAGGATGAGCTCCTTTGCAATTCATTTTGAACTTACATGGTTTGAGTTGCATGAGTTACACATGGTTTGACCCAAATTGTAAGGCTCCAAGGAGAAATTTGTTGGGTCCTTGGGTGTCTCTGGTCGGGGGAGCATGACCTAAGCATGGTTAGCCAAACCATGCGGAAGGCATTGACATGGTTCTACAATTTTTTATAGAACCATGTTGCATGGTTGACGCATGGTTTCTCAAACCATGCAGCCAAACCATGTGGGTTCCAGTGTTTTCAATAAGTGGGTGAATGGTTGGCACACAGTTTCGAAAACCGTGCGACCTAACCATGAATAGTTCCCATGTGTCTTAAAAATATGAAATGACCCTTCTACCCTTATAATATTTTAACCCCAAAAGGCCCCTTTTCCTCCCCTCTTGTCTCGAGAAACTCCAAGGTAGTCCCTCCCTTCCTCCCCGCACCTCCCTCCTCTCCAAGGGTGAATCCATGTGGATTTCTTCACGTTTTAGGGTGATTTCTCAAGGTATTCTCCATCTCTCATCTTCCTCTTCCCCCTTCCATTTTCTTGTTGGATACTCTTATCCCATGGTTCTGGTGGTCTAGGGTTCTTGTTTATTTAAGTTTAAATTGGAGGTTTTTTGTTTGTAAGGTTATTCTTTGGCGTTCTTGCTTCTTCGAACCCTCATAGTGTTGTTTTAAGTTGTCATCGTGGAAGCACTTGTGGTTTGATTTAGGTTTCTCTTTGCATCTGGCCTTTAAATTTAAGAATTGTTGATTACTTGCTTTTTGAACCTTCCTTGGATGTTAGTTAGTGATATGTAATTCTTATAATAAATGGTTGTTACAAAACAAAGTGATTTCCTTCTTGTTATGAAGTATTTGAAATTGTTTTACTAAATATCACACACCAAGTGTTTGATAAATTACCCAGTTTTCCTTTGTAAGTGGTTTATGGTTTCTAAAGTATGGTTTTGGTTTATAAATGTGTCTTCGTCGATTAAGTGTATCTCTAAATAGTTTTGGATTTATAAAAGGTATGTTTGGTTCTTTTGAAATGGTTGGTTACTCAAATATTTTTTGAGTCTTGTTTGGCACTTTCATAGGTTGGTCTTCTTTTGAAAACTCTCCTTGGATGACCCTCTTCCCTTGGTTGTGTTGAATGGTATGGGAAGTCCTAAGTATGGGACTCCCTTGTGAACTAATGGTTGAAAGTCAAAGTATTGTTCCTTAGGTGATTCAAGGGTTGGTTCTTATGTGCGTGTTTGTGCTATACATATATATACATGGTTGGTGGCTTGTTTGGTTTTGTTTGTCACACCCCTTCTTTAGAATTGACATGGGAACCTGACATAGCTAGTGGATTTTATGGGAATGGTTACTACACTATTTTAGATTATGCATTGGATACCATCCCTTAGTATGGACCTTGATCTGCTTTGGGATTGTGCCCCTCGGTTAGGCCAGGTAGGGTAAGACCGAGCATGTGGGCGGATTGTGCCCCTATGTTGTATATATTGTATTTCAAACATGGAATTGATGAATTTTTGTTTACATGAAATTCATTAGGAATAAACTATTTAGGCACGCCAACTGAGTTTTAATACTCGTTCCAATACCACATTCTCGTTTTTAGCTTATGGTGTAGGTTTCAGCTTGGTTTCTATCATAGTAGGCGATGTTGGGTTTTGGGATCGAAGAGTGACCCTCGGGGTCACATGGAGATTTAGTGGTCGTCATGTTCAGTTTGGGTTTTGATGTTCGTCTTAGTTGTATTTTCAGTTTATGTGTAGATGTTTTCCAACTATTTTGTTTATTTATTTTTGGGTCGCTCTGTTTACTTTCGCTGCTTCAATTTATTTTCATGGTTTGAAATAATTCCCATCGGTTCTCGTTGATTCCCTTGTCACGTGTCGCCAACCCGAGAGGATCGGGAATGCCTCCCGGGCCTTGTCGTGGGTAGGATCGGGTGACCGATTCAAGGTCGACTGAGGGTTGGTTCGTGACAGGGTGGTTGGCTGATGTATGACAGAGTTGTTCGGGCCTTTATTGCATTTATTTTATTATCTATCTTGTTTATATTTATTGCTTCCTCTTTGAATTTATTATGATGAGTGAATTTTTTTTGTTTTATTTCCCACTGTGTACTCTAACACATGGGGTATAGTCACCCCGTGATACCACCTTAGACCCTCACTGTTAGTCGAAAGCCTCTGAAGTTTGACGAGGTGTGCCTAAGAACTTGTAGTGAACTGAGTTGGGTACCAGTCAAGTGGACTCTAAAGCGGTACACTACATCAAGTGGCTCTAAAATTTCATAGTTTTGAAGTTAATAATGGTAAGGTTGAAATTCAATCAACCAATGAGATTTCAGATTTTTTTTTGGGATATTTTAAGCCTAATCTCTTTGGTTAACCCCTCTTTTAACCCTTTTAACTCTTATCGAGGTAACAAGATACTTAGTCTTTAAGGGTCAATAATGTCATTCTAAAAGGGAAAGTGGATCATAAATGGAAAATGGTTGATATTCTCGATCATTTCTGATTCACTTAATAAGGGATAATTTTTTAATGATTTACAAATCGATTAATTAAATAATATTTAACATAAAATATCCTTAAAGTCATTTTTAGGACTATTCACATAATTTGACTTTAAAAACATCAAGATTAACTTGGAGTTCAAATTTGAATACTTAAAACATTACTTACCTTTCATTTGGATCTAGAAAAATCATGAAAGACTTTAACTTATCCAAATCACATCACTTTTATCATTTTAATTTACTTTGATTTTTCCCAAACTTTCACAATCATTGCATCGTTGATGCGTAAGCATTCAAGGTAATTATATCACCACTAAAAATTATAAATAAATTGCTATCATAAATATAATTTAGTCATTTATAACCATTCATAATTTCTTTTTACCCCTAAGACAACATGTTAGATATATTAAAAGAAAGAGAGTGGATTTTGTAATTATTTTTTACTTAAAATAATATATATGTCATTATCAAAGAAAAATGACACTAAATTTCCTTCTTTACGGCAATAGGATGAGGTTTGTCAAAATCCACTCATACAATGAAATAAAGGAAACTGTTTGAGGGATTTTGAGACATTATCTCATAGTTTTAACACTGTTTAACTCATTTTATCCTTTACCGAGGTGTTAAACTTTTATCATGGTTAATGTTTATTGTGACTAAAAATGAAGAGGACCTCATTACCAAATTATAACATGTTGATCCCAAATATAGAATCCATTTTCAAAGATTTATTTTATCCTTTACTAAGGTGTTAAATTTTTTATCATTGTTACTATTCATTGTGATTAAAAAGGAAATGAACTTCATTACCAAATTAGAACATGTTGATCCCAAATATGGAATTCATTTTCTAAAATTCAATTTCCAAAAATGGTAAAAATCACTTTTAATAGAAGTTCACAAAACACAATGAAAACTCATTTTTAGAAAAATGATCGTTTTTAGCATAAAAATGATTATACACCAAAACTATACATATTGTTGATTCTCATGGAAATAATTGGATCATGCTTAATGAAGAGACTTATTTGACTTTCAAACCAAATCAAAATTGGAAGGAACCTTGTGAAAACTTGATTAAAATATAATTACCAAAAATAGTTTCTATCTAAATAAAAACATTACTTAGATTTTTAAAATACCAAACATAGATTTCTAAGTTCAACATTATATTTTAAATGAATTATATTACTTCCAAAATATATATATTTGTTCTATCAAAAATGTTTCAAAAACTTTCAAGTCATTCTTATATCATGATAATGTCATAAAAGTGTCATTATTTGTAAAATTGGGTCTTTTCACTATTCACCTGAAAACAACTATTTCTGAAAAATCCCAAAAAAAAATCACCCTAACCTAATTTTGATATGATTAATCGAAAAATGAAATTTAATTCATCAAATTCAAAATTCAAAATTTATAAGTGTAGCTTTTAAATGAAATATACAAAATATAAGGAAAACTTGCTTTTATAGAAAAATGACTCTTTAAAACTTTAATTGTTCCTAACCTTATGTGATTTAATTCTTATCATTCAAAATTGAATACTTATTTCATGGGCACTAATCAATAAATATGAATAAGAAAAACTTTTCAACACATATTTCATAATATGGTTACTCGTATTCATACTCATCAAACCAACGACTAGATTTTAACAACCAATTTTAAATAACAATATTTTCATAATATATCATGGTTCATTTATGTTCGGTGTTGCGTGTATACACTATCGAACATAGTATTTATTTAAAAAAAACTACATTCTAAAATTTCAGGGCGTTACAAGATCTAAATATCTTAACTGACAACAGAGGCTCATAACCAAAAAGGTTAAAGATTAGAAGAAGATTTGGTAATTGGTAAAAACTAATCTAACACTTGATTCACCCCCCCCCCCAATCTCAGGTGTCTGCATCTGCACCAATCCTCAGGTGCATTTCAAATTCTATCAAAAGTAATGTAGAAATTCAATTCTACTTAATGCAACTATAATTGGAGATGTAGATTATCGAACATAGTTTGACATATAACAATGTTCTAAAATCTCCCTATCAACTCACCATTTGAGTACTACTTCAACATATGAAGATCGAAATGTGATAAAGATTGAGGACTAATCTTGGAAGTAGCAAAAGAATGATTCACTAATGAAGGTTCAGTATCGAACGATTATAAATCAACATACTCTAAAGTTTGTAATTATTGAGTGCCATAGACTCAGAAATGGAGTATAAAATGAAGATTCAAGGTTACACAGTCCAAAGAGAGATTCATAAACTACCATTTGAGTACTACTTCAACATATGAAGATCGAAATGTGATAAAGATTGAGGACTAAACTTCGAAGTAGCAAAAGAATGATTCACTAATGAAGGTTCAAACGATTATAAATCAACATACTCTAATGTTTGTACTTATCGAGTGCCATAGACTCAGAGAGGGGGAAGGTATAAAAGGAAGATTCAAGGCTACACAGTCCAAAGAGAGATTCATCAAGATTCATTGGATATCAATCGGGGCAAGGATCAGATCAATCAATGAAACATGGAGATTCATGCATACAATGCTTTAAAGTTTCTTCATACCTTTTAACCATAAACACATTCCATATACAATAAACACTCTCTTGTCATTGAAGAATCTTTGGCCATGGACGAACTCAGACTTTTCTTCCCGTCCGCCCTTGGGCGTGTTCATCTGCTGCGCGAGCGCCACCCAAAATGCTTGAGAATGAAGCTCTCCGCGTATCGCGGGTAGTTCTTCCTGATCAGTCCCTTGATGCATTTCCAGTACGAGAAGTCTACCATTTCCCCGTTCTTGCCAACTATGAACAAACATCTCGTCTTTTCGAAATCTGGGTGATGCCCCAACTGGTTTTCAGATGCAAAACAGGATTCAGTGCTTCGAGATAAGAGTTCGTTGAACAAACATGCCAACTCGCAGGGCTTACCGTGATGTACTCGATTCCACATCCGATCTTCATCTCGTAGCGAGGATGGTACGGCAGCAGCCTCTCCCGAATTACACTTTCATGTTCAGTCGTCAGCCGATCGCCGCACTGGTACCTGCACAAGATCCAGGATACGAAACAGTTCAATCTGCGTTTCATGAACCCTAGAATTTGAAAATTGGAAACCGGATTTCGGAGACCTGGACCTCCCAGGAAACGGATCATGATCGTAGCGTTAACTGATCGAATCAGATCGTCAAACAAATCTCGAAAACCGCAAATGAAGCAGGCATACGAACATGATCAAGGAGCAAAAGAGGCGTGAAGGAAGGAGACGGGAACCTACTTTTCGGAGTGAAGAATCGTTCTGACCAAGCCGATGAGAGGCGCTGTTGCTTCTATAATCTCTCTCTCCCACCTCACCCGGTCGCTGCCCTCCCCACCGTCCAACCCTTTCACATCCGCCGAAGCCCCCTCCCTCAAATCAACACCGCCATCGTTCGGGAAGCAGACCTCGGCCTCCGTGCCCGAAATCAGACCTTCCACGCCCTCGCCATCGGTTCTGGCTCCAACGAACGCTGCTCGCAGCCGGGGCGCCGACCGGAACTGAATATGAGAAACAAGAGAAGGGCGCAGAAGCAGAGAGATGGGGTTTCTGGAGAAGGGAGCCCACGGGAGTGAGGGTAGAGAAATCAAAACCATGGCAGAACTTGACTGCTGCGGCTAAAACATGCAGCTCAAGATAAGTGCACTGCGTTGAACAGCCCCAGAGCCCGATCCCGAGAGGAGACAGGTGGAACAGATTGGGGAAGATGAAACCGATCATCACCCATATACAACGTCGTAATATATATATATATATAAACACATATAAACTTCACCCAATAGTAGTATCAGAACGCGGGGGACCAACCACCCAGAGCGCTGCTTCAACAGATTTACTAGTAAGGAATTTCTGAATCCCATAGTTAAAGATCTTTATTATGATCATAAATGTTTAGAAGGAAGGATACGGTATTATGAGAACAAAGTCAGTTATATTTGACTTAAAAAGTATCATCAAATTCCAGAAGCCAGATTGGTTTTTGAAAACAAACCCGAAGTAATCGAGTTAGGACAGAAAGCCCAAGCAACTCGTGATAAGCTTGAGAATTTGAAGGTAGAAATCCGACGTACAGAATCTCACTTCAACAAACTATGTGGTTAGTCCAAAACCTAGAAAGAACACTAGGAGATCTAGAATGAGAAATATTTTGCTTTGAACAGTAAAATATGGCCGGAAGAGGATCTGGAGTCTAACCAAATATCTGAGATATTTGACAAAGGCTAGAAGGGAAAGCTTCAAGAGAAGCTTCCAATCAGCCTGATGCCACTATCTCTGATACGAATCCACACAGAGATACCAAAAGAGCAAGTTTATCAAGACGATATACTGTAGAAGATTACACATGTCCTTTAGCAGGAGAAGCTCAAGAATATCAGGAAGAAATTTCGAGTATTCCTCAAAGTATTCAGGAATACCAGAAACAGATCCATGATATTATTACTCGGGAGAAATGGGAACTTGTGGATATAGAACGTGTCTCCAAAAACCTAAATGAAAAGCTCAAGAGAGTTGAAGACCTACAAGCCAAACTTGAAGAAAATAGGAAAAAGAAAGAGAATAAGTTATCTCCCACCGAAAGACTCGGTGTAAAACCTTCGGAAGCCAAGCCAGTATGGCAGGCGATCTCCCAGAAACCAGTTCCTTGGGAAGGACAGAAAGGATCGTTCAAGGATTTGTTTCAGAAGATCAATAGGGAGGTTAATCCCTCATATCCTAGCTATATTCAGGAAGAATATAGGCCAAAGAAAACACATCCAGAAGGTGTTCCTCAATATGGGATGATTATAAAGCTAGACTGTGAAAAGGATTCGGGAGCCGCTATAGATGAATGGGCTCTAGACCTTAGATATTATATGTTATCAGTTGGTTTACAGTCGTGGACCATAGATAGTGCACTTAATTTCACTAGAGCTACCTTGAGAGGTAACACATGGAGATTTTGGGATATACTGCTGAGACACTCAGAAGTGAGAACAACTATCTAGGAATATGTTACATTCCCAATTAAAGTTATCCCAGTAGTAGCTAATTTCCTTAAACAAGAGTTTGCTGGAAATTCACTGGTAGATTGGGATGAAGAATTGGTAGAAAAAGTTAGAACAACTTTAACCAAAATCCAAATTTGTGACATGTGTTACTTAGAAAAATATCTTTGTGAGTTTCAACATTGGTATTATCTTCTTGGACCAGGAGATCAAGCATATGCTCTAGACGTATTTATCCAGAAGCTTCAAGGCAATTGGTCTAAAATTATTCAACAAGCGTTGAAGATTCTTCTTTTCCAGAGTGAAGATCTGCAAGGCACTCTAGGAGTTCGATCAGAAATAATAAGGCAGGTGATAAGACTCTATTGTATGCAGAGACATGTCTTACAATATGTAAGAAATATGTCATACATAAGTTCTTCTTGTAGCCCAAAAGTGGAGGGTGTTGCAAGAAGATATGGCTATGGTCCAACCAGGTTGGAGCTTGGAAGAACCCAACAAAGAACATTCAAAACACAGTGCCAGGATGACCAGTGTGAACAAAATAAATCGTTCAAGAATGTCTGGAAACGATTTGGAAAAAGAAAATCATTAAGTAGATTTTTAGGCAGAAAGCCAGAAAAATCTAAGCGATTTCTTAGACCAAATAGAATACAGAAAGATATGAGAGAAAACTTTAAGGCCAAATATGGTAAGTATCCCAGATACCCTAAAGGAAAATCTATATCCAGTCGTGATTGTTGTTGCTTCTGCGGCAAGAAGGGTCACAAAGCTGACAGTTTCCCAGATGCAGATAAAAGAAGGGGTAGTCTCAAAGCAATAATGATGGAAGATTCGCCAGAGATATTGTTTGAGCCTATATGGGGATAAGATATAGACTTAGATGATGAAAGTTATATTATTTATATTCAGAGTACTCAGAGGAGGAAGATTCTGTCCCAGATGAGGAAGAAGAAAATAACCATATATTGAGCCAGCTTCGAATAGCCATGATTCGAACAGAGGAAAGTGCATCTGAAGACTCTCCAGAACTAGTAAAACTAGAGAAGATAGAAGGAGATAAGGTTCATTCTTCAGAAACTAAAATCCATTCATAAGGAAGAGATTGTCAAGAATGGGAGATGCCCAGAGTTGATTGGTCTGAGGTATACCAGAACTCTTGGGTACCATATCGAGAAATGACCAAGATCTTTGAAGATGAAGAGACAGTTGAAGTCTATAAAATTGATAGAAGATTATTTTCAATTCCTTTTCTAAAACTAGAAAGAGTAAACAATAAAATCCAAAAAAATGATAAATATGTGCATTTTGGAATAATCCAGAAAGGAGTAGATCCTCTTGTCAGAAAATGACAAGATCTACAGTCCTAATTGCAGTTGTGGATGTCAGTTTAACCAATTTCTCCAATGCACTGTTAGGAGGAGCATGAGCAAATCTACATGCAGGAGCAGCATGGGTAAAGGTAATACTAGACTTGAATGTTGTTCTTATGGAAAGAAATATTAGTAGAACTCTATAAGTAAAGATCAACATGAGGAACTGGTAGAATACATTGGAATGTCCACCCGGCAGGAGATGTGTCAGATTAATTACTCACCTCTATGTGAAGTTCTATAATACTAGAAGACCAGCTCTAAGGAAAGGTGTGGAAAGATTTACACATCTTTTTCAAGATTAAGGAACATCAATTAGAGCAATGACACCACAGTTGATAAACCCCAAGAGGTTAACTTGACCTAGAGAATGGGTTTCACCAAATTCAGAGGAAGAAAGAAGGCAGAAGCTACTTATTCCAGATGTTATTAAACAAGTTGGAAATAGACTTGTCGTCTCTGAGGTTAGAGAATATGAAGATGATATTAGATCATAAGGATCTAGATCAGATAGATCATATTTTAAGATAAAAGACTTCAAATCAGAAATACTAGAAAACCATTTGGAAGATCCAAGGATCTCAATTTAAAAGGATGAAGGGACTTCAGTAGAAGCACATATAACATCAATTTCTAGAAGGATAGTTGGACAAAGGATTGTTCGACTACCTATCTATAAGGATAAAGAAACTCATGTAGGATATATGGGATCTTCATTACTCAGTGCAAAGATAGAGGAGTGGGATACAATAACAAAATTAATTATTAATGAAACGACATGTATTTCCCTAGTTGATACAGGATGTACATTCTCTTGTACAAGAATTCGATTTTCAGGAGTAACTTGGGAATCTTCAGAGTTGCAAGTTACAGTTAGTAATAATGCAACAATTTTGATTCAAGAAGTATCCAAATATTTTTAGATTGAACTCAATGGAAGAATACTTATAGAGAAAATGATTTGTTTTATTCCTCAATTTCCAGACGACTTCTTAATTGGAAATAGGTTCCTTAGAAAATATCAACCTGTAACGATATTTTTAGAAGGAATTATCATATACAACTATTTGATTCCAACCGCTTCTGAAAAAACCAGAATGGTTCTAGAGAAGAAAGTATCTAATATTAAAGTGTAAAACTATCCAGATGAAGATAGAGAATATCACAGAAAGATTGAGCAGTGGAAAGAACTAGTTATATTGAAAGTACCGAGGATTAATGAAGAAGAGGCATTGGCTAAGATAAAAGATTATTTATCAGAAAATTGGTCAGAAAACCCTCTCAAACTATGGCAGAAGGCAATGCCAGAAGCTACAATCACCCTTAAATATCCTAATACAGTGATCAGAAGTAAGAGAATTGCCTATCCAGATGAGATGGTTAAGAAATTTTAGAAACAAATCCAGAATTTATCAATCTTGGATTAATCAGGCACAACAAAATTCCATACAGGAGTGTGACATTCATGGTAAGAATCATGTAGAAAAATAGCATGGTATGGACAGAATGGTTATAGATTATTGTGATATTAATTATGCTACAAAGGATGATGGCTCCAATCTTCCTAACCAAGAAGCTTTGAGAAGCATGATTAGGAATGAAATACCAATGGTATATTCTAAGTTTGATCTCAAGTCAAGATATTGGCAGATAAATATCAAAGAAGAGGCTATACCATTGACAACATTTACAACTCCAATTGGCTTCTTTGAATGGCTAGTTATTCCATTTATACTCAAGAATGCACCAGTAATATTCTAGAGAAGAATGGATAAGGCATTCAGTAGATTAGCACAGTTCGTGGCAGTCTATATTGATGATGTGCTTGTATTTAGTAAAGACACAAAAGAGCATATAAAACATTTGCAGTAGGTTTCTAAAGTTTTCAGAGAAGAAGGGATGATGCTTTGAGAACAAAAGATCATTTAGATTAAACCAAAGATAGAATTCTTGGGATTTCAAATCCAAGGAAGTAGAGGAAATCTTCAACCGCATATTGTAGAAAAGCTGTAAACTTTCCCCAGTGAGCTTACAGATCAAAAACAGATACATGTATTTCTTGGTATACTAAGTTATTCCAAAGCATACATTAGAGATTTAGAAAAAATATCAGTTCCAATATAGAAAAAGGTATCTAGTAATGTACCTTGGGATTGGATAGAAAAATATTTTGAAGTAATCGGAATTTTGAAGCAGAAAGCACAGAATCTCCTAGAATTGAAGTATCTAGATGGGAGTGAAGATCAGCTTGTCTTGGAAACAGATGCATCAGACTTAGCATGGGGATGTATCTTAAATATAAGGAAAAAACCATAATGATAGTATCAGTAGATACTGGAGGGTATGTTTTAACAAGGTAGAGATGAATTATCCTGTATATGAAAGATAATTTCTTGCAGTCCTTAAAGGAATTAGGGCTAACAAGCTTTTCTTGGGAAAACATTTCACTATAAGAACATATAGTTCTTATATAAATAATTTTATTAGAATTAAATTAAAAAGGTTTACCCAAGCACGACTTGTACGGTGGAGGAATGAATTTCAATACTATAAATTTAATATAGAAAATATTAAAGGAAAAGATAATGTCATTCTAGATGCACTAACACTCTATTTTAAATCTTGCAGGTGCAATGGATGAAAGTAGAAAATCAAGAATATGCCATGTTTGCTGTGATAATCATTCTATGGTAGAATTCCCAATTATCAAAGAAATGAATGAAAGGGTTGATAAACCTAAACAAAGAAAGTAGATTCTAGCAGATAATCACCTTTAGAATAAGGGATCTTCATCCAGTAAGGTTGAAAGACCAGAAAGAACAGGTTCCTCAGCTAGAAAGGATGAAAAACCAAGAAATTCTTCAAATAGACCTCTAGAAAACAAGTCTAAGGATAAAAGTAATATTGAATTCTTTGTATGTGGTTAAAAAGTCCATTACAACACTCAATGTGCAGATAATCCGAGAAACAGGAAGGCTCAAAAGAACCAGAAGGTTGAGACAAATGGAATCTCTAAAGGAAGAGAGAAAACCATTAAGAGTTGGGATGATCATGTAGATGAAGAACTTAAAAAGCATCAAAGGTCTCAAAAAGAACCTTAACAACAAAATGATCAGGAAGAACAAGATCAAGAAGGTTTGGATGATGAGATTGATGAAGAGCCCAATCCAGTAAAGGAAATATAGAAATATTTGCAAAGGATTCCAAATATTTCAAGAAATAAGTCCACATCCATTTATAATCTGATCTCGAAAAGTAAAGATGATCGGATATTCAAAAGAGGTCTAAACCATGTTTTGGACATGCTTGAAGAATCTGAAGATCTTATAGAGGATTATAAAAAGATTGATCGAGATATTATCATTATGATCATCACTAAAGTGATCAGGATGAAGGTCTATGTTTCGGGTCTCCTTGAAAAAGTTAGGAGAATTAAGGAAACAAGCATGGAAGAATATGTAGTTTTGAAGAGGTTTTGGAGAATGTCAAGAACATGGATTCCAAAACTCCATATACCATATACGACATTAGAACTAGAAGAGTTCATTTAATGTTATAATGCTTTCAGCATGGGAGTATTACAGTTTTTGGGATTTAAGAAAATAAATTTCACATTCAATTGGGTACCCAGGATGGTGAGAACAATTCTGAACAAAGAATATCCAAGTTTGTTATGGTGGGTTGCACATATTGAACCTATCAGATTAGTAGACAGAGTGGTTATGCTATGGAATTTTTACCCAAGGAACTGGACTAAAGGACCTGTCCAGAAAGCGTTTGAAGACTCTCAATTTAGCGATGAAGATCCACTACTAGAAAAACAGGTATTTGCGATGGGGGCCCGTCGCAAATAGCCCGTTGCTGAAAACGGCGTCGCAACAACACTTATTTGCGACGGGCCCGTCGCTAAAGCCGTTTTTTGCGATGGTCATTCTCCCCGTCGCAAATAGTACTCCGTATTTTTGTAAAAAACTTTTAAAATAGTTTTTGCGACGGGCCCGTCGCAAATACCTTTTGCGACGGTACCGTCGCAAAAACTATTTTTTTAAAAAAATAAAAAACTATTAATAATACTAGTATTTGCGATGGGCATAGTATCCCGTCGCAAAAACTATTTTAAAAAAATAATAAAAAACTATTAATAATACTAGTATTTGCGACGGGCATAGTATCCCGTCGCAAATACTATAAAAAAAATAAAAAAAATAAATTATTAATAAATTATTTTCATTAATATAATAATAGAATTATAATTCACAAATAAAAATAATAAAGTATTAATAAATTATTTTAATTAATATAATAATAATAGAATTATAATTCAAAAATAAAAAATAATAGAATATTAATAAATGATTTAATTAATATAATAATATTAGAATTATAATTCATAAATAAAAAAAATATTAATAATTTATTTTAATTAATATAAAAATAATAGAATTATTTTACATTCAAATATTAAAATAATTCAAGTATTACAAAAAATATAATTAAATTATAATATTATAAAATTTTAATATATATATAAAATTTAATATTATAAAATATAAATAATATTATTATTCATATTAATATTGTTATTTAAAAATATAATATTATTAATATTTTATAATGAGACAGAAACTATGAATAGAAAAAAATAATAATTTGATTTCACAAATTTTATAACATAAGTACAATCTCTAATCTGAAGGAGGGGGGGAGGTGGGGGATCTGCAGATGGTGGTGGAGGAAACTCCATCCCTAAAGCATGAGTGAGTCGGCGCATGTACTCCATCTGCTCCTGATGCTGCTGCTGCCACCGACTCGCCTGCTCCTCGTACAGCTGCTGCTGGCGTCGACGCTCCTCCTCATGCTGCTGACGCATCTGCTCCTGCTCCTGTCGGAGACTCTCTATCTGTGCAGTCTGAGATCGCAACTGATCCTCATACTGTGTAGTAGAAGAAGATGCACGAACTCCTCTCGAGCTGGATGCCGACATCGCAGCACTGCCATAATAATCTCCGGGAGTCAGTCGAGAGCCGATACCAACTACCCGGCCCTTCTCGAAGGCATACTGGGTGGCCTGCATCCATGCCGCTTCATCAAACTGATGGGCAGTGGTCTGATCTGATGACGCGGCCTGACTCTCAGGCCGGGCCTGTGACGCTGCGGCCTCATATGACTCCTATAGTTGCAATTTAAAATTAAAATTGTGAATATATTATATGCAGTTAATTTTTAAACTTGAAAACAAATAATACTGACCACGATGTGATGCTGACGATCACCTCTGAGCTCCCCAGTAGCAGGATCACTATACATCCTCTGATATACGTCGTACTCTGTAATATCGGGGTGCTCGACAGCCTATAAGAATAAAAAATAAACTGTTAATATTTATAGTTATATAAAATAATTATAAATAATGTACGTACCAGATGCTGTCTATGAGTACTGAAAGAATGACTCCCAGCTCGATGAGTCATCTCCTGTCTTCCCCGATTATGCCTCCCCACCGATGATCTCCTCTGAAAGGCACCACTCAACCAGTGCGCACATAATCCATCCCATACATGGGATGAAATATACTCTGGTCGGTGTGCTCTACATGACTCGTCAAAATCTGACACTCCTGCTTTCTTCATCGCAGCTTTTCTTAAATTGTGCAAAAACTGACGAAGGCGATCACGCATGGCCACCTCCCATGCCTCGTGGATGGCGTCACGCATGGTATCCTCGATCGGATACCATAAACCCTACAAATAAATCAAAATATCAAGTTAGAAATGAAATAATTTTCAAAATAAAAATTATTTATTTACGTACGTACCAACCAATGGACGAACATGGCCTACTGCACATCAATGGGAATCTACTCCCATGTGGTCCACGGCTGAGAGAAATAGTTGCGCAAAATAGCGCTGCCCTGTCCGACTGCTATATGCGGAAAACTGAAAAAATAATAAACATTTATTATGTGAATAGATTAATGAAATCTTAGTCAAATCCACAGGTTATCACACAGGTTATCACACCTCCGTGTGCGTGGATCAAACCCAAGACGTGGACATCGCTCGGGGATGGGGCCAGGAATCATCAATCGTGCAAGACCGCGCCCCCTCCGCGTACTCCCTGGAGCACCTGCAGGCTGAGGGTCATCTGTCAGCAACTCATCCGCATCAAAAGTCAGGTCAGCATCCGCCAACTCACGAAATGTGGCGTCGTCCATCTGAAACAGAAAATATTAATGTTATCAAATAATTGATAATTACTATTATATATACATATATACATATTATGATTGTATATAAATACCATGAAATGCTATCAGTGTTCATCTTCATCATCATCTTCATATATGTCAATGTCATCTTCATATTCCTCCTCAACATCATCGATATCCATTCGAGTTACAGTTGCTTCATCTCTTACCATTTCAAATTCATATGTGACATCATTAACATCATCTTCATCACCGACTCTTAAATGTGGGGTGTCGTCATCGATACTCATGTCTCTTTGTAAAAAAGATTGATTTTGAGTACTCTCTTGAAAAACTTCAATTCTTTGCACATTAGTGAAAGCACATTCACTTTGACTAAACTGATTGTCTCGAATTTTGATTTTTATTACACTCCACCAATCGGTCAATTCTCTTGATGTTGCACAGTACTTTGCGTAATAAACTTGATATGCCTGTTGAGCCAATAAGAATGGTTCATTTACTGTGAGAACACTTTTACATTTAATATCGATGATTCCATGAGTCGGATGAACACGCACGCCTCTCTCTGTATCCAACCACTGACATTTGAATATGGTTATGTAATGTTGTCCAAGATAACAGAGTTCAATGATTTCATCAAGTATGCCATAAAAGTCAACTTCATTTTCTCGATGATGATATCCTCTCAAGCTAACTCCACTGTTCATTGTTTTTTTCGATTCCCCATATGCATGTGTGTGGAATCGAAATCCGTTCACCACATATGCATTATAAGTTTTAACAAGTTTGGAAGGTGGGTTACTCAATACACACAGCCGTTTGTCAATTTTATCAGCATGTCGAGACACCTGAAAATTTGTGAAATAATTATCAATATAGTAAACTATACATTGAATGAGTTGCTAAAAGATAAAGAATTTATGTTACCAGTTTTTGAAACCACTAAGAGAAATTTTTCAGTCGACGTTCTTCGAGAGCAGCTACTGTAATTTGTGGAATTTGTTTCCTGATATGATTATCATACAACCTATAAAAACCAAAGTTATTTACTGTAACATAAATGATAGAATAAGTGATATAAACACTTACAGTACAACTGATGTCATCTCTTCACAGTTGAGCAGAACATACGTATGATCTCTCTGATGTTCATCATCTGAAAGCCAGCGTTCATAAACTCCACCGAAACCAAGCTCTGACTGGTTGAAAATAGATAATTGATTGTCGATTTCATCAATATTCCTCTCGTTCCGTCCCATTCGGTTGTGTTTTGAAGGATACTCAGATTCAAAATAATAGGAGCAGAAAAAAGATATTTCCTCTTGCAAATAAGCTTCTACAATAGATCCTTCAACAGATGCTTTGTTACGTACTTTTCTTTTCAATTTTTGCATGCATCTTTCAAATGGGTACATCCATCGAAACTGTACCGGACCTCCACATTTGGATTCATATGGAAAATGTAACATCAAATGTTCCATTGAGTCGAAGAAATACGGCGGAAATATTTTTTCCAGTTTACATATAATTACAACAACATCTTTTTCAAGTTTTCCTAGAGCATCATAATCTGCCGTAGCCGCACAAATTTCCCAAAAAAAATGAGACATGTCTGTTATGGAATCCCAAATCACAGAATTCAACAGGCCTCTTAATCCAATGGGTAGAAGTCTCTCCATTATAACATGACAATCATGACTTTTTAATCCAGTAATATGACCATTCTTTACACATCTACCCAAATTAGAAGCACAGCCATCTGGAAGTCTCAAATCTGCAATCCACTGATAAAATAATAAACGGTTTTCTTTAGACAGTGTATAAGCTGCTTTTGGTTTCAGTAACCTTTCTGTTCTGACATTCTCAAATAGTTCCAATTCTGGACACCTGCAAATTTGGGCAAGATCTAAACGTGCATTTACATTGTCTTTTCTCTTTCCTAGCGTATCCAAAACTGTATGAAACAAATTATCAAAACAGTTCTTCTCAATATGCATGACATCTAACATGTGTCGGACCAACAGATCAGACCAATATGGCAAATCCCAAAATATGCTACGTTTAATCCAATTGTGTTCTTTCCCAAAACCAGAAATTTTCTGTTGGTTTATTGTGGGACCAAAAGTGATGGGGGGTAATGAAAATACAACTGATTTTAACTACGAACCTGATAGCATTTTTGGAGGTCCATCCCTTTCAACTGTTCCTTTTCTGAAATGAGATCTGTTTCTGCGAAAAGGATGATCAGTTGGAAGAAATCTGCGATGACAGTCAAAATAACAAGGTTTCTTTCCATGAATGAGCATAAATGCTTTGTTCTCTCCCATATAGTAAGGACATGATTTCTGACCATGTGTACTCCAGCCAGATAACATCCCATAAGCCGGGAAGTCACTTATTGTCCACATCAATGCTGCTCTCAGTATGAAATTCTGTTTCGTTGCAACATCATATGTACTGACACCAATACTCCACAATAAATTTAATTCATCAATCAATGGCTTCAAATAAACATCAATATTTTTCTTCGGATGTCCTGGAATTAGTAAAGTCAAAAAGATATATGGCTCCTTCATCAACATCCATGGAGGTAAATTGTAAGGAGTTAAAAAAACAGGCCAACATGAATATTGACTACCATAAGATCCAAACGGACAGAAACCATCAGTGGAAAGGCCCAGTCGAACATTTCTAGCTTCTAAAGCAAAGGATGGATGCACTCTATCAAACCAGACCTCTCGTGTTGTCCTTCTTTATATCTCAGTTGCCCACATGTAGGACAACTATCCAACGACTCATTTTCCCCAGAATATAAAATGCAGTCATTTGAACATGCATGAATCTTCTGACAAGTAAGTCCCAAATTTCGAACCAGCCTCTTACTCTCATAGTAATTTGCAGGTAAAACATTTCCTTCGGGTAACAGTGTTTTCAGCAAAGAAAATATCTGGTCAAAACAGGTGTTTGACATTCCGTTATCTGATTTGATAGCCATAAATTTTGCAACTGCTTCTAATTTGCTCATCTTGCAGCCAGGATATAATGCATCCTCAGCAGATTTCAACAACTCATAAAATTCAGACGATGCCAACTCAGGATTTGAAGCTATATCAGCCGGAGTTTCTGTATGTTGAACAGATGAACCTGCAACATCATGTACTAAATCTTGAAACCAGGATGGATCCAAAATCAAGTTGGTATCACCTGCTCTGGAACTACGTTCACCGTGTTGATACCAAAAAACATAATCTGGTTGAAAACCAAAACGCAAGAGATGTTCTCCCACTTTGTCAAACGTGTCAAACGTTCTCAATGCACATTTTCTGCAAGGACATTTTATTTTGCCTTCTGAAACAAATTCTGAATTTGATGCCACAAATGATAAAAAAGTCTCCACACCCTCAACATATACTGGATTTAAACCAGAACCGTTTGGATTTCTACGTTGATTTATCCATATGCGGTCACCTAATAATGATTGTTGACGACCTCGTTGTTCCATATTTCTCTATAAAATATAAAAGCATTACTGGTTTTGAATAATTTGTTAGAAAAAACACTCAAGTAAAGATTGAATATATTGAGAATAAAGCAAAACATGTTACAAATATTGATAATTTTAATATTATATTGATTTTTTATTATTTTAATAATACTAATATAATTTTTTTCATAAACATTAATTATATAATAATAACATTATTACATTATTAGTATATTTTATTATTAATATTAAAATAACATAATTTTTTATATTATATACAATTCTCCTTTCATCTGTGTGTTTAACATTCTGTCTCCACATGTAATATTTGCATTCACTTTCACCTCTCCATTGGCGAGTAGGTTGATAATTTTGAAAAAGAATGCGAATATTACATGTGGAGACAGAAAACACACAGATGAAAAGAGAATTGTATATAATATAGAAAATTATATTATTTTAATATTAATAATAAAATATACAAATAATGTACTAATTATTGGTAATTATTACTAATTATTACTAATTATTGGTAATTATTACTAATTATTACTAATTATTGGTAATTATTACTAATTATTACTAATTATTAGTAATTATTACTAATTATTGGTAATTATTACTAATTATTGGTAATTATTACTAATTATTGGTAATTAATACTAATTATTGGTAATTAATACTAATTATTGGTAATTAATACTAATTATTGTTAATTATTACTAATTATTGGTAATTATTACTAATTATTGGTAATTATTACTAATTATTGGTAATTATTACTAATTATTGGTAATTATTACTAATTATTGGTAATTATTACTAATTATTGGTAATTATTACTAATTATTGGTAATTAATACTAATTATTGGTAATTAATACTAATTATTGGTAATTAATACTAATTATTGGTAATAAATACTAATTATTGGTAATTATTGATAATTATTGTTAATTATTGATAATTATTGCTAATTATTGGTAATTATTGCTAATTATTGTTAATTATTGATAATTATTGCTAATTATTGGTAATTATTGCTAATTATTGGTAATTATTGCTAATTATTACTAATTATTACTAATTATTGGTAATTATTACTAATTATTGGTAATTATTACTAATTATTGGTAATTAATACTAATTATTGGTAATTAATACTAATTATTACTAATTATTGTTAATTATTACTAATTATTACTAATTATTGGTAATTATTGTTAATTATTACTAATTATTGGTAATTATTACTAATTATTGGTAATTATTACGAATTATTGGTAATTATTACTAATTATTACTAATTATTACTAATTATTACTAATTATTGGTAATTATTACTAATTATTGGTAATTATTACTAATTATTGGTAATTATTCCTAATTATTGGTAATTATTACTAATTATTGGTAATTATTACTAATTATTACTAATTATTGGTAATTATTACTAATTATTGGTAATTATTACTAATTATTGGTAATTAATACTAATTATTGGTAATTAATACTAATTATTGGTAATTAATACTAATTATTGGTAATTAATACTAATTATTACTAATTATTGGTAATTATTGATAATTATTACTACTTATTGGTAATTATTGATAATTATTACGAATTATTGGTAATTATTATTAATTATTGGTAATTATTACTAATTATTGGTAATTATTACTAATTATTGGTAATTATTACTAATTATTGGTAATTATTACTAATTATTGGTAATTATTACTAATTATTGGTAATTATTACTAATTATTGGTAATTATTACTAATTATTGGTAATTATTACTAATTATTACTAATTATTGATAATTATTGGTAATTGTTCCTAATTATTGGTAATTATTACTAATTATTGGTAATTAATACTAATTATTGGTAATAAATACTAATAATTGGTAATAAATACTAATTATTGGTAATTAATACTAATTATTGGTAATTATTGGTAATTATTGTTAATTATTGGTAATTATTACTAATTATTGGTAATTATTGCTAATTATTACTAATTATTACTAATTATTGGTAATTATTACTAATTATTGGTAATTATTACTAATTATTGGTAATTAATACTAATTATTACTAATTATTACTAATTATTACTAATTATTACTAATTATTGGTAATTATTGTTAATTATTACTAATTATTGGTAATTATTACTAATTATTGGTAATTATTACTAATTATTGGTAATTATTACTAATTATTGGTAATTATTCTTAATTATTACTAATTATTAATAATTATTACTAATTATTGGTAATTATTATTAATTATTACCAATTATTACTAATTATTGGTAATTATTATTAATTATTACCAATTATTGGTAATTATTGATAATTATTACTAATCATTGGTAATTATTGGTAATTATTGGTAAATATTGGTAAATATTGGTAATTATTGATAAATATTGGTAATTATTGGTAATTATTGGTAATTATTACTAATTATTGGTAATTATTACTAATTATTGGTAATTAATACTAATTATTACTAATTATTACTAATTATTGGTAATTATTCCTAATTTTTACTAATTATTACTAATTATTACTAATTATTACTAATTATTACTAATTATTGGCAATTATTACTAATTATTACTAATTTTTACTAATTATTACTAATTATTGGTAATTATTACTAATTATTACTAATTATTACTAATTATTAGTAATTATTACGAATTATTACTAATTATTGGTAATTATTCCTAATTATTACTAATTATTACTATTTATTACTATTTACCTGTAATTATTGGTAATTATTGGTAATTATTCCTAATTATTGGTAATTATTACTAATTATTGGTAATTATTACTAATTATTGATAATTATTACTAATTATTGGTAATTATTACTAATTATTGGTAATTATTACTAATTATTGGTAATTATTACTAATTATTGGTAATTAATACTAATTATTGGTAATTAATACTAATTATTACTAATTATTGGTAATTATTGATAATTATTACTACTTATTGGTAATTATTACTAATTATTGGTAATTATTACTAATTATTGGTAATTATTACTAATTATTGGTAATTATTACTAATTATTGGTAATTATTACTAATTATTGGTAATTATTACTAATTATTGGTAATTATTACTAATTATTGGTAATTATTACTAATTATTGGTAATTATTGGTAATTGTTCCTAATTATTAGTAATTAAATGAATAATTACTAATAATTAGGAATAATTACCAATAATTACAAATAATAACATTATTAGTATATTTTATTATTAATATTAAAATAATATAATTTTCTAATTTATATACAATTCTCCTTTCATCTGTGCGTTTTCTATCTCCACATACAAATAATACATGTGAAGACAGCAAACACACAGATGAAAAGAGAACTGTATATATATAAAAAATTATATTATTTTAATATTAATAATAAAATAGACTAATAATGTAATAATGTTATTATCCCTAATTATTGGTATTTATTACTAATTATTAATATTTATTCTTAATTATTAAAAATTATTACTAATTATTCCTAATTACCATTAACTATGAACAATACTAATAATTTAAATTTATTAAGTAATAAAACAATATAAACATAATTAAATTACAACTAATTAAGAATAATTGAAACTAATAAAAAATTAAAAATAAATATTAAATTAAATTGAACATAAATACCTTGAAAATTGATCTGCTCTGATCGTTCTTCAAAACTTTAATATCAGCTCCGGAGAAAAAAATTAAACTGAAGAAAAACTGAACTTTAGAAATATAACTTTGAGAGAAGAAGAAGATGGAATTTGAGAATGTTTTGAAAAAAACGGATGAGGGTATTTATAGGTTAGATTATTTGCGACGGGTCTCGTCGCAAATACCTTAGCCAACATTTATTACGGTCAACGGGTAAATAGTTATTTGCGACGGGTCCCGTCGCAAATAACCACCTGCCGACATACTATTTGCGACGGGGGAATATTCCCGTCGCAAATACCTTTTACCGCCGCCGGTTATTTGCGACGGGAATATTCCCCCGTCGCAAATAGTTTTCTCGCGATTTGGCGCGCAACGCGCGCCAGTTCTTTTGCGACGGGGAAAGCAATCCCGTCGCAAAAGCCTACTTATTTGCGACGGGTAAATACCCCCGTCGCAAATAAGTTTTTAACAGGACTATTTGCGACGGGATCTATTCCCGTCGCAAATAACCCGTCGCAATTGCTCATTTTTCCCGTAGTGATCGGCTAGAGTTCAGTTTGAACAAAAGTCATTACGAACATATCCAAATCACGTGAGAATTTATATGATTGAATCAAAATCAACAAGAAAATATTTTATTTTATTTGAAGGAGATAATGTGTTGGTCTCTATCAACTCTAGAGACATGAAACATGTAGAGATGGCACATCTAACAGACTTTGCGATGGAGGCAGTCCCAATTCTTGAAGAACTCAAGATGTGGAAGGGACATAAAGAAGATATATTTATTGTCAGAGATCAAATCCAACATGCCATCAAAGAATTGATAAAAATGAAGGAGTCAGAGAAGGAAGTCTTGGTTGGATAAATTATTGATGCTCTATACGACTTGGAGGGATTCTAGACGCTGATCCATACATGATTCATACCCAGCATGGACGAGCGGATCAAATCAAACATGTCATTTATATAGTTTGTATTTATTGTGAAGTGTGTGGTGGAAGCCTCATAGTAGTGAGGTCCACCTTTTTCATTTTCTTTTTTGCTTTTGCTTTTGCGTGTCTTGTATCGAGTCAGCTTCTCGGGCAAGCTGAGCCCAAAGGCCTATATAAGGGACCTCTGACCCATTTGTTTAGAGAAGTGATTTGGAATAGAAATCAGAATGATTTCAGACATTCTCTCTCTAAATTATCTCTAAGCTTTTGTGTTATTCGTGTGAATCGATTCCCAAAATAATCCTGGGAAGTCAACGATAGGTAGTCCCCTTATCCTCTTCGTGGATAATGTTTTGCTGCTATTTGTGATTTTTGCATCCTTTTTGGACTCCCAAATCAGGACCTCATCGGAGACCTCATTGGAGACTTCACCCACTAGTGGTATCAGAGTGTGGGGGGGAGAACCAATTAGCCCGAGCGCTGCTTCAACAGATTTTCTAGTAAGGAATTTCTAGATCCCATGGTTAAAGGTCTTTATTATGAGGAGACACGTTTAGAAGTAAGGATATGGTATTAAAAGAACAAATCCAGTTCTATTTGGCTTAAAAAGTATCATCAAATTTCAGAAGCCAGATTGGATTTTGAAAACGAACTTGAAGTAATCGGGTTAGGGCAGAAATCTCTGGTAACTCGTGATAAGCTTGAGAAATTGAAGGTAGAAATCTGGCGTACAGAATCTCAACTTTGACAAGCTAGGTGGTTAGTCTAAAACCTAGAAAGAACACTATGATATCTAGAAGGATAATTATTTTGATTTGAACAATAATATATTACCGGAAGAGGATTTGGAGTCAAAACAAATATCTGAGATATTTGGAAAAGGCTAGAAGGGAAAGCTTCAAGAGAAGCTTCCAATCATCCCGATGCCATTGTCTCTGATACAAATCCACACAAAGATACTGAAAGAGAAAGTTTATCAAGACAATATACTGCAGAAGATTACGCATGGCCTTTAGAAGGAGAAGCTCAAGAATATCAAGAAGAAGTTTTGAGTATTCTTCAAAGTATCCAAGAATACCAGAAACAGATCCATGATATTATTACTCAGGATAAATGGGAACTTGGGGATATAAAACTTATCTCCAAAAACCTAAATGAAAATATCAAGAGAGTTGAATACCTACAATCCAAACTCAAAGAAAAGAGGAAAAAGAAAGAGAATAAGTTATCTCCCACCAAAAGACTCAATGTAAAACTTTGGGAATCCAAGACAGTATGGAAGGAAATCCCCCAGAAAGCTATTCCTTGGGAACGATAGAAAGAATCATTCAAGGATTTGTTTTATAAGATCAATAGGGAGGACAATCCCTCATATCCTAGCTATATTCAGAAAGAATATAGGACAAAGAAAACACATCCAGAAGGTGTTCCTCAACACAGGAAAATATTAAAGCTAGACTGTGAAAAGGATCCAGGAGCCACCATAGATGAATGGGTTCTAGAACTTAGATATTATATGCTATCAATTGGTTTACAGTCGTGGACCATATATAGTGAACTTAATTTTGCTGGAGATACCTTGAGAGGTAGTGCAGGGAGATTTTGGGATATGCTACTGAGACACTCAGAAGTGAGAATAGTTATACAGGAATATGTTACATTCCCAATTGAAGTTATCCCAGTAGTAGCTGATTTCCTTAAATAGAAGTTTGCAGGAAATTCACTGGTAGATTGCGATAGAGAATTGGTAGAAAAATCTAGCACAAATTTAACCAAAATCTAAATTTGTGACATGTGTTAATTTGAATAATATCTTTGTGAGTTTCAGCATTGGTATTATCTTCTTGGATCAGGAGATCAAGCATATTCTCTAGATGTATTTATCCAGAATCTTCTAGGAAGTTGGCCTGAAATTGTTCAACAAGCTTTGAAGACTCATCTTTCTAAGAGTGAAGATCTAAAAGACACTCTAGGAGTTCGAGTAGAAAAAATAAGGTAGGTGATAAGACTCTATTGTATGCATAGGCATGTCTTATAATATGTAAGAAATATGCCATACATGAGTTCTTCTTGTTGCCCAAAAGTGGAGGGTGTTGCAGGAAGATATGGTTGTGGTCCAACCAGGTAGGAGCTTGGAAGAACCCAGCAAAGAACATTCAAAACACAGTTCCAGGATGGCCGGTGTGAATGAAAGAAATTGTTCAAGAAGGTCTGGAAACAATTTGGAAAAGAAAATCATCATGTAGATTTTCAGGCAGAAAGCCAAAAAAATCTAAGCGATTTCTTAGACCAAATAGAATACAGAAGGATATAAGAGAAAAATTTAAGGCCAAATATGGGAATTATCCCAGATTCCCTAAAGGAAAATCTCTATCCAGTTGTGATTGTTGTTGGTTCTGCAGCAAGAAGGGTCACAGAGCTGACAGTTTCCCAGATGCAGATAAAATAAGGGGTAGTCTCAAAGCTATAATGACATAAGATTCATTAGAGATATTATTTGAGATTATATGGGGAGAATATATAGACTCAGATGATGAAAGTTTTTATTTTTTATATTTAGAGTACTCAGAGGAGTAAGATTCTTCCTTAGATAAGGAAGAAGAAAATAACCCTATTTTGAGCCAACTTCGAATAGCCATGATTCAAACAGGGGCAACTGCATCTAAAGACTCTCCAGAACTAGTAAAACTAGAGGAGATAGAAGGAGATCTGGTTCATTCTTCAGAAACTGAAATACATTCAGAAGGAAGAGATTATCCAGAATGGAAGATGCCCATAGTTGATTGGTCTGAGGTATACCAGAAGTCTTGGGTACCATATCAAGAAATGACCAAGAACTTTGAATATGAAGAGACAACTGAAGTCTATAAAATAGACAGAGGATTATTTTCAATGCCTTTGCTAAAACAAAAAATGGTTAACAAGGAAATCTAGAAAAATTCTAAGTATGTGCATTTTGGAATAATTCATATAAGAGTAGATCCTCTTTTCATAAAATGACAAGATCTACCAATCCTAATTGCAGTTGTGGATGACAGTTTATCCAATTTCTCCAATGCACAGTTAAGAGGAGCACGAGAAAATCTGCATGCAGGAGAAGCATGGGTAAAGGTAATACCAGACTTGTATGTTGTTCTTTTGGATAGAATTATTAATATAACTCTAGAAGTAAAGATCAACATGAGGAACTGGCAGAATACATTGAGATGTCCACTCGACAGGAGATGTGTCAGAGTAATTACTCGCCTCTATGTGAAGTTCTATAATACTGGAAGACCATCTTTAAAGAAATGTGTGGAAAGATTTACACATCATTTTCAAGATGAAGGAACATCAATTAGAGAAATGAAACCACAGGTGATAAACCCCAAGAGGCTAACTTGGCCTAGAGAATGGTTTTCACCAAATCCAGAGGAAGAAAGAAGGCAGAAGCTACTTATTCCAGATGTTATTAAACAAGTTGGAAATAGACTTGCCATCTCTGAGGTTAGAGAAGATGAAGATGATGTTAGATCCGAAGGATCAAGATCTAGCATATCAGATTTGAAGATAGAAGACTTCAAATCATAAATCCTTAAAAACCATTTTGAAGATCCAAGGATCTCAATTTGAAAGGATGAAGGTACTTCAATAAAAGAACCTAAAACATCAATTTCTTGAAGGATAGTTGGACAAAGGACCATTCGACTACCTATCTATAAGTATAAAGAAACTAATGTAGGATATATGTGATCTTCATTACTCAGTGAAAAGATAGAGGAGTGGGATACATTAGTAAAATTAAGTATTAATGAAACTACATGTATTGTCCTAGTTGATATAGGATATACATTATCTTGTACAAGAATCTGATTTTCAAGAGTAACCCAGGAATCTTCAGAGTTGCAAGTTACAGTTAGTAATAATGCAATAGTTATGATTCAAGAAGTAGCTAAGAATTTTCATATTGAACTCAATGGAAGAATATTTATAGATCAAATGCATTATTTTATTCCTCGATTTCTAGATAACTTCTTGATTGGAAATAGGTTCCTTATAAAATATCAACCTATTACGATATTTTCAGAAGGAATTATCCTCGAAAACTATTTGATTCAAACCGCTTCTGGAAAAACCAAATTGGTTCTAAAGAAGAAAGTATCTACTATTAAAGTGTAAAACTATCCAAATGAAGATAGAGAATACCATAGAAATATCGAGTAGTGGAAAGAACTAGTTAGATTTAAAGTACTGAGGATTAATGAAGAAGAGGAATTGGCTAAGATAAAAGATTATTTATCAAAAAATTGGTCAGAAAACCCTCTGAAACTATGGAATAAGGCAATTCCAGAAGCTACAATCACCCTTAAAGATCCTAGTACAATGATCCGAAGTAAGTTAATTTCCTATCCAAATGAAATGGTTAAGGAATTTGAGAAACAAATTCTAGAATTAATCAATCTTGGATTAATCAAGCCCAATGAAATTACTCACAGGAGTGCGACATTCATGGTAAGAATCAAGCAGAAAAATAGCATGGTAAGGCCAGAATAGTTATAGATTATTGTGATCTTAATTGTGATACAAAGTATGATGGATAAAATCTTCCTAACCAAGAAGCATTGAGAAGCAGGATTAGGAATGAAAGACCAATGGTATATTCTAAGTTTTATCTCTAGTCAGGATATTGGCAGATAAAGATCAAAGAAGAGGCTATACCATTGACAACATTTACAACGCCAGTTGGCTTGTTTGAATATATAGTTATGCCATTTAGACTCAAGAATTCACTAATAATATTCCAGAGAAGAATGGATAAGGCATTAAGTAGATTAGAACAGTTCTTGGAAGTCTGTATTGATGATGTGCTCATATTTAGTAAAGATACAGAAGAGCATATAAAACATTTGCAGCAGGTTGCTAAAGTTTTCATAGAAGAAGGGATGATACTTTTTGAACGAAAAATCATTTGGATGAAACCAAAGATAGAATTCTTGGGATTGAAAATCCAAGGAAGTAGAGAAAATTTTCAACCACATATTGTCTAAAAGTTGCAAACTTTCCCCAATGAGCTTACAGATCATAAGCTGAAACATGTGTTTCTTGGTATACTAAGTTATGCCAGAGCATACATTATAGATTTAGAAAATATCTCAGTTCCAATATAGAAAAAGGTATCCAATAAGGTACCTTGGTATTGGATAGAAAAAGATTCTGAAGTAATCAGAATTTTGAAGCAGAAAGCATATAATCTCCCAGAATTGGAGTATCCAGATGGGAGTGAAGATCATCTTATCTTAGAAATAGATGCATCAGACTCAAAATGGGGATGTGTCTTAAAGATAAGAAGAAACCATAATGATAGTATCAGTAGATACTGGAGTGGATGTTTTAACAAGGAAAAGAAGAATTATCCTATACATGAAAGAGAATTTCTTGCAGTCCTTAAAGGAATTAGGGATAACGAGATTTTCTTGGGAAAACCTTTTACTATAAGAACAGATAGTTCTTATTTAAAGAATTTTATGAGAATTAAATTAAAAAGTTTTACCCAGGAATGACTTTTATGGTGGAGGAATGAATTGAAATACTATAACTTTAATATAGAAAATATTAAAGGAAAAGATAATTTCATTCCAGATGCACTAACATGCTATTTTGACTCTTGCAGGTGCAATGGCCGAAGGTAGAAAATCAAAAATATACCTCGTTTGCATTGATAATCATTCTATGGTAGAATGACCGATTATCAAAGCAATGAATGAAAGGGTTGATAGACTTGAACAGAGAAAGGGGATTCTAGAAGAGAATCACCTTCAGAAAAAGAGATCTTCATCCAGTATGGTTTAAAGATCATAAAGCATAGGTTCCTCATCTATAAAGGCTGAATAACCAGGAAATGCTTCAAAGAGACCTCTAGACAGAAATTATAAGGATAAAAGTCACATTTAATGCTTTGTATATGGTTAGAAAGGCCATTACAATACTCAATGTGTAGATAATCTGAGAAATAGGAAGTCTCAGAAGAACAAGAAGGTTGAGACGAATGGAAGCTCTAAAATAAGAGAGAAAACCATTAAGATTTGGGCTAATCATGTAGACGAAGAACTTGAAAAGCATCAAAGGTCTCAGAAAGACCCTCAACGACAGAATGATAATAAAGAACAAGATTGATAAGGTCCGGATGATGAGCTTGATGAAGAGCCCAATCCAGTAAAGGAAATATGGAAATATTTTCAAATGATTCCAAATATTTCAAAAAATATGTCCACAACCATTTATAATATGATCCAAAAAAGTAAAGATGATCGGATATTCAAAAGAGTTCTGAACCATGTTTTGAACATGCTTGAAGAATATAAAGATCGTATGGAGGATTATAAAAAGATTGATCAAGATATGATCAGTATGATCATCACTGAAGAGATTAGGCTGAAGGTCTAAGTTTTGGGTCTCCTTGACAAAGTTAGAAGAATCAAGGAAACATGAAAGGAAGAATATCTTGTTTTGAAGAGGTTTTGGAGAATTTTGGGAATAGGGATTCCAAAAATCCATATACCAGATAAGGAATTAGAACCATAAGAGTTCATTGAATGCTAGAAAGCTTTCATCATGGGAGCAGTACAGTTTTTGGGATTTAAGAAAATAAATTCCACTTTGAATTGGGTACCCAGGATGGTGAGAACAGTTCTGAACAATTCATATCCAAATTTTTTATGGTGGGTTTCACATATTAAACCTATCAGATTAGTAGAAAGAGTGTTTATGCTATGGAATTTGTACCTAGGGCACTGGACTAAATGACCTGTCCAGAAAGCGTTCGAAGACTCGCAATTTAGCGATGAAGATCGGCTAGAGTTCAGTTTGAACAAAAGTCATTACGAACGTATCCAAATCACGTGGAGAATTTATCTGATTGAATCAAAATAAACAAGAAAATATTGTATATTCTTTGCAAGATACAATGTGTTGGTCTCTATCAACTCTAGAGACATGCAACATAAAGAGATGACACATCTGATAGACTTTTCAGTGGAGGCAGACATGATTCTTGAAGAACTCAAGATGTGGAAGGGACATAAAAAAGATATCTTTATTATCAGAGATCAAATCCAACACGCCATCAAATAATTGATAAAAATGAAGGAGCCGGAGAAGGAAGTCTCAGTTGAAGAAATGATTGATGCTCTATACGACTTGGAGGGATTCTAGATGTTGATCCAGACACACGTCATACCTGACATAGACGAGCAGATCAAATCAGACATGTCATTTATGTATTTTGTATTAATTGTGAAGTGTGTAGTGGAAGCCCCATAGTTGTGTAGACCTTTAGTTAATTCCATCACGAAATATTTAGTACAAAGTATGAAGAAAGAATTAGATTTTGTAATTTTATATGATTATACAAAATCTTTAACATTTCAAGACTTCAGAAATTAAAAATTAAGGAAAAGAATGAAAATGGGGTAAATTTAAATGGATTACGAAGGTGAGAAAATTCAAATAGGATTATCACTACAAAACAATAGGGTCTTAACAATGGTTCTGGAAACCACTGTGAATTATTATTATTTGTATATTATTTAAAATATATCGGGGATTTTATAAAATTGCCACTAATAATTATATTTACCGGTAGTTTTATTAAAATTGATACTATATACTTTCAAAAAACCTAATTTACCTTGCCCCTCCCCCACACCACCCCGACCCTCACGACACCGAACCCCCCCCCCCCCCCCTCGAGCACCCTGTCGACCCCCCCTCCCTCGACACCAACCCCCCCCCCCCCAACCACCGACCATTAACTCCCCCTCCCTCAATGTCTACCCCCTCCCTCGACACCTACCAACGATCCCCCCTTCCTCGACGTTGAACCCTAACCCCAAACCCCCTCCCTCATCAACGACATTTGACCCCCTCTGACCCCCAACCCTTCCTAAATACCGACCATAGCGATGTTCCCCGATGGGTCTTCACCAAAGACGGTGACCCCTATTCCCTATATCTTGGTGACTATCATCCCCAATAGATGATGTGCCCTAATCCCTTCCCCACTTCCCTGTATTCCTTCCTCCCACCTCAATTTCCCCTAATTATATCTAAGTCGGACGTTTCTAGGATGATATCCCCAACCTCCATGTTGTTTGTTTCCCTCTCCTTACTTCAGTGATCTTATTCCATTACATCTAATCTATAATTGTTAGAATTAATATTTATTCATTTATGTTTATATTCTTCATGTCTAATTGAATAATTTTGATGTTAAATTTGTGTTCTGTTGAATCAAGACCATACCCTGTTCAATGACGAAATTGGGAGATGTTAAAAATTTATTATAATTGTTTGATTAAACATTTATATCTTTACATCTAAATGTACAGGGAGAAGAGTGAAAATAAAATATCTATAGATAAAATTTGGATTAATTTATCTCAAAACACACATCAATATGCCAAGGGTTTGGAAGAATTTTTAGATTATTCAATTGAAAAACGATTAGTGGATGGAAGAATAAAATGTTTGTGTTCTGATCATAAATACAAATGATGGTTGAATAGAAACAAACTATATGAGCACTTGATATTTAAACAATTTCCTATTTGATATGTATGTTGGATTTCACATGGCGAATCAAATGTTATGGAAAGTCAAAATAATGACTATCCTGTCAATGAAACACAAAGTGACATGCTATAGGAGATTTCAGTTTAAAACTTGATAAATGATAAATTTGGATTTATAGGATACAATTCCCAAGATTTTAATAGATCAAAAAAACCTTCAGTTGATATCAAGTAGGTTAATCTTGGTTAGAACTCTAGTGACCAAAAAAATGAGTTTTATGAATTAGTTGAAGATGAAAAACAAGAAATATATCAATGGTATGCTAAGTATTCAAATTCTTCTTGTGTACTTAAGTTTTATCATATCAAGTGTCTCTATGTAATTACTAATAAAGCATTTTCTATGATTTTAGAGTTGCTTCATGATGCATTTAGTAAAGCTAAGATCCCTACATCATTCTATGAGATGAAGAAAATCATCAACAAACTTGGACTTGATTATACAAAGATACATGCATGTCCTAATAATTACATGGTTTACTGGGGAGAAGAGTCTGATAAAGAATAATACATAATATTTCATACAAGAAAATGGAGGTCAATGGAAAATAATGAGAGTAAAAATCAATGAACACCAGGAAGAAACAAAAGAAGAAAATTCCTGCAAAGGTATTGCATTACTTTCCTCTAAAACCACGCTTGCAAAGATTATTCATGTCGTTTAAGACTACATGTGACATGAAGTGGAATTCTTAGTATAGTAACAATGATTACATAATGAGACATTGAAAATATTCAACATCATGGAAGGTTTTTGATTCATTATATCAATATTTTTCATCGGATCCTAGGAATGTACATTTAGCATTGGATTCTGATGTTTTTAACCCTTTTGATACTTTAAGTACTAATTATAGCATTTTTTAGTTATTTTGATCTCCTATAACCTACATCCATGGATGTGTATGAAGAAGAAATCTTTCATTAATTCAATGATTTTTCCTATAAATAAAATGTTTGGAAATGAAATTGATGCATACCTTCAACCTCTAATCAAAGAATTGTGAGAATTATGGGATGATGGTGTGGAAAAATATAATACTTCAATGAGAAAACTAATCAAAATTCATGCTGCTTTAATGTGGGAAATTAGTAACATTCATGGACTATGAAACTTATCTGGTTAGAATACTCATACTGGTTTGGCTTGTTCAGTTTGTAATTTTGATTTTTAACCTCAATGATTACCTAATAGTAGCAAATGATTTTTATGTGTCATTGTCGATTTTTTGATGCTTTTCATAAATTCAGGTTTAACAAGACACAATTAAATGGAGATATTAAATTGAAAAAATCACTAAAGTTATTATCTGGTTTAGAAATATTAGGACAATCAATGAATGTAACTGTAGAATTTGGAAAATGTAATCAATTTAAATAAGGTGGGAAAAGGGTACGTGCTACAATATCTGAAGTAGTTGGAACACAAAAGTGGAAGAAAATGAGTATATTTGTCCAACTTCCCTATGGGGAGTTTAATTTTATACATCATAATATTGACATTATGAATATTGAGAAGAACTTCTATGACAATGTAATTTTTACATTTCTTAATGATCAGGGTAAATCGAAGGATCATATTAATGCTCATAAGGATTTGGAATCAATGAATATAAATAATGGTTTTTAGGAAAATTAGAATTCTAAGTATCCTTCAACTATTTTTACAATGAAAAATCATGATAAAGACATATTCCTTCAAAATTTAAAGAATATAAAAGTTCTATATAGATATTCAAGTAACATTTCAAGGAGTGTTGACTTAAAACATTAATAGATGCAGGGATTAAAAAGTCATGACTCACATATTCTGATGGATCAGTTGTTTCTGTTGGCATTGCATAATAGGTTACATGAAAAAGTAACTGCAATTCTATTTAACTTGTATACCTTTTTTAAAGATATTTTTGGTAAAACTCTAAATCCAGCTGAGCTTGATAAACTTCAAGAAAGAACTATTTTGACACTGTTATTTGTAGATGTTATTTCCCCCTTTATTCTTCAGAGTCATGATTCATTTGTCTGTTCATTTGGTTGAAGAAGCTAAACTCGGTGGAAAAATTTACTATCGATGGATGTATCTAATTGATAGGTACATTGGTATTATTTTTATTTTCATTGGTGAATTCAATTTTATCAAATCATTGTGTATTTTTTTAAAATATATTTATTATTTTTTTCATTAGGTACTTAGGTCTTTTGAAATCAAATGTGAGGAATAAAGATAAACCAGAAGGCTCTATTTCTGAAGGTTACATAGATGAATAGTGCATGAAATTCTGTTCTAAGTATTTGGATGGGATTGATACTAGATTCAATCATGTTGGACATGTTGATGACATCTCTACTAATTCTTGTACTAAACACTAGTCATCGGTATTTCCAACTATTGGGTGACCAATTGTAAAAAGTCCAAATTTTACACAAACTGAATTGGAGTTGATACAAGAACATATATATATGCTACTCAATAGTATTATTGTAGAACCATTTATTGAATAATTATGATTTCAAACAAATAGGCGACTAAGGGGTTGAGCTCGAAATGAGACGGAATTAAAAAAACTGTTAATAAGGAGATTGTTGAATGGTTCGCCCACCGTGTTAGTATATACTCATATTCATATTATTAAAATGTAGTTGTTTTGTCTATGTTAAAAGTAACACCTTATATCTTCTTGTCTAGATAATGAATATCAAAAATCAAGATGAAATATCAAATGATTTGATGTTTTTGGCTTGAATTCCCCAAAGGCAGGTTAAGAGATTCGATGACTACAATATTCCTGGCTTTAGGTTTCGTACCATTTTGTATAAAGAAGACTTGAAATTTCAAAATAGTGGTGTATTTACACTTACAGAGGTGGGATACTATGGAAATCTGATTGATATAATCAAATTAAAATATCATAGTAAATTTTCAGTTGTATTATTCAAATGTAAGTGGCTCAACATTGATATGGATATAATGAAAGATTCATTACAATTTACTTATGTCAACTTCTATCAACCTCTATAGCTTGATCCATACAGGTGAGCATGCAGAGCATAATCCATTTATCTCAACTTTATAAGTGAATATGGTTTATTATGTGGATGATTAAATACATGATGGTTGGAGTGTTATTGTGCACTTAAAGCAAAGAGACTTGTATGATATGGATGATTAAGATCAATTGGTACTTTTTGATAGTTAACCACATAAACCACAAAAAATTAAACAATTTTTCCTGAAAATATTGAAACAATAGAACTTGCAAGATAGGGTGAAAATGAAGTACTCATCATAATGAATGTTGATAATAATGAAGACAATGAAGATGAAGATAATTGAATGTATAAATTGGAAATGAAGTTATATTACAATTTCTCATTTATAAGCGTTTCATACATATATACATTGTTCAAAATTTTCATTTTTTTATAAAAATATTTTACTTCTATATTTTTTATACATTTAATATATTCTGAACCATTTGAATTACAAGAATGCTGAGAATTTTTTTTCTCGAGATCCTAGCTGATCAACATCTCATAACACACCACCACTATCGTCAACTTCAATGGATCTTAGTGATTCCATTATACTATAGACTTTTAGCGAGATGAAAATTTCCCCATATGTTATTCGTAGTCCACCATCTATTTCACCTTCTATGATTGAGTAGTTGGTCACCCCTATATCTAGGGGATATTGAAGAGTTACCATTACTAGTATGTATGTTGTTGTACAAAAAGATATATATTTTATTAATTGTTTAATACATTTTTCAAATAGATAAAAATAACATCAGAATATATATATATATATATATATATATGAATATAGTAGATATATGAGACCTAAAAGACTTCAAGATTATCATTACATTTGATAAGTTTGGGGTTCCTACCGACGATACTGTTAGAATCGATAGACAAATACTTGGGTAGCTTGCTTGTGAGACAGTGAGTTTTACCATTAATTATAAAGATTGGAGGTATATTCCCACATGTGGGAAAAATGAAGTCCTTGATAACCAAGTAAAGGTAATATTAATTTAATATTCATTGATAACTGATTTAAAAAACATAAGTAAAATTATTAATATACTTATAAAGTGTTATGTTTTTTTATTTTGATGCCCCTAACTCTGTTTCATGCCCATGGACTCTAAAAAATATGGGAAATAAATGGATATATTTTAAATGGATATTATGGAATGAATTTAATGACACATCTTTTAGATCATGAAAAATGTAAAAGAATGTTCCTGAAAGAGTTTCTGTTGAACAATGAAAGATGTATGTCGATATTAACAGAGACTCATCTCATGAGGTAATTGCATATTTTATAGTATATTAATAACATAAACATAATAAAATTATAATTTTTATTAATGTTTATTTTTTTTAAGAATTATCTAAAAAAATATTGTGAATTGTGAGAAACAAGTCATTCCCCATATCGATGGGTCTTAGAGTTTTTCGAGAAAAAGAAAAATCATGGTTGTATTTTATCCACTATTATTTATATTATTTTATTATAAGTCAACGATTTTCTCTAACTTATATATATTATTTTATAAAGGATAATGAATTAGGTCATTCTATTGGCCAGGCATAGATGTGGCTTAATGTTCATAGGAAACCTGATGACAATTTTGTGAATCAACCTACCATAGACATTGAAGTAAATATTTTTCATTACTATTTAATATTATTTCATTACTATAAAAAATATAAATGAAAAATAAATTATAACAAAAAGCACACCATAAACTCAATTAAGTGGGATTGGTTACATAGATGAAACTATTCCAATTAGAACTATTGGCCCCATTTGATCCATCTAGCCGGACCCATTTAATTTGGTTTAAGGCATGTTTGCTGTTATAATTCATTTTTCATTATTTTTTTATAGTAATGAAATAACATTAAATAATAATGAAAAAATTATGAATTATATAATATTATAAAGTTCATATAATTTAAAAAATCATTGTTAATATTTTTTTATTAATAGGTTAAAATTCAAGAAGCCTGAGATGCAAACCCTTCACAATCATCATCAGTATCCTAGAATGATGCAGTTGCAATTGTTTTAGGGAAGGTGCATCTCAAGTGTGTACAAGGGATGGGTTTTGGGCCTAATCCATAAGATTTCTTTGATAGGGTGTTGTCATCATTTACTGATACACTCAATGCAGGTTCGAGTAGTGCCGTTGATTAGGAAGAAAAAATAGAAATTGAAAGGTTGAAAGAAAAAGTGAAAGAACATGACTCTTATAGGGAAACACAAAATCAATGGTGATCGAAAATGGAAAATGCTTTAGTGTCTGTATTTAAGAGGATGGTGAACATGATCCCTATGGAAATTTATAGCCTTATATCTCATTCTATCTAGGTAAATTCTAAACTACATAGATCAGTCACACATTAGCAAAGAACACATAAAACTGCCACAAATAAAAATAAAATGACACTTTTATATTGAAAACATACAATTTGAGTCATACTGACCACATTATATGTTAGATTAATGTGTAGTTGATTTCTACACATCAAAAATGAATTATGTATCATTGTCCTAAATTTTGAAAACAATCTGAGCTTGTTTTCCTAGTTTTAGCTATGTGACATGCGTTTTAATGTAAAATGACACTTATATTAAAAACACACACTTCGAGTCATACCGCCAACTTCATGTGTCTAATTGATGTGTGATATATTCCTATACATCACAAATTAATTCTGCATCATTTTACTAAATTTTGATAAAAAATATGAGTTCATTTGTTCAACTTTGTCAATGTGAAAAATGTTTTAAACTAGAATGAACCTTTTATATTAAAAACACACACTTCGAGTCATAATAATTACATCATGTGTCATATTGATGTGAAATAAATTTTTACATGTTAAAAATGAATTATGGATAGTTTTCTTAAAGATTAAAAACAATTCAATATCATTTGATCAGTTTTGGCTATGTGATAGTTGTTTTAAAGTAAAAATGACACTTTTATATTGAAAATAGACACTTTGAGTCATACTTACCACTCAGTGTGTCCTATTATTATGAAATTAGAGGACAATGACTGTAGATTTATTTTTGAAATGTAGTAACTAACAAAATGTATTTCTGATTTATGGTTTTCCCGAGATGCTCGCAAACATGTTTTCAGTACTTTAAAACACTAAAACATACATGTAATGGTAAAAACCATAGAAAATAACCAAAAATTGAAATGAAATAATGGGAAAACTACCATTTAATTATCTATGAAATGTACATAGAGACAACATATCCAACTGACATGAGGTGTGTTCATAATAACTCAATAAATAGCTTTTAAAGATACCAAGATCTTTAAAAATGTGTTTCAGGGGGTCAAAAGTAGACAAATGATGTTAGATGGTTTTGAAATCATAGGAAAATGACCATAGACTGATTTTTGAAATACAGGAACTAATAACACTTTCAATTTTCCCATGATTCCCATAAATTCATTTTCAGTATTTTAAAATATAAAAATGTGCATATAATAATAAAAACCATATAAAACTACCTTATATTGATGTGAAATAATGGGAAAACCACCGTTGAATTATTTTTGAAATTTAAGCATAAAAAACACATTTATTCGACATGTGGTGTGCTCTGAATGACATAATTAATGATTTTTAAAGATACCAAAGTCTTTGAAAACATGTTTCAAGGGGTCAAAACTAGACAAAAAATTTCATATGGCTGTGAAATCATAGGAAAATGACTATAGATTGAATTTTGAAATATAGGAACTGACGAGACATCATTCCGTGTTATAATTTTCTTGAGATGTTCGTAAACATGTTTTTAGTGTTTTCAAACACTGAAATGTTTATGTAACAATAAAAACCATAGAAAAGAACCATATATTGTTGTTAAATCATGGGAAAACCATATTTGAATTATTTTTTATGTGAACTCAAAAAAAAAACAAATCCATCCAACATGTGTTGTGCACAGAATGACTCAATAAATTGTTTTTAAAGATATCAAAGTCTTTAAAAACATGTGTTAGGGGGTCAAAACTAGAAAAAAAATGTTAGATGAATGTGAAATCATATAACAATGACCATCGATTTATTTTTGAAATCTTGGAATGAAAATATGTTATTTTGAGTTACAGTTTTCCTATGATTCCTATAAAATCATTTTCATTGTTTTAAAATACTAAAACGTTCATGTAAAAATCAAAACCATAGAAAATGATTTCATATTGATTTAAAATCATGGGGAAACACCATAGAATTATTTTTGATGTGTACACGTAAACAATACATACATCCAATGTGTGGTGTAATTATAATGACTCAATAATTTTTTTTAAAGAAACTGAAGTCTTTAAAAATGTGTGTTAGGGGGTGAAAACTACACAAATGATGTTAGATGCCTGTGAAATTAGAGCAAAATGAATATAGATTGATTTTTGAAATGTATGAATTGAAGACATGTCATTCCAAGTTACGGTGTTCGCAGGATGTCCATAAATGGATTTTTAGTGTTTTAGAACACTAAAACGTGCATGTAATGGTCAAAACCATAGAAAACGACCTCATATTGACATTAAATCATGAAAATCCACATTTTAATTATTTTTGATGTGTATTCACATAAATAACACCCATAAAACATTTGGTTTTCTCCATATGACTCAATAAGAAGTTTTTAAAGATACCAAAGTGTTTAAAAACGTGTGTCAGGGGGTTAAAACTATAAAAATGATTTCATATGTCTATGAAATCAGAGTAAAAAAACCATATATTTATTTTTGAAATGTTGGAATCATAAAAACATCATTTCAAGTTACATTTTTCTCGGGATGCTCGTAAATTCATTTTGAATGTTTTAAAACACTAAAATGTGAGTGTAACGATAAAAACCATAGAAAATGACCTCATATTGACATAAAATCATGGTAAAACCAACATTGAATTATTTTTTATGTGTAAAAATATACAAAACATCCATCTGACATGTGGTGTGCTTGGAATTATTTAATAAGAAGTTTTTAAAGATACCAAAGTCTTTAAAAACATGTTTTAGGGGTCAAAACTATGAAAATGAAATTAGATGGCCATGAAATCATAAGAAAATGACTGTATAATGATTTTCACTACTGGGAAGTTGGGTTTTACCAACGCCTGTTTGCCAACGGTTCTGCTGAATCATTGGCATAGATGTATAAAACAAGTATTTCCCAACGGTTTGAAGAAACCGTTGGGAAATCTAACAATTTTTCTCCCTTTACCAACGGTTTTACAAAACCGTTGGTAAAGCCCATGACTTAGGAAGGCTTTCCCAACGGTTTGTGTAAACCATTGGTAAAGATCACCTTTCCCAACAGTTTGTTAAAACCGTTGGGAAAGTTTTCCCCTAAAATCCCAGCGAACCTGAGATCCCATCCACGCGATTGAACTGCTAAAATTGAGACCTAAGATCTCTCTCACGTGGAAAATCATTCCACCAGATCCATACTCAATCACAAGGTTGGTTTCTTCTACACTTCAAATCTGTAAGTAGAACGTTATGTTTAATGTTTTGCATCTAATTTTTTTCTTTTCTGTTTTGAATTGGCTTAAACCTAAGGTTCGGCAGTACGTATACCCAACAATTTAAATTGCATTTGTTATTTGTTTTCTGTTTTTGTTCTGGTGTCATGTGTGAATCAATTTTTTGTTCTGTTTTTGTTTTATGTTTTTGTTCTGGTGGGAGGTGCTGGGGGTGCAGTAGGTGGGGGGAGGGGGTGTGCTGGTGGGGTGTTTAGGTGGGGGGAGGGGGTGTGATGGTGGGGTGTTGAGGTGGGGGGTTGTATAGGTGGGGGTGGGGGTGGGTTGTGCAGGTGGGGGTGGGGGGAGGGGTGGGTTGTGCAGGTGGGGGTGCAATTAGAGGGGGGTTGTTGTGCAAGTGGGTGGGGGGGAGGGGAGTGTGCAGGTTGGGGGGGGGGGGTGGGCTGGGCAGGTCAGAGTCTTGGGGGGGTGAGGTGGGGGTTGTACAGGTGGGGGTGGGTTGTGCAGGTGGGGGTGGGGGAGGGGGGCTGTTCAAGTGGAGGGTGAAAGTGGAGGGGGGTGTTCTGCAAGTAGGTGGGGGGAGGGGAGTGTGCAGGTTGGGGGGGGGTGGGTTGGGCAGGTGAGAGTCTGTTGGGGGTGAGGTGGGGGGTGGGGTGTACAGGTGGTGGTGGGGGGAGGGGGGCTGTGCAGGTGGGGGTGGGGGGAGGGGGGTTGTGCAAGTGGGGGGGGGGGGTGTAGGTGGGGGGTGGCTGTGCAAGTGGGTGGGGGGGGGGAGGGGAGTGTGTAGGTTGGGGGTGGGCTAGGCAGGTGGGAGTATGTTGGGGGTGAGGTGGGGGGGGGGGTGTGCAGTGGGTGGATAGCAGGGGGTTGTGCAGGTGGGGGTGGGGGAGGGGGGGGGGGGGGGTTGTGCAAGTGGGGGTGGGGGAGGGGGGGTTGTGCAGTTGGTGGATGGGAGGGGGGTTGTGCAGGGGGAGTCTGTTGGGGGTGAGGTGGGGAGGGGGGTGGTGGCTGTGTGGGTGGGAAGTCATCACTTCCATAGTTCACCAATAAGCATGGAGAATTCATCACTTCTAGAGATTTGGATAGTTTTGAGGCCTCTTTGGTTTTGGTTTTTGTTTAGTCATCTTGATGAGTAAGGCATCACATGATCTAAAAGTGACATCAACTATATAGGATGGATTCCTTCTCCCACAACACATTTTTTCTAGAAATAATATATCCTTGGAAGGTTGTGGGAGCCTTTTAGAATCCAATTCCCCAACATTTTCCCAATTGCAAACTTGATACCATCATGTTATCAAGTCACTAATCCTACCAAATTGGATTTTCACTAAAAAATACTATTCTAATCCTTAACACCCATATTTTGTTTTTCATAACATGAATGACAACCCAATTAAATCTCATAGCTCTCAGTCACACCCCTGTGGACAGCTCTCCCACCCCCCTGAACACCCCTACCCCCTGGACAGCCCTGCCACCCTCGTGGAAAGTTCGCCCACCCCCCTGGACACCTTGTACCCCCTGGAAAACCCCACCACCCCCGTGGAAAGCCTGCCCACCCCCTGGACACCCCCTACTCCCTGGACAGCCCCCCAACCCCGTGGACAGCCCGCCCACCCCCTAGACACTCCCCCACCCCCCCGGACACCCCCACCCCTGGACACCTTGTACCCCCTGGAAAGCCCCCCCACCCCTGTGGATAGCCTACCCACCCCCTGGACACCCCCTCCCCCCTAGACATCCATGCCACCCTCGTGGACAGCCCGCTTACCCCTGGACACCTCGTACCCCCTGGACAACCCTGCCACCCCCGTGGACAGCCCTCCCCTGATTACACAGAAGCAAATAACTCTGCATTTTCCCCGATTTCCAGAAGCCCCCGCGCAGGTGAACCCTAACCTGAGGTCTTCCATCTGATCGGCTGCAACTCCCCTATCCAGGTTAGACTCCTTCAACCTCTTCCCAAATACAGACATAGAAGCCCTCATTGGGGTAATTGACATGTTTGGGGTAGTGGGGTAGGTGGTTTTCCTTTTCTTATTGTGGTGATATGGTACTTTCTGTGGACTTTAGTTTGGGTGTTATGAAATGTACTAACTTTTCACAATATTTCCATTTTTTAGAATCAATAACTTATTTAAAAAACTCTCTTTACACATTCTGCATATTTCATGAAAAACCTTCACTTTGTAATATATTGAACAATGTTTTATCAGGTCTATGGTGTATTCTTGGTATGTGATAAATTAAAAAATTACAAAACACATCTCACCTCAAATCTAGTCACACATAACTGAATTAATTAGTATATCTTTACATTGTTTTAATAGTTCACTAGATCAACTAGAAACTCCTTCCTTTATAATTTACTTAAATATATTTTCTATTAAATTTCAATCCTATTGAATTTTTTATGACAAAATGACTTATATAAATTCTTTTTACAGAATGAAAAAAAGTTGGATGTATGAAACCGATCAGATCTCAAGCGATTTTCAAAACAATTTGGAGAGCTTTATAGATTTTTCATTTCACAATGCTTCAGATAGTGGTCGCATACACTGCCCATGTTCCAATTGTGTTGGTAGACCTTGGTTGAGCCGTGAAGAAGTCAGCTACCACATAACCAAAAATGGTTTTCGAGAAAACTACTTTGTGTGGTATCACAATGGGGAGAAAATTAAATCTAAAATTGGTGATGATCGAAATGAAAGGACTGGAATGGAGAATTTGTTAGATGGTCAATTTCCATTTATTCGTCATCATGAAAAAGAAAGGATTTTGACTCAAGAAGACTTCGATATGAGGACAGCTGATGCATCTAGTGAAAATGATGATATTGATAGGGTGAAAAAATTGAATGATGCTGCCACGACTCCAGTATATCGACAATGCGATAAAATGAAAAAACTGGAATTTTTAATCCGATTGTTTCATGGGAAAACTATGTATGGGATTTCTAATACAACAATCAATTACATTCTTACCCTCTTGAAGGATTTACTTCCAGATGATACATATATTCCCTCAAACCACTATATGGCATGGAAGTTAGTTGAGGAAATTGGATTTTCAAAAAACAAAATTCATGCTTGCCCAAAAGATTGCAGTTTATTCTGGGAGGAAACCGCTAAACGAAATGAATGTATAAAATGTGGCACATCCCGCTGGAAGTCAAAATCTGATGGAACACCATCTCGCGTTCCACAAAAAGTAATGTGGCACTTTCCATCGATCCCCAGACTTCAGAATCTTTTTATGTCTGATGACATATCAATAAAAATGAGATGGCATGATACCGAGAGAAAGAAGACTAATGATGAGTTGGTTCATCCTCCAGATGGATTTGCATGGAAGAGATTTGATGCTCGACATCCTGATTTTGCAGCTGACATGCGTAATGTGAGGCTGGGTCTTTCATGCGACGGTTTTAATCCGTTTGGGAAGATGCTTACTTCTCACAACACATGGCCAGTTTTTATACACATTTATAATCTCCCCCCATGGTTGTGTATGAAAAAACATTTCACTTTCATGAGTATACTCATATCTGGTCCTTCTGATCTCGTCATTGATATTGATGTATACATGCAACCTTTAATAAAAGAGTTGAAACTTCTTTGGGATGTGGGCGTGCGCACATAAGATGCATGTTTGAAAGAAATATTTCAGATGCATGCCGTGCTTATGTGGACGATAAATGATTTTCCTGCTTATGCAATGATGTCTGGATGGAGCACGAAGGGAAAACTGTCATGTCCAGTTTGTATGAAGAATACACGATCCAGAAGACTGAAACATTGCTGTAGTTTCAATTTTATGGGACTTCGACGATTCTTGCCAAAGGATCATCCATATAGAATTAATCGTCAAAGATTTGATAATACTATAGAGACCGATGATCCACCTCAGCGTATGTCTATAATTGACGTGCTTAATGAATTAAAAGATTTCAGTTTTTTGTTCGGGAAGGGTCAAATGAAATCTGAAAAGAGAAAGAATGTTTCCACTAAAACCTATTACAATTGGAGGAAGAGGAGTATCTTTTTTGATTTGCCTTATTGGTCAACCAATTTGTTATGTCATTGCTCAGACGTAATGCATATTGAAAAGAATATATGTGAAATGTTGCTTTCGGTTCTTCTAAATGTCAAGGGGAAGACAAAAGAGGATTTACGATCTCGGCGTGACTTAGTGGATTGGGGCATCATACCAGAATTGCATCCTGTGCGTATCAGTGAAAATAAATGGCAACTTCCATGTGCTTCTTATGTGATGACACCTACGAAAAAAAAACAATTTCTGGAAGTATTAGAGACTATTAGAGTTCCTGATGGCTATTTAAGCAACATATCTAAACGGGTCAACAGAAGAGAGTTGAAGCTAAAATCTTTGAAGACTCATGATTATCACGTTCTACTACATGAGTTGCTTCCAATATCAATCTGTCATCTTTTTCCCAATAATGTAAGGGTGGTTGTTATTCGGTTGTGCCATTTTTTTAGAGATCTTTGTGATAAGAAGTTGTCCAAGTATTTCTTGCAAAAAATGTTGACAGATGCTCCATTAATTTTGTGTGAGTTGGAGAAAATATTTCCTCCATCATTTTTCACATGCATGCTGCATCTGACTGTCCATATTCCCACGAAAATACTTCTTGGAGGACCTATTTATTTTCATTATATGTATCCAACTGAAATAAATATGTTCACATTAAAGTCTTATGTCCGAAACAGAAATCATCCCGAAGGTTCTATCATGAACGGTTACTTGGATCAAGAATGTATGGATTTCTGCTCGATGTATTTGTCTGATATTACTACAAGATTGAACAGACTAATGAGAAATGAAGAAGAACAGTATGAGAAAATTGAACCCAGTTTTCCATCACTTCCTCAAACAGGAGGAATTCCTGGATCATATACATTGAAGACATTAAGCCATGAAGAGAGGGAGATGACACATCGCACAGTTTTGTTCAACTGTGATTTGTTCGATGACAATATCAGGTAATTAAATTGATTATGTATATCTTACATATATATCTGTTAAACTATTCATATTTTTTATCTACAGGGAACATAAAACAATGATAAACAGGAATCATCGTTCTTTATCTTTGATAAGGAGAGAGACTTTGCATAACAAAGAGTTTTCTGCTTGGTTAAAATTAAAGGTATTAAAAAATTAATGTTTAAAATAATTATATCAATATTTAATTAGTTTTAATAGTCATTTATATTGCAGGTATTGAGTTTGTCTGCTGACTCTATCTCTGAGGAAATAAGAGCTTTGGCTTTTGGTCTTAATACCATGGTTCGTGACTGTAAATCAATTGTTATCAATGGGTACAAATTTATTGTCACTGAACGAGCAAAGAACATGAGAACACAATATGATGGTGTTATGGTTACTGCCACAATAGATTGTTATGCCAGTGCATCAGATAGTAGACCGCGATTTGAAAATGTGGGTTATTATGGAGTTGTTGAGAAAATAATAATATTGGATTATTACTCTCATGGACGAGTTACAATGATGAAATGCCATTGGTTTGATTCGATGATGAGACATGGCACATTTATTGATGATTGTGGATTTCAAGTAATTAATATGACTCGCACTCTTGCTACCAAAGAACCATATGTGTTGGCATTAATGGCTAAACAAGTTTTTTATTTCAAAGACCAACTTCGACATGAATTTGGTGTCATAGTTGAAGTAATTCCAAGACATATTTTTTATGATGGTGATGATGGAATTGACACTATCCCTAGTGCCATTGGAAATAATCCATTTATTTCTTTTGATGACTCAAATAGCTCAATTGTCAGAGTTGATTGTGAACCTGAAGTTGTGGTTGAAAATATATAGAATCATTCATCCATGTTCTCAATTCTTTTGTTTTAGCTCAATTTGGGTTGTTAAGGTTGGTAATATTCAAATTGATTTAGTATTGATCACAAATATGTTTTAGCTGACTTGAACGTTATGTGAATTTTCAATGTTTATTGGTTGCAGTTTTATTTGAATTGAATTTTCTAATTTGCAATTGAACTGTATTCAAACATAGTCAAACAATATTTCTAACTTGGTGAACATTACAACTTGTATGATTTATTAAATCCATTCAAGATATTCTAAAACAATTGATAGCTAACTTGACCGTTATGTGAATTTTCAATGTTTATTGGTTACAGTTTTATTTGAATTGAATTTTCTAATTTGAAATTGAACTGTATTCAAACATAGTCAAACAATATTTCTAACTTGGTAAACATTACAACTTGTATGATTTATTAAATCCATTAAATCTCTTCTAAAACAATTGATAGCTAAATTACCTATGAATCCCCCTATTCCCTCATATATTTAGTTTTTTGGGTTACACACTTGTTTTCTTTTTCTAATTAATTATATATTTGTTTTCAAAAGTAGAAAATGAAGCCAATTGAAGAGAGACAAAGGAAAAAAATGATGGATAAAAATCGTCGAATGACGGAGATGGGCGTTCCACCATTAGTGCCTACAGTGAGTACTTTATTTCAAATATATATATATATTTAAAGAATATATAATGTCATGTGATTAATTTTTTTGTAAACATTTTTGTAGGATCCACCTATACATCGACAGTTATTCGACGAGGAGCCTAGTACTGGTCCTAGTACTCTGGTCGGTGGTATGAGGAGGGTTCGTACCAGAGGTGGATGAGCAACTGCGCGTACCTGACTAGACCATGCCCCTCCCACTGACATTTCATCCTTCCCACATTCTGATCCTGGTGTGTCGTTAGAGATACACGGGATATTTAGGCCTCCCATGTTTTCGCTACCTTCTGCATCTTCTCGCCCATCATTTTCACATCCCATGATGATTCCCACTTCCTAGTCAGCATTCGGTCAGACAGTTGTCCCATCTTCTTTTACTTCTACTTCTGTCTCTCCGAGCTTCTATATTCCATCGTCTTCAACTCCTGTTCCACCACAGGGTGTTCCATCAGTTTCTGTGGATCCAGCGGCGCTCAGCGATCAGACCGGCACAAGTATATTTACAGAACCCTAACAAATTTTTATAGCAATATTTATTTTCATTATAACATGTTTTGATAAAATATTTGTTTTTCTTTCATGACAGATACATCTACTGACAGGAGGTGTGGGCAGGGGCGTACACGCATGCGTTCGGTGTGGAACCGCCGCACACAGGTTATGGTGGATTATAATGAATACAACCAAATGGTTGAGAAAACAGGGAAACAATGTCAGAGTTTTTTGGCGACGCTTTCCAAATACTCCGACATCATTCCCGTCAGCCCGCTATCATGGAGACATTTGCCACATGAGGTCAAGGATAGAGCTTGTGTAGAGATATGGGTAAAAAAATATGTTCTATTTAATGCCATGAATTATTTTTGTATTTATATGAATTAATATTTTGATTTCAGCTTCGATTTAATTTTTCCGATGGTGAGGCTGCACGATCGGAACATCTAATGGATTTAGGAGAGCTTTGGATAGCCTACAAGCATGAGTTGTATATTGGCTGGGTTTCTAGAGTTGGCACTGAGTTAGAGGCGGTACCAGTGGTGGATGATTGTCCTATAGAGCAGTATCATCAGATGATTATTCATTGGACGAGTACCCAGTTTAAGGTATTAATAACATTTGAGGTATTTAAATAATAAATTTCATGTTTTTCATTAATACTATATGTTGAATTTTTGAATTTTATTTAGGAATCATCTGGAAAAAATAAAAATAACATTGATGCAAAAAAAATACCTCCACACACTGGGATGCACTATGATGCCTGATCATGAGAGGAAGCAGGTATGACAATTGTTTATAAGTTTTCTTTACGACTTACACTTTCTTTTGTTTCTTCAATTATTTAATAGTTTGATAAATTTTTCATATAAATTTAGTTTTCAATGTCATTATAGAGGCAAATATAAAATATTGAAGGACGCGTGCCTCAAGAAAAACTGTTTTGCTCGAGTAGACAGAAAAAGGATGGAAGTGCCGTCAACGAAGCGACTCAGCAGCTGATTGTAAGTTTTAATCTATTGAATTTATTTTTTAATATCTATTTTTTAACTTAATGATATATTTATATTTGTAAAAGGCTGCTTTAGAGGCCCTCGATGCCCAAGAACCAGACAATTTCGGGCCAACAGATCACTTACATCAGGTGTTGGGAGAGGAGCATTCTGGCAGAGTACACTGCCAACCTAGGATAGCCCCGACGAGGTATTGGACCTCCTCAGGTACGAGCTGTAGTGCCACTGAGCTGCAGTAAGTTAGGGCACATGCAGAACAGGCTAAGAAAAGGGCCACAGAGATGGCAGAACAGTCTACTAGGGCAAACAGTGCATTTATGAAATTTATTGAAGTTCTACGTCCTACACTTCCAGCAGTGGCCAGCCCAGATTTTGATGAGTATATGTCGTCGATACATTCTATATAAGGTACACTAGGTGGCAGTTCTAGTGGTGGTCAGGACGATGTCCAGCTTGACGATGATGATGGCGAGGAGTCTGATGCGGAAGAAGAGGGAGAGGAGGAGGGTGAGGCAGGTGGCGAGGGCGAGGAGGAGGGTGAGGACGAGGAGGAGGGCGAGGGCGAGGGTGATGATGGGGACGAGGACAAGGGTGATGATGATGATGGTGATGATGCTGATGGTGATGTGGGACAAGTTGATCCATTACATTTTTGACTGATATTACTGAGATTTTATATTTAATCTATTCTAGTTGTTGGTTTTATCTAGACTCGTAGCATAGTATTGGAGTTGAGTTATTTTTATATATTATCTGTTTTTATGGATGTTTTTGTCTTTTAGTGGTTGTGTGTTTGGGAACCCCCTCCTTCCTAGACCCTGGACAACCCCCCACCCTCCTCCCTGGACCTTGGACAGCCCCGCCGAACAGCCCCCCAGACAACCCCCCGGACAGCCCCCCCACCATCCTCCCTGGACCCCGGACAACCCCCCGGACAGCCCCCCAGACAACCCCCCGGACAGCCCCCCCACCCTTCTCCCTGGACCCCAGACAACCCCCCGGACAGCCCCCCGGACAGCCCCCCCCACCCTCTTCGTTGGACCCCGGACAACCCCCCCCCCGAACAGCCCCCGGACAGCCCCCCGAACAGCCCCCCAGTTAGCCCCCCACCCTCCTCCTTGGACCACAGACAACCCCCCAAACACCCCCCGGACAGCCCCCCAGACAGCCCCCCAGACAGCCCCCCCGGACATCCCCCCACCCTCTTCCTTGGACCCCGAACAACCCCCCTCACAAAGGATTCTCATAAAATGGACAACATTTTAAGTACATAAGGAAAACCGACCAAACACATTAGGATTGTGTCTATACTTTAGAACAATGATACATGGGTCATATGTGACGTGTACGAGTCAACCCCACCTTAATCTGAGGCACGGTGTGGCCGGAATCACTCTAAGTGCCTCTCTTTTGCTTAAAATGGACAACAATTTAAGTACAACGGAAAACCGACTAAACGCATTCGGTTTCCATTGAAACTTTAAGAGAACGATCCATGGGTCATATTTGATGTGTACGAGTCAACTCCGCCTCAATCTGAGGCGTGGTGTGGCCGACACCACTCAAAGTGTCTGCCTTTTGTTTGAAAAGTATGTCATTTTAATTGAAAAACATCAACTGGCATACGGAAAACCGACCAAACACTTTTGGATTGTGTCGATACATTAGCACAACGATCCATGGGTCATATGTGACGTGTACAAGTCAACTCCGCCTCAATCCGAGGCGCGGTGTGGCCGACACCACTCAAAGTGTCTGCCTTTTGTTTCAAAAGTACGCCATTTTAATTGAAAAACATCAACTGGCACACGGAAAACCGACCAAACGCATTCAGATTGTGTCGATAATTTAGAACAACGATCCATGGGTCATATGTGGCATGTACGAGTCAACCTCGCCTCAATCCGAGGTGCGGTATGGCCGCCACCATTCAAAGTGTCTGCCTTTTGTTTCAAAAGTACGTCATTTTAATTGAAAAACATCAACTGGCATACGGAAAACTAACCAAACGCATTCGTATTTTGTCAATACTTTATCACAATTATCCATGGGTCATATGTGATGTGTACAAGTCAACCCCGCCTCAATCCGAGGCGCGGTGTGGCCGCCACCATTCAAAGTGTCTGCCTTTTGTTTCAAAAGTACGTCATTTTAATTGAAAAACATCAACTGGCATATAGAAAACCGACCAAACGCATTCAGATTGTGTCGATACTTTAGAACAACGATCCATGGGTCATATGTGATGTGTACGAGTCAACCCTCCTTAATCTGAGGCACGGTGTGGCCGGAATCACTCCAAGGGGCTCTCTTTTTCTTAAAATGGACAACAATTTAAGTACATACGGAAAAACGACCAAACACATTTAGTTTCCATTGAAACTTTAGGAAAACGATCCATGGGTCATATGTGACATGTACGAGTCAACTCTGCCTCAATCCGAGGTGCGGTGTGGCCGACACCACTCAAAGTGTCTGCCTTTTGTTTCAAAAGTACGTCATTTTAATTGGAAAACATCAACTGGCATACGGAAAACCGACCAAACGCATTCGGATTGTGTCTATAAATTAGCACAATGATCCATGGGTTATATGTGACGTGTACGAGTCAACCCCGCCTCAATCCGAGGCGCGGTGTGTCCGCCACCACTCAAAGTGTCTATCTTTTGTTTCAAAAGGACATCATTTGAAATGAAAAACATCAACAGGAATACAGAAAAGCGACCAAATGCATTCGTATTGTGTCGATACTTTAGAAAAACGATCCATGGGTCATATGTGACGTGCACGATTCAACCCCGCCTTAATATGAGGCACGGTGTGGCCGGAATCACTCTATGTGGCTATCTTTTGCTTAAAATGGACAACAATTTAAGTACATACAGAAAACCGACCAAACGCATTCGGTTTCCATTGAAACATTAGGAGAACGATCCATGGGTCATATGTGACATGTATGAGTCAACTTTGCCTCAATCAGAGGCACGGTGTGGATGGCACCACTCAAAGTGTCTGCCATTTGTTTCAAAAGTACGTCATTTTAATTGAAAAACATCAACTGGCATACGGAAAAATGACCAAACGCATTCGGATTGTGTCAATACATTAGCACAACGATACATGGGTCATATGTGATGTGTACAAGTCAACCCTGCCTCAATCCGAGGTGCGGTGTGGCCGGAATCACTCTAAGTGGCTCTCTTTTGCTTAAAATGGACAATAATTTAAGTACATACGGAAAACCGACCAAACGCATTCGGTTTACATTGAAACTTTAGGAGGACAATCCATGGGTCATATGTGAAGTGTACGAGTCAACTCCGCCTCAATCTGAGGCGCGGTGTGTCTGGCACCACTCAAAGTTTCTGCCTTTTGTTTCAAAAGTACGTCATTTTAATTGAAAAACATCAACTGTCATACGAAAAACCGACCAAACACATTCAGATTGTGTCGATACATTAGAAAAAAGATCCATGGGTCATATGTGACGTGTACGAATAAACCCCGCCTCAATCCGAGGCGCGGTGTGGCCGCCACCATTCAAAATGTCTGCCTTTTGTTTCAAAAGTACGCCATTTTAATTGAAAAACATCAACTAGCATATGGAAACCCGACCAAATGCATTCGAATTGTGTCGATACTTTAGAAAAATGATCCATGGGTCATATGTGATGTGTATGAGTCAACCCCGCCTTAATCTGAGGCATGGTGTGGCCGAAATCACTCCAAGTGTCTCTCTTTTGCTTAAAATGGACAACAATTTAAGTACATATGGAAAACTGACCAAACGCATTCGGTTTCCATTGAAACTTTAGGAGAACGATCCATGGGTCATATGTGACATGTACGAGTCAACTCCTCCTCAATCCGAGATGTGGTGTGGCTGACACCACTCAAAGTGTCTGCCTTTTGTTTCAAAAGTACGTCATTTTAATTGAAAAACATCAACTGGCATACGAAAAACCGACCAAACTCATTCAGATTGGGTTGATACATTAGCACAACGATCCATGGGTCATATGTGATGTGTACGAGTCAACCTCGCCTCAATCCGAGGCGCAGTGTGGCCGCCACCACTCAAAGTGTCTGTCTTTTTTTTAAATGGACATCATTTGAAATGAAAAACATCAACAGGCATACGGAAAAGCCACCAAACGCATTCGGATTGTGTCGATACTTTAGAAAAACGATCCATGGGTCATATGTGACGTGTATGAGTCCACCCCGCCTTAATCTAAGGCACAGTGTTGCCGGAATCACTCCAAGTGGCTCTCTTTTGCTTAAAATGGACAACGATTTAAGTACATACGGAAAACCGACCAAACGCATTCTGTTTCCATTGAAACTTTAGGAGAAAGATCCATGAGTCATATGTGATGTGTACGAGTCAACTCTGCCTCAATCCGAGGCGCGGTGTGGCTGGAACCACTCAAAGTGTCTGCCTTTTGTTTCAAAAGTACGTCATTTTAATTGAAAAACATCAACTGGCATACGGAAAACTGACCAAACGCATTCGGATTGTGTCGATACATTAGAACAACGATCCATGGGTCATATGTGACGTGTACGAGTCAACCCTTTCTCAATCCGAGGCGCGGTGTGACCGCCACCACTCAAAGTGTCTGTCTTTTGTTTCAAATGGACATCATTTGAAATGAAAAACATCAACAGGCATACAGAAAAGCGACCAAATGCATTCGGATTATGTCTATACTTTATCATAATGATCCATGGATCATATGTGACGTGTACGATTTAACCCCGCCTTAATTTGAGGCACATTGTGGCCGGAATCACTCTAAGTGTCTCTCTTTTGCTTAAAATGGACAACAATTTAAGTACATACAGAAAACCGACCAAACGCATTCGGTTTCCATTGAAACTTTAGGAGAACGATCCATGGGTCATATGTGACGTGTACGAGTCAACTCCGCCTCAATCCGAGGCAGGGTGTGGCCGGAACCACTCATAGTGTCTGCCTTTTGTTTCAAAAGTACGTCATTTTAATTGAAAAACAACAACTGGCATACGGAAAACCGACCAAATGCATTCATATTGTGTTGATACATTAGAAAAAAGATCCATGGGTCATCTGTGACATGTAAGAGTCAACCCCACCTCAATTCGAGGCGCGGTGTGGCCGCCACCATTCAAAGTGTCTGCCTTTTGTTTCAAAAGTACACCATTTTAATTGAAAAACATCAACTGGCATACGGAAAACCGACCAAACGCATTCAGATTGTGTCGATACTTTTCCACAACTATCCATGGGTCATATGTGACGTGTACGAGTCAACCCCGCCTTAATCTAAGGCACGGTGTGGCCGGAATCACTCCAAGTGGCTCTCTTTTGCTTAAAATGGACAACAATTTAAGTACATAAGGAAAATAGACCAAATGAATTCGGTTTCCATTGAAACTTTAAGAGAATGATCCATGGGTCATATGTGACGTGTACGAGTCAACTACGCCTCAATCTGAGGCGCGGTGTGGCCGGCACCACTCAAAGTGTCTACCTTTTGTTTCAAAAGTACGTCATTTTAATTGAAAAACATCAACTGGCATATGGAAAACCAACCAAACGCATTTGGATTGTGTCGATACATTAGCACAATGATCCATGGGTCATATGTGACGTGTACGAGTCAACCCCACCTCAATCCGAGGAGCGGTGTGGCCAGAATCACTCTAAGTGGATCTCTTTTGCTTAAAATGGACAACAATTTAAGTACATACGGAAAACTGACCAAACGCATTCGGTTTCCATTGAAACTTTAGGAGAATGATCCATGGGTCATATGTGACGTGTACGAGTAAACTATTCCTTAATCCGAGGTGCGATGTAGCCGGCACCACTCAAAGTGTCTGCCTTTTGTTTCAAAAGTACGTCATTTTAATTGAAAAACATCAACTAGTATACGGAAAACCAACCAAACGCATTCGGATTGTGTCGATACATTAGAAAAACAATCCATGGGTCATATGTGATGTGTAAAAGTCAACCCCGCCTCAATACGAGGCGTGGTATGGCCGCCACCATTCAAGGTGTCTACCTTTTATTTCAAAAGTACGTCATTTTAATTGAAAAACGTCAACTGACATACAGAAAACCGATCAAACGCATTCGGATTGTGTCGATACTTTAGCAAAATGATCCATGGGTCATATGTGACGTGTACAAGTCAACCCCACCTTAATATGAGTCACATTGTGGCCGGAATCACTCTAAGTGGCTCTCTTTTTCTTAAAATGGACAACAATTTAAGTACATATGGAAAACCGACCAAACACATTCGGTTTCCATTGGAAGTTTAGGAGAACGATCCATGGGTCATATGTGACGTGTAAGAGTCAACGCCGCCTCAATCTGAGGTGCGGTGTGACCAGAACCACTCAAGGTGTCTGCCTTTTGTTTCAAAAGTATGTCATTTTAATTTAAAAACATTAACTGGCATACGGAAAACCGACCAAACGCATTCGGATTGTGTCGATACATTAGCACAACGATCCATGGGTCATATGTGACGTGTACGAGGCAACCCCGCTTCAATCCGAGGTACGGTGTGTCCGCTAGCACTCTAGGTGTATGTATTATGTTTAAAATGGACATTATTTCAGGTAAAAATATATGGTATACAAAAAACCGATCAAATTATGAATTGACTTCTAGATTCCACATATAATTTTCATCTAAATTTTAAATTGAATTATAAATGAATTATGTATATTTATAATTACGTTATGAATTCTAATTTAATTATGGATGTGTATAGTGCCACCATTATATGTTAAATGTGTATGAATTTGTTCTATATATGTAAGTGTTAGTTGGTTATTGCAGGTACAATAATTGTATATGTATGTGTTAGTTTATTGAAGGTACAATAATTGGATTGAACTGGTGGGCAAATTGGAGAGCTGGTTGCAAATTGGGGAGCTGCTGGGCAAATTGCAGAACTGCTGTGCAATTTGCCCAGCAGAGGCTATGCCAACGGTTCAAAACCGTTGGCATAGAATGTCTAGGTTTTTTTACCAACGGTTCATAAAACCGTTGGGAAAGAGGAGATTTTGGGTTTTTCCCAACGGTTTTGAAAACTGTTGGTAAAAACATTGTAATTTCGCACTTTATCCCAACGATTGTAAACCGTTGGGATAGAGTTTTCCCAACGGTTTTCTAGAACCGTTGGGATAGGGTAATTTTTCTCCCCCTATCCTAACGGTTCACTATAAACCATTGGGAAAAGTTTTTCCCAACGACTTACTTCCCTACGGTTTGCAGAACCATTGGTATAACATATACCAATGGTTCTGCAACCTTTCCCAATGGTTCTAAACCGTTGGTAAATCCTATATTTTCAGTAGTGTTTTGAGATTTAGGAATTGAAGACAAATCATTTCGAGTTAAGTTTTTCTTGGGATGCTTGTAAACATGTTTTCAGTGTTTTAAAACACTAAAACGTGCATGTAACGGTCAAAACCATAAAAAAACCCCCTCATATTGACTTGAAATTGTGGGAAACCACCATTTAATTATTTGTGACATGTATGCATAGACAACACATCCATCTGGCATGGAGCACGTGTGCTCCAAATGACTCAATAAGTAGTTTTTAAAGATATCAAAGTCTTTAAAAACTCGTGTCTGGGGGTAAAAACTATGAAAACAATGTCATATGGCTATGAAATCCAAGGAAAATTATAGTATATTGATTTGTGAAATGTAGGTACTTATGATATATCATTCAGAGTTACATTTTGTCTTATATTCTCGTAAACGTGTTTTTAGTGTTTTAAAACACTAAAACATGCATGTAATGATCAAAACCATGGAAAACGACCTCAACCTGACATAAAATAATGGTAAAACCACTATTTAATTATTTATGATGTGTTTTTATAGAAAAAAATAAATCCGACATGTGGTGTTCTTGGTATGAATTAATAAGTAGGTTTAAAAGATACTAAAGTCTTTAAAAGCATGTGTAAGGTGTTCAAAACTATGAAAAAACATCATATGGACATGAAATCAAATGAAAATAACCATAGTTTTATTTTTTAAATATAGGAACTAATATTACAAGTTATAGTTTTCCTGGGATGCCCGTAAATGCATTTTTAGTGTTTTAAAACACTAAAACGTACGTGTAACATACAAAACCATAGAAAAAAGTCTCATATTGATATGAAATCATGGTAAAATTATAATTAAATTATTTATGACATGTTTACATAGACAACATCTACATCTGACATGCAGTGTTCTCTGAATGACTCAATAAATAGTTTTTAAATATACCAAGGTTTTTAAAAATGTGTGTCAGGGGGTCAAAACTATAAAAAAGACATTAGATTGCTTTGAAATAAGGAGGAAATTATCATAGATTTATTTTTGAAATGCAGGAACTAATGGAACATCATTCCAATTACAGTTTTCCTAGGATGCCTGTAAACACATTTTGTGTGTTTTAAAACACTAAAATGCGCATGTATTGATAAAAACCATAGAAAACAACCTCATGTTGATGTAAAATAATGGGGAAACCACTATTGAATTATTTTTGATGTGTATGCATAGAAAAAACACCCATATGATGTGTTGTGTTCTCAAAATGACTCAATAAGTAGTTTTTAAAGATACAAAAGTTTTTGAAAACATGTTTCAGGGCATCAAAACTATGAAAACAATGTCAGATAGTTGTGAAATCATAGGAAAACCACCTTAGATTTATTTTTGAAATTTAGGAACTAATGAAACATCTTTCTGAGTAATAGTTTTCCCAGGTTTCCTGTAAATGCATTTTAAATGTTTTAAAACTCTAAAACATGCATGTAACTGTTAAAACCATAAAAAAGACATCAAATTGATGTGAAATCAAGGTAAAAACAATTTTTTAATTTTTTTATGTGCACAGATAGACAACATGTCCATCCGATGTGTGGTGTGATCGAAATGAATTAATAAACACTTTTTAAAGATACTAGTCTTTAAAAATGTGTATCAGGGGGTTAAAACCAGGAAAATGATTTCAGATGGATGTGAAATCATAGTAAAATAACTATAGTTTTATTTTAGAAATGTAAGAACTAATGAAATGTCATTTTGAGTTATGGTTTTCCTGGGATGACCATATACATTTTTTTAGTGTTTTAAAACACTAAAACGTGTGTATAACGGTCAAAACCATAACAAATGACCTCAAATTGATTTGAAATCACGATAACACCACCATTTAATTATTTTTGAAATATAATACACACTTACATATCAATTTTTTAATTTCTTTATTAAGTAAATTTCAATCACATCGCACATCGATTTAAAAAATGATTATATTGTTATATACTTATCCATTTGCAGTTCTAAGTGTTAAATCATATCTTAAATATGAAATTTTATGTTTTCAAAGTGTACTAAATGATATATTATTTTTTTATGATAAAATTTATTCTTTTTTATTAACAAAATAACAAATGTTATGTGTAACATTATAAATATATTATGTGTCTATTCTCTTTCAAATTTCATTTCTTAAATGCTATGGTTTTTATTATAGGTGAAAAATATAGATAGTAGGTAGGAATACGACCGCTCTAATCCATGACATTCTTCATAAGGTAGTCATTAGGGTTCTTAGTTTCTATGTAATGTTTAATTATTATCAATGATTCTACTATAATTATTATTTTTTATATTCAATTCTAGTTTCTATCTTCGTTTTTGTTATATTTGATGACATGATGTGGTCAGTTCTAGTTGATAACATGATGTGGAGGTAGATGAATGAAGCAGTGGTCATGGGATATATGTATATTTTCCATGAGTTATTGTTGTTGGTGTACATATTTTATATCTATATATTGATGACTAAGTTTATGGGATGACTGAGGATATGAGTTAACTGAGGTTTTGGTGACTGACATTGTATATATATGAAAGTGGATGTATGATGGTGTATATATAATGAGTTTATTATTCATTTAGGTTTTAGTTTATTGTATGTCAATGTTTTTATATTTATATTTTTTTATTAAATATAAAAAAAATAAATTTTTAGAAATTTATTTAGATACGGTTTATGATAAACACTTCTAAATATATTTTATGAATTTATTTAGTGGTGGTTATCATAAACTGCCACTAAACATAACCACCACTAATATATATAGCATTGATTTTGTTCATTTCCAATATTTTATTTTAGACTGAATTTTTTAAAAACTGAACCACTGTTAAATGGATTCAAAACTGTTGTTAAATGCTCCAAAAATGACATATACACAAAATTCCACTAAAAAATAAAACCCCGTGCTAAATAATTTTTGACTGTGAAATAAGCATCATTTTTCATAACCACCACTAAATCAGGTAGCAACAGTTTAAACTGCTACCACTAAAAAAAACCACTTCTAATACCTCCATTTTTTGTAGTGTGTGAGAACATAATTAAGAGAAATTAAAAGAATATTAGGAGTAACTAACTTCATAAGGAGATAATGATTATAAATATAAATAAAAAATAAAAAATAATAAAAAGATGAAAACTATGATGATATGATGAATTGAGAAAAATCAAAAGATAAAATAGAGTATAATTATAAGTCAAAATAGTAAAAGACAAAGAAAAAATGTAAATATTGACATTTAGAAGGTGATTCATGTACCTTAAGAATCATCATGAAAAAAAATTAGGTTTAGATTGCATTTTAGACTCATCAGAAAATGCATTAAAATAAAAAATTCCAAGAACAATCATTCATCAAACAATCTAATAATGCATCGATAGACTTGTAGTATTCAACGGGGCATATGAATAGTTTTGGTTGGGGAAACCCTTATCTAAAAAAACCTAAAATAATTAATCAAAACATATTTTAACCATGATCTGTCCATTCATATAGGACTAGGTAAAATAAATGAAGAACATATACCATTTCTTTAGTGATCAAATATGTCCAAGATTCTTCTATAAAAGTTTGAAAGGGATCATTGAGAAGTAGTAAACAAACTCCTTCCTCATAGGATATTCATGAGTTGTGTGAATATCTCAATTCTTGGAAAGGTCTTCCTTCAATCTGTGGTCTTCTAGAACATTTGAATTAAAGGCTTAAAGAAAATATGAGCTTCTGTGTACCTTAGTTCGAGGATTTACCACACACTATCCAATGGAAGTCACTTAAAACAATTTTCATAATGACTTTACCTCCTTTTATAGCCACCAAGGATGCTCCCTGGGCTTCCAAATGTTATAAAAATTATTAAAAATTAATGAAACATTTATAAAACATTTATAATTGTTAAAAACCTTTATAATATGGGGTTCAAATCCTCCATTGATTATCTAACACTTAATTAATCATTTTGGATGTTCAAACTTATATAATAATCATAATATGATGATCCAATTGAAAATGATAGATTATCCTAAGATAAGGTTTTTGAGTCACATGTTATTGCATAACACATGAATTTTAATGCATAAAACCACATCATAGTGACCATAACTATGTCATGGTTTACACCAACACAAACCATAACATGGTTTATACCACTGTGTCATGGTTTGGATTTAGTGAATATTTTTAGCAATTTACCACTTGAACTAAATTATCATAGATTTAACACACTTTCACCTTATGTTTCATAATATGTAATAACTTGTGAAATTATATTAAACCTCCCCCTTTTAAAAAATTATCATTCATTTTCACCAAGAGTTACATCATATGTAATAACCCATGAAAAATCATCCAAAAAATCTTTTTGATACACTTTAAAAGACTTGGATCTCAATGTTTTGTATAAAAACTTTGTAAAAAATCTTTATCTTCATTCATAAAACTACAAAGTGTGAAACCACATGACTTTATAGCATTGAGAACAATTATGAAATCAACAATCAATAATTTAAAGCAAAGTGAGGCCCCTGGGAAAGTTTTAATGAAACTCAAGCTAGAAAAGGATCTTGTGTGATCTCAATCAACATGTAATGACCTAACCTAGATACCTAAATAGACCTGAGTAAGTTATTTATAAGACCTCAGGTGAACCACCCAATTTCTAGAGGCCGGAAAAATGATGAGGGATATATTTCATATAATTAGGAGATGATTTACCATTTTTAGAGTCACATAGAGACACTAAGAAAATCACACTAAAATTTTGGCATGAAATTTTGGTATATAGAATAATTTTACACATACACCTTATATCTATATAGGTACTTATTTTCAGGGTACCTATATATGCAGAATATATATGAAATTTAACTTTAGGAAAAGGCAGTCTAAAAACATACTTATAACTCACTATAAAAGTGTAACTATTCTGATATCATATATACAGTTAATGTGTCAACCAAACATGACCAAATTTTCCAAAAAGTAAATTCCCATGGATGATATCTCTCATGAAAACCACCATAGACAACCCTTATATCCACAACTTGACCATCCACCAAAAATTCCAAAATTATGCAACTCAACTCCACACACCACTTGTGATGACCACACTTTCTCCTATGCCCTCAACCCTCATTCAAGGGTGTATTTCCTTTAGATATATCATATAAAACATGGTATACACATATTCTAGAGGAAAAAATAATGGGTGTGAGTAGAATTGATTCCATGGAATTCACCACCTGATCTCATCTAATCAGCCATACAACCATGAGGGTAATGCAATAGTACAAAGTAGGTAGGAAGTAAGCAATAAATATGTAGTCTACTCAAATAAAGAGATTTCTATAAAATTAGACATGGTCTTATAACAACCAGGTAAAAATATATCATATATCCATAAATCTCTCTTCATGGGGAGGAATTTTATATACATATCCACAATTATCCTCTATGAAGTGTCCATTCATCTTCTCATAAGAAGAAATTCACACACACACACACACACAAAGAGAAACATGTATCCCTCCTCTTTATGATTCCTCTCTCCTCTTTGGGACAAATATATTGAATATATATATATATCAATGTATATAGTATACACTTATCAAGTTGAAAACTAAAAAACAAGGTTCAAACATCTTCATATGTGACATATAAAAACGATAAGGCTATATATATGCAATTACATTAAATTAAACCTCTAAGAATCATAATAATACTATTAAAAATTAATAACAACATAGTGTATGGATTATAAATCAATAATACATTCAAAATTATTCAAAGAATCATGCTCAAGCATTAATCACATCAACACAATTTTTAGTTATAACGTCCCGACCCGGGGTCTACTTAAAAAGTTCTCTGAGCCGGTGGGTCGCATGGCCTCAAGTATGCCTCCCCGTATGCCAGAGGCTACCAACTAGCATCGAGGGTGTAAAGGCGGTACAATGGGGAGACTATACCCTAATGTCAGGGTTGCAGATCAGATACAATAGATAAGAATCAATAACATAAGCACAATATAAACAACCAGAATCAGTAAATTACAAAAGCATAAATAGACAACTGAGTAACTAGGCAGTGAAAGAAATAGATAAATGAACAACTAAATAGATATAATAAAATCCTCAATGGAAGTTTCAATACATGATGCATGATATATTTATATAAAAAGGGAATAGGGTAAAAGATATAATGTCATGCTATAAAAAAGTACAAAAAGAAAAAAAGTCGTTCCACTAGCATCTCGAGTGCATTATCAGTCCTCTTCTACTAAGCTCCGCTATAAGCTAAGCATGTCAACAACCTATATAAGTTAGCTTTCCCTTTCCATACCTATAGTCATACAATATTCTCGGGTGCTAAAGGTGGTCTGAGTATGGTGTGAGATAAAAATCTAATTAGGCCACCACCAACAGTGTCTATGTGTAATTTGAGTAGTGTTCATAACTTGTAAGTGTGAAAGAAACATTATTTAATTAAGAATGTAGAATAAATAAAAAACTTCCTACTTAGGTTCTTGAAGGACACATGGAAGTTTTACCTGCTTCAGCTCATGGCTGGGATAGAAGAGTCTGAACAGTCACTATATATATAGTAGTAATATATATACATATGGTATAATTATGTATATTTAATCCACATATATGAACCAAGGGTATGTCGACACCCAACAGCTATATACCTAGAATACTAGTACTGGATGGACTAGGGGTGCAACTCACATATCCATGACCAGTCTAATGAGCCTATAAGCTCAAGCCAAAGGGTACATGTCCTACGTCCCATGAAGAGCGTGAGACATCATGCAACAACACTCAGGATGGTGAGTGATCCATCATGTCATCACTCAAATCATGTAACCTGACACATATATCCCCACACCCATATAGTATCACTGGTGCGAGATTCCATACTCTAAACCCAATGTAAGGAGTGTGATTATCTTCCATGCTCAACACCCCTTACCATCGTATCAAAGCCTCTATAATGGAACACTATAATTATAAATGGCATGGGTAATTACCTCCCATCCATCTCTTTTAAATATCCCATATACATATAAGATGCATAATCATTTATAACATAATAAATAAGGCATAACCTCTTATGCATTTCATTATCCAAGTTCAACCCCATTTAAGTCATTACAATTCATAGGAAGAATTTTATAAAGCATAACAACGGACATGATCTAACCATACCTTGGAGTCATTCCATTTAAAACCATGTGATTCATTTTAATAAAGGAAACCTATCTTTCATTATCCATTTCATTAAAAACAACCCATTCAATTTACCAAAACATGACTAATTCACTTATAAGGCTCAAGGGTTCAATTGGGAAGTGACATGGGAAACAAGTCAAAATCCTACTTGGGGAATTACAACTACAAGAGGGCCAAACACCTAAGAGGTGATTTGGATTTCATATAATACACATGTATCAAGGTAAAATTCATTTAAAATCCAAGTTGTTATCTCATTAGAAGTTCTGGGCATTTTGACTGAATTGTCCATAATGGTCAATTCTACTTGGCACACTCATGGGTGGCCATATAAGGTATGTACAACCTCTAAACTACCCAACATGATTCAATAAGCATGATGTAAGGTGAAATGATCAATTATACATAAAGGAACCAATATGAAGGGTATGCTCGGAAAAGGTTGACATACAACATAATGACATAATTACAAAATTACTAAAACTCAATGGGAAAATAATGTGACCGCCTACCTCAAGGCCATAGATAAAGCCTCAATCAATATCAGCCTCAGATTCGAAGTAGGGTAGAAGATATTCGAGAAATGTTCCAAAACCCTGAAAACATGGAAAATGATCCTTCACCTAAATAGCACAATGGATTTAAAGGAAAATAGAAATAGAAATTGAGTGACTAGGGGAGATCACCTTGAGGAATCCAACACTTCTGATAGATTGAAGAATGGATACCAAATGGGGAAGTTATCTCAATGCCTATATTTTGGTGTTCTTGAGATCAAAGATGAGGAAAACCAAGTCTTAGACACTGGAGGGAGGAAAAAAGAGAAAAGGTATAATATTTTAATTGGGGGAAAATAGACATTTCACCTCAAAATATCAAAGCACATGTTTTGGTCGCACAGTTTGGCCAAACCATGACCAGTTCAATGCTACAAGTGGCGCCCTACACGGTTTTTAACACAGTTTGACTAATCATGAAAAAATGTGCAAAATGGATCTATCACCCACCTACAACCAGATTCTCAACCATGTTCCCTGAGTCACACGGTTACACACAAACCATGCGTCCCCACTTTTTTCCCATTTCAGAGATCCTGGCTCTGAACGAGACCTAGGCGCACCCTTGACCTCCTTGGATTGATTAGACATCTTTATTTAGGCCGTTTAAGGTATTCAAATTGAAAAAATAATGATCTGTACCTTTATTTAAAAGACGGTTCATTACAACCTCCCCCCCAAATAAACTTGTCCCCAAGTTGGCCATCTGAGGGTAAAGAGGTACTTCCAGTAAAGAGTTCTAGCCATTGAGATCGTATATTTGTTTCCTAATTTCAGGTCTCATACTCTACTCATCTATGCTGCTATAGCACCCGTACCAGAGGAATTGACCTACCTTGGAGTGTCTTTGTGCTCTGATCAACAATTCGAATTGGGTACTCCTCGAAGGAAGCATCCATATCCAATTCAACCTCATCAGGCTGAAATATGTGTGATGGGTCTGGATAGTATCGTTTAATTTGAGATACATGAAATAAATCATGCATAGATTGATATCTCTGAGGAAGTTCCAACTAGAAAGCCACTGGTTCGATCTGTTTCACAACCTAAAAGGGCCTAACAAACCTCTTTGAGAGCTTACACTGCTTACAAATAAGTCTATGCCCTAACTTGGGTGGGACTCACAATAAAACCTAGTCTTTGACCATGAAATCAAGAGGTTACCGATGTGTGTTGGCATATTAATGATGTCTAGACTAAGCTATCAACACGCACTTTCTGATTAGATGGACCTAATATGTAGTCCCTAGAATGAGACATGGTCTATTCACAATTTCTTCCCCTTTCTCTAGCTAGCACAAAAGTGAGTGGAAAGGCCTACCATATAAGGCTTCATAGGGATCCATCTCAATGGTATCCTAAAATCTATTATTATAAGATAACCCAACAAGGGGAATTTGTTTCTCCCAGGAACCCCAAAAGTCAAGGACACATGCATGGAGCATGTCCTCCAACACTTACATTGTATACTCCATCTTTCCATCGGTCTGTGGGAGATAGGACATGCTCAAAAGACCTTGTGTACCTAGGGAATTATACAAACCCTACCAGAACCGTGATGTGAAATGCCCATCTTTGTCAGAAAAAATAAAATGATGAGCTCCATGAAGATGTACAAACTCTTTGACATATATCCTTCTTAGATCATCTACTAAGAAGGTCTCTTGCATAGGTTAGAAGTGTGTGACCTTAGTCAAGCGATAAAAAAACCCATACCATACTATTGCCACGAGGTAATATGGGTAGACCAATCATGAATTCCATTAAAACAAAATCCAATTTCCACTTCAGAATGGAAAATGACTATAGGAGCCTTTCTAGTTACTGATGTTCCTTCTTCACTTACTAACAGGTGGAACATCGTGTGATGAAGACAAAAATATCATGTTTTATACCAGACCACCAATACTGACGATGTGAGTCTCGATACATTTTGGTGACACCGAGGTCAACTGCCCATGCTAAGGTGTATAATTCCTACATTAGCTCCTATCTGAAGTTAGATGGTAACCATACACACCCATGAAAAAATAATGTATCATCCCCATCAATGGTCCAATCTAATGATGTATCATCCTATTAAACGATTTTTTTTAGGAAAAGGCCTTTGTGATCAGATAACTTTCTCATTCATACCCATTCTAGAAGAGTAGAAGTCACTAATAAGGATGAGAGAATAATATGACCATGGTCCTCCTTAACCTCAACATGCATATCTGAGAATAAGTTTATAAGCTTCCATACACCAATGGATTCATGAACCACCTTTGTCTGAGTATTCCAGCTCAGAGCATCAGCCACTGAGTTTCCCTTACCTATCATGTTGGAGAGTTCGAAATCAAATGATTGTAGGTGCTCGACCTACCTACACTGCCTGATATTGAGATCCCACTACATGAAGATGTAATTGAGGATTTTTTGATCATTTTATACCAAAAAACTCAATCCAAGTAGATGGTGTCTCCAAACATTTAGATCATGAACTACCACAAGTAGCTCAAAGTCATGCGTTGGGTAATTATACTCATGAGGCCTCAATTGATGAGACCTGTACACAATGAATCACTTGTCCTGCATCAAAAATATCTCCAAGTCTGATACCTAATGCATCACAATATAAAATATAGCTCCTAATTGGATCTAGAAGAATCATTATTGGTGCTAAAGTCATTCTTCCCTTCAACTCTAGAAAATATTCTTCACAAGTTTCTGACCATAAAAATTTCACACCCTTCTTCGTCAAGCCCATAAACGATGTTGTAAGGCATGTGAAATCTTGGATGAAGTGTCTATAATATCAGGATATCCCCAAGAAAATCATAATGTCAAAGATTTTCTTGGTATATTCCCAATAAAACACAGTCTTATTTTCTCTAGGTCTATTGAAACTCCTAACTCTGAGATGATATGACCCATGAAGTGGAATTTTTTGATCCAAAAGTTTTATTTAATGAGCTTAACATAGAGATGATTCTCTCTCAATGTATTTAGCATGATATCAAGATGAGTTGCATGGTCATGTCTGAAGTTTGAATACAACAATATATTTTCAATAAATGCTACCAAAAATTAATCTAAATATGGGTGGAAAACTCGATTCATAAGATCCACAAAGACTATAGGTACATTCATGAGTCCAAACAACATAACCAGATACTCATAGAGACTATACCTGCTCCTGAATGTTGTGTGAGTTATGTATTAGGACCTGACACACACTTGGTGATGGCCCGACCTCAAATCTATCTTGGAAAAAACTTTCTCTTCTCAAAGCTGATCAAAAGTTCATCTACTCTAGGCATTGAATATCGATTCTTTACTGTGATCTAATTCAAATGATAGTAATCCACACAGAGACTGAGGGTACTATATTACTTCTTGGAAAAAAGAACCAGTAAACCCCAAGGAGAAGTACTAGGGAGAATGAATCCTTTAGCCTCTAGATACTCTAATTGCTTCTTGGGTTCTAGAATCTCATTATGTTCCATCCTATAAGGAGGAATGGTCATTGGTGTTGCTCTTGGAACAAGATCAATAGTAAACCCTACCTATATTACTAGAGGTAGACCAGATAAGTTTTCAGAAAAAACATCTCTAAAACAATCCACTACAGGAGGGAAAAAAGTGGTTCATAACCCTTGTTCATTGAGAAAAAGTCTGGCGATCTGAGCTATCACATTACCCAGACTCTGCAACTTGGGTCTATCTTTGGTCGTATTAACATCCCATCACCCCTTATGAACATTACCACCACCCTATGGTGATGTAAACATCACCCTCCATTGATAACATTCAATATGGGCTCGATAGGGAACTAACCAGTCCATCCCAATGATTACATCAAAGCCCATAATATTGAGGACATAAAGATTCCACATGAAAAGGTAACCACCTATCTCAAGAGGAAAACCCTTAAAATAGTGAAAACCCTCTGATCGGATACCTAATGGTGTATCTGGCATCATAATTCCATATTAGTGCTCGATCTCAAGGCTCATACTCTTAGTGATTACCTAAGATATAAATGAGTGAGACATGCCTGTGTCAAATAAAGAAGACACTAAGGTAGAGGTTACTAAAATAGTACCTTTTATAGTAGAAGGTCTAGTGATCTGATCCTATGGTGTAGTCTTAACTTCATGTAACTAGCCAGTACCACGACCCAAAGTCACCGACTGACTGCACTGAGAAAGCCTGCACTGCTGATGCAGAGAATCATAATTATGACTACTTCTATATCAACCTCCACCTTAGCCTGATTGGAAGATGGTATTCCAGCTACCTGCCTAACATGATCCTATTGTCCCCACTCTTGAATGAGGAGTAGGTGAAGATCCCCAATCGCTTGGAACTGGAGGGAAAGTCTAGTAGAAACACTAGAGATGGCACATCCTTCCACATCTTATGCACTCGAATGGATCCCTTAATAACTAAGACTTGATGTGTTTAGGCTTCCCGCACTGGTAACATATAATAAAAATATATGCATGAGGAGCCTCACAACTGTAACCACTGCGAGTAGCCTTGAAATGTATCCTTCTCCCAGAAGAAGAACCATTGGAAGCTTTGGGTGCCGAACTTCTCTAACTCACACCTTCAACATCCCTCAAATTTCTCTCTATGATTAGGGCTTGGTTTATTATTTTAAAAATGATAGTAAACCAAAACAAATTGACCTATGATCTGATGACATAGACCAGACCATCCTCAAATTTCTTAGTAGTCATCAGATCATCGGTAGTTAGAGAGGGAGAAAACCACTGCAACTCTGTGAAACAAGCATAATATTCTATAACATACATGCTCTCCCATTATAGGTTAATGAATTCTATAGATATTTTAGCCCTCAATGTCTGGGGAAAGAAATAGTCAAGTAAGATGGTTTGAATATCCACCTAGATGATGTCACGATGCTGATCTTCCTAAGTGATTATGTCCCATCACCATTTGGATGAATTATGTAGCACATAAGCCACTAGATTGACCCTACAATCTAGAGGTATCTCAAGATACTCAAACATATATAGTATTACCTCAAGCCAAGACTCTGCAACGTGAGGTTCTTCAGACCCAAAAAAGGTGGGAGGATGCTGTAGTTGAAACTCACGAGTAAACTCTACCATGCTCGAGGTAGGTCAAACGACCTCACATCAACTATAGTATATAAAAGAAACCATCTCGAAACTGGGAATATATTCCCGATATTAAGAATAGGAAGAGTATCCAAAAGTGGATTTACAGGTGGAATCATCGATAACTCATAGCCCTCCACCTCAGGAGCATGGTTGTCACTACCTTTAGGGTGTGCGACCGGAGGAAATTGTGTAGGTATCATGCTAAAATTCCAAACACACTACTAAGAATAGATTTAATAAATTTAGAATATTTCATTTCAGAAACTAATACATGATTAAAGCCTTCCTATATAATTTTTTACACCTATCTACCTGTTCAACAAGGTAGGTATAGATGATAAAAAGACACCTTGATGTCCATAAGGACATAAAAGATACCCACTACCCATTACTAAGGTTGGGTTTGGGTTTAAGTCTCTATGTTTCACATGTATAGGATAACCAATTTTACTTTAGATTTCATATTTGTTTTAATTTTGTGCTTGTTCAATTATGTAAATTAATTAAAATGGTTAATTGAAATGGGTTTCCATTTCAAATCCATAAGGGCCTGCGGTGAGTTTTTTTTGTGAAAACCTCAATCAAGAAATTTATCCCCTAGATAAATGCAATATAGTAGTCCCTGGATTGTCTCTCGAGGAGGTTGAAAATTGAGTTGCAAGACTATCACTTTTTTTTTATAAGAAGAAAAATTTGGGTATTTGATTGAAAGTTTGAATATAGAATATAAATATAAACTAAATTGAAAGAAAATTGATGTGAAATACAAAAAATTGAAAGTTAATAAAATGGGTTTTAAATCAGAATTAAAACAGTAGTTGTGGACAAGCTTCAACCTCTTAGACACTCTTCTATTCTTTATTTAAAAATATTTATCAATTTAATTTCTAAATTACCCCACAAGGAACCCTAGGCGAACATTCAAATTTATATAGATATCACATAAATACCTTAATATGATTTCCCCCTCATATAGAAGTGATTCAACCACTTTAAGACCTCCAAGAAATCAAACCTAATTGAAATCACTATGCTTAATGGCAAGACCTCACCGATGAAATTTAAATAGTGAAATCAATTAATTTACTTTATAGAATGAAAACCATCTATTTTTTTATGAAAATATTTTCAAGAAGGGAAACAACAACATTAATTCAAAAATATAACTTCAAAAGAATTTCAAAAAGAGATTACATAATAAGAACACAACTCAAAAGAGAGTGTTTGTAATTTTTCGATGCCCGTAACCACTTGGGGATTAGCATCACATCACTTGATAAACCTCAATCTTCTCTATTCTAGAATCAATGCCAAACATATTCATAAATATCTCAATATCCACCTTTCCCTTGATCTCTCAAGCCAACCCCTATGCAACACTCCCCCCGAAGAAGAATGGCGGATATCTGTGGATGTCGCACTGCTCCCTTTGGTCCCAACCTCCTCAAATAAGTGGCTGAGGGGTGTATTTATAGGAAAATAAATAAAAAAACTTTCTCATGTCACATTTATTTTTCTACATCCCACCGTCTTCATGACATGTAAATGGGTTACACGTCATTAAATCCTTCGATTCTCCAGCGTTGTGAATACCTTTGTAATCTTATCCAAAAAACTCATATTGAAAAAAGTCACATTGTGAAATTTAGTTACACGACATGTAATGTTGTTTCACAGTGTATAATTATGTATCGACTTGTCTTGCAACACTACTTATTCTGATGAATTCAAGATGTGTAATTTTATTACATGACATGTAGTTGTTCCACTCTAGTTTTCTAGCTCCGATTCTTTCTCCAAAATCTTGTGTCGTGCCATGAAATATAGAATCTATTGAAAATAGTTAAAATTATAGAATTGTGCAATTTCTATTTCAAGCTCAAAACATCCCTAAATTCCAAAAATAATGCAATTTCACATAAAATGACACATTGGTGGGGTTTAAATAACTAAAATAGATATAAAAAATAGTGGAAATATTATCTCTATTAGGTACTATTCTTTTTATGAACCAAATATGGAATCCACTTAAACCCACACCATAATAAGTTCTAGCTCATGCAGCCAATGGTCCATAACTTAACATGACATAATTGACTACTTAAGGTTTTTTCTTTAACCTATTTAAAAAAACACAGTTAGTATTAGGTGGTAAATTTAATTATTAATTATGTTTTCCAATCCCTACAAGAAATGTAAGCACAATTCAATACATATCAGACACAATCAATATACAATGGGAAAATGCACGCTGAAAATAAACATGGCATGAAAAAATCCATGGAATGTTCATCCTATTATGCCTATAGATGATGCATTATCTAATTAAAAACCCTTATTTCATTAAGACTAATAAAGAAATTATAATTTCAATCATACCAATATCGATAACATCATAAATCAAGTGTGTCACCCAATGGTGAAATGATATCAACAGTAATAAGAAAAAGTAAAACAACAATTATAATTCATACAACTTAGACATTACCCCAAACATGGGTTTGTGATGCCCAATCATGACTTTTGACCAAGTTCCAAGCACTCCCAAATCTCTAATCTATTGTCTCAAAATAGTAAATCAAGAAAGGAACCTCTCTAATACCACTCTGTAACATCCTAACCCAGGGTCCACATAAACCGTTCCCTAAGGCAATAGGTCACATGGACTCAAGTACACCTCCCCATATTCCAGAGGTTTTCGACTAGTTGCAAGGGTGTAAAGGTGGTATAGTGTGAATACTATAACCTATTGTCAAAGTATCACATCAGATACAAAAGATAACAATCAAAAAATAAAGAATAATATAAACAATCAAAATCAGTAAACTATGGAAGCATAAATAGACAACTGAGTAACAAAGTAGCAGAATAAATAGATAACTAAAAAAATGAATATATATAAAAAAATCCTCAACAACAGTGTCAATATATGATGTATGGAATGGTGATACAGAAAGAGAATAGGGGAACAGACATACAATCATGTTATACCAAAGTATAAAAAAACAAAAGATTCTCCATTATCATCTTGATCGCATGCTTTATCCTATGCTCTTAAGCTCCATTATAAGCTAAGAATGTCAAAAAACGATATAAGGGAGATTTCCATTATCTATACCTATAGTCAAACAATATTCTCAGGTGCCAAAGGTAGCCCAAGTAGGGTGTGATATAAAAATCTCATTATGTCACCACTAATAATGTCTACATGTAATTCAAGCAGTGCTCATTAATAATCATTTTTAAAGCAACATTATTTAATTAAAAATGTATAATAAACAAATAACTACCTCCTTAGGTTCATGAAGGAAAAATGGAAGGTCTACCTATGTCAGTTCATGGATTGGATAGAAGAGTCTGAACAATCACTATATATATATATATATTTATATAGTAGTAATATATATATATGGTATATTTATGTATATTTCATCCACTTATATAAACCAAGTGCATGCAGATGCATAATGTCCATATACCAGGAATAATAGCATTGGATGGACTGAGGCATAACTCACATATCCATGACTAGTTTAATGAGACTATAAGATTAAGCCAAAGGGTATATTCCCTACATCCCCAGAAGAGAATGATATTTCATGAAACAATAATCGAGATGGAGAGTGAGCCATTATGTCATCTCTCAAATCATAGAATGTGGAAAATACAACCCAACTCCCATATAGTAGCACTAGTTTGAAATGCCATACTACACACTCAATGTAATGAGTGTGATTATCCTCTATTCTTAACACCCATTACCATTATATCATGACCTCTATAAAGGTTTATTATAATTATAACTGGCATGGAGAATTACCTCTCATCCATCTCTTTTATATATCCCATATACATAGAATAGGCATAATCCTTTTTAACATAATACATAAGGCATAACCTCTTATTCATGTCATTAACCAATTTCAACTCCATTTAAGTTATTAAAATTCATAGGAAGCATTTTATAAAGCCTAAAAACAGGCATGGCCTAACTATCCCCGGGGTTCATTACATTTAAAACCAAGTGATTCATTTTAAGAAAGAAAACGCATCATGCATTAGATATTTCATTTAAAACAACCCATTCAATTTACTAAAACATGAAAAATTCACTTATAAGGATCAAGGTGGAAATTGGGAAGTGACATGGGAAACAAGTCAAAAGTCTACTTGGTCAATTCCAACTATAAGAGGGAAAACACATAAGAGGTGGTTTGGGTTCCATATAATACACATTTATCAAGGGAAACTTCATTTAAAATCCAAGACATCTAGGAATTTTGAACCAATTGGACATAATGGATAATTATACTTGGTACACCAATAGGAATTTCAATTTTTTTAATCCCACAAATATTTTATTTCAAAGAAAATTGTCACAGTTTATGTTTTTGAAGCATTTTTTAGCTTAATTACTAAAGTGGCTTATTTTGGAATTTAACTATTTTAAATTATTTCAATGTTTCCAACATAAAATTTTCTTTACTAATCAAAATTTAAAAATTATTATTTTATAGGTTTCTACGTTTGATGGGATTAATTTCATCTTTCTGGACCCCAAAGATCAATGTATCATTTATAGACCCAAATCTAGATCACAAGTCTAGCCTTGAAATCTGTGCATAGATCTGGATAGGACCATATCACATAAATTGATAAACCAAATGAGATAAAATTAAACATGTGGAAATAGTAAATCAGGTGGAACAACTTTAATTGATATTGAAACACCTGAATACTTCATTTTCAAGGTCATAAATGCATTGAAACTCACTAAATTGGAATATAAAAAGTCATCCTAGAAAGATTAAATATCTAGAGTAAATCGGCCATAACTCATTCATTTATTGGCCAATGAAGCTAAAATTTTGTGGGTCGACACATGAGATATATAAGAACAACTTTTAAGAATACCAATTTTCCTAATTCTATAATTAAAGAGGCCTAACTTATAGAAACATTCTGAGAATAGTTTTGGAACCAAATTCTCACCCCCTCTCCCAATAAAAGAGTGTACCTTCTTCATTTAAAAGGGTTGGAAAATTTGGGGTATAATTTGTTGGACATTTTATGTAGTTTAGTATTGTATTTTATTTTAATTTAATCCTATAATTTCATTTAATATTTTAATTTTATTGTTATCCTTTCTCTCCTTTTCTTTCTTTCTTTTGTTTTCTTCCCCCGTTTTCTGCATCACTATGAACTCTTATGCTCGTGATCATGAGTAGATAACCTGAGGAAGTTCCTAGGGGAGTAATCCAGTGATGAACCCAAAGTTTTTGAACAATAATTTTTAATTTTTATTATTTTATTAGAGTTAGACTAAGGGGGATCTTAGTGGGAAATGTGCCTTTGTGTCTCCACTTGCCACCCGAGGTTTAGCTTTCACTTCTGCAATATTCTCCCTCAACCGAGGAGGTGGATGTACGATATCTTGATGATCATTGAGTGTACTGTATATTCACAACCAAATGTAGAAGAGGATATTCATGCATATTATGAAGCATGTTCATTAATTAAATTTGAAACTAATTATGAGATGATGAAGGTTCACCCGGGGTGATTCTCTTGGGAATGTCTCCTTTCTTCTTAACATAATTTTGTTTACATTCATTTTGTTTTCATTGAATTTTCATGTTTAATTTTAGTTTTGAATTTTAAATTCTCAATATTCATTTCTGATCATTTTATTTCTTATATATATAAAATATAAAAAAAGGTGAATTAAAAATAGTGATTGCTTGACTGAAAATTCTCTTGAAGAGAATGAATTAGGTCTGCCATGTGCTGCACTTAGTTGAAAATATTTTTGAGAGCACACATGACAACGCTTCATCAAATTGGCACCGTTTCTGGGAAACCAAGAGGTCTTCACTCACTATTTTTATTCCATTTTTTTAAATAATTCATTTCTCATTAAAAAAACAAAAAAATCATAAATTTCAAAAAAAAAACTCTTTATGTCCATGATGTATTCAAATTGTGACTATTATGCATGGACTAACTACTATCAGGTGAAACTAGAAGATGAAATTCAAAAAGCTCAGATGAAAAAACATAAACAAGACATAGAAAAACTAAAGATAAATTCTGAAAGGTTTGAGGAATATATTCATTCATTACTGGAGAAACCCAAACCTGAACCTGGGATGGAATCTGAACCAGAATAAGAGGTAAAAGAGATTTCACTTATCATTTTTTATGTTAAAGAACCTAAGGCAGGTGAGAATGAGATACTAAAGGAGTTAATCATATCATCCCATACTCAACCATTTCTCTAGGAGGTCCCTGATGTAAACATTCCAGCTGATTCACTTATGGGAGATCAATAATTTTTGGAAGAATCCTTGAATAGATTTATTGAAGATAACTTGAAACTTGATCTTCCCATCATTGATATTGAAAAATAAGCACCTTTACACCTCTATCTTTCTTTGGAATATGATGAAGAAGATGCACCTTATAAGATAGATCTTCCAAGGTCTTTCCAAAATAGATCAATTTATAAGGTGATATACTTGAAAGGGAATATTTCTTTATCAATTATTCATGTTTTAATCTTATTCAAGATGAAATATTTTTTAACTTCTACATTTCTAAAATTTCTAATACAACACAAATGGATAAGGCCTTGGATGTTAAGGAAGATACCACCCAATTGGTTGTGATCAAAGATGAAGAGTCCAAGGATATTTTGGTGGTTCAAATACCTCCTCTAAAATAACTTTTATATCATATGGAGGTGGGCACCATATAAGTCCACAGGGAGCACCCTTATTTTATCTTCCCTCCCAATATTGAACTTAAATTCTAACATATATTATTTCTTGGGGGTTGGGAAAATTCATATCTTTTTTGGGGTTCTCCATTCTTGGTGTCTACTCATGGACACTGGGAAAACTCACATGTGGTGGTTCATCTCAATAAAACCACACCCACCATCTGATTGGGGATAGTCCACTGCAACTGCCTGACTAGGGGCAGTAAAAACCTAGCACCCACTTGGGGGTCAAACCAAGAATTATCCCTTTTTCATACCCTTTCTATTTAAATTTATTTTACTTATATCTTTTAATTTATTCCACGTAGTTTTAAATTGGTAGTAACTAGGAGATTAACTCAAGGCTTCCACTGAAAAATAAATCTGGTTGTGTCTTTCCTTTTCTTTATTTTATTTACTACCCAATATAAATTATGTGTGAAAACCTTTCTTGATTTTATTTGAGATAAAAAGGGTAGTAAATAGAATAAGTGTGCGGTAGGGATATCAACCTATTTTTAGGAATTTTTTATATACTTTCATTTTATTTTTCATGCATTTTTCTAAATTTTGTATGTTTTCTTTTTTTTTTTTCATTTTTTATGTTTTTAGGATTCTTGAGCTGAATTGAATAATTTGGAAAATTCAAACCATTTTGGTATTTTTGGCACATTGATTGATTTAAATATTTTAGAATTTAAATTATTATGGAATGGATTTTGTTTCTTGATTTATGATCTTTTCATTTGAAGAGTTTTGATTGATTGTGAAACTCATGTTCACAAGTACTGTCTAAATTGAAAATCTTACCCAAACTGAGAGGTTTCTGAATCTATTTTACATGTTGTTACATTTATCTTTTTCTTAAAAGTCTTGATACATGTTTTGTGATCCAATTTTTTTTTTATCTTTTTAAAATATGTGAAATTTCATTGAATGTGTCAAGAATGATTGAGGCATCACTTTGAAAGGCCCTTTTGACATTAAAATCTTATTTTGAGATACCTTTTCATATGAACTTCTTTAATACCCTAGTATCTATAAAATACCTTGTTAATTATCCACATTACAATCCATTTATCCCTTTATAAACATCTCTATAAGTTAAATGCATGATTATTGTTGAACTCAAGTGTGGGGGAGGGAGAAGATGGGCTATATTTTGCTTTTGTGAAGAATCTGTTTGAGTTGAATTGAAAGTGTTCCATATTTATTTATTCTTGGGTGGATGAAATTTCACGATGCAAAGATTTATGGGTTTCCCAAAATATAATTACAAAGATGTTAAGGGTGTTCACCAATTTTTTAAGATCAAAAGTTGACCCTATTTTCCTAAAAAACATGATTCTGAAGAGAAATCCATATTGAATTCAAGCTGAAACAATGATACAAATTGGGGAAAGATGGAATAAATTCATTGATGTCGAAATTACAAGTGTGAAATTCCCAAATAAAGAGGTGTTTTGAAATGAATCATTTTTGAGTAGATTGAGGATCAAACTATTCTTGAGAAAATTATTTTCATTCATTTACTTCACTTTAGATCTTAACCCTCATCGTTTTTCTTGAGATGTTTTTACATTTAAAACCTACCAACACTCAGCCTCAGAACAACCCATGAAAAAGACCTCATGATTTCCACATTTTTTAATCCTTTAAGTGGATATACTATGAGTATAGAAATCCTATGGATATCACACATGTTATTGAGAATGAGAAAAACTCCACATTAAAAATCCTTGAGTAAAGAGAGAAATATTTTTCCAGGGAGGTAGGTATGACATGCATGTGAGTATTAACATGATATTGAATGGATATTTATTATTTTTTAGGATTTAGGAAATTTTGATCCATGTACGATTCATGATATTTTATTTTATATGATAATTCAGTCGTGTTGTCATTTATGCTTTGAGAAGTTTGTTTTGACCATGGTATTATATGATTGCCCAGGAGTATGATGTTTAAGTGTGGAGGAATTTATAGAACAGATATTTTCCAATATTTTTTCTTAATTTAATTGTTTTTAATCCAATTTTTTTTATTTCAAGGGAAATTTTCACAGTTTATGTTTTTGAAGCATTTTTTTAGCATAATTGCTAAAATGGATTATTTTGGAATTTAACTATTTTAAATTATTTCAATGTTTCAGACATAGCATTTTATTCATTGATCCAAATTTCAAAAATTTCCTTTTATAGGTTTATATGTTTTATGGGATTCACTTAATCCTACTGGACCCAAAGCTAAATGTATCATTTTGAGGCCCAAATCAATCTCACAAGTATAGCCTTGAAATCTGTGCATAGATCTGGAGAATTTTATTGATGGGACCATATATGATAAATAGACAAACCAAATGAGATTAAAATCAACTTGTGGAAATAAGACATCTGTATGAACAACTTTCATTCATATTTTCATGCCTACATACTTCATTTTCAAGGTCATAAATGCTTTGGAACTCGCTAAATTGGAATACGAACAATAATCTTGGACAGATTAAATATATTAAGTAAATCAGCCATAACACATTCATTTATTGTCCAATGAAGTTAAAACTTTGTGGGTACACAAATAAGATATATAAAAACAACTTTCAGTAATAAAAATTTTCATAATTAGGTAATTTAAGAGGCCTACCACCTGGAAGCTTTTGGAGAATATTTTTGGATCCAAATTTTCACCCCCTCTCCCTATAAAAGTGTGTGCCTTCTTCATTTCAAAGGGTCGGAAACTTAGGGGTAGCCTTTATTGGAAATTTTATATAGTTTAGTTTTGTATTTTCTTTTCCTTTAATTCTGTAATGGCATTTCATATTTTAATTTTATTGTTATCCTTTTTCTCATTTTCTTTCTCTCTTTTGTTTTCTTCCCCCATTTTCTTCATCACTGTGAATTCTTATGCTCGTGATCATGAGTAGCTAACCCTAATAAGTTCTCTGGGGAGTAATCCAGTGATAAAACCATGTCATTTAACATTAATTTTTAATTTTTATTATTTTATTAGAGTTAGACAAAGGTGGATCTTAGTGGGAAAGGCACCTTTGTATCTCTACTTTCCACCCGAGTTTTAACTTTCACTTCTGCAATATTCTCCCTCGATCGAGGAGGTGGATGTGTGGTATCTCAGTGATCATTGAGTGTACTGTATATTTATAACCAAATTTAGAAGGGTATTTTCATGAATATGATGGAGAGTGTTCATTAAGTAAATTAAAAACTAATTATGATATGATGAAGGTTCATTCAGGGTGATTCTCTTGGGAATGTCTCCTTTCTTCCTAACATCATTTTGTTTTCATTCTTTCTGTTTGCATTGCATTTGCATGTTTAATTTTATTTTTTCATTTTAAATTATAAATATTCATTTATAATCATTTTATTTCAGACATATATAAAATATACAAAATTTGAATTATAAATAGTGATTGCTTGATTGTAAAATATCCTCAAGAGAAAGACCTAGGTCATCCCTGTGCTGCACTTAGTTATAAATATTTTTGATAGCGTGCATGAAAAAATTTCACCACACACCTAGGGAGTATATATAAGGTATGTGAAACCTCTAAACTACTCAACATGATTAAATAGGCATTCTCTCAGGTGAAATGATCAATTAGACATGAAGAAACTAATATGAAGGGGATTCTCGACAAATACTAGCATACAGAACAATGGAATAATTACGAAACAATTAAAACTCAATGGTAAAATTATGTGAATACCTACCTCAAGGATATAGATGATTCCTCACTCGATATTATCCTTAAATTTGAATTTGTTTGGAAGATATATGGGAAATGGTCCAATTCCCTGAAAATAGGGTGAACGAGCTTGCACCTAAATAGTGCAACGGATTCAAAGGAAAACTAAATTAGGAATTGAGAGACTAGGGGAGATGACCATGAGAAATCCAATACTTCTGATAGATTGAAGAATGAACACCAGACGAGGAAGCTGTCTCAATGCCTAGAATTAGGTGTTCTTGAGCTCAAAGAGGAGGAAAACCACGTTTTAGTTGCTGGAGGGAGGAAGGAAAAAAGAGAAATGGATTAATAGCTTAAGTGGGGTTGAAATAGACATTTCAACTCAAAATACAAAAGAGTACATTTTAGCCACATGGTTTGGCCAAACTATATGAAAACTATGCCCAGTTCACTACTATAAGGGCCGCCCCGAAGAGTTTGTTGCACCATTTAACTAAATGTGTGCAAACCATGAAAAATAGATCTATAACAAAAATATTAAAAGGTTTATAAATTAATTAATGGTTTATAAAATGTTTATAAATCACTATAATAGGTATTTTGGGATATTTTAATTTATAAAAGGTTATTAAATTAATTAATTATACATTTTTTATAATTAAATAAATGTTTATGAAACATTTTATTCCCAAATATTAAATTTTTATATTTTAAATACCTTTTACCAAATTATATGGAAATTATAATGATATAGAAATGAATGTTTTTATTTAAATATCATAAGAAATAATTTATAAATGGTAATAAATTATTAAATAAGGACAAAATATAATTATTTTATATCTAAATTATGAATTGTTAAAAATTAATTATTTTTAATTGTTCAACAAAGGAGTGTGAAACTCCTAAATCAAACAAAGAATAAGAAAGGGTACTAAACAAGCTGATCGTACCTCTAATGATCTCTAGACCTGCTGGAACTGATACCTCTTCAGTGTACAACTGACTATGCAAATATCCTCTTCCCCTCTGCTGAAAACCTCATCTACAACCATGCTCGGGTCAAGGTACCTAAGGAACACACTAAGGCCGACCTCTACCCGCTCCATATCCCCTTGGTGGATCATGAACCTGCTGTCCCTGCTGCTGAAATGGCCTAGCTGGGAACTACTGCTGGGGCTGGCGCTGAACCTGCCCACATCCACCATACAGAGATCGAATAGTCATTGGGAACTAGTTCTGAAGATGACCACAAACTCCATAGATAAAACACATCAAACCCAAACCCACGGGAAAGGCACGAGGACCATAAGGTTGAAATAGAAACTGCTGAGGTCGAATCACCACCGGTCATAACCTAGAAGGACCTAGATCCTAATACCTACTACTGCTAGTAACCTTTCCCTTTAAAGAACTCAACTGAATCCCCTCTTGTAGTAGACCTCCTCATGAGTGCATCCTCTCAATTACATCCTCCTCCTTTTGAACCTCCAAGTACATTGACAATGTAAAGGGAGTAGCCACGTAATGGATAGAAGGATGAAGTGCCTCCTATTATCATCTCACATGAGAATACTTAATCGGAAAGAGATATAGGGATAAGGGAATAAGATCTTTGAACTTAATCCTCAGCTCCCGTACCGATATACTCCCATTCTGAAGGGAGAGTAGCTCCTGCCTCTTCTCAGCCATCATGGTCGATGGAAGGAATTCTTCTTGGAACTCCTTATTGAAATTGACCCACAAAATGTCAGCCTCCTTCATCTCCCTTAGGTAAAACATCCACCACTGATGCACAGATCCCCACATCTGACTTACCGCCAAGGTAACCCAATAATCCATCGGATCCCAGATCTAACTGAATGTGATCTTAAGCTCCTCAATCTATCTCTTCGTCTCTATTTCTAAAACACTACCCTCATACTTTACCAAGTCCTTACACTAGAAATCACGTAACATTATCTTCCATTGATATTACTCCTCCACTAGATCAACCCTCTACTGATCAACCAAATCAGCCTACTAAGCCTCAACTGCTCGATCAACATGCAGACAATGAACAGGTGCTATAACTGAAAAAGTTAAACAATGAATTCATAAACCCAAGTAGTATGGGATTTTATTTAATATTCATTTTAAATCATTTAACTAATTTTTTTTATTCATTTCAAATTTACTAATAAAATCCAATTCGGACAAGAACACAAGTCATTATGATGCATGTACCTTTCTTAGGGTCTCTACCCTGCAAACAGTGTAGCCTCACTTGGTCATTCGGTAGGATAAAAGTCCTTTCATCAGATCACGGGGGGCCCTAAAATCCCATGTTCTAGCCAGTATTCCCTGAACTATGTCATGCACCAAGATCACCTGATTTTGTTTCCTTACCAACCCATGCAATCCTCACTGTGCCTAACCCCAAACTACATCCTATCTCTCAACCATCACCTTTGATACCATTCTGTCACAACCCCTTCCTCCAAAGATGCCCCTCTTGGACTAGAAATGAAAAAAGGGAGATAATGAACCCTGAGTCCCACCTTCAGTAGTCCCCAAGGTAGCGACCAACACCAAGGGTATACAATCTCAAAAAATGGGAGGAATTTTCCTTTTTAAGAAAAAAATATCGGGAGATAAGATGGTCCATCGCAAACAACTCCAAGTACTATATATATAAAAGAAATCTAAAATCCATCTCACATGCATGTTTAAAATAAAACTATTACAAATAAAATAAAACTCCAATGTAAAATACAAAAAAAAAAGGTTAAGTAGTGGCACAACAACTATCCAAAATTCCGAGCTAGTAATGCCGATCACAATCCACATAGTCCTCCTAGAAACTGAAAAGCAGTTTTATATATATAGGGTGAGAATACAAGTATACTCAGTAGGGAAAAACCAAAGTCTCTCATGCAAAAGGGAAGGAATCATACTAATTCCCCTATAAGAAAATAGTAGAAACAAATGACACCTAACAAGGTATACTATCCACCCCAACCTCCCCAAGGTACACTCACCAAATAACATAATTCAAGTAGTCTAATATAATTCACATGGATAGTAGGGTACCCCGTACCATTTTACCAGTAATTAGACACTCTCACACCCTAATGGAAAACATATTGGTGCTCCCACCTCTTCTGAAAGAACCATGTCACAACCCAACCACACACACCTGGGCCTCACATCTAGTCCTATCACCTGGGAAAACGAAGATCATACCAACCCTACTATATAACACTTCCATCTAGTTTTCCCCAAAAAATAAAACCCACATCAAACCACACATCACAACCATAAAACAACTTATTTAGTTTTAAAAAAGGGGATATTATTCAATTCCACTTCTTAAATTAAGGGTGTGATCACAGAATCCATAAGATCCCAGGGAATCTATTTATTTTAACATAATATACATGATTAACATATTCCATGAATTTGTTTAACGATAAGAAGACAAACATGAATTCCTAAAATTTTTGTGTACAAAAAAGGACCACCAACAACCCGGATTTTTAGTATTCATATAGCACATATAATTCACAACATCAATAGATAACAAAGAAAAACATAAGTCACTTTTACCTAGCCCCGCATGTTGATCTTAAACTAATTAAATGATATTTATTTATTTAGTATTCTGCTATCTTCACAAGGGATACATTCATACAAACACCCCTCATGATAAAAATATAAAATAGATATGAATGGATCCCTACCTTGATTAATAGACAAAAAACACTTCCTGGTTGCACCGAAGAAGGGGGCGTGCATGCAGCATGAAAATCCTCTAGAAAAAATGTGATAATAAAGGTATAGTACAATGCATGGATACTTGGGGAAGAAAGGTTCAGGGAAATATGGTATCAAGGGTATAGGGAAGCTTACAAGGAAGAAAGTATATTAGCTTTAGAATGGAAATATCCTATATCAATGGGAGAAATAGTTTTTAAAATTCATTAAAATCAGATCTTGACCAAGAGCACGTTGTTTGAAAGTCAAAGGAAGATTCAAGTTTTTAAAAGATATATATGATTCAAAATGACTCAAAAAAACATTAAATATGGTATTAAACTCATTTTACATCAAATAAAACATTAAAAAGGATAAACTGGAAAAACTAAATGAAATTTGGAAAAATTGGAAAACGACAAATTGTTGAAAATGAGTCATCGGTGCAAGCTACCGGTGTGAGTCATCAGTGTGAGCTACCATCACAGACTCACCATTGGTAGTCACTATCATGACCTACCATTGGTATTCACTATCACAACCTACCATTAGTAGTCACCATCATGACCTACCATTGTGACTCACCTCTCTAACTCACCAGTCCTGACCCATCATTGGATGAGTCACCGGTCCGAGCTACTACTGGATGAGTCACTAATGTGAACTACCAATAGATGACTAACCATCGCGAGTCACTATCATGACTCACTTCTACAACCTACCAGCCAGTGCAAGTAACTATTGAGAATCACCCTCACGACCTACCGCTGGAGAAATTGGAATTTTAGAAAACTCTTGAAATAAGTCATCATGACCTCATAGAACATTTCAAACACTGGATTTTCACAAATTAATGGACTGATGAGGTCCAAGAAATTACATTATTACTTATAATTATTCTATTTTATGATATCATGTTATACCTTTGGATCACATGTTATGTTCCCTTATCATTTTTATTCCCAAAATAGGATTTTTAAATCACCCCTTTTGTCTATGTATTTCCAAGGTTATCCCATGCAATTTTATGTGTTTTTTATTCAAGAATAATGTCATTAAAGTATTTTTATCAATGGTATTTTGGTTATAAGAATCATGAAGATTCTATTTATTATTATGTAGTAGTTTTTCTTTAAGGATTTAAAAGAATATTTTGAATGGTACTAATGACCTTGAAAGGTGATTTAATGGTAAGGTGATATTTTATAGAAAAACAAATGATTATGGAAAATATAATCTTTGATATTTTCTTGATGTTGAGGTAATTATAGTCAACTAAAATTGTATGATTTTTTTGGAAAAGGAGGAGTTAGATAGAAAATATTATAGATTAAATAAAAGGTGAGTCACTAAATAATGTTATTTGTGAATATTTTCATTATATTCTTGAGGATGTTATAGGATGAAGTTAAATTATGAATATGATTATAACGTTTGTTTTTTCATAGTTTTAGAAAAAGGAAAAACTGCACGTTGACTAAAAAATCATCATATTTAGTAAGTCTCCAAGGCTTGAACCTATAATAGAAGGGAGAAAAGGGTGAAATTATTACCACTAACCTATATGATGTACTAATTTGTATGAATTTTTTAACTTAAAATGATTTTAAAGAAAAATATTTATTAAATTTTGGGAAACATATTTATAGGATAAAATATTTTTGAATATTTAGGATTTTGAGGTGATTAATGATATTTTAGGAAATGTTTCATTGGGTTGAGGTATATTTAAACCTTAGGTTTAACATGAGGTTTAACATTAAATATATTTTGGAAAGAACAAAATTAATTTTTTGAATATTGAGGTTATATGGAATATAAGGTTATGTAAGGATTTAAGTTGAACTTTTGATTTGGATATTAATATAAAGGTGTATTCATTTTTGGAATTATCATACCCTATACAAACCATTTCTAGTTTTTTTTAATATTTAAATACAAGAGGAATATATTGATATCATTTTGTGGAATCATGTGATCTATTATAAGTTAATTTTAGTTCTTTAGGCATGAAAAATTATTCTTAAATACTCATATTTTGGAGAAACAGACGAGATTGTGGTGAAAAATGATTAAAGGATAAAATTATACTTTTCAAATAAGTATATTTACTTATGTTGTCAATATATATGGTAAAAGGATCCCTCAAATTTAGGAAAAGGATATTGAAATAAAAATATTATTCATTTTTGATAAATCAGTGATGTATTCTCTCTTAAAAAAGTATAACATTATCTTTTAAATGGATTTTCTTTACAAATCCATGATTTAAATTCACACCAATGTTCTCCTATCTGGAAACCTAGTTATTTGATGAACTTCATATTTCATTTTACCTCTTTTTAACTGATTTTTTTGTTAACCATTTTTATAATGTGGGGTTTCAACAAAGTTATTTTCAAATTTCAAACCCTTGATTATCGAGATCAAGATCAAATTATGAGAAAACAATTTATTTAATTGGGGTAGAATGTAACACCCCATTATTTTCCAAGGGAAAGTATGTTTTATAACGTATATGATATGCAATACCAAGCCTAAACAAACCCTGAAATATTATTAACTAAACATGAACATTATATCCTAACTATTAATAAGTGGGTATGAATAGAATTAACTAATTTATGATATATTTATATATAAAGTTACTAATAGATATAAATGTATTAATAAATTCTTAGGAAATAATCAATCAATTTTTAATAAATTCATTTTATTCTTAAAAAAATAATTTTCTTCAAAAAAGGTTTTTTGAGGAAATATTTTAACTAATTTTCTAGAATTTTATAAAATTTATTTTAAAAAATGAAAATTATTTATGAGATGTTTTAATTCAATGAGTAATAAAAATTACCAATTTTTCAAATAATATAATTTCTTTTCATTAAATCAAGTAATTTAAAATTTCAATTATATTTTGGATTTGTTCTTAAAATGACATATGAACAATTTTATTTATAATAATCCAATTAATTTCTTTTTAATCATCAATTTTCATGATTTTGGTATATGTTTATTTTCATTTTTACAAACATGGTTTTCTACAAATTGTTTTTAAATGAATAAAGTTTATCCATTTTAATTAATTAAAATAACCCCTAGTAAGGAAATTTATAAATAAAATTCATATATTATACATATATTTATATGAATTAAAATTCATATAATTATTATTTTTAGTCATAAATTTCATATAATATAATCTATTTCTTGAAAAATGCATTTTTGAAAAACTATTTTTCAACAAATTTTACGGGTTTAATTTTAAATTGGATTCTACCACTTCTATGATTTTAATTTGATAAAATTTATCAATTATTTTGAATCATCATAGTTAATATTAGGTAATAAGTTCAACTTAATTTTGGTCATAATGAATAGTAAAAAACAGTAAAAATTTGTTACCACGGTTAATGTTAAAAACCATTTACCGTGGCTTAAACTAAGAGGTAAATGGAATAACATGTTTAAAAAATGTTTAGTTTTTAATTTAGGATGAGTTTATTAGCCATAAAATCCCTAAAATACAACATTTATTATTTTTTGAGGCACTTGTATTGATAATTACTTCTCATTATTGAATAGTTTTGGATATTTACAAAAATTTCAATCATCCTCAATTATAAAAGGGAATACCTAACCTCACTTATTAACACATTTCAAGCCGTTTGGTTTAAAAAAAATTCAAATATAACTCCCCAAAATAATAATCCAAATTCTATATCATTTAGTCTTCCCAAAATACCAACCATAGGGTCCTTAATAAGAGATCCAAATGAGGTACTTCTAAGCGAAGTTAATTTTCTTCACTAAGATCCTTATTTTTTACTTCTTCTTTTTTCATATTCAATTATGTATTAAAAATTACAATATAATAACAACATATTATAATATATAATTATTTTTTATTATTTTTATGTCATAATATTCATCCATATCCTCTTCCATCAAATGGTAAACAAAACCATCATTCGTGTGTACGGTGGAATACCGCCTCACGAACCGATGTAATTCATTTTCCAACATCACCTATCACATATATTCATGATGATGGATTTAATATTTATATATATTATATTAATAAAATATTAATCATTCTAAAAAAGAAACATATCATATACCTTCTTACTATACCATCCATTGAAGAATGATAACATTGTTCGTGTGTATGGAAGACTACCGCCTTGTGAAGTGATGTGATTCATTTTTTTACTGCATCACATGGATGTTATATGTATGTGTATTTAAAGAAATAACATTATAGTTACTATATAATGAAAATTATGTAATGGTCAAATAAATCTTACCTTATTTCCATCATTATCATTGAAAAATAGAAACGTTACTGATGCGTACGTATGACTTACCATCTCCATGTTTGTAACATAATTCATTTTTCATAACCATATTTCATGGTTTTTTTAAATTAAAATTGACGTATAAAAAATGATAATTATTTAATTATTATTATTATAGAGTTTATGGAAAATGAACCCTTTGACCAAAATCAACAAACTAATGCGATTTTGAAATTATGAACTAATCATCCTCAAAACATCTGATGTGGACATAACTGAATAAGTAATTAATTATGTAAGGCCTCTACCTTAAACATTACAAAATCTTGAGATAAATCATTAATTTGACTTTAAATCGCATCAAGAATCTTTCAAGGTTTGGATATTTAGAGAATTAGGTCATAACTCATTCACAAAAACTTAAATATTACAAGTAGACACTTCTACTCACTATCCATTTTTCTCCATAAAATAAAAACTCTTTAAAAATAAACATGGTATCGTTTCATGTTTTAATAGAATAGATTTTCTTTGATCCCATCCTTGACTTTATTCTTCTTTAAGTCCTATTAAATACATTTTTAAACTTGGGATGAGCATAAAAAGATCAGTAATGAGTACACAAAGAAGGAAAACTGTTAGTCTTAGAAAAACATAAAAACCATGAATACTTTATCATAAATTAATACTTTTCACCTTTAATAAGTAGTAAATATACTTCACTTAATATAAGATCATTTCTTAACATTTTTTAACCAAACTATTACCATAAATCCCATAGAAAGAAACATATAACATATAAAAGTAACTTGGGACATAAATATACTTGAATAGAATAACTATACGATCGACTTCCACACATATCACTAAATAGAATATCCATACGACCGACTTACATACCCAATGCATTGGAGGTTATAACATAACCACCCATCCTTGGTTTATCACAGAACCACCTGTCATTTGGTTTATCATGTAACCACCCATCTTGGTTTATCACGTAATCACCCGTCAAATGTACAAGTACCATTTAATAATCATAACACATAAAACAAGCATAAAGGAAAAATAACATTTACACACTATAACCCCAATAGATCATTTTAAGATATAGAAATATTCAACCCATTTCCAAAACTATTTAAAATATTTAATAAAGAGAATTTTGAATCAAAGTGTCCCATACCAATTTGAAAACTTTGAAATAAATTATCATTTTAAAACATTCATGTCTATATAATTAAATTCTTAAAACCATTTTGAAAACATGGACATGAAATAGAAGGTTTTAAATGAATAAATTATTAAAACATTTAAAACAATGTTTTAGTTAAAGATTCCCTTAACACTTGAGAAACACTTAAATAAAAATCATGAAGGTATAAAATTAAATAGAACTTTAAATATCACAAGAATAAACTAATTCATGATATAAAGAGTCAAAAGGTTTGTATATACACATTATAGGATAATAAATTTTCATAATAACAATATATGCCTCAATGAAATAATATTGAGGTGAAATCCCTTACAAAGATCGTATCCTTGGATTAAGGGTAAATGAATGAAATAACTATTTGTGAAAAATAAAAATAAACCCAATATAAGTTTATATTAAGTTTAAAAAAATCAGTGTTCATTCACACATATTCTTGGAAAAATAAAACTAATGACATGGATATTTAACTCAATGAATAGATATTGAGTTAATATTTCCCTTACAAGGTTCGCATAAATGACGTAAGAATTTATAAATGGGGTGATTATGTGTAACAACAGTATATAAACACAAAGTTAATTTTAAATTAACAAAATAAATAAATAAATAGTGATTACACACATAATCTTGGCATAATTTAATCAACGGAGTATGCGTAAAACCCAATGAGTGGAAATTGAGTTTAGAAATTCCCTTATAAAGATTATTTTGTTAATAAAATAGATCTATTTTGTGTATTAACTATAAATAAACATAAATCAAGTATAAATACAAGATTTGATATCAAAATTTATTTCTCACATAATCATATAATGACATAATCATGAAGTATAAGATTAACCCAAAGAATGGGAATTGGGTTAAGAAGTTCCCTTACCACGAATCCGACTTGTATCGTTCGTTATTTATATTCCTGAATAGTAAAATTAGGTTAATTTATACTTTCTTGAAATTTTTTTTTAATTTTATTATTCATTTTATATAACTTATTACCATGTTATAAAAATTACATAATTATTTGAGTTCATATTTTTCATTTTGTTGATATTCGGTACTTGAGTCGAAAATGAACTTGTTTGATGTAAATTGTCTATGTGGGAAGAATTCCATATTCTAAAAATTATTATTCATGATTTAAATATCATATATATCCATTATATATGTATTTATAATATTCCATGACATTTGGAGATAATAAATGAAATGCACCATTCATGGATATGGTAGGCCGTACGTACGTTCGAACGCTACTTTCATTTATTTGTCATATTAAAGGAATGAAAACTAAATGATACATAGGTCTATTATAATTATAGTATAATATATATGTTAAATATGTTAAATAATTTTATTAACTCTATGCTTTATATATTTCTTGTATGGCATGATCGAGTCATATCACTTTGAGGGGTTGGTAGTCCACACTTCCTCAAATGAAATTATCATATTTACACAATATGGAAAGCATAAATGTATGTTGTAAATAAAAATTAAATAAGAATAGAGTCAATATAAATATAATATATATCATATTTATTCATTCTGTTAATGTATATAATCTTGGTTTAATTAATATCATGTAGAATGAATCACATCACATCGTGGAGATGGTAGGAAGTACTTACGCACGAGTGACAATATCATTCACTTAATGATTAAAAGGTATATAATTGTATGATATATTAATTATATATAACAATTTTAATTTTATATGTATTATTTAAATCCATTATACTCATCATTATACCCATCCAAATTAAGTCTTGTTGAATAACAAATTACACCACGGTGTGGAGACGGTAAACCATACGTACACATGCATGTTGATATTATTATTCATAGGATTGATAAAAGGAGTTATAAGGTTGAAACATAATTATAATAACATATAATCATGTAGAATATATTGTATTTATTACTTTAGTATGTAAATGACATCATAAGAGGAAGTAGAAGAAGAAAATAATTTTGAAAGAGGTGATAATACAAATACCTCTTTTTTGAGTATATTCTTTTGATTTTCACAAAAGGTCTACTTAGGATGGATTTATACCCAAAGTGTAGACTCTAAGAAGAAAGGAGTGATATTTTGATCTTATTTTAGTAGAATTTGGAGGATAAAATGGGCTTGAGAGGTGTGAGTAAGTGGGTAGAGGTGGCGGCCTTTTATAAGAGGGAGGAGGGGCACTTTAAGAAAGTCTTGAAATATTATTTTATTATAAAATGATTTTAGAATTATAATAGTTCCAAAGTGATATAGTTCTAGGTTAAGATTATTATGGGTCTAAATATTCTTAACCAATAGGTTTTATATAAGTTTAGGTCACAAAATCAACCTTATCTTTTAGCTTTAACCCTTAGTTAAAAACATTAACTCTTACCATGTCTTCTTGTATCTTCATAATATATGGTTACTATAGTGACTATAGAATGACAATAGAACCGAAAGTGGATAATTAATGACATTTTTAAAATTATATATGTTATTTGGACTAATCTTATATTTTTAGTACAATTACATCATTTAATAAAATAGTATTAGTTTAAAAACTCATTTATGTCAATTTTGACACTATTTAATAATCGATTTTTGTTAAAGTCATAAAAACATGATTAATTAGAGAAGGGCCTTAAATAATCCCCAAATGTCAATTTCATCCAAAAAATTCATTTATGTCATAAAAATTTCAAATTAAATTTATTTTAATATTTATAATATCATTTATTTGAATCCTTCATTAATAAGTTAATCATTTCATCATCATTGTATCACAAATAAATTTATTTATTTAATGTATAAAAATTATAAATAAAATACAATGATGTAGAAAATATTTTTAGATTTACAATTACTATTTTTAATCAAAGATATCAATTATATAACCCTATACTAAAATTGTTTTATCAAAATATACATGTTTATGTTATATTTCCATTTTCTTTAAATTAAATATTATAAAATGTAATTTTCACACCCAAGTGGCTCCCAAATGCCAAAGGTTCATCCTAAGGATGTTTATGATCTTATATATCTCATAAAATATTAATAGGATACGTTTTAGGATAGTCTTATATTATTATAATATTATTTTTTACCCTTATTTACCTGATTTACCCTTCAACCATTGTAAATAAAAATAATTACTAAAGTTACTATTCCTAATGTCAAAAAATAAAAGGTAACTATTTACATAATTTTTTCCTCATGATTAAAAATATGTAATCAAATTTTCCAAATTCAAAACATAGAATTGGCAGAAAACAATTTAAAATTAATTCCTGTTGTCAAAACCAAAAAACATGTTTTTAAGAAGTAAAAACTATCAAAAGATTGACATGTGTTTATGTCCAATTAAAACGTGAAATTACTTAAAATGACCATAATTATATTCAATTATAAAAACATAATCTAATTACACTTTAAAACTGGTTAAAAGGACAATCTAACTATATAAAAAAATTAGACGAAAAGGTAGTTTTGATTTAAAATCCAGTATTTTTCACTATTCATTAAAAAATAAATTTTATTAAAAAATACCAAAAGTAAATTTTGATGTCCTACTTCTAAATAAGAAGTTTATTTTATCAAATATAATATATAAAAGTGACAAAAACTAATTTTAAAAAGGTTTCTCCATCAAAAGGCTGTAAAATGACCATTTAAAAACATTAGAGTATTTTATGCTTAAAATTGGATTCATTCTCATTTTAAGCCTCTATTTTTTTATAAATGTATAAATACTTAAAAAATAAGAAAAATAATAATATAGTTAATTTTGTTCATTCCTACCAATACAACGACTAGGAGTTAACTACCATTTAAAATAATAATATTATTGTTGTATTATTTTTCAGTATAACTCAATGTTGTGTGAAACATAAGATTTTGGAGAAACCCATTGTTGCGTGTTGGGTAAACTATCATACATAATGTCCCCTTTAAACTAAAATTAATATTAAATTCAAAAATATTAAAAGATAAAAAAATGTATTATTCTATAAATACCTATGATGTTACATCATTACCCCCTTTTGAAAATTATATCCTCATAATTTTAAAATTAGGCTTAGAAACATCATTGGAAATACCACACCGGAAAAAGAGTCAATAAAACTATCACTTTAAACGAAAGAAATAGAAGTAAAAAGGTCACCTGAGATAACACATACTAGGATTCCATTTTGTAAAACATGTATATGGAAGAGAAACTAACCATCTTGTTCTGATGGAGAGTGATAGAAAACATGATTAGAAGAAAGTTAACAACTAGAAAACCATAAACTTGTGATGGGTTAAACGGTCTTTGATTTCCCAATAGGAAAAGTAAATGGAAAACCTTTTTTTTAAGTTCATTTTCATAATTTTGAGGAATTTATTTATGATATTTACTAAGAATATAAGGAAACATATTTACTTTTCAAGTAGAATTTTATCCTTTAATAAATTTCTACCACAAACTCATCTTTTCTCTAAACAAAGAGTATTAAAGACGACTTGGTCACACCTGAAGCACTAGAATCAAATTCTAGAGAAACACATAGTCCAAAAAAGATTAACTATTTATTTATCCTATCTTGAAACATTAACCAGAACCAAAATGGTTAGGATAAGATAAGATAATTCCCCAAAAAGAATAATCATTTATAAGAAAAAAGAGTACTTTTAATATCCAAAATTCAACAGTAATACCCAAAGTCTATCATAGACCATTAAACAAATAACTATACATAAAATTCCTCAAAATAATCCAAACAAGGATTGAAATAAAAAATCATAAGTATTTAATCATGTAATCTTCCAAGATAAATTTTAACAGTTATCTTCAAATAAAATAAATCACTCTTAATTTCTCATACCAAAAAGTAATTAACCTAATCACATATTCTAAAAGATAGGTTAATCATATCATTAAATTCTCTAATTCCTAATAATTCCACAATTAAAATCATATATTATTCCCAAAATATAATTCAACCATTATTCCTCAATTAAATCTCATAGTATTATATTTACCTTAATCGTATAAAGTTCCCAAAATAGAGAACGTCTTCCAAAATAACATTTATCACTTAATCCCCAAATAATTTTGCCAAAACCAAGTATATCCATTTGATAAAATATAAGTTCCCGAAATCAACTTATTATAATTACATAAACTCATTACACTAAAAAGTAAAAGTCATACTAACCATGGAATTCATGTAGGCCAGTGGTAGGCAATAAAGACATATTGAATTTGATTATGGGTTCGATTCCCACAACCTTGTCCAATGTAATGGGTTGTCACCATTCCTGTGGGTTTTTCTTTTTCTAAAACTATAAAATTCTTAAAACATTCCCAAAACAAGATAAAATCTTCAAAAATAACCATAACATAATTTAACCTGAATTTTATCTCATGCCTTTCATTTTTCATCTCAAAATTTAATAAACCATAATTACCTCAAAATCAAGGATCATGTAAACCCTAAAGATTCTTTATAATTATATCCAAAAAATAATTATTTCTCAAAATGAATTTTAACATAACAAACTTTAGGGTCACACATACTAGAGAATTTTTTTTCCAAAGTAACCTCATCAACAAAAGATCATTAATAATTTTATACATTTCATCACCCATAGATCTAACATAACTCTCAAATTTCTAAAATTTAGACATATTAATCATCCACCATTCTTCATGATCCCTTAACTATGTTTTTCCAACTTATTCCATAATAATTATTTCCAACAAACAAAATCACGAATCATGTCATAAGATTCAACAATATAAAAACATGAATTAAGAAATAATTCATGCCTTTCATAGGTCATTTTTAGTTTCCTCATCATCAATTTGAATGAAATTAGGTATTGGTAAACATATATTTTTATAGTCTTGCTGATCCCATTACCTGACCTTCTTCATAGGACATCTATTTTCATAATGACCATACACACCACATTTAAAACATTTAATTGATCCTTCATAAAGAACATATTTCCATTTCAAGAAGTCAAATTAATGCTTCCTTTTTATATGGTAGGTTATTACTTTATGACCTTCATTACCACATATATAACATATTCCCATCCCTTTGAAACATTTTCATAGGTGTTTATTTCCACATACTTTACACATAGGTTGTTGAATATACTTACCTTTATCATTATTACCTTAAATTCCATAGAGATTTGTTTATATCATATATGATGACTTTGAAAAATTACCAAGGCTTAAGTGGTCAATCAATACTCCAGATAGTTGGTTAATAATAACCACAATAGTTCTCATTGTATCTCCCATTTCATTCGGTTGCTTATTTAGAAAACCAGCATAGTTTCCTTCAAATCCATTTTTTACTTTGGTGACTTATAGATCCAGCCATTTACTAAAACCAAAATGGTCAGTGTGAGTATATCAATAAATCATCATATACTATCTTATGAGCAGGGTAAACACTAAGATATACTTATTCATGTTATCTTAAACTAATTCAATTTATCTAAAACGATTATGACTCTTTCTAATATGCTAAACATTGTGGTTATATAAAACTTATCATTTATTCTTAAATAACACCCTAACCTCTAAAGTTATCTAAACCTACCTCTAATACCAACTGTAAGGACCCAGCCTTAAAGGTTACATAATCTTGAGATAAGTCACTAATTTGACTTTAAATCACATCGAGGATCTTTTCAGGTTTAGATCTTTAGAAAATTAGGTCATAAATCATACATAAAAACATAAATATTACAAGTAGAAACTTTTACTCACTATCCATTTTTTTTTCATAAAACAAAAACTCTTCAAAAATAAAAAATGGTATCATTTCATTTTTTAACTACATAACTTTTCCTTGATCCCATCCCTGACTCTATTCTTCTTTAAGTCCCATGATTTTTTTTTCAAAACTTGGGATGAGCATAAAAATATCTGTAAGGGATGCATAAAGGAAAACTGTTAGTCATGGGAAAACATGAAAACCCTGAATAATTTATCATAAAGTAATACTTTTAACCTTTAAGAAGTAGTAAATATACTTCGCTAAATATAAGCTCATTGCTTACCCTTTTTGTAACCAAACGATTACCATAAATCCCATAGAAAGAAATATATAACATATAAAGGTAACTTGAAACATAAACATACTTGAATGGAATAAAAATACAATAGACTTCCAAACATATCACTAAATGGAATATCCATACGACCGACTTCCATACCCAGTGCAATAGAAGTTATAATGTAACCACCCATGCTTGGTTTATCATGGAACCACCCATCATTTGGTTTATCACGTAACCACCCATCTTGGTTTATCACGTAACCACCCATCAAATTTATAAGTACCATTTAATAATAATAACACATAAAACAAGCATAAAAGAAAAATAACATTTCCACACTGCAACCACAAGGAATCATTTTAAGATAAAGAAATATTCAACCCATTTTCAAAACTATTTAAAACATTTAATAAAGAGAATTTTGATTCAAAGTGTCCCATACCACTCTGAAATTTTTGAAATAAATTATCACTTTAAAACATTCATGTACATATAAATAAATTCTTAAAAACCATTTTGAAAACATAGAAATTAAATAGATGGTTTTAAATGAATAAATCATTAAAACATTTAAAACAATGTTTTAGTTAAACAGTCCCTTACCCCTTGAGAAACCCTTGAATAAAAATAATTAAAGAATACAATTAAATAGAACTTTAAATATCATGATAATAAATTAATTCATTATATAAAGAGTCAAAAGGGTTGTATGTACACATTATAGGATAATAAATGTGCATAACAACAAGATATGCCTCAATGAAAGGAGATAGAGATGAAATCCCTTACAAAGATCGTATCATTAGATTAAGGATAAATCAATGAAATAAATATGTGTGAAAAATAAAAATACAACAAATATAAGTTTATATTATGTTTAAAATAATCAGAGTTCATTTATACATATTATTTAAAAACAAAATAAATTACATGGATATTTAACTCAATGAATGGAGATTGAGTTAATATTTCCCTTACAAAGTTCATATAAAAGATATAAGAATTTATCAGTGGGGTGATTATGTGTAATAATAGTATATTCACACAAAGAGAAGTGGAAACTAAAACATAAATAAATAAATAGTGATTCCATACATAATCTTGGCATAATATAATCAACAAATTATGCGTAAAACCCAATGAGTAGAAATTGAGTTTAGAAATTCCCTTACAAAGATCATTTAGTTAATAAAATAGATCAATTATGTGTATTAAATATAAATGAACATAAATAAAGTATAAATATAAGATAGGATATCAAAATTTATTTCTCACATAATCATAGAATGAAATAATTAGAAAGTATAAGATTGACCCAAATAATGGGAATTAGGTTAACAAGTTCCCTTACCTCAAATCTGACTTATCACGTTCATTATTTAAATTATTGAATAATAAACTTAGTTTAATTTATAATTACTTGATTTTTTTTAAATTTTATTATTCTTTTTATATCACTTATTACCATGTTATAAAAATTACATAATTATTTAAGTTCATATTGGTCATTTTGTCGATATTCGGTACTTGAGTCGAAAATGAACATGTTTGATGTAAATTGTCCATGTGGTTAAAATTAAATCATCTCTAGAATATTATTCATGATTTAAATATCATATATATCCAGTATATATTTATTTATAATATTCCATAATATTTAGAGATAATAAATGAAATGCACTATTCATGGAGACAGTAGGCTGTACATACACATGAACACTACTTCCATTTATTTTTCATATTAAAGGAATGAAAAAATGATACATAGGTATATTATAATTAGAGAATAATATCTATATTATATATGTTACATAATTTCATTAAATCTATCCTTTATAAATTACATGTATGGCATGAACGAGTTATATCACTTTGAGGGGGCGGTAATCCACACTTGCTTAAATGAAATCATCGTATTTACACATTATGAAAAAACCAAGGTATGTTGTAAATAAAAATTACAGAAGCATAGAATAAATATAAATATAATATATATAATATATATTCATTCCATTAATGTATATAATCATGGTTTAATGAAGATTATGTGGAATGAATCGCATCGCATCGTGTAGACGGTAGGCCATACGTACACACGAATGACGATATCATTCACTTAATGGTTAAATAGTATAGAATTGGATGGTATATTAATTATAAAGAATAATTATCATGTTTTATTAATTATTTAAATCCATTATACTCATCATTATGCCAATCCAAATTAAGTCTTATTGAATAACACATTACACCACAACGTGGAGACGGTAAGCCGTACGCACGCACACATGGTGATATTGTTATTCATGGGATGGATAAAAGGAGGTATAAGGTTGTACCATAATTATAATAAGATATTAGAATGTAGAATATAATATATTTATTACTTTATTATGGTAATGACATAATAATAGGAAGTAGAGGAAGAAAATAATTTTGAAAGAGGTGATAAAATAAATACCTTTTTCGAGTATCTCCTTTTGATTTTCACAAAAGGTCTCCTTAGGATAGATTTATACCCAAATAGTGGACTCTATGAGGAATTTAGGGATGTTATAAGTTTATTTGAGAATAATTTGGATGATCCAATGGGATTTAGAGGTGCGAGTAAGTGGGTAGAGGTGGTGGGATTTTATAAGAGGGATGTGGGGCACTTTAGGAAAGTATTGAAATGTTATTTTATTATAAAATAATTTTAGAATTATAATAGTTTCAAAGTGATAAACTTATATGAAAAGATGATTATGGGTCTAAATAATCTCAACCAAAATGTTTTAGACAAGTTTAAGTCACAAAATTAACCATATCTTTTAGCTTTAACCCTTAGTTAAAAACATTAACTCTTACCATGTATTCTTGTATCTTCATAATATATGGTTACTATAGTTAATATAAAATTCCAATAGAACCAAAAGTGGATAATTAATGAAATTTTTAACATTATATAAGTTAGTTTTATGAATATTATATATTTAGTACTATTATATCATTTAATGAAATAGTATTTGTTTTAAAAACTCATTTATGTCAATTTTGATATTATTTAGTAATTAATTTTTATTAAAGTCATAACAACTTTATTACTTAAAAAAAGGAATTAAATCATCCCTAACATGTTAGTTTAATATAAAAAAAATACTTTGATGACATTGAAATGTTCAAATTAAATTTACTTTAACATTTATAATATCATTTATTTGAATCCTTCTTTAATAAGGTAATCATTGCAACATCATTGTGTCACAAATAAATAAATTTATTTAATGTATAAATTTTTTAAATAAACTACCATGATGTATAAAATATTTTTATATTTACAATGACTATTTATAGTCAAATATATCAGTTATATAACCCATTATTAAAATTATTTATTCAAAAGATACATGTTTATATTATATTTCCCTTTTCTTTAAATTAAATATTATAAAATGTCATTTTCACACCCAAGTGGATCCCAAATTCCAAACGTTCATCCTAAGGATGATCATGGTTGGAAATATCTCATCCAATAGTATTAAGACACACTTTATGGTAGTTTTATATTATTATAATATTATTGTTTACCCTTATTTACCTGATTTACCCTTTAACAATGGTAAATGAAAATAATTACAGAAGTTATTATTCATAATGTTAAAAAATAAAAGGTAACTATTTACATAATTTGGACCATATGATTTGAAATATGTAATACACATTTTCAAATTCAAAACACAGAATTGGCAGAAATTAATTTAAAATTAATTCCCGTTGTCAAAACCACAAAATGGGTTTTTAGAAGTAAAAACTATCAAAAGATTGACATTTGTTTATGTCCAATTAAATCAATAAATTACTTAAAATGACCATAATTTGATTAAATTATAACAACACAATCCAATTAAACTTTAAAACCAATTAATAAGAAAATCTAACTCTATAAATAAATTAGACGGAAAGGCAGTTTTGAGTTAAAATCTAGTATTTTTCACTATTAATTAAAAAATGAATTTTATCATAAAAATACCAAAAGTAAATTTTTATATCCTACTTCTAAAGAAGAAGTTTATTTTATCAAATAAAATATATAAAAGTGACAAAAATTATTTTTAAACAGGGTTCTCCATCAAAAGGTAGAAAAACAACCTTTAAAAAATATTAGAGTATTTTATGCTTAAAATTGGATTCATTATCATTTTAAGCCTATAAAATTCATTATATAAATGTATAAAAAGTTAAAAAAATATGTAAAATCATGATATAGTTAATTTTGTTCATTCTTGATAATACAACGACTAGTCGTTAACTAAAATTTAACATAATAATAATAATGTTGTATTAGTTTTTGGTATAAATCAGTGTTGTGTGTAAAGTAAGAGTTCAGAGAAACCTATTGTTTAATGTTGGGCACGTTATCATACATAGTGTTCCATTTAAACTAAAATTAATATTAAATTCAAAAATATTAACATATTTGAAAATGTATTATTCTATAAATACCTGGGATGTTACCAATTATGTCATTAAAATAAATGAAATAAATAGTTTAAGTATAAGGGATTAAACCTGGAAATGTTTATTAAGAAAAAAAATTATTGATATAAGTTTATTATACAAGATATAAAGGAAATACAAAATTTTTTTTGACTCGAGGTAAGTGATTTCTCATCTCTCTTTTACTTCTATGAGACTTATTCCATATTCACCAATTAATTATTTTTTATGGTGTATATATTGACCCTTTTAATTTTACAACATGAATCTATTTATATTTATGTTTTTTAAAGTTTCACTTGAATTCACTTATTTCATGGGGGTTAGGATTAAAAGGTTTCCAAAGTTGAAAGGGTTTATTTCACAATCTCATCATTATTTGATATTTTTTATGTTTAAGTCTCCCTTAGAGAAATTGTTTTCTATTTCTATCCTAAACCCAATATGTTTTCTTCTCTTATAGTTATTCATGAAATTTTAAGGTAATATTATAATTTTAATCTATTTTTTATTTAAAATTATTGAGATAATGTTTTTAAGAAATGAAGAATTTATTTCTCTCATCGATCAAAAATCAATTTTCTTCCAAATCCATGTTTTCTAAAAATATCTTCAAGAATGTTTTTAACATTCTAAAAATTATTTATTAATTTTTTTATCCATATTTTTATTTTTAAAAAACATTTTGAAATAAATATTCTTTTCATTTTCTGAACAAGGTATTTTTAACCTTTTTAAAACAATATGAAAGGAATGTTTTTAACTTATATGGAATGTATGGAAATACTCACTTTAATGACCAATGAATTCCTTTAATATTACTTTATAATTATCCATGTTTTTTGATAATTTTTTTAATATTATTTTGGAAATTTTATGATTTTGAAGAAGCAATTTCAAATAAAAAAGTGTATTTTTCTTAATAAATTTTCTATTTAATTTTTCAAATATATTGTCATCCAAGATGAAAAACATTAATGTTATGGATTGATTCTAAATTATTTACTTTTTTATCTCACATATATACCTAGATAATTATCCATTACTTTGATTGTTAATAAATTCCTTATGTTCATCTCTCAAATAACTTCATTATGAAATTTAATTTGACTATAATATAAGAAAATATTATGTAACCAATATTATTTACATGGGTAATTCTTATGTTTATTCCTTAGGATTTTTTTCATTTGTTTGGAACACATAAATCATGAACATGTTATGATGGGTGCACTGAGAGAGTGCTCCAATGCATTGGATAAATCTTTAGTCCAATGAGGCTTCATGTATGAGATTAGGGAGTAAACCTAATCCATTATGGGAATTTTTACACCATGTGATATTTTCTAGGTAATTAAACTTGACTCATGTTTATGTCATACAATATGTTTCTTATATATTTCTTATTATTACATGATCTTATGATACCATATTATTTATGTTATTCTTCTATATGATTGACCATGTTGTCGTGACACGTCAAATTGATTACATTTTTAAGGTTGATTTATAGTCTAGGGTAAACACTAGGTCGTCTCTCAAGGAGCGTTGGTAGGTTTAGAGTGTGTATTTTTAATAAAAATGACTAAGAGAGGGGGTGGTTTTGAAAATAGTTTAAAACAATGACTTAGTTGAAATAGCTTAAAAGATGATTGACCAAGTGGATTTTGAGAAATATGAGATAAAAGGGTCGATGTGATTTCACTACACACATATCAAGTTCATTGTTCATAGAGATTCATCTTAGGTTTAGAGTAATTATTTGGTTGGAGTTAATTGGAATCCCGATTAATTCCTAAGCTTTTATTTCAATGCTTTAAGGACCAAACCTTGACGTAACAATCGTATTGTCAAGGTCCAGTACTTATGCATGGAATAAGAGCTTCCAAAGAATATTGAAATCTCAATAAGTTGGGTATGAAAAGTATTCTTGTGATGTCCAATCGGAACAACACAAGTCACGCATTCAAAACCTCACACCGATCAGTTAGAAATTAAGAGCATAACACTCACATGTATCAAATCAAGCATTCAAATCTTAAATAAAATAAGATACATGGAATGAAATGTTTAAACACCCAAATTACTCCAAACCAGTATCTATTTTATGCATCGGAACTCCCTTGACATGTGTGTAGCTCCCTCACAACGAACACCCAACTTTTAGCTCGACATCGGGAGGAGGAGGAAGCTTGGGTTGAACTCCTTATTCATTGTTGATCCCACTATGAGGATAGGGGCCTACAGAACCTCCAAGGTGATTATGAGACTCCTCTAGGACTGCAAATTGTCAGCACTTCACTCCTTGTCCGAACTTCCAAATGGGGAGCCCAAGGTGCCATTTTAATGAAAATTGGAAGGTGGTTTTGGGCACACCGATTTATTCAATCCACTTGTACCACGCGTTTCGGCCTTCAGACAGTCTTTATCTCACTTTGGAGAAAATAGAAAAGTTTTATCCCTACCTCTTGAATATCTCCATCAAAAGTTTGGCACCCTTTGGACAACTACAACTCAAGATATTGATAAAATACAGTACACCGCATTTGTCTTGGTCCAAATTCGGTGTCTTGGACAAATCAGTTCGTATGGGCCCCATAGAAGTCGAATCAGCATTGGGTTCCTTAATATGAGATGTAGGCTATTAAGTTTTGGACAGGACCAAAAAATTTCAGCCCATTTGGATGCACGGATTTCGTGTACTATGCAAAACAGTGGACAAATGTCCATGTATCCATGCAATTTTGGCCCATTTTTCTTCCACTTCATCAAAGGCCCTCCAAATCACCTCCACCTACATTGAAACAATAAAAAAAGTAACATTTCCCATTATAATATTGACTAAAATTAATTGATTTATTAAAACATGAAGTGCAGTTTATTATTATATTTGGAATACTCATTACAAAACTAGTTTAAAACTACGGTGTAAGGGTGGAATAAAACAGTGAATCGTGGTACGATCACACCCCCACACCTAAACATTTTCACTCCTAGGAAAAGTCACATATCCAAATAAAATGATTCATATATATATATATTTCCAAAATTCTGAAGATTTATCATTTGAGGAAATTTTATTTAAAGTAAAGTGATCAATGCACGAACCACACCAAGGAGTTCTTCCTAGTGAAAATAAAAAAAGATGTCTCTTAAATCATATCATAGAGAAATTCAAATAGATTCATGATACCCAATTGAGAAAGGAATTCAGAAGTAAACCATGACACCAAATCTCCATGTGTGTGTGTGAAAACCATCCCATGCTATTCTTTCCACTTGCTATCCAATAAATATATGTTATTTTAACATTTTTCAGCTTAAATGATTTTGTCACCGAACCTGTCCTACATCCTTTGCAATCATATTTCAAGACCCACTCATTTAAGCATTACCAGAAGTCAAACCATAAGCTCCCGACCTAGATATCCCCATATGTTGCACATTTCATCACTCCCCTCATTTATTATATTTTTTTTGAAGTTGCAATTGGAACAAATCTCACACTCATCTCTCAACCCTTGTTTGATCTCCTCACAACACTAATTGAAATAGTTATAACAAGATCAAAGGTTGAGGAAGAGTGGTTTTTGACCTTCCCAAGACACAACAATTTTTTTTGAGGGCGTACAACAGTCGGACATTAGGTACACACGCATAGGTCAATCTGGTACAGTAATGAAACAGATCGGATAAGGAATGAACGTATGGAAATATCTTTTAAAGCTGAAAAATATTAACCCAACATATATTTACAATATATTAAGTAAGAAATAATCACACTTTGTGGTTTGGTGAAAAAATTTGTGGAGATATTAGTGACACAGTTTTCCCAAAAAAAAACTACTCACACAAAGGGCATCAATCATCTCAAAGGTTTCACATAGATACAACCATTTATATCATTGAAAAAAAACCAATTCACTAAAAATCACTCCTTGATGGTAAACTCATACACAAATTCTATTTAGCCTTCGTTATGGTATTTTTACTTTCCCCACTTTATGGTCGCCACATCATGGAATTTCGAAATTGTTGATGGGGAAAAATAAAAATACCACAAAGAAGGCTAAAAAGAGAAAACAGAAGGAGAAAACGATGAAAAATCCTAACTAACCAAGGAATGTATCCACCCCCCACACCTAGAATGTGCAGTGTACTCACTAAAATAATTGAAAATGTGAGAAGGAAGGATAAAACCTGGTGTGTTTTATTGGTATGATGCATCGAGAAGGTGGATTTATTCCACCGGATTCTTTGGAAAATCCTCATAGAAGTGTTTAAGTCGCTTCCCATTGACGGTAAGACTTCGTCCACTCTTCTCATGAAAAACATATATTGCACCCAAAGGGTAAACATTAGTAACAGTATAAGGACCGAGCCATCAGGAACGAAGCTTACCTGGGTGGAGCTTAAGCCTGGAATTGTACATGAGGACCTTCTCACCAATATGGAACTTCCGCTGGTGAATCATGCTATCATGAATAGCCTTTGTCTTATCTTTATAGATTCGGGAGTTGTCATATGCATCACATCAAATTTCTTCTAACTCTTTAATCTATAGCTTTCTTTCCTCACCTATATCTGAAAGGTTCATATTACATTGTTTAACAGCCCAATATGCATGGTGTTCTACCTCCACCAGGAGGTGACAAGATTTTCCAAACACAATTCTATATGGTGACATTCAGATCAGTGTTTTAAAAGTAGTACAGTACGCCCAAAGTGCATCATCCAAGTGAAAACTCCAATCTTTCCTATTGGGTTGTACCGTTTTATCCAAGATTCTCTTAACTTCACGATTTGAAATTTCTGCTTGTCCGTTAGTTTGGGGATGATATGAAGTGGAGAATTTATGAACAACCCCATACTTATGAAGCAAGTTTTTCATGTTACGATTGCAAAAATGTGAACCCTGATCACTAATGATGAATCTTGGTAGACCAAACCTACTGAAAATCTGGGACCTCACAAAATCAACAACCACTTGAGAGTCATCGGTCCTGGTTGCCTTTGCATCCACACATTTAGATACATAGTCAATCGCCAATAAGATGTACACAAAGCCAAATGAATTTGGAAAAGGCCCAATGAAGTCAATGCCCCATGCATTGAAGATCTCACAAAATAACATGGGTTGTTGGGGAATTTCATTCCTCTTGAAGATATTCCATATGAATTGACAACAACTACATGAATTGAAAAATCTATGGGCATCACTATACAATGTTGTCCAATAAAGTCCTAAGTCAAGGACCTTTCGAGCTGTACGTTGAGAGCCGAAGTGGCCCCCATAGGCCAAAGTGTGGCAGAAGGTCAAAACAGAGGTGAACTCATGGTCAGGGACACACCGACAAACTACTTGGTCACTAAAAATTCTCCACAAGTATGGATCATCCCAAATGTACCAATGAGAATCATGCTTAAGTCTCTGGGATTGTGAAGTGCTAAAATCAGGGGGGACCCTTGATGTTGCTAGAAAATTCACAATGTCCGCATACCAGGGGGTAAGGTCCACAACATCACAAAGGTTCTCATGAGGGAAGAATTCTCCAATGGGTAGGGGTGAGTCAACATGATGGTCCAATGGTGGGGAAATCATACTAATGCGGTCAGATACAACATTCTCCACTCCTCTCTTATCTCTAATCTCAAGGTCAAACTCTTGGAGTAGGATCATCCACCAAATGAGGGGGGGCTTGGCTTCAGGTCTCTTTAGGAGGAAATAATGGGCAGCATGGTCAGAAAACACAATCACTTTTGACCCAAGAAGATATGAACGGAATTTTTCCAAGGCAAACACAATAGAAAGGAGTTCTTTTTTAGTGGTTGTGTAGTTTACCTGGGCAGGGTCAAGGGTACATGAGGCGTACGCAATGACATGAGGATCCTTTTCAACCCGTTGTGATAAAACTGCCCCAACTGCAAAGTTAGAGGCATCACACATAAGCTCGAAGGGGAGATCCCACCTTGGTGGTTGTATTATGGGAGGTGATGTGAGACTCTTTTTTACTGAATTGAATGCATCCTAAAATTTTTTATCAAACACAAACTCAGAATCCTTTTGTAATAACCGAGATAAGGGAAGTGCGATCTTACTAAAGTATTTAATGAATCGGCGGTAAAAACCAGCATGAACCAAGAAAGACCGCACCTCACGAACACATTTTGGAAATGGAAGGGATGGAATTAATTCAATTTTAGATTTATCAACCTGAATTCCTTTATTTTAAATGATATTCCCAAGAAATATCCCCCTCTCAACCATGAAATGAGATTTTTCATAATTTAAAACAAGATCTTTTTCAATGAAGTGACGGAGGATAGAACCTAGGTTTTCTAAACAATCATAAAAAGAAGAACCATAAACCGTGAAATCATCCATAAAGACTTCCATAAAACTCTCAAGGTACTCAGAAAAAATACTCAACATACATCGCTGAAAAGTACCAGGAGCATTACATAGACCGAATGGCATCCTTTTGTATGCAAATGTGCCAAATGGACAGGTAAATGTTGTCTTTTCTTGATCCTCAGGGGCTATATGGATTTGGAAATAACCCGAATAGCCATCAAAGACACAATAATGGGACTTACCAGCCAATTGTTCTAACATTTGGTCAATGAAAGGTAAAGGAAAGTGGTCCTTCCGTGTGGCTTGATTCAGTCGACGGTAGTCAATACAGACCCGCCAACTGTTTTGCACACGCGTTGGAACCAATTCATTCCTTTCATTTGACACAACTGTTATTCCTGTTTTTTAGGCACAATTTGCACTGGGCTAACCCATTTACTGTCAGATATTGGATAAATGATCCGTGCAGCAAGTAATTTACTGACTTCCAATTTTACCACTTCAAGGAGAGTGGGATTCAACCGGCATTGAGATTGTCTTACGGGCTTAGCCTCATCATCCAAAAGTATATGGTGTATACAAATAGATGGGCTAATCCCAGGAATATCAGCCAATGTCCATCCTATTGCCTTTTTACACTCTCTCAAAAGTTTGAGGAGTTTCAATTACTGTTGTGGAGAGAGGTTATTGGCAATAATGACGGGCAATTGGTCAATACCCTCAAGATATGCATATTTTAAATTAGAAGGAAGTTTTTTAAGTTAAAAAACCAGTTTTTTCTGGATTGAGGGAGGGGATTTAGGGGGAGTGAGGTCCATGAAACTATCCATCTGCTCATGTTTATTCTCAAAGGAAAGAGAATCTATTGAAATGAGATTTGCAGAATCATTGATAGTCATGGGTACCTCAGAATAAACACACTCATCAATTAAAGCACAAAATTTACATTTTTCTGAACCCACACAACATTCAAAAGAAGAACCAAAACTCAAATCATCCAAGGGTGAAGAAAACAAAAAAGAATCAGAGTTTGGGTTGAGGAGAGAATTGTGTGTGTGTGCATCGTTTGAGAGAACTTCCATCGAATAGATAGGAAGAGTGGAGTTCTCTTAAACGGGGTGTTTCATAGCCTCAAGGATGTTAAAACTTACCTTTTCTCCTCCAAATTACATGTACATCCTACCATTGTGAACATTGATGATCGTCTTTGCTGTTTTTAGGAATGGACTCCCAAGTATGAGAGGGGCATGTCCTTGGGTTCAGGTATCTTCCATCTCAAGAATGTAGAAATCAGCGGGGAATATGAGATTCTTCACTCTAACAAGGACATCTTCAATTACTCCTTTTGGATGTGTTGTACTTCGGTTGGCAAGTTGCACAACAATTCCTGTTGGTTGAAGCTCTCCAACCTGTAGAGAAGTATACACGGAGTGAGGCATTACATTAATGGAAGCACCTAAATATAGCAGATCATCAGAAAAGAATGTCTCCCCTATGGTACAAGGTATGGTGAATGTGCCGGGATCCTTGCATTTGGTTGGCATTTCTGGTTGAATCAAGACCAAGACATTCCTTCCCAGGTTGACTCTCTCATCCCCCTTCAACCTTCGTCGATGGGTGCAAAGCTCCTTAAGAAATTTGGCATAACGGGGAATTTTATTGACTGCATCCAACAATGGAATATTAACTTGAAATTTTTTAAATGTATCCATTATTTCATTGTCAATATCATTATCAAAGTTTTTCTTAGATTTAGAGAGTCTTTGAGGGAAAGGAAGAGGAATAGATTGTTCATTTGAATCATCAATGAATATTCGATTACCATTTTTGTCTTGTTTTTCTTTACATGAAGTTTTTGAGGGTTGAGAAAGAGAGTTTTCATGAGGGGGACATACCTGCTGTGTAGAATCAGTAGAAGGAGAAACTTCTTTACCACTATGAAGTGTAACTACACATACATTACCTTTTTCCTTTGGATTGGAAATGGGTTGGGATGGTAGTTGTCCAGAACCTTGCATCTTAAGCTCACCGATGGTGTTTTCCAATTGCCCCACTTGGGTTCGTAGGTCTTGAATAGATGATTGTGTGGTCTGTAGGAACTGAAGGTTCTATGTTGCCATTTGTTTCACCATGTCCTCGAGGCTTGGTTCAGATTTGGGAGGATGAGGGGGATGATTGTTTTGATAAGTTTAAGGATAAGAAGGTTTCATACCTTGGCCTTGTTAATACCAATTATGCTTTGGGTAGCTTGAGTTTACTCCTTGTCGGTATTGGGGTTGTGCTTGCCACCCTAGATTTGGATTTGGCCTGAGTTGTTCTTGCTTGAAGGGAGGCGCTTGTTGGAATGGATGCCCTGGGAACACAGCTGCACAGGAATCAGATGAATCTTGAAGTTGTGGGCACTGGTCAAAAAAATGATTGTTATCAGAACAAATCCCACAATGTAATGGAATAGAAGTAGAGAGCGAGTTACCTTGTGCTAGAGCTAATTGCCTTAGAAGGGTATTCATCTCATCAAGTTTAGTATCTACCTTTTGTTCTAGGGATGAATGACTTACCTCATGAACTCCTCGGGTTGGTGGAATAGCTCGTGTACCAAATTGTTGTGCATTTTGAGCCATGTTGGCTATTAAGTCACGAGCGGCAGAAGGAGTTTTGTCAACTAGGGCACCACCAGCTGCAACATCAATCATTCCACGATCCATGGGGATAAGTCCCTCATAGAAGTATTGGATTAATAGTTGTTCACTAATCTGGTGGTGGGGGAATCTTGAGCAAATTCTTTTGAATATCTCCCAGTATTCATGAAGGGTTTCTCCTTGTGATTGCCTAATTCCACATATTTCTTTCCTAATTGAAGCAGTTTGGGAGGCAGGGAAGAACTTCTATAGAAAAAGTCTTTTTAGGTCATTCCATCCCCCAATTATGGTAGGCAAATAGTATAACCAATCTTTGGCTACATCATCAAGGGAGAAAGGGAAGGCCCTAAACTTAATGAGGTCCTCAAACACATTTTGGGGTTTCATGGTGGAGCACACTATGTGAAACTCCTTTATATGTTTGTGAGGGTCCTCACCGGGAAAGACATGGAATTTTGGAAGAAGGTGGATGAGACCTGATCTAAGATCAAAGTTGGCTGCTTCCTTGGGATATTGGATGTACGCAGGTTGGTACTCCACATCAGGGGTAGTAAGTTCTTTTAAAGTTCGATTATTTGCAGCCATGTTTTCTTGGGTTTGATTGGGTTCAAATTTGGGTTGGTTTAGAAACACTTGAGGTTTCACAAGGGGTTCCTCAATGTTACTTGATTAACCTTCTCTAAATGCCTTGATTTGTGTGAGAAGTGACTTTTCAATTTCAGGGTCAAATTCAAGTAGTGTTCCTTTACCAGATCTTGTCATGATACAATGATGTCCAGTTTGATTGATTGATTGTTTGTTCTGTTTTTTTGATTTAAGATGGATAAAAGAGAAACATAAGAAGGTTTAAAGAAGAATAGAATTTTATACTATAGAATTAGAGAGGGAGATGGAGAAGAAGATAAAGAGAGAGAGAGAGAGAGATAAAGAACACACTAAAAACAACCAAAAATAAATACAAAACCCAAAACAAAAAAAATCAAATGGGGGTGGGGTATTTAAAGGATTAATAATTAAGAAGTAAAATAAATAAATAAAATGAAATAAAGAGAAAAAAATGATATTGGCTCCCCGACAATGGTGCCAAAATTTTACCGTGTTGTCATGACACGTCAAATTGATTATATTTTTAAGGTTGATTTATAGTCTAGGGTAAACCCTAGGTCGTCTCTCAAGGAGCGTTGGTAGTTTTAGAGTGTGTATTTTTAATAAAAATGACTAAGAGAGGGGGTGGTTTTGAAAATAGTTTAAAATAATGACTTAGTTGAAATAGCTTAAAAGATGATTGACCAAGTGGATTTTGAGAAATATGAGATAAAAGGGTCGATGTGATATCACTACACACATATCAAGTTCATTGTTCATAGAGATTCATCTTAGGTTTAGAGTAATTCTTTGGTTGGAGTTAATTGGAATCCTGATTAATTCCTAAGCTTTTATTTCAATGCTTTAAGGACCAAACCTTGACGTAACAATCGTATTTTCAAGGTCTAGTACTTATGAATGGAATAAGATCTTCCAAATAATATTGAAATCTCAATAAGTTTGGTATGAAAAGGATTCTTGTGATGTCCAATCGGAACAACACAAGTCACACACTCAAAACCTCACACCGATCGGTTAGAAATTAAGAGCATAACACTCACATGTATCAAATCAAGCATTAAAATCTTAAATAAAATAAGATACATGGAATGAAATGTTTAAACACCCAAATTACTCCAAAACAGTAGCTAGTGTATGCATCAGAACTCCCTTGACATGTGTGTATCTCCCTCACAACGAACACCCAACTTTTAGCTCGACATCGGGAGGAGGAGGAAGCTCGGGTTGAACTCCTTCTTCATTATTGATACCACTATGAGGATAGGGGCCTCCAGAACCTACAAGGTGATTAGGAGACTCCTATAGGACTCCAAATTTTCAGCACTTCACTCCTTGGCCGAACTTTCAAATGGGGAGCCCAAGGTGCCATTTTATAGGAAAATTGGAAGGTGGTTTTAGGCACACAGATTTCTTCAATCCACTTGTACCATGCGTTTCGGCCTTTAGACAGTCTTATCTCTCTTTGTAGAAAATATAAAAGTTGTATCCCTACCTCTTTAATATCTCCATAGAATGTTTGGAACCCTTTGGACAACTACCTCTCAAGATAGTGATAAAATACAGAACACCACATTTGACTTGGTCCAAATTCGGTGTCTTGGACGGATCAGTTCGTATGGGCCCCATAGTAGCCGAATCAGCATTGGTTTACTTAATAAGAAATATATCCTATTCCGTTTTGGACATGCCCACAAAATTTCAGCCCATTTGGATGCACAGATTTCATGTACTATGCAAAACAGTGGACAACTGTCCATGGATCCATGCAATTTTGGCCCATTTTTCTTCCACTTCATCAAAGGCCCTCCAAATCACTTCCACCTACATTGAAACAATAAAAACAAGTAACATTTCCCATTATAATATTGATTAAAATTAATTTATTTATTCAAAAATGAAGTGAAATTTATTATTATACTTGGAATATTCATTACAAAACTAGTTTAAAACTGCGGTGTAAGGGTGGAATAAAACAGTGAATCGTGGTATGATCAATGATTAATCAAGATCCCTCTCTATTATGATATCATTTTCTACCTTTGACTCACATGTTATGTTCCCTTATCATGTGTATTTTGTTACTATGCTTTTTATCTCACCCCTTTTGTCTATGTATTTCCCAGGTTATCACATATAGTTTAGGAGCTTGAATTTATTTAGAAGATCATTATGGAGAATAAAATAAAGTCATTTTATTTTATTCTCATTTTAATGTATTATGAAACTAGTATTACAAATACCTTAGTCTCTTTCAATCCTTGTTTTTTATTAATGGATATATATGTTAAAAGTCATCTAATAATATGTGTAAATGGATTGGGTCACTATATTGACTATAAGTACATGCATGATATATTCTATTTAGTATACTAAAGTGTTCTAAGTTCCAAATATTCATTATTTGACACGTTTCCTTTGTTGGTTTTCCCAAGATACATATTATACATCTTAAATGGATGAATATTTCTTATTTTACACAACAGAAACCTCATGGACATTCATTCCAGTGGTTTAACTATTTTATTATTTTATTGAGTTGTATTATTTTTATAGTACTTTTATATGTGGAATTCTCAAGGGTTATACCATTCATTAAATGGAATGCCTTGGTAATGCTAACTTAAACAAAATGTAAGACATAGATCTTTCCTAAACCTACAAAAGGAATGGTTAGTTGTTCCTCCCCTTTAAAATGATGGAGTTTAGGTTAAGACTACACCTTGAAAGTCTAAGTAAGGTCTACACCCATAAAATTCTGGGTTTTTTACTGTACCCATAAAATACAAGGGATTTAGGGTATATGCCTCCATATTGAAAAATGTGGTATTGTAATGTGATGAAAATATCCTTAAAAAGTGATATAAATCTATTGGATAACTATGCACTTGGACTAAGAGTGGGAAAAGTAGACATATGATCATTTAGATCCATACTACTATGAAATCCTTGTGTTATATTGTTCTTTATTCTTCTTCTTACACTTTTCACTCGCTTCACCCATTTTATTATTATTGAATTATTTAATCTCATTATCAATTATATTCAACATAATAGTTTAAAGTATTTTGGTTTATTTATGGTTAAAAATATAAACCCCCCTTATCTTTTCTATCTCACTATCTGTGATGAATAATTTGTATCAAAGACATAACCTTTAAGAGTTATGATTTATTGATTTTATTATGATACCTCTAGAATTGGTATCTGAGTATTAGATCTTTTGGAAATATTTATGTCTATAACCTTGTCCCACAAATAAAATTATAAGGTAAATATATGTAATTTCAATGATAGACTTCTCATAGAATGAAAATTGTTTGAATCCTAAATTTCCACCAAACCTCAATGGCTATAATTACTCTCTATAAAGGATTTGTATAGAAACTTATCTTAAGAGTATTGAAATTTTATATCTTGATAATGTCTTGTTTACTATCTTTATTATATAATTATTAGGGGATAAATAGTAATATTTATTACTTATTGCATGATTAGTTTTATCTTTTCATAAGGTAGAGTGTGTTCTATTTTAGGGCGACAATTTTTTTTGTTTTATATTCCATGATATTATATTCTATGTTTTATATTTTTGGTTCTTATAAAATGTTAATATTTTTTAGTCATTTTAAAGAACATGTTTGGGTTTATTAATTATAAAAAAGGGGAGAATGTTGAGTGGATCCTTGACACAAAGTTTATGTCTTGATAGTTAATAATCATTTACTTTACAAATATCTCCCACCTTGTTTTTTATTTGTTATTTTTTTTTCATTATTATTGTTTTATTATATTTTTTGTTCAATATAATTATAGACTTTGTGTTTGAATCATTCACTACTTGTATAAAAAAACAATAATGTTTTTTTCAGATTGGGATTTTATTTATTTATTATTATTCTTTATTATTCTTTATTTTTTTATTTCTCACATTTTAGATTGCATAAAGTTTTCTGGAAAATTATCTTATGTATTGTAAGAATTTGGATAATTCTATAATATTACATATACTATTTAAAATATTAGAAAATATTTCATATGGACCTTGGTGATATTTTCTTAATGATAGAATATTACACATCAACAAGCGGTTTTTAATAGCTTACATATGCTGGAGAAAACCTTATGTTCTAGAAAATTCGATAAGTATAGAATATTATTCATGGAGAAAATATTATGTATTGAGTATTTAGATAAGGTAAAAAAATTATGCATCATTGGAAGTTATCATAATATAATACAGATTTATTTTTCTTAAATTAAATTATATTACACTTTTACTTTAGAGTAAGAAAATATGTTACATATTGTCAGAACTGAGAATTTCCTTAACAAAAATATCTTATGCATTAAAGATAAGTTAAGATGAATATATTACACATAAGTCATATTTATTACAAATAAATAATTGTTTATGTACATATTTGTGGCTAAGTAAAAAATATTACATATTCAATTTCAAAAGATAAAATATTATGTACAAGGTCTTCTATAAAGAATTAAATATTTTGGAAAAGTATCGATTGAATGTTATAATATCTTATAGAATATGAAATTTAGGAATTTATCATTTTTATAAATTATAAAAACTTTCAAACCCATAATCAATATTAACACATCATGGTAGATTTTAAAACAAGGAGAAGTTTTCTTTCACACCATGACGAAGCATGTCATGATTAGACTTTGATGGTTTTTAGTGGTTCTATAAAATCAGAGTTTTTCATGACTTAAAGGTTTCTTCAATACCATGGAGAATTGTTTTTCATGGATCTACATTTGAAGCTAATTATCTAAGAAAATATATTAAAAAATAAAAAAGAAAGGAATATTAAAGGATGTTGTTCTTAGTGATTAAATGATGATTATTCTTAGTGATTAATACGATGATTCAGGGAATATTTCAAATTCTTAAATACCTATTATTATGGGAGTATTTAATAATGGTTTAAATATGGATATTATTTATTAATATTAATGATTATATTTTACATTATGGAAAATATTATGTAAATCCACATTAATATTGTAATTTAACATTTATGATGGAGTTTAGTGGAGTATTAAGTGATGAATATAAAATTTAATATATTTTTTTATTTAAATAAGGCCATAACCTGGTAGTGGACCAAAAATATATTCTTGATATACACTATTTGATATAATATAGTGCTCTAAGTTAAAAAGATTCATTTTTTTGACACACTGTCTTTGCTGGTTTTTCTGAGCTATATTGTGTAAATCTAGAAGGGCCTATGGATTACCTATTTTCAAAAATAGAAACCTCATCAACATTCATTAAAATGGTTCAACTATTTTATTCTTTTTTTTTGTTTTATTTTTTTTTTCTATAACATTTTTATTTGGGGAATGTTCATGTGTTATACCATCCCTAAAAAGATATCCCTTAGTTATGATACATTGAACAAAAAGATAGACACAAGTGTTTCCATAACCCATAAAAGGAAAGGTTAGTTGATCATCCACTTTAAAAGGAAGGAGTTTAAGTTTATACTGAACTTTTAATGTTTAGGTTAGGTCTGCACCCATAAAAGGATGGGGTTTAACTATAAACATAAAATAAAAGGGATTTAGATTTTTTTACTCTATGTTGAAAAAGGTGTGATTGTAAAGATTTATCACTATACTTAAAACTAGATATAAATCTAGAAGATGTTCATGATCTTGGATTGAGAGTGTGAAGATTATTGGTATAATCATATAGATTCAATCTAAAATAAAATCATTTTTTACCTTTTTCTTTATTATTCTATTTACACTCTTCATTCACTACATCTATTTATTTATGATTGAATTTTTTAATATACTTATGATCCATATTTCTCAATATATTTTAAAGTATCTTTATTTATTTAACATTGAAAATTCACCCCCTCTCATATTTACCATATTACCATATGTGGTAAGCAATTAGTATCAAAGCCATGCCCCTTAAGATTTGTGATTCATTTATTTTATCATGATACCTTGATAATTAGTATCAAGGAATTATCTCTTTTAGAAATATTTATATTTATTACCTTATATTAGACTTAATGATCTGAGGAAAATATCTATTATTTCTCTGATGGATTTCTTAGGGAATGAAAATGGTTTTAATCTTAAATTTCTATTGAACTTCAATGGTTATCATTATTATCAGTGGAAGATTCATATGGAATAAAATCATAATAGTATTTACTTTTTATATTGGGATATTTTGATAAAGTCTTATGTTTTTATAGAATTGTATTTGGTTAATATGAAAGGTTTAAATGATATTATATATGTGCTTAATCTCAATGTTATGAATACTAATTATTATTTATCTACTAGAAATTTATTTTATGAGATATGTATTTACTCTATTGCTTATGATATTTGGAAACATTTTCAGTTAGCTACTTTTGATGAAGGAATATATAGAAGTAAATGTAATTATAGGAGTATAGGAGAATATTTTATGGATGATGTAGATAAGAAGGTGACTTGTTATGGATATAAGAAGAACTTTCACTTCAAAACTAACTATCCAAGACTGAAATATGAAAAGATAAACAAAAAGTTAAAAAATAAAGAGAAGTGAGAATTATCTACTATGATTAGTTCAAAATTTTTAGATTAAATTGATTAAGATATAAGTGAATAAGAAACTAGTAACCTTTTTTTATGGCTAAATATGATAAATTTTCTTTTTCATCTTCACACTCATTTTCTTCTTGTGACTTCAGTGAATCTACAAGGAAATATGGAAGTATATGTTTTATTGGTATCATGGATAAAGTAATAAATATGAATATATTTATGATTTTAATGATAAATATGAATATACTAAGCCTAGTATTAAAGAGTTTGAAAAGAAGGTGATAATTGACAAAATAATGTTATTATAATTAGAGATGATTATATAAAATTACAGAAGGACTACAATGGTTTGATGAAAGAGAAAGGGGAAGATGATTCTAAATTTATGAATCTTAGAAAAGAGATTAAAATTATAAAGAAAGAGAATGAGAAGTTTAATGACATTATTTCCAAGAATAATGAAGAGTATAAGTAGGAATTTATGGCTAGGATGGATTATGGATAAGATAAAAAACAAGAATTAGAAGATGAAGAACATTGCTTCCAGTTATAAAGAAAAGGTTTATGATGATTTAGAAGATATTTAGAAGGATAATAAAAATATAAAAATAGAATTGTAAAATTTTTAGAAGAAAAAATATATTTGAGAAATCCATTATCAGGTAAAATTATTTAAAAGGTAGACTTTGGTTGTTCTGTTCATTTTTATAAGTTTGATGATAAATGTAAGAGAATGGTTCATTAATTTATTATTAATTATTTTATATGTGTCTTACATTAAAATTATTCTTTTGATCACTTTTAATGTGTTATAGATCCACTTGGGTATAATAATGAATTTTTTGTTACATATTTGATGAGTCAAAAAGTTTAATCAGTACGAGTTTGAAAATGAATAGTGAAGAATCCATTATAACCTAAAGAACTATATATTCCCAATTTATGGGTTTCAAATATTCCCAACATTCATACCCTTTTATAGTTTTATCAATTGGTATGATGGAATAATAATTTAAATATTCTTGAATCTATTTTCATCTAGTTTTCATGATTTATCATTTGATTATATGTTTTACTAAAATGTGATTTAAATGTTGGTTACCCTTTCATCTATTACATATATTTTTAAAATTATTTTAATATTTTAACATGTTTTCTCATGGATACTTATAGTTTATAGTTTTTCAGGAGTATTTTATGAGATTCACATTCATTGATATGTTATTTCAAAGTGAAATTTTAAATTAAGGGTGAAAATGAATTACTTTATTTAGTCCCTAATCATTTTTTTATCTTTTATATGAACTAGTTTATGGGAATATTTTATTTCAATTATATCCTGGTGTATGTTTCATTGAAATATTCTTTCTCTTTTATTATTTTAGACTTTGGTAAAAATGTATTATAAACTTTCATAATTTTTATTATAGCGTGAACATGTATTTTTTAATGTTTTGATCATATTATTATTTGGGAAGAAATGTTAATGTTTTTTACCTATTATATTAATAGTTTTATTTTTTTATAATGGGGAGTGTGTTTATTTTTGGGGGAGAGTTGTTTCTTTACATTGCATGAACAACTCATATTTGTTTTATCTTTTTTATTCTTATAAAATGGGGAAGAGTTTTTATATCCATTTTAAAGAATGTGTTCAATTTTTGTAATGATCAAAAAGAGGGTGAATGTTGACTCGATCCATTCTGCTTATTTAATATTTTGATAATTACTAATACCTATCTCTTAGAAATCTCTCTCACCTTTCTTTTTCTTTGTTTATTTTTATTAATTTTATTGTTTTATTATATTTATTATTTAATAAAATTATAGAGTTTGTGTTTGAATATTTCACTACTTATAAAAGAAAATAATAATGTTTTTATTGATGGGAATTTTATTTATTTATTATTATTCATTGAAATTATTCTTTATTCTATGATTTCTCAAATTCTAGATTGTATAAATTTTAATAAGTAAATTATATTACATATTTGAAGTTATAAAATTTTACTTAGTCTAAAATATTAGGTATACTATTGGAGCTGGAAGAAGATATTATGTTTGTAACGTAGTGATATTTTCTTAAGGATAGAATATTACACGTCCACAAGTGAGTTTCAATATCTTATGTATGGTAAAGAAAACCTTATGTTCTAGAAAATTAGCTATGTGAAGAAACTTATGCATGTAAAAAATGTTCTGTATTGGGGATTCAACTAAGGAGAAAAACATATGGATTATAAAAGGTTTTTAAAATATGTTATAAATTGATATTTTTATCAAAGTAAATTATATAATAAATCTTATTTTGAGTAAGAAAATATGTTATGTATTAAAATAACCAATAATCTCATTTAGGGAAATATTTTATGCATTTAAGAGAATTTTTAAATAATATATTATTTATTATTTATATTTATTACACATGAATAATTTCATATGCACTACGTTTTGGAAATGTTAAAAATGTTAAGTTTTCACTTTTAGAAGTTAAAATATTACACATAGGGCCTTCTTTATGGGTTTTAATATTTCTAATAAGTGTTAATTGGGAGTTATAGTTTCTTATAGACATTGGATTTTTTGAATTTATGGTTTTTATAAATTATTAGAATTATCAAACCCATAATAAAGATAAACATGTCGTTGTAGATTAAAAATATGGATAAGTTTGGAACCACATTGTGTTGAATCATTCCATAAAACTACTTTTATGGTTTTCAATGGTTCTGTAAAATTAAATTTGCTTACATGATGAAGAGTTATGTCATGTTGGGGAGATTTTGTTTTATAGATAGATATTTACAGAATATTATTTGGGTAAGGATATTCAAAATTAAAAATGTAAGGAATAATAAAGGATACTATTATTAGTGATTAAAGGATGATTATTCTTAGTGATTAATGTAATGATTCTAGGAGAATTATAGAGTCTTAAATACTGATTACTATGATATTCATTAATGATGGTTTAAATGTTTATATTATTTATAATTTTTAATGATTGTGTTTTATAAGCTAGAGAATATTAAGTAGAACTATGTGAATATTATCAGTGAACATTTATGATGGATATCATGGAGTATAAATTAAAGAGAATAGATGTTTCTATATTGTTTATTTAAATAAGTTCGATGAATGGTAATGGACCAGAAGTAAATGAATGATATACACTATCTGATATATTGAAGTGATCTATGTTAAAGAGATTTAATTTTTTGACACACTTCCTTTGTGGGTTTTCCCAAGCTGTATTATCAACATATTAAAGGGATAAAGCTTCTTTGTTTTCTACTCCATCATCCTCATCGATATTCATTACAGTGGTTAAACTATTTAATTATTTTACTGGGTTATATTGTTTATATAGTAAAATATTTATTTGGGGCATGTTTATGGGTTATACAATCCCTTCAAAGGCATACCTTGGTTATACTAACCTGAACAAAAAGTAAGACATATGTTCTCCCTGATCCTAGAAAAGGATAATTCGGTTGTAAACCCCACTAAAAAAGGAAATATTTTAGGTTAAGACTTCAACTTTAAATTTTGGTTTAGGTATTCAACCATTAAAGTATGGTTTTTTTCTTACCCATAAATCAAAAAGGATTTAGGGGTTTCACCTCCATGTTGAAAATGTGGGATTGTAAAGATCTTTCAATCTATGTCAAAAGTAATATACATAAATTTGATTTACATGATCTTAGGTTGATAGTGTGCATACTAAATTCATGATCATTTAGATCTAAAACACTATAAAATCCTAGATTTATTTTTTTAGTTATTATTTTTCTTACAGTCTTCACTCACTGCATCTATTTTTTATGGTTTAATTGATTAATCTCATTATCCCCCATATTCATCATTATAGATTAAAATAATTTTATTTAATTAATATTAAAAATTCACCCCTCTTGTATTTTCCATTTTTAATCTAGAAAATATAGATTTATCTGTCCACTAGGGGTACTTGGAAAATTCATAATGAAAAATATATATGAAATGAAACTCCCACCAATATTAGGCCAAAAACGTCCATACAACTCAATACACAAGTGTAACTAGTAGAAAACCATATATATAAATAATCTATCAACCAAAAACGCCCTAAGTATCTAAAAAGTAAAATCCCATGGATGAGATCTCTCATGAGAACTACCATGGAAAACCCCTATACATACACCCTAGTTTTCCATAAAAAAATCCAAAATTTTACAACCCAACTCTATACACCATGTGTCATGAACACCCATGCTTCGGTTCCATCATACCTCCTAGATGGGTGTATTTATTTTACCTAAATCATATAAAAATGGTTTATATCTATTTAGAAGGAACACATGTAGGGTTTAAGTACAATTCACCTCATGAAATTCACCACCCTACCTTATCTAATCTATCATAAAATCAATTGGCCAATGAAGTAGTAAAATGTAGTCAGGAAGTAAGAAATAAATATGCAGTGTACTCAAATTAAGTCATGTATATAAAATCAGACATGATTTTATAACAACAAGTTAAATAGATTTCATGGTTTAACACACTAATAATTTTTAACATAAATCAAATACACCTGCATTGATCCATGATCAAAATCCAAGTCATAATACCTGTCCACCATAGGGTTCTATTGATTGCGGGTGTTCATCGAAACCTATCCTCTATAGGAGGTAGTGTGTTTGTGTGTATATTTATATATATACATCTATTTATCAATAATAATACTTCCTAGGAGAACACTCTCTCCTCATAGGGAGGAATTGTATATGCATATCCATAGTTATCCTCTCCAAAGTGGCAACTCACCTTCTCAGATAAATGAACACACACACACAAACACATGCACATGTACACACACACACACACACACACACACACCTCCCCTATATGATTCCCCTATCTTATTAGGGATGGACATATTGAATACACACACACACTCACAAATCTAACCATGTACCTAGTATACACATATAATGATGAAACTTATAAAACATGGTTTGAACATATTCGTATATAATACATAAAAAAGAAAAATCCATAAACATGAAACACCATCAAATAAGACCTCTAATTATGGTAATCATGTTACTAAATATTCATAATATTATAGTTCATGGATTCTAAGTCAAGAATCAATTCAAACAAATGCAATGAATCCCGATTAATCATGCATATCAACATAATGTTTAGCATCTTAGGGGAACACTGTAACACTACCTTAGATGAATGTGGACCTAAACATGGTATATTAGGAATTAATTTCACATTAAATCATATAATTATTTCCATGTCAAGAAAAACTAATAGGGAATACTACAATTATGTTATGAGTCAATATAATACATTCAAGGAAACTTATATCATGGATTTTTTATCACTGATATACATAGGTATAAAAGAAAAGAATTATATTCAAGTTATACTGATTCAAGAATCAAAGAGGGATAAAAAATTTCATTTATTTTTATAAAAACCATTTTTAGGTGTTTTTAATGGAAACCAATTATCTTGTTATCCATCATGTAGCATCCTGCCCTGAGTGCCACTGAACAAGGCCCTGAGACGGTGGGCCACAAGATCTCAAGCACATCTCCCCAAACTCTAGAAGATGCTGAATAGTAGTGAAATCCTTGAGTAAGACTGTGGGGATACTATTCCTTAATAATATAAGGTATAATACAGTAGTAAATAATATATGTAACAAGTAGTAGAAGTATAGAGAATAAGTAGACAACAACAAAAGCAGATAAATGACCCAACAGAATAAATAATAATTATGAAAGATGAATAGTCATGTCAGATACCATGATGATGTCAATGTATGATTCCAAAAGTAAATAAATCAAAGAGTAGGGGTATGGGGTACAAGCATAGGTTGCATGATAATAAAACTACCAAAAGACCAAAAACTAACACATGAAATCTCAAGCAAGGATCAACCCTCTTCTCCAAAATATCCATCCAAGATAGAAAATCAATCAAACATCAGAAGAAACACACTTACCATTATCCATAACTGTGAACATAAAGTCTACTCGGGTACCAAATGGTTATCAGGAAGGGTGTGAGATATAATCTCAGTAGGCCAACACCCACAATTTTTAAACCTTTTCATTTCATGTTGTAAACAAATAACACTGTTCCATATATAATAAATGAAAGCAATTTGAATAAATAATAACAACTATAACTTGGTCTGGGTTTTTAAATAGACACATATCCTATCACTACTACAAAACTAGCCTTTAACAGCACTAGTATTTATCAGCGCTACAAAAAAATTCTGATAAATGGTATATTTATCAGTGTTAAGAAAAGCGCTGATAAATTTAACCTTTTATTAGTGCTTTTTTGGAACTGATAAATGGTACCTTTATCAGCAATTTATGTCACAACCCGTCCCCTGGGGCCGGTGTCATGACTACCCCAAGCCCGCCTTCCATAGGCCAGGGGCTGGTGATTAGCACCAAAGGCGTAAATCCCTAAGACTGGGAAGGCATTGCCTTTATTAAGTGTAAACACACACAACAGAGTACGAGCTAGAAGTAAAACACTAAGAAAAACTATATACAAAGGAGTGATGAAAAGTATAAGGGGCCAGAAATACTAGCACAACTGTAAAGTATAAGTACAACTAAAAGAAAAGTAAAACACCTGCTGGATCATCCACCGGGAAACCCTACTTGAAGGGTAGGTACAGATAGCCTCCATAGCGCTCCATGTCCGTCCGACTCCTCTGTGTACCAACTCGTCGTAATGTCCACCTCCGGGTACCGTCCAGTCCTGCTACTCTCAGCCTCAGTCAGTGCTGTCTGTCGTCTACAACCAACACAACGAGTTGCGGGCATACCCATTTAGGGGTGAGTATAACGATACTCATTAGGGACCCTGAGACCCTCAAGGTCTCACAAATCCAACAAGGATATAGCAAAAAGTATGAAATAAATAGATAACCTCACTTAGGTATATGCCCATACATATACCTAAGTTATCAAGTAATCCATATCAATCATGAAGAAAACACAAAGTTACTGACTCAGCTCAACCAGGATTTTTATTCACATCATCGAAACCTCGGCTGCTGGAGAACTCCTCCTCTATCGAGTACAGTGGGCCTGCCGTGACACCAAGCACGCTTCCCACTAAACTTGGAATGCTTAGGTACTACTCTTGTCGAGTACCATAGGTCTGGTCCATCACACAGAAGTGCTCCCCACCATAGGTCTACCATCACAACCAGACGCTCCCCCTCATAGCCTGCAGAGGTACTCTTCCGGTCGAGTACCGTGGGTCTGCCGCCACAACCAGAAGATCCTCTGCTGTGAGTTTTCTTCCACAATTAGGTGCTCCTCCAACATGGGTCTTCCGCCATAACCAGTCACTCCCCACTAGGACATCCGAATCACTCCGAGTCGATCAGTCAGCAGTCGTCAACTCTCAGCTAGCTACTAGGTCTCTCCACTCTGTCTGCTCACCTTTGGAAGGATCCACTCCATGAGCTATTGGTCGATACACCAAATGTCACTAAGTCCCATGTAGAAGTATATCAAAGTTCCTCCACATCATAGAGGTCTCAACACAACAGATAGCGTGTAAATCGGACGCCCGGTCACTGAGTTATTAGCCTTTCAGTCCCAGGGCCCTGGTTTGATTCGTGTACGATCCAACCTGACCGTAAATCAACTAAACCCCAAACTCCAATGAGGTATACTCAAAGGGACCATCACACTTAAAGAAATATAGGTCTGCTGACGGTTCATAAAATGGTCATCCGGTGAAAAATATAGGTCCAAAGAAAGTAAGGGGCGGTAGTGGGCCCAGGTCCAGTCTGACCCGGTTGGACCTACCCAGTCAAACCCAGTCTGGGCTGACCCGGTCTGGGTCGACACGGGTTAGACCTGTTGGGTCTGGCTTGAACCATTGGGCGGGACAACCTGTTAGGTTTGGCCTGGCCCGCTGGGCTCAGCCCAGCCGGCCGCGAGGTTGGTTCGACCCAGGCTCGGGGCCGGTTCAGCCCGGAGCGCCACGAGGGCGTGACTCGGCCCGGAGGGCGCAGTTGGGTTAGTTCGGCCAAGGCGCTTCGAGGGGGGCTGGGACGCTGGCTCCGCCGAGATACCTCAAGGGAGCCGGTTTTCCGGAGGTGCATGAGGCCCGCGCGGAGGCTGGCTGGAGGCCGATTCGGGGTGGTATGTGTGGAGGCCGGCAGGGCAGCCAGTTCGGGGTGGAGTGCGAGGAGGCTGGCAGGGCGGCCAGGCTGTGGCTCGACCAGGCGGGCCGCGACCAGGAGGGGCGCGACCAGGCGGGGAGCAGCCAGGTGGGGCGCGGCCAGGCGGGGCATGGCCAGGCAGTGCACGGCCAGGCGGGGCATGACCAGGCAGCGTGGGGCCAGCCGGGCATGGCCAGGTGGGGTTCGGCCAGGCGTGGCACGACCAGGCAGAGCACCGGCTAGGCGGTCGGTTCGAGAGTGGCTATACGGGCGGCCGGGGAAGCTGGCGACCGTGCGGGCTGGGGCACCGGAGCGTCACAGGGGCAGCACAGTTCGCAGAGGCTATAGGTAGCGCGACCTTTGTCATCGACACCTTCGCTGTTCTGTCACTTCATTGCCATGCCGAAAAAACATCTCAAAGAGATCATAGGAGGGTGTCGGGACATGTTAGTTTGGCTCGCACCTTCCACGTTTAGGGGTAATAGAAATTGGTTCATCAAAGGAGTACGGTGAACAACAATTATTTACTATACTTCACATCAATTCCTTTCAAATGAAGATGAGAAAAAGGAAAGAAGTATTACTCAAAGTAAACCCCCTACCTTTAATCTTTGGTCGTCGATGGTGAAGTCACGGGAAGAAGATCGAGTTGTCGTTCATTTTGTCCACCGCACTATTCCACTTCTGAATTTGCATGACAGTTGTGGAAGTGGTTCCACGTTAGTAGGTGTTCGGGGAAGAAGATCGAAGGAGACCGTTGGCGTTCATCATTATTCGTTGGTGAGAGTTCTTTGTTTGGGCCTTCTCCCAATAATCCTCTCCTCAAAACACCAAGGTTTCCATCGTAATGAACAATTCCAACCAAAAAATAATAATAGATCTATTATTTTAGGTGTTGGCACAAAATTCAAAAATGGAGAATTAATTACATGGCTCCCCTTAATTAATCCACGAGAGTTGGAACAAAGAATTAATTAAGGGAGGTGAAGATGCTCTCCCTCATTAATGAGGGAGAGTTGAGAGGTTTTACTCTCCTCTATCAATAGGGGGGTTTAGCCCCATGTGGTCCCCATGTCATAACCTCTCGCAGGAGGTTATGTTCGGGTGGGCCCCACCACCATAACCTCTCATGGGAGGTTAAGGTGTGGTGGTCCCACCTCCAACTCCCATGAGGAGGTTTTAACCACCAATATATACACGATGACTCAAATAAAATAAACTGTAGCTCACTTTATTTTATTATTATTTTTATAAAAACCCAAAAATTAACTTTTATTCTTGACCAACTGCCATCAAGGTGAAAGTTTCCTTAAGCTAATAGCAGCGATGCGAGTTCAACGGTGCCCTCATATTTAAATTCCAAGCACTGGTTCAAATGTTATAAAATCCCTCTTGTACGTTTACTGAATGTACCCGTACAAAACTTCAGAAATTGATTCCGGGCACACCGGGCCTCAGAATCATGCACCGTCAAAATTCACAGACTCATAAAATTCCCATGTATTAAAAAAATCATGGGATTTCCGGGTCTTTACATTCTCCCCACCTCAGGGATTTACGTCCCCGTAAGCTACAACTCGAACTAAGGGAACAAATGGGGGTACTGAGCATGCATCTGAGCCTCCCACTCCCATGTGCTCTCTTGGAGGTTCCTGTGCTGCTAGCGTACGCGCACCATAGGTATCGACCATCCAAGTAGGACAATCTCCTGTCGATCCTCAATCTCCAATGGATCCTCCGTGAAATTCACCCCATCATCGACATCCAACTCTCCATGGTCGATGATGTGAGAAGGGTCGTGCAAGTATCTCTTCAGCTGAGATACGTGGAAGATTTTGTGCACCCGGTGTAACTGAGGTGGAAGAGCTAAGCGGTATGCCACCTCACCAACTCTATCGAGGACCTGAAAACGTCCGATGAATCTTAGAGATAAATTTCCGCCTCAGAAAAATCTCTATAGACCTCATCGATGTGAGACCCGTAGAAAGATGTGGTCGCCATCCTTGAACTCCAGAGGTCTCCGTCTCCTATCATCATATGACTTATTTCTGCTCTGTGCAGTCTTTATCTTCTTCTGGATGATCTTCACCTTCTCTGTGGTAGCTTGTACCATCTCTGGTCCCACAAGTGCTGACTCCCCAAGGCCATTCCAGCGCAAGGGTGATCTGTAAGGTCACTCGTATAATGCCTCAAATGGTGCCATCCCTATGGTAAAGTGATAGCTTTTGTTCTAGGAAAACTCCACCAAAGGTAAGTGGTCCTCCTAGCTATGGATGAAGTCGAGGACACAAGCACGCAATATGTCCTCTATGGTCTGAATGGTCCGCTCAGTCTGACCATCCATCTGAGGATGGAAGGCGGTGATCAAATGAAGCTACGTACCGAAATCCTCCTGCAACCCCTTCCATAGCTGGGAAGTAAACCGTGTGTCACGATCGGAGACAATAGAAGAAGGTACTCTATTTATCCTCACAATCTTCTGCACATGGAGGCATCCCAAGCTCTCTACTGATCCCTACTCTCTAATCGGTAGGAAGTGAGCTGACTTTGTGAGTCGGTCGACGATCACCCAAATCAAGTCATAACCCCTGGATGTACGTGGAAGTCCTGTCACAAAGTCCATGGATATCCCATCCCACTTCCACTCTGGGACCTCTAAAGGATGAACCAAGCCTGCTGGTACCTGGTGCTTTGCCTTCACTTGCTGAAAAGTGAGGCATCAAGAGACAAAATCCGCTACTACCTTCTTTATACCTAGCCACCAGTGCGGTCGTCGAAGGTCCTGGTACATCTTCGCCACTCCTGGATGTACCGCTAAAGGGGATGTGTGGAACTCTATCAACACTTCCTCCTAAAGTGAAACTGGCACCATAGTATGTCCTCTAAAGAGAATTATGTGCTCCCCACCTTCAGAAAATCCATCTGGTGTCTGCCCTGTGGATATCTAAGCACGTTGTGTCTCGCAATCAGAATCCCCATGCTGAGCCTCCCTAACTCGCTAGAGAAGTGGAGGAGTCACTGTAAGAGACTAAAGGAAAGATTCTCTATCTCTATCCACAAAGGATATCTGTAGAGCAGCTAGCTGCTTTATCACCTCTCCTAGTAGCTATATACCAATTCTTCTGCTGAGTGCATCTGCAACAACATTCCACTTCCCAATAGTATAGACTATCTTGAAGTCATAGTCCTGGAGGAACTCAATACAACGTCGCTCTCTCAGGTTCAGGTTTTTATAAGAGAAGATATACCTAAGAATATTGTTATCAGAGTACATGGTAAAATGTTTTCCCATCAGATAGTGTCGCCACATCTTCAAGGCGAAGACCGTTACTTCTAACTCTAGGTCATGGGAAGCGTAGTTCTTCTCGTGCTATCTCATCTTCCGAGAACCATATGCGATCACTACTCACTCCTACATCAGGACACACCCAAGTCTGGTCCCTGATGTGTCACAGTTGACTATGTACCCTACACCTTCCTCTAGAAGCCTCAAGATGGGGTCACTATTCATCCTCTGCCTCATCTTCTGAAAGTTCTAGTGGAATCTCTCCGACCACACGAAGGGTTTCCCATTCTTCGTCAAGGGTAATAGTAGTGCTGCAACTCTGAGATGGTGATAGCCTGATCTGAGGTCTATCTTTGAGAACCACTGTGCTCTCTTCAACTGATCAAAGAGGTCGTCAATCCTCAGGTGTGGGTACTTGTTCTTCACAGTCACCTAGTTTAGGCGACGGTATTTGACACAAAGCCTCAAGATCCCATCCACCTTCTTGGCAAATAGAATCGAGGATTACCAGGGAGAAACACTGGCCCAGATGAATCCCTTCCCCTACAAGTCCTCTAGCTGTACCCGCAGCTCACGAAGCTCAGTGGGAGCCATCTGATATGCTGGTGTAGATATTGGTGCTGTCCCGTGGTATAGGTAAATGTAGAAGTCTACCTCTCTACGAGGAGGTAGACCTGAGACATTTTCAGGGAAAACATCTGCATACTGGTCCACCACTATAGGATAGCTCGGTCTCTCCACATCAACTGCTCTGAGGGTAAAGAAGGCCAACTGATGGGTGATCGGTTGCACCCTCCTCCGAGTAAGTCCGTCCTGCGCTAAAAAGGCACCCTTCTCACCGGTGAAGGTGAATCTTGTCCCATCTGTGCAGACACACTGCACTTTGCGCCAAATACAGTCAATCTGAGTATGGACTATACATAACTAGTCCATACCCAAGATGATGTCGTAAGGCCTCGATGCCGCTACGAGATCTCTGCCGAAACTCTCGCCTCCTAGAGTAAGCTCACACTGCTGGAACCAGTGCATAATCGTCGAGTCTACTCCCGTAGAAGTATCTAGCCGTAAGGATCGAGCCAATGGCTCCGTCAAAATCTCCGAGCTCTGAACGAGGGAAGTGGAAATGAAAGAGTGACTGGAATCTATGTCTATAATAACTGCAGCTATGGTGGAATAGACACAGATTGTACCTCAAATCATCTTAGGAGCACTGTGATAGTAAGCCTCAACTGCCTGGAGCTGAGCTCTCACCTATCCACCTACTCCCTGCGGTCGGAGGGGACCTCCTGGTGGTGGTGGTGGTAACACCTCGTAACATCTTCCACCACCAGCTGCATGACCAACTCCTCTGCCACGTCCGCCTCCTCCCTGCAGACCACCTCGATTGAACCTCTGCCTTTACCTGGGAGGTCCCTCAACTATCTATTGATTATACGAACAATAGGTTGGACAATCACGAGCCATGTGACCCTGTCCGCTGCATGAGTAACACTGCCCACTCCTGGTAGGTCTGTCTCCACCCCGGGTGCCCCGCACAACTGATCCCGAGTCATGCAGTCATCCACCTGTAGGTCTGGTCCTCTTGGACCTCTATGTCATCTGTCTACTGGAAGCTGCAGAAGACTCCGCTGCATGTCTACTAGCGGTGGGTCTCGCTACTCGAGGCTGCATAGAAAGGAAACTCTCCCCTAATAGGTCTCTCTCCAACACCCCCTCCTGCGTCGGGATGCGGAGCGAGATCACCAAAGCTCTGATCTCTCACCCGAGCCACTGCTCGAAGGTCCGGGCCCTGAAGAATGGGTCTTGTACCATATCTATGGAGTCGCGCGAGAGGTCAGTGAACCTCACTGAGTACTGAGATACCATCATGCTACCCTTCTGTAGATGCTGTAGATGTAGTAACTCCTGTATCTGCATCGCACGTAGGGTGGCTGAGACAAACTCCGCACGAAACAGGCTCTCGAAGTCTGTCCATAGTAGCGTCATCTCATCATGCACATGGAGAATCAAGATCCACCTTCTTCCTACTGATTCCTATAGAAGGAGAGCAGTAAGAATCACCATGAAGTCAGCTGGTGTCCCTACTAGTCTGAAGACTCTCACTACAACCTCCAACCAATTATCAGCTGCCTGAGGGTCCGTCTCTCCCCTGAACCTAGGCAGCCTCTGGCGCTGGAACTCATGCAGCGTGCTCAAGCGGCGTGCATCGTCTGCTGTTAGGGCCGGTGGCATCGGTGGCCCAACATGTTGTGGTACTGCTGGTGCCTCCGCTAGAAGAGGGCCCTGTACCGAGGCCTCATTGCTCAGTGGGCTATCTACACGTAAGACTCTCGGGGCTCTAACTAGTCATCCGTGGGGAGACATCCTGAATGAAACAGATGTGACATGGTCAAAATACTATACCTGATGATCTGACCTAAAGAAAACTTTTGAAAATACACACGCAATCCATATTTTCGTGCACTGAGTCAGAAATCAGAAGTTAGGGTCCTGGTGTATGGATACGTTGGCTGCCGCACCAACACTGGACTCCATGAACTGAAAAACACACTCACTACACTTAACACTATTGCTTCACAGAAAATAAAGATCAGAGTCCTAAGTTCTGTGGTAGAACCGACTCCTCTGATACCAATTTGTCACGACTCGTCCCCCGGGGCCCGTACCGTGACTACCCCAAGCCCGCCTTCCATAGGCCAGGGGCTGGTGACTAGCACCAAAGGCGTAAATACCTAAGAATGGGAAGGTATTACCTTTATTAAGTGTAAACACACACAACCGAGTATGAGTTGGAAGTAAAACACTAAGAAAAACTGTATACAAAGGAGTGCTGAAAAGTAAAAGGGGCGGGAAATACAATCCCAACTGTAAAGTACAAGTACAACTGAAAGAAAAGTAAAAAAACTACTGGATCATCCACCGGGAAACCCTACCTTAAAGGTAGGTACATATAGCCTCCTCAACACTCCACATCCATTCGGATCCTCCGTGTATCGACTCGTCTTAAGGTCCACCTCCGGGTACCATCCAGTCCTGCTACTCTCGGCCTCAGTCAGCGGTGTCTGTCGTCTGCAACCAACACAACGAGGTGCGGGCATAGCCCATGCAGGGGTGAGTATAACGATACTCAGTAGGGACCCTGAGACCCTCAATGTCTCACAAATCCAACAAGGATATAACACAAAGTATGAAATCAACAGATAACCTCACATAGGTATATACCCATACATATACCTAAGTTATCAAGTAATCCATCTCAATCATAAGGAAAACACAAAGTTACTGACTCAGCTCAACCAGGATTTTTATTCACATTGTCGAAACCTCGGCTGCTGGAGAACTCCTCCTCTATCGAGTACAGTGGGCTTGTCGCAACACGAAGCGCACTTCCCACTAACCTTGGACTGCTGAGATACTCCTCCAGTCAAGTACCATGGGTCTACTGCGTCACACAGAAGCACTCCCCACCATAGGTCTGCCGCTACAACCAGGCTCTACCCCTCATATCCTAGAGAGGTACTCCTCTTGTTGAGTACTTTGGGTCTTCCGCCACAACTAGGCGCTCCTCCGTCGTGGTTATGCCACCACAACCAATCGCTCCCAACTGGGTCATCTAAATCACTATGAGTCGATCGGTCAACAATCGTCAAGTCTCATCCAACTACTAGGTCTCTGCACTCTTTCCGCTCGCCTCTAGAAGGATCTGCTCCACGAGCTACTGTTCGATACTCCAACTATCACGAAGTCCCATTTAGAAGTATCTCAAATGTATTCCACATCATAGAGGTCTCAACGCAATAGACGGTGCGTCAATCAGACGCCTGGTTTGTGAGTTATTAGCCTTTTAGTCCTGGGGGCCCGGTTGGATTCGTGTACGATCCAACCTGACCGTAAATCAACTAAACCCCAAACTCCAGCGGGGTATACTCAAAGGGACCGTCGCACTTCAATAAATCCAGCGCCACTGACGGTTCATCAAACGGTCATCCGGTGCCAAAGATATGGCCAATGAAAGTAAGGGGCGGTAGTCGGACCCGGTCTGGTCCGACCCGGTTCAACCCAGTCTGGGATGGCCCAGTTTGGGTCGACTTGGGTCAGACCTATTGGGTCTGGCCCATCCCATTGGGAGGGCCAACCTGTTAGGTTTGGCCCGGCCTGCTAGGCCCAGCCCAACTGGCCGTGAGGGCGGTTCGGCTCGAGCTCGGGGCCGGTTCGGCCTGGGTTCGTGGCCGGTTTGGCCCGGAGGGTCGCAAGGGCGCGGCTCGGGCACCCTGAGGGGGGCCGGGACGCCGGCTCGGCCTGGAGGTCGCAAGAGACCTGGTTCGCCTGAGGCACACGGGGCGCACGCGGAGGCCGGAAGGATGCCGATTAGGGGTGGCACGCGCGGAGGCCGGCAAGGCGGCCGGTTCGGGGTGGTGCGGGCGGAGGCCGACAGGGTGGCTGGGCAGTGGCTCAGCAAAGTGGGGCGCAACCAGGCGGGGTGCGACCAGGAGGAGCGCGGCCAGGTGGGCACGGTCAGGCGGGACGTGGCCAGGCGGGGCGCAACCGGGTGGGGCACGGCTAGGCGGAGCTCCGCCAGGCGGGCACGGCCAGGCAGGGCGTGGCCAGACAGGGCGTGGTGAGGCAGAGCGCGGTCAGGCGGGTGGCCGAGCGGTCGGTTTAGGCATGGCCAGGTGAGCGGCCAGGGAAGCCAGCGGCGGTGCGGGCCGGGGCACCAGAGCGTCGCGGGGGCGGTGCGTTTCGCGGAGGCTGTGGGTAGCGTGACCTTTGTCGTCGTCGCCTTCGTCATTCCATCACTTCATCGCCATGCCGAAGAAACATCACAAAGAGATCAGCGGAGGGTGTCGGGGCATGTTAGTTTGGCCCACACCTTCCGCGTTTAGGGGTGATAGCAATTGGTTCACCAAAGGAGTACGATGAACAACAATTATCTACAATACTTTTCATTGATTCCTTTCAAATGAAGATGAAAAAAAGGAAAGGAATATTACTCAAAATAAACCCCCTACCTTTAATCGTCGGTCGTCGATGGTGAAGTCGCGGGAAGAAGACAGAGTTGTCATTTTTCGCATCTGCCGCACTCTTCCACTCCCAAATTCGCACAACGGTTGTGGAAGTGGTTCCACGTCGGTAGGTGTCCGGGGAAGAAGATCAAAGGGAACCGTTGGAGTTCTTCATTCTTCTTTGGTGAGAGTTCTTCGTTGGGGCCTTCTCCCAACAATCCTCTCCTCAAAACACCCAAGATTTCCACCGTAATGTACAATGCCAACCCAAAAAATAGTAATATATCTATTATTTTAGGTGTTGGCACAAAATTCAAAAATAGGGAATTAATTACATGGATCCCATTAATTAATCCACGAGAGTTGGCACAAAGAATTAATCAGGGGAGGTGAAGAGGCTCTCCCTCATTAATGAGGGAGAGTTGAGAGGTTTTACTCTCCTCCATCAATAGGGGGTTTAGCCCTGTGTGGTCCCCACGTCGTAACCTCTCGCGGGAGGTTACGTTTGTGTGGGCCCCACCACCTTAACCTCTCATGAGAGGTTAAGGTGTAGTGGTCCCACCTCCAACTCCCATGAGGATGTTTTAACCTCCAACACTCACATGGAGGCTCAAATAAAATAAAGTATAGCTCACTTTATTTTTTTTTTATGAAAACCCAAAAACTAACTTTTATTCTCGACCAACTTCTGTCAAGGTGAAAGTCTCCTTAAGCGAATATCGGCACTACGAGTTCAACGGTACCCTTTGATTTCAATTCCGAGCACTGGTTCAAAAGTTATAAAATCTTGCTCGTACGTTTACTGAACGTACCCGTACAAAACTTCAGAAATTGATTCTAGACACACTGGACCTCGGAATCATGCACCGTCAAAATTCACAGACTCAGAAAATTCCCATGTATTAAAAAATATTCCACAGGATTTCCGTGTCTTTACAATTTCTCTTTATCACTAATAAAGGGTTTCCTTTATTAGTGTTTTATTTTTAGCCCTGATAAAGGGTAACATTTATCAGCGCTTTATTGTTAGTGCTGATAAAGGGTACCCTTTATCATTGCTTTATTTTTAGCACTGATAAAGGTCTGAATAAATAAAATGAAATAATTAAATAAAAAAATTAAAAAATTGAGTTTATTAAAAAAATATTTCAAATTTTATTAATTAAATAATTATTGATAAAAATTAATAAATTAATTATATAATATCAAAAAATTTATTAATTAGATAATTATAATAATTAATGTTATTAAATTGTATATATTAAATATATAGATATATAGTAATGTATAAAATATGATTTATATATTACAAAATATTTATGTGATTTACATTAAATAGTCATATATTTATTGAATAATGGTTTATAATTAAAAATTAATATGAATTAAAAATATTGACTAATTGTATAGTACTCTATATATAACTGAATGTTATTTAATTTTTCAATTTAACATAGATCAAATTTTTGTTACATTAATTTCACATATACGTAATTAATGCATTTTTATATACAATGCACACACATAAAACTTATCCATTTTTCAATATTGTTAAAGTGTACTCATTCTTAATTTATTAAATTTCACTCATTTTTAACATATATGCATGGAATTAAAATTAGATATTCATTAGTAATGTTAAAATATATTTGTAAAAAAATATTTATTAATAAATATATTTATAATTATAAATAAATAACCATTTTTTAAAATTATTTATGTAATTATAAATAAATAATTATACATATTTAAATAATTATTAAATTTATAATAAATTTATTAAAATAATGAATATATTTACTATATTTATATTTATATATATTTATTATATATATATATGTATAATTATATAAATATATATAATGATATAAATATTATTTTTTTAAAAAAATTCTATAATTTTAAATAAATAATTATAAAACTATAATAAATATATTTATAAGGAATATATTTAATATTTTTATATTTATATATATTTATTAAGTATATATAAAATTTACAATTTTTTTATTTATAATTATTATTATAAATCCTTTAACATCGCTTAAGTAACAAGCATTGATAAAAGCATATTTATCAGCTCTTTTTTTCACGCTGATAAAAATAAGGCTTTATTAGTGCTAAACAAAGCATGGATAAAAAGCAAATTTATCATCTCTATAAGTTTAGTGCTAAAAAAAGTTCTTTTATAAGTGATTAAATAATAAGCACTGATAAAAGGTCTCTTTATTAGTTCTTTTTTGTAAGCACTGATAAAAGTGTCTCGATCAAATTAAAAAACCCTAACCATTTTCGAACCTGTCGCGATATCAGAAGCTTTCCATGGAATCCAGCCACTTTTAGATCTCCTCCTAAGTGAATCGAATCTCAAATCAAACCACTCAATTTCCTCTAGTTTCTCAAACATCTCATCTAACATCTGGTGTTTGATTGCAATTAGGGTTTCCGAAGAGGGTCTTAGATTTTATTCAATCTAGCAAGGTAGTCCTTCTGATTTTATTTGTGTATTTTTTGTTTTGTTTTTTGATTTCTTCTTTGACGATGTCATTATTTGTGGTCTGGTGATTGTATTCTAGCGGGGTAGGCCTTCTGATTTTCTTAGTTTCCCATTTTTATTCAACTCTTGATCGCTCATAGAGAGTTTATTGTTTATGAACTCAATGGTGAAACATAGAGTCACATGGAGTTTAGTTGGTTGTTTTATTTTGTTTATGTTTCCCAAATTGATAACCCAAGGTTATCATACATATTTTTCATTCTTTATTTTATCAATGTATTCTATACATGTGAAATTTTAGAATTGAAACATGGACTTTTGTGTGTGAGGGAGTTGAAGGTAGGTTAAGGGAATTATTTTATATTATACTACTTCATATATTTTGTTTCTACTTATGTGGGTTGGTGTGATAATCCAATGTATGAATGCATCATGGAAGTTTTTATTTAAATTTTATTTCTACTATTTTTATTTATTTTTTGGGAAAAATTATTCCCACTGTGTTGTTTTTCTTTCCCTGGTGCTTGTTGTGAGCCCAAGGGGGATCGAGAATGTCCCTTGGACACTATCATGATATAAATTGACATTATAATCACAATACTTGAAAATTTTATTCAATTTTCAATGGTTTTAAACATGGGTTTTCAGTATTCCTTTTAGAAATCTATAAAACACTTCCCTCACATTCATGGATTGGGAAATAAATATCCCATGAATTCCATGAGTCACCTATAAATGAAGGAAAATGTCAACTCACTAATCATAAACATTTAAAAATTGGTCATTTTTAATGTAGAAAATTATTATCATCGTTCATCTCTTGAACCTCTAAATATTTTGTCATCCAGATTGATAAACACTTTCAATCTATCCATAAAATTATTTTTTATGTAATGATTATGATCAATTCCTCATTTTTTGAAGTAATTTTTTTTAATAATTCATCTAACCTTTAATACCAAGATCTTAGTTCTTGTTTCAATCCATACATCACCTATGTCAATTTACAAACATTATTATCATATTAAATAAAGAGAAAACTCTCTATTTGTTTGATGTAATTATTATTCATGTAATCCAGTAGTAAAAGCTAATTTTACATCAAGTTGGAGTACCTTGAATTTCTTTAGGATGGGTCGGTGTGGTGATATGAAATCCCAAGAGTCTTGATATGTTTTCAAATGTTGATATACCATTAATTTTAAATGTAATAATTTCTTAGGTTGCTGCATCACTTGTTCCAATATATTATTATAGCTTCTCATTGATTTAATGAGGGTTTATTATTCTTGTTTATCATATTTGAGTTTTGTGTTACTCCTTAATTTATTAAATTATATTTTCATTTGTTTAGGGGATTTAAGAAATATTTTATGTGGATTAATTCTTTTCTTAAATTCAATTACCCTTTTTCTCTTTCATACTTGATTTCTTTGAAACAATCAAGTGTTGAGTTTACCTTATTAGAATTGTCTATAACTTTAACTTTTGACAATGAATATATTATGTGTATTTATTTATATATTGTATAAAATTAATATTTTATGAATCCAATAGGATGTATATAAACAAAAACTGGATGCATGCTAATCATTTGAAAAAAGAATATAAAGATAGAGTTAAAGAGTTTATCCAGTTTTCAAGAGAACTTGTAAACGACCCTTCTAAAATCCTTTGACCATGTTTACGTTGTTATTATTAAAGACAGATTAGTCTAAAAGAGTTGGAATAATATTCATGTCTATTTGAATCCATTGATCAATTGATCTAAAAAAAAGGATTTTCTATGCATCACTCAAAAATCTAATAACAAAACTAAGTATTCTATGTGCACTTAACTACAATTGGTTAACTACTGCTTAGCATATAATCTGACATGAACTTCCTACCTCATGTCCTTATGATTCTCTCATCCCGTATATAGATAGAAACAAACTAATTAGATTCTTGAACATAGATAAAAAATTTTATAGAATAAGATAAATCATTTGGTAATGCTTTTGTGGAAAACACATATGATTGAAGAAGTAACATGATAATTAGAAAATACTATGAAGGAAAAATATTCTCACTTGTTAAAATAATGAATAAAATTTTGAGGAATATAAGGAAAAGTTAATGTTTAATGGTGATACAATAGAAATGGTGGAGAGCGTGTGTGGGATGAGAATATCACGGGGATGCCAGATAGGATGTTTAGGTCAGATTCTATACTAAGATGTAGTTAACCAACAATAGTGAAGCACACAAAGAATCATTAGTTTTGTTGTTAAATTTTTGAGTGCTGCAAAACCAATACTTGTTTTGGATCCATTGATCAATGGATCCAAATAGATATCAATATCATTAATTGTATTGCGGTTTTTTTAACATTCATATAGTCTTATAAACTATAATGAAGTGCACAAATAATCCTTAGTTTTGTTATTAGCTTATATTTAGACCAAAGAAACCCTTTGGAATGATGTAAAGGTAATGTTACAATATAATTTATCTATTTTATCAAAAAATTATTTAACGAAATGTTGAATTAATTTTCATTATTCCTTGCAGCGTTTATTTATTTTAGAATATTTTTATCCATGTGTCATGCCTTTTTTAGAAGAGAAACAATGATGTATCTACTTAATCATAGAGGTAATATTTTTTTTACATAGTAAAATCATTTTCCATAGAATTAATGTATTTTTTCATATTTGTGTTTAATTTATTTCTTTTTATTATTACTCACATAATAATTGTTTTCTTATATATTTGGATTTTTTGTTCGATTTGGGGTGCTCTTTCCAACTTTCATGTTTCTTATCCTCTAAAATCTTTTCACCTATACAGTGATGTATTTATCGCTTTCTTTAAAATTACCTCCAATACCTTTGTAGAAAGATAAATGGTGCCATATCTGCTCAATCATAGAGGTAATATTGATGTTTTCATAGTAAAATAATTTTCCATAAAATTAATTTATTGTTTCATATCTATGTTTAATTTATTTCTTCTTATTATTACTCACATAATAATGGGTTTTTATATAGGTGGATTCTTTTTTCCGAGTTGGGGTGATCTATCCCATGTTCATGATTTTTCTCCCTTAAAACCTTTTCACCCCTTCAGTGGTTCATTTATCACTTTCTTAAAATTAACTCCACTACCTTTGTAGGAAGAGAAACAATGCCACCTCTGATCAATTACATAGGTAATCTTAATGTTTTCACAGTAAAATCATATTCTATAGAATTAATGCATCATTTCATATTTATGTTTAATTTATTTTTTTTGTATTACTCACATAATAATTGTTTTCTTTTACAAGTGGATTCTTTGGTTCGAGTTTGGGTGATCCATCTATCTTTCATCCATTTCTGCTTTAAAATTCCCATAGATTTTTTCTACCTCAAAACCTTTCAGCCCTTCAGTGTTGACATTTATCACTTTCCTTTAAGTTCCCTCTATTTATCAATCACAGAGGTAATCTTGATATTTGAATAGTAAAATAATTATCCCTAGAATTAATGTATTATTTTATATTTATGTTTAATTTATTTAATTTTAGTATTAATCACAATAATTGTTTTCCTATACAGGTTGATTATTTTTTTCAAGTTGATGTGTTTTGTTCGAAGATTCTCTTGCAGTATTGGTAGTTTCACAAAAAACATCCATAGAAATTGTGGTAACATTGACAGTTAGGATTTTTTGAGACTTTGGGATGTGTAGGAATCATCCACACCTCAATATGACACACGATGTGACTAGTATGACTCTAAGTACTTATTTATATTTTAAATTGTCATTAATTTTAGTAAAAAATACAACTGACTCAATGTGTCTGTTATCATTTTAAAATTGACATTTGAATTTAAAAAGTTTTACTCAATGAAAAAAAAGAAAATGTGCTTAGATTCTCTTGATAATTTATGGCATTGATTTGTAAATCATTTGTGATGTTTAGGAATTGTTCTCACATCAAACTGATACACGATGTGATTTGTATGAGTCAAAGTGTGTGTTTCAAGTTTAAAATGAAATTTTAGTAAAAAAGACAAGTGACATATCAAAATTGATAAAACATATTCATATTGTTTTTATACTTTGGGAAAATTATCCATAAGTGATTTGAAATGTGAAAAAACCATCCACACCTCAATCTAAATCATGGTGTGACCAATATGACTCCAAGTGCATGTTCTTATTTAAAATTGACATCAATTTTAGTAAAAGGACAACTAACCTACTGAAAACTAATAAAACCCATTCAAATAGTTTAAATACTTTCGGAAAATAGTTCAAAGTTGTTTGTGATGTATAGGAATTAGTCGCACCTCAATCCGACACACAATGTGATCAATATGAGTCAAAGTGCATGTTTTAATTTTAAAATGTCATTTTAGTAAAGAAGAGAGGTGACATACTCAAAAATAATAAAACACATTTATATTGTTTTGATACTTTATTAAAAAAATCCATATTTCATTTGGAATACATAGGAATTAGCTTCACCTCAATCTGATGCATAGTCTTTCCGGTTTGACAAAAAGTGCGTCTTTTCATTTAAAATTGTCATCAATTTTAGTAAAATGGAAAACTATCCTACTCAAAACTAAGAAAACACATTCTGATTGTTTATATACTTTAAAAAAATGATCCATAAGTCATTTTTGATGTTTATTAATTATCCTCACCTCAATTTGATACATGATGTTCCCTTTATGGCTCAAAGTGTCCGTTATCAGTTTAAAATCAACATTTCAGTTCAAAAATTGTCACTCACTGAAAACTGATCAACTAAACTCATATTTTCATGATAATTTAGGAGAATTATTCCATGTAATTTTTGATGTGTAGGAATCAGTTTCATGAAAAATTGATACACGATGTGATCAGAATGAGTCAAAAGTGCGTGATTCCAGTTTAAAATGACATTTTAGTAAAAAAGAGAGCTGACATACTCAAAACCAAGAAAACACATTCAGATTGGTTTGATACTTTAGGAAAATGATCCACAAGTCATTTGAGACATGTTAGAATTAGTCACACCTTAATTTGATGCACAGTGTGACTAGTATGACTTCAAGTGTATCTTTTTATTTAAAATTGACATCAATTTTAGTAAAACTAACACTTTATGTTAATTTATTTATTTATGTTAATTATAACATAATAATTTATTTATAATACAGGTGAATTATTTTACTTGAGTAGGAGTGGTTTTTTTGGAAATAGTATTAGTTGGCTCAGGATTAAAATATAAAGTAACATTGATGTTTTTGAATGTATGATATAATATTTATTTATGTAATTGTATGAAAAAATGTTTGAAATGTCTATAATATAGTGTTTTGTTTTGGTGTTTGTGTTATAAATTTAACCTCATTTAAATTCTATATTGGGACTTATTTTTATTAATATCTGGTGTGTTTATAATACTTTGGTATGCTGTTGCAGCACACTACAGTGTGGCCTTATATCAGCGCTTTTAAAAGGATATATAGAGTCCAAATATATCAGTGATTTTAAAAGTGTTGATAAAGGTCTACTTTATTAGTGCTCATAGAAGCATTGATAAAGGGGTCCTTTATCAGTGATAAATAAAGTACTGATAAATGGGACCTTTATCGGTGCTTTTAAGATAAGGGCTTTTAACATCGCTAATGTATTCAACACTTTTCTAGCACTGATAAAGTCTATTTCTAGCATTGTTAAAGGCTACTTGTGTAGTAGTGTATACCACCTACTTTGACCTATGCTAGGAGTCAAGAAGAAATACCTGTATAAGGAAGAATATGTAATCAAGGTCCAAATAACATTGTATACCTAAAAAGAGCATACCTCCAAGCTTTTTCTTTGACTTGGGGTCTAATTCATATGTCAAAACTAGGTGCACTAATGGAACAAGAGAGGTATCACAAAGTATAAGGAAACTCCAAGTAGTATCAATAAAATCATCTCAAGAATTTATATTAAAATTTAAAAATTCAAAGGTGGATTCTGAGCCCATCCCTAAGGTATCTCTATTGTACATACATTCAATTATATCCAATTCCACGAGTTCATCCAAGGCGATCCTTTAAAAAGTCCAAGTATCACTCATGAAATGGTAACTATGAGTCCATACCAAGTATCACACGTAAGGGGCCGAGTATCAACCGAGTCTTGGAGTAGCTATATTTGCAACAGGTCTATCCTTGGGTTCCCCTTAGGGAACTGATATCACCCAATAGTATTTTAAAAAGCCTGGGGAATCCCTTTCCTGGAAATCCTAAAACATCACTTTCCCAGCGCGTTGTGTGGTAAACTATCGATCATGAAGATTACAATTGTGGGTTCTTAATATGGGACCAACATTCTCTCCCCTACCTGATTTCATTTAAAACAAGAGAGAGGAATATATATCACAGAGCAATCATTCATGATTTCAACCCTTTAATTAACTATTTAATGCCATGTTCTTACTAAGTATTCAGGATAAACAGTTACAACTAATAATAATAACACAATATTAATAAAAATTGGTACTTTATCAATATAAGTATAGGTAATGAAATTTAATAATATAAAATCATAGTAAGACTTATAACAATAATTATCTACATAGAAAAAATTAAAATGAAAACCAAATTCATGGTTTATGATTCGTCTTAAACAATTTATTTAATTTAGAACTTCAACCCAAATTATCGCACATCCACACGTAATTGATAATTTAAAGATTCAAGGCCAAAGGTAAATAGTTTAATATTGTTGGAACAACCAAAGGGGTGTTCAACAACATGAAAACAACCTAACAAGGGGTTATCCTTTAACAAAGGTCACAAAGATCAAGTAAAAATAGTTCAATTAAATTAATACGCATTATTTAGGATTTTTTATAGGCACTGATGAGCAGCACAATGGTGAGAAGTGAATGAAGAAATGAAATGATGGGAAATAACAAAGGCACCATACCTCATAGTCTTAGTATACCCCACATCCCACGATAACCTTTGATTTAACCTAAAACGGAAGAAATTAGAGGATTGAACAAAAACCCCAATTTCAGCTAAAAACCTCCCATAGTAGGTTGTATGATGAATAGAGGATGAAAACCAAAACTAATTGGTGTGGATGATAATCCTTGCCTAGATATTCACAACACTTCTTACAATATTGAAATTGGAGGAGAATCGGTGGTGCAACATGCTTCCAAAGTGGAGATAGGGAGAGGTACATCACCTGGTGCATGAGGGAGAGGGGCGCGACACACAGGAGGAGAGGAAGGAGAGGAGTGGAGAAAAAAAATAAGATAAACAAAATAAATAAAGAAAATTAAGAAAAAAGGAAAACAAAAATAAAATAAATAAAGACAAATAAAATAAACTAAAATTAAAATAAAAGGGTAGGAGAAAATAAATAAAAATAAAATAAAAACGGGTTTAGCCCATTTTAATTATTTTCAATTTTTTATAACCATTTTTTATTTTATTATTTATCTTTATTCCTTTTTCATTTATTTTTATTTCTTTAAATTTATTTTATTTCTTTTAATCCTTTTAATTGCCTTTATCCCGAAACATTTTTCCTGGGCAAAGTGGATTATTTTGTATTTCTTTGCTACTCGGGACCTACAATAGACCACATGGATGTGTGAACTAGGCCACTTTAATGAATTGGAATAAAAATTAAAAAGTCCATACCTTGGTTAAATTCAGGATGTTACAACCTCTACTTCTTAAGAAAACTCGTCCTCGAGTTTCCCTTCCGAGGGTAGTGGAATGTTGTGTGAGAAATGTTCTAGTCACTGTACATGCACATCAGTCTCCCAGTCCCAGGTATCATCTTGAATGCATCCATGCTACCATAGAACCCATACCAGTGTAATAGACCTTCCTCAGAAAACCTTTGTGCTACAATTGATGATACGAATTAGACACTCCTCGAATGATGCATCCACCTCAAGGTCAATGTCGTCAGGGTTAAACGAATGAGATGGGTCTGGATGATACTGTAAATGCTAATAAACACGGAAGATATCATTCATGGCATGATAACTATGAGGTAACAACAACCGATAAGCTACCAGCCCAACTACCTCCACTATCTCGAATGAACCTAAATATCTCAGTGATAACTTCCTCTATCTCATGATTATCCTATGAACCAACCTCAGTGAAACATGTAGAAATACCTGATATCCCACCTCAAACTCCATGGGTATACAATGAAGATAGGTATAAGTATTCTTTCTGTACTAATCTATAGACATACGATTCTGAATTATTTAGACATGATCAGAATTATATTGAATGATATGTGGACCCCGAAGAGCTGCCTCGCCTATTTCGAGTTGGCATAGAGGTGAATGACAGAGTCTACCATAAAGGGCCTCATATGGTGGCATTTGAATTATTTCTTGGAAGATATTATTATTGGAAAACACAACTAAAGAAATATGTTTCTCCCAAGAACCTCTAAAATAAATGATACAGGTGTTCAACATATCCTCTAACACCCGAATAGTTTTCTCGGACTACCCATTAGTTTGGGGGTGATAATCAGTTCTCAAAAGAACTTGTGAACCCAGTAGATTATGAAACCCTTTCTGGAATCATGATGTGAAATGGGCATCTCAGTCTGACACGATAAAAGGGGAATTCCATAAAGTCAAACTATTTCCCAATTATATATCCTCCCAAACTCATTAATATTGGTCTTTGGGATGGGTAAGAAGTGAAAAACTTTGGTAAACCTATCAATGGTCACCAATACTGCATCACCACCTCAAGGAGATATTGGAAATCCTATAATGAAATACATGGTGACATCATTCCATTTACCCTTAGGAATGAACAGAGGCTGTAGGAGTCTAGAAATTTTCTAGTTCTCTTCCTTCACCTGCTAATAGGTGTAGCACCGAGTGATGAAACTTGCTATCTTATTTTGTATACCAAGACACCAGTACTGACGTTGCATACCTCTGTACATCTTTTTAAGTCTAGGATGAACTTACAAAATAGAAGCATGATATTCCCTCATCATCTCTTTCCAAATATCAGAAGGAAGCTACACTCGGCCACAGTAGAGAAGAGTTTCACTACCATCAATAACCCAACGAGGAGGTGGGTTCTCTCCTGTAATGCTTTCCCTCAAAACGATCCCCTATGGATCAGATAACTGTCGCATGGGGACTCATTCTAGAAGAGAGTACATCACTGTAAGAGATTATAGAACTAGTTTTCTGTGTGTATCCCTAACCCATAGGTCCTAGGATCAAAACCTACCTTTAATACCACTTTGTAGCATCCCACCCCGAGTGCCACTGAACCGATCCCTGAGATGGTGGTCCACAAGACCTTAAACGCATATACCCAAATGTCATAGGCTTCCAACTAGCAGTGAGGGCCTTAGGTAAGTCCACAGGGAGACTATGACCTCATAGGATAAGGTATAACATGAAGGTAAACAATATATGTAACAAGTAGCGGAAGCATAAAGAATAAGTATACATCAGTAGAAGTAGATAAATGGCCCAACCAAATAAATAACAACTCAAAAATCTGAATACTCATGTCAGATACCATGATGATGTGAATGTATGATCCCAAAAGTAAATAAATAAAAGGGTATGGGTATGGGGTACAAGAATATACTACATGATAATAAAACTACCACAAGATGTCTCGATCAAGGCTCAGTCCTCTACCCACAAAGCTCCATCCAAGACACCAAAATAATCAAACATCGGAATCATCACGCTTCCCGTAATTCATACCTACGAACATAAAGTCTACTCAGGTACCAAATGGTGCCCAACCGGGGTGTGAGATATAATCTCAGTAGTTCAGAACCCACAGTGTCTAAACCATTCCATTTAATGTTGTAAACAAATAACAGTGTTCCGTATATAATAAATGAAATAAATTTGAATAAATAAAAATAGTTGTAACTTGGTTCAAGTTCCCAAACATACACCCGTCCCATACCACCTACTTCATCCTATGATGGGAGTCTAGAAGAAATACATGTATAAGGAATAATATGTATACAAGGCCCAAATAACATTGCAAACCCAAAATAAGCATACCCCCAAGCTTTTTCTTTGGCTTCTGGTCTAATTCATATTTCAAAACTAGGCGCACTAAAAGCACAAGATAGGTATCACAAAGCATAAGTAAACTCTATGAAATATCAATAAAATCATTTCAATCATTTATATTAAAATTTATAAATTTATAGGTGGAGTGTGATCCCATCCCTAAGGTATCTCTACTATACATCTATTAAATTATATCCAATTCCACGAGCCTATCCTGGGATATCCTTTCAAAATTCCAAGTATTGCTTGTTGAATGGTAACTATGAGTCTGTCTTGGGTATCACATGTAATGGAATGAGTATCAATCGAGGTTTGGCATAAACATCTTTCCAACAAGTCTATAATTGGATACCCCTTAGGAAACTGGTATCACCCAATAGTATAGTAAAATTCCTAGGGTAGCCCTTTCTTGGCGAGCCTAAACCATCACTTTACCGGAGCATTGTGTGGTAACCTATCGAGCATGGAGAGTCCAATTGTGGGTTCTTAATAAGAAACCCATGTTCTCTCCCTGACCCTATTTCATTAAAAACTAAATATAGGTATATATATATCATAGAGAAAGAATTCATTATTTCAGCCCTTTAATTAACCATTTAATGCAACATGATTACTAATTATTCAATACAAATAGTCACAGTTAATAATAATATTATAATATTAAACATAATTGTCACTTTATCAGTGTATGTAGAGAAAATGACATTTAATAATAGAAAATCACTACAATACTTATAACAACAATTATTTAGAAATAAATGATTCAAAGGAAAACCAAATTCATGGTTTATGATTCATCCTAAATAATTTATTCAATTTAAAACTTCAACCCAAATTATCACACATGAACATGTAATTGATAATTTAAATATTCAAGGCCAAAGGTAAATAGGAAAATATTTTTAGCACAACCAAAAAGGTATCCAACATCATGTAAACAACATAGTAAGGTGTTCTCCTTAAACAAAGATCATGAAGACCAACGAAAAATAGTTTAATTAAATTAATATGTATTATTAAGGATTTGCTGGTAGGCACTAAAAATTGGCATAATGGTGTGAAGTAAAAGAAGAAATGAAATTATGGGAAATAAAATAATCACCTTACCTTGTAGTCATAGTATACCACACATCCCGTGACAACCTTTTATTTGACCTAAAATGGAAGAAATCAGAGGATTTAACAGAAACCCCAATTTTAGGTAAAAGAATTTCATGAAATATTGCACAACGAAGAGAGGATTAAACCCAAAACAAATTCATGCAGATGAGAATTCCTAATGAGAGATTCATAGTGCTTTTAACAGTGTTGAAAATGAAGGATAATAAGAGGTGCAACGGGCTTCCGAAACAGAGATGGGGGGAGGCGTACCACCTGGTTTGTGAGGGAGAGGGGTGTGATGCACATGAAGAGTGGAAATAGAGGAGAGGAGAGGAAAAAAAATAAAATAAGAGAAATTATAGAAAAAAATAAAGAAAGGAAAAAGGAAATAAAATAAATAAAAGCAAAGAAAATAAAGAAAAATAAAGAAAAGAAATAAGGAAAAATAAAATAAAATAAAAATAAAATAAAAGGGTAGGATAAAAGAAATAAAAATAACAATAAAAATAGGTTTAGACCATTTTAATTATATTCACTTTTATTATAACCAATTTTTATTTTATTATTTATTTTTACTCCTTTTTCATTTATTTTAATTTCTTTAGATTTCTTTTAATCCTTTAAATTACTTTTAACTCAAAACTTTGTGCTAGGGTATGGTGGATTATTTTGAAATTATTTTCTACTCGGGACTTGTAACAGACCATTATGGCATGTTCCCTGGGTCGCTTTAAATAATTGGACAAAAAATTAAATGGTCTGTACCTTGGTTAAATCCAGAATGTTACACCTCACTCTACCCCATTCCTCTTGAATTGTAGCACTGTAATAGTATGAGAAAAAAAAGAGGTTTCCCACCTTAGCTAGTGTAAATATGAATCCCTATGCTCAAGAAATCTACAATTCCACCCCCAACATACTTTGGAATCATAGGTTAATCCAAAGAGGAATTTAGATCACTTCCTTATTTATAAAACAAAAACCTAACATTTATATAAGAAACCTTACCTAAATATCATTAATCATGAAATAATTACAAAACTCTAAGGTAGAATGATCCAAAGAGTATATGATATTATAAACCATAGAAATTGTGGGGTTTCGATACAGTTAGAATTTCTATAAATATAGTATAAAATAAGAGAAATATAACATGCCTAACTTATCATCAACAACATTGTACTCTAATGATCACTTGGAGACAGATCCCAATAAATAAATGAGACTATTTTGAAGGATATGGATGATATATGAAGGAGGATATATAAATGGTTTTAGTGGTATTAAATGGAGGAGAAAATTCTATGTTATTTCTTAAGGGGGTTTAAAATTTAAAGTGAAAATATGATTTTTCCCAACATTAAAAAAATTAATGCTTTCCCAAAACCATAGGGTACTCAGTATAATTAAAGTGGATCTGTATCCAATGGAGTTATACTGAGTACTCATTTCCTACCTACTCATTACTTGGTGCCACTCTAGCACTTTGGTCCATTCTTTTTTTATCTTCCCCTTCTCAACATTCCTCATATTTTCACCCAAATACAAAAATACACTAAAATAGGATGTAAAAACAAAATTCAATGGATAATTATTACCTAAAAAGATGAGGGTATTTACAAAACACATGTATCTATATATCTATATCCAACAAATGTATCATATACAAGTACTCATAATAATATAATACCTTTTTTCAAGAAATCAGCTGATGTAGAGACAATGTGTATACTAATAATGTATAACCAAATCACATGTTCTTGATTATTAGAGTATATACTGACCAAATTTATGAAAAAAATTGTTATATATAGGTTCCAACACTCCCTAAGGTTCTTTACATAGGCTAAAATTCCCTCTTTTCAAGCTTCTAGGAATTACGCCATGACCCTAACACGTAACACTGTGGCACTGAATTCTAAGCCCCGCATGGGGTAGGGGGAGTTATATACTCTCATATATATATATATATATATATATATATATCATATGGGAACTCACACTTACAACATGAATTTTCAAATTATGGGAAGTTATCCTTGGGGGAAACAAATCTGAGAGGCAGTTATCCAAAGTGGGAGATATCTTATTTGGAGGGATGAAAGTTATATGAATATGATATCAAATCTGGGTGAAGGATCAAACCCCTCGAGTAAAAATTTGGTGAATATTATTATAAATAGGTTCCAACACTCATTGAGGTTTACGATATGGTCCTAACCTCCCTCCTACCTAGATGTCAGGCATCACATCATGACCCTAATAGGCTATATCGTGATGCTACATTTCAAATCCTACATTGGGATAAGGGGAGTTCTGTGCTACTATATATATATATATATTAGAAATATTACCCTTAAATAGGAATTTTCTAGTGATGGTAGTGGGACCTAGTAGAAATAAATTCATGAGGGGTGATCCTACATGGAAAATATCTTCTATGATGGGATGGAAGGTCTATGAATAATGTTTTAATCAAAGGTGAGTTTGGTGTTGTATTTTTTTAAATCATAAGGTTAGTATTGGTTTTTTTCCGTCACTAGAACCATAAAGTATGGAAATGAATCTAATAAAGAATAAATATTGTAGTATTGTATTTAATTGATGGTTGGTAAAATATTTGAGGATGGTTAAATATTTATAAAGAAAGAATAACAAATCACACTATGAATGGAGATCCAAGATTAAATAGAAAGGTCCCAAATTGGGTAATATTTTTTTGTGTAATAATTTCGGTTGAAATAGAAAATGTATATGTCTCTAGAAGTTTCTTGGAAATATAAGAAATTAAGGGAATCTATGTGAATTTTTCTAAATATGAGGAATTAGAAAATTATTTACACATGTAAGTTTTTCACAAGTGTATAGATGATGTGAAATATTTTTCAGGAGCCCAAAATATAGAAAAAGTATTTTTTAATAAGTTTGTATTTGGTATATAATATTTTTGGTAAATTTTATACTATTTTTGGAGAGATTTATAAGAATTTTGGTAGCAAATAATATAATGCCTAAGGATTTATCCTTTACTAATTTTAAAGAGAAGTGTATGTCATTCTGTGAGATTTATTCCCACACCACATAGTGCATGTGATGAAATGTGTCTAAATATTGGATAATATACTAAATAATAAGAGTAAATAAAATCATATGGGTTATTTAAGAGTTGTGTAATATTTTTTATTCTTCCAAATTTAGAGGTTTTTGTTACATGACACAACAAATAGGCCATGCTTCAAAGGATTGTTGGAGGGTTTTAGTAGTTTTTCCAATTGAGTGAGGCCCACTTAGTGAAGGTATTTCACACACTATATTATATATTTTAAGATATTATTAACATATTGTCAACACCATGAGATACATGTTACACTATAAACAATGTTTAGGAAAATTTCAATGGAACTGGTTTTTTGTTGACCTCCATGCCATGGATGGTGGATGCACTATAACTTATCAAGATAAATAAGAAGAACTCACCATGATGTTGGTCCATGAATTTTAGGCTTCGAGATATTTAGCATTGAATCTATGGATTATGTTATTAAGCAATATTCCATGTTGTTACCATTTCAAGAATTGAAATGATTTAGAAAATCATGCCATGATATTTAGGATAATTAAAAGGAAAATATTAGGCTGAAAATAATGGATTTGATTATTGATGTAGAACATAGTGAAATTAAGGTAACCACACCATGAAATGTATTGAGTCAAGAATACAATACAGAGATGAATTTAGTCATGCTATAAACTAGCGGTTTCTTGATTATCTTTCAGTTTTATTAGAATCTAAAATAAGGATAATTTGTTAGAGATTTTAGGGATTAATTCAGATTAATTATCACTTAGTAACCAAAATATTTTTTGGTAAACCTAGAATGATATTAGTAGAGTAGATAAAGTAATACTGATCCCAACACTCATATAAAAGGTGTTGGTTATAGTAATCTTATAAAATTTATTATAGTAGTTCTAAAAAATGTATGAAAAAATGTAAATATCTAATTAATAATAAGAATAAGAATAAATATTGATAATATTTCCATATTTGGATCATAGAATAAGTGTAAGGATTATCATTTCTATACTTGGCTATAAAATAAGAACACAGAACAATATGATAATTCTAATTGGGATATATCTTGATCTGAAGAAGAGGAGTGTAGCTATTGCGATCATTGAAAATAAAAAGAGTTATCCTCATAGAAATATGTTACTAACATTTGTTTTTTAAAGAATAAAAAACAAGAATCAACTCTTTATAAGATATTGATATTATATGTCTTGGATAATAGGACCAAAGAGAGTATAGAGATTCATAGCGCATCTTACTAGAGATAATTATGCAAGGTATATCAGAAAACTATACTGATCATGGATAAAACCAAATGTATATAAATTATTGAAGAAGACCATCATGTATATAAACTATCCAAGCCTTCATTGACTTAGTGTGAGGAGAGAATAAAATGGAGTATCCTTGGAACTGATTTTTTTTCTTTTCTAAATAATTTTTAATAACTATAGTGATTATTTTTACATCATAGTACTTAAAAACACCATTATCATATTCTTATTATATTAAACCTTTGTGGTAATTTAATGAAAATTTCTATGTCCTATGCATTCTTTACATTTTTTCATTTTTTGTTATGTTTCTGTGAGGTTATGTAAAAAGGTAATGATTAAAAGTCTAAATTTTTTTCTTACTTTCATTGAAACTATATCCTAAATGAGAAATTAATAAATAAAGGAAAAATTTTAATTTAGAAAACACCCATATTCAACCCCCTCTTAGGGTGTCTCGGGATGTCAGAAGTTGAATCAGTGCTAACAGTTTCTGTAGTAGGTTCAAACTATAATATTTGGATTGGAATAAATTTTAGAATATGACTCATATAGTGAATATTTCTTTATTTGTGGAAATTAATTTTACTTATTAGAAAAATAAGTTCATGTTAATTTGTATGTAAATGTTGGGATCCCTCATGATATCTTATTAAATGGATTTTTTTTTCTAATTCAGCATGGATATTTTTATGATAAAATTCAAATAAAATTAGATATTGATGAAATTTTCAAGAATATTTTAATAGAGACCTTTAATATAAAGGTACAATATAAAATAAATCAATTCAAGACTCTAAAAGACACGTGGATGATATTGGATAAGTTTTATGGTAAAGAAGAAAACTAGACTGATTCTATTTGTGAGAAATATAAATCAATTGAAGTCCTAGATTTAAACTCTATTGAAGAATAATTTCATTTATCTAGAAATAATAATAAGGAGAACAATAATAAGGTTTATAAGAAATTGGGTTTTCCCATTGAGGTGAAAAAATTGGCTCCATGTGTATATTTGAATTTAAATCTATAGTATATGTCTCCTATAAATCTAAAGTTTTAGATTGTACATTAGATATATGGTTTGAGGATGATGATACAAAGGAGGAAACCACATTATGTATTAAATCTAGATATCTTTTTTTCAATAAACAAGACAAGGTTCAAGTCTTATGAAATTATGTATAATTATTGATGGATGAAGGTAAAAATAATCATACCTACATATAAGATCTATAGGAAGATAATAAAAAGTTGATGAAGGAAGAGATAATTTCAAAAAATAAAATTATAAGAATGAACAATAAAATGAATGTTTTTTTGTAATTTAATAACTTTATTATTAGATGAAGTTAATAATGGAAAAGTATAAAATACATAAATCACTAATGTCCATCTTAAGAGAGTAGTGTAAAGAGAAGATAAAGACTGCATATAATGAAAAATAATTCTCACTTTGAGAATTGATAAGGTTAATTAAATGAGAAATATTTGAGGATTCAAAATCTTGATGGATAGATTCATACTATGAGGAATAAGTTGAATATTGACTATTCTTACATAGAGACTTTATTCTATAATAATATGTATAAAAATATTAAATTAGGGAAAATATAGATATGTCATACTAAAACTAATGGAAATGGATCTTATAGGGAGGTAAAATTACATTATAATTTTTGTAGAGGATTTGGATACACTATGAGTGTGTGTATAGAAGCTAGAAAGTTCAACATCGAATAAGTATTTTTTGTAACCAATTCTCAACTAAAATAAAATTTTATAAATTTTGATTTTATAAAGAGGTTTTATATTTTAACTAACTAGGGTTATATTTAAATTTATTGTGGAAACAAAAGAACAAGAGGTTTTAAAATGTGATACCATACTCCTATTATAATAAGGAGATATGGATAGAAAGAAGAAAAATCTGTTTCACTTGAAAGAAGATTCATGATGATGGACAATCCTGAAGATAAAAGTAAAATGATAATTGAAAAAGTGTCATTGTTGGGTTATTCACATAAAAAATCATGGAAATAGAAAAATAAATCATGGAGATAAAGAAAAAGTACACAGGTTTCTCTCATGGAAATCATGAAAAAAAGAAAGAGACATTATTAATGAATGAATTGGTCACATCATTGAAATCATGAAAGGAAAAAAAGAGGCATTCTTAAGTTGTTCCATCTATAATACTAAAAATAATGAACAAAAGACTAGTATAGTTCCCCTTATATGGAGAAAGAAGCATAGTAAAAAATAAAGAGGTGATATATTAAAGGAAGAAACTCATACTAATGAGATGATTCTCACTAAGGAGTTTAATAATGATTTATATTAGAATAAGTGTTCAATTTCAAACATTCATAGAGAAGGTTACATAATAGGTTTTATATAGGGAAATAATTTTAAGAAAATTGTATGTAAAGAATTGGCTTGGGATAGAAAAACACATTCCTCTATTTGATAATGTTTAGAGGCACTAGTCTCCCCATGTAATTTAATTATTTTAAATATTATTTAAAGTGGTATATAGTTAAGAGGGATATATAATCCATGGGGTTATGTATACTTAATGGGGAGGCATATAGGCTATTTAACTGAAAGAAGACATGCGATTATACTAAAATAAGATATATCAAACACATGAAATCAGAGTGATTGCAGTTCTTATTTGGTAACAGGATCAAAAAAATCTGAAAATGTATACATGCACTAATATGAATCAACAAGTTGTTAAAATAAACCACTTTAGAATTCTAAGATAAATTTTTATGTTTTATATAGTGGTGAAGGAGAAAAAAATATAGAGCCTAATCTAAATTTAAATAGGTGTCAAAGATGTATTTGAAAATTACAATTGTATTAAACCACTATTGGGGATAAATAAGTGATAAAATAACATATTTAAAGTGTAATTAAACCATAAATAAGGATAATGAAATTATGTACTAAAAGAAAATTTATTATGGATTTCATAGTTATCTATTTTTATATTAAAAAATGCGGCATTAGCTAATTGTTTTACAGGATACCAAAAGATTATGGAAAATATGACATTACCAACAAGTGGATCCATATTCAAAAAATTATTTCAATATATGGTGTTAAGAGATAAATTCATATAGGGGAGTTTGTGATGATCACTCAAAGGTTTTTGAGACTCATAAAAAAATAAGAATCATGACAAAGATTAGAGAACATGAATATCAAGTGGTATGAGAATTTTATCTCAAACAAGTGATATCGGTTGGTTTAATTTTTGGCATGTCTCACAAACTTGTGATTTATTGTTTAATTACTGATTATGTGGTGTTAGTGAGATTTATATAATATTATGTGTTGAATATAATAAAAAAATTCAAGCTATATGTGTTTATTTATGTAAGAGAGAGACATGGATTGCGTTGAGGTTATTTACTTAAACTCTTATATACTACATAGATTTTTAATTCTATAGGCTTATAGTATTTTTCAATGACTCAATACCATGTAGCCATTTCACTTTATGAAAATAATTGAGTAAAATGAAGCTATATAGGAAAAGGTTGATTAAAGCTTGAAATGTCGAAAATATGAAATTTTTCTATTCAACAAGTGGTTTAGAGGATAAATTGAAAATATGGAAAAAAAATTATTCAAAACATAGTATTATCAAATAGAATGAAGGATGAAGTGAAAATATGGAGTTTCTTTATAAGAAACAGTACTAATAAGTGGAAAAAGTGATGAAGGGTTATTCAATAAATTTTTGAGCTAAAAATATTTAATGGTGATAAATTGTGAAAAATTATCAAGAGATGAAGTAGATTTGGAAGTGGTTTAAAATAGATTAATGTTTTTGGTAGTAAAATTTTTAATTGTTGATATAGATAAGATTTTTCAATTTCAACTTGTGATGTGAAATGGTATGAAAAAGGATTGCATGACTAAGGGGAAGAATAAACTCTCAAATATGGATTTTAGAAGTCAAGGGTAATCATCTTGACCTAAGAATACCGTTATAAACATCATTTATAATATAGATAAATTCTTGTATGTATGAAGTGGTAGTAAAGGGTTGAGAAGATACCCTCTATGGTGTTATTTGAGAAAAGGGTAGAAGATTTATAAGTAAAATCTCGATGAGAAGATTCCTTGTAATATTTATGCCAATGGGGGAGTGAAGATGTTGAAGATTGAAAATGGCCCTTTCAATTTTGATATCAAATGGGGTTGAAATCAAGGTTTCATAAATCCACATACTTGTATAATTTTAGGTATTTTATGTATTTTATAGAGGATTCATCTATGATAGTTTTGAAAAAAATCCAAAAGGAGGAGAATGTTGGAACCGATGGTTTTTTTCCTATTAGATTTTTTTAATCATTAGTTTGGTTTTAAATTTATTTTCAATACATGGAATCATAAAGTATGGTGGTAAATCTAAAAGATAATTAATATTGGAGTGTTTTCCATTAATTTAGGGTTGATAAAAGACCATAGAGTAGTTGTAGATCTGCGAAGGAAGAATAAGAAAGCATATTGTGAATGGATATCCATGCCTAAATGGACGAGTCACCAAATATGTGGGGTTTTTGGCTATGTATTATTTTTGGATGGGATAAAAGATAATAAAGTTCTAAGAAATTCCTTGGATATATGAAAAAATCTTGGAATCTATGTAAGTTTTTTGAAGATACTGGTTTTTCAAAGTCCTTACATAAGTATGTTTTACACAAGGTTATGAATGATGAATAACATTTTTTTGGAGCCTAAAATATGTAAAATTACCTATTTTTTAATTTTTTATTTGGTATATAATATTTTTGTAAGTTGTGTACTATCTTTGGGGATTTGTATTTGGTTTTTGGTATTATTTTGAGTATAATTTTATGTCACACCATGGAAGTTATGATGAATTTGTGAAGTGAATGGGATTAAATACAATTTTTTTTTTGGAAAACATAGCGAAGCTTAAGATTAAGTAAAATTGTATGGGTCATCTGGGAGTTATGAAATATTTATTACTTTTATATATATGGAGGTTTGTGTTATGCGCTAAAAAACAGAGGCCATTCCATGAAGAATGGTTTGAAGGTTTTAATAGTTATTTTGATTGAGAGAGGTCTACACCACAAATCACTTTCACACACCACATAATATATCATAAAATAAAATTGACATATTTTCCATTCCATGAGATACATGATACGTCACTAAGAAATTTGAGGCAAATTTTAGTTGTAAAGGTTATTTGGTGACCTATAAGCCATGGAGGATAGTTTCAATATAACATATTAAAATTTATAGGATTAATGTTCCATGAAATAGGGTTTTGACTAGCAAGATTCAGGTTTTTATCATTAAATAAATGGTTTTTTCCATGAAGAATTTGACCACACTACAACCTGTTTGATAATTGAGAAGATTTGAAAAAATGGTGCTCTGATATTCAAGAGAATAAAAAGGAAGATATTTATCTGAGAATAGTGGATCTGATTATGGACATCGAATACATCACAAAAAAATGGAACCATGCCATTAAATGAATGGAGTCAATAATACCATGCTGTGAAGAAAGTAGTCACATATTTAATTGGTTGTTTTCATATTATCTGACAGTTTCAATTGTGATTTAAATAGAGAATATATGAAACATGATTCAAAAGATTAATTTGGGATAATTGGAACTTCATGAAAACACTAAATTTTTGTGATATACTTAGAATGATATTAGTAGAGTAGATAAATTATAATTAACCCCAAACCATGAATTAAATGGGTTGGATATAGGAATATATTAAAATTAATTATAGTAGTTATAAAAAAGGTATAAATAAAATGGAAATATTTGATTGACTATAAGAAGAGGAGGTGAGATTTATAATATTTTCATATCTGGATCAAATAATAAGAAATGGAATAAATATCATTATTATACTTTGGTGTAGAAGAAGAAAAATGCATAACAAGATAATTCCAGTTGGTAATTATCTTCATATGGAGATGAGGGGTGATGCTTCTATTATTATTTAAAATACAAAGAGTTATCCTCATAGAAATATGATACTCTAATTTGGTTTTGAAATAAGAACATATAATACCCAAATCTCTACAAGGTGTTGATCTCATTTCACCTAAGGAAGAGGACTACAATGAACAAGGCACTTCATATTGTATCTACTTGGGGATGAGGATACAATGTGAATGAGAAATACTTGATGAACATGGACACACCCCCATGTATATAAATAGTTTAATAATTCCCAAAAGTTTATTAACTATCTGAGCCTTCAAAAATGAAGTGCATAGAGGGAATAAGATAGAGTTTTCCTAGGATTAACATATAATCCTTCCAAAAACCATTTATAATAACTATAATGAGTAGTATTAACTCCTAGAACATCAATATACAATCATTATATGCTCCTTGGATTATCCCTTTATGGTGAACCAAGTAAAATCCCCTTTTTCTGTGCATGAATTAAATTTCATCATATTTGATTGAGTTTTAATTAGGTTTTGTAAAAAAGGAAATAATAAAAATGTTGACTACGATTATTAATAACATAGGAACAAGATCAAAAAATAAAAACAATTGAATAAAGGGAAAATTTTAATTTGGACAACATCCTAATTTATCCCCCCTTAGGGTGTCTTAGGTTGCAACAACATCACATGTCATTCACCCTTATGGATGATAACATCACATGCCTTTTATCCAAATAGATAAAAACATCATATTAAACTAATCATGGTATTAAAATCCAATTTATTAGTTTATCTAAATTGAGGGTCCAAATTTCACACTCATTATATGAGAGTAAGAATCCCATCTTAGTTAAATCTATACCGATGACATGATAAGAAACATACTCAACCACCCTCAGATTATCATAGTTCAAAGGCTGGTGTAAAAAATTTATCTAAGTATGAGTTATCATGATTAAAATCTTTTCAAGATTTGGTACAAGGATTAAATATGAAATATACAACCCTTATATACTAAATACATAGTGAATTACACTCCATGTGGTATGCTATTTAGTTATACATCACATAAAAATCATTTTGTAACTAATGAGTGAATCCCATATCATTATATGAAATCAAACCCACACAAATATTCACATTAAATCACAAAATATAACACTCTAGTATGACCATCGATTAGGTATAGCACAAATTAATTCTTTAATATGTTAATTATCATTTCGCTTCCTATATAATATGAAGCCAACATGAAAGAATTATAGAGTGGAGTCTGCCTTTTATATAACATGAAACATTTTATATTCTTAAAATATTTTAATAAAACTAAAAAACTATACATAAACACCCATATAATCATATCCCATATGATAAACCACCACAAGGGCCTTGCATTTTCTACACTTTTAATATTTTTTAAATTAATTATATCAAAATATAATTTATACAACATCTCTACATGATATTTCGATAAATAATCCCACTAAACTTCTATAATAAGTAACATATATGAAGAAATATTTATCAAATAATGGTTATATTACAATTCATATTACTTATGATTATATCCTTGAATATATAATTCAAACTTCATTACTTCACAATATTTAATGTTATGAAGTTAATAACTTTTTTTGTATTAGATTCTTAGTTTTCTTTATATGTCCATCATCATCATAATAATCCAACATAAATTTGTGATCAATAATGTATAAATAAAATATTAATGAAATAAACATTCTAGAATAGTATAGGAACTTTAGAATAGTTCTCAAGAAAGATGAAATGTTTTATGTGTTGGAGAAAAAAATTCTAAGAAAACTCTTATCGATGAAGCTAGTCAAGGAGACAATGTTACTTATATCAAGAAAATTAAATACTCTCTTGAAATTTTTACATAATTTCCTATTTATATAAATCCAAATCTTCAAAATAATCATGATAATATAGATATCTTTAGTCTTATTTAGCATTTCTCTCATCACTTCTCTATTTAGGTAGAAAATCATGACAATATTATCATATAGCTCAAATCCATTTTTTATTTTATCAAAAGAGCCACTTTAAGGAAAAGTGGGAACCTAACAAAAACCTTCACCGCCTTATTTCAAATTTCAAATACAATATTCAAACCAATTCAAAAAAATAAGCATAGACCATCATCATTGCATCGGAAAACACCAGCACGCCTGCTAGAACCGTCCGCCAGAATCCATCAACGCCACTAAAAATACCATAAAATACCATAGAATAAAACAGCATAGCAGAGTACCACTAATACACTTCCCACAATCATTATCACGTAGCAACCTCGTGTCACGCACCCTAACACCAGACGTTTCCATCGTCCACAATAGTCCGTCGGAGAGACCATCCACCGAAATCCATCGTCGCCACCATTGAAACCCAAAAACAAACCACCAAAAACCATCGAAGAAACAAAATATATGAAAGCACACCAAAAAACATCATGAAAATCAAGCCTTACGGTGACCCATGGTCAGAGTCGAAGCCACCACGGGGAAAACACCACCTAAAACATAGACGACTATTTGAAACTCACATCCCAAAACACCTTGAGAACCACCGTTCGAATCCAACTTGGAGAAGATTGGAGGAAATCAGGAGCCAGAGCAGATTTTGGAGCTGACGAAAGCTACAACAGAGAGATGTGGGCACCACCATGACCACCGAGCCCTGCCGACGGAGCCACCACTAGGTGAAGAAAAAAGTCTTGTCAGGAGACTCAAGATCCATCGAAAAGGAACCGGAAAAAACATGAATCTAGGAAGCGAAATGAAGAGGATGGTCGAAAAAGACCAACAGAAAGGGAAATCAGATGAAAACCTTTCCCGATGCCACAAATAATCCCAAATATTCGGAGTTACATCGAGTTAAACCAATATGGAGTTTATTCACGATGGTTCTAGCAAAAAGAGAAATAAACACAGTGGTCGAGGCCCATGAAGCATCAAAAAAACTTTGCATCGCCAATCAAGATGAGCGAAGAAGACAAAGAAGGAGATGAACTGAAAGAAGAGGAAAACAAGGGGAGATATGTGAGAAAGGAGGGGTGGGTCGGAGAGCAACCAGTTACCGCGAGGGTGATGAAGAGAAGGGAGCGACGAAGCTGGGAAGAAACCATATCATGAGGAGAATCGGGAGACCTGGGGAGTGGGGATCCATATATTATCATATATGAATTTTAGATAGTTGAGTGGAAAATACTTTTACCAATTCTATCATATAGATTGTTCCAAATATATTCATCTATTATCCAAACCTTTAGAGTTTCCTAATTAAGTGTTACCTAAATATTACACCAAATATGGGAAATAAATTCCATTAGGGTCACCCATAAATTTATTTATTTACCAAAGATAATCCATGGGTACCCTTCTTTGGAAGAACCTAGTTGGTTACATGATTGAGTTCTTGACCAGTGTTTTATTTGGTAAAAAATTAATAATTAATAATTTAAGGGGTTTTATATCACACCATATTATATCATGTATTCCCTTTATGTATGCATTCTTCTAACAATTTCTTTTTTTGTATAATTTATCATCAAATAAATTAATATGTTTAAAATACATTAATGTTGAAATCTTTAAGAAAATAATGATTCTTTTTACTTACCAAAAAAATAAAAGATAATTATATTCCCACATGTCCACATATATAACATGCATATGGTACATGATAAAATTTCTTGGGAAGTCTTCAAATCATAAAAACCATAATCTATATATGATAAAGTATGAAATGATAGGTAACCAAGCCCCACTTTTCTAGATAGATCATTATCCCACTCATAAGTAAGAATTCTGGCCCAAAGTCCCACTGTCCCTAGATCACTACTCAAGAGAGACCACAATTCCAATAAAATATTAACACCTAATATATATAATTCATAACCCATCAATAATTTCATGTTCATAACCCTAAAAAAATATCATTCATGGTTGAACGTATCTAAACATTACAATTTACCTTTAATGTCACTCCTTATATGCATGATAAGAAATTTAAAAGAATTATATTAACACTTTAAACTAAAGTATACATTCATTTATATGAACCTTGATTTACAATGGTTGGTCATGGATTTTTTCCTAAACCTTCTGAGATCAAGTTTGGGATCATTTAGATGAACCTTTTCATGTTTTTATGTTGGTTTTTAGTGTTTTCCAAGATGAAGGAATAACAAAAAGATCATTTATAAATTGGTCTCAAAACTCTAAAAGAACATCATCTGTATGAAATTATTTATAAATTTTAGATTTATATCCAATAATTAAAGTTTATGGGACACTTTATATATGTAATATGTATCATAGTGTATCCTAAAAATATTTAGGTGGTGATGTATTGGGAGAAACCCATGAATGTGTTTGAGATTTAGAGATTATTGGGTTTGACTGCTTATTAGTGGAATTTTTTCAAGATTTATCCAAGCTTGAATCTCCTATAAAAGACTTGAACCATAAGGATTTAAATTTTAATTTAATGATAAGTGTCAAAGATGATTTGAGGAACTAAATGTGACGTTTACTTCTGCTTTGGTTTTGATTCTTTTGGAACTGGTACTGGGTTATAAAATCTTTTTCAATGCCCGAGTTATGAGACAAGGACCTATTCAAATACAGGGAAAATATATGGTAGCTTATGGAACTTTCCAACTACACCCTCATGAGAAGAATTATCCTACCCATTATCTTGGGTTTTCTGCAGTGTTTCATGAGCTTAAGACTTGGCATTATGATCTCTTCGGAGAACAGTTTACTGTATATTCAATCATAAGATCCCGAAGTATATATTTACCCAAAGGGATCTGAATCTATGATAGATATACTAGGTTAAATATATTTAGAATTTTTATTTTTTAATTTCATACAAACCTGGAAAAGTTAATGTGGTCACCGATGCATTGAGTAGGAAGTTACTAACTCAATCCTTGAAGGAATCAGTGGAGGAATGGTCTTTTATGAGTTTGTTCACTAAGATATGCTTGGATATTGAATAAGATGATGGGTAGGTGTTATTTTCTATTATGGAATCTGATTATTCATTTGATGATATTATTCATCTTGAAAAAAACATACATCAATTATAATCATTCTAGTAAAATCATTTATGGTGGGGTGACTGTGGGTGACTAGCCTTGGCCTCCAGATGTTGACTTTCTTTTCTAAGGAAGGTTGGTCATTTAAATAACTATGAGGTCAGAATTGATGGATAGTGGACATCACTTGAGTTATTCCATACACCCTAGGACTAAAAATATGCATCATGATTTGAGACATTGGTATTGTTGGTCAGTGATGAGTCGGTCGATTATAGACTTCATATCATGATGCCTTACCTTATAAAAGATTATGTTCTATGACTAGAGATTTTCTGATTTATTTTAGACTTTAACCATTCTCATATTAAAGTGGGATGAGATATCCATAAATTTCATTGTTAGTTTACCATATTTTTCTAGTGGGAAGAATGTGATTTGGGTGATTGTTGATCGACTCATGAAATCATCTCACTTTGTTTCTATTAAGGTGATGATGAAGGTGAAAGAGATCAGGAACATGTGTGTCTGAGAGATCATAAATCCCCATGGAGTTCCTTTTACTATTGTCTCTAAAAGAGATCCATGGTTTACATATTGATTTTTTAAAGCTTTACAAGAGGTTATGGATACCTAGTATAAGTTAAGAACAAGGTACCACCCTCAAATAGATGGATTGACTAAGTGATCCATTCAAATTATTGAGGATATAATTTGGGTGTGCATGCCTGATTTTGGTAGTTTATGGGAAAATAATTTTCTCTAGGTTTAATTTTTCCATAACCATAGTTATTATAATTTGATTAAAATGGCTCTTTTGAAGTCTTTTATGGATGGCCATGTAGATCTCCATTATGTTGGGAAAAGTTAGGAGAGTGGTCCTTGGTTAGACCGTGTTTTTTCTAAGAGATGGTGAGAAAAGTATAGTTGATCCAAAAGTGATAAGTGGAAACTCAGAGATTCCAAGAATCCTATACAAACTTTCATAATCACCAATTGGAGTTTGAGGTTAGACATTGGGATTTATTTAGAGTTTTACCTCAGCCAGGACATTATCACTTGGGAAAGTAGTGTAAGTAAGCACTAAGGTATTTTTGTCCCTTTATGATCATTGAACGAATTGGGAAGTTGACTACCTATTTGACTTACCATATCACTTTACTTAAATTCACTATGTCATCCACATTTACCAAATAAAAAAGTATCAAATAGACCATTTTCATGTGATATAATGGGAAGATGTTGATCCAAAGACCAACAACTCACTGGTTGAGAATCAAATTCAAAAAAATTTATTGTCATAATAAGGATCTATGTGGTAAAATTATTTCCTTAGTCCTTGTATTATAGTTGTTTAGATGGGTTATCCATGATAAATGGGAGTGTGAAGCACTGATGATGTAGTAGTGGAATTATCACTTTGTGAGTCCAGACTCCTGAGCGTATTCTGGGGATAGAAAGTGGCATGGTAGGGAGAATTGTGGAAATATAGAAGTCACATGTATGTTTTATTTTGAGTCATATTATGGTTAAAATTGTGATCAAGAATTTTTAAAGGTGTCTGGTGGCTTAAAAACAGTTTTTGTTAGGTTTTTGTGCAACACAGGCTAGACCACACCATGGTCTAAGCCTTATTGAGCTTTAAAATTTTTGGTATGAAACAGACAAGACCAAAATTCTTGTAGCGTGGCATATTATTGGGAATGGGATGATAAGGGTATTCATGTAGACCATAGAGTGACCACCACTATACTATGATGGGTCCAAAGTGGCCATTGTTTTTACACCACACCATAGTAAGTCACCATGTCAGGTCGCCTGGACTTGGTGTGATCTAGGCCACCACGCTGTGGTGGGAAACAAAAAGTTGTGGTGATGGTTGTTTTAGAATTTGAAATGGATGATTCGAACATTCATCTTCTAAGGGAAGTTACACCTCTTACTAGATACACTTAAAATCATTAAGAATTTATATTTATGCATCTTTAACTCGATTTCCACTCAATTAATCCATTATCCCTCTTCCCCTTGCTAGGGTTTTTGATATAGTCAAATCTGGGAAGGCTTCTAGAAGCTATTCTTTTATTGAGAAGTGGTCTAGGGAAATTTTCTCCCTCCCAAGGTTGTCTGTAATGACCAAGAATTTTATCAATTAAATTTACCTTCTTATAATTATATCAAGTAGTATAAAGCACATAAATCACATTGAAAAACCAAGAAAATATTAGTCTTATAAATTAATAAGGATACATTAGTGATAAAATAAACAAATAAGAATCCAAAATATTACAACGGGATAATAAATAGAAAATAATATAATAAGAATAGGATAATTTGGATCTGCTCGATCCACCAGAATGACCGCACTCACAAAAAAAATATAGAAATAAAACATAATGTTAATAATACAAAATTCATTTTGAAGATGAAAGTATATTTATACTTTATAGAAAATAAAAGTGAATGAATAATGAATGAAATAGGAGGTATTTATATAAATTAAGAAACTTATATGATTGTTATAAATCTGACCATTAGAATAGTAACCTAACTTTTAGAATAGTAATATGATTTTTAGGAATAGTAATCTTACCATTAGAACGGTAACCTAACCCATGGAAGTGTAAAATAATATTTACATATCTTATAAAATTAAAATGTGATATATCTATATCATGATACAAGTAAATAAATCTTTTAAAAATGATAAATTAAGTGTTAGTATTTTTTTTAAAACATAAACGTTTTATTTAAAATTTTATAATGAATATAATGATTTAAAAGAAAAATTACTTTCATAAAAAGGATTCATAAATTAATATTAAGTTGTATTATAATTATAAGATAATTTTATGAGACCATAAGTAATTTTTCAAAGGGACAAAAAGTCAATTATAATATTAAAATTAGTATTTTTTAAATAAATGATGATTTTATTTTAAAAAATAAATTTATCCTATTTATAATTTTTTCCCATAAAATGAATTTCATTTTTCAAATGCACACATTGAAAAATATTTAGGGTTAATTTTTGGTATTTTTCTAAAATAGTTTAATTTTTTGTGAATAGGGAAATATAATAATTTACAGTATTTATCCTTATAATCCAAATACATTAATTTTTGGGTCATGGATGATGTAAGAACCCATTATTTCGAACTCACATGCAACATTTACTATATAGTCATAATAATCAATAATATTGATAGTATTAAGCCAAAATAATAAACCAATGAATATAATAATAAAAAACATCCCTCTCCTCCACTTATAAATACCGCCCCTCACCACCTCTCCTTGTTACACCTTATAAGCCCTAAATATCACAAACCAAGCCGAGATATAATCCAACCCGATACCCTAACTGGCCTAAGACAAGGCCCGAAGGGCATTCCTAGTCCCCACAGGATGAAAAATAGTACCTAGGTATCAATAATATACTTGGGGATTGATTTTACCTATTTATATAACAATAAAAAACCCAAAAAAGTAAGAAAAAACACATAACCAATAACCCTAACCAAACGTGGTACAACAATTTTAAGAATCAATGTTTTATAATTTAAACCAAAATCCAAAGTGAAACAATAGAAATGGATCAATTAAACATCCCAAAAATTATTTGTGAAACATGAGGGGAATCACCCTCAATCCACCACCACCACCACCTACAACAAGTGGAACTCTATAGAAACCGGAACCACCATCACCATGACACATCTTTTAATTTAGTTGGGCCATACATAACAAAGTATACATATACCCAAATGTGTATGTAGGGTGTGAGATAAAGCCCATTATGATTCCACCCAAAGAAAATATTCCATGCTACAACATTAGAATACAAATCAACATGCACATTTATATGAAATCACTAGGAAAAATTATTAAAGGACATTTAAAGTAAACATTTTTTTTGCAGAAAAATACTTTTAGTGAAAAAAAATTTCAAAGTAACTTTCCACAAAGACACAAAGTACAGAAGGTCCACTGTATACCAATGGTCGACACCACATCACAAATATCATTTCATAAGAGGGAACCATGGGTAAATCCCTAAGTGTAGCTAGCATAAGTGAGTCACTAAGAGCCTCATACCTCGGTGATCAAATACTCCAACTCCACAACCAACAGCTTCCCCAAGCACGATCCATTATGAGGGACCATCCCATGATCTTAGTGGTATCTAGATAACAAACTAAATCTAACAATGTTCCCATGCATGAGTAAAAAACCATTTTCAAAGTAACTTTCCAAAAATTACAAAGTACACAAGGTCCACCATATACTGACAATCAACACCAAATCACAAATATCATGTCACAAGAGAGAACCATGGGTAAATCCATAAGGGTAACTAGCATAATTGAGTCACTAATAACCTTATACCTCAGTGATAAAATACTCCAACTCCATAACCAAAAACTTCCCCATGCACGGTCCACTATGAGGGACTATCCCATGAGCCTAGTGGTCTCTAGATAATAAGCCAAATCCAACATTGTTCCGATGCACGAGCCACTAGGAGGGACAATACCAAGGACCTAGTGGTATCCAATCATATCACGGGTTTATTTAGTGTGGCAAGCGTAAATCCTGCTAAGTGAATCTGGGCTTTTCCACTTCCAATTCAACTAGTGTCAATATACTATAAGAATCTATGTTTTCCACTTTTAAATCAATAGTGTACTATTTCTAGTCTTCCTGCCAAGATACCTGATATTTCATTTGTGCTAAAATTACTATTTCACACATATATCACAATCACCAATTTCACATACACATTCCAAGCCACATATGCACACAAGGAAATCACCTCTTTCATAAAAAACATAGGAAAACCACCCTTTTTACATAAACAAAATTAATTTCTATTTTACACACCCCAAAACCATTTCAAACACACTTTAAACCACTTTCATAATTCACGGAACTCATTTTGTAACATTAAAATAAAATAACACAATCAATTCAACCATTTTCTAGGGCCAAAACCTTTCCAAATCCACACATAATTCAAATTCATTTCACAAAATTCTTCACATCATTTAGTTAATTCAAAAATTACATTTCAAGGTACATAAAAAAGGCCAACATGAAAAAATAATCAATTTAACTTTTAGAACCCACTTTAAACTCATCCACACATCAAATGATTTTGAAAACACATTCACACCTTTTACATATTCATAAAAACACTTTCAATAAACACCGTAATGAGGCACATAAAAACATTAACCATTTTCCTTTTAGAATCCCATTTTCATCACACATGAAAATTAAACCTCTTTCCAAAACATAGCTTTCACCCCACAACCAATTTATAGAACAAATTTATAAATCCATGAAATCATATCAAAATCATCTAAAATTTTAGAGAATGAAGCCACCTACCTCACACTTAGAAACTTCTAGAAATTGGTTCAAAACCAAAATCACACCACCACAAGACCCAATAAAGGTGATACTGAACAAAAACATCATTATCTACCCCAAAAAACATAAGATAAAACCCCCTTTTAGGTCAAAAAATCATTAAAAAATAAGAAACCAAGAAATAGGGAGAGAGAACCCTAAAAAAATGGGAGAAATGAGAGAGAAAACATGTAATTGATGTTTCTATAAAGATCCAGGGTAAAAAACACATAATAAATGATGCCCAAGAGGTCCAAGGAAGAATTGAGGGAGCTCTAATGACTAAAAATCACATATGGGGCGGATGGGGGGAGAATTAGGGTTAAATACTGAGAGGAAAAAAAATGGGATTTTCTAAATTTTATTGAACTGGACAAGTCGCATGATTAGCCTGCACGGTTTTCCTAAATGTGTGGCAACTTTGCACCCTTGAATGTCCAATAGTAACATGCTGTGTGATTTACAAAGCATGCGGTTAGACAATATCCAAAAATTCCACTGGGTTTGATAAACTATGCGCCAACCATGAGCCACCTAGTACCAAGCCCAAAGTCTCCATTTTTTCACCTAAAACATTCAGGAAAACTTAAGGGAAAAAATTTACACTTTTTCAATTGTGATACATGGAAAACATCATGAATCAATGTCAACTATGAAGGAAAAGACAACTGATAATCCACATTATCGAATTTATTGGTAATCTCCAAAGGCCCAACATACTTTGCAATACGCTTCCCTTTCTTACCCAAGTAACGATGACCCAAGTGAGGGGCTACCTTTAGGAACACATGGTGACCCATAGAAAATTCAAAATCACAAAACCTCTATTCAGAATAATACTTATGATGACTCAGAGCTATCAAATTTTTTTTTTGATCAACTTCACTTTCTCAGACATTTTTACACAAGGCTTAGTCCCAACAATGAGGTCTCACCCACCTCATCCCAACACAAAGGGGACTGAAAAAACTAACTATAATGGACCTCAAAAAAATACAACTAAATAAAATATTGGTAACTATTATTATATGAAAACTTATCCAATCCCAAGTGTCTATCCCATGAGCCACCAAAATCCAACACACATGCCTGGAGCATGTCTTCCAAAATCTGATTCGCTCGCTCTATCTGACCATCCATTTGAAGATGGTATGCCATACTCAACATGACATGTGATCCCATTTACTTATAAAGGACTTCCCAAAACTGAGAGGCAAAATGGGGTTCCATATCAAAAATGATATCCAACATTACACCATGAAGCCTCACAACTTCATGAACATACAACCGACCAAACTCATCCACTTTGGCTGAATCTTTGATCCAGATAAAATATTATGATTTGGTTAGGCAGTCTATCACAACCCAAATGGAATTCTTTTCTCAGGGTGTAAGAGGTAAGACCATAATGAAATCCATGTAAATCTCATCCCACTTCCAGGTAGAAATAGGAAAAGGCTAAATCAAACCAGAAGGTCTCTGATGCACTACTTTAACCTGATAACATTTATAACACCATGATATGAAGTTAGCTATATCCCACCTCATACTTGGCCACTAGAACTACTGACATACATCATAAAACATATTTGTGGCACCAGGATGAATGAACCACTGATACTGATGACTATCCTACATCACCACCTTCCTCGATGATAAGGGCACCACAAAATGACCTCTAAAACAAAAATCTCCCTTAGGACACAATGACCAATCACAAGGATCCTCCCCACCATGAAGAAGGTGCATAGAACACTAAAAAGATCCATCATTCAGTTTATCCTATGAAATTAATTCCTAGAGGGAAGGTGTCAACGACTCACTAGACAAGAACACTCCTTTACTGTGCTCTTTGGTCTCTAAGTGAATCTAGAGAAAAAGTCCCATCAAAGTCCACTCATCACTAGACTTCTTCAGCTCCTGCACTGAAACTTTTTTACTCAAAGAATCTTCCACTATATTAACCTTGATAGGGTTATAAGCCTTATCAAATTCAAACCCATATAAGTACTCAACCAATGGAACTTCCTCAAGTTCAAATATTTTTGGGATAAAATATAAGCAAAACTATTATGATCAGAATAAACCAAAAAATTCTCCCCAAAAAGGTAGTGACACCATGTCTTTAAGGAATACATCACCACTATAGACTCTAGGTCATGGGATAGATAGTTCTTCTCATGTGATTGGATTTGATGAGAGCCATACACCACTACATGACCATCCTCCATCAACACAAAACCAAGACCCATACCCATGTATTCACAAAAAACCACATATACCTTTCAATATTCCATCAAAATAAAAATGGGAGATGAGGTCAACCATCGATTAATATCCTTAAAGGATGGTTAGCATTCAAAACTCCATTAGAACTTCACTTCATTCTCGGTGAGCACTATCATGGATGATTCTAGCTAAGAGAAATCCTGAATGAACCACCTATAATAACATACCAGTAACAAAAATATCATAATCTCAAACACATTCTTCAGCTGTTATCATGAAATCACTATACTGATCTTATCAAGGTCCACTAAAACTCTTATTTATGAGATCACATGACCCAAAAACTTTACCTCTCTAAACCAAAAGGTGCGCTTAGAAAACATTACATTGAGATGATGATCACGAAGAGTTCCGAAAACAATTCTCTAATACTGCTCATTATCCTCCTCAGATTCAAAATAAACCAAGATTTCATCCATAAACACCATGAAAAAGGAGTCCAGGTACTGACGAAACACCATATTCATAAGAAATATAAAGACTACTGGAGCATTCATCAACCGAAAAGGCATGAATAAGTACTCAAAATGTATATACCTACTTCAGAAATCCATTTTCAGTACATCCACCTCTCTAAATATAATTTGATAATATTTGGAACAAAAGTAAATTTTAGAAAACCACTTTTCCCCCTTTAATTGAACGAACAAGTCATCAATATAGGTAAATGGATACTTATTCTCGATCATCATTTTTTTAACTTCTAGTAATAAATACACAACCAGAGAGACCCAACAACATTTTTTGCAAACCGAACTAGGGAGGACCATGGAGAGATTCTTAGGTTAATGAATCCCTTGGATTCAAAGTCATCCATCTATACCTTTAATTCCCTCAACTCGGTGGGATCCATATAGTATGAGGGAAGATATATTGACTGTGTTATCGACTCCAAATATATAGATAAATCCACTTCCTGCTCCAGAGGCAAACCCAATAAATCCTCTGGTAAAACCTCGGGGAACTCATACACTACTGGAGGTAATACAACTCCAAAACAGCTATCATTGTGCTCCAACTTGAGAAACAAGATCTAATAAACAATATTTCCCAACTTTTGAAGTAGAGGTCTATCATGAACTGATCAAGGATCCCATTCACCATGAAAAACCTATGTACCACCATTAAGTGCCACAAAATTCACTCGCCACCTATAAAATTCAATGTGCGCAGAAAAACACACCTTCTAATCTTTATTGAGAATTACATAAAAGAGGTCCATATCTAAGACTAGAAAATACTACTCCAAATAAACACCTGACACGATGAGTATACTAGACGGACACCTGAGACCCTTCTCTCACTTCTTACCAAGTGACTTTACCAACTCCATCACATACGACATAAGTTCAGTTGGAAACATTAACACATCCATAAGACAAACATAAATAATAGAAACAAATGAACCATTATCAAATAGAATGACCACTAAAGAGGATTCAATAAGAATGGTACCTTGTACTATTTCATGTCCTGCATCATATTCCACTAGTGCTCTATCCACAACATGAAGATTCCTGATCTTAACCTAAGTTTGAGAATGACCACTAACCTACGGCTGTGACCTAAACTAACACTACCCAAAAGCAGATCTTGCCCTACCTCTATAACCACCAAAATGAGATCCCACTATCATGGAAGGTTTTGGGCAAGATGAAATCCCCCTAGAATCCATAGATCCAACACTACTCTGATACGGGGGAGGCACCTTGAAAAACCATTGCAAGTTCCCCATAAATCCAAATAGATGGAAAGGTTTGGGTGGATACATACACACCGGTCTCTTGTGTACCAACTTCCCACATTGATGGAACAACACTGACACTACAACTGAAGCCACATACATCGATAGTCAATAAGGATGGCCTAAACTGCCTCTGCCCCTCTTCTCTTGTTCGTCCTGCTTCCTCTTCTTCTATGATGAACCACCACTACCTACTACTGACACAACCCCAAAAGAACCAGAATTTCCCTTATGATAAATATCCACCATGAAATCATGGTTAACCACATCATAATATATTTTCATCTTAAACAAAAATACTAGATAATAAGTTTCTAGCTGCAACCCCATATAAAACCTTTGAGCTTTCATCTGCTCATTGGAAATGGCCTCAGGTGCATACTGTACCAACTATGTGAAATGATTGGCATAATTCATCACCGTTTGGTCTCCTTGGATAATATACAAGAATTACTGGGATCTAGAATAAACCAAAACCTTGGTACAATACTACTCTTTGAATATGATCTTGAAATATGTCTAATCCATTTGCTCATTCTTTCTAGTTTGCATCACTAAATTCCACCACTTTCGACTAGGACCTTCCAACACAAATAAATCACACTTCACCCTAACCACATCGGGAGTGTAACATCTCATTACTGTTTCAATTATTGATAAACCCTCTTTTGTTAAATTATTATTATCCTACATGGAAAATAATGATTTATCAGTGAATTTTTGATAAATGTGTAAAGGCCTTAACTACTGGTTAACATCTTATAATATTCAATTGAATATTTTTTGGGTTCGAAACTGAGTTGGTGTATGATTCTGAGTCCCACAAATGCTTGTCGAAGATGGAAAACAATTATTAAATAGAATATATTAAGTGCACACTTTTTATTCAAAATATTTGAATATCTCTAAAATGATGCATCGTTTGAGAAACTTGGGAACACTGTTATGTCCAAAATATGGTGTTTACCCTAAGAGGGGTATAACATTCGAAGGCACCAGACATTTGGATGCCTCACTCATGAGATAAAGTTATTAAATAATATTTAATATATTATTTATTAAAAATATTTAAATATCTCCCAAATGGTGCATCATATGGAAAATATGAGACCACCAATGGGTCCAGAATCATGGGTTTATCCTAGACAGGGTATAACATTTATTAGCGTCAGGCGTTTGAGTGCCTCACTCAAAAAAACAACCCTTTTTATTTTAATTAATTAATTATTCTTATTTTTAAATAATAAATCATTAATATCTTTTAAATGGTGCATTGTATGAGAAATATGAGACCATTGTTGAGTCTGGAACTGGGTGTTTACCCTAGATAGGGTATAAATTTTATGCGCAATGGTCATTGGGTGTTATTTAATTTTTAAGTTAAATAATTAATTTTAATAATTTAATAATCTAAAATTTAATATAATTAAATGAAAATTAGTTTTATTTAACCCCTCTTCTTCTTCTTCTTCAATTAACCCTTTTCCACAATTAATATATGCACATATATCCAAAAGTTTTGAATTGAAACCATTTTGACTCATGTTAAATTTATTTGGCTTAATATAGAGAATTAAAACCCTCCTCAATCAATCTTCGGTTGAAATAAAAATTAAATTTGGGGTTTCAAAATCTATGATTTGAAGCGCATTTAGGGTTTCATTGAAATAGCTGATCTTTTTTTCACCTTGGTTGTAGATCGATTCGGTGGGGTTAGAATAACCCAAATCCTTATTACGATGTAGCAAGAGGCCCATGGTCGCTGTTCTCCTCCTTCTCCAAGTGCTGCATGATGGATCATGCATTGTCTATGGTAGGGAAATGTGTTTCCTAGGGTTGAAGAAGGTGTTTTTTATTTACCTTTTATTTCTCCTTATTTAAATTATTTATTTCTTTTATTTTCATATATAATAAATCTAAAGAAAATAATGGTGTATTTTAAATAAAATTATAATGATCTAAATTATCAAATGATAATCCTAAAATTATCAAATGATAATTTAAATAGGTTTTGGATTATCAAAATATAGTTTTAAATTAATTGACAAGGAATAATTGTGTCAAATTATCAAATGATAATTATGAAGTTTTATAAAAATTTTATTTCATCAAATTATCTAAAATTGTTTATATGAGTTGTAAAATGATAAAAATAGATTTATCAAAGATAATTTTGAAGTAAATTATCAAAGGTTAAATATGCAAAATTATTTATGATAATTATACTAGAAGGAAGTTAATCAAAATTATCATACTATAATTATGTAGATTAACAAGTGATAACTATTAATATTATCAAATGATAATTTCTTGAAATTATAAAATGTTAGTTATTGAATAATTTATCACTAGATTAATGCAATGTTTTATTAAATGGTAATTGCATACAATTATTGAAGATAATTATGCAAAAATTATTTAATGTATAATTATTTAAAATTATCAATTGATAATTATTTGGATTATCAAAAGATATATATATATATATATTGATAAAAAAACTTGGGATAATTTGTTAAAACTATATAGTGTTATTTATTTTGATTATCAAAAGCTATATATATATATATAGTTAGATATATATTTTTGACAATTACTTTAGAAGTTAAGGACAATTTTATTAAATATAAAATTATCAACGTGTAATTGCATAAAATGATGAAGTATAATTTCAAACACATGCATTGACATAAAATGATAATCGAGTTATTATCTAGGAGTGAGAAAATTTTATCACATGTGATATTCCTTGTGAAATAAAATAGATATTTTGGTTATAGGAACCCTTGATTAATGTTGACCATTGACGTGTTGACACTTATGATAATAAGGCCATGATGAGGTGTATTGAACCGCACATGGTGGTTTATCCTTGCCACTGAAATCGATGAACTTGAGGTAGGTGGTTCTGTCTCAATTATACAAATTGATTATCCTTGTATTGCTTGATTTATTTTAATTGTTGGTTTAAATTCAATTGCTCAAATTTTATTTCAATTAAATTAAAAAAATAAAATTCTAATGAACCGAAATATTTGAAATGGTTTTGGAATGAAAATATTGAAAAACCCCAATCCCATTGAATTGGGGCATGTTTATGGAAATTGGCTGATTTAAATTATTGAATTTTAATTATGGATTTGATAGAAATGTTTTCAATTGAATTGTTGAATTTAATCATGGAAATGAATTGTAAAAAATATGGAATTTATTTTGAATGGATTTTAAAATTGTGAAAGTGGCATAAAAAGGATTTGATAGAAACCCTATGGTTTATCTTGTGTAAAGGGAATGTTTTTAATTTAACACCCATTTTGGTTTTAAATGGAAAGAAATTTTAATTTTTGAAATGGGAGAATGAGATTTAATTTTATTTTAAGTAGTCTTAAAATAAATTTTCCATCAATGATTATGTAAGAGCACATGCAAGCATTAGGTAGTTGGTGAGTTATTTGGATACACTTTATGCTATTACAATGTTCTAAAACATATATGTAGCATGTCACATTCCTTAGGTGATGGTGATGATTTCTTTCTGACCAGTGTCCAGAGGATGTATGTGTACACATATTGTCATGATAACTTTGAGAGTGTGGAGTCCTATAGCCAAAAATACTATCGTACCTGTTTGTAAGATAATCATGTTTCTCACTTTTTATTTATATTTGAGATATAAATGTATGCCAATGATTTTGAAATGCTTTACATGCCTGCTGAATTTACATAAAATATTTTATATAAATGTTTTTATTTAAACCATTATTTTAGAAATATTCCATCATTTGTAAAGTCTTTTCTTAAATTATTTTTCCATCATTTTGAAAGTGTATATAATTTTTGTTTAAATATTATTTTGAATTACCAAAACTGTTTATTTTAAAAATTGAAAGCTTTTATTTGGATAATATATATTTGGAATCTATTATGGAATCTTTGGTGGTATCCTACTGGACTTAGGCTCACACCCTACTATTTCATTTTGGTGTTTTAAGACTTTATCCTTCCAGGTTCAATCCAACGAAAATGATCTCTTGGAGGTGGATCCAGCTATTGAGTGTTGGGCTAGGTGAATTGTGTCCCTAGGGACCTTGGACTATTTTCCCTATTTTTAGTACTTGTGTTGTAGTACTTTGGGTTTGTTGTGCCTTTTTGTATTCTGGTACATTACTCCCAGTAGAGTTTTCTTTTGTTATGCATACCATCTTGTCTATTTTATTTCCACATTATTAGTGGAAAATTCTTTCCCACTTGAATGTTTTGTGATGTCAGGTGCTAGTTGCTGACCCATGGGGATCGGGAACGCCCTTCAGGATATGTCAGGGCCGACTCGGTTATTTGGTTACCAAGGTACTCGGGCGGGTTCATGACAAAGAGTGTAAAGAAACTCAAACATTATCTATATCTTCTCAAGACACTCTTCTTTTTCCCGAGGTTCCAAATTTCCTTAGAAGGAAGGAGGATTATTCTTGAGGTACTCCAGATCCTTGTTCTTTCCAGAACCTGGTTCGGCTTCCCTGAACTCAGTAAGACCAGAGCCTGCTCCTTGACCCAAAGTTTTGATAGCTCAAACTACCTCCTCTACTAGCCTCTGATAAATTGGTAAAGTGTAACTGTCTGCCACCTCTTCCCATGGTTTCAAAGGGATTATTTAAGGAGGAGTTTTACTACAATAAAAAAACCATAGGAAAATGATCAATACAACCATCAATGAACATGTTCTGAATATTTTTAGCAATAACAAAAAAAATTCAAATGCTTCAATAAATTAAAACAAAAACACCTTCATCCCAATAGAAAGTCAAACCACTTAACCAACCTAGGGTTCATATATAGTTTATAGCATGTACTTCTCACATGGAGGAAAAATTAAAACATAATCCCAATATCCCTTTATAACTCGAGTCCCATTATGAGGTGTGTCAGACAGGAACCCTACACACAAAAAAAACCTCAAGTCCTAAAAATCCTAGATCCATTCTATCCTAACTCATCCCAAATATCATGATTCAAAATGAATGAAACCTCCTTTGAAACCATTTTGTCACAAACCAAGCTGAGATACCATCCAACTTGATACCCGACCCAACCTGAGACAAGGTCCGAAGGGTGTTACCAATCCCCACATGCTAACAACTAGTACTTGGGTATCAATAATATACTTTGGGAATTATTTCACACATTTATATAATAATAATCAATCCAAAAAAGTAAAATAACACATAACCAATAATCATAACCAAATGTGGTAAAAAAATTTATAGAATCAAAGTTTTATAATTTAAACCAAAATCCAAAGTGAAACAATGGAAAAGGAGCCACTAAACATCCCAAAAATCCTCCGTTAAACATAAGGGGCATCACCCTCATTCCACCACCACCGATACCTGGAATAATAATAACTCTATAGAAACAGGAAACACCATCACCATGAAACATATTTCCTTTACTTGGGTCATACAAAACAAAGTATACATACACCAAAATGTGTATGTAGAGTGTGATCCAAATCCTAGTAGAATTCCACCCAAATAAAAGATTACATGGTACAACATTAGAAGAAAATTCAACATGAAAATTTATATTAAAGCACTAGGAAAAAATTTCAATGTACATTTCAAGTAATTTTTTTTCAAAAAAATACTTTTAGAGAAAATCCTTTTTCAAATTAACTTTCCACAATGCCACAAATTACAAAATTTCCACCATATACCTATGGATGGAACCACATCACAAATATAAAGTCACAAGATAGACCCATGGGTAAATCCCTTAGGGTAGATAGAAAAAGTGAGTCTCTAAAAACCTTATAGCTTAGTGAATAAATACTCAAACTCAATAACCAATAGCTTCCCAATGCACGATCCACTAGGAGTGAACATCCTACAATACTAGTGGTCTCTAGATAATAAGAAAAAGCCAACAACATTCTCATGTACAATCCACTAGGAGGGACCATCCCAAGGGCCTAGTGGTCTCCAGTCATATCACATGTTTAGTTAGTGTTGTAAGCATAAATCCTGCTAAGTGAATCTAGGATTTTCAACTTCTGATTCAACAAGTTTTAATATATTAGAAGAATTAGAACATTCAACTTACGTATCACTAGCGTACTAGTTCTAGTCTTCCCACCTAGATACCAAAGATTACCTTTGTTCTCAAATTCTCATTTCACACATAGATCACAATCACCACTTTTATATACAAATTCTAAGCCACATATTCACATAATTAAATCACTAATTTCAAAAACAAATGTTGGAAAACCACCCTTTCCCATAAAAAAAACTAATTTAAATTTTACACACTCCAAAACTATTTCAAACAAAATTTCCACAAATTACAAAATTCATGGAAATCATTTGAAAAAAATACTATAAAATTACATAATCAATTTAACCATTTACTATGGCCAAGACCTTTCCAAATCCACACATAAATCAAATTAATTTCACAAGATGCTTCACATCATTTACTTAATTCACAAATCACATTTCAAGGTACAAAACAAAGGACAACCTGCCAAAATAATCCATTTACATTATAGAATCCACTTTCAACTAATCCGAACCTCAAATGGTTTTGAAAAAACATTTCACACCTTTCACATATTCATAAAAACAATTTCAAGACACACCACAACAAGGCACATACAAATATTAACCATTTCCTTTGAAAATACCATTTTCATCACATATGCATATCAAACCTCTTTCCAAAACATGTTTCACACCCACAACCAATTAATTTAACACATTTATAAATCCAATCAAGCATATGAAAATCATCTAAAATGTTAGAGAGTATAACCACATACCTCACACTTAGAAACTTTCAAAAATTAGTGTAAAACCATAATCATACCACCAAAAGACCCTATAAAGGCGATATTGAATAAATAAGATAATTATCTCCCTCAACAACATAATATCAAACCCCATTTTAGGTCAAACAACCACTAGAAAACAAGAACCCAATAACGAGGGAGAGGGAACCCTAGAAAGAGGGTATAAATGAGAGATAAACATATTAATTGATGTTTCCTTGAAGATCTAGGGTCAAAACCACCCAAGAAATTGTTCCCAAGAGGTCTAAGGAAGCATGGAGGGAGCTCAAATGGCTGAAAATTGTGTACAGAGTGGATGAGGGCAGAATAATGGTTAAATTAGGAGAGGACACTAATGGAAATTTCCAAAATTTAATGAACTAGAAAAGCCATACGGTAATCATGCACAGTTTTCCAAACCATGTGGGAACTATGTACCCCTCACTATCCAAGAGGAACACACCACACAATTAGCTCACCCAGTTTACAAACCATACGTTAACCATGAATTTAACCACTGTACAAAAATTACACTTTGTCACATGGTTTCCTAGGAAAGGATACACAGTTTAGAAAACTATGCTCCACCTACTTCCATGCCCAAAACCTCCATTTTTTACCTAAAACACCCAAGAAAACTCAAGGGAAAACATGAGATCAAAGTAAACTAGATAATTATGTGAAAATGAATACAATGATGTGACATTGAATATTTAAAAATATCTAAAAAAAACTATCCTCCCCACTCTACCCACATTAAAATTCTTCTAGTCACATCAAAATACCAATTCCAAGTTCCTTAAGGGGTCCTTCAAGTAGGTGATATTAAGTGGTAACATTCTCAAACTACCTCTTTTAATTTATTTTATTCTTCAACCTCATTCTCGCCTACTTCATAGAACATAGAATAATAGAACAAACCACATGAATATGCTTTAATTTTATATTTATAATTTAATATCTTATATCCACACCTTTTTTAATCTCCTCCTATTCAAAGAAAAATGAAACCATTGTCTATGTTATGACAGTTAACCACCTTTGTGGTGATGGATTTTTATTTTCCAATAATACATTCATAGATAGTTTAAATTAACTTATATTTGTTAAAAATTAACTAATCATGTATATTATATGTGTTTTCACATTCTTTATATATTATAGGTCCTTAACATTAAATAAAATGAAATAAGTTTGAGATGGGTGAAAAAACTGCCAAAATTAACTAAACATTTATCATTAACGTTTTATTAAATGAATCATATAAATGTTGGAAAAAATGATATGTGGGACCATTTAAAATTATTTAAGTTAATGAATATAATTTAATTTGACTTATTGATATGTATTACCATTTTATAAGAATTTCTATAATTATACACAAGTGAACCGACCATAAAACAATGAAATAGATGCTCCCAGAACAATGAAATTAAAATTATAACTCATAAAAATGGACATTAATGAACTTGATAAAATTATAATAAATAAAATATATGTGTAATAGGTTCTAAATTATGTAATTAATGAATATTATTTTATTATATAGGACACTATGTTCAAGTGCAGAACACATTCATACATAAGGTAAGGGATATATCTGAAACTCTATATTTCTTTTGGGTAACACTTTAACTGATTTTACCTCAAATTATCTATTCATTATTATCATATAATTCTAATATATTCTATAAAAATGTTACACTGATATCTATATATCTCTATTCATCTATATTTTATGGGGAAATACATGTTCTAAAAGGCTCCTTTATTAATTCTTCTCGATAAGAGAACCCGATTAAAGGGAACATATCTATTTATTGCCCCTTTTAAATTACACTCCAAATTTCTTTAAGCCTTAAATATTTTATAAAATCACTCATTTTTTCATGAAAAACTATTTTAGTTATTTTTTGGCTTTATGGAAATAATTATTCCTTTATCCTCTTTAATGAATCTTTATTCTTTTCTATAAAACTGCTCTTAAGTTGCACATTTCTAATGTTACCTAACCACTATTTTTCATGTTTTAAATTTAGTTTGATATTTTTATCCATTATATATTCATCATTTTTCCTTTATTAATGTAAAAGAAGTATTTAAATACCTTCTTTCATGGATACCATTATGATATGCCCTTTGGTTATGCCTTATGACTTGATTACGAAACCCATTTCTTTCCTTGGGAAACCTTTATGTTTGATTTTTTATGTGGTATGCATACACATGTGCATGTTATGATGGGTGAACCTAGATATATATCTAATAAATTGGGTATTTTTTTCATGAGACATTATGTAAGGTATAAGGGAGTCAACCTAATCCTTTATTAGACTTTTCCAACCATTTAATATTATCTTGGTAGTCATCCTTGACTCATGTTTATGTCATGTTATATATTTCTACCACGTTTCTATATTTCTATGATCATATGATTCCATCTTATATATTTTTTCCTCCATATGTTTATTCATGATACATTTCTTTTAAGTTATCATGTTATGCTTTCTAAATCATGTTATATGCTTCGTTTCCATGTGTTTTCCCTTACTAGGTTTTTTAGCTCACCCATTTTGCCTATGTATTCCATATGTTATCATATATAGTTTTAGGATTTTAAAGGTAGTTAGGATCTGATAATAGAGAAAATAAAAAATATATTTTATTATAGTTTTATTTTTTCTAATTATGAAGCTAGCCTTCCAAATACATCGGTCCTTTCGATCCTTGATTTGTATTTAATGGATAATTATGCTTAAAATCATATAATTATATGTGAAAATTACTAGGGTCACTATAGTTAGTATCATAGAATGGTCTAGTTATTTTTTGAGATTAGGACAAGAAAACATTCTTAAGAACCCTAGGGATAATTCTATCACCATGGATGATCTAGATTGAAACCTAGGAAATCATAAATTAGGATATACTTTTCATTTATATTTTATTCATTATAAGTTCATAGTTTTATTTTTATATACCCATTAGCTAAGTATTCAAACCCCTAATTTTTATTTTTTTTATTTTTAGTTATTCATAGTTATAAGATAAATCATGCTAATAACTAATGTGATAGGCAATGTAATGATTTTCCTAATGAGATAATAAACCTGACTGGAATGAGAACATAGAACTTAATGAAAGTACTAACTAAACTAGTTCATGTTATGAATAATAAACTGAATCATGTGGAACTCCATCCTCCTAAAAAAGAGAAAGTTTTGGTCAAATACTTTATGTGATAAAGGCCTCATATATTTAGTGTATCTTCTGATCCCCTCATCACAGAACAATGGATTAACTTTATTAAAAAGATGTTTTCTATACTCTAGTGCTTAGAAGAAGAGAAATTCATTCTAGTGTTTTATTATTTTGATGGGGAAGCTGATCAGTGGTGGACACTTATCAAGAAAATGAATTCTAAAGAGGAAATTGATTTCATGGAATGGGATGGATTCAAGAGAATATTTTTTAATAAATATTTTCCTGGAACTCTCTATCATAATATGGATAGGGAGTTCCTTAGAATTAATAAAAAGGAAGATGCATGTATTGAGACATACGAGGAAAACTTTACAAGGATATGATACACCTCTAGTTTTATCATGAACACTGAAATCAAGGTAGATCACTTTTTTAGTGGATAAAATACGAGTCTATAAAAATCCTTGGATATTTAAAACTTTGATAGCTATGAGAAGATTGTCTATTATTACCTTAAGGTTGAGATGAAGATTTAAGACTCTTAGTGGTCTCAATGTATCAGAGATAAAAAGATGAAAATGTAGTTTAATATGGGAGTATGAATAGATAAATCCCATAGAGGAAAGAAAAACCAACATCCCACAAGTCAAAAGTGTGGAAGAATCATCCCAGGAACTGTCTAAAGGGAATCAAGAGATACTTTAAAAATGGAAAAGAGGGGAATTAGAATAATCATTGTCAATAGGATATAAAGAATCCAACTAATTTTGAAGATTAAAAGAATATTTGGTTCAAAACTGAGCCTACAATATAGTGTTTCAACTGTAAGGAACACATAAATTATGCAATATAATTCCCTAAGCCAAGGGTGTTTGGATATAATCAATGAAAATTGTCTCCAAGGAAGTATGATGGGCATATAATATCAATACTACTAAGGAGGATCCTAAAAATTATGTGGTGATAGGTACAATAGTTATTCATTCAAGAATAGAAAACATACCTTTTTATTATGGTTTTTCACCTTATTTAATATCTTGAAAGTTTAGTATAAATATTTAACAACCACCTAAATATATGAAGGTTGAGTTATCTATGAGAATAGTTATGGGGAAATGATTGTATCTAAAGTATATAACTACTCCCCAGTAAATGTTTGTGGACTAAACCTCCAAAAAAATATTGTCTTACTTTCATAGATTTTGATGTTATATTAGGCATGGATCAACTGTATTTATATAAATCCAACATCAACGTTCTGGAAAGGGATACCACTATACACACCCTGAGGCATCCTCTAATTATATAAAAATGTAAGGAGTAGGAATAATATCCTTTGTAATATTCTTATAAAGAATGAATATTATTTCATTATGAGCAAGAATATCTAGATTAAATGATTAAAGAAAATATTAGGATATGTTTGAAGACATTCCCGTTGCGAGGGACAACACTAATGTGTTCCCTAAATAAGTACTGAGTATTATTACTAACAAAGAGGTTAGGTTATCAATTGAACTTATACATGGATCTATTCCCATATCAATGTTTCCTTATAGAATGACCAGCATTGAGTCGGAATAACTGAAGAAGAAGTTATAAGAGAATCTGGACAAGAGTTTTATATGCTCAAGTGCTTTACCTTGGGGTGTGATGAACCTCTTCATAAAAATTAAGGATGTATAAATGTTCCTTTTCATTTATTATCATGATCTTGATAAAATAATGATAATGAGAAGTATCCTCTTCTACAAATAGATGACTTTTTTCGATCAACTATACGGGGACAAGTATTTCTCTAAGGTGGTACTTTAGTCAGGATATCACCAATTAAAGGTGAAGAATGATTATATCCCTAATAATACCTTTCAAACAAGATATGTACACTATGTGTTTATGTTGATGCCATATAGTCTCATTAATGCTTCAAAAATATTCATGGACTTAATGAATAGAGTATTTATAGATTACCTCAAAAAATTGTGGTAGTCTTTATAGTTGTTATTATGATATACTTCAAGAGAAAGGTGGATCTTGAAGAGAATTTGAATATTGTGCTAGAATTTTATAAATAAAAAACTTTATGAAAAGTATATAAAATGTGATTTATGGATGGGGGAAGTATCATTCTTGGGGAATTTTATCACCACAAAGGGATATCTATAGACCCTTATATGACAAAGGAAATTGAGGAGTGTCCTAGGAAAAAATATGTAATGGAGATCCATAATTTCCTTAGTGTATCTGTGTATTATAAATGATTTATGAGAAAATTATTATCATTTTATAACCCATTATCCAAGCTGATTTGGAGGCAATTAAGGTTTTTATGGACCAGTGAATGTGAAGACTACTTCAAAGAGTAGAAAAAGTGGCTTATAGCTACATCAATACTTATGCTACCCACAAGTGGGGAACTCCTTGTGGTATATAGTGATGATTCAAATAAGGGATTATGTTTTGTACTAATTATAAATGATAAATTGATAGCCTAATATTCAAGGAATTTGAATGCTCAGGAGAAAAACTATCCATGCATGATCTGGAATCATCAGCTGTGATCTTTACGTTGAAAATCTAGAGTCATTATCTCTATGGGGAGAAGTGTGAGATATATAATGATCACAAGCGACTAAAATATATATTCACATAGAAGGAACTTAATATGCGCTAGAGAATATGGTTATATCTCATCAAGGATTATTACACCTCAATCCTCTGCAATCCTAATAAAGTGAATAAAGTGAATAAAGTGATTAATGTGGCAGATTCACTAAGTAGAAAGAATCCTATAACTTTATCAGTGATAAGAATTGATAAGGATCCAATATTCTTTGACTTGAAAATGTTGGACATGGGAATCATAAAGGAAGTAAAATCATCATTCATTTCTAAAATGTTGTTCAACCATCCCTTTTAGAGAAGATAAAGGATGCTCAAAGAGATGATATGGAAATTCCGAAAAAGGTAGAAGCTATCAGAAATGAGAAGTCCTCGAAGTTCAAAATTGATGAGGAATGAGTTGTAAGACTTGGCCCACAATTATGTGTACCATAAAATCTTAAGATAAAGAGGTATATTTTTAATGATGTATGTATATATCAACCTTATCCATCCACATAGGGAGTAAAAAAGATGTATTGAGATCTTTGAGAGCACTGTTGGTGGGACAATATGAAGAAGAAGATCACTCTGAATGGCCCGAAGACCTTCTTTTTTTATTTAATTATAGATAATCCCCCTTTTAAGGTTTGAAGGGGAACCCGTAAATGACCCGTAGACCCAAGGCACAAGGCCCGACATGACCCGTAATACATGACCCGAAGGCCCAGAGGCATACCATGCCCATACATGACCCGTAGAACCAATCCACTAGAACTGCCCCTCCCCAGCTTCTGCATCATTGATTGCCTTTATCTCCCCACCTAAATTGCTGATCGGCTAGCATTTCCCTATACAAAGATGCACGATGCCTGGTCCTGATGGCGATTTCAATACCCTCTCATTCTTCCAATCCGGTTATCTTTGCTTTTGGTGACTATTATTGTTGCTATGATCCTCTTCTGGGGCCTGCTCTAGTGTAAACTAGGCTACTTCAAGGTCTTCAATGGCCTGAAGGCCCTGTGGCCTGAAGGCCTTTGATGGCCCGAAGGCCCTTGAGACCCGTAGGCCCAAACCAGTGGCCTGAAAGCCCAAATCGAGTGAATAGTTCCGGTTGCTACAATACTGAACAATACTTGCTACAGTGACTGCTGCAGTACCTTCTATAGTGCTGCTACAGTAATGCTACAGTCCCCTAGAAATTCACCTCCACCCAATTTTGAACATGGGTCTCTTGGATGCCAAGCAGGAGCCCTTACCACTCGGGTACAGACTCATTGAAAAAACGTGTGTTGTTAACACCAACTCCCAGAGGGGGGGGGGGCACCTTCCCAAGTGCGTTCCACGTTCCCCAGCTAAGAAATGGCTTTGAATCACCCTGTTCATAATACAAATAGTGTTCAATCTTGGTGGGACTTGATCCTACGCTAGTTCCCACGGAGAGCGAGGGGTAAAACCAGCAGGTACCACTCGTCTAACACCCCATGGACAAAACGTGTGTTGCTAACACCAACTCCCAGAGGGGCCCCCACCAGCCCAAGTGCGTGCCATGTTCCCCAGCTAAGAAATGGCTTTGAATCACCCTATTCATAATATGAACAGTGTTTGAGCCTGGTGGGACGCGATCCTGCGCCAGTTCCCACGGAGAGAGAGGGGTACAACCAGTGGGTACCACTCGGCTAACACCCTATGGGTGAAGAAGGAGATAACTAAATATATATTAAAGTGTATGATAATCTAGAAAGTTATTGATGAAAGGAAAATATCTAAGGGGATGATGTAACCATTATCCATATCTACATGGAAATGAGAAAACATCACCATGGAATTTGTTAAACTTTCATGGATATACATCATAGAAATGGCGAGCTTGAATAGAGTACCATTATCGATTATATCTAATAGAGATTTGATATTTTCCTCCAAGTCCCATAAAAGTCTAAAAAATGATCTCAATACTAAGATAAACCTTACTATGGTTTATCACTATCAAACCGATGGTTAGTCTGAGTCATCAATTAAAACTCTGAAAGACATATTGAGAGAATTCTCTATGGACTTTAATGGAGAATGGTACTAACATCTTCCTTTGGTCGAATTATATTATAAAAATAGTTTCCATTAAAGTTTCCAAATGGATCCATATGAATCACTTTTATGGGAAAAGATGTATAACACCTTAATATTGGGATGAAGTTGGTGAACGCAAGCTACCGATACCTAAAATGGTCAAGGAAATGGTAGAAAATTTAAAGACCATTCAAGAACACATCATAGCTTCCAAAGTTGATAGAAGAGCTATGTATACAACTGTCAAGTTGACCTAGAGTTTGAGGTTGTAGATGAGGTATTCATCCACATATCTCCGTGGAAGAGAGTAATGAGATTTGGGAAGAAGGTAAAGCTATTTCCCAGGTATATTAGACCCTTTGAGATTCTTGATCTCATTAGAGATGTGGAATATTGACTACCACTTCCACCAACCATGTATCAAGTACATGATTTATTCCACATATCCCTCTTGAATAAGTACATACTTGATCCCTAAAATGTACTAAATTCAAAGGTGGTGCAACTAAAAAATGATCTCTCTTTTGAGGATCATCTAGTGAATATTTTGGACTATAGAGATAAAGTTATATGCAACTAGACAACTCACCTCGTTAATGTACTATGGTGAAACAATAAGTATTATGAGGTGACATGTGAACCATAGAATGCAATGAAGGATAAGTAACCTCACATATTTTCAACTTAAAATGTAAAAGTAAATTTCAAGGGTGAAATTATATAAGGGGGGATGAATTTAATGATGCATAATTTTATTAATGAAATTTCCCTTCTTATAATTATGTCAAATAATATAAATCACAAAGATAAGATAGATAAAAAAACATAAAATTATTCTTATAAATTAATAATGATACATTAGTTAGAAACTAAAACAATAATAATTCCAAATATTACATTGGTATAATAAATATAAAAATAATGGAATAAAAATAGGATAATTTGGATCTTCTCGATCCACCAGAATGACCATACTCAAGAATAAAGGTGTAGAAATAAAATAGAATGGTAAAAATAAAATATTAATTTTGAAGATTAAATTACATATATACTTGAGAGAAAATATAATAGAATGAATAATGAATAGAATAATAGGTATTTATAGGATGCAGGGAACCCATATAACCGTTATAAATTTGACTATTGGAATAGTAACCAGACTGTTGGAATAGTAATATGACTGTTAGGAATAGTAATATAACCATTAAAATAGTAACCTCACCTATGTGAATGTAAAATAGCATTTAGGTATCTTATAAAATTAAAATATGATATATATATATATCATTGTAAAAGTAAATAAATGTTTTAAAAATGATAAATTAAGTGTTGTTTTTTATAAAAGTTAAATATTTTATTTTCAATTTTATAATGAATATATTGGTTTAAAATAAAATTTATTTTTTGAAAATGTATTCATAAATTAAAATTAATTAATATTATAATTATAGGATAATTTTATGAGACCATAATTATTTTTTCAAAGGGTCATAAAATCGATTATAATATTAAAATTAGTATTTTTCTAATAAATGATAATTTTATTTAAGAAGTAGATCTATCATATTTCAATTTTTTATATAATGGATTCTATTTTTTAAATATACATGCCAAAAAATTGTTAGAGTGAATTTTTTTCATTTTTATAAAATAGTTGATTTTTTAGTGAATACTGAAATATTGTAATTTACTGTATTTAACATTATAATACAAATACTTGAATGTTTGAGTCATGTATGATGTAGAAACCCATTAGTTTGAACTCACATGTACTGTTTAATTTATATAGTCACAATAATTAATACTATTGATAGTCATGATCCAAAATAATAAACTAATGAATATAATAATAAAAAACACCCCACTCATCCCCTTATAAATACCACCCCTCACTACCCCTTCTCCTCACACCTTCTAAGAATTAAAGATTGAAAATTCTATACCAAAATATATCCAACCCAATATACCCACTAAAAAGTGATATTGGTATCCCCAAAATACCAATTCAAAGTTTCTCAAGTGGTCCTTCAAGGAGGTGATATTCAAGAGGTTACATTCTCAAACTACATTTTTAATTTATTTTCCTCTTCTAACTTATCCTCACCTCCATCATACACAATAGCATAATAACTATAGTATCATGTTTATATAGAAATTTTATATTGATAATTTAATATCTTTTTTCCACCCCTTTTCTCATATCCTCTTATTCAAGGAAAAATGAAACCATTATTCATGTTATGTTAGTTAACCACCTTCGTGTACGATGAGTTTTAATTTTCAAATAATTCCTTCATGGAATGATTAAATTCACTTATAATTGTAAAAAAAACTAATTATTTATATTATATTTGTTTTTATATTATTTACAGAGTATATTTCCATAACATTAAATAAAACAAAACAAGTATGAGATGGTCTAAAAAACTGCCAAAATAAACTAAACATTTATGAATAAGGTTTTATTAATTGAATCACACACATGTCGGAAAAATGATATAAGGGACCATTTAAACTTTTATAAGTTAATTAATACTATTTAATTTATCTTTTGGATAAGTATTCCTTTTTTTCAAGAACTTCCATAATTATACACAAGTGAATCGACCATGATACCATGAAATGAATACTCCCGAAACAATGAAATTAAACTTTATAAATCATCAAAATGTCCATAAATAAACTTAATAAAATTATTATAAATAAAATATATGTGGAATATATTAGGAATTAATTATTTAATGAATCTGATTTTATTATCTAAGACACTAGGTTCAAGTGAATAATGCATTCAGATATAAGGTATGAGATCTCTCCAAATATTCATATTTCATTTGGGTAACATTTTATCTCTCTTTTACTTAATTTATCTCTTCATTATTCTTATATAATTCTACTATATTATATATAAATGTTCAAAAACATATATATCTATCTCAATTAATCTTTCTTTGATATAGAAATATGTGTTTTAAAAGGTTCCCATATCAATCCCCCTTGATAAGAAAACCCAATTAAAGGCAACTTCTTTGTTTCTTACCCCTTTCTAAGTAAATTCCATAAAATGTTTTAATCTACCCATATTTTCTAAAATAAAAAATTTTATCATGAAAAACTATTTTAATTCATTTCTGGTTTTATGGAAATAATTATTACTTTATCCTCTTTAATGAATCTTTATTCTTTTCCATAAAATCACTCTTATGTAACACATTTATAAATTTACCTAACCACTCTTTTTCATGTTTCAACTTAAGTTGGAAATTTTTATTCAGGATATATTCTAATTTTTCCTTTATTAATGTCCAATAATGACTATATCCCTTCTTTTATGGATACCATTATGATATACCCTTTGGTTATTCCTTATAACATGATTACGAAACCCATTTCTTTCTATGGGTAACCCTTATGTTTTCCTTATGATTGATTTTATTAATGAGGAACACATATGAATATAAATTTTATTATCGGTGTGTTCAGATAGTTCTATAATAAATTTGATAATGTTTTTTCTCATGAGCCTATATGTATGGGATTAGAGAGTAAACCTAATCCATTATGGGACTCTATTCACAATTTAATAATGTATTTAAAGTTATCCTTGAAGCATGTTTATGTCATATTATATATTTCTTCCAATTTCCTATGTTTCCGTGATATGAATTCATGTTCTATATGTGTTTATTCCAAATCCATTCCTTTTATGTGATCATGTTATGAGTTTTGACTCATGGTCAATGCTTTATTTCCATGTTTTTCCCTTACTAGGATTTTTAGCTCACCCCTTTTGTTTATGTATTCCCCAGGTTATCCTATACAGTTGTAGGAGCACAAAAGGAGTTAGGGTCTCATAATGAATATTACTAAAAATATGTTTTATTTTAGGATCATTTATTTTAATTATGTACCCATTCTTCCAAGTGCACTAAGAATTTTGATCCTTGGTTTATATTTATTAGATAATTATGCTTAAAATTCATTTGATAATATGTGTAAAAGGATAGGAACTCTATATTTTCCTTGTTGATATAGGATCATGGTGATCTTAGCTTCTTCATCTCTAGTCACCATCTACAAAGGTGACTAAATTTCCTCTGTTGGTGAGGTAGGTTTCTCTATAATATTATTCCTTCTCAAGGCATACATTATTATTCTTGTATTTTTCTTTGGTTTAGCTAATAAAAAAAATTGATTTTATATTTATGTGAGATAATTTGTGTAAATGAATCTTTGGTGTCCTGGAAAATTATTTTAAAGGGTTTTTCTTTAAAAATAGTTTTATATACTTTATGTGTTTGTTGAAAGTAATCAAAAATAGGTTTTAACTCTAAAATGGGTTTTCAAGCTTGGGAGTGGTAGGGATTCACTTGTAGAAATGTTTTATAAAATTTTGGGTATTATTTACTTATATATTTTGAGAAAATATAATGCATGGAAACCTTGGGTGCATTATGTTATGGAAATATGGGAACCTTAGTGAGTGTGTCACCATTAGTGGTTATGGTTGTGATACTAAAAGATTATGTCTGGAATAAGTTTCATAGGATTCACATTTATGCTAACCTATGTTCCTTGAATGTTCCAGTTCTGTATTCACATAGGCTAGATCCCACTTGTGGTTTTTGATTGGTTTCATTCATCTATCATTCTTTTATGATCACATGTTTATCTTATGGATGATATGCTTATTTACCTTTATTTATATTTCATTCAATCTTTCAATATTATTGGTTTATTTGAATGTGGTATATTTTAAGGGAAACCAATGGTTGTTTTATGAGAAATGTTTTAAAATAAAATTTATTTATGAAACTTTTTCATTTTAATGCTATAACTAATGGTTTTGTGATGATATATATTGTATAAATTTATGGTGGTATCCTATTAGGAATTTTCTTCACACCTTGCATATTACATTGGGTGTATATAGACTTGTATTTTCATGATCCTAGTAAATATATGGCCATCGTGTAGTTTGAAAAATTCTCTTGGTTCATGTCATTGTGTGGTAGTTTATAAAGGTGGTTACAGATGGTCATAAGGAGACTTACTTTAGGTATTGGACTTATTTAGTTTCCATAATTAGAATTTTTTTTCTGTGTTATGTTCATGGTTATTTACCTATTATTCCATAATTTACTCTAGTTTTTTATCTTTATCTTGTATATGTGATACATGTTGTGTTTTCAAGGTAAAATAATTCCCAAGGTTTTGTATGCTGATACCCAAGTGCTTATCACTATCTCATGGTGATCATGAAGGTGCTTTGAGCCTTATAGTGGGATAAATTAGCTGATGTGTTGGGTCAAATCAGGTTGGTTCATTACAAAAATAGTATTAGATTGAGGTTGTTTCTAGGGTTGATTGGTATATTTGAGTTAGGAATGCCAAGAGTCAGTTGGTAAGTATAAAAGGGTATCGTGTAGCCTGAAGACTTCTCTTGGTTGATGTTGCTTCATGGTAATTTGGTATAGTGGTGGAGGGTGACCACAAGGAGACTTTATTTGGGTATTGGGATTGTTTTTTCTTGAATTATCCTAATGGATTTTATTTTTTATGTCTCATGGTTATGTACCTCTTGTTCTGGGATGTAATCTTGTTGTTGACCTTTATCTTTTATACATGAGACATATTATGTTTTTTGGGTTAAGTCATTCCCAATTATATGTGTGTTGATACCTAGGTGCTTGTCTTCATCCAATGGTGATTGGGAATTCATTTTGGGACTTGCAGCATGCCAACTTGGGTAATGTTTCTGGTTGAACCGGGTAGGTTCATTACAAAATTATATAAAAGGAAATAGTTGTTTTTGGGATTTGTTGGTCGATTAGAGTTAGGATTGTCCAGACTCAAATAGTAAGTGAAGAAGGGTCTCATGTAGCTTGATGAATTCCCTTGGTTGATTTATCTTATGGTAGTTTGGGATGGTGGAGGTGTTTGGTCACAAAAATAAATTCTTTGGGTTGGTGACTAATTTTATTTTTAGAATTAGTCTTAGGGATTTTATTTGTTACGTCTCATGATTATGTACCACTTCTTCTATGATGTAATCTAGTTGTTTATATTTATCATGTATACATGATTCATTTTGTGTTTGTAGGTTAAAATCATTCCCAAGGTTATGTGTGTTAATACACAGGTTCTAATCACCAGCCTATGGTGATCAGGAATGCGCTTCATGCTTTATAGCGGGCCAACTTTGGCAACGTGTAAGGTTTACCCGAGTTTGTTCATTACGAAAAAACTTTATATTCATTAATAATAAAGTAAGTAATAAAATAACTAAATAAGTATTTTATAAATTTATACATGATATAAATATTTATGAACATTTCATAATTAAAAAATTATAAACACATTGTAATTTAGGAATGCATTATGGAAATTCCACAAATAAATAAACATTAACAATTCATAAAATGACATTAAAATTTCATATTTACTTCACTATGAACTATTTTATATTCTTAACTTATGTGAAAAATAATAAAAAATATTTCATATTGAAAATATATGAAATTTATGGAAACTTTTATATTTTATGTAATTGCTTCACATAAACTATAAATCAAAAATTTCTTTTTTTATTTAAATCTTGATTAAATCCTCTAAAAAAATTTATGAAAGTTTTAAATAAATTTCAAAATAAAACATTATAATATGAACAATTCATAGTATTGTTTATGAACATGTATTATATTAATATAAAATATTTATTTTACAGTTCATAAATACTTTATAAATTGATTAAATATATGAATCCTCTTCAGACCTAGATTCCATCCACCAAATAATTTTTTACAGTTTAAATCCCACAACAGATTCTATGTAATCCTAAAGGGAAAAAAAATATAAAGAGTTTTGATAATTTTAACAAAAATAATTTTTCTTTAAAATATAAAAACAATGATATTTTTTTTGAAACCATTATGTGGTTTATCCTTAGTGACAACGCTTTCCAATGAAAACCCACACCTATTTTATCTCAGTTAATAAATTTTAGAAAGTACTATCAACTTTATACTTCTAAAACTATGATGTGGATTTATTTGGTTTTTTCATTGTATTACCCTGATTTTTATAATATATTTATTTTCAAATAAATTTTAATTTCTTCAATATCTTATAATACAGGCAACCTTGAGTCTAAATGAATCGTAATATAGTATGTAAATATAACCTTGTCATTAAATTAGTGGTTATGAATAGAAATAACTAAATTATAAAAAAATAGAGTTTACATATGTATAAAATGAATTCATTGGTTATCATTTCATTATAAATGAGAATAGAAGTCATTTGAAAATAAAGGATATGTTTTTCTGAAAACTGTTTTTATGCATGCAGTGTATTTTTATCTTAATAAATTAAATTAATAACTATTTATGAATTATTTTAATGAAATTTAAATATTATATATTCAATAAAAAATTTTAACATTCATTTAATTCCTTTTCTAGGTATGGGATATTAATAAATCCATTTTTATGCTTAAAATTTTATTTTTTGTAAAAAAAACGTTTTATTTTCATGTTTTGAACACTTATTTTAAAATAATTTCATAAAATTATAGAAATTTAATTTTAAAAAATAGATTCCATATTTTTAATCAGAATTTATTAATTTTTTAAATAACTTCCTTTAATTTTTAGGCATCCTGAATAGTAAATATTGTAAAATTTATCACCTCGATAAAGGGTAAATCAAGTTAACCTAGGTTAAAACTAAATGTAAAGGTTGCCACTTTTCATCTTAATTATTATTTAATGAATATAATTAGACCCTTATAACAATAGGATAAAAATTTAATTATTTAAGAGACACTTGTCCATAAAAATGATCTATATAATATTTAAATAAAAAAAAATTAAAAATATCACTCTCTTAATTTTAAATATGTATTATGTGTTAACATAGGGAAAAAACAAGTTGTAAATGAATATTAATGAATATTTTGATCATAATGAAATTATTTTATTAATGATAATTTATTTATAAATTTTATTAATTATATAATTACCTTAAATTCTTATGCAACGCCAACACAATATTTCTTAAATTAAGAGAAAAATAAAATAAATGGTTTTAAAAATATTAAAAGTAATATAATTTGAGTGATTTAAAGAGTTATAAAAATTATTTAGATGAATATAAAATATTAGTGATGTGTTAAAGGATTATATTCTAATTCCATCTTTTTCTTAGTGTCATTAAATTCAAATTAAATGTGTAGTTCCAAAATTGACATTAATAATATTTTATAATAAATAATATTTTATAAAATGATTTAAAAATCATAAAAATATAATAATAATAAAAGTTAATGGGATATGGTTTAAAATATAAACATGTTCTATTTATGACTCATCTTTCCATTTATGGTATCATTATTAATACTTTAATATTGAGATAGTTTTTACCACGATAATGGTTAAAATATGTTAAATAAGTGGTTAAACCAAAAGATAAGGTTTAAATCACCAATTAAACCTATCCAAATTTGTTATTTGATGTGATTGAAACCAAATAATAACTTATCTTTTAATATATTTATATTTTGAATTATTTTCTAGATAATTACCTTTTTATATTTTAATCTTTCAAGAAATTCCAAGAGTGCCCCTACCCACACATATAAAAGGGAACCACTCCTTTCTATTATTTACACCACTTTGAGCCATATAGATCTAAAAAAACATGAAATTTTATATTATAGATATCCTTATAAACATGAAATTTTCTACCCAAAACCATCCCTAGGATCCTTAAGATGAGATCTAATGGAGGTTTTTCAATGTAGAGACAATAACCTTTAATGTTTACTTTCTTTTTATATTCATTATTTTACGTATTATAAATCTATAGTATTTATCATAAATAATAACTTAATTTTAATTACTATACTAAAATTTTATTATTATTATTAATCCTCCATTATCCACCCTTTTTATTATAAAATGGGAAGTGAAAGTATCTCTCGTACGTACTTACGACTTACTGTCTCCACATAATGATATAATTCATTTTTCATCATTGTATTTTATAGATGAGTATTATGATGGGTTTAATATTAATATATTATATTTATGACATAATTATTTTTATAAAATGATAATATTAAATCTAAATTCTTACCTTAAAATCCGTTGAAAAATGATAACGTTGCTCGTGTGTACGTGTGGACTACCACCTCTATAAAGTGATGTGATTTATTTTTCATTTCATATTTACATGTATGTTAATAAGGATGGATTTGATAAATATATATGATTTATATTATATAATAATTATTATGGAGAGTTGAATTATTGTTTACCATTATTTTGTTCCATCTCTTGAAAATTGAAAACAACATTCATGCGTACGTACGACATACCGTCTTCGTGAACGATGTGATTATTTTTTCTATATCTACCTTTCATGGATAACTATAAATAATTATATAATAAAAATATATGATATTTATATCATGATTAATATTGTAGAGATTATGGAACCATGATCATATTACAATGACTGGAACTACCAAATTGAAATTATCATGAAAAAACAAAATAGTTAACACCCAAAAACGACAATTTAAATAAGGAGTTATTAATAAATAGATGGTGAAATATTATAATTGGATAATATTTGATAATATAAGTATGTACATGAATATGGTATATAAATATAATAAATTTAAATTTATAATATAGGTGTTTATAGTTATCTCTAATAAATTGGAACTTGATGTAAGGGATATATGTTACAATATCATTATTTATCATAATTGTTTATGATTATGTTTCCAATGAATAAATTTCATGATCTACCTCTCAATAATCTCTTAAATTTTATTATAATATTTTTATTTATATAAAATATATGTTTTCAATTAACTTTATTCTCTTTAAGTACTCAAGATTATGAAATAATGTTTTTAAGGAAAATAGACTTTATTTATCTCTTCAGATGAAAATCCTTTTTCTTCCATGTCCATGTTTTCACTATTTTTTTAAAGAATATTTTAATATTATTATATGAATGTTTAAAGTAAATTTTCACATGTTTTTATTTTAAAAAAATGGTTAAAAATAAATCTTCTTTTCATTTTCCAAATGATGTACTTTTGAATTTTTTTAGAAAATGTGAAAGTAATATTTGTTTTAATGTACATGGCATAAATAAAATTCCCCACTAGAATGAATGCTCAATGATTTAAATATTCCATTAAAATTTTTCATGTTTATTTCAAAATAAATTGTTTTCCTTAATATTTGGGAAATTTCTAGATTTTAAATAAGTGATTTCAAAGTGAAAATGTTATTTTCCCCAAGAAATGTTCCATGTGATATTTTAAAGATAATTTTCATCAAATATAACACACTTTTATGTCACTTAAGTTCTACTGGGGATATAATACAATGATACTATCCTTATCCTTTATTTTTATGGTTTGTGATTATGATGAAAATATTTTTATTAAACCCATTTTTTATATGTGTTATGCTATTATGAAATGTTTATGAAACCTATTTCTTTCCCATGGGTTATGTTATGATGTTATGATGAAATGTTTATAAAACCTATTTCATTTTAATAGGTTATGATATATAATGAATTATTTATGATCTTATGGAACACATATGAATGGATTATTTTTATGTTGTGGGTGGGCCTATAATTAAATAGGACTCAAATTCATTGGGAAAATATTGATATTTCATGAGATAAATAAAACTAGAATGGGGAGTGGACCCATTTCATTAATGGAATTTTTCCACCATGATAGTATTGGGAGAGAAACTTGACTAATATGATGGAATGGGGAGTGAACCCAATCTAATATGATTGTCTTGGAAGTGAGCCTTTACTGCCAAGGAAATTATTTTCTAAGTTTATGTGAATGAAACAATATTATGTATTATCCCAATTTTATTCTCTCATAGATCATGTTCTTTGATTCCTTAATGATCCATGTTTTAGGAAATACCATGATTTATTCCATGAATCAATATTATGATCTATGATATGCAGGTCATGGTTATCAAATGTTATACTCATGTTCTCATACCCTTGTGATTATGTTATGTTTAAGTGACCATTTATATCTCCCTTGCTTACCCTTAATAGGAATATAAACTCACCCTTTATTATGTTTTCTTTCCCCATGTTATAAGGAATGTTTTTAAGTATTATGTGTTAAGAAGGATTCTAGTTATGAAGAACTAAGTGGGAGATAATTTAGATCTTTTATTAATCATATTTTATGTATATAAGTCTCCAAAGACACTAAAAATTTACTGTCCTCAGGTGTATATTTGTAAAATATAATTAATATTCATCTATTAAGATGTAATATCTATGTATGAAAATTATGGGTCACTATAGTTGGTTTAAGAGGATATGTTTAATTAATATTCGGAAACTAGTATGAGAAAAATTCAGTGAGAACCCATAGGATAATCCTAAGTATAGGAGAACATCCTAATTTATGGTAAAGAAAAGAGTATGGTTTTCCAAGAAAACATCACTTTCTGGATACTAAAAATTGATTTGTTTTTTTGAATAGATTAATATAGAGTTAATAGCATTGAAAAAAGTTGGATGAGTATATATTGGACATTATTATGGTGTATGGTAAGTCTTCCCTTATTGTACACCTATTTTGATAATCCTAAGTGGACATTCTTGGGTTAATTTAAATTTTCATTATAAACCATCATGAAGTATTTGAATAGATAATGATCATAAATTACTTAGAAAAAACTAAAGGTGTCATATATTGAAAAGAATGTGTCATGATTTAAGCATAATATAAATGATATTGAATGATTATATTGTTTTCCACATTGATTATTATTCATCACATTATGTTTTTTTGTTTTATTCAATAGTTTGAACCTGAAGGAAGTGTGTCAATGATGAATGTGATGGAAAATGAAATTATTTTCCTCATGGTAAATCAAATGTTATGGGATATAGAATAAAAAAATATTATTTCTATTCTTACACAACTTTCTCAAGATATGAATCATGATGAACTTTCAAATGAGAAAAGGAGGGAATAAAATTATGTTGAGTGCTTCATGTGGAAACCCGTACATTATTTCAGTGTGTCTAATGATTTACTAGTTTTTGAGAAATGAATATATTCCATTGAAATGATATTTTCCATTCTATAGTGTTTAAATCATGAAAAAATGATTTTATAGGTCTATCATTTGGAAGGTGAAGCAGATCAATGGTGGAATCTTATCAAGTATATGAAGCAATAGGAAACAATTAACTCCATAGAGTGGGATTTGTTTAAGAGATTATTTTTCAACAAGTAATTTTCTCATATTCTTCATATAAAAATGGAGAAGTAATTCCTTATTCTAAATAAAATGGATGATGAATCTGTTAATACCAATGAGGAAAATTTTACTATTATCATCCAACTTTAAAGTAAGTTTGATTGATTATTAAGTGTCTTAAAGCTAAGTATCAAAAGTTTATTATTCACAAGAGAATTTATAAGCTATAAATAAATATTTTGATGTGCTATCTAGGAAAAAATTGATATTAGATTTACCTATCCATATCATAGTTTTGATAAGAAAATAAAGATAATATTTAAAGAAAATTGTAAAAATAATGGAGAGAAGAAGACGAGATTCCCTTTATTCTTGAAGTGTGGAAGGAAATATTATGCAAATTGTCTTAAGGGGATTTTTAAATGTTTTATGTATGGAAAGAAAGGCCATTAGGAAATACAATTCTATAGTGATAGGAATAAGTTATCCAATGATGGAAAAAAAGCACCACATAATGAACTACCCACACTCTAGTGTTTCAAATTCAAGGAGTATGGGCATAATGATAACCAGTTAACAAACTCAAAGGCTAATGAAAATTATCGATGTTAGTAACCTATTAATCCTATAGAAAAAAATTAAATCTTATCTGATCACTATTTTTGATGTGGATAATGAAGTGTTGAAAGGTACACATATAATCCACTCAAGAATTTCTAATGTATTATTTGATTCTTAATCAACCCAATATTTTATATCTCCCAAATTTAGTAAGGGTATCAGAATACCACCTCAATGATTTGATGTTGAATTAGCATCAGAAACCCCTAATGGTATGATGATCACATATCAATTCTACTATTCTTCTTTATTTGAAGTTTTTGGGAATTTGATTCTTAAAAATCACATTATTCTTCATCTAGTCGATTTTGATGTTATACTTGGCATGAATTGGATTTCTCTAAATAAATACAACATAAATTTATAAATAAGGTAATTCACATTTGATATTAAAAACCAACCTATGATCATCCATAAGTGGAAAATAAATATGAACTTTTGACGGAAATAAAATCCATTTTTTGGGTCATGATTCAAGTTCAAAAGGGAAAATTATCTCAAATGGATGGGGTAAAACTCAGCATCGTTGATGCGCTTATTATGAGGGAGTTTGTTTAATATTTTTTGTAAGAGTTTCATATTATTCCATCGAATCTTTAAGTTGATTTCTAAATTAAACACATTCCTTGTACTACATGTATTTTAAAGACTCCATATAGAATATCCTCTATTGAGTTACAATAATTGAAGAAGAAACTCCAAGATGATCATGAAAATGGATTTTTTCAGCTAAGTGTGTCACCTTAGGGTGAACCTATTATTTTTATTTAGAATAAATTTGGATAAATATGGATCTTTATTGATTATCGGGAACTAAAGATGATCACAATCAAGAATAAGTATCCTCTTCCTCAAATTGATCACCTGTTTGATCAACAACACAAAGATGAATAATTTTCCAAGATTTTTCTTCATTATGGATATCATCATTTAGGGGTCAAAAAGGATGATATACCCAAGAAAAAATTCTATACAAGATATAGACACTATTAATATATAGTGATTCCATTTGGTCTTACCAATATCCTTCCAACTTCATGTATTTAACGAATAGAGTCTTTAGATATTACCTTGATCAGTTTGTGGATGTCTTTGTAGATGATATTATTAGATATCCAAATAGAACTTAAGATCAAAAAGACCACTTGAGGATTTTATTGAATACCTTAATAAAGGAGATGATGTATGAAAAATTTACAAAGTGTTAATTTTATATATAAAATGTTTCATTTTTGGGTCATATAATCTCAAGAGAATGTATATCAGTGGATTTATAAAAGAAAAGAGTTATTGAAGGTTATCCCAGACCTACTATGGTGAATGAGATATATCATTTATTGGTTTTTATTGATATTATTGATGCTTTTTAGATAATTTCTCACATCTATCTAATCCACTCACTAAGTTAACTTGGAAGGGATCTAAGTTCCTTTTACATATGAATGTGAAGAAAATTTCAAGGAACTGAAGAGAAGTCTAGTTAGAGAACTTATTATTACATTACCCATAAATAGAGAAGGGTTTATAATCTATAATGATGAAATAAATAAGGTTATAGGATGGGTTATCATTCATAAGGATATGATGATAGCTTATGCCTCATAAAAATTGAAGGTTAAATAGAAAAATTACCAAAATCGTGATTTGGAGTCAGTTGTTATAATTTTTTAATTAATGATATGGAGACATTACCATACTTGAGAAAGGTGTGATATGTATACTAGTCATAAAAGTTTAAAGTATATATTCACTCAAAAAGAGATTAATATACACCAGATAAGATGGTTAGATTTTATTAAAGATTATGACTACTCAGTACATTACAAACATGGGAAAGAAAACAAGATGGTAAATGATTTGATTTTAAAGGATAATACAAGATAATATTTTATAATAATAATAAAAGTTCCAATATTTTTAGATTTTTAATGTATGGATCTTGAAATATTTAAGGAAGGGGATAAATATTATCTTTCTCAAATGAGTGTTCAACCATCAATCCATGTGAGGATTAAATATGTGTCGATGGAAGATATGAAACTATAAAAGAAGTTCAAAAATGTTCCTAAGTTCAAACCTGATTTTTATAGAATGATAAGGTTTAGGAACCATGTATCTGTTCCTTCTATACTAAGTCTAAATAATGATCCATTATACGAGGCTAACAGTTAATAATTCTTTATTTATCCTAGATGTATGAAGATATATAGAATTATGAAAGAGTATATTTTATAATAACCCATACTTTTTATAGATAATTATTAAATCTAATTATATAAACATTAATTACATTAAATTTCAATCCATTCCAGAATCATATAGGTTTAGTGCCTTTGAAGAAATGGAAGCACAAATAATTGGTTAATAAATGATCGATATCATCTCCCACTAATATCTTCGTAACTATCACACTTCTTTGGAAAATAATTTCTAAAACAATTCTTCATAACTTTGGGAAAGTAAACATAGGAAATGGTAATATTATAAGATCATTAAGAGTAAAATAGGGAGATATCAAAAATAACATAAGAATAACATGAGCATAAGGGTTTGGGAACACGATCTTAACATTTTAAATCCATGCCCTACATATCATAGATCATAATCTTGAGTCATGGTATAAATATTATCACTTAATAAGATATGAAATTGTGGCATACTCATTAACTTATAAATTTGTGAAAATTTATAAATATAAACAAGTTCACTCATTATGTTAAGGACATGAGATCAAGCCCTTGAATAAACTTATGAACATGAAATAAGGTCCATTAATAATCTTATAGACATAAAATATAGGTCCATATATAAAATTATGGACATGAAAACTATGTATATGAATAAACTTATCGATAGGAAAAGTAGGTCCATGAATAAACTTATGGATATTAAAACCTCATCTATATATAAAATTGTGAACATGAAATCAGGTTCAGACATAAAATATTTACCACAAGAGTTATCTATATTCACCCAATGGATTTGAGGGAGATATAGGTACCATCCATAACATAAATAAAATCATACATATTAATTCCATGATATCATAAAACATTCGGTATCTCAGAACCCATGAAAAGAAAAAAAAATCATCAAATCATAACCTATTGAAATGGAACTAGTTTCATCAATTTCTTATCATCATAAACATACACTATCCATAAGAAAATAAATAATGATGGTATCCTTAGATAAAATCTGAATTAAATCATAAGTAACATCAGAGGTTGTCATCTTATATGTAAAAATTATTTTTAAGGTCCACTTGGAATAATTCTTGAGTAAAATACACATTTTATTTTGAAATAATTTCATTTTTAAAAAATCCATGAAATTATAATAGAAAACAATTTTTTTTGAAAACAGCTTTGTAAAATTGTAAACTAATATGAAAATAATTAAGGAATCATGATAGAGGTAGAATCTATTCATTCCATATAAGTTAAACAAATATTCCTTATATATCTATGTTTTTTGGAAAGTCACAAAGTAACTTGTTTGGAAAACAACATAAAGGTTCCTTCAGACCATTTTTAAAATAGTCAAAATGGGTAAAAATAATTTTAAACAATTATAAGAGAATATTATAAATATTTTTGAAAATAATTTTTTTTATAAAACATGGAAATGGAAAAGAAATAATCCCTAGTAGAGACTTAAACTTAAACAATCTTGATAATGATGAGATTGTAAAATAAACCCTTACCGCTTTGGTAACTTTTGAATCATAACCCCATGAAGGATATAAATATAAATGGATTTGTAAATCACCATAAACTTTAAAATATGTATCATAAAAGTATATCATGGTTATTATATACACCACTAAAAGTAAACAAGTGATGAATATGGAATTTTTCTTATAGAAGTAAAAGTGAATAAAAAATCCCTTACCTTAGGGCTTACTTCCTTTGAGAGTTCTTTACCATCCTATATAATAAATTAATCTTTATTATAAATTTATAATAAAATAATTTAAATGGTCATTATGTCATATATATTCATTATATATATATATTATAATTTATCTATAATTATATAGATATAAAATGAATTACACTGTTCATGGAGACAGTAGGTCGTACGTACACATGAACGTTGTATTCACTTTTTCGAAAGATGGAATAAAAGAAAGGTAAATAGTAATCAATCTTTTAATAATACTTATTATATAATTTATTCCATATATATTCATCATATCTATCCTCCTTACCATAAAATTAAAATATAAAAAAAACAAATTACATCACTTCCTGGAGGTGGTAGTCCACACATACACATGAGCGACCTTATTATTTTCTAATGGTTAGGAATGTAAGAATTTAGTTATTATATTTTAATTAAATAATTATAATTATATCATAAATATAATATATAAACTTTAATCCCATCATATTAACCATCCATTAAATATAGTGATGGAAAATGAATTGTATCGCTAGATGGAGACAGTAAGCCACATCTACACATGAGTGATACTTTTACTTCTCATTTGATGGGAAAGATGGTGTATAATGGTGCTATAATAATCACAATAAAATTTAATAATATTTATTATACTTATTTTTTTATATATATCATAGATTTAGAGGAGGCAAAGAAGAGTAGAAAAAGAATATGACGAGTTAGAGCGATTACCTCTTCTCTAAAATGACTCCTTTAGATCTCCTCTAAAGGGATCTATGATTGGCCTTTCTAGAAGAAAATAACCTTAATAATGTGGATAGGGAATCTAAAAAGATAATTATATAGGGTATGGTCGATCTAGAAGGCTCCAAGTGGTGTAAATATGTGATAGATGAGGTATCTTTTTATAATCGAGGTGAGGGGAACTTTTGGAATTTCTCAAAAGATTAAAATATATTAAGACTATTATAAATAAAAATGATTTAAAATGGACTAAAAATGTATAATTAAATTAAATTTAAGACATTATGTTATCAACTTATAATTATTTAATAATTTTATGGTTTGAAAATAATTTATTAAATTATTAATCCCATAAAATATCATTATTGTTAATTTTGATACTATTCATTACTTTGAATTTTAAAACATCCAAAAAATAATTAAAATTAAACAAAATATTTTATTATATCCTAAACATTTAAAGTTCATCTATAAAATTCATTTATTACTTATATTATCTCAAATTATATTTATTTTAATATTTTTAATATAATTTATTTGATTCTTCCATTAATTAATTAATTACGACATCAGTATTGTGTAAGAATTTAATGTAATTATTTATTCACTAAAACCTAAAAATAAATTATCATTGTGAATAAAAATATTTTAGATTTAAAAATAATTTTTATATTCAAACATATCCTTTGGATAAATAAATATTAAATATACTATATTTATTAAGTACATGAGTGCGTCATGTTTGACTTTTCTTTAAATAAAATACAATAATGGTCATAATCTTATCCAAGTGGCCCCCAAAGGTAAACAATTTGAACCTTGTATGATTATGGTAGATATATACTCATACAATAATATTTAGGTAAGTTTTTAATTCATTTAAGAGTTCTTATTTTTTTTTAATTTTAGAGTATATAAATTCATTTTATTTTTTTTTATTTTTCTTGTACATTCACGACGTCTGTTTTTTCATAAGCATATAAGGTAATTATTTCATATATAAAAATTTAAAATAAATTAATATCATAAAACCAAATTATTTAGTCTAAATATAATTTTTTATATTCATTATTTATTTATATTTATTCATATCCATGTCAATACAAATTATTTAATTTGTTAATTTGACTTTTCTATCCTTACACAATCATTTCATAATAATTCGGATAAGATTCCTGTTATATAACTAAAATAATTGAAATTAATAAGTAAAAATAATCATTTATGGTGGAAATTTAATAAAAATGTCATTAAAGTGATTTTACCTCCCAATTATTAGCTATAAGACACCGAATTTAACTTTTCCAGTGTCGCGCATGCACTACGTCACCACTGAAAGTGATTTTGATATTTATCCTGAAATAAAATACAATTTAAATTTTTTGAATTATTTTTTATGATATTTATACTAAAAAATATTTAATCAGTCATTCCATAAGTTTAACAAATTTTTATATCATAATTATGTCTTTATGATATCATAGAAGATACCATTTTATAAAAAACACTGTATTTTTTTACTATTCACCAAAAATTTAAATTTTTACAGAAAATTCTCAAAATTTCATCATAGACTAATTTTGATATGATAATTTCAAAAAGGAAGTTCATTTTATTAAATAAATTTTATAACAGTGTCAAAAAATAATTATATTTATTTTCTCATAGAATGCAATAAAAATCATTTATTGTTGAAAAAATATTTTTTTAAAGAATGAAATTGAATAAATAAAAATTGATTGATTAATTAATAAGTATTTATATTGGGTATGTATTTTTTATATAATTCATAAATTATTTAATAATATTCATAACCTCTAATTTAATATCTAGATAGAAAAAATAAATAATAATATTTTAAATAGTATATCACAGTTTTCTTAAACTCGTAGTTGAGTTTAACACAAGCCATTAAAGAAGTTAAATATATTTGAAAGAAAAATTTCATAAAATCTAGGTATATTAAATTCTCTCTTTTTCTGGAGCTTTCTTCAGGGCACACATTAGTCCCTTGGAGGACACGTTGTTTGTTGCCCCGCATTCCCACTTTCCAAAGGTAGGAAACATTCGTCACTTATTCAGGGGTGTTTTGTCCTTAATTGAAACAAGATGATGGGATGTCGGTTCCTCTTTCCATGGATTCCTCTTCAAAACTCGTTACCTAGTCTGGGTCTCCCTCATAAACTTAATACATTTTTTTGAAACTCTTCCTAGTCCCATGTATTCATGGACGCCAATTAATTACATTGCTTCTGTTAAGAAATTCCAATGGGTCCAATTAGGGAAGCAACCTTCAGTCAGGGGAGTAGTCATGTTGGAAATCATTGTCATGTCTAGATGCTGGAACACTGATGAGTCTGAGTTTCTTCCCCTTATGATAGGGCTTCTCGAGGGCACAGAAGCCCGATGCATCCCACATCGAATGTGGGGAATTTTATTCCATAGGCATGTCTCTGAGGTTTTCCTCAGCTTCCCATGTTTAACATAGGGTATGGCACGAGTTTAACATCTAGAAGAGACAAATCATACTGATTATAACACTTTTAAGAGTGGATCAGATGGGTGCAACCCCATTATGGAACACTTATTCTAGGGATAATGCATGGTTAGTTACTCTATTACTACTAGAAGTAGTGAGAAATGGGTGACATGATCTCACAGGGATGTGGAGGCCCAGGTAAGAATCAAGATGGATATGGATTATTGAGAGTGGATGGATAATGAGATGGAACCGATGTGAGGATGATGGAGATGTTGGGCTTGATCCTCAAAGAGACTTCCTACGTATCCCCGTGATGGGAATCAAAGTCCTCATAGTTCGGTGGGGCGATGGGACACCGTAGGAGGCAAACCATGAGAATAGATGGATGGATGGGACCCAGAGGAAGTGGAACCTCTAGGTTGGGGAATGACCCTCTAGAAACATAGAGGCTCAAGGGAGAGACTAGGATGAGGCATGGGTGATGGTCTTGAACCTCAGGGAGGCTTCCTACGTATCCCTGAGGTGGGGAATTAAAGTCTATGTAGTTCAGGAGGGCATGGAATTGGGGTGTGCGCAGAGGATAGAGACCTGACGATAAGCTAGGGCTTACACATGGTTAGCATCCTAGGTTGGTCTGATGCCATGGGGGAAGACCATAGATGTGGGTCCCAGTGAAGGGGACTACAATAGATTACCGTCGATTGCAGACTATAATGGCTTACCGCTAGATGAGGCTATAACGGCTTACCACTAGTTGTGGTTGACAAAGGCTTACCACTGACTGGGGTTCCAATGGCTTACTGTTGATTGGGATTGGACCTCAAGGAGGCTTTCTACACACCCTGTCTAGGATAAAAGCATCAAACCCACGTAGTTCGGTATGAGTTTTGGGTTTTCATACTAAGGCGGCACAATTTGATCTGACGCCTGGGGGAAGACTGAGGATTTGGGTCCCAACAAAGGGGACATCGAAGTTTACTGGTGATTGGGGATGGAACTTAGAGAGGCTTCCTACATACCATGTCTAGGAAATAAGGATAAAACAAACATAGTTTTAAAGCATATAGTTTAACATAATGCGGGATGAGGGTTGAACTGATGTGAAGTGGTCAAGACCGATGGGTGTTGGGCTTGAACCTCAGGGAGGATTCCTACGTACCTTTCTTAGAAAGGGGAAATGATAAAAGTAAACATAGTTCGGAAGGTAGGATATAGTTTAACATCATGCGGGATGAGGGTGAAGCGACATTAAGGGGTTATAACAAGTAGGTGTTGGGCTTGAACCTAAGGGAGGCTTCCTATGTACCTTTCTTGGAAAGGGGAAATGATCAAAGTCCACATATTTCGGAAGTTAGGATAAAGTTTAACGTCATGCGGGACGAAGGTGAACTGACGTGAAAGGGTTGAAACAAGTAGGTGTTGGTCTTGAACCTCAGGGAGGCTTCCTACATACCTTTCTTGGAAAGGGGCAAGGATCAATGTCCACATAGTTTGGAAAGAGTGCTTAGGGCTTATGCTATAGGGTTACCCAGGAAGGATGACATGGTCAATGCTTACACTAAGCCCACGTGAGTCATGCTCATGGTGAGAAACGAGAGGCATACAATACCTGATGATCACATCGCGAAAGGTGAGTCCGTGAAAAGTAAAGTGGGACTTACATGTGGTTAGCGACCCAAAGAGGAAACAGGGGCTTATGCATGGTTAGAAGCCCAAAGAGAAAACATAGGCTTATGCATGGTTAGCAGTCCAAAGAGGAAACATGGGCTTATTCATGGTTAGCAGCCCAGGGAGATGGAGATTGGAACTTACTCCAGGATGGAGGCCCGATGGTGACAAAGACTATAGGGATATGGATGGGATAACGAAGGTCCATGCACCCATCTTTCCTCTATTATTTGGCATGGAATAAGATAGGAGGATCAGGGATGATACCTCATGTAAGAAAGGCTATGGTCTTACACCAAGATGGTTTCCCTTCCCCACAGACAAGCGTCGCTCTAGCAGAGAGGATCTCATTCCATGTGAGGAAGATCTCACTCTCATAGAGATGAGTGGGCATAGAAAATTTATGAGATGGGGCACCCCACATATGATTCATGGGGTGAGGATACAGTTTAATATCATGTGATAAGGACGATGGTGCTTGATAGTTTAACATCCTGCAACTCAGATGAGGTAGGTTCACTCCGCACCCCCTAGGACTTACATAATTGATACCGACCCACCCTTGGGGAAGGGAAGTCATCAAAAATTCCATAGCAAGGTAGTGTTTTGGAGTGATCCACTGAAGGTCCCACGTTAGCATGGATATATGAAGAAGCAATATCCATTAGCATGCTTATGTGAAGAAGCAAATGGCTAAGCATCGCAATATGAAGCACTGCCCAAGGGACCTTGAAATCACTTAGTACAAACTTGGATTTTCGTACAAGAGAAATGTGTGTGACACAGGTGTGTTATGCATAATAGGGGCTCAGATATGGTGGCTTAGGGTAAGGAAGGCGCATGTAGTGCACAAGGAGGGACGCATGCAAGATGAGAGGCTACGCGCAAGATGGAACTGTTGCGCACAAACCAGATAGATGCACGCAAAACAGGTCCAATGCAGGGGGAACTTTCATGCAAGAGGGATCTTTTCTGCACAAATTCCTTAGGGTAAAAGTAAATGGATGTGGATCAAGCCCAAGAGGGACCACCTGAAGGAGGACCCATGGGGGACCTATCACGCATGATGTAATACCTTGAGGCCATAGTTTTTTTCATGCGTTCACAGAAGAGGTGACTTTCACACAGCAGAGCATCATTTCGTCTTTTATCACCATCCTCGAAGAGCTGGGGGTATGCTTCATTTTATAGCCAAAATCCTCAGAGGCGTCATGAAAGAATGGCTACGTGCAAACGACCATTTGACATCGCATTGGGAGCAGAAGTGTTTGTGTGCCTAGTGGGATTCTTTTGCATCAGACTCTCTTTCTTCACGCCCTTACCTTGGATGGTTTTCAAGAATTTCACCACAAAAGGGTTCCTTTGATGTCACATTGGGCTTGAAAGGGTTTGCACACCATAGGAAATCTTGCATGCACACCTGGACTCTTGCATGCCAGTGACTTGGCAGGTTTGCGGTGGGTCACCATGGAAGCCTTCATTTGACGTTACATTGGGTGAACAAGGGTTTTCGTGCCGTGGGGAATCTTGCATGCACCCCATCATTCTTGCTCACAATTACCTCTCGTGTTGTGGAATAATTTGTTCATTAACAATATTTCTTTAGATTTTTTAAAATATATCACTCATTTCCCTATCCAAAATTTGGTGTCAACAAATACCCCCCTCAGAATCAGAGCTGAAGGGGGACCCAAAGGTCGGATTTTGAGGGTCACACTTAAAAATAGAGAAGCACCCGGTCGGTGCACGCAAAAATAGTGTTTTGTTGAACAAACCACATCTAGGCGTGTGAAAGGGGAAGTCTGTGCCTATAAATATGCTGCCCCCCTAGGTCCCCATTTTGACTTTTTTTGTACGATAGGCTTTTGCTCTTGTGTGAAAAAAAGATCCACCTCCACGCACATGTTCTCTTGGCTGATTCTGAGTTTTTCACACACCCCGATCACTTTCACGTCATCAGCCATTTTTTTCACACAACCTATTTTTAGCGGCATTCATATGCACCACCAAATATTTTGTGCACCGATTCTCTATTCTTTCATGAAAAACCCTTTGGATTTATGGGAACTTGAAAAAAATGGCCACCCAACAGACCGACACTAAGAGGAAGGCTGCTTCGGTTGTAAGGAGGACTCAGATGATCACGAATCCCCAAATTCTTCATGCAAGGATGGGTTTTTTTAATAATCAAATGATTTTTGGAATGCTTATTCAAGATCAAAAAGATTACGTCCTGAGTGATAGCCTACTGATATGGAAATTTGACATTTTGGAGAAGGTGTTGATGCATGGATTTGAAACCAATACGCTGTGGCATTGGGTAACATGCGAGGATAGTCTCCCACAATTCAACATCACGAACAATGACCACCTTTCTAGGGAAACACAGAACACAACCATCTACATCCTGAATTAGAAGAGTAGGACTATTATAGGGAGTGATCTAGTTCCCAAAGAATATCCTACTCTTTATGTGAGCACCATCAGAAGAAGAATTATTGACGAGACAAAGGGTTGGAAGGAATGAAAATTAAGGTCAAGGGGAAACTTCACAAGTGAATGGGAATGGGAAAACTAGTTACTCCAAATATGCGAGGATTTTGGGCCAGATATGCGGTCTATCGGGCTTTTCGAAGCTCTTTGAACATCCTAATTTCACTTCTACCAGTAGAAGGACCTGGTACCAGAACTATTCATCCATTGGTCTCCCGACACCAACACCTTTCACCTCCACCATGGGGAGGTAGGTATCAGTCTATGGGACATCTATTGCATTGGGGGAATCCCTTTGGAGAGGTATCAATATGAAGAGTTCCTCCCAACAGAGAATGTTTGGGGGGATAGGATGTGCACCCCCATCCTGACATGACATCTGTTGGAGCTGGAAAAGGAGGAGTTGAAAATAAAATATGTTCTGAAGAAAATATCTTATCAAGCATGGTTCAGTATTTTTTTTATATAGGACAAGGATGTGAAGATACCAGGCTAATGGAAGAAATGCCCAAACACATCTTAGAGGGGAAATGTGGTATCATATTGGATGGTCTTGGAGGCAGGAGAATATCAATCATGGGGATTAAACATAAACGAAATATGGGACCTAAATGTACGATATTTAGGGTTACTTGTTGCATTCTTGAGGGGGTGGCTATTTCTAGTGAGGGATACGAGGATGGGGGTCAGACTAAGGATACTAGTGATGGATGACATAATGGTGAAAAAGAATAAGGTTAACCTGGGGTGCCCATTGGATAGGCTATACATAATTTTAGGGCCTATCTAAAGGGGAAGTATGCCCAGAAGGATATGTGGACCATTCTAGATCTTTCATGGATGGGTCTCATCCCACTAAGAGAGGTATGACTTACCGAATACCATTCTCCCTCCAGGTGATGGTATGCGACCATCCCTCTTGAACATTTCTAAAATCCACCCACTAACGTGTTGGATTTGGTGTCCTGGAACCAACTACTTTGTACTTTATTCAATAATAAATAACTTATCACATATTTATTGTTCTTCTGTGTGACAATGCATGTGATAATGTCCTAAGGATAGCTGTTTCATTAAAGGTTCATAGTGGATCCTTGCTATGATGAGAACCCGGAAGTGCCATATCACTATTCTTGAATATATGTTCTATGGACAGATGGAATTATTTTAGGGACACAAATAATACAATACATTAAGGGTGGGGACTCTTAAAACTTTGTGGCACCTTTTCATGGTGTGCACCCTTGGTAATATCCAGGAGAGTATTATGACAACGAGACCCGCCAGTAGGAAATCCAAATTTCATAGTGTCATTGGATGTTCCTATCTACGGACGTATGTATTGGTCCTCAGACTTTAAGATTATTATTAATGGGTATTGAAACTCTCACACTTAGATTTATTAATAAAAACTATGATGACACACTATTCATAGTGAGGTAGGATATGTTGGGTGCATCACGAGAAATACTGCATTAATAGATAACGCGAGAAAGGATCTGTCCCTTCTATTCCATAATGGAAGTAGATATCTCGGACCCTTTGATTGAATTGATATAGCCTAAATAAATCCATGGACATGGTAAGAAATGGGTGAGTTAAATTTTTAGAATTCAAATAAATAATGATTAAGCACATGGGTTGATGGCACCAACATGCAACCCGCTTGATTCAAGATATCAAGATAAAGGGATTACATAACACAGTAAGCGTTCGTAGGAGGTGACACGTCATTGTGGCATTAAATTCTTTATCTATGGGTGTCTTGGAATGTTGCTAGATGCGAACCTTGGAATTTAGGAAGGCTCCACCTAATGCCACTGAGAAAGAGTCCTAGAGGGCCACACACTAAGTGTGTCCAAGTATCTCAGTTAAATATTAATTTAACAAGTTGAATAAATATTATTCCCGACTATGGTCTAATAATTATTCAAGAATGCTTGATCGCATTTATTTCGACACTAGTTATTTGAGAGAATATATTGTAAGAAAAATAATATATTTATTAGAGAGTAATGCAATGATATTTATTTGAGAAATAAATAGCCATTATTCAAGGTCTAATAAATGTGGTGTAGGAAATAAAGAAAAATGAAAAAACAAAAATACACGCCGTGTATATTAAATATACACACCGTGTATTTTTTTCTGGGAATTTATGAGAAATAATATTATTTATTTAATTAAATAACATTAGGTGTAATTCGTTGGGCGCATGTCAAGTAATAAAAATAGTCAACTATTATTATTAGACATGGGGTATTACTAAGAATTAACTGAAATGAATAAATTATTTCGGGTAATTAATTCATTTTATTATTATATGTAATTAAAAATCCCAATTATATAGTTCTCATTAGCCTAGACATTATTTTGTGGTTGTGCACAATGAATCTAGATAAATCTCTCAAACCAAGAGAGATTTTTTTTGCTTCTTCCAAGAATGCTCTTAAGCTACGAGAGAGAGATCCTCCTCCACCAGATCATGGCGATTGAAGGCGGACATCACAAGTGAAAGATCTTCCATGCTAGCACCCAGAGATCCCTTCAGTGATGTCCAAAGATACATGGAGCATGTGTGGATCACCGCTAGAGGAATCTTACACTTGGATTCTACGACACAACGATGGATCACATCAGATCGTGACCAGAAGCATCAACGAAGAAATAATTCCATCAAGGTAATTCTTTTCAATTAATTAAATTAATTATAACCAACATATTATGATCCTATCTATGTTTCTGAGACTCCCCTATTTTTTTGTTATTCATTCTATTCTGAATATCTGGCGTTTTATTGTCATGAAGGATCTTGTATTGATTGTTTTTAACGCTAAAATTAATGTCGGGTACACCCACTAATGTGCTTCCGCTATGCCCAGAACCTTCTAGTGGTATCAAAGAGGTCATAGCGTTTATTATAATTATTTAGTTTTTCTTTGGTGATTTACGCATTTAATAATTTAGTTGTTTCAATTCATGTTTATCGTTCTTTAAAATCTGAATCTCGAGATATGTTCCTCCTCTCTCATTTCTCGTTCACCTTACAGAAACGAATTTTTCTTTTAATTTTGATTAAAATAAAATAGAGGATCTCATATGGAGGTGCCAAACATTCATGGACATACAACACCATAATACACAACGTGTATTTACCAATACATGTCTTGTAGTCTAGGTTCAATGCATCAAATTGGTCCACCAAATCAGGCCATGTGTTGGAGTATTTCTAAGTCTTAAATGACACTGTGTGTTGACCAGGAATAGGTGGAACATGATTTCCAGATTACACACCATGTGGTCCATTGAAAGCGGCATGTAGTCCCTTCGGGTTAGGGTTGGACCGTGTACCCCGTACACGGCATGCCCGACTGGAAACCGTGTAATGTGGATACTACACGACGTGTGTCCCACTGAACGCGCTATGTACTCTGAATATTTCCAAAGTACATATACACGTCATGTACTTGGGTGTTTACTTCAGATGGATGGTGAACAAAAGTACACACTGTGTATTTGGAACTACATGCTATGTACTCATCCAAATTACACATATTTATTAAAATTTATTATTATATTATAAAAACCCTTGAGACGTGTACCATAGTGCAAGCATAAAGCTGAGGCACAACACATGATAGGTGTTTTATATATATGTGTTTAATTTAACATCTACATAAAGTTCATTTCTACTCATTGGGTAGTTATGAACGAGAATTCACTGGGTTTCCTCCAAGGTACAAGTTACATACAAAGATAATTTTAAATGAATTTATTTGTTTAAAATTATGATGGATGAGAATCTCAAGGAAATTCAGAAAAGGGTTTAAGATAAAATGATTGATTAATTAAATATAATTAATTGATTTGACCATGATTTATCTTAACCAATAATGATTAATTAATTGAATGCTATTTTTATTTATTCATAAATATCGTTGCATGTATAGATGATCATGAGATAGACCAAGACCTTTGTATGTGAATGGTTTCTTTTAATTTATTTATTTAAATTAAATTCGTTGGACTGCAAGCCTTCTCCTCATTAATATGTAGGGCATGCACACCCAAGGTTTATTTTATGTAAAAACCCATTTTACCCCTCACCTATGAGTGAGATATAACCATATGTAATGGATGGATCTCCCAAGCTAATGTAGGTGGATGAAGTTAGGATCCAAGGTGAAACCAATCCAAGGAGATACAAAGGTGGATAGGTGGAAAGCTGTAAACACGAACCCAAAAGGTTCAAGGTGTTTCTCCCCTAGGTCTTGGGTTAGTTTATCAACTGCTAGATAAACTAACCAAAAGAAAAATCTCATGATCATACCATTCATTTTATTTCTGTTAGTTGCATGGTTTGTTTTTTGTGGGTGTGTTGTCATGATCAAAAAATTAATGAATTAAACAAGCATGCAAGATGGAACTAAAATAAGACCGACTTATGTGTAAAATATTATCTTAGACATGGTTAATCACTTCAGTATATCCCACTAAATATTAAAAATCATTTAATCAAAGATAATAAAATGAAAATTTACGTATAAGGATAAAATCCCTCAAAGAAAATATTAAGTCAGTATAGACTTCCATAATCTTGGTTAGAATTTAACCATAGTTCAAAGTTCTTGACCAACCCTAGTTGGGGTGCTTTCAATTATCGGGTAATTCTAATTCAAGGTTTTTTTGACTTGACTTACTTCACATCAAGGGTTGACTGCCACAGAAGGACTTTGTGTGACTAAGAGGCAAAGGTTGAGGAAATCTAAAATAAAAGGATTTCAGGATTGGGGAGTCCACTTAGCAGATCAAGGAGTTGCGAGTTAATTCAGTTGGCATTTGGAATACCTACCTAAAAACCATTCAAGTTTTTGGACCAACCCTAGTTGGGGTAATGCGAACGGGAAATATGGATCCTTTCCACCAGAATATTCAAGCAATAAAATATTCCGAAGTCAATGGTAAGGGCTATTGGATTTCAATAAAATAGTAGGAGGCTAATAAGTATTAATTTATTTATTTTTCTCAGTTTTATCATAATAAATTACTAAACATTTTCTCATATTAATTTGTCGAAATTCAAAGAAAAATGACTTCAAACATATCATTTCGAACCATACCCGAGAAGGAAAACCTTCTCACCGGCACCAATTTCCAAGAATGGTAGGGGTGTTTACGCATCATCCTTCTCCATGAGAGGAAATTGTATGTGCTGAAAGAGCCTATTTCAGTTGTTCCTAGAAAAGAGGCCAGTGATGAGGATCTATCTATCTATAAGAAACATATGGATGATTCCACAGTTGTCCAATGTTTCATGCTATCGGCCATATTTAATGAGCTCTTGAAGCAACATGAAAACATGGACGCGTATAACATGATGTCTCACCTTAAGGATCTCTATAAAGAGAAGGTGAGACATGAGAGATATGAGATATCCAATGCTTTGTTCACAAATAATCTTGGAGAGTCTTCTCTAGCTGGGCCTCATGTAGTCAAGATTATTGGCTACATTGAACGCCTGGACATCTTAGGGATTAAGTTCTAGGATGAGTTTCATACATATCTCATCCTATCATCACTTACCAAGACCTTATCTAGATTTATTGTCAACTATAACATGAGAAAAAATGATACGATTATATTGGAACTTCTGTCCTTAATTTTCTAGGTAGATAAGGACATGGGGCATAACAAACCCGCAATCCTTATGGTGAATAAGAAAATAAAGGACAATGCAAAGGGGCCAAGGACTTATAAACGGTCTGAAGCCCCTGAGCACTGTCCCTCCAATAAGGGTAATATTCAGAGGTAGGGCAAGGAATGGGAGGCGGTATATTTTTCATGTGTAAATCAAGGCAACTGGAAGAGGAACTGAACCCAGAAGCATGGGGATGCTAAATTTTCATTCGTTATCGAGTGTAATATTTCCATTTATACACATTGGGTATTAGATATAGATTGTGGGGATCACATTTGTATTCAAATTCAGGAACCAAGTAGATTTAGAAATATTTCCATAGGAGAGGTGGATCTTTGAGCTGCCAATGGCATGAGGCTGGATACATTATCCATTGGCAATTACCACCTCTCATTTCCAATTGGCATGATTTTGGTTTTACATAATTGTTATTATGTGCCTAGCATTACCAAAAACATAATTTATGTATCATGTTTGAATATGGATGGATTTATTTTCACGTTTGGAAATAAGGGTTTCTTATTTTATAAGAACAACGTATGTTATGGTATGGAACTTTTAAATAATGGGTTGTATGTATTAAATTACGAAAACCAAGTGTTGGAAATTGATAAAGAAACAAACTCACATGACTCATACACCACCCAGTTGTGGCATCACCGTCTCGGTCATGTAAATGAGAAGTTCTTGACAAAGCTCTACCAAGATGGATATTTAGACTCTACCGAGATAAAACCACTTGATAGATGTCACACTTGTTTACAAGGTAAAATGACCAAGCCGCCTTTCGATGGACAGGGTGAAAGGGCCACATATCTTCTAGGATTGGTGCACACAGATGTGTGTGGACCATTTCCAATAGAATCTTGAGGAGGATATTATTACTTTATTACTTTTACTGATGATTTGAGTAGATATTGATATATCTACTTAATGAGGTATAAGTTAAAAGCCTTAGAGAAATTTAAGTAATTCAAGAATGAAATAGAGAATCATCTTGGTAAGAAGATAAAGAAGCTTCGATTGGATTAAGCTGGAGAATATCGGAACCAAGAGTTCATCGATCTTTTATGGGAGTCTGGGATTCTATCTCATATCACTCCTCCTTATACACCATAGTGGAATGGTGTTAGTGAAAGGGGGAACCAATCCTTGTTAGACATGGTGAGGTCGATGATGAGTCATACAGATCTTCTATTATCCTTTTGGGGATATGCATTACAAACTGCAGCATACACAATAAACTGAGTACCAACTAAGGTGGAAAATGGAATTCCCTCCGAGTTATGGAATAGAAAGAAACCCATTTTGTCGTACACATGTGTATGGGGATGCGAGGCATTTTTTAAGGCCTTATCAGGCAACAAACTAGAACCCCGGGGCATAAAGTGTATCTTTATAGGATATCCCAAGGAAATGAAAGGATATTACCTATTTAACCCTTCAGAAAAGAAAGTGACTATTTCCAGACAAGTCGTCTTTCTTGAGAGGAAGCACATCCTCAAAAAGGATAGTGGGAGTAAGATTGACTTCGACATAGTTGATGCTCAGGATACACAGGATTTGGTATAGGAAGAGGTTCCATAGGTCCCCATGGAAGAGGTTCCATAAACACAAGTATTGCGTAGGATCTTGAGAGAGGTAAGGAAACTAGATAGATTTGGTTTGATAGTCACTGAGGATGGTGAATCATTATTGTTAGAAAATGATAAACCTCTCTCCTACAAGGAAGTAGTAGAAAGCTCCGAAGCAGCAAGATGCCTAAAAGCTATGAATTCTGAGATGGATTCCATGTATTAGAACCAAGTCTGGGTCCTAGTCAATGAGCCAGTTGATGTAAATCATGTTGGATGAAAATGGGTATTCAATAGAAAACTGGACATGGAATGTCAAGTTAGAACCTATAAAGAAAGGCTAGTGGTTAAAGGATTCAGACAGCGTCAAGGAATTGACTATGATGAAACCTTTTTGCCAGTTTCCATGTTTAAGTCCATAAGAATCATACTTTCCATAGCAGCTTACCATGACTACGAGATTTGGAAAATTGATGTCAAAACAGTATTCCTTAATGAGAACCTTTAGGAAGATGTCTATATGACACAACCAGAAGGGTTTGTGAAACCAGTTGAATCCAAATGGGATTGCATGTTTCAGAAATCCATTTATGGATTAAAGTAAGCATCCAAGTCGTGGAACATTCGATTTGATGAATCCATAAAGGAATTTGGTTTCATTAAGAATGAATGTGAGCCACGTGTTTATAATGTTTTAATGGGAATGTGGTCGTTATCCTAGTAGTATATATTGATGACATATTGCTTATTAGAAACGATGTACCAGTATTATAGTCAGTTAAGGATTGGTTGAACAAATGTTTCTCCATGAAGGATTTGGGTGAAGCAACCTACATTTTAGGGATAAAGATCATTCGTGATAGATCCAAAAGGCTGATTGGACTATGTCAGGGTACATACATTGACTAGATACTAAATAGATTTAATATGGAACAATCTAATGGGGGATTGGTTCTAGTGTCACATGGCCTACATCTTTCTAAGAAAATGTGTCCTTAGACACAACAGGAGAAAGATAGAATGAGTAATATCCCATACACTTAAGCTACATGATCCATCATGTATGCTATGTTATGTACCAGGCTTGATGTTGCCTATGCACTGAGTATGGTAGGCAGATATCAAGCAGATCCAGGAGAACAACATTGGACTGATGTTAAGATTATCCTTAAGTATCTGAGAAGAACTAAGAATATGTTCCTGGTGTATAGAGGAGAAGAGGATCTTGTCATCATAGGGTATGCTGATGCTGGTTCTCAGACATATCAAAATGATCTAAAATTGCAATCTGGATATGTTTTTTGTCTCATTAGAGGAGTTGTGAGTTGGAAGAGTTCAAAGAAACCATTTGTCACTGATTCTACAGTGGATTCCAAATATATAGAGGCTTTTGATATAGCCAAGGAAGCTGTCTGGATTCAAAACTTTGTCTAGAAGCATTATGTGGTGCCTAGAAGTAAAGATACTATCACATTATATTGTGATAATACTACATCATTGGCTCTTTCCAAAGAACTTAGGTCACATCAACGAACAAAACACATACTCCAGAAGTATCACCTCTTGAGGGATTTCTATCAAAGGGGTGAATTTGCAGTGAGCAGAGTGTCCACGGAAGAGAATGTGGAAGAACCCATGACTAAAGAAATATCTTAGTAGAAGCATGAATATCATGTAGCAATTGTCTCTAGTCCAAGTGGGATTCTGTTGGAGTTGGTGTCCGAGAACCAACTACTTTGTAATTTATTCATTAATAAATACCATATCACATATTGATTGTTCTTATGCATGACAATGCTAGTGATAATTTCTTAAGGATAGTTATTTCATTAAAGGGTCATAGTGGATCCCTACTATGATGAGAACCCAGAAGTGCCATAACACTATTCTTGAATATATGTTCTATGGCCGGATGATGTTATTTGAGGGACACAAATAATACAAGCCATTAAGCGTGAGGACTTATAAAACTTTGAGGCACCTTCTCATGGTGTGTGCCCTTGGTAATATCTAGGAGGATATTATGAGAATGAGGCCTGCCAGTAGGAAATCCACATTTTATAGTGTCATTGGATGTTCCTATTTACCGACGTGTATATTGCTCCTTAGACATTAAGATTGTTATTAATGGGTATTTCAACTCGCGCACTTAGATTTACTGACAAAAATAGTGACGACACACTATTCGTAGTGAGGTAGGATATGTTGGGTGTGTCATGAGTAATACTATATTAATAGATAATGTGAGAAAGGATTTTTCCCTTCTATTCCATAGTGGAAGTAGATATCTCAGGCCCTTTGATGGAATTGATATAGCCTAAATAAATCCATGTCCTTGGTAAGACATGGGCGAGTTCAATTCTGAGAAGTTAAATAAAGAATGATTGAGAACTTGTGTTGATGGCACCAGCATGCAACCCACTTGATTCGAGATATCATGATAAAGGGATTACATCACACGGTAAGTGTTCGTATGAGGTGACACGTCATTACGGCATTAAATTATTTCTCTATGGGTGCCTTGGCATGTTTCTAGACACTAACCTTGGAATTTATGGAGGCTCTACCTAATTCCACTGATAAAGAAGCCTAGAGGGTCACACACTAAGTGTGTCTAAGTATCTCAGTTAAATATTAATTTAACAAGTTGAATAAAAATTATTCCCGGAGGTGGTTTAATAATTATTCAATAATTACTGATCACATTTATTTTGACACTAGTTATTCGAGAGAATATTATGGGAGAAATAATATATTTATTAGTGAGTAATGCAATGATATTTATTTGAGAAATAAATATCCATTATTCAAGGACTAATAAATGTGGTAGAGGAAATAATGAAAAATGGAAAAACAAAAGTACACACCATATATATTAAATATACACGCCATGTATTTTTTTCTGTGAATTTATGAGAAATAATATTATTTATTTAATTAAATAATATTAGGTGTATTTTGTTGGGTGCAAGTCAAGTAATAATAATAGTCAACTTTTATTATTAGACATGGGATATTTCTAAGAATTAAATGAAATGAATAAATGATTTCGGGTAATTAATTAATTTTATTATTATATGTAATTAAAATTCCCAATTATATATTTTTCATTAGCCTAGCCATTTTTTTTGGTTGCGCACAATAGATCTTGAGAAATCTCTCAAGCCAAGAGAGAATTTTTTTTCCTTCTAAGAACACTCTCAAGCTATGAGAGAGAGATCCTTATTCACCGGATCAAGGCAATCGAAGGCGGACATAGTAAGTGAATCCTCTTCCACGCTAGAACTCAAATATCCCTTTGGCGATATCCCGAGATACATGGAGCACGTTTGGATCACCGCTAGAGGAATCCTACACTTGGATTCTACGACGTAACGACGGATCACATCAGATCGTGATCGGAAACATCAGCGAAGAAATAATTACATCATGGTAATTCTTGTTAATTAATTAAATTAATTATAACCAACATATTATGATCCTATATATGGTTCCGGGACTCCCCTATTTTATTTTTCGTTTTTCATTCTATTCTAAAGATTTTGCCTTTTATTATCGTGACGGATCTCAGATTGATCATTGTTAACGCTAAAATCAAAGTTGGGTACACCCACTAACGCGCTTTCGCTGTGCCCAGAACCTTCATAACGCTCAGAGAAGAAGGGATCAAGCTCAAGATTAGCATCCACAACCATTTTGATGTTCAACCATTCCAGAAACCCATTGGTCAGATGGTAGATAATGGGTGGGACCCATTGGTGCAGAGGGAGTACCTGCAGAGCATCGAAGGTGGTGTGATGGTAGCCCGAATTAATGGAAAAATATTCTGTGAACCGTACATGCCGACTAGGTCTTCCAGGCAGTTCAGGTGCATGTAGAATATGCCCAAGAAAGTATACATAGAGGTTTGGGAGGAACGACATCCCTGCATTCTCTGCCAACTGTGGCTTATGTTCAAGACAGCAAGCCTGGGTGAAATCATCACTCTCCCCCTACTGATGTAAGTGTCAGCCTGTCAACAGAGTATACTAAACACTGGACAAACACGCACCAGAGGCGATTCTAGGGAAATGAATATGGTAGATCAAAGTGTCTAGTGTGGATTCCTAAGAGAAAGGAGGTAGACGAAGTGATACGGGAGAGGTGAGATGAAGAATGGGCCAGTTGGCCAGCATGACACGGGCTATCACTTCATCAGCAGGAGAATCGCAAGGCAAGAACATGTCTCCACCTTCTAAGGATGGGTAGTCCCACAGGAATCCTCACAGGCTAGATAGGTAACTTCATAGGAATCATCTCATGCACCTCCTAAATCCAACTGCTGATTCTATATTCCCGTCTCTCTGGTCTGTTTGGAGGAATATACAACAATCTATGTCCACCGAAGAGTTATGGTGGAGGCTGGTGCATACTGGGATAAACTTTCCAGAAATAGGTCACATCCAGGTGGCAGATAGGGTAAACTTTCATCACCATCAAGAATAGATGACATCCATGGATATGTACGCATGCCAGTGGAGGCGGTATGAAGAGCCACATCTCCTGGTAAAAGTGATGCTCGACTAGGAACATGACCCAAAAAAGTTGCCATCCGAGGATGAAGATGTAGAGGAGGATGAAGAGGAAGAGGAAGAGGAGGAAGAAGATGAATAATAAGAAGATGAAGAATAAGAAGAGGAAGAAGAGTTTGAAGGTCTCAGTGGTGATGGACCTTTAGAAGAACCTTATTTCCAGCGAATCCCCTGTGAGAGCGGTGAAATTGCAGGTTCCGACACAGAACTGGATGAGCATGTCGAGGTGAGTTTAACTCTTGTCTCCATTGGCCTTTATATTTTCAAAATCATAACTTATCGACCAAATTATATCCTAATTAGGAACACATATATGATGGCACCCAAGAAGCCTTCCATGTAGGGGACGAAGACGTGCCCATGGATGTAAGAGAACATCCTCCAAAACCTATCTTCAGAACAGATCAAGGTGGGGAACTGGCTATGGTTGGAGTAGGAGGTGATGATCTGGAAGGATGGGATGAATTGGCGGCCTCCGAGTTTCCCACCGCTGTTTTCATTCAAGAGGAGACAGTGTTGGTGATCGAGTTAACAAGTGCAGAGGGATCTCCTATGGCGGTGGCTCCCGCCATAACACAAGAACTGGATACTGCCGTTCTTGGCTCCCTTAAGTATTTATCTTCATTGGATCTCATTTTTATTAGGAAATTTAGCTAACCAAGATATTGATTCCCAATGTAGTGATCACGAGGTTGGAGGCTCGATAGACTATCGAGTCTGGAACATCTATAGGAACCCTTCCAATGATTACATCAGCTCCTGAAGAGCCAAATATTCGAGCTGCTCCTGCCCTAGTACTTAGTGATCCGGAGGCTACAATCATGGGTGATAATGCTACTAGGGTGGAACTTCAGTTCGAAGAGGGTGCAGTCACTAAAGAATAAATAATTCCATAAGAGGACCCTACCACTGAACTCCTTGATTCTTTTCCTATGTAAAGGCCTACGAACCCTGAGGAGATAGACGATTCTGACCCAGACGTGACTGAAGAGAGCCACATGACACGGATAAAGGCTTAGAAGTGCATCAAATTCTTTCTCAGTCAGCCAGAGGCAGAATGGATAAACCGGATGTGGTCACTTTGCACCTGGATACACTTTCTTTTAACTGGAGGTGTAAATTCTCACCGTATTCATATAATGATCCATGATTATATGGATGAGAAAATATGGGAGGATAGATAATACTCCGACATCACTCGGTTCCATAAGGAATCAAAGAATACCCAGTAATTACTTAAGGCTGTGTAAGAAGTCCGACGCCTTGAAGATAAAGCAAAATAAAGGAAGGCATTTATTGCAACCTACTCTATTGAATAGTCGAAGCCCCAGCTGGAGGATGTCCAGGAGAATGTAGTGCAGGCGAGTCCCCAAATAATTGAGCTCCAAGCTGAATAAGTGAAAGCACAGACTAGGGATAATGATTTACACTCTGCACATGCTGATGAAGATAGGGATCTCAAGGAGTGGGAGGCAGTCCTGGGGGCCACGAGCTTGAAGGTTGAAACATTGGATAAATCTATCAAACTCACTGATCCTTAAGGGATCTATTTTGGACGAACTCATAAACCTATCCTTCTTTATTTCTTTTTATTCTGAACTATGTGCACAGATGAATCATTTGTTTGCTCGTTTATTTCAACTTATTTTGACCAAAATCATGAAGTGATTAACAACCGATCCCTAAGATCATGTGGGTCGCACCTGATGTGAGAAATAAGGGGTGGCTGTATTGTTTATTTATTTGAATGTGGGAGTGCCAACCAGTTTTTGGGCATCCAGAGTGTAAATGAACCATCTGAGCTTTTGAGAAGGAGGGAAGCCTGACTGGAGAATGAGATTCTCCAAATAGTCAAATTTCTTACTTCCCAATGTCCTCTAGCACACAAATGGAGTAAAACCAGGGACGTTAGAATCAATTCGAACATAGGGGAGTGGAAAGTGTGAATCGTGATACCCAAAATTCGGAACAATATGGGGATGGCATGGCGATGGAGGAAAACTATTTACCATGTTCGAAACACAGTATCCCTATTACGTTAGCCTGAAATGGGGATGAAAAATGAGGGCCGACCATTAACCATGTTTGAAACACAGGTCCTGGTTCAAGATGCTACCCATTATCCTTTCATAATGTTTTCACAGGATAATAGGTGATCCATAGGCTGAGCATCCATACTACTAGGGGGTTCTTTTAGGAATTAAAGAGGATGAGGATCAAAATAAAGGGAATGAAAAGCATGGATGGAGGAGTGATGGGTTTCTAGAATGGATTCCAACACTCTTGAAATTACACCACTGTGGTGGAAATACATTAGGTGGGTGCATTGGTCTGATCAGGGATCATACCTACTTCCAGACAGGACCTCTCTGACAAAGACCTGGAATGCCCTGCAGTTTTACATCATACAAATACAAAAGATGAATGGAATAGTTTAACGTCATATGACAAGGAAGTTGTATATAGTTTTAAATTTATACTGCATGGACTAAGTCTAACAGTTTAAAGTCATGTTACACAGACTGTAGGCTCCTAGTTTAAGGTCATAGAGTTTGGACCTTAATTGGGGCCGAGGGGCCATAAGGGTTAATGACCCTAGGGGTGGGCCCAAGGTGAATTTTTTGGGCATATCTACATATCCCATAAGAATGAGAATCAAGAAAAATGATGTTCTTGAGTACGGCGTTGTTAGAGACCAATGCTGGTGGGGGAAATCCTCTCTGGCGAGGAAAATGACGCATCCCATAATTATCATGGGGAATCCTGAACTTATTCAAGGTAGGGACATAATTTAAAATCATGCATCGAGGACATGGTTAGCTAGAAAGGAAATGTGTAGTGAAGTAGATATCCTGATGTGAATGAGGACCGTTAGAGTCCACACCACACCACATGTTCCCAGTGGGATTCTTTAGACAATAGACCAGAGGTGGACTAACTTGGGGATAGAGCCAAGGAAAAGTGCTTGGGCATTCCTACATACCCCATCTGGATGGGAATCAAGCCATACGTAGTTCTAGGATTACAGTTTAACATCATGTGGGATGAGGAGGCCTGTAAAATGTAGCTAGACTAGTACACATCCTGCCAAAACCACTAAGCCCACGTGAGTCGTGCTCGATGTGGGAAACAAGGAGTAGTGGTGGGACTTTCCTTGTACAGGGAGGCCCACATTAGGGGTAATGGAATGCTAAGTGAATGATATCCCAGAATCATTGGCCCTCCTGCTTGATGCACATAGATTCACAGTGGTGTAAAATAGAGTGTGTTGGAATTCCACTTGAACACAAGGAAGGGGAAAGATGTGAATCATGACACCTGAGATCTGGATTTCAATGAAAGTGGCGTGAAGACAAAGGATAACTATTGACCATGTTCAAAACACAGATCTATTTTGCATTATCCTGAAATGGGGGCATACAAATGAGGGTTGACTGATGACCATGCTCAAAACATGGGACCTGTCACAAATTTTGTCTGAGGTCTCCAGGGGCATTGGCCCAAGACGATAGGTGAGCCAATGTGACATGAGACTAGGTCATAAAGGGGGTCCCTTCAGACATGGAAGAGTATGGGGATCCAAATAAAGGGACCATGAAGCTTGGACATGAAACAAGATAATGTCCATGTGAAAATTCCACACTTTGGGATCTTTGTCACGATGTATTTGAGTACGACAACAAGACGTATCAGACAGAGGGAGTCAAATACCTTTCCAAGGACAAGGGTCTGGGGGTCACACACTGCTAGCTTAAGGTCATACAACAGAACATTAAGAGGGGACCAGATTTAACAAAATTCTCTCAGGGTAGCGAAGTAGTCAAAACTGATGTGTAGTTCCCATAAGGAGATCTTAGTTTAGGGTCATAGAACTTAGACCAAGCTAGGAAGAGACAAGGAAGAAACATAGTGTAGTTGTTTCAAAACCTAGCGTGGATGAGAACCCAAGAGGTTTTCACCACACCAAATGTTTCCAAAGGAGTTCAGGCCAAGGGTCCAAAAGGGGGGGGGGTAGGATTTAAGATTCCTGGGGCTAGATTTGCAAACATAATTTCTAGGCATTCCTACATATCCCATGAATATGGGAATGAAGCCACATATAGTTATGGAAAATGTTGCGTTGTTTAGTGTCCTACAACAAGGATGTTTGGATCTTAGTTTCAAGGTCTTAGATCTTGAACCATAGATGGAAATAAGGGAGGGAGACACATGGTCTAGTAATTGAAAAGCCCGGCGTGAATGAGGACATAAGGAGTCCATATCACACCATATGCTCTATGGGAAGGTTTTAGTTTGAAGGACCACAAATTAAAGTTGGGCTAGGCCTGGGGCCAAGTGCCCGATCATTCCTATATACCCCATTATGATGGGGATCAAGACATATGTATTTCTAGAAGTGGTATGGTAGGGTACCAATGCCAAGGAAAATACTTTCATGTGGGTTTGGACCACATGCCAAAAGAAGCATCATTTTATAGATCTTGTATGTCCTTTAGGTTAAATGTGTGTTGTTGTTTTTTTGTGAAGCAACAAACCTAGGATAGAAAATACATGTGTCGCTCCATGAATCAATCCATATGTAGGCCTTCACAAATGGTATGGCAGAGAACCAATATGAAACAAGTTTTCCTCTTGAGTGAGGATACCACAATGTGATGTCGTTTTTCGTTATGCATCCAGGATAATAATGACATAGTTTAGGGTTATATGATGAGACCAACCCATGCATTTTAATTTCATGCAATAAAGATGCAATATTATAAGGTCATGCGAGACTAGGTAGCATTGTTTAAGGTCATATGGCTTGGAAACACATAGAAAAGACAAGGTTTTATAGGGGAATGTGCATGAAGTGATAAAGCATACCCAATGTGAATGAGGACAAGGTCCACACCACGAAACGCACAATTACAGGGAAGAAACCTTGGGCCAAGGGGCCAGAAAAGGTCATAGAATATGGGGATGGACCTATGGACAAAATTTCTAGGTGTTTCTACATATCCCATGAGGATGGGAATTAATCCATACGTAGTTCTAGAAATGCTGTTTAACTTATTGTGACAAAGATGCAGAGAGATCTTAGTTTTAAGGTCTTAGAGCTCGGACTATAGAGAAGCGAGACTCTTCCAAATGACTTAAAACCTCGACCAAATACCTAATCCCACATGATATAATATTAATATGGGAAACAGGGGCGGAGGAGGTATTTGAGACACATGGAATTCACAAAATAGGGAAATGGGTGCAGATCCCCTAATGACGCCTCACCGTGGCTTTTTCCTCCTAACATATAAATGTGCAATGAGGGATAGAACCAAGAATATTGAAATTAAACTTGGAAATGATGGACTGGAAAAGTATTTGAATCATGCAAACAATATTTAGGGCTCTATGGGGGTGGTGTGATGATGTAGGATAACTATTGACCATGTTCAAAACACAACATCCATATCGTGTGACCTGAAATGGGAACAAAAAATGAGTGTCGAGTACTGACCATATTCAAAATATAGGACTTGTATAAATTTTCCATTCGAAATTCTTGGGTATATTATTCCAAGGTGGTAGGAGAGCCCTAGGGCCTAGCATCCATGGCTTTCAAGAGTCCTTTCGAAAGTGAAAGATAATGAAATCCAAAATAAAGGGGAACATGAAGCATGAAAGTGGACGATAACATGTCTATGTAGAATCCAACACTCTAGGTCCTAAACCAGAGTGCTCCTTGGAATATTGGTAAACTTTCAAAGAGGGAAGAGGGGCCCAACTCATGAGAAGCCAGCTCGAAAAGATGAGTGTAAAACTGGGGGAGGAAGAGATCTCAGGAGGGAGAGGTATGCGGTGTGGCTGTTAAAAACCCAACATGAATAAAGATACAAGACCATACCACACCACATACCTCTTCCTGAGGAACTCATGCCATGGGGATAGAAATATGAGGAGGTTTATAAGAAATAGAGCTAGACTCGAAGACTAAATGTCTAGGCGGTCCTACGTATCCCATGAGGATAGGAATCAAGCCATACATAGTTCTGGAAGATTTTGTGAAGTTTTATGTCATGTGGCAAGGATACAGATAATTAAGGTATCTCGATGAGGAATGTGTATGGCATGGCGAGTAACCCAACATGAATGAGGACATAAGACCATACCACACCGTACAATCCTAAATGATAACTTGAGCCAAGGGGCCGAAAAGGTAGAGGTATTTGAGATGGGAATTCCCAGCCAGTTCGCAGTTCAACATCTTGTAGTGAGGAAGAAAATGGTGGAGATATCCATGGAGGGGGATACATAGTGTGGTCATGATGAACTCAACGTAGATGAGGGGAAAATCCTAAACCACACCATGTCTTTCAACCCAAGGGGAGATATTGAAGTTTGGGGATAGGCCCACAGACAAAATGTCCGAGTGTTCCTATGTATCCCATGAGGATGGGAATCAAACCATACATAGTTTTGAAAGGTCCATGAATTTTAATGTCATGCAGTGAGGATGTGGGAGGATAGAATAATGAGGAGTAGAATATGGTGAGATCATCATAATCCCGACATGAGTGGGGTCCAAAGAAGCCTACACTACACCATGTGGGATCTTACAAGAGAACTACACCCAGGGGAATATTCAAAGAGAAGAGTTTGAGGGCTAGACTCCAATACAAGGTGTCCAAGCATTCCTACATATCCCATGGGGATGATAATCAATCCATACGTAGTTTTTGAAGGTTCCATGCAGTTTAATGTCATGTGGTGAGGACGTTGATATAGAGAAATATTAGTTTAAGGTTGTAGAGCTCAAACATAATGTTATATCTACCGCTTTCAGTTTAATGTCATGTAGGAAGAACACTGAGTAGTTTTACATCCTTTGGTTTGGATGAATCAAACATCTTAACATCATGTGGAGAAGATGGAACAATTTAAGGTCATTAAGGACCACTCACTCAGGCAAAGTATTTATTAATTATTAAGGAATTTGGCATTGGTGGGAGGATTTATACACTCTCTATCCATAGTAACCAGGGAGTACGTGCCATTGGGGTAAACCTTGTGAATGATATAAGGTCCTTCCCATTTTGGATCCAGTTTGGGTGGTTTCCTACCAGGTATCATTAGTGTTATTAGGTCCAACACCATGTCACCTTGCAATAAAGAGTGGAGGTGAACTTTCTTGTTGAAATCTATAGCTATCATGTTTTAATGCCTTTCCAGATTGTGTAGGGAACAAAGACTATTCTCGTCAAGTGCTTCCAATTCAGCCAGATGGATTTAATCTACCTTATCTAGTGCTTTTTTGACCATAGATAGTTGTACATAATGAAGGAAATTAAATCTATATGGGTAGGACGACCTCCGTTCTATACACTTGGGAGTATGGGGTCACCTGGGTGGAATTGCAAGTTGTCGTCTGATTGGCCTAGAGTGTGTTGGAGAGCTTGTCCGGCCAACTCTTCTTGTTCTGACCAACCATTTTCTACAGGATGCTAGAGAGGGTTTTTTTGAATGCCTCCATCTTCCCATTTGCTTGCGCGTGATATAAAGAGGTATGGTTATAACGGATGTTGTACTTGGCGTTCAATTTATTCAACTCAATTTCCTGGAAGTTGGTTCCGTTATCAGTGAGGACGACATGAGGGACTCCAAATCAGTAGATGATGTTGGAGATCACAAATTCAAAAATAGAATGGGCCTTGACTTCCTTAAGTGGAACTGACTCTTCCCACTTAGAAAAGAAATCTGTAGCAGTCAGGATGAACCTGCACTGGTGAGCTGTCGCCGGTGGATATGGTCTCAATACATCGAGTCCCCAGACCGAAAAGGGACAAGAGTACTTGGTGGTGTGGAGAGGCTCTGACAGTTGATGCTCAAAATTAGCATGTATTTGAAATGCATGTCACCTCTTGGAAAACTAGATGTAGTCTCGGATCATGGAGGGCCAAAAATACCTCAACATCCAGATCTGGTGAGATTGTTTTAGCCCGGTCTGATGAGCCTCACAGAGACCGGCTTAAACCTCCTACATAACCTGAGAAATATCACCTCCTTGAATGAAATAGAGGAGAACCCCATCAAACTCGTGCTTGTAGAGGATCTTCTCAAGATTAGGACCACTCTGGAGGGTAAACTATAATGTTCAACGCCTGATTCTCATGTGCTCGTCTTGATCTGAAAATAGATTACCATGTTTGAAGTACTCGATAAAGGGGGTCCTCTAGCCAGGAGTCACTTATAGCACTACATCAAGGGGACATGGGGGTCCTAACATGGAGGCATTGGAACTAAGGTGACTTACCTATGGGATATCATCATTGTCCGGACTGACAGGGGAGATAACTCTTTGGTGTGCCACGTGAAGAATCAAATCATCCTAATCAGGCTCTGCAAGAGATGCAACTATGCTGGCCAAGGCGTCAGCTCGACCGTTCTTAGATCTAGGGACATGGGTAACCTTTGGCCGAGATGGGAACCGGGCCATCAATTGGTAGGTACGTTCCAATAGTGGTATGAGCTATGTAATTCTGATGACATAGTCACCGTTGATCTGCTTAATGACTATTTCGGAGTCCCCTTTCACATGAAAGTGGGGAGCATCAATCTTGAGGGCCATATCGAGACCAGTGATGAGAGCCTGATACTCTGCCTCATTGTTGGTTCATCCTTCTGACAACATGATGAATATGGAAGAACATCTTGTGGTGGCGTGATGAAGATGATACCTAGATCCACTCTGTTGAGTCCAATGTCATTGATTATTCTGCCAGTAGGACTTCGGGAAGCACCATCAAAATTCATTTTCCAACATAGAATGGCTTGGTATATGGAAAAGATTGCCTCATCGGGGAAATAAAGATCTAGAGACTGGTCTGCGGGAGCTGGATGGGTGGAAAGGAAGTCTGCCAATTCTTGCCCCTTAATAGACTTATGGGGGGTGAACCTAATTTAAAACTGTTAGAGGATTACTGTACACCAAGATAGACATCCTATCAACATGGGGCAGTTCAGGATGTACTTAATCAGATCCACTCGGAGCACTAGATATATCTTATGGTGCTACAAGTAATGTCACAATTTCTACACTGTGAATACTAGTACAAGGCATCTTTTCTCGATAGAGGAGTATCTGGTGTTTGTATCAAGGAGCATGTGGATGAGATAGTAGATACTTTTCTCTGTTCCTTCATTGTTCTTCTAGGTGAGAAGGGCGCCGAGAGATTTTTCTAGGGCGGTCACATAAAGGACCGATGGTTTTCCGGCAATAGGTGGCATTAGGACCGGAGGTTGTAATAGGTACTGCTTGATTTCCTTAAAATAATTCTAACATTACTCATCCCATTGATAGATGGTTACTTTATTTATGATCCGAGAAAAGAGCTTACACTTGCCGGCCAAATTTGCGATGGATCGGTGTATGTAGGCTAAGCGGCCTTGGAAGCCTCACAGATCTTGAATGTTGCTCAGAGGAGACATTTGACTGATAGCCTTAGTCTTCTCTAGATCGATCTTGAAACCTTTATATCTAACAATGAAGACGATAAACTTTCCTAAGGTAACACCGAAGGCACACTTCAATGGGTTCATCTTTATATAGCGATAATGGAGGAAGCCAAACACTTTCTCAAGGTGTTTGAGATGGTCCTGATGCTGGTGAGATTTAACCACCAGGTATTCCACATAGTATTCCACCAATTTTCTAAGGATCAGCTTAAATATGAATTTCATGGCATGCTGGTAGGTGGAACCTGCATTATTTAGACTGAAGGGTATTACCTGGTAGTAAAATTTACATTTTGGTGCTCTAAAGGCTATGGAATATTCATCCTTAGAGGCCATTCAGATTTAGTTATACCCAGAATACCCATCCAAGAAAGAGAGATCTTAGAACCCAACGATGGTGTTAATCAATAGTTCCATTATAGGAAGGGGAAAATCATCCTTTGTACAGTAACAGTTAAGATCCCAAAAGTCGATGCAGACCCTGATCTATCCGTTTTTCTTCTGGATGGGAACAATGTTGGCTAACCACCTAGGGTAATGGACTTCCTTGATAAAATTGGTTCTGATGAGCATATTAACTTCGGCCTCAACCATGGCACCGTGATAAGGATGCATCTTTTTGGGAGGCTATTTGAACCCACAATGATTTACTAGGAGATTGAGGCGGTGGACAACGACCTGAGGATCTAGTCCTGGAATCTCATTATATCTCCAGGAAAATACATCACGATGTCGATATAGGAAGTCTATATATTTTTGTTGCTCATCATAAGGCATATCGGCACTGATCAATGTGGGTTTTAGATCCATCTCGCTACCGAGGTTCACCTGTACCAATTCATCAATCGTGGTGGAGACACCCTCTTAGAAATCGAGAGGTGCATCTTCAAATACTCTTCTATGATTATGGAGGAGGGATCATTGGTGGGAGGATATTCCTCCAAGTCAACATATCTCAATGGGAAGCTGGTGCCAGCCTGATCGGTAGTGGACACCGCATCGGGAGGCTCCTTTGTTGCTGAAACCAAAGCGATGAAGGCTGTTGAGCTGATCCCATCTAATCTTTGACCCAAGGGACCACGATGGATGATATCAAAGAAATAGTTGTAACACCCCAAGATTTTGAAAATAAATATTGAATTCATTTTATAATCTAGCCATTAAACACAACTTTGCCTCTACTATGTTTGGAATTTCGAATAACGGTCATCTAGAGTTGTGACCAGTAAGTCATTTGGAGTCTGTTAGAACAAACTTGATTTTTAGTTAATAGTAACATACCCTTATGAATAGTAATATGAATAGTAATATGACCCTTATGAATAGTAAATAATGATATTATTTTATTTTCTTAAGATAATAAGATAATGAGATCTTAATTGATTTTTCAATGTGATATAAAACTAATTATACCTTAAAATTGTAATATTTCGAATTAACTATGATTTTACTTAAAAAATAAATTAATAATATTTATAAAATTATTTTTGAATAATGGATTTCATTTTTCAATTATACAGGTTGAAAAATGGTAGGGGTGAATTTTTGAGATTTTTCTAAAATACTTGAATATTTGTGAATAGTAAAAAATACAGTTTTGAGTTTTCGGTAGTTTAATGACATCATAATGAAATAATAATTAAAATAGATGGCTGGTTGAGTTGTTTACAATAAAATATGATGTGAGGTGTCCTAAGTGGCTAAAACCATGGGCAAATACCATGGGCAAGCCCATGGTTTGGAAAAAACCACTAATGAGGCGTCCCTTTGAAATTATTAAAAAACTCCCTATATTTTTCTATAAATACCCACCCATCCATTCGTTTTCTTTCATTAAAAATACCTCATCCTTTAACCTTTGGTGGTTTTACCTATTTAGAAGTCCTCCCAAGGTGTCTTTAATCCCCCAAGGTCCCAACCTTCACGTTCTAGGAGTTACTCTACAATGTAAGGGAATCCTTCACCCTCCTCTTTTAGTCGACACTTATTTAATGTCATCACTTTGAATTTCCATTCTAATATGTTGGGGTTTGATTTAATGTATTCTTATTAATTTTTTTTTATTTTAATATGATAAGGTACCATTTTTCTCTCATCATTTTATTTTATGAAATCTTAAGCGATGTTGTTAGGCTACCGAATTTTCATAAGGGATCTCTCACCTTTTCTCTTATTTTCAAGATCATCTCTTTTATTTTTATCTTCTAACATCCTCTGTCCAAATGAACATGATAAACTCCAGTATCATCTATATAATTGAATAATATCATTTTAATGGAAGAAACATCATAAATATTTTTACTCCCGCCCTTTTATTTTTATAAACGAAATCAACATCCATGAGGTTCCAATTTATAACCTTCGTGGATGATGAAGTTTCGTTCTTCAATTTATCCTTCATTATTGGTCATGAAGCCATTTTAATGGTTGAAATAGACTATAATACATGTATCATAACCTAATTAATATTGAGGAACCATTATACATACATATTATTAAATCATATGACAAAACTAGTTCATAATAATCCAAATACCGCCAAATAATCGAAGTGGTTGTCATATAATGATTCATCCTCATTACATGTAAAAAATTGATTTAAATGACCATTAAAAATTCTCTATGTTCATAAATAATATTTAATTTCAATTCTGGTGATTTAAAATCATTCAACATGAACTTCATTACTTAAAAACAAGTGAACTGATTATGAAAATCAAGAAAACAAACACTCTAGAACAACAAAATTCAAAATAATAACTTTTAAATAATTACATAAATGAACTAAAAAAATTATGATAAACTAAATAAATTTATATTAGGTTCTTAAATAATTTATTTATATGTATAATTTCATATTCCAGGACCTTAAGTTCAAGAGGGTAACACATTCGGACATATGGTAAGGTTTTTTCCACCCAAACTTCCATTTCCATTTGGGTTATTTTCATTGTCCAAATTACCTTAATGAATATCTTAGGTATTATTATATACTCATCATAAATTCTGTTTGAGTGTTCTATATATGAACACAAACCAGAATCCTTCTTTATTTTGTGGTTATTTACATGTTTTAAAAGGATCATTCAAATTGTTTCCGAAATACAAGCCCGGTTCAAGGGAATATCTCAATTTCTTACCTATTTCAAGGGAAATATCTAATCTATTTTTGGAAAAATTATATCTATAAAATCAATAATTTTGTTATGAAAATAATATCTTACTTCATTTCTGGTTTTATATAAATATTTTTCCAAAATAACTCTTCTTTTCAAAGTAAAAGAGTATTTATTTCAAGAATTACTTGAAGATTTTATAAGAGTATCTTCCTCTATTTCAATACTATTGTTAATTATTATGTATTATTTGGATTATTATTCTATTTCATAATCTAAAATATATAATCTAATGGTTTATGATTATTTTTACAATTGATTTTCTATCTTAAAACCATTCATTAGTTTACTTTGAATGGTTAGTGTTTTTTCTTAATATTCGGGGAAAGCTATTTACATTTCATATATTAGTTTCAATATGAATGTGTATGTTGATTATGCGTATCCACATTCATATGAGTAATGCATTGGACATATTAAGTGTCATGTGGGGCCTGAAATAGCCCATCGGTGCATCGGTAGGTCTCATGAGACAAACTACGGTCTTGGCACAAGGCCTTGACAAAATTATTATTTATGGTCTTGTTACGAGGCCTTGAAGATATGGTTTTATTTTTGTGCATTATGAATTCACTCATTACGAATATAGTATTGATGGTTCATATGGTTATTAAACTAGTAGAATACCCATGATTATGTAATGTTATGGTAATATTTACTCAGCTTGTATTTCTACCATATTGTGTTCAAGTTTATTTCTAAAGGCATGTGTTTTCAATTATTCACCATGTATAATGTTTATGTTATATTCTGTTGTATTTCTTACCCTTACTGATCATTTGAGCTCACCCCTTTATTATGTTTCATTTCCACAGGGCAAGAAGAATTCTATTATGAATGACATGCTGAAATAACCTAGGAGTTATTGAAGTTGTCTAAGGATTTTGTATGTTGTTGTTTATTTCAAGTTGTAATGATGGACTTATGTATGTATCTTATTTCCAATAATACTAAACTAATCAGTCCTTTGGGATGTTTATTCCTTGTTTTTATTCCAATGTAACCAATAAGGCACCAGATTCAGGTAACTGGGGTCGGGTCCTTACAGTTAGTATCAGAGGAATTTTAGTAGAATACTTGGAAACTAGATTTAGAAAATGTTGAATTAGGGAGAGTCCCTAAGTTAGTCTTTGAGGATATACATACAATAACATCCTAGTATTTTGGTAAGGAGTAGATTACGTGGATATTTCAAGAAATACATACCTGTCTGGATATGAGCAGGTAGAGGCAGCTCTGGTACAGAGGTATCTAGGGGTAAAACCTAAAAACACTGCTTTGAGCTAGACTTGAATGGGAACTGTTTCACAACAACGAGCCTCGATATACTCTTGGTTATGAAACTCTTGGGGGATATGCTTAGGATAATTCACATTTTCATTAGAATCCATTATGAAGGATTGAAATGTAAAATTTTCCTCAAAGAAACCATTTTTGTGAATATGGGATTATCCATGTATAGGATCTCAATTTTTTCTATGTATTTTGTTAAGATAAGATTATACATTATGATTCATAACCTAATCTAGTGTATGACATTATCTAGAGATAGAATATAGTGTAAAGAATGGAAACTGCATGAACTCACATGTCCCCTATAGGGATTTACCTCCGATGCAAGATAATGATGTTGGATCTGGTGATGAGCAACTCATAACTATACTAAGACAACTTATTAAAGTTATGAATAATAACCTTACTCGTATGGAGCATCCAGATCCACTACGTGGAGTAGCTATGTTAGATCACTTTATGAGACAACAACCTCCATCATTCAATGGGACTACAGACCCGTTTTTAGTAGAGCAGTTGATATGTTCCCTTGAGAAGATATTTCTCGATTTGGGATGTAACGAAAGAGAGAAGGTTTTCAGGGTAGTTTATCATCTAATGGGTGATGTGGATCAGTGGTAGTCTTTAATATAAAACACAAAGGAGGAGGAATAAATAGAAGAGATGGAATGGATGTATTTTAAGGAAATATTCTTAGAAAAATATTTCCCTCGTGAACAGTGAGAAGATATGGAGAGGCAATTCTTGAATCTGAGGCAAAAGGAGGATAAAAATGTTCCCAAGTATGAAGACAAATTTACAAGGCTGGAAAGGCATGCTGTGGACTACATACATAATATAAGGAGAAAAATTTATCGATTCTTTGATGGTTTAAAACCATTCCTCCAAAGGGCTCTAGTCTCTTAAAGATTTGAATCATATGAAGATATAGTCTCAAGTGCTATCCAGATAGAAAATGAATTCTCTAAGTCTTATGACTTTAATGGAAATCAAGATAAAAAGAGGGCTTCTAAAAAATATGGGAAAGGAAATAAGGAAATTGGGAAGAAGGGAAGAGTTGAATTTCCATCATGCAGTAATTGTGGGAAGAAACACCCTGGCACTTGCTTGAAGGAAATGAGAGTTTGTTACAAGTGCATAGAAACAGGCCACCTATCTTAGGATTGTAAGGGGAAGAAAGAAGATACCAATGTTCTATGCTATAATTGCATGAATATGGGACATTATGAACATGAATTTCCTAAACGTCAGGGAAATGTTCCCCAAATAAGGCCAAGGGAACAAGGCTAAGCTTATACGGTCACAACTGCGGAGGTTGAAGTTCCAAACGAAGTGGTGTCAGGTACATTGATTATTTCATCAAACTTATCCAATCCTTTATTTGATTCTGGATCATCGTATTCATTTATATCTTCCCAATTTTCCAAGAAAATTAGATATGTCCAATTTTAGTTAATAAAGGAGTTATCGGTCAAAACTCCTAGTGGATGTATCATTGCAACAAAGGCATGTCGATTAGTCCCCCTTCTGACACATAAACATGATTTAATTTCTAACCTTATCATCATACCAATGGTTGACTATGATATAATTCTAAATATGGATTTCCTATCAAATTATGATGCGAAGATCTATTGTAAGAAGAAGGAAGTTACATTTTTTGAGAATGGTGGAGAATCCCTTATTTTTAGAGCAGAAACCTCACCATGTGATTCTCATCTAGATCCACCACCAGTAGCTCAACTAAATTAAATTATTGGGGAGGAAGGAAATGAAAGAAATATGGGTGAGGAGAAGAATGTACAGATATAGGATGTACCTATTGTGAAAGAATATGTTGATGTATTTCCAGAGGATTTACCTGGACATCCTCCAGAGCAGGAAATTGAGTTTTACATTGACTTAATTCTTGGTTCAAGGCCCATATCAAAGACCCCTTATAGAATGGACACTATGGAGTTAGTGGAACTAAAGAAACCACTAGATGAATTGAGTGATGTAATGTCCCGGACCCGGGTGCCACGCAACGGGTGCCCCAAGCCCGATTCGCCACAAGACCTCAAGCGCATTTCCCCAAACGCCATAGGATGCCGACTAGAAGCGAGGGCCCAGGTCTGATAGTGGGGAAACTATGCCCTCATTTGTCAAAGTGTAGCACATCAGAATAAAAAATAAGCATACAATGATAGCAGAATCAGTAAACATACACAACTGAAATAACTATAGCAGTGGATATAACCAACAGAATATAAGTGATGATGCTACATGTTTCAAGTTCTAAGAAAACAGCCAGAACATGTTATACATAAATACAATACAACAAAATACAGAGTACAACAAAACAAGCAAAACAGCTGGAAGCGGCATTGCGATCCTAGGCTCGGTCCCATGCCCTCCTACTCCACAACAACAGTCAAGTACCTATATAGGGACTCTTGCCCCTATCTACACCTGTAGCAACGTAATCTGTTTGGGACGAAAAACATGACCCAAACAGGATGTGAGAAATATATCTTAGTAGGCACCCACCAAAGCCCTGTGCCCAACTGCGTGTAAGCATGCAACAACAATGTGCAACAGTAAAATACAATAAAGTAAGCAGTTCTAAAAAGTAACTAACTTAACAATTAAATTGCCATTTTATTATTCATTTATCCATTAAATTTCGTAGCGTTCTCTGCTCAACAACACCACGCCCTCAGGACAACCAGTATCTCGCCCTCAGGCTAATATAGTGAACCATGACCTCAGGCTATACAGAATCTCGACCTCAGGCATTGTAACAGAATTCTCGCCCTTAGGCATATGAAAGGTTGCCCTCATACAGAATAACGACAACCCTCAGGCTAATACAGTCACGCCCTCAGGCTAATATAGTCACTCCCTCAGGCTAATATAGTCACACCCTCAGCCTAATATTGTCACGCCCTCAGGAAATATAGGTAACCGGGCCATTCTGAACAGGTAAACAAGCAGTAACAAGCAATTCCTCTCAAGGAAATTCTACAATTACTAATTTAAAGGCATACCCTCAGGTATCCTGGCCAAATGGATAAACAGTGAAACACACCCTGGGGGTGGTTCCGGATCCAAGAAACGATCCCAAACAGAATTTATTTATCATAATTAAATACCTAATCAATTCTAGGTATTAATATAGCAACGACCTCAGCCACACGACACCCCAACATGGGTTCGTGGCACAAAAACGCACAAAACACCAAGCAGTTGGAAAACTAAACACCAATCCACCTACCTTATACGTCAACGAGCGTTATACCCGAACGCTGACTCCAGAAAGGCCCAAGAACGGCTTAGATCTGACGAAGAACAAAAACCAAACAAACGTAAATAACTTACGTTAGGAGAAGAATTGGAAAGAACTGTACCAGGAGAGGAGAGGGCTTACCAGTGTGGTTCCAACTAAATCGTCCGATGCCGAAACGGATTGCAGATGAACGCCTGGTAGATCTTCAAAGATCCGGCCTCCTCCTTTGGCTCCAAAATGGTTCAATAGTCTCCTCTGCCAAATGAGGAGGCTACTTCCTGTTTTAAGCCAAAAAAACAAAGTACACGGTGTGTACTTATGAGTACACGACGTGTACTTCTTTCATTTAACTGTTCATTTGGCGGCACCGTCACACTATTCATCCATCGACATGAGTACACGACATGTACTCTCGAGTACATGGCATGTACTGTCACCCAGCTGGAAGCGACTCCACTGCCTTACTGTTTAATCCTGCCGACTGACTACATGGCATGTAAGGTACCACTACACGGCGTGTAGTCGGTTCCTACACCCTTCGTCGCTGACATGGCTACACGCCCCGTGTACTCATCCCAACACGGCTAAACGTACACGGCGTGTGGATAAAGTACATGGCGTGTAGTTCCAAAATTTAGGATTTTCCCCATTTTCAATATTTTCTCAAAACACTTAAGGAAAAGGAAAAAGAAGAATCCCATACCTCAAAAATAAGAACTGGGTTCTTACAAACTTCCCCCCTTATAGAAACTCGTCCCTGAATTGCCCTTCCAAGGGTGGCAAAGATAAAGCTCAGAATAGCTCTAGCCACTGAGCATGTACGTCGGCCTCCCGCTCCCAGGTCTCGTCCTTCACTCAGCCATGCTTCCATAACACCCGTACGAGAGGAATTGACCAGCCTCAGAGATCCTTCGTGCTCCTGTCAACGATACGGATAAGATGCTCCTCAAAGGAAGCATCATGCTGAAGCTCAACCTCCTATGACTGAAAGGTGTGAGATGGGTCTGAATGGTAGCGATGCAACTGAGACATGTGGAAGACATCGTGCATGGCTCAGTACCGCTGCGACAACTGCAACCGATAGACAACCAGCCCGACTCTCTCCATAATCTTGAATGGACCCACATACATCGGTGAAAGCTTACCCTGTCCCCTGACCCGGTTGTGTCCCAGCCTCGGCGAAACATGTAAGAAAACTCGATCCCCGACCACGAACTCCAAAGGTCGTCTGCAGTGATCAGCATAAGACTTCTGACAAGACTACGCAGTAGCCATCCGCTTCCGAATCAACTCGACCTGCTCAGATTTCTCATGCACGAGCTGCGGCCCCAGTAAAGCTGCCTCACCTGCCTCTAACCCGCACAAATGTGATCGGCATGGCCTACCATATAAAGCCTTGCATGGTTCCAACTCAATAGTCGCCTGAAAACTATTGTTATAGGCAAACTCGACTAAGGGTATATTCTTCTCCCAAGATCCCCCAAATTCTAGGATGCATGCACGCAGTATGTCCTCTAGCACCTGTATCATCCGCTCTGACTGGCCATCTATCTGAGGGTGGTATGCTATGCTCAAAAGCACCTGTGTACCCAGCGCCCTCTGAAAACCCTGCCAGAAATGAGACATAAAGCGGGCGTCCCTATCTGAAACGATAGAATGAGGGACCCCATGAAGACGTATGATCTCTGGGATATACAGCCTTCTGAGCTCATCCACACCAAAGGTCTCCTTGATTGGAAAGAAGTGAGCCACCTTCATGAGTCTGTCCACAAAAACCCACATGACGTCATTGCCTAGAGGTGACCTCGACAATCCCGTCATGAAATCCATCGCGACATCATTCCATTTCCACTCTGGAATGGGTAACTGCTGTAACAGCCCAGCTGGTCCTTGATGCTCTGCCTTCACCTACAGACAGGTGGAACATATTGTAACAAAACCAGCTATCTCTCTCTTCATACCCGGCCACCAGTACTAACCCCTCAAGTCACGGTACATTTTGGTAACCCCGGGATGAACTGCCCAAGCTGAAGCATGAAACTCCCGCATCAGCTCCTCACGTATATCCCCTGGAACCCATACTCATCCATGGAAACAAAAAACTTCATCATCGCCTATCATCCAACCGGGAGGAGGGTCCTCACTTGCCACCGACTCCCGTAGAACTAGGCCTCTGAATCCAATAGCTACCTCAACCTCACTCTGTCCAGGAGGGTAGAATTCACAGCTAACGAGGAAAGATACGTCTGCTCTTGACTGCCGTGCACCTCTAGATGCATCTCAGAGAACAAAGCCATGAGCAGCCACTCACCACTGGCCTCCTGCACTACCTGTATCTAAGTCTTCCTGATCAGTGCATCAGTTACTACATTACCTTTACCAGGTGTATAGGCAATCTCAAAATCGAAGGACTGTAGGTACTCAACCCACCTTCTCTGCCTCAGATTTAGGTCACACTGAGTAAAGATATACTTGAGGCTTTTGTGGTCGGTGAAAACTACAAAATGCTCTCCCAATAGATAATGTCTCCAACAGCGCAACACATGAACAACTGTAGCCAACTCGAGATCATGCGTCGGGTAATTCCTCTCATGTGGCCTCAAATGCCGAGACCCGTACGCAACAACTCGGTCGCCCTGCATCAAAAAGGATCCCAGCCCAATCCTTGATGCATCACAGTAAACCGTATAGCTCTTCCACTACTATGGGAGTATCAGGATCGGTGCTGATGTCAACCTTCCCTTCAGGTCCTGAATATCTGTCTCACAAGCTTCTGACCAAACGAACTTCACACCCTTCTTAGTCAGACCTGTCAACGGTGATGCTAAGTGGGAGAAGTCCTGTATGAAGCACCTGTAGTAATCATCTAACCCTAAGAAACTTCGTATCTCAAACACGTTCTTAGGATGCTCCCAGGAAACTACTACTCCCACCTTCTCTGAGTCTACTGCAACTCCTGCCTCTGAGATGATATGACCCGGGAAGTGAATCTAGTCCATCCAAAAGTTGCACTTCGAGAGCTTAGCATATAGCCGATTCTCTCTCAGTGTAATCAATACGATCTCAAGATGGTTGTCATGGTTATGTTGAGTGTGAGAGTACACCAAGATGTCGTCCACAAATACTACCAAAAATGAATCAAGATACGAATGGAACACACGATTCATCAGAGCCATGAAAACTGTTGGCGCGTTCGTCAGTCCGAACGGCATAACCAAGTACTCATATATACCATACCTACTCCTGAAAGATGTGAGAGGTATATCAGATAGTCTAACGCGTATCTGATGATATCCCGATTGTAAGTCAATCTTTGAGAACACTCGTGCTCCACGAAGCTGATCAAACAGATCATCTATCCTCAGCAAGGGATATCGGTTCTTAACTGTCAACTGGTTCAGCTTCCGATAATCCACAAAAAGTCTGAGGGTATCATCCGCCTTCTTCGCAAAAAGGACCAGAGAACCCCAAGGAGAAGTACTGGGTTAGATAAATCCCTTTGCCTGAAACTCCTCTAACCGCCTCTTGAGCTCCTGCAACTCAGGCGTGGCCATCCTATAAGGAGGAGTGGACACCGATGCCGCTCTTGGCACTAGATCAATAGAGAAATCCACCTCATGCACTGGAGGTAGACCTGAAAATTCGTCCGGAAAGACATCCCTGAAACGATAAAAAACTGGAGGGAAATCTATCTGACAAGTCCCCTGGTCATCCAGATATAAACTCACAATCTGGGTTGTGACTCCACCTCGCCCATGATGCTCTGGTCCAACTTGACTCGCCTGAACATCCCATTCGCCCTTGTATAGAAACTCTCCTCCCTTTGGTGACGTGAAACGCTCCCTGCGACGATAGCAGTCTACAAAGGCTCTAAAGGGAACCAACCAGCCCATCCCGAGAATGACATCATAGTTCATCATCTCCAAGACATAGAGGCCCCAAAGAAAGTGACACCCACCAACCTCAAGGGGGCACTCCTCGCACTGACGTACACCAACCTTCCTAGTCCCCAATGGAGTGTCTAGCGTCAAGATATCCGAAGAAGTAGACACACAGAGCCCAAGGCTCTCCACAACGGGTACAGATATGAAACTATGTGTAGCACCCATATCAAAAAGTACCGAAGATAAAACAGAAGCTACTAGAATAGTACCTATGACTGTCGAAGGTCCGGGATCCTGCTCCTGCTGGGTCTGTTGCACTGCGTATGCCTGCCCAGTGCCGCGGCTCTACGATACAGCCTGGCTACCCTGAGCTGTCCTGCCCTGCTGCCTCTGCGATCCTGGTGTCTGGCTACCACGACCACGACCACCATCTCTGCCTGCACGCCCTGACGTATTCCAGTTCCCAGACTGGTAAGAAGCCACTGGTCATGTTCCCGCACGCAGAGTCTGCACAGAACCCCTCTCACTAGCCACTGGTAGCACCACCCTGCAAAAGCACTGTAGATGACCCATCTTGCCGCACACTCGGAACTCCACTGGGTCTCGTGGATACTGCGGTCTCTTGTACCCCTCTCTGCCACACTGGTAGCACCTGATCAGGTCACCTAAAGAAGCTGCCTGGATGGTACTGCCACCCTGATAGAAGTCCATCTGTCTCTTCCTCTTGCAATAGAAATAGTACCAGTAACTGGTGCTGAACCGCCCTGACCCACACCACTAGATTCCTGCAGGTTCCTCTCAGAAATCAGCACCTGGTTTACAATAGCGTGTAAAATAGGCAACCTGAAAACATTTACCAGTGCTCGGATGTCATACCGAAGACCATCCTCAAAACGTCTGGCTCTCAACGTCTCGTCACCCACTAGCACGGGTGCAAAGCACTGAAGCTCTGTAAAATGAGCAGAATAGTCCATCACTGACATAGAGCCCTGCTGCAGATTCATGAACTCTTGAGCTCTATCTGCCCTCAGCGTCTCAGGAAAGAAGAAGTCATAGAATACTGCCTAAAAATATTCCCACTCCATGTCCCTGTGATGTTATGACTGGGTGGTAACATCCCACCACCTCTTGGCGGAATCATGCAGCATATAAGTCACGATCTTGACCCTCCTCCCTGGAGGCATCTCAAGATGCTCGAAAATAGTCTACATCGACCCCAACCAAGACTCCACAGCCTGTGGTCTGCCATCCCCTGAAAATGTAGGCAGATGCTGCTGCTGAAAGATACGCGTCAGGTCGTCCATAGATGTGGCAGCCTGCGGTGCTCCCTAAAAGGTCTGCATGAACCGCATAAAGCCTTCACAAAACTGCACCTCCGCGCCTATGTCCGAAATAGCAGCTGGCGCCGCATCTGGCTCCGCTGGAGGATCAACTGGTAGCCCATGGCCCACCATCTCCAGAGTATAATTGTCACCGCTCTCCTGACGAACAAATCACGGTCGTCTAGGCGACATGAATCTACAAGGTCAAAAGCACGCCTCAGATTCATGATTATTAAGACCGAAAAGCGAAGGAAATACAAAGAAAACACGATAAAGAAGGCATTTAAGATTGGAAAAACAAGACTACACGGCGTGTACAATGACTACACGATGTGTACTTGACTTCCCTTCCCCTGCCCGTGTCCTTCTACATGGAGAAGCCACACGGCTTCCGTCAAACAAAACTACATGGCGTGTATAATATCTACATGGCATGTACGATGTTATTTTCCAACTTCCCGTGTCGTTTGTGACATGGCCGACTACTCAGCTTGACACTACACAGCGTGTTACACCCGTACACGGCGTGCACAACACCCCGTTTTCTAGCCACACGGCTAACTCCACACGGTCTGTCCTCGGACAATATTACACGGCGTGTCCCACAGGTACACGACGTGTTCAGGGAGAGGTGACACTGGCCCATGTTGTTAGTTACACGGTCGAGTCCGCAGGTCACACTACACAGCGTGTTTGTCAAAGAGTTCAACGACCCGTGTTGTTAGTTACACGGCCGGACTCCGGGTCACACTACACGGCATGTCCATTCGGCACACAACATGTTTTACCCAAGCCTTGCCCTACCCCATGTCACCGCCCACACAGTTTGTGACACGAGAAGAGACTACCCGACATGTACTCAGGGTACACGGCGTGTACTCAGGGTACACGGCGTGTACTCAAAAAGTTCATTTTTCTTCCTGAATATAAGAACACACACGACATGTATGGGGTCCTACACGGCTTGTATTCTGGGTTTTCCGGATAGTATGCCTCAGAATCTTCTCCGGAACCCAGAAATACTAAAAACCAACACCTAAGTGTCAAATTATGATCCGTGAGGGCCCATACTCCCCACAAATCAAAATTTGACATCTTATCTATGTTATAACCAAAAAACTGTCAATGATCCACCAAATTCCGGTCAATGGGGGCCCATACTCCCCAAAAACCAACGTTTGGTGTCCATTCTATAAACAATCTCAAAAAAACATACCATATCACAAGGCAAGTATTTATTAAGAAGCTATCACAACAACATGCTTTATTAGTACAACAACTATCACAACAACATGAAAATTCTAATGCACCTACATGGCATGGAAACTATGCATGACATGTGATATCTAGCATGTTCCTATATGATGCATGAGAAGAAATACCCTCATCTCATCGGGATGCAAATAAATAGAACCCACAGATAAAATATATACAACACAATCCAAGTACGTCACCCAACGGTGAAAACATATCAACCGTAAAATTGAAAAATCGAAATAATGAAAAATACGAGGTAGACTGGCTTTTACCTATACATGGGTTAGCTACGCCCGGGCATAGCTTATTACCAACTACCGTTCCACCCTATCCCTGACTACGGCTCCAAATAGTATGTCAAAGAAAAGAAACCCTCTGATACCACTTTGTAACATCCCAGACCCGGGTGCCATGCAACGGGTGCCCTGAGCCCGGTTCGCCACAAGACCTCAAGCGCATTTCCCAAAACGCTAGAGGCTGCTGACTAGCAGTGAGGGCCCAAGTCTGATAGTGGGGAAACTATTCCCTCATTTGTCAAAGTGTAGTGCAGTAGAATACAGAATAAGCATACAACGACAGTGGAAGCAGTAAACATACACAACTGAAATAACTACAATAGTGGATATAACCAATAGAATATAAGTGATGATGCTACATGTTTCAAGTTCTAAGAAAACAGCCAGAACGTGTTATACATCCATACAGAATAACAAAATACAGATTACAACAAAACAAGAAAAACAGCTAGCAGCGGCATCGCGAGCCTAGGCTCGGTCCCATGCCCTCCTAATCCACAGCAACAATCAAGTACCTATATGGGGACTCTTTCCCCTATCTACACCTGCAACAATGTAATCTATTTGGGATGAAAAGCATGACCCAAACAGGGTGTGAGAAATATATCTCAGTAGGCACCCACCAAAGGCCCGTGCCCAACTGCGTGTAAGCATGCAACAACAATGTGCAATAGTAAAATCCAATAAAGTAAGCAGTACTAAAAAGTAACTAAATTAACAATTAAATTGCCATTTTATTTTTCATTTATCCCTTAAATTTTGTATCGTTCTGTGCTCAACATCACCACGCCCTCAGGCCAACCAGTATCTCGCCCTCAGGCTAATATAGTGAACCATGCCCTCAGGCTATACAGAATCTTGCCCTCAGGCATTGTAACAGAATTTTCACCCTCAGGCATACGAAAGGTTTCCCTCAGGAGAAATAACGACATCCCTTAGGCTAATACAGTCATGACCTCAGGCTAATATAGTTACACCCTCAGGCTAATATAGTCACACCCTCAGGCTAATATAGTCACTCCCTCGGGCAATATAGGTAACCGGTCCATGCCCAACAGGTAAACAAGTAGTAACAAGCAATTCCTATCATGGAAATTCTACAATTACTACTTTAAAAGCATACCCTCGGGTATCCTGGCCAAACGGCTAAACAGTGAAACACACCCCGGGGGTGGTTCCAAATCCAAGAAACGATCCAAACCAGAATTTTTTTATCACAATTAAATACCTAATCAATTCTAGGTTTTGATATAGCAATAGCCTCAGCCACACGACACCCCAACATGGGTTCGTGGCACAAAAACGCACAAAACACACAGCAGTTGAAAAAAAAACACCAAGACACCTACCTTATACGTCAACGAGCGTTATACCCGAACACCAACTCCATAAACGCCCAAGAACGGTGTAGATCTGACGAAGAACAAAAACCAAAGAAACATAAATAACTTACGTTAGGAGAATAATTGGCAAGAATGGTACCAGGAGAGGAGAGGGCTTACCCGTGCGGTTCTAACGAAATTGTCCGATGCAGAAACAGATTGCAGACGAATGCCCGATGGATCTTCAAAGATACGGCCTTCTACTTTGGCTCCAAAACGGTTCAAGAGTCTCCTCGGCCAAATGAGGAGGCTACTGCCGGTTTTAAGCCAAAAAAACAAAGTACACGGCGTGTACTTCTGAGTACACAGTGTGTACTTCTTTCATTTAACTTTTCATTTAGCGGCACCGGCACACTGTTCATCCATCGACATGAGTACACAACATGTACTCTCGAGTACACCTCGTGTACTGTCGCCCAGCTGGCAGTGACTCCACCGCCTTACTGTTTAAGCCTGCCGACTGACTACACGGCGTGTAAGGTACCACTACACGGTGTGTAGTCCGTTCCTACACCCTTTGTCGCTGACATGTCTACACGCCTCGTGTACTCATCCCAACATGGCCAAACGTACACGGCGTGTGGATAAAGTACACGACGTGTTGTTCCAAAATTTAGGATTTTCCCCCATTTTCCATATTTTCTCAAAACACTTAAGAAAAAGGAAAAAGAAGAAGCCCGTACCTCAAAAATAAGAACCAAATTCTTACAAGTGATAAAGGATTTATTCTCCCTAGAGTTTCTCCATGGGGAGCCCCTGTCCTCTTTGTCAAGAAGAAAGATGGATCCATGAGGCTGTGCATTAATTATATAGAAATCAATGCTATTACAATAAGGAATAAGTATCCACTGCCATGAATTGATGATTTATTTGATCAACTTCATGAAGCCCAATATTTTTCTAAGATTGATCTTTGATCTGGATATCATAAGTTGCTTTTGAGGAAGGATGACATTCCAAAAATAGCATTTCGAACCAGGTACGGGCATTATGAGTTTATAGTAATACCTTTTGGACTAACTAATTCACCATCTGTCTTCATGGATCTAATGAACAGAGTTTTAAAGGATTATCTTGATGACTTTTTAGTGGTGTTTATTGATGATATCCTGGTATACTCTAAAATCTATGAAGATCGCACACTATTCTAAAGACACTTAGAATCAAAAAATTATATGGGAAGTTTAGAAAGTGTGATTTTTGGCTCCAATAAGTTGTCTTTCTAGGCCACATTGTCTATAAGAATGGAATATCTATAGATCCTGTGAAGACAAAGGCTGTGCAAGAATTTCCTACTCCAATGAATGTAACCGAGGTATGTAGTTTTATTGGTTTAGCAAGATATTATCATCATTTCATTCAGAACTTCACTTATTTAGCAAACCCAATGACCAAGCTCAAACAAAAAGGGGTTAAGTTCGTATGCACAAAGGAATTTGAATAATGTTTTGAAGAATTGAAGAGAAGCTTAGTGAACGCTCTGATCCTAACCCTACCATAGGGTAATGATGGGTTTGTTATCTATAGTGATGCATCAAAGAAAGGACTTGGTTGTTTCCTTATGCAGAATGATCGAGTGATTGCCTATGCATCTAGACAGCTCAAAATTCCTCAAAAAAACTATCCAACACATGATCTTGAGTTAGCAGCAGTAATCTTTTCTTGGAATATTTTGATAAATTACCTCTATGACAAACAATGTGGGATATATACAGATCATAAGAGTTTGAAATATATATTCTCATAGAAAGAACTCAACATGAGACAAAGGAGATTGATTGAGCTACTCAAAGACTATGATTTCATAATACACTACCACCGGGCAAGGAAAATAAGGTAGCAGATGCTTTGAGTAGAAAGGATCATGGAGTTATGAACAAGATGAGAGTTGAAAGGGATCCTTTGTTCATGGATCTAGTAAAGATGGATATGGGAATTATCAAGGAAGGTAATACATCACTACTTTTTCAGATATTTTTAAAACATTCTTTACTGGAGAGGATAAAAAGTTCTTAGGCTGATGATGAGAAATTTCAAAAGAAAATAAATGCTGTAAATGATGGGAAGTTGAATGAATTCGTATGTGAAGGTGGGATTTTGAAATTTAGGAAGAGGCTTTGTGTTCCCTCTATTCATGAGCTAAATAGGGAACTATTGGATGATGCACATAGCTCTAATTTCTCTATACACCCTGGTAGCAAAAATATGTATCGAGATCTCCGAGAAAACTTTTAGTGGGACAAAATAAAAAGGAAGATTGCTGAATATACATCAATGTGCCCGGTATGTCAACAAGTGAAGGCTGAGAGGCAAAAGTCTAAGGGGATGATGCAACCACTACCCATACCAACATGGAAATGGGAGAACATTACCATGGACTTTGTCACTGGAATTCCAAGGACATCCAGAGGAAACAATGCTATATGGGTCATTGTGGATCGTCTTACAAAGATAGCTCACTTCATCATGATTCGAGAGGACTTCACATTAGATCAACTTGCACATATTTACATCAAAGAAGTGGTAAGGCTTCATGGAGTACAACTATCTATTGTATCTGACCGTGATCCTAGATTCACCTCAAAGTTATGTAAAAGTCTCCAACATGCTCTAAGAATTGAACTAAACTTTAGTATGGCCAATCATCCTCAAAATGATGGCCAATCTGAGCAAACTATTCAGACACTGGAAGACATGTTGAGAGAATGTTCTATGGAATTCAAAGGGGGATGGGACCAATATCTTCCACTGGTTGAATTCTCCTACAACAACAGTTTCCACTCGAGCATCTGAATGGCACCGTATGAATCCCTTTATGGGAAAAGGTGCAGAACATCGACATGTTGGGATGAATTCGGTGAGCGTAAGATGGTAGGACCTAAAATGGTTGAAGAAATTGTGAAGAAGGTGAAAACCATTCAGCAACATATCAAGGTAGCCCAAATTCAACAGAAGGGTTATGCGGATAATCGTCGACGAGACCTTGAATTAAAAGTTGGAGACCTGGTATTTCTGCACATATCTTCGTGGAAGAAGGTCATGAGGTTTGGGAAGAAAGGAAATCTAAGTACCAGGTATATCAGCCCCTTTGTGATCCTTGATCGAGTCAGAGCTATGTCCTATCGACTGGCACTTCCACCTACCATGTCGAAAGTACATGATGTATTTCATTTATCCCTCTTAAATAAGTTCATGCCAGACCCTTCACATATACTCTATTCAAAGGAGGTATAGTTGGAGGATGATCTTTCCTATGAGAAGCATCCAGTGAGAATCTTGGATCGTAGAGACAAAGTTCTATGCAATAAAACTACTCATCTGGTCAAGGTACTATGGTGAAACCATAAGTATGAAGAGGCAACATGGGAACTGGAGGAAGCAATGAAGGAAAAGTACCCCCACCTGTTTTTCTCCTAGATTGTAAAATAAAAATTTGAGGATGAAATTTTGGTAAGAAGGGGAGAATGTAACACCCCAAGATTTTGAAAATAAATATTGACTGCATTTTATAATCTAGCTATTAAACACAACTTTTCCTCTACTATGTTTGTAATTTTGAATAACAGTCATCTAGAGTTGTGACCAGTAAGTCATTTGGAGTCTGTTAGAACAAACTTGATTTTTGGTGAATAGTAACATACCCTTATGAAAAGTAATATGATTAGTAATATGACCCATATGAATAGTAAATAATGATATTATTTAATTTTCTTAAGATAATAAGGCAATGATATCTTAATTGATTTTTCAATGTGATATACAATTAATTATACCTTAAAATTGTTATTTTTTGAATTAACTATGATTTTATTTGAAAATAAAATTAATAATATTTAGAAAATTATTTTTTAAAAATGGATTTCATTTTTCAATTCTACACGTCGAAAAATGGTAGGGGTGAATTTTTTAGGATTTTTCTAAAATACTTGAATTTTTCGTGAATAGTAAAAAATAGAGTTTTGAGTTTTCGGTATTTTAATGACATCATAATAACATAATAATTAAAATAAAAGGATGGTAGAATTTTTTACAGTAAAATATGACATGAGGTGTCCCAAGTGGCTAAAACCATGGGCAAATACCATGGGAAAGCCCATGGTTTGGCAAAAACCACTAATGAGGCATCCCTTTGAAATTATTAAAAAACTCTCTCTCTTTTTCTATAAATACCCACCCATCCATTCGTTTTCCTTCATTCCAAATCCCTCATCCTTGAGGATCTGGTGGTTTTACCTCTCTAGGATTCCTCCCAAGGTGTCCTTAATCCCCCAAGGTCCCAAATTTCACGTTCTAGGAGTTACTCTACAGGGTAAGGGAATCCTTCACCCTCCTCTTTTAGTCGACACTTATTTTATGTTATCTCTTTGAATTTCCATTATAATATGTTGGGGTTTGATTTTATGTATTATTCTTACTATAATTTTTATTTCAATATGATGAGTTACCCTTTTTCTTTCATCATTTCATTTTATGAAATTTTAAGCGACACCTTTAGGCTACTGAATTTTCATAAGGGATCTCTCACCTTTTCTCTTATTTTCAAGATCATCTCTTTTCTTTTTCTCTAATCACATACTCTATCCAAATGACCATGATAAACTCCAGTATAATATATATTATTGAATAATATCATGTGAATGGAAGAACCATCATCAATATTCTTACTCCCTCCCTTTTATTTTTATAAACGAAATCAACATCCATGAGGTTCCAATTTATAACTTTCATAGACGACGAAGTTTCGTTCTTAAATTTATCCTTAATTACTGGCCATGAAACCATTTTAATGGTTGAATCAGAAAATAATACATATATCATTACCTAATTAATATTCAAGAACCAGTATATGTACATATTATTAAATCATATGACAAAATGAGTTCATAATAATCCAAATACCACTAAATAATCGAAGTGGTTGTCATCTAATGATTCATCCTCATTCCATGTAACAAAATGATTGAAATGACCATTAAAAATTATGGATGTTCATAAATAATATTTAATTTCAATTTTGGAGATTTTCAACCATTCCACATGAAATTCATTACTTAAAAACAAGTGAACCGATTATGAAAATCAAGAAAATAAACACTCTGGAACGACAGAATTCAATATAATAACTTATAAATAATAACATAAATGAAATAAAAAAATTATGATAAACTAAATACCTATTTATTAGTTTCTGAAATAAGTTATTGATATGTATAATTTAATATTCTAGGACCATAATTTCGAGAGTGGAACACATTCAGACTTAAGGTAAGGGTTTTTCCACCCGAACTTCAATTTCCATCCAGGTTATTTTCATTGTCCAAATTACCTCAATGAAGTTCTTATGTATTATTATATACTCATCATGAATTCGACGTGAGTGTTATATATATGTACACAAACCAGAATATATCTTTAATTTATGGTTAGTTACATGTTTTAAAAGGATCATTAAAATTGTTTCCGAAATACAAGCCCGATTCAAGGGAATATCTCAATTTCTTACCTATTTTCAAGGGAAATATCTAATATATTTTTGGAAACCATTATATCTATAAAATCAATAATTTTTTTATGAAAATAATATCTTACTTCACTTTTGGTTTTATAAAATTATTTTTCCAAAAGAACTCTTCTTTTCAAAGTAAAAGAGTATTTATTTCAATAATTACTCGAAGATTTTATAAGAGTATCTTCCCCTATTTCAACACACTTGTTGATTCTTATGTATTATTTGGATTAGTATTACATTTTATCATATACCATATTTAATTTAATGTTTTATGATTATTTTTTCTATTGATGTTCTATCTTAAAACTATTCATCAGTTTACATTGAATGGTTAGTGTTTTTGCTTAATGTTTGGGGAAATCTATTTATATTTCATATATTAGTTTCAATATGAATGTGTATGTTGATTATGTTTATCCCCATTCATACGAGGAATTAATTGGACATAGTAAGTGTCAGGTGGGGCCGGAAATAGCCCCTCAGTACATCAGTAGGTCTCAGGAGACAAACTACGGTCTTGGCACAAGGCCTTGACAAAATGATTATTTATGGTCTCAGCATAAGGCCTTGATGATATGGTTATATTGTCTCGCATTATGCATTCCCTCATTATGAATATAGTATTGATGGATCATATGGTTATTCAACTAGTAGAATTCCCATGATTATGTTATGTTATGGAAATATTTACTCAACTCGTATTTCTACCATATTATGTTCAAGTTTATTTCTAAAGGCATGTGTTTTCAATTATTCACCATGTCTAATGTTTATGTTATCTTCTACTGTATTGCTTTCCCTTACTAAGCATTTGAGATCACCCATTTATTATGTTTCATTTCTATAGGGCAAGAAGAATTCTATTATGAATGACATTCTAAAATAACCTAGGAGTTATAGAAGTTTTCTAAGAAGTTTCTATGTTGTTTTTCATTTCAAGTTGTAATGATGAACTTATGTATGTATCTTGTTTCCAATAATACTAAACTACTCGGTCCTTTGGGATGATTATTCCTTGTTTGTATGCCAATGTAACCAATAAGGCACTGACTCTGGGTAACTGGGGTCGGGTCCTTACAATAGTGGCGTGTTGTCTTGAGACGGTTTATGCCAGCCTGGTGAAAAAAGAAATTATGATTTATTTCCATTTCCATGGGGTAGAAATCCTGATACCATAGAGGAGTAGGGGGCTATGGGATCACCTGAGCCTGATTCGTGTAAGAATAAAAGGTGATCTTCTGTAATCCCCTAGACTTGGGAATGTGCTTCCCCATATTCCAGAAACAAAAAAGCATTGCTCCAGATCTAGGGTCGTCACCTCCAATCAGTTAATCAAAAAAATGTAGGCATCATCTCGGTCTTTCCATGGGTTGGTCATAGACGTAGCGTGTTCAACCTCATTAGCTTGAATTTTCTTTTCCTTTCTATTGTAACAGTCAGCATCTAGGTAGCGGGCTTCACAAGAGGAAAAGGGAGAAACGTCACCTTGTAGAATTCCCACTCGACCATTAAGGGAGTACTTAAGGCACTAGTGATACGATAAAGGAATCACCGCATGTAGGTGAAGCCATGGCCTACCCATAAATGCATTGTATGCAGTGTCCAACGAGACAATCATAAACTCAGTACTAGCAACTATCCCCATGAACTGTGTCTTTAGGTGGATCTTTCCAACTAGGGTTTGTTCTGTCCTGTCATAACCTTTAATTTTCAGGTCAGAGGGACTCAGATCATCCTCAGAAAACCCCATTTTTTGAAGTTTCTAAGTCGGGATTAGGTTGATCCCAGAGCCCGTGTCGACGAGACCGAGACAAACCTCCATTCCATTGAAGTGTTTAGTGACGTAAAATGATCATATATTCTTATATATGGGAGAGACTTCATCTTCTCTAGAGAAAGAGATAGTGGCCTGACATTTATCATGCTCGACTGCCTCAGCATGGAAGGCTTCTGCGGCTGCTACCTCCATCTCAAAATTATGGGGGATTCTTAAAACTTCGGTGAGGGCTTCATTCATATCTACTAATAGGAAAGGATCCTCAAGGATAGAGATCCTCACAAGAATGCTGGAAAGATGCTTAAGGATATCATACTTTTGTGCCAAGTGTGAACTTCTGCTTACAAGAGTTCGTTCTGTGGTAGGGGGTATGAGAGACCTTCTAGCTGAACCAGCTGCTGACTGGTGCTAGGAATGTCCTGATTATTTCTAGTTGAAGCTCATGGAGAGACTATAGAATGTTGTCTAAATTATTGAGGTCAGTCCATAGCAGAACATGGCTAATCATGGCGCGGTCGTGGTGGCTCTTCCTGGTCAAGTAGCACAAATGACGGAGAAGGCGGACCTGATGATACCAGATGAGAAGGTTGTGCATATTGAGCTCTGCATTGGGCCTATTATATGGTTTTGGTGGAATGAAAAGCCTGACCAGAATTATTGACTGAGGTACTCCGACAAACCATATATCCATGGCTTCGTCAACGTTGGCAATGAATGAGGATGTTGGGAGGATCCGTCTGGGGCTCCTCGTCATTAGGAATCATATAGGGGTTTACCTTCTCTATAGTGTTAACTGAAGCATACCCTTGATAGTCATTTGAATAATCCTCCACCACTAGATGGATTCTGTGGGAATAACTATCTCTGGGGGCATGAAGTCACCGAGAGTATGGGATGACGATGGAATTGATGGGGGACTTTGTTTTCCCTTGTGTCATCGATTCTTTCTCTTCTATGAAGAGGGGGGCTGAGACGTCGATGTAGAAGTAGTGGATACGGATGACACGGTGTCTTATAAAGTCTTAGGTCAATTTTGAAGTGCACACATAATACCATGGGAATGGGATACTGCCTTATAATCCATCTAGTCATCATACTTTTGAGACATGCGGTTAGGAACCTGGCTCCACTCACCTTCATTGTCACTACCACTGTCTGGCTTCACAAATACACACACCACCTATGACAAGGATGTGCCTAACCTAACTATGTTGTTATTAACTTGGTCTTGAATACATTATCTAAACACATAAATATGTTTGAGGGTGTGCCCCAGGATCCTGTGATAGGGGCAATAATTGGGGCGACCAGTGAGATCTTCCTCTTCGGGCCTCCTGCATTTAGGTAAGTGTAGAAGTCCCCGTTCCAAGGAAATTTGGAAATAACCAAGAACCTGAGCCTCATTAAATTATTAGGTTTGATTTATCTTGTCTGAGAATGGGGATCTAGGATCTTGTCCTTGACGAGGTGGTGGAGGATCCTGTTGAGGAGGTGGAACCTAGTTATCTTGCCTAGGTGGTGGTGGAGCGTTATGCTGGGGCGTCTATGTGTTCTAGGGTGGTCAATGTTGGTCTGAAAGCTATGCCTGAGGTGGGGGACCCCTTCAAGGATGTAGAGGTGGATCCAATGGTAACAACTTCAGCTTCCTGTGGGCCTCTATTTGTGCCACCGTGGTGGGCTCAGCCTTAGCGGCCCTTCTCGCAGGAATTATAGGAGGAAACAGACGTGCCTACTTGGCCTGCTATAATGCTTCCTCTAGATGCTGGGCCTTATCAGAGAAGTCTAGAAATCCCCTAGGATAATTCTGAGTAATGAGAGAGGGGACCCATTCAGTTTTGACGTTCTCTACACACATTGTCAGCATTTGTTCCCGAGTCAGTGGATTATTTGGGGAGTAGGTGAGGCCTTTCCACTAGGCGACAAAGTTCGTGACACAATTATCAAGCATCTTCTTGCACTTGAATAGGTCTTAAATACTTGTCTTCTAGGTGGTAGAGCTAAACTGGTAAAAGAAATGTCTATGGAGATCTTCCAAATCGACGACTGACCCAATGGGTATCTGGCTATAATAGAAAAATGCAGGCCCTTCCAATGTTTGTATGAAACACCAGAGTTTGGCAGCCTCTTGTTGAATTTAAGTTCCCATCATGGGTCCAAACCTTGATATGAAGTAGGCCAGATGCTGCAATGGATCACCCATCCCATTAAAAGGAGAAAATGTAGAGTTTCCAAAACCTAGGGGTGCTGGTATATCATCAACCCACGCCAGATATGGATTTCCATCAGGTGGGATTGCTACCTGTTGAGTTCACAATGCCTTGAGGTGAGAAATGAGCATCTCCATCAGATCATCTGGGTGGTGATTAATGTCTAAAAGAGTTTCCTAGACCACCAGTGCGTTGAAAGGCTCTTAAAAATGATAATCAGGCCCAACAGCACATGGAGCGGCTGGTGGGATGACCTGTGGAGCGACTGGGGGAACCTGAGTTGGGTCTCAAAGATTATCGTGCCATTCAGGTGGAGTTGGTGATACATATCGTGCACTTTTGAATATGCTCTAGCTTCTGTCCTGTCTATGTGGGCAGGATGGTAAGGGTCACCTAGGGTAAACTCACTGGGGGAAAGTTGTATCTTCCCCTGTTATCCTGGTCGAGGATCATCGTAGTCTGGTCGCTGCTCTGCAACACGTTTAACAAGGATTTCATTGACCATCTTCTTGTGCTCCACGAGATGTTGGCGTAACCATCTTTTTAGGGATCATCTTCCATCTTTTACACTAAGATAGACAAGTCAAAGGGTTTGATTCCCCAAGGTGATCCTTTCCCTTATTGGGATTCTGGCTGAGGACTAATTCCTCGGTGGTCAAGAGAAGAACCAGTAGATTTATCTACTGTAAAGTAACCCTTCCCAATAGATCCAATCGTTGTAAAACCCCCTTAGGGGTAATTTCTCATCAAGTAGCTCTAGATCATTATCCACCTCTGATGGATCGTCCATGTTAACCATGACTCTACCTAGAGGAATGTACTCAATATCGCCTAGCAAGTTGGGATGAAGCCAAATAGAACTAAAATAGAGGGCAGTATACTTCTACCAACCACGAACCTGATCATGGGGGGGGGGAGCCTCCTTGACAATCCCTTGGAGCACTTTAATGCTATGAATGCATCGTTGCTGGAGGGTCTAGTGGAGACCGGGTGACTCAGGGTGCTGGGCCATAGTGAGCGTATCCAAGTCGACCATACAGAATTTTTGGTCAATATATTCACAGTTTTCCTAAATCATGGGATAAGACACTCATTGATAATGAAGACAAAAGTGTGTCACCCAGAGGGTTTGGAGAAAGCATGCAACTTCCTCCTGGTTAAGCGATTCTGGCGCACTGAAGTTTTTCGTTGCGATTGGCCAGAACATCTCTGGGAAATGGTCCGCTACAAGGATGTCCCAAAATCCTTTTGGCTCAGACTCGGGATCTAGCCCTTGGTTTCCCCACTCATCGACTGGGGGTGGCTACAGTACCAAAAATGACATTGAAGCAAACCACTAAGATAGTAGACCGGTCGATGGAGAATACATCGAAAGAGATGACAAGCCGCCACATCTTGGGCTATCCTACAATGAATGCGATGACTGAGCCACTACATCTCAGAAATATGGTCTAGTGAACAAGGATTCTGGAATAGGGTCTGTAGTCACTGATGGTGGGCCATGCTGTTGTTCATACTTTACCAGTCCCCGAAATAACTCTCCATGATCTCTGGTTGAGGTAGAGAATAACCCTATTGATGATAGAGAGGATTGCACAGCCAGGCCTTGGGAAGGGTCCAAATCTTCCTCCTCCTAGATGTATCTCCGGAGGGAGGTGGGAATCTGGTGGACCTCAAATTCTAGAAGGATGAGGCTAATAATCCTTGTTCCTACCTCAACCCTCGACATAGAGGATTGAGGCAAGGGTTCCATTGCCTAATCTCATTCCGCCTCAAAATACGAGAAGCAGAAAATTTTGATTACGGTTTGATTCTTCTCAGTGTTCTTTTCATGGCATCGACGACCTTCCCTCCTGCCCCAGGATGGATCTTCAGGACAGGGTAGATTTCTGGCTCAAGGTGAACCTTCGGCTGAATTGATTTTGGGGCAGAGAGGACTTCCACCTGGGTGAGATGGGGTGTGAGGAGCACCTGAAAAAATGTAAAAGGGAACATGGAGAGGACCTCCATGTCTGCTGGATGACACACGGAGTGAGTCTCTGTGGGAAGTACTGGAGTAGGTAGGACCTCCACTTGAGCTGGTAGGATCATGAGTAGGGCCTCCATGCTTGTTTCCTTTTTCATCAATAGTATGAGTAAGGTCCCTATACTGGTCGATCTGAATATGAGTATGACCTCCATGTTGGGTTCCCATGAAGTGAGGAAAACCTCTGTTTCTCTTATTTTTGGGATGAGGAGGGACTTCGTTGTTTGTTTTAAGGACATGGGGAAGACCCTCACACTAACAGTTGACCTAATGAGTATCATATTCACAATGGTGACTGATAACAGGAGTAATGGCTCCATACCTAAGGTCATGGGTGCAGAAGAGGCTTCCATACTGGGTGTTAATGCTGCGGGGATGACATTTTCCTAGATTGATGGTGGAATGGGGAGGATCTCCACACCTATATTGGGAGAGGCGAGGACTCACGCTCTTATTGGTGGCGGCTTGGGGAGGACCTCTGTACTAGATTCCAATGCAGTGAGTCGGCCCATGACAGGTGCCACCTATGTCGGTGACTAGGAGAGTCGACCTAGCATGCCTTTGGGGTGGTTGAGGCCTTGATCTGGGCCAAGCGTATGAGTGCCCATTCTTGGTATAAATAGGAGAGTGATGGTATTCACCAGCGATGTCACAGTCCATGGTAGTCATTGACGTTGATGCCCCTCGATGAACATTCTACTTAACCTATGCCTGGCACTGGCATTAGGTTAACCGGGCTGGGGCTGGTGGTGCAGGTGCATAACTTACCTACTCCTCATCCCATGAGGCCAGGTGGTGATGATAACACGACCTGGTGGGAGCCCTCCTTGGGAGGCCTTGGAACAGAATTCCAGTCGGGCTGGCTCAGACATCCCCCACCTCATTGGCATAGGGGAGAGAGTCATCGAAGAATTTTGGGGAGAGGATCCTGAAATAGTTATACATTATAGTGGGGAGCAGTGGCTCCTTGTGCAGCCCTTGGGGTCGGCGGTGATGATGAGGCATATAAGCCTTTAGGTCATGTTGGGATATATCTCAAGTTGGGATAGTCCCCTCCTCGTATCTTCAAACAATATCGTTAATTACCCTTATCTAAATGAATTCAGATGGGGAGATGGGGCGTGGAAACCCAACAACTGTGGATGTGAAGGCTTCTATGGGAGAAATGAGGTCTCGCGGAATTACCGTGTTAATGTTTCCCATGCTCGTACGTCAGTGGGTGGGTGGTGATTGATTTCCATTCATGACAGCATGGGTCCTGCAAAGCAAGGAGATTTAACCATTAGTACTGAAATAAGTAAAGCGACATCGAGTGCCCCATCGCTATTCTATCTTCCATGGTTGGTAAGAAGGATCCACGCTGACAACGTCACAGACCAAGATTCCCAATGTTCAACTGCCCCAATTTCTGATGAGTTTCACACTAGGCCCATTATTTTCTTGGCGGGACCTGGCACCAGATAACTAGATCCGGTGACATGCTGATCCACTGATGTCTCAAGCACTACTAATATCTACATTGAGGAGAATAATTTCACATCGGTTTCACCATTTCGGTTTCTGATGATTTCACCGAGGCGCGCATCCATCCATTATAGGACACGCTGTTTGTTTCCCAACATTCCCACTTTCCAAAGGCGGGTGACATCTATCACTTATTTAGGGATGTTTTATCCTTAATCGAAATGGGATAATGGGATGTCAGTTCCTCCTTTTGTGGAATCCTCCTCAAAACTCATTACCTAGTCCAGATCTCCCTCATAGACTAAAGAAGTTATTCGTGAAACTCTTCCCAGTGCCATGTCTTCATGGACGTTGGTTAATTATGCTGCTTCTATCAGAAAATTCCAATGGATCTTGTTAGGTAATCAACCTTTGGTCAGGGGATTAGTCACATTTGACATCGCTGGCGTGTCAGGACACTGCAATACTGATGCTTCTGGGTTTCTTTCCCTTATGATAGGGCTTCTCAAGGGTGCAGAAGATCGAGGAATCCCACATCGAATGTGGAGAATTTTGTGCCGTAGGCATGTCTCTGAGGTTTTTCTCATCTTCCCATGTTTAACACATTGTATGTCGCGAGTTTAAAAACTAGCAGAGATGGATCAGACTAATTAGAACCTTGATAAGAGTGAATCAGATGGGTGCAGCCATGTGAAGGAACACCGATGTCGGGGCTAACGCATGGTTAGTTACCTAATTACTACTATGATTAGCAAGAAAGTGGGTGACATGATCTCACCGGGATGTGGCGGCCTAAGTAATAATCAAGATGGATATGGATTGTTGAGAGTGGATGGAAAATGAGATGGAACCGACATTAGGATGACAGTGATATTGGGATTGAGACTCAAAGAGACTTTCTACGTATCCCCATGATGGGGAATCAAAGTCTATGTAGTTCAGTGGGGCGATGAGACACCTTAGGTGGCGACCCGCGAGAATGGATGCATGGATGAGAATTAGAGGAAGTGAAACCTGCGGGTTGGGGAATGACCCTCGTAAAACACAGAGGCTCAAGGGAGAGACCAGGATGAGGCATGGGTGATAGGATTGAACCTCAGGGAGGCTTCATATATATCCCTGAGGCAGGGAATTAAAGTCCATGTAGTCCAAGAGGGCATGGAATCAGGGTGTGTGTAGAGGAAAGAGACCCGACGACATGTTGGGGATTATACGTGGTTAGAATCCCGGGCTGGTCTGACGCCACAGGGGCAGACTAGAGATGTGGGTCCCAATGAAGGGGACTACAATGAATTATTATCGAGTATAGACTACAACGACTTTCCACTGGATGGGGCTATAATGGATTACCGCTGATTGGGTTTGACAACATCTTACCACTGACTGGGGTTCCAACGGCTTACTACTGATTGGGATTGGACCTCAAGGAGGTTTTCTACATACCCTGTCTAAGAGACAAGGATCAAAACCACATATTTCAGTATGAGCTTGGGGTTTTCACGCTAAGGCGGCCCAAGTTGGTCTGACTCCTGGGGGAAGGACTGGAGATGTGGGTCCCAAAAAAGGGGACACTGAATTTTTTCAGAGATTGGGGTTGGACCTCAGGGAGGCTTACTATGTACCATGTCTAGCAGATAGGGATCCAACCCATGTAGTTCTAAATAATACATTTTAACGTCATGTGGGACAAGGGGTGAACCGACATGAAGTTCTCGGGACCGATGGGTGTTGGGCTTGAACCTCATGGAGGCTTCCTACATACCATGCTTGGAAAGGGGTAAGGATCAAAGTCCAAATAGTTATAAAGGGAGGATATAGTTTAAAGTCATGAGGGACGAAGGTGAACCAACATGAAGGGGTCAGAACAAGTAGGTGTTGGGCTTGAACCTTAGGGATGCTTCCTACATACCTTTCTCGGAAAGGGGAAAGGATAAAAGTCTACATAGTTCATAAGGGAGGATATATTTTAATGTCATGAGGGATGAAGTTGAACCGATTTGAAGGGGTCAAAACAAGTAGGTGTTGGGATTGAACCTCATGGAGGCTTCCTACATACCTTGCTTGGAAAGGGGAAAGGATCAAAGTCCATGTAGTTTGGAAGGATTACTTGGGGATTACGCTCTACGGTCGACCAAGAAGGATGCCATGGTCTATGCTTACTCTAAGACCACATGAGTCATGCTCGGTGTGAAAAACAAGAGGTAGCAAAGACCTGACGATCACATCACAAAAGGTGCATCTGCGAAAAGTGGAGTAGGGATTACATGTGGTTAGTGGACCAAAGAGGAAAAAAAGGTCTTGTACGTGGTTAACATCCCAAAGAGGAAACATGGTCTTATGCATGGTTAGAAACCCAAAGATGAAATAGAGGATTATGTGTGGTTAGTTTTCCAGGGAGATGGAGATTGGGACTTACTCCAGGATGGAGGCCTGATAGAAACAAATCCCTAAGGGAGAGGGATGATATAACGAAGGTCCCTGTGCCCATATATCCTCTAGTATTTGGAACAGAAGAAGAGAGGAGGTGTATGGGTTCTACCTCCCACAAGAAAGGATAGGGGTTTACACTAATATGGTTTCCCTTCCCTGCAGACAGGTGTCGCTCCAACAGAGAGGATCTCATTCCATGCAAGGAAGATCTCACTCCCACGGAGATGAGTGGACATAGAGAATGTCTGAGATGAGGCACCCCACATATGATGCATAGGGAAAGGCTATCGTTTAAAGTCATGTACTGAGGATGATGGTGCTTGTAATTTTAATTTCATGCAGCTCGGATGATGCAGGTTCACTCTACTCCCCCTAGGACTTACATAACTGATACCTACCCACCCTTGGGGAAGGGAAGACATCATCAATTCCGTGGTGAGCCAATGTTATAGAGTGATCCAATTAGGGTCCCACGTTAGCATGGATATGAAAATAAGCAATATCCATTAGTGTTCCTATGCGAAGAAGCATAAGGCAATGTAACGTAACATGAAGCATCACCCAAGGGACCTTGAAATCACTTTGTACAAATCTGGAGGGTCGTATGGGAGAAAGGTGTGTGACACATGCATGTTACACATAAGAGGGGATCAGACTTGGTACCTTAGGGTAAGGACGCTACATGGAGCATACAAGGAGGGATTCGTGTAATATGAGAGGCTACACGCAAGATGGAACAGCTGCGTGAAAACAGAATGGATGCACAAAAAATAGGTCTGATGCATGGGGGAACTTGTGTGCAAGAGGGATCTTTTGCACAAAAATTCCTTAGAGTAAAATGAAATAGATGAGTATCAATCATAAGAGGTCCCACCCAATGGAGGACCCTTGGGGGACATGTCGCGCAAGATCCAATACTTTGAGGCCATAATGTATTTCGTGTGGTTAAAGAAGAGGTGTATTTTGTGCAGTAGAGCATATTTTCTTCTTCTGTCACTGTCCCTGAAGGGGGGGGGGGTATGCTTCAGTTTATAGCTGAAATCCTCAAAGGTGGTGCATAAGAAGGGTTGCGTACAAGCGACCGTTTGCGTCTCATTGGGCGTGGAATGGTTTGCGTGCCTAGGGGTATCATGCGCGTTGGACTCTTTTCCTCCACACCCTTTCCTGGTATAATTTTTGATAAGGTCTCCGCAAAAGGGTTCATTTGATGTCGCATTAGGAGGGAAAGGGTTTTCACACTGCAGGAAATCTTGCGCGCACACCTGGACTCTTGTGTGCCAGTGCCTTGGCGAGTTTGAAGTGGTTCGCCACTGAATCCTTCATTTAACGTCGCATTGGGCATGAAAGGGTTTGCGCGTTGTGGGGAATCTTGCGAACATCCCACCATTCTTGCACGTAACTCCTTCTCACGTCGTGGAATAATCCATTCATTCCCAATATGCCTTTGGTTTCTTTAAAATATCCCAATCATGTCCCTATCTAAAATATGGCATCAAAACTCCCCCTTTAATAAATTTCAACCTCACAATGTTTTCTTGGAAATCAAAGGTTTTTCATTTGAAAATTCCTTTGTGGAAACCCATATCATATCAGGGGATGATAAAAATTCCCCTTTAAATGAGAGAAAGGTATGTATAGAGGTCATATATAATAACACATAACTAGGTTTCAAAATAAGAGAATATAGGTGGGATGTGAAAATAAGGATATGGAAGGAAAACCTAACTCTTGAGGACTCATATAGAGTGAATGTCATGATAAAATTAACCATCACAAAATTGTAAATTTGTGATGGGTTAAAAGACCTTCAATTTATTAGTAATAAAATTAATTGGATAACATTTTTATTTCAAGGACCTTTTACTAAAGTCAAGGTATCCTTTTAAAATCTAAATAAAACACTTAATAAAATAAAAATACATGATTTATTTCTATGTTGTAATAATAATATCATCCTTTGGTTATGATTAGTCTATTCCCATATGATCTCTTACTCTAATAAATGGATATTTGAGATGAATTTTATATGATTGAAGAAATTTTAATCGAATCATAAGACTCATAAGTAATTCCTCCAACCTCTAAATATTTACCAAAACCAAAATGGTTAGAATAGGATATGTTAAATCATACTTTATCCTCAAACAAAAATATCCAAATCTTCAACTTAATCCATTCAACAAGTATTTAACCTTAAGTCTCATACAAATTATTACCGACCATATTCAAAACACAAAATAAATTTAATCTCATATCTTTCCATGAGAAACATAACAATAATTTTAATTACTCGCAATTTACCATACCAAAATATATATACCTTGATCTTATATTGTCCAAGGTATATTAATAAATTCTCAAAAGGTCATAATCATATATGCTTCTAAAAGTTAATTCACCCATTATTATTTAAATTAGCTCTTATTATTGAACTGATAGATAATCATAGGATGATGATGAATAAAATACCATCTCTTTATTCAAGAAATATATATGGAATATATTTAGGGAGGGTTAATCAGTGCTCAAAATCACATAAAACTTCACTTAAGGGTAAAATTTTCTTATGTATTATTCATAAAACCATAAAATTGGAATAAAACTTTCTAGAGTGGAGGATACATGTGCCATAACTATCAATATTCTCTTTAACTACTGTAATTTTACAGGTTTTCCCCTTTTCCTTTAACTTCAGAGGTTGTTACGTCTTGCTATCTTTAATAACCCTAGGATTAAGGCATTTGTTCCCATAGTTCCCAAACTTGTGGAATTTATAGAACAAAAGTGTGAGTGCCTCATTTTTTGAGTTCTATCTCTATTAATTTCATTTACCAACATATTTACATCACTATAACACTCTTTTTCTCAATGGTCAATCTTCCCACACTTGAAGTATTTTATTTTTTTTCTCTGATATATTCACCTGAGTGATCCTTTCCATATTTTTGGAAATTCGGTGGTTGAAAACTTTTATTCCCTCCATGTGGAAAACCACTAGTGTTTCCATAAAGCTCCACCTTACTTTTCTTATCACAAAAAAGTTGATTTTTTCCTACTTTAATTTCCAATTTTAGTGTACATTGAACGATTTCTTCAGAACTTCCAAAGTCCCTTATGGATAATTATTTTCAAGGACCCGGTTTCAATACGCTAAAGAATAGATCAATTTTTCTTTCAGGGATAATGATGAAAATTGAATCATACCTTGAAAGTCTTGTAAACGTTTCCTCATATTTTCTAATGGATTCATCATCTATCTAATTAATATTATGAAATTACTTCTCCAGTTTTGTATGAATAATACGAGGGAAGTATTTTCTGAAAAATATTCCCTTAAAACCATTCCATCAAATAAATCTAATTTATTATTCTTTCCTCATATTCTGAATAATATTCCATCATTGATCTACTTCACCTTCAAAACAATAAATGTTTAGAATTTTTTTTATGGCATGAGTACTAAAGAATGGAAAATATCTTTTCCATCACATTGATCCACTTATTAGAAACTAGTGTATCAGAATAACCATAGAAGGATGGTGGTTGTTGTTTTATAAAATATTCAATAACATTTTTCTCCCTCCTTGGTGCATACAGAAGTTCAACATGATCATCATTTCCACCAATATCTTGAGAGAGTTGAGTGAGAATAGTCACAAAATATTTCATCCTAGGTCTTAAGACATTTTATTTCTCATGAGGATGGTCGTTGAATTGTCCACCATATTCATTGTTAACATGATTCATTATGGTTCCATCCATTGAATAAAACAACAAATCATTGTGTGAGAAATAATAATCATGGTAAAAAACCATATAATCATGAAACATTGTTCATTGGATGTTTAAATTAGGAACCATTATTTTCAATCTATTACACCTTAGGTTTTACCAAATTCATCCATGATAAAAAAGTATGATATTATTTTAATCTTATACCTATCCCTAGGGTTCATAATAAAGTTTTATCATCCAAGTTTATAAAGGTTTACTAAACCATACACTGATACCAACTATAAATACCCAAAAGTTTCATATATAGTTATTATGTATAAGTATATGAACATTCATTATATAAAATTTTAATCTATGCTAGAATCGTATAGGTCTAGTGAATTTGGAAACATAGACACACAAAAAATTGGTTCATAAAAGATCTATATGATCTCCCACTAAGTTATTCATAACTAGAAACCTTCTTAAACACATCATTTATAAAACATTTCTCTATAATCTAGGGAATGGAAACATAAGAAAGGGTGATATCATAATCTCAGTAATGGTAAACAAGAGATATTTCAATAATCACATTAAAATAACATGACCATAAGGGTTTGAGATCACGAGCACAACATTTTAAATATATAACATGTATATCATGGATCATAATCCTAAGTCATGGAATAAATATTTGAAGTTCATAAGGCATGAAATAATTGTATAAACATAAATTTATAACATTGTGAACATGTATAAATAGAAATAGGTTCACTAATTAAGTTAAGGACATAAAATAAAGATTTGAAGAGAATATTCTTTTTTGAAGAATGAAATGGCATTAATAAAAATTGAGTGATTAATCACTAAGTAGTTATATTGAGTAGAGAATTTGTATATAATTTATAAATTATTTAATCCTATTCATAACCTCCAATTTAATAGCTAGATAATAATAATAAATAATTATATTTTAAATAGTATATTGTGATTCACTTAAACTCACAGTTGCATGTAACATAAGCTATTAAAGAACTTAAATATATTTGAAAGAAAATTTTCATAAAATATAGGGTTGTTACATTTTTTGTGGGAAAACATAAAGAAAAATATTCCAGAATATGTATATTGGTACTTGGTATGTCATTAGGTTAAGGTGGATAGATATAAGTCTAACAAGATGTTATAACTATTACCCATATCAAAATGAAAATGGGAAAACGTCACCATGGATTTTTTCATCAGACTCCCCAAAACATATAAATTAAATAAAATTATTTGGGTGGTAGTATATCACTTTACAAATTTAACACAATCCATTTCTATTAGAGAATATTTTTATCTTCATCGGATTTAGAGAATATACATTAAGAAAGTTGTATGGTTGTATAGAGTACCACCTTCTATTGTATTTGATCAGGATCTGAGGTTTACCTAGAAGTTCTAGAAAATTATTCAACATGATTTGGGTATATATTTGAACTTTATTATTAACTATCACCCTTAAAATGTTTTTTAGTTTTAGAGTTCCATTCAAACCCTTTAATATATGTTGAGGTCTCATTCTATCAATTTCAAAGGTGGTTGGGATCAACACCTTCCTCTTATTGAATTCTCATACAAAAATAACTTTCACTCAAGAATTTAGATAGATCGTTATAAATACCTCTATGGTAAGTAGTTTAAAAATCCAATTTTCTGGGATTAATTTAGAGAAAGAAATATATTTTTACCTTATCTAGCTAGAGAACTTCCATATAAAGTTATATCCATTAAGTAGCACATCAAGGTAGCTCATAGTCAATAGAAAAGTAGTGCTAACAATTGTTAGTGAGATATAGAATTCAAATTTGTTGAGAAGGTATTCATATTAATTTCATAGTAGAAGAAATTTATGAGATTATAAAATAAGGGAAATCCAAACTTGAGGTATATTGGACACTTAAATATTCTTGATCAATTAGGGACGGTAGTGTATCGCTTGGTGCTTCCACCAAACCTCTATCAAGTTCATAGTGTGTTCCATGTACATCTCATGAGGAAATGAATACTTAATCCTTAAAATGTACTAAACTTAGAGGTAATACCACTATATCATGATATTTATTATGAATAATAACTGGTATGAATATTTTTAATAGAGATAAAGTACTACGAAACAAGACTACTCACAAGGTTAAAATTATTTATAGGAATTAGAAATTTGAAGAAGTTACTTGGGAGCCAGAGGATGTTATAAAACAATGATATCCTAATTTTTTTGTATCATATTGACATGATTTGGGGGGATAAATTCGTTTTAATGGAGGTATAATGTAACACCCTTATATTTAATTATATATTTCTTTTCAAATAAATTTTAATTTATTTGATAGATTACGATACATGAAACCCTAAGTCTAAATGAACCGTAATATAATATGCCATTATAACCTAGATATAAAATTGGAGTGTATCAATAGGAATAAATAAATTGTGAAAAAATGGTTTAAATATGTATAATATGAATTCATTTGTTATCAATTTATTAGAAATGAAAATAAAAATCATTTGAAAATAAAGTATATATATTTCTGGAAAAGTTTTTTATACACATAATGTGTTTTTATCTTAATAAATCAATTAAATTACTATTGGTGAATAATTTTAATTAAATTAGGATATTATATATTCAATAAAATTCTTTACTATTCATATATTGTTTTTTCTAGGCATGGGATAAGAATAAATCTAGTTTTATGCTTAAAAATGATTTTTTTATAAAAAATCAATTTTCATCGAATTTTGATCACTTATTTTAAAATTAATTTCTTCTATTTATAGAAATTGAATTTTTAAAAATCGATTCCATATTCAGAATCAGGAAGTACAAATTTGGTAAATAGTTCTCTTTAATTTTTTGGCATTATGAATAGTAATTGTGGTAAAATTTATCACCTTTCTAAAGGGTAAATTGAGTTAACCTAGGATAAAACCAAAAGTTAAGGTCACCATTTTCAAATTAATTATTATTATTTGAATTTAATTTTAATCTTATAAACTTATTCTCAAAATTTAATTGTTTGAGGGACACTAATCTATGAAAATGACATATATAATATCTAAATCAAGGAAATATACAAAATGTCACTCTATTTTTAATATATCTTATGTGTTCACATACGGATAGAAGAATATTGTGAAAAAATATTAATGGTTATTTTTATAATAATGAAATTATTAACTTGATGGTAATTTATTTATAATTTTTGATAATTATATAATCACCTTAAATACTTACACAACACTGACACTATATTTCTTCAATTAATAAAATAAATAAAATAGATGATTTTAAAAATATTATAAGTAATATAATTTGAGTGAGTTATTGTGTTCCATGAATTTTATTTATGAATATAGCATATTATTTTTATTTTAAATGAATATATTTGAATTCCATCTTTATCTTGGCATCTTTAAAGTCAAATTAAATGAATAGTTCTAAAATTGATATTATTGATATTTTATAATAAATAATAATTTATTAAATGGTTAAAATTAATAAATTTTTATATTTATTCAATTTAATCTAATATTATTGAAAGTATCATCCATGGTCCATTTATGAGTCAATTTCTATTAATGGAAACATTTTAAACCCTTTATGATTTAAATTGTTGTTACCATAATTATGGTTAAAATAGTTTAACAAAAGGGTTAATTGAAAAGATAAGCTTTAAAATACCAAATAAACCTGTTAAAAGTTTATTGGTTGATTTTATTTAAACCACATTATAACTTAAATTATAATCTCTAGAAACATGGAATCATTTTTCTAGATAATTACCTTTTTACATTTTAATCTTTTAAGAAATTTCAAGAGTGCTCCTCCCCTCACTTATAAAAGGGCACACATACTCTCTCTTATCTACACCACTTGGAGCCATATATCTCAAAGAAAACCTTCCAAATTATTTTATCAACATAATTTTACACATTAAAGTGGTTCTAGAATTCCCAAAAGACTCACCCTATAATCCTTAATAGGATATCTAAAGAAGTTCTTTCAAAGAAGAGGTAATCACCTTAACCAATCACTTTACTTTTTAATTATTCTATTAAATCCTATAAATAATTGGTATTTATCATAAACAATAAATTATTTATTATAAATATAAAAATTTATTATTATTATTATTATGAATCTACCATTATACACCATTTTTTCCAACAAATGGTAAGTGAAAGTATCGCTCGGGTGTACGTAAAAATTACCGTCTCAACATAGCGATACAATTTATTTTTCATCACCATGTTTTGTGGATGTTTATTATGATTATTTTAATATTTATATAATATATTTATTAAATAATTATTCTTCTAGTAGGATAATATCATATATACATTATTACCTTCTAATCTGTTGGAAAACGACATCGTCACTCATGCGTACATGTGGATTACCACCTCCACAAAGTGACGCGATTCATTCTTCATTTCGAATTTATATGGATAGTAATAAGGATGAGTTTTATGAATATATATGATGTATATTATATAATAATTATTATTTAAAGGTGAATAACTATTTAACTTTCTTTTGTTCCATCTGTTGAAAAGTGAAAACATCGTTCATGCATACGTACGGTCTACCATCTCCTTGAATAGTGTAATTTATTTTTTTTATATCCACCTTATATGGATGAATATATATATATAATTAATGTATATTATATTTATATATTTATTAAAATTAAGGAGATAATGTAACCATGATCAAATTACAATGACTAGAACTACCAAACTAAAATTCCCATGAAAAAATAAAACATTTAACACCAAAAACGATGATTTTAATAAGGATTTATTAATAAATGGGTGTAGAAATGTTATAATAGGATTATATATGATATTTTAAGTATGTATATGACTTAGTTATATAATTATGATAAATTTATATTTATTATACATGTTATCCAAAATCCATTTAGAATTTTGGTTGTTGTGTTTATTGAAAAAATTTAGATAGAAGTATTTTGGTGAAAGGGACACATTGAAATCTATGGGATATGTTGTAGCCTTCGTTTTTGTGCTATAAAAAGAATAAAAAACAAGCTATATCCATCCAATCCATCTAAAAAACACTCATTTGGGAGGATTCTCAACCATTTAGGGGAACTAGATAGGCTAGTTAGAAACCAGTGAAACCAATGAGGAAGGCGAGAGAATATGATGGTCGATGTGCACAAGGAGAAGTGGTATGCACCATAGGGGTTCTAGTGTAGAGAATATGGTTCATGGTGTAGGGTGGTACCATATAAATGGTCGGGATAAGACCCCGTTACACACATATGTCAAGTCAATGGATCGAGTTATGTTATATTTTGTGAGAAAATCATATTCATTTTGAATGTGGGACTTAGAAGTTTTCACACTATGGAAAAACCAAGATGACCACAATGCAGCATATGGTTGAACAGTTTTTAGTGCTATTAGAAATTTGGAGGTGTTTATGTCATATATAGTAATTGTGATATGGGGGGTCTGGAATTGGTGGAAGTAATTTTTTTGGGATTTCTAATCCTATAGGAGGATATACCATAACATCAGTGTCCACACCATAATCAGTTTATTGTGGAGTAGTAATGAGGAGTCCATGCCATAAATCATGTAGTATTATGAGAATTTATTTCTCCAGGAGAAGTGGATCTAGTCAAAAATGGGTCTCCACACCATAATGTATTATACCAAAACACATAGAGAATTTATTATGTCATGTCTACACTATTGAAACTACAACCACGCTATAAAAAGTGCATAATTGAAGGTGCTACTCCATAATACCTAACATCATTATAAAACCAAATATTTTTATATAAATCAGTCAAAGGGTGTTATGAGTTGGAATATTTTGTAGTTAATTTAAAATTAATGGTGTAGGATAACCCCATTAATTTTAGGGGAAATTTATCATGATATTGGAGAGAGGAGGATCTATCCTATTCTTTTGATTTATTTGAAAAGGGTGAATATGATACCATAGAAAACCAATAGAATATTCACAGAGAAAATAGAGCCAGAAGTAAGAGAAGTTCTGTGGAATATTTCACTAGGTTTTTTTATATTTCAAATAAAATTTATAAGGTTGAAGATAGAATTACAAGAGGCTCATACTCATTATAAATTGAAATTATCATGATGAAGAGAAACAAAAATGTTGGTGTATTTTTATATATTCATTATGTGAATAAGAAATATTCAATAAATAGAGTAGTGAGTTCATTTTTGTTGGCTCCAAAAATATGTGCAGAGGAAAAGGATGCGGAGTGAAAGATGGAAACAAAGAGGCTGCCTCACGAAGACCAATCGCAGAGCCCCATAGCACTGCGGCTGGTGCAAAGTGCCCCCCCTTGAATCCATTTCAGAGCAAGGAGGTGAGGGGATTCGTGATCCGATTGAAGTTTGTGAAGCCGCCACGAAGCAAGGAGGTGGGAGGCTCCATGATCCGATTGAAGTTTGTGAAGCCTCCGCGGAGCAAGGATGTGGGAGGCTCCGCAATCCGATTAAAGTTTTTGAAGCTTCTGCATTGCAAGGAGGTGAGAGGTTCTGCAGTTACAACCAAGTTCCACATAGATTTATGTTGAGCGATCCCTACTTCGCAGCTCATATTGCCTATAACCACCGAACTCCCCTCGATCCCAAAGGATGGATCCTCCAACCTTTTTTCTTCTTAGCTCTCAAATTGTGAAGCAATTTCTGCTCTCCAAAACATTATCTCTTCAAGGTACTTGAGCATCCCTAATGACCTTTTCCTTGGGATTCCCTTTGCAGAGTCCATGGGCCATCGCAAAGAAATGGGAACCACAAGGGGAATCAAGTCTTTGTGGAGCACTTATGCTTCGTGAAGTACCCTCCATGCACATGTAACCCACATGCTAAGGTAGGGTCACTATGTTTCGCGAAGCAAACTTCTTCATAGTGCTGCTCTTTGCAAGGCACCCTTGCTTCGTGAAGCACAGCTCCGCAAAAGCCTTTACACTTCACAAAGAACCTATCCCCTATACCTAGGATAGGCCAATTCACTTCACTAAGCATACCTATTCGTGAAGCACCTCCACTACATGGAGAACCAGAGCTTCACGAGGCCTCTTCCTGTGAACCCCTTTGCTCTTCACCCCCTTTTCCCATGAGACCCTCCAGGTTTAGACGAAGTGATTTCAAAGTCCCTTGGTTGGTGTTTCATTTTGTGTTTCTTCGCCTCATGCTTCTTATCATAGGAACGCTAAAAACTATTTCTTCTTCGCATTCCAACGCTAACGTGGGCCCCTCAGTGGATCACTTCACGACACCCCCTCACAATGGAATTGTTGACGCCTTACCTTCCCCAAGGGTAGGAGGGTATCAATTATGTATGTCCTAGGGGTGTGGAGTGAACTCACCTCATCTGAGATGTAGGACATTAAACTGCCAAGAACCATCGTCCTCACCACATGATGTTAAACTGCGACCTCTCCCCATGCATCATATGTGGGGTGCTCCATCTCAAACATTTTCTATGCCCGCTCGTCTCCGCGGGAGTGATATCTTCCTCACATGGAATGAGATCTTCTCTGCCAGAGCAGTGCCTCTCCACGGGGAAGGGAAACCATCTTGGTGTAAGCCCCTAGACTTTCTTGTGGGAGACAGTATCCCTGCTCCCCCTCCTCTCTTCCATGCCAAAGACCACATGAGATATGGGCACCATGACTTTTCTTATCCCATCCCTCTCCCATCGGGATTTGTCGCCACCCAAGTCTCCATCCTAAAGTAATACCCACTCCACTTCCCACAGACACAACTTTTGCGACATGATCATCAGGTCTTTGCTGCCTCTTGTTTCTCACATCGATCATGACTCACTTGGGCTTAGAGTAAGTATTGACCATGACATTCCATCTTAGAGTGTAAGCCCCAAACACCATCCCGAACTACATGGACATTGATCCTTTCCAAGGCAAGGTAGGTAGGAAGCCTCCCTGGGGTTCAAGCCCAACACCTATTGGTTCCAACCCCCTTCACATCGGTTCACCAAACACTATCCTAAACTACATGGACTTTGATCCTTGCTAAGGCAAGGTATGTAGGAAGCCTACCTAAGGTTCAATCCCAACACCTATTGGTCCCGAACCCCTTCACATCGGTTCACCAAACACCATCCTGAACTATGTGGACTTTGATCCTTGACCAGGTAAGGTACGTAGGAAGCCTCCCTGAGGTTCAATCCCAACACCTATTGGTCATAAACCCCTTAACGTCGGTTCACCAAACACCATCCCAACCTACATGGAATTTGATCCTTTCCAAGGAAAGGTATATAAGAACCTCCCTGAGGTTCGAACCCAACACCTATTGTTCCTAACCCCCTTCACGTCGGTTCACAAACACCCCTTTTGAACTATGTGGAATTTTATCCTTGGCAAGGCAAGGTACGTAGAAAGCCTCCCCGAGGTTCAAGCCCAACACTCATCGGTCCCGATCACTTCACGTCGGTCCACCCCCATCTTGAATGACATTAAACTATACGCCACTTTCTTGTCCCACATGGAACTAAACTATCCTCCAATCGATGGTAATCTGTTATATCCCCCAACCAGTGGTAAGCCATTTTGTACCCTGATTTACTGTAATTAGTTATCAACCCCAACCAGCGGTAAGCCATTGCAGTCAGCAATCGACAATAAGTCATCGTAGTCCCATTTGTTGGGACCCACATCTCTGGTCCATCCCTAATTGTCAGACCAACCCGGGTTGCTAACCTTGCATAAGCCGCAGTATATCATCAGGTCACTGTCCTCTGCGTACACACCGATTCTATGCCCCCATCTTAAACTACGTGGACTTTGATCCTTGCCAAGGCAAGGTACATTGGAAGCATCCCTGAGTTTCAATCCCATCACCCATGTCTCATCCCAGTCTCTCCCTTGAGCCTATGTGTTTCGGGAAGGTCATGCCCCAACCCAGAGGTTCCACTTCCTCTAGGTCCCATCCACACGGGTCGCCTCCTTAGGTGTCCCATCACCTCACCAAACTACACGGACTCTGATTCCCTGACACAGGGATACATAGAAAGTATCTTCGAGGCTTACGACCAACTTCACCGCCAACCTCGCATTGGCTCCATCTTGCTCTCCATCCAATCTCAATAATCCACATCCATCCTGATTCTTACCTGGGCCGCCACATGTCGGTGAAATCATGTCACCCACTTTCTAGTTGTTCCTAGCATCAGTGTTCCCTCCAAGGGTTTCACCCATCTAATCCACTCTAGTCAGTGTTTCGATTATTATGATCTATCTCTACTAGATGTTAAACTCACGGCATACCCAGTGTTAAAAATGGGAAGTTGAGGAAAACCTCATAGACATGCCTATGGCATATAATTCCCCTCATTTGACGTGGGATGCCTCGGGCTTCTGCACCCTCTAGAAGACCTATCATAAGGGAAATAAACTCAAACATGCTAGTGTTCCAATGTTCAGATATGCTAGCGATGTCCAATATGATTACTCCCCCGAATGAAGGTTTCTTCCCTGACCGGACCCCTTGGAATGTCCTGATAGAAGAAATGTAATTAACTGGCGTACATGAATATATGGAACCGGGAAGAGTTTCACAAACAACATCTTAATCTATAAGGGAGACCTAGAATAGGTGACGAGTTCCAAGGAGGAATCCACGAAATAAGGAACCGACATCCCATCATCCTGTTTTGATCAAGGAGAAAACATCCCTGAACAAGCGATAGATTCTTCCCGCCATTGGAAAGTGGGAATACGGGGAAACAGTCAGTGCGTCATCTGAAACAGACAGATGCGTGCCTCGGTGAAAGTTTCAGAAATAGAAATGGTGAACCCGACATTAATTTATTTTCCACAATGTAGAGATTAGTATCATTTTAGACATCAGCAGACTAGAGTGTCACAAGATCCTATTATCTGGTGCCGGGTCCTACCAAGAAAATAGTGGGTCTGGCGTGAAACTCACCAGAAGTTGGGGCAGTTAAAATGTTCGACATCTCGATTTGTGATGTTGTCAGTGTGGATCCATCTTACCATCCATGGAAGACAGAATGGTGCTGGGGCACCAAGCATTGATTTCCTTATTTCAGCACTAATGGTTTAATCTCCCTTCCTTCAAGAACCTAAGATTCTGTATCAGAAAACCGATCACTGCCCACCTACCAATGCAGGGGCAGGGGAAAAATCATCGTGGAAATCCCACATGGCCTCATTTCCACCATGGTAGCCTCTACGCCCACAACTGCTGGGCTCCCATGCCCCATATACCCATCTGAGTTTGTTCAGAGAAGGGTGATAAACAACGTCATCCGCTGATATGAGGAGGGGATTATCCCGAATCAGAATATGGCCCACCAGGATTTAGATGCATATGCGCCTCATCACCACCACCTCCCCCAAGGGCTGCGTAGGGAGCCACAACTCCCCACTCCGACGCACAACCGTTTCAAGGGACTCTCCCTTGAACGCTTTGATGACTCCCTCCTCCCCTATGCTGATGAGGTAGGGGATGTCTGGGCCAGCCCGGCCAGGATCCTGTTCTAGGGGATCCCAAAGAGGGCCCCCAATAGGCCACATCAGAGCTTCCACCTAGCCCCACGAGCTGAGGAATAGGTAAGTTATGCACCTGCACCGCCAGCCCCAGTCCAGTTGACCCGATGAAGGCGCTGGGCCCAAACTGAGGAGGACACCCACCAAGGGGAATCAACGTCAACAACTACCATGGATTGTGCCACCACCGACATATACCATCATTTCCCAATCGATTCAGAGTAGGGGCATGTAGATTCCTAACCCAAATCAAGGCCCCAACTTCCCCACGGGCTGTCTGGGTCGACTCTCATAGTTTTCGGCGCAGGTAACACCCGCCGAGTGCTGACCCGCGACAACGACACCCATTACGGAGGTCCTCTTCATACTACCACCATTGAGAATGCGGGTCCTCACCACTTCCAAACTCGACTTGGAGGTCCACCCCAAGCCACCTTCAATCTGAATGAGGGTCCTCCCCACGGTAGTGACATGCAGTACAAAATCCTTTTCTCTACTCATGACATCAGATTGGAGTCGTTCCTCCTGCCATAGGACACCAACATGGAGATGTTTCACATCCAGTCAATCTACAACGTGGGGGCCTTCCCCATGTCCTTAAAGCATCCAGTGAAGGTCCTCCTCATCCTAGAAATCAGAGGAGTGAATTTTTGCCTCGCTTCATCAGCACCCATCATAGAGGTCCTACCCATGTTCGACTTGACCAGTACGAGGACCCTCCTCACACTGACGCTGTTAGGGGAAATAACCACGAAGGCCCTACCAATGATCTTACACACTCCAGCTCCTTCCGCGAAGATTCCCTCCACACATCAGGCAGTGGACATGAAGGTCCTCCCAGTGTTACCTTTGATATCTACCCAGGTGATCCTCGCACCCCAGCTCACTCAGGTGGAATTCCTCTTCGCCCCAGTACTAGTTCGGCCGAAAGAACTCCCCAAGACAAAAATCTACCCTACTACAAAGATCCATCCCAGTTCAGGAAGGAAGGTCTTCACCACCATAAAAGGAATTCCAAGAAGATTAAGACCGAGATTAAACCTATATGCTTCTCAGATTTTGAGGCGGAATACGACTAAGCAATGAAACCCTCACCTCGATCCTCCATGTCCGGGGCTAGGGAAAGAATGAGGCGCATCAGCCTCATACTTCTGGAATGTGAAGTCCACTGAATACCTACCTCCATCCAAAAATACATCTAGGAGGATGAAGATTTGGAATCTCCCAAGGGTCTGAAAATGAAATCGCCACCATCATCACCAGGAGTATTCTTTACCTCGATTAGAGATCACATAGAGTTATTCTGGGGACTGATGGTGAATGAGCAACAACATGTTCCACCGCAAAAAGATGTAGTCCCTATGCCAGAAACTGTGGTCACCATCCCATTTTATCATGATGTTGTGGACAAGACACTACACTCTTCGGAGGATAGCCAGAGATGTGGTGGTTTTCAGCCCGCTCGTCGTATTCTCCACTGGCCATCCTACCATCTCAGTGGTCTTCTTCAGTACCACTATCAGTTCCCTAGCCCCCTCAATTTTATGAGTGGGGAAATTATGGGCCATACCCCGAATCCAGGCCAAGGAGCTTGCGAGACATTATTGCCAAAGGCCATTTCTCAGAGATTTTTTGGACTAGCACCAAACATCAGCCCACCGGAAGCACTCACCCAGGAGGAGGTTGGATGCTCTCGCTAGACCCTCTGGGTGACACAATTTATATTCTCCATTAGCGAGTGGCTTGCCCCAAATCCAAGCACATTTTGAAGACATTGGGAAATAATTCCTTCTAGTTGATCTGGCTAAACTCCCCATGGCCTAGTGCCCTGAGTCACCAAGCTGCCAAAGGACCCTCCAACCGAGATGTATTCAGAGCTTTAAAGTGCTCCACAGGATTATCAAGGAGTCTTCCCCCCACATGCAGATCTATGGTTGGGGTCAGTATTCTTCCCTCCACTTCAGTTCTATCCAGATCCAGCTTGACTTTCCAGGCGATATTGAGTAAATTCCTCCATGAAGATTTTCGGTTAACATGGACAATCTATCAGAGGAAGAGATGGAGACAAAACTCCATGGAAAAAACTTACCCCCGGGGGGGGGGGGGGTGCCATAACTTTTAGACCCATTCAGAAGGGTTAATCTCCATCAGAGAAATCTACTGGGTCTTCCCGTACCCACTGAGGCATTGGACCTCAGCCATAATCGCAACAAGGGTAAAGAGAACCTTAGAGCTGTCAAACCCTCCGACCCATCTGGATCAGTACAAAAGATGGAGGACGATCCCAAGAAATCCGTGTTGTTTCAACAACTAATGGAGCATAAGAATATGTTCGATGACGTCATTGTTGATTGTGCAACATAGCGACAGCCAGACTATGGTGATCCTCAGCCAGGGCAGTAGGGGCAGGCACAACTTCCCCCCGACGAATTGCCTCCAGGTGACCCTAACCATGACACCCACACAGATAGGGTTGAGGTGGGAACTTACAGAAAGAGGGTGAAATATGTGTCACCAAATCCACTAGAGTGGTGAGATAATCCCCAGGAGCCACCTCAGGTTCCCCCATTCACTCGGTAGGTCATCCCAGCAGCCGATCCATGAGTCGCTGGGCTTTCTAATCATGTTGAAGAACCCGCCAATGCATTGGTGGTCAGAGATCCCCGTCAATATAGAAACACCTACCTAGATGATCCCACGACGGTGCTCATTTCCCACATTGAGGGATTGGAAATGTGACAGGTGGCCATCCTGCTTGATGGAAAGATGTGTTCGGCGTGGGTGGAAGATATGCCAGCACCCCTGAGTTTCATAAATCCCACATTTCCCCCCTTCAATGGGATGGATGATCCACTACAACATCTGGACCACTTCCTCTCAAGGTATAAACCCATGCTAGGAACTCCAACATAGTAAGAAGCCACCAAACTCCAATGCTTTATACAGACATTGGAAGGGCCTATATTTGTCTGGTACATCCAGCTTCCCATTGGGTCAGTAGCCGGATGGGAAGATCTTTGTAGGAAATTTATTTACCAGTTTAGTTACACTACTCAGAATATGAGTATTGAGGACCTCTTCAATTGCAAGAAGAGGCCTGATGAGTGCATTGCAGACTTTGTCGCTCGGTGGAAAGGGCCCACATACTTATTTGACATGCCACTGACTCAAGAGAAACTGCTGATGATCTATGTGTGGAATTCCAAGACAGAATTGGTCCCATCTCTAATTAACCAGAATTAACCTAGGGGATTTCTAGGATTCTCTGATAAGGCCCAGCTCCTAGAGGAAGCTTTACAGTAGGCCAAAAAGGCACACTCATTACCTCCTGTGATTCCCACGAGAAGGGCCTCCATGGCCGATACCACCACGGTGGCCCAAATAGAGGCCCCCAGGTAGCTAGAATTATAATTGGTGGAGCTGCCTCCTAAGCCTCATAGAGGCCCGCCACCATAGGCGCAACCTCCGGCTTTGCATCGCCCACCATATAATCAGCAGGCTCCCCCGCATAACACGCCGCCACTGCCTAGGCAAGATAACTAGGTCGCACCTCCTCTCCAGGATCCTCCAGCCCCTCGCTAGGGTCAGGATCCTAAAACCCCCTTCCCGAATATATGAAACCAGACCTACTCATTCAACGAGGCTCAGGTACCTGGTTATTTCCGCAGTGCCTTAGAACAGGTGATTGTACAGTATCCTGAATGTATGAGAGCAGAAGAGGCAAATCTCACTAATCACCCCAACTAATTCCCCTATCACTGGATCCTGGAGAAAAACCTCAAACAGTTCTATGTGTTTAAGGATTGGCTTCAAGACCAGGTTGATAAAAATATAGTCAAGTATGGACCAGCTCCAACACATGTGACATGTCTGTTTGTGAAGCCCGATAGCAGCAATGACAGTTAATGTGATTGACATCAGGTTTCTAACCACGGATCTCAGAAGTATGATGACTAGATGGCTCGTAAAATAGTATCCGATGCCCATGGTACTATCTGTGCACGCCAGAATTGACTAAAGCCTTCAGAAGCCACAACTACTACTTCTGCATCGTCATCTCATCCATCCCCTTCTCAGAAGAGCAAGCATCAGTAGCACAAGGGAAAACAAAGTCCCCCACCAATGCTATCATTATCCCATACTCTCGGCGACTTTATTCCCTCAAAGATGGTGATTCTCTCCAAAATCTCTCCATTAGTGGATGATTCTTCAAGTGGCAGTCAAGGGTACGCCTTGGTTAACACTGTAGAGCTAGTAAACCCCCACATGATTTTTGATAGCGAGGAGTGTCAGGAGGATCCTCCCAATGTTCCTAGACGTCGCCAATGTCGACGGAGCCGCGACAATATGGTTCATCGGAGTGCATCAGTCAGTACATCTAGACAGGCTATGCATGACACTAAAACCAGAAAATAGGCCCAGCGCATATCTTAGCATGCTGAGCCTTCCCATCTGGTGTCATGAAGCCCACTTTTGCCACCATTTGTGATTCTTGAGCAAGCAGAACCACCTCAACCGTTCCTAGATGAGTTGTGTTCTACTACAGACCGGTCTCAATCATCTGGACCTCATCCAGTGGTCACCCCATAGGCTTCTACTAGTGAGGAACGAGATATTCCTGACACCATTCAGCCGTCGGTCCAGCCGATAGGGCCCACCATACCTTCTGTCATAGAGAGACCTCCGGTAAGAAGAAGATCATGCCTGGAATGGAAGTATGATATCCTCCAACATCTTTCCAGCATTCCAAAAAGGATCTCCATCCTTGAGTCCCATTGCTTGTCAGCAGATATGTGTGAAGCCCTCGCTGAGGCTTTAAGAATCCCCCTCCCGTTCGAGATGGAGGTAGCAGCCGTAGAAGCCTTCCATGCTGGGGCGGTCAAGCATGCTGAATTCCCAAACATCATCTCATTATATGGATATGATGAAGCCTCTCCCATACTGGGGCACATTCTCCCCCTATACATCACTGTCCAGTTTAATACCACAGAGGCTCGTCACTGTCTTGTGGACATAGGCTCTATGATCAACCTAATCCCGACTCAGACACTACAAAATCTGGGGTTGTACGAGGATGATCTGAGTCCCTCTGACATAAAAATCCAAGGTTATGATAGGAAGAAACATATATCGGTCGGAAATAGTCTTCTAAAAACCCATTTTAGCGGTCTGGTAGCCAGTACTGAGTTCATGGTTGTCTCCCAGGACACCACCTATAATGTGTTAATGGGAAGGCCATGACTCCACCTGCATGCAGTGATTCCTTCATCGTATCAATAGTGCCTCAAGTACTCCATTAATTGTCAAGTGGGCGTGATTCAAGGTGACACGTCTCCCTTTTTCACTTATAAATCCCGCTATCTGGATTTCGACTATTATAAGAGAAAGGACAAGTAGATTCAGGCTAACGAGGTTGAGCATGCTACGACTGTGACCAACCCATGGAAAGATATGGATGATTCCTACATCTTTCCAATCCACCAATTGGAGGCTATAACCCCAGACATGGGACAATGATTATTTGTTTCTAGAATGATGGGGGAGCACATTCCCAAGTCTAAGTGGAACCAAAAGATCTCCTCATACTCCTACATGAATCAGGCTCAGGTGATCCCAGAGCCCCTGCCCCTATAAGGTACAGGGATGTCCGTCCCATGGTAATGGAAATACGACATACTTGCTTGTTTCTTTGGGCTGGGATAAACCAGCACAAGCCGACATGCCACTATTTCTTTGATATCATAAATCTTGTACCCTTGTTCCGAAGAAAAGATGGGATCGGATCGATAGCTTTCATTGTTAGGCTTTCGGAAGCACATGAGTCCCCCTATGTAGTTTCCACTACCGCTTAGGCTGGTACAAGTCTCCCATTGGGATATGTTGAATTAGAGGAAACACCTCCTACCAAGGATCCCTCATATATAATTGAAGATGAGGATTTAGAGGATTATCCTCTCATTTTTGAAGATGGCGTCTCCACCATGGTCAATGGATTAGTACAGGATAACCTCATTAGCGAGGCAGATCCAAAAACAACATTGACCAGTGCCGCTATGCCTCTTGAGGAGCAAAAATAGTATGTGTAATTCCTAAAGCAGCACTGTGATGTATTCTCCTAGAGTTATGACAAGATTCCTAGAAAATACCCTCAGGTAGCCGTCCACCGCCTCGGTCTCCTAGCAAATCACCATGGGTTTAAGCAACCTACCAGAAATATTCACCCTTCTCATGGTGCCATGGTCAAGGCTGAAGATGATAAGCTCATAAAATCCAATTTTTTTAAGGAGGTTCAGTACCCCATATGGATATCCAACATTGTGCTAGTTAGAAAGAAGAACTGACAGATCAAAGTCTACATCAACTTCTGAGATCTCAACTGTAAGTGTCCAAAGGATGATTTTCCCCTTCCTGTGATAGAATTGTTAATCGATGCTATAGCTGGGTTCCATTCCCTCTCCTTCATGGATGGATATTATGGGTATAATCAGATCTAAATGGTTCCCGAGGATGAGGAGTATACGGCCTTCAGGTCACCACAAGGTACTTTCTATTACCAAGTCATGCCCTTCGGTTTAAAGAATGCTGGTGCCACCTATCAGCGGGCTATTCATCCCATATTTAAGATGATCCTCAAGACACTGGTGGAATGCTACATGGATGATCTGGTGGTCAAATCTTGCCAGAGTTAGGACCATCTCAAAGACCTTTAGAAACTGTTCGGCTTCCTCCGTTCTCACCACCTGAAGATGAACCATTGAAGTGTGCCTTTGGGGTCACCTCATAGAATTTTCTTGGCTTCGTTGTCAGATACAAGGTCATTGAGATCGACCCGGAGAAGATCACGACCATAATTAAAATTTATCCCCCATAAAACCTCCAGGATCTTCAAGGATTCCAATGACACTTATCCTACATACGCCGATTCATTGCGAATCTAGCCAGCAAGTGTAATCCCTTTTCCTTGCTCATGAAGAAAGGAATTGTTTATCAGTGGGACAAATAATGTCAGACTAATTTTGAAGAAATCAAGCAGTATCTACTCCATCCTCTGGTCTTAATAACACTTATATCCGAAAAGTCGTTGGTCCTTTATGTGACCACCCTGGAATGATCTCTCAGTGCCCTTCTCACCCAGAAGAACAATGAGGGAATAGAGAATAGTCTCTACTATCTCAGCCGCATGCTCCTCGATACAGAGACTAGATACTCCCCTATTGAGAAGAGATACCTCACTCGGGTATTCACAATATAGAAATTGTGACATTACTTGTAGCACCATGAGGTATAGTTGGTGTCCTGGGGGGATTTGTAGAAGTACATACTGAACCACCCAACATTAATAATCCGTCTAGCTCGGTGGGTAGTGATTCTCTAGTAGTTCGACATCAGGTTTGTTTCTCAGAAGGCTATCAAAGGGAAATCATTGTCAGATTACCTTTATTCTCATCCATCTCCTGTAGACTAGTCTATGGACCTTTATCTTCTTGATGAGTCAATCCTCTCGGTAGACTAATCCATTTTATGCTGGAAAATTCAATTTGATGGTTCTTCCCAACGCCCTACCGACAGAAGGCTCAATGACCCTAAGCTCAATAGAGTAGGCTTGGGAATCTTCTTCATCACCCCACCATAATTCATTCTTCTGTATTCATTCATGTTGTCAAAAGGATGCACCAAAAATATGGCAGAGTATCAGGCTCACATTACTGGCCTCGAGTTGGCCCTCGAGATTGATGTTCCCCACTTTCATGTGAAAGGGGACTCTGAACTAGTCATCAAGCATATCAATGGTGACTATGTCATCAGGAATCCAAATCTCCTACCACTGTTGGAATGTACCCTCCAACTGATGGCCCAGTTCCCATCTTGGACAGAAGTTACTCATGTCCTTCGATCCCAGAATGGTCAGGCTGATGCCTTGGCCAGCCTAGCTGCATCACTTGCAGAGCCTAAACAGGATCATTTGATTATCCACATGGTACACTGGAGAGTCATCGCTCCCGTCACTCCAGATTACAATGACATCCCAAAGGTAAGCCACCTTACCACCGACGCCTCCACGTCAGGACCTCCATGTCCCCTAGATGCAGTGATTGAGGTGACTCTTGACTGGAGATCCTCCTTTGTCGATTACCTCTAAAATGATAATCTCACGGCATATTGAGCAGAGCGTGAGTGAATCCAACACCACACATTACATTTTACCCTCTATAGTGATATTAGTCTTGAGAAGATTCTCTACAAGTTCTGGTTTCATGGAGTTATCCTCCGTTGCATTTGAGGAGTTGAGATTTCTCAAGTCATGCAGGAGGTTCATGCTGGTTCATGCGTGGCTCATTAGACTGGGCCAAAACTATCTCACCCGATTCGAAGGCTGGGATATTTATGGCCCTCCATGATCCGTGACTTCATCGAGTTTTCCAAGAGGATCCATGCGTTCCAAATTCATGCCAACTTTGTGAATCAGCCACCAGAGCTTATCCACACAATCAAGTTCTCTTGGCCCTTTACAATCTGGGGACTCGATGTCGTGGGACTATATCCACCAGCGACATCTTGCCAATGAAGGTTTATCCTAACCAATACAGATTTTTTTCCAACTAGGCAGAATCAATTCCACTCAAGGAGTTCAAGGCCTATTATATCATTGACTTTGTGATCTCCAATTTAATCTACTGTTTTAGATTCCCTCACACTGTCCTCACTGATAATGGCGCCAACTTCCAGGCATCCGAGTTGAAGAAATTGTATGCCAAGTACAATATTCCTTCTAACTATACCTCTCGCTATCACGCGCAAGAAAATGGTAAGATCTTGGATTTCAAAAAAACCCTCTCTAACATTCTGCAGAAAATGGTTGATTAGAACAAGAAGAGTTGGATGAAAAATCTCCCCAATTCCCTCTAGGCTTATTGTACGACAACTCGTAATTCCACACAAGTGACCCCATACTCCCTGGTGTATGGAACATAGGTTGTCCTGCCCATCAAGATTCAGTTTCCTTCACTACGCACAAATGTATACAATTAGAAAGTACCAGATAAAGTAGTTGAAATGCATTTGGATGAATTGGAATCACTCGATGAGAATAGGCTTCATGTCCTGCACAATCTGGAGAGGCATCAGAACAAGATATCTATATCTTTCAACAAGAAAGTTCACCTCCGCTCTTTCATGCAAGGTGACTTGGTGTTGGACTTGAAAACACCAATGATACCTAGATAAAAACCACCCAAGTTGGAGCCATAGTGGGAAGGACCTTACATTATTCACAAGATTTACCCAAATGGTGCATACACCCTAGTTACCATGGATGGAGAGTGTATAACTCCTCCCACCAATGCCAAGTTCATCAAGAAGTACTTTGCCTAAAAAAATGGGTCCTAAATGACCTTAAATTGTCATTCCCCACCTGAAATTAAACTATATGTTGTCACACATGACGTTAAATTGTATGTTGTCCCGCATGACATTAAACTGCATGTCGTCCCATATGACGTTAAACTGTATTTGGTCCAACACAACCTTAAATTGTTATGTCCCACATGACATTAAACTGTATGTCATCCTGCATGATATTAAACTGTATACTATCCCACATGACATTAAACTGTATGTCATCCCGCAAGACGTTAAACTTCATTTCAAGAACTACGTATGGCTTGATTCCCACGGTAGTGGGATACGCAAGAACAATCGGACGCCTTGTCTTGAGTCCAACCCTAGATTCCTCTTTGACTATCCCCCATAGGTATAGTTCTCTTATAAGATCCCACATGGTGTCATGTAGGCCCCTTTGGCCCCACTCATGTTAGGATTACGATGATCTCACCATGTTCCCTTCCGTGTTCTTCTATTCTCCCACATCCTCACCGCACGATGCTAAACTGCATGGCCTTTAAGAACTACATATGGCTTGATTCCCATCCTTATGGGATACATAGGAACTCTTGAAAATTTCATCCATAGGACCATCCCTAAACTTTGGTATATACCCTCAGGTCAAAAAATATAACGTGGTGCCAGATTTTTCTCTCCTTTACGTCGGGTACATCATGACCGCACCATATATATGCCCCTTTCTGAAGATCCTCACCTCTTTCACCATCCTTCTTGACATTAAATTGCACATGCAAATTTATGCATCACACACTCCCTGTACTTGGGACTCCATCATCATTCATATCCAGAAGGGCCCCCAAACTGTATGGATGCTCGACCCTAGGGATCTCCTACCATTACGGGCTAACGTTTTCAAGGGTTTCGAATTACAAGTTGATATAAGTCCCACATTGCAAATATGGTCTGTAGTCGATGATCATTTGTTCATTCTCATTTTAGGTCCCATGATATGGATGTTGTATTTTATACACGGTCAATAGCTATCCTTTTTTGTTCTCACCACCCCATATGTCCCATATATTGGGTGTAGTAATTCATTCTGTCCCTCTATCTCTTCAAACATCAGTTTGTCTCAGGCAGGAGTGTGAGTCCAGCTGTCGTGCCCTTATATACTGGGGAGATCCTTATAACATACCTAAAAGTTATAAAAAACAAATATTATGAGTATTCTTTAACAAAATATTTCTAAAAATGAGAAAAAAAATAAAAAAAATGAAATCAGGCCTTTTTTATATTTAATTCAAATTTACTCAAACAATCTAAACATGTATTAATTTTTCCTTAAAATAAGAAATTTGTAGGGATTAAATCATTTAAATAAAAAATGTAAAAATAATAAATTTATATTCACTATAAATTCCTCTACGCGTAATGATTATATTTCTAGATAAGTAAACATATAAATATTTCCCAAGTACGATTCAAAACACTTGCTAGTGTGAGTTCCTTTTCAAAAAACAAGGCACCCAAACATGTCATGCCTCAATATCCTTCATTCCATTTTCCTCATTATCTATGATAAATTCATTTCCAATTTTCCTATTCTACAATTATCATTACTACCAACCTCCCTATAAATATTTCTCTAATCATATAAATTATGATATTAAAAAAATATTTTTATCTATTCAAATTTGGATAATGATCATCATTGATTTTTTGAGTTTCTCAACATCCAAAGAATAAATCAAGTACTTGTGTTTATCATGAATAATTTAAGTTTTTATCTATGGATAAGGTATGGTAGGTGAAAATATTAACTGGTTTGAGGAAAAATGGGCTGGTTTGACTCTAATTAAATAAAACTGAATGATTTCTATCTTTTATTCATGAATGATATCTTCAATCACTCCATTATTTCAATGGTTCACCTCCAAAAAAATTCATTTCATAGAAGGATCCAACACTTAAAGCTTCAAAAATAATATTTTATTTCACTTTTCTACCTAAAATTACTTTGTATCTTATGTTTTTATTTTTAGATTATATAGATATTATTATTTTGACGGAAGGAATGATTATTTTAGTTTTAAATATTTTTTTTGAATTTCTAGACAAAATTTTATCATATAATGTTCCTTCCAATATTTCCCATATTTTAATTCTTCTCCCCAAAATATATCTAGATAATATAAATCCCATATAAGATTCATGAAATGGTATATTATTCCCAAAAGATCATCCCCTGCACATGAGTTCAACTAGGATCATAAAATTACTTCTAGAACTAGGTGGTTATGGATTTCAATCTTATAATATTAATGATAAATAAGGTCCTTAATATTTGATAGGGGATTACAATGGGGAATATTTAAATGTTATAATTGAATATAAGTCTATTTTGAAAATGTATTTTTAACCAAAAGAATTCCTCACTAAATTTTAATGCATGTTCCTCCATGATCTAAGGTTTTGACTAGAATCACAAAAAGTCATGGTTATTAAATCATGTTATATATTCTCTTAAGAAGTGAGGTCACTATAAATAAGATGTTTAAAATTGTTTAAAATATTCACATGTTAGTGAATTTAATATTTTTTTAGTATTTCATTTCAAGAGATTATAAAATCACTATTATTTTAATGAATTTCCCGAACTATGAATCTAAAATTAAAACTTCATTTCAATATTCATCTAAGTTATGATTCAAGATAAAATAAGATCTCCGAATAAGAATAGGTTCTAAACTAAAAAATGTATTTAAATATTTCATAGAAGGTGATAAAAAAATAAAAAATGAAAATGAAATAGAAAATAATGATAAAGAGAAACACAAAAAATTATAAAATCCTAATTTAATAATGGATGTTCCTCCACCGTACTTATTTTTTTCATTTTCCAAATTGTGAAATAAATCATATGAGAATTTAAAATTGGAATTATAAACATAACACAAATAAATGGTAAATATGGATTCATCCTATCCTCATGTCAACTTAGTAACTTGAATAAGAAGAACCTTATCCTTAAGAGGATATTTCACAATTTCTATGAAAAACATAAATCTATGCACATTAACTATGATTTGAGAATCTTTTCCTAGTTAATTAATCCTTAAAACACTAAATAGAAAAAAATTAGTGACAATAAATATTGTAGAACATTTGTAATGAGATTTACCTGAAAAATAATTATGTCTATAATCAAATATCCACACTTTATCTCTTTATTTAAACAGATTATTTAGGATCAATCCATCATAAAAATATTTAGTCTTCTCCTTATAAATCTTGGAATTTTCATAATTATTGTTTTTTATTTCTACTAACTCTAGAATGAATAATTTCTTTTATTTTTTAGATTCAAATATATTCATATTAAATATTCTGAAATCATACAAGGATTTTTTTCTAACTACGCCGGTAAGTGAGAAGCTCTTCCATACACTAACCTATATAATGAAATTACAATTATAGTTTTATAAGTAGTATGATGATCACAAAGTGAATCATCCAATATCAATATCCAATCATTCCTATTTGGATGACCAATATTCTAAATAATTTTTTTGATTTACCTAATTGATACCTCATTCATGATATTTTTTAAGGTGTTAAGGAGTGTAAACCTAATGATGAATACAACATTTTCTCAAAAAATATTTTGATGCCTTATTACAAAAGTGGGTTCTTTATTCATTGATGATAAATCTAGGAAACTTAAACCACTAAAAGATTTTTTTCTCTTATAAATTTTTACAATGATTTAGTATCATTAGGTATAGTTGGAATAACTTTTACCCACTTGTTTTCATAGTCCATAACTAAAATAATGCAAAGGTAACTAAAATAATTAAGAAATAAGTCCATGAAATCCATTACACAAACACAAAACATATCAAAAAATATGGACTATAATATAATCTCATTTATATTTGAAATATACATTAAAACTAGTAGGTTTTAAATATTCTACATAACTCAATAACATCACTGAAAGTGTTGGGATAAAACAAACCTGAATCATGCATCTTTCTAGATGACCTTTATAGTCGAATGTGGACACTTGAACTCAAAACATGAAAATGTTTTTGCACTAATTATATCTTAGATTCATGAATCCATACCTTAATTATTTTCTCACTTATAGTGTGCCAAAAATATGGGGCTTCCCAAATATACTTTATTGGATCACTCACTAACATAGAAAATTTATTATTAGGAAGCCAATGGGGAATTCAATTAATATTGAAGTAGTATACAAGATCAAAAAACCATGGTCTAAAACTATTTATAATATGAATTTATTTATCTAGAAAGGTTTCGAAAATATATGGGATGATTTGGGGAGTTTACTTAGAACTACAGGTACTATACTCAAATTAGCATCAAATAAGTTCACAAACCCTTCCTATACTTTATCTCCACATACAATTCAGGCTGAAACAAAATACACCTTAACATCCTTGTTTTTTCTTCGTGTTTCCTCATTAAATAGTTGATGTCATAATTTTTTTTGAAGACAATCACATTGGATCCTAGAAAGTAACACATAATTTTTTTGAAGTAAAGATAATGAATATAGGCTACTTATTAGTGGTTGTGTAATTATCTTTTGTATAATCTGATGTCATAGATACATAATCTATAACCTGAGACTTCCTTTGTAATGACTCATAATTTCATCAATGGAATTTCCCTTCTGAATATATAATTTTGTAAAATTTAGTAATATAATATTAAATAAATCTCCACCACCACATGGTAGAACAAAAATAATTTTGTTATATTTATTTTAACATTACATTTAGGGAATAAATATGTCCATAAAAATTGAAGTTTTTTCAATTTGACAGTAAATATAAAATAAGATGATAATAATAATAGAAAACTTGTATCTGCTTGATCCCATAGAGTAGTCTCACTCATGAACAACACTGTATAAAGGAAGCAGAATATCATTAATGAAATATGCATTTCAAAAATGAAAATATATATAATCTTGATACAAAAGTGAAGTGAATTAATAATTAATGAAATATAAGGTATTTATAGGATGTAGGGACCTTATATGATCATTAGAATTCTGAATATTGGAATAGTAATATAACCATTAGGAATAGTAACATAACCATTAGAATAGTAACTTCACCTATGGAAGTGTAAAATAATATTTATGTTTCTCATAAAATGAAAATATGGCATTTTTATATCAATATACATGTAAATAAATCATTTAAAAATGATAAAACAAGTCATCATATTTTTGTAAAAATCCATGTTTTATTTTAATTTTTAAAAATAATATACTTTTTTAAAATAAATTTTATTTTAATTAAATTATTTTATAAAATAATATTATATTTTATTATAATAAAAATATAACTTTATGAGACAAGAAGAAACTTTTCTGAGGGTTTGAAAATTAGTCATAATGTTAAATTTGATATTTTTTGTATGAGAAAAATTTTCATTTATAAATTAAAAATATCATATAGAGAAACATATTATCATAAAACTGATTTTATTTTTGGAATCTACATGTTTAAAATTGGTTTGGTTTACTTTTTCCAAATTTTTCTAAATTAGTTGAATATTTTGTTAATAGTGAAATATGATAGGATATACTATTTAACATTAAATTCTAAATAAAATAATTTTAGATTTATTGATTAAGTAAGAACTAATTATTTTGAACTAACATAAAATAGTTACCATATATAATCACAAAATTCAATACTAAGTATATTCTTTATCCCAAATAAAAAAATAATGATTAAAATATTCAAAAACACACCTCCCCTCCATTATATATATCACCCCTCACAACCCCTTCTCCTCACAGATTATAAGCCTTGGATCTTACAAAAAATCTTCCCAATTATATTCCCATCCCCTCCACCCCATCCTAGTTATATTTGTCTCATCAAAAGTCAAATCCAAGGTTCCATAAGTGGAAGTCCAAGAGGAGACATCAAAAGGAGAAGTTAATACTCGAAACAAAGTCTTTTAATTTTTTGTTCCTCATCATCCCCAAAAAATGCATTAAACATGATATAATTTCTCTAATATAATACATTTTATGAAATGTTATAGTGTTAATGAAATATATATCGTCCATTATCTTTTCTTCTAATCTTATTCTAACAATGAAAACATCGCTCGTATTATGTCAGTTCACTGACATTGTTAATGATGAGTTTTTGTTCCCTATTACCTAATTCATGGGTGGTTTAAATTCATATTTAATTGTTAAAAATGGTCTAAATATGTATATTATACATTTTATGAAATTATTTCATAAATATATGCTTATAATATTAAATAAAATTAAACTAGTTTTTGATGGTCAGTAAAACTGCAAAAATAAACTTACAATATAACATTAACATCTTACTTAATGAATAATCCATATGTTGGAACATATATGGATAAATGGAGCCATTTATATTTCTATAAGGTCACTAATACTATTTCATTTTACTTAGAGTTTTATTACAATTTCAAACAAACATCAATAATTATATGCAAGTGATTAGACCTTGGAACCATGAAATGAATACTCTTGGAACAATGAAATTAGATATTATATCTCAATTAAATGGTCATAAATGGATATAATGAAATTATAATATATTAAATATATTTGTAAAAATTTGCAAATTAAGTAACTAATGAATTTAATTTGATTATCCAAGACATTATGTGAAAGTGTATAATTATTCTGGAACATAAGGTAAGATATCTCTTGGAACCACACTTTTTGTTTGGGTTATGAACTTTGTATCTCTAACACACTTTATCTCTCTCTTTAGTGTTATGAAATTTTTCTACATTGTTTATATCATTCCATTGCATATATAACTATCTTATTTTCACTCCCTTTGATGCATTAATACATATTTTATGTTTATTTCAAAAATTCCTTATGATTGTAACTTGTGAATGATTCCATTTTGTGACACACATATTCATATACATGTTATGATGGGTGATCCCATATATTACTCCAATGAATTGGGTAATGATTTTTCCCCATGAATTATTATTTATGGTATTAGGGAGTGAACCTATTCCATGATGGGAATTTTCCAACCATGTGATGTTGTAACAATGGTTAGACTTGATTTATTCTTATGCCTTCTTTAATGTCGCTAACACATTATTATTATCCCATGATCTTGGGATTCCATGATGTTTATATTATGATTAAATATGATTTTTCATGAGTCTTTAGTCTTTATGAAATAATTTTCTACCATTTAGCTTATATTTTATGCTTTTATATCATGTTTATTCCCTTCCAGGGATTTATAGCTCATCCCTTTCGATTTTGTATTCCCTAGGTTATCCTATGTAGTTTTACGAGATTTTTTCAACCTGAGGTGTGTGTGTGGGAGAAAGAAAAATGTATCGATGGATAACAATTAATTGCATCCTATTAGAGAGAGTTTTGTGTCGGGTTCACCATTTTTTTCCAACTTGATTCACGTAGTGACCCTTTTTGGTGTGTGAGATGGTCACACTGGGACTAGTCAATATATCCTTCTTGTGTAATAAAGGAGGTTCCATAGTTGAGTGGTCCTGATGGGTGATTTCAGGGGGTCAGTGTTTGTGAAATCAGTCCACGTCGGGTACAATGTCCTCGGATGGTCTCCAATGGGTTTATTCGCAGATTAAAAAACACCCAATGGTCCTTTTATCCATGATTCACGGACCTTCCTTCTAAAGGAAGGCTCTCATTGGATGATTTGGACTATGACACTTAAGGACTCCATTGGTTAAGAGGATGGGAGTTTGGGCTCATCACACCCTTTTGGGGGGAATTATTGCCTATTCCAAGACTCTCTTAGATATTTAAGCATTGTTCATATATTTTTTAATCCTTGGTTCATTCCCAATAATTTGTCTATGAATTACCCCTAGGTCACAATATCAATCAAAAATATGCATGGGTTCAGAATCATCTGTATGTATCTGAGGTTCTCTACAGATGAAGACATCTATGTGTATCCGAGGTTCTTTATCAATGTTACCCTTTTATGGAAACATTAATTATTCTCTGTATAAGACCCTGACCTTAAACATTACATATTTTTGAATTATGTCAAGAATTCACATTAAGGAGCTTTTTAGGTTTAGAGTTTTAAAGAATTAGGCCATAACTATTACATAAAAACTTGAATATTACATGTAGACACTACTTCCCAGTATCAATTTTTCATAAAATGAAAACTCTTAAAAATAAACATGTCTTGTTCTATGTTTTAGACAACATGACTTTTCCTTGATCCCAACCTTGACCCTATTCATCTTTAAGTCCTGTGGAAAACATTTCAAAAACTTGGGATGCACATAAAAATCTCAGTAAGAGTTATAAAACAAGGAAGGAAAACATTATCCCATCAATAAATACAAATCAATGAAACCAATACTTTTAAATTATAACATACCCTACGAAATCATAATATTTATGAATATTACATAGAAATCATGAATCATAAAGGTAACTTGTGGAATCCATATCATACTTACATTGTAGCTATCACAGCTACGTAGGGAGTTACATTTGGAATACTCATCATAGTATATTCCCAAAATCTCTTAGGAGAAACATTCATGTTTACCTCCATCAAATAACCGAATGCATTGGAGAGATATCTCGGGCTCACCCACCCTTGGCTTATCAAGGAACCACCCGTATACATAAACAATTCCCAAGAACCATAACATATTAATAGCACATAAAACAAACATAAAGGAAAGATAACATTTCCACATTGCTATCACAATATAACATTTAAATATATTGACATAAAAAAACCATTATCAAAACAATGTTCAATACCAAAATACATAAAAGATTATATGGTATTTATTTTCCTTTTAAAAACATTATGGCTTGTTATGGAAGCCAAACATCAAATAATACTCGCGGTGGTAGAAAGGTCATTGTCACCGCGTACGTTAAAAGAAACATTATTTTTTGTCATTTAGTAAAATTCTTAGTAGAGAAAATATTCCTTTTGAATAAAAGTAAAAGTCAAAGGTGTTTATATAGTGTATAAAAGAAAGTCATGTATTAAAACAAAATATGTCTCAATGAAATGAGATTGAGACGAAGTCTCTTACAAAGATCATATCCTTATATTAAGGATAAATAAATCACATAATTATGTGTGACAAATATAAATACACTCAATATGATTGGATATTTATTGTAAATCAATCGGAGTACATTCACACATGTTCTTTTTAAGAAAAAACCAAGGTCATCGATGTTTAACTCAATGAATGGAAATTGAGTTAAAATTACTCTTATCAAGTTCATATCGATGACTTGAGAATTTATCAATGGATTTATTATGTGTCTCAAAAGTATATCCACAAAAAGGGGAGTGGAAATTACAATGTAAATAAATAAACAGTGATTCCACACATAATAATAGCATGACATAATTATGAATATGAAGATTAACCCAAGGAATGAAAATTGGGTTAAAAAGTTCCCTTACTGATTTGGTAACTTACAAAACATACACCACATGAAAGAAGGATCATTCAATAAAGATTTAAATACCCATAAATGAAAGTATATTACACAAAGAGTACAATCATGGGCAGTATGTACACCACACAAAGGAAATAGTGACAAATATAGCTTGAATCTCATGGGAATAAAAAGTGAGATAAAACCATTTACCACGTTGTAATCAATTGAGTCGTATGAACAAATGTTAATAAACACCGAATAAATCACAAAATAAAAATAATATAAAGATAATCGTGATAATATATATCAAATTGGAGTACAAAATACACTATATGAAATGAATAAGTGGTTAACAATGGAAATCTCACAGAATTAAAAGTGAGATAAGAAATCCCTTACCTTGTGTCCGACTTGACCCATTCATTCTTTAATCTCCTAAATAATAAACTAAAATTAATTTATACTTGATTAAAAAACTTTTTCATGTTTATTATTACTTTGATATCACTTATTACCATGTTATAAACATTATGTAATCATTTAAGTTAATAATGGTCATTTTGTCGATATTTGGTACTTGAGTCAAAAATGAAGTTCTTATAATTTACAAGTTGTCCATGTGGTCAAAATTACATTATCTATAGAATGAAAAAAATGATTTAGATATCATATATATCATATATATCAAGTATATATATGTATTTATAACATTACATATCATTTAGAGATAAGAAATTAAATGCACCATTCATGGAGACGGTAAGCCGTATGTACGCATGAATGCTACTTTCATTTATATTTCAATTTTAATGGAATTAAAACTTAATTATACATAGTTATGTTATAATTACAGTATAATATCAAATATAATTTCATTAACTCCATCCTTTATAAGTCCCACATATGGTATGAACGAGTCATATCACTTTGAGGGGGCGGTAGTCCGCACTTAAATGAAATTATCACGTTTACCCATAATGGAAACCATAAAGGTATCCCATAAATGAAAAATACAGAAACATAAATAAAACAAAAACATAATATATATCATATATAAATACAGTTCCATCATAATGGCCACCATGAGAGGTGGTAGGATATAATTGAACAATCATCGTTTCGTGAGGCGTTAGTTCGCCATCCATAGAAACAGTATGTTCTTTACCCATTAGATGGATGTGCGTGTAAGTGTTGTTAAAATAATTCTAATAAAAACATACTAGTATATTTAGGATACTGTTATTGTTATAAAATAAAGGAATAAAAAGATTTTAGGGGTTTGAGAAGTAAAATAAAGAAAATAATTCAAGAGAAATCATTACCTTTAATTCAGGTAACTCCCTTTGGTTTGAACCAAAAGGACTTCTTAAAGTGCCTTATGCCTAAGGTAAGGCTTCTAAGAATAATAAAGGGATGTATGGAGCTTAATTGGGCAGAGTTTGGATGATCCAAAAGGCTTGAGAGTTGTGAGGAATTGGTTATAAGTAAGGGCTTTTTATAGGGGGGGTGGATTCTTTAGGAAAGTTTGGAACAATTATTTCATTATAAACTTATATTTGGTATAAAAAGGTCCAAAAATAATTAAATTCAACTATAATATGACTAATGGTCGAAATAAAATCATCAAATAAAAATTGGACAGGTTTTAAATATTATTTTAATCTTTATAATCTTATTTATTTAAATCATCTATTAATGAGGTAAACACTGCATCATTATTGTGTCATAAATAATTTAATTTATTTGATGTCTAAAAATAAAAAAAATATCATGATGTATTAAATAGTTTTATATTTCCAAATAATATTTATAGTCAAAAATATAACTTATATAACCTCATGTAAAAATTGATTTACTAAAAGATATATGTTTATGTCATTTTTGTCTTTACTTTAAATTAATTAATATAAACTGTCATTATCACTCATAAGTGGCTCAATGGGGTCCCAAAATCAACCCAAGGATTCCCATGGTCAGGCACGTATCAAAAAATAGGAATAGGATACATGTTAAGGTAATTTAATATTATTATAATATTATTTTTTTACCCTTATTTACCATATTCACCCTTTAACCATGGTAAATAAAATTTTTACTGAAATAAATATTCATAATGTCTAAAAATAAAAGTTACCTATTTAAACAATTTGGAACTCCTGATTCAAAATATGGAATCCATTTTTACAAATTCAAAATACAGAAGTAGCAGAAATTAATTTAAAATTAATTCCTACTGTCAAAACAAAAAAGCATGTTTTTTAAGAAATAATAATTATCAAAAGATAGACACTTGTTTATGTCCAATTTCAAAGTGAAATTACATATAATGACCAACATTGGATTAAAATGGTAAAAAACTAATCTAATTAAACTTTAAAATCAATTAAAAAGATAATCTATCCATATAAATATATTAGATTAAAAAGCATATTTGAATTAAAAATACAGTATTTTTAACTATTCATTAAAAAAATGAATTTATCAGAAAAATAACACAAAATTACCCAATGTAAATTTTGGTGTCTTGATTCTAAATAAAAATTTTATATGGTCAAATATAATGTATAAAAGTGACCAAAACTAGATTTAAAGAGGGTTCTCCATCAAAAGGCGGTAAATCGACCTTTTAGTGAATATTAGAGTATTTATGCTTAAAATAGAATTCTTTTCCTATTTTAAGCCTCTAATGTTTATTGGATAAATGTAAAAACATTTAACAAACATGTATATTAATATTTTAGTTATTTCTATTCATTTCCATCATTACAATGGCTTGGCATTAACTACCATTTAAAATAATAATATTTTTTTTTCAGTATGCCCCAACGTTGTGTGAAACGTAAGATTTAAAAGATACCTATTGTTGTGTATTGGGTACGCCATTGAAAATAGAATCCCCTTTAAAGTAAAATTAATAATTAATTTACAAATATTAATAAATATGAAAATGTCATATTTTTATTTACCTAGGATGTTACACATTGGTCTTTTATCGAGACAATGATGATTTAATCCATGTGATGAGACACTATGGCTTTTATCATCATCCAGGGGGAAAAAGATCATTTTGATATTAGAATCAAACCCACAAGATGGGATTCTAACATATCCTCATGAGAGGAACCATATTCTACATAGTTTGGTGTCACTTTACTAGACACATCACCTTTTAAGGTCATGTGACAAGGAACCATCTATGTAGTTTAATGTCATGAGGTGAGGACATCTAGGTGGAAGATGCCTATTCAAGATTTTGTGTGGGACTTATGCCGAAGCGACCCAAAATTCCCAAAAGTTATATGGTTCCCTAAGTGGATATGACCCTACCAAGGATACGGCTTGGAGAATATTAGGGTTATTTGGGTGTCGGGTTTGGACCTTAGGTAGGATTTCAATTTATCTGAGTTGGTTGTGAATCAAAGCCCTCATAGTTCTATTTGAGTTGGGACTTACACACTTGAGGAGGCCCATTTGTGGGGGAATGATTGTAGATTACACATGGTAGATTCCCATTTGAGAGAAATAAGTCAAGGATTACTATGGAAGAGGATTCCTTTGTTAGTTTGGGGGAATTTTATTGGGACTGGCTTCTAAGGATAATGTCCCTTGAGCTCGGGCATTAGAAAGGCGTCCTACATATCCTAACCAGAGAAGGAATCAATGTTCTCATAGTTCATTCTATTTGGGGATTACACCTAGGAGTATGCCCGTGTTTTGGGGTTATGTGGATTTCATGATCGTCATGAGCCTCTAATCTCATGTGAATCATTCTCAGTGTGAGATATAAGAGGAGACAGTGGATTTGAAGATCGTACATCCCACATCATCTGCTGATAGACAGTACTAGAGCCCAAATGGAGAGAGAGAGTGGGGGGGGGGGGATTTGAACATTCCAATACCCCTCCTTTATTTTCATACCCTGGATAGTCATATTAACCTATCCAGGTATGATCTAAGTGAAGGTAGAGAGGAGTACTGATGTAACCTCCTTCAAGAAAAGCTAGGGGCTTACCTAAGTGGGAATGACCTGAAATTGGTTCTTATAAAGGGGAGGAATGTTGATTCTAATTAAAAGGAAAAGCCAGCATGACTTTCCCTATTTATCACTAACCCTAATATAATGGAAATGATAGATAATTACCTTGACCCTGTATTGGGGAGGTTCACGTTAGTATCCTAAGGTTAGACCTCAGGTTTCCATGGGAATGTAAACTTATGTACATTTCAGGGGTCTGCACTATTGCTGGGATTACCTATGTGACTCTGCTTACCATGGGTATTTTAACTCAAAAGTGTGTGTTGATGCACCCTGTGGTTTTATTATATAGGTTCGGTGGCTTTGGAAGAGTCTTTGGCATGATGTTGTTGGACTAGTTCATGGAGGGACTGGAGACGAGGTGACCGAAATGGAAGGAGATGATCGAAGCTAGAGAGTGGAACATCTGAGGGTACCCCATTCCACGCACTATTTCTTTATGAAGGACTGGGGCCTCCTCATGTAGTGTTTTTCTATATAGGAGGAGAGTCCATCCATATACCATGATGGTACATAGACCTATATGCAGTCCGCATAGTGTTTTTCTATGTAGGACCAGGTTCCAGCAACGTAGTATGATGCTACATAGTGCCGAGTTATTTCCACGTAGCATGGTGATACATGGCGTAGGTTTTAACATGCATAGCCTTGTTCTACGTAGGGATCTAGAATGAAGAAGGTTCATTAGTTCAGCACCTTTTGGGAATTTCCTCCATGAATGAGATTTGGTCCATAGTCTTCCAATTATTATGGTTCATTCTTTATTTTCCCTCTATGTGGAGAGTTTATAACTTTAGGAACTCATTGGAATTGGTCCACACCTCATCGATCAATCTATTCAGAAATCTATCTCAAAATTCTATAAAAACCTCTGAAATCTGGTCCTTTTATTGGGTCCCCTAAGGGTCATTCTTATAGAGTTTCGAGGAAACTAGATCTATGGATCTCACGACACCTTTTACAGAATCCCATGGAGAGATCACCCACCCTACGAACGACTCAATCAATAAAGGCTTGCAGTTCGTGGTGGTGAAAATCACCACCTCAATCACACAAGGGACTTCATCTTGTTCATGGGTCACTAATGGCTTTGCCTCATCTATGAACTATTGATTTTGCAGGGATGGTATGTAGGGGAGGAATTATCGACCTTTATTTCTCCAAAAACACGATTCGCGGTAGGCATCGTATGTGGGGGTGAAATTCTCTACCTTGATTCCACCAATGACACAGTTCACGACGACCGATGTCGTTGTTTTTATTCCACATACTAATTAGTTCGTATGTGATTCCTTCCACAAACCGTTCTTGGTATTCATTACACTAATGAATTATTTTCCTTTTCCAAATTTGGATTCTTCAAAAAATTTCTCTAAATCCTTCATCCAATATTTTTTCTTTCCTTTTCCAAAATTTTGTGGGAATTTACTTTACCTTTTCAAATTTTTCGAGACCCTAAAAATGTACCCATTGGAATGGGTTCTAATCAAGATGAAGAGGAGGATATTTTGATGTGGAAGGTGATCTTGAACTGAAATGTTTTGTAGTAGAAAGGTGGACCTTTATGGGGACCACACCTATATATAGGGGGGCCATGTCATTTTTCATTTACCAGATTTATTGGTGAAAAGAACTCCACAAATTTCTATAGGATCTCCTTACTTCTGCATACCAAAGAAACTTCATGAAATCCTTTATCCATGAACCATTCTCTACATTCCGGGAACTAAAACCCCCTCACAGTCACCCTCGTCTGTGAACTATTTTTTTTTTAAAATTTGTGAATTGGACTCTAATTTTGAAACTAAACTTTAATTCTTTACACTATAAGCTTTGGATAACTGTGTAGTAAGGATCAATGCACATCTATCCCAATCTACAAACTATTTAGTTCGTTGGCCAATGCTTCACGGGACAACACTTTTCAAGGAGTTCGACTAACTATCGATTCGTAGTGAATGACTTCCACAAACCATTTTCAGGGTTTTGTATGTAGAATGCTTTGTTATGAAGACTTCTTTTAGTCCATTTACAATTTTTTGTCTTTTTCCCAAATATTTTATTTTACTGACCTTTTTTATGGTCTTTTGATGCCGGAATGACAATGGATCTTCCCCTAACTTCAGTGGATGTGACCAAAAGAAGGGTGGATATAGTTGAAAATGTTGAAGACAAACTCCAGTCTTATGTTATTCTTCAAGAGGGTATTCTGAAAGACCTTCTCTCATCATATCTCATGGAATACCCCTTATCCAATTGGATACCACTCTACATCTTCTGTCTGCATGACGATGCCCCTTTTCTATCAGTTGACCGAAGCGGCTTCACTATTCATTCTGAGACATCTTGAGAGTATGATCAGATGAATATTATTTACATGTGGTAGATCATGACTTCATTGAGACAAGAAGAAATATTTGTTATGAATGGATATATGTGGATGCAGAGCAATCAATGTCGTCGCACTACATATTCTGAATCAGTTGTTCAGGACTACCCGACTATTGTTAACTTGTCACGAATCAACACCAACAGAACTTGGAGATATAAATGGGTTCTCCGATCTGGAGGGTGATTTTGTTATGAGTGAGACTGAGTGTTATGGGTTCATTAGTACTACTTGGAAGCCTCTTCACTATTTGAATCCATCATCCTATACCAAGTGGTGTGTGTCTCCCAATTCGTTAACTATTCACTAGGTGAGATACATCCTGAGATGCTCAACCACTAGTGTTCGAGCACCAATACCTTTCACTTGTCCCATGGTGAAGTGGGGATCAGTTTATGGTATTTCTACTAGATAGGGTGACTTCCTATCCTCGGAGACATGTATGATTATTTTTTACCAATGGCCAATAACTATAAGAACGTTGAAAAAGTATCCCCATTGGTGGGGGAATTGTTAATTGTAATGGAGAGGCTACTTGGTCAGCCTCTTCATACTCGCTCACTTATTTCTTTTTAGTATTGGACTGGACTATTCTTTCAGGAAAACATGCCTAGGCTGAGAGTTTTCCATATCCAAACCCATCAAAACCAGCAGTCATGGATCATTCTTGACTCTTACTATGTTAGCCTCGAGGTGGGTCACTACACCACCTGGGGTTATGAGGTCCGAATAGATGTATCTTCTAAGCTAAGAGTGGTAGGTTTATTTTCCATGTTTCTAAGTGGGTATCTATTTTCTTCCCATGATGTTTATACTGACATTCGGGTTTACACCCCAATCACTACAAAATATTTCACTTCTTCCAGCAAGGGTATATCTGTTGGTAAAAGTGCATTTTCTATTGGTAAATTTTTTTACCAACATATATATTCATGTCACTAAACTGTTGGTAAAAAATCTGTCACTAATTTGTTTTGCGACATATAAAATAATTCTGCTGCAATTATTATAATACCAATAGATAATATATCTGTTGGTTAAACTGTTTAGCAATGGTTTATGGTGACAAATTTATCTATTGGTAGTAATATTACCAATATATAATATTTGTTTATAAATTAAATTTAAATGAAAAATATAAATTTTTTATTTCATGTAAAATTTCGTATTATATTTATTAATTTATCATATATAATACGTATGTTTTAATTATTAAACCAAAGAAAATTTTAATACATGTTAAAAATGATACAATAATTAATTATATTAATGATGGGATTCATTATAAACAAAACATATTGGATCCCCACCTAGGATTGTTCCATAATCATGTCACTGAACAACCCTCCCCCCCTACAATTCTATCGCTCGACAACCCTGTCCCCCCCCCCCATGCTGGATCCCCACCACCATGCTGGATCAACCACCCAAGCAACTCCAGCCCATCATCACCAGCTGCTCCATCCCATCATCGCCAATGACTCCAGCACCAGCAGCTCTATCTCATCCATGTCAGCTCTAGCCCCATAAGCTCTGTCCATCCATTCTAGATCCATATCCAGGTCATCCATTCCAGCTTCATCTCAATCCATGCCAACTCCAATCTATGGCATCTTCAACAGCTCATCCATGCTATCTCCAGTCTATGCCAGCTCTGGATCCATCCCCATCAATGACAACTCATGTCTATGCACAAAAAGATGATAAAATACCTCATATGTAATTTATGGAGGTACAAAAACAACTAATAGAAATACAATTACACATCCGAGGTCATTGTCATATATTACACTGGAGGCAAGGTCCATGCATGCAGTTCACCCACTCAACCTGATTTAAAAAAAAATTGGATTTGGCATAAGCTTGTTGAAGGCGTCATTAATCTAGTCACCGATGATCAGGTTGATATGGTAATAGAAATCTAGTATATCCATCAATATGTTTTTCAACACAATCATGTCAACTCGAAGCGCTTTGAACCATGCATTGGTGTCCTTGTCCTTCAGAATGCTTGAAATGTAAATGAAGACCAGTGCAATCAAACGAGGATGTAAGAGGATGAGGTTCAACTTGTAGGTATCATTGACAATTTTCCAAGTTCTCTAAATCATAATTGTATCATTCACCCCTGAATCCTGAAGCAATTGTAATAATTAATGGTGTAGGTGAAATAGAGGTAAGAAATAGTTGAGAGCTTCCAATATCTCTATTTCCATTTCAAGTATATCCTTAACCTCACAGTTGTACTTTTCATCTTATTTTTTTTGGAATATTAGAAATTTTTCTTATATGGTGGTTTATTTTACATTTGATTCCATGTGCAAGCAGATTGGAGCCACTAGAAGATGATCATATTCATTCATACTCATTCTTGCATCAACACATCTCATATAAGTAACAACAATTTCCACAACTCTTTGCATTTCTTTAACATGTTGAGCCAATTTTGATATATAATTAGCCATGTGCATCTTGATGAGTTTGAAATAATCTACAATGATACCCTTCTCTTTGTCAGGAAATATTACTAAGTTTACTTGTTCCTTGTCTTAGAGTTGATTATGGTGAAAAGATGTCCAGAAATTTGAATCCATTTCTAGAACTAGGATCCTCCTACATTAGTAAGAAACCTCATTGATCAGTATGCAGCATGCCTCAGTCAATCATGAAATCGGTATAATGGAAGCGATCATCTATTGGAGACTCACATTGGCAGCATGAAGTGGGTCATCCCCAATTTTAGACATAGTTGGATGGAAGAAATCCCCGGTACATGAATGTTTCATAAAATCAAATACCAAACTATAAACAAATAAATTATAAAACTCTCTTTCCCAACATTTGAAACTTGGAAATTAAGGATGCTTCCTATGAAATTTCATCACCACCAATTTTTTTTCCAGTAATCCAATTTCTTTGTATTGGTCTTGAAGGAAGTGGAATCTTAAGAAAAATCACTCATTCCTATAATTATAAGGGTTCACCTACATCACAGTCAAAGAACCAAATTTCATACTTAAAAGCTATGAAATTTTATAAAAAAATGTAATATAAGCAATTTAAGTAAGAGAATGTATCAACCTGAAGGTTGTGCACATGTGATTTGGAGACAATATTGGTCGGTGTTTGGATATATTTATTTTTCACATGAACAGTGATCTCCTTCCAAGATCCAACAATACTAATCACATAATCTGAAATGTAGTCGAATCAACCATCAGAAATGATATGTTAATAAGTTGATCATCCCCATTCATGTAAGAAGGGTCACTGCCCTTGTGGATAGAAGTAGTTCATCCCCAATCTCACTATGACACTAAAAAGATAATGAATAAAAAATAAAATAGCAATAGAGTAGATGGGTATAAAGTAAAATTTAATAAAAATTAACACACATTGTTTTTCCTTTTATTAAATTCTGAAAACAAGAAAACTATTTTTGAGAACAAAAAAAACCAACCAATACTAGCATATAAACACTAATATATTAAGAACACACACACACAAACACATAGCTTTGGAATACTAGATTGTAGTTACTCACATGAAAAATTGAAATTGCCTTGAACGATGATGACCTCATTTTTTCTATGGTCATGTTTCCTCTGAGTAGATGTCTTACCTAAAATGTAATCTTTTAACTGTACAAAAATCCCAATAGGTGTACATGTAGTCACTAAAGCGTGATGATTTATGTAATTTCAGGATTTTATAGAATGAATTCCAACTATATACACACTACTGGACAAAAATATTATAACATGTAAGTATGCATTATTTTTTTACATACAATTTCAATGACAAAGTTGCATAAGAGATATTTAAATTATATACAGTAGTGTGAACAATTGTCTATAATTTGAATTCACAAATGAATACTTTATGCATATAGTTGTAAGTAGTTTGATATTATATTTGTCATGTGCATATAGTGGATATGCTTTTCCATATATAGTAGAGATAGTACACACTGCAATTGAAAAGAAAATAATTCTGGGACATTCATGTGAAGTGTGGGAGTATGAAATTGTACAATGCATACAGTTTATTATATGTGATAATATTTATGTAATTTCAATGAATAGATGCATACTAAATGAATACAGATTTATATATTACAAAAGTTATATACATACCGTCTTCTTATAATTTTCAAAATGAAGCATTTATTTTTATGTTTCATGGTGGTTTTCATAACTTTTATTGTTTGCATACAATACGCATAAAGGGGTATGCATACTATTATTATTTAGAATCTACCATGGTATACATTCAGTATGAATCTCTTTTTCTAAATTTTTTTAATGTTTATCAGTGTAATTAAAGACATTAATATGGAATCTAAAATGTTTTAATTAAATTTCTTTATGGAAATTTTAAATGTAATTTCCTTAGTTTTTTAAACAATATATATAGATGGTTTATCAAAGATTTTATAAAGTGATTAACTACAATGAAAAACATTTTTCAAACAATCTGTGACAGGAATTGGTCACCCAATTCATGCCTCAAAGAAATATATTAAATAAAATAAAGGTTATAATACATGCATGAGGTGTAACAATCTTACACCATCAAGTAATTGAGGGAGATATATGTTAAAGAGACAAGAAAGCACATAAAAAATATTACATTGCATCATACCTTCCCGAAACATCTTTCCATCTTATTAGAAATCATATCATTCTGAAAAGGAAGAAACTCAAAAAGAAAACAAACACCTCAAGGGAAAAAATTGCAGCTTCCAAGTGACACATTAACAAGGGTTCTCTGATTGTTTTGAACATCCCATTCAAGCTATATGATTCCAGTGGTCTAGAATTAGTGAAAAAAACAGCATTAAATGCCTTCCTTAAAGACTACATATCCATTTTACAAGACTTTATGACTATTCTAAACCATAAAACCGATTGAGTACAGTATATCAGCCTAGAAAAAACACCTTGAAAAAACATAAAAGCAAAGATGTCCTGATTAAAGTGAAGAAAACATTGAACTCCAGTGAATGCAAAATAACCAAGGAAACTAATAAAGGGTCGACAACAAATTACTTCCAACATATTGTAAGTATGAACATCTCTCTACTAATAGGAACAACACAAAGAGAGAAACTTGCATTCCATTATCAAACTTTTTATAGAATAGTCACACAGTGGCCTCCCCAGCAGTATTTTTAGTATGTTTTCAACTCAAAACTATATATAATAGTGTTTGTGTAAATATATTTACTAGAGAATATCGTCACATGGATTTCTCTCTAAACATGGGGGTCACTTGTGACACTGAATGTGAGGTTCGTCTGGTATATTGAATTCCATAATTGGTGTCACTGAATCCCATATCACAGAACGTCATTTCTGGGTGATTATCCAGCTTCTGAAAGCTACCACAGTATGAACTCCAGGACATTGCTGATGAACTACAAGATCTATGAGATAAATCACCCATGATCGGATATGAATCCACCAGACATCAATGAATTAAGATAACCATATTATTGATCAAAAAATCCAACATGGTGATGAAAAAGTCCACACCATCATGGACTATCCCCAACGTCATCCGGGAAGAAGACCGATCTGCAACTGATTGCCTCCAAAGCTGATAGCCTCTCTGGTGACCCGAACTGTATTTGAATCATCCATTAACTGAGGCCTAGATCAATGATCAGAATGATTCCTGTAAATGAAAGTCTTTATCTTGTATGAGGAATCTTCAATCGAGAGCTCCTGATTAAGGGAAGTCTCATGGCTGATGAGGAATACACCGACATAGAAACCCTAAATTAGGAGCGAGTAGAAGTAAAAAATTGAATGTTGTGTTTTTTATTTAATAATTTTTAATAAATTAATTTCTGAAATAATTTTTGTTACATTTAATTATGTTTATTAAATTTAAATATAAAAATTAAATTATGTTTTATATAGGTAGTATAAAAGATATATGAAAATATATCAGATATGATAATGATTTGAATTGTTTTTTTCTAAAAAATATTTATATGTTTATAAAATGAACAATAATAAATAATATAAAGACTATTCATATTTAGAAAAAGCTGAAAATTAAAATAAATTAATGAGATATTTTTAATAAGACCAAAAAATGGATATTGAATTTATAAATAAAAATAAAAATATAAAAAAAATTGGTTAATCTTTATTAGTTATTGATAAAATCATTGTTATTATTGAATGGTTTATTATAATATTTTTTATTAATGTAAAATATTTGTTTGTAATTTCTATTATTACTAAAAAATTCATGTGTTGGTAAATAAATGTTGGTATTGGTATAATAATGATATATATTTAACTGTAGGTAAAAGATTTGTTGGTATTGAACAATTAATGACAAAAAATATATCTGTTGGAAAAAAAAAGTGTCGGTACTTAATATTATTACCAATGGAACTTTATATCTATTGGAATTACTCAATTTTACCAAAATATATACTATCTATCAATAAATTTTTTTTGGTATAAGTCATTTTTTTTGTAGTGAATGGTGGCATCCATACTGGGAGAGGGGAATCCCATCAATTTATCTATTCTCACCCTTACCCAAATTTATGAGTTATTGGGGAAAATAGAAGAAGGGAGGCGTCCACATTATATCAGTGGAGAATTTCTACTTTTGTATGGTTGGATAGAAGATCATTTCCCCTAATACGAGTATCGACACACCGTGGAATTCCCCTATTCTAACTTCCATCCAACATTACTCAACATTTCCACTATCCATTATGAGTCCTTGAGTGTTGACAGAATCATTTACTTACTTAGTGATACTTTATATTTTTCGTTTTCACCTTACCCCATGCCTTATGGAATAATATCATATGATGGGAGGGTCTCTTCGAAAACACGTTCATAACTCATCACACTTCAGGATGGAATCTTAACCACTCATATAGACAGGATGACCATCCACAAACCCTATTCACCATACTGGTTTTTTAGGCAGTTTGGATGTTTGTAGAGAGTTGCATTCCTCCAGTTACCCTATTTATGATGAAATTTCACTCAGTAGTCCTTCATCAAATATGGTTGATGATGATGCGGTATGACTCTAGAATGCATGTATTTATTCCTCCCATGGAGACCTCTACTTACTTATTATTAGAGTATAACCAACAGTGGGTAACGTGTTATCCTAAAGATATACTGGACATGCCATTCTGATGGGTGAAAAGACCCTTGACTACTTCCAGTCCCATTTTACATGTTTCAGTTGTGTCATATCCCTCCATTCCTATTGCCCGAAGGCACTCCATCTGTCGTCACATGAATTAGTAGGGGACTTCCTCTGCATAACCTATATCTGTGGAGAGTAACTCAGACCATCTATCTCTTTGTAAGATGGTATGTAGTCCTATTGAAGAAGTACCAAGTAGAACTTCATTGAGTACCCCTGATGTCATTGTCAACCCCCTGAACATGGTTCCATATATTGAACCACCTACAGATCGGGAAGGATACCTTGCTTGGGTAACACGGCCTAGGATGGCTCCATCTATCATGGTTCCATTTTCTGAATACATACCTATTGTGGAAAAGGAACAGAGTTAGGGTTCTAATACCATCAGGAGACATAAAACTATGTGGATATGGGTGTGGCTTTGAATCTGTAATATTGTTGTTGAAACTCCTCTTCCAGAGCTTGCTAATAAGGAGGACACCCTTCGATGACTATTTACCAACATTGGTTTTGGTGGCTTCAAATACCGACATCTTCACCAAATCACACACCATATTTTCATAGTTCAAGAGGATCTAGACACTCGTGAATAAAACCTTTCTCATTTCAATGCTTCATACCCCCAAAAAAAGACCTTTCGGGGTCTTACTAAAGAGCCTCACCACCTAACATCTGAGGAATAAAATGTCCATGACAACGTGATTATTCAAAAAGAAGAGTTGTGGGAGTGAAAATATCATGTAGCTACGATGAAGGCACAACATGAAAGAACAAATACCAATTTTGAATCTATTAAGAAGAAGGGGAGAGATCTCATAGTCGTTATGACATAAGTACGTCTAGCGGTTGAAGCTGAAGCATCCCAAAAGACTACTTTAGAACAAGCTCTTGATGGACCCTATCATACAATTATTGACCTGTTTGAAATATCTAATCAAAAATCATTGTAATACTTTGAATTATCTTGTGCTATTTTTTTCTTTTATTTGACATCAGGGAGAGACTTCAAGTTTTGAATGTCCTCCTTATCCTCATATAATGGAATGAGGATGTTTTTCTCTTCAATGATTCTCCCTCATTTTCTCCCTGCAATGTCAATCGATCATGATCAACTATATTTTAAACCATAATCTCAACTGGATATCAATATGAGTCACAATCTGGGATAAATGAAATAATAAAATCATTTTCTAATTTTTTCCTGAAATTAGGGGCTTAGTGACCATAGTTCGACTATTGCTAGGTTTTCATGGAAAACCCCACAAACTTTGTGACTTTTCTATTATAAAACTAATTTTTTCCTAAGCCTAATTTTTGTGTGGGCTTAGCAGGTATAACCTGAATTTTTCTTGGGCCAACCTTTGTGGGTTTTTGAACTAACAATATTTTTTTCTCTTGATTTTTTTCTTGATATATATTTTTTTTATTGCTCAATATTTTTTCTAAACCGTATAGTGTGTAGGTATGGATATCTGGTACTAAATTTTTATCCATGATTCCCTTTGTGGGTTCTCATCATAATGAGTATTCTCTTTTTCATGGGAAGTTTAAAGTCTTTCTAACCAGACTATCATTACTTATGTTTTAGGTCGAACAACTTTGACCATGATTTACAAGGCGAGGGCCCCAATTTAGGACTCATCAAGTGAGAATGTCCCAGAAACTTTCATACATGGATAAGGTGTTTTTATTGACCCTAACTTGTGTTTTATAGAGAATGGGATATTGCATGTGGCATGGAATCTATGGGGTGTATAGAGATAGTAAAAATCTCTCATAAGGATTAAATTTCCTTTGCATGAAAGACATTTTTTGTGGGTCCACTTTTGCAGATCCACTGAGCCATTGTGTGCATAGTCTAGAAAAGGTGTCCATAGGACACTGGACTTCCATATCCGATGGCCAGGATGTTTTATGGAATTATAGACTTGTTTTATGTTTATAAGACCAAAGTGGGTAGACTGTTGGGGGAACAATGTCTAGAAGTAACAGGGTCACTTATATTGGTTTTGGTATAGAAACCACTCCCACATGAATTTGATTTGTGTAAAGGAGGGTAGGAGTATGATGCAGTTTAACATCATATAAAAAAGACATTTGAGACTTATGATTTGAATTTGTTTTACACTAACTAGGGGATAAACGATATGCCTTTCTCGCGATGGGATGACTAGAAATGTTCTATCACCTTCAGGAATGAGAGGGGAGAGAGGATGTAAACTATAATTCGAGGGGTTTCCAAAAATAGGGAATGCGATGAGACATAAATGTCATAGGGGCATATGAAGGTAAGAAAATCCTCTCTTAAGGACTAATTTTTATTTGGTTTATAAGAAATTTTGTGAGAAACATATGAAGATCCACCAGGGAACTGTGTGTATAGTCAGACAAAGGTTTCCATAGGACACTAGCCGTCCATTTCCAATGGCCATGGATGATTATGGGGATTCAGAACTTTCTGGACAGAGAGTATGGTGTGTGAAGAGGGTTCTTGAATATGAAAAGGGGAAATTACAGGACAAATTCTACTAGGAATAGGTGAAGATATGATTCCCATGTAGGTGTTAGTTCCCTACATAGGTCTGACCCTTGTGCGGGAAATAAAGGGATAATGTTGTTTCCTGGATGGACCCAAAATATAAGACTCAGGTGTCACTATGTATCCTATGATGATATGAATCAAGTTAGATGTAGTTCTTTTAAGGTTTATCCATATGAGTATCTGGTTTGAGCATATTAATGGGGCAGTTTTTTTTGGACACGGGGTTACCAATGAAGCAGGACCCACATTGAACATTCCTATGTGGATTCTTTTCCTACATAGGAACATGGGGGAGGACATTATTTGGAATTTTAGGGCCCAATAATGAACATTAATTATCAAGAATCATGAAATTTTAATGTCATGTGATTAGGAAATTGATGTAGAATCCCTAATTAACTAGAGGATGGCCAGGACAAGGTTTTCCAATATGTTCAAGATGTGGATAGGGAGGAAAGTGTAAGTTACAATTTCAAGGGGTCTTAGATAAGGAAATATGATATGGGGCTTAGAATGCATTGAGTGCATGGGAATAGGAAAAGAATATCTTGAGGAATAATTTTACTTTGGTTGACATGCCATTTTTGTGGGCAACATATACAGAGACTTTGGGGCATTGTGTGCATAGTCAAAAAAAGGTGTCCACATGACACTAGCCTATGATATCTGATGGTCGGGGAGGTATATGAGGATCTGAAATTTCTCTAAGTGCAGTGTTTGATAGGTGGAAAATAAGTGTCTGGATATTTTAGAAACGTTTAGGTCATGATCACTCATAGATTTGGGAACTCTCCTACATAGATATAGCTTACACGTAGGGTGAGTCATTTTGATTCCCTTACTGGAGTGGATCCCGATTTAGAATATCCAAGTATCTCGAAGTTAGGCCCCCTGTATATGTTTGTCCTATTCACATGGAGTAGGGAATTGTAGCTATATTTTGGGTACCTTTCAGTTTAATTTCATATGGTTAGGAATTTAGGTTTCCCAACATGGAGGGAAAAACTGTAATATTACTTTTAAAGTCATGCCAGTACGATCAGTCATTGTGGATTGATTTTCCCTTGATATGTGGTGATTTCCCTGCCAAAATTCCTAATCCCATGTGAGATATGCTTGGTGTGAGAAACAAGGGGAAAAAAGGATTTCACTACACCAATTAGGGATGGCAGTATCAAATAATAGAGCATTGTTGGGCCATGTAGTTTAACGTCTTGCGGTGAGGACGTGGGTGACTTGACGTGAACGAGGTAGCTGTTGTGGGTCCATGCAGTTTTAATTATTTTGGAAAGGATGTTGATATAATAGTTTAATTTCATGTTATATGGACAAAATATAAAAGGAATCATGTGAAATTATGGGATAATTAGGATAGGGTATCCCTGGTACTCCCCAAATGTGAGTGGGGGAAAATGTAAACCATGATTCCTGGAGACCTCGAATTAGGAGGGATTAGGTGAGTCTTAGGAGCCAATGGGCATATAGAAGTAGGAAAATACTCTCCTGAGGAAGAATTTTCCTTTGGTTTACATGTCATTTTTGTGGGAAACATATAAAAAACCGCCGAGGAATTGTGTGCGTGGTCAAAAAATGGTGTCCACAAGACACTGACCGTCCATTTTCAATTATCATGGGTGATTATAGGGATTCGATATTTCTCGGTGCAAGGAGTTTGATGGATGAAAAGGGTATATCTAGGAACATGAGAAATATCCCAACTGTTATTAGTTATGAGGTATGAATCCTCTAAATATATCATATTTTTATATAGGGGGCATGATATTTTGACTAATCCTTGTTACGGGGATCAAGGTTTGGAATATTCCGCATAGATTTACATTCTCATACAAGAAATGGAGGCATTTTTTTCCACATGGATGGACCTCATAAGGCCTAGGTGTAACTATATATCTCATTATATTGAGACTCAAGCCACATGTAGTTCTTGAGATACCTTAAAGTTTAATGTTTTGTGGTTAGGACTTCTTTGGCCATACAGTTTAACGTTGTGCAGTTAGGAATCATGAATTTTCCTATGAATTTCTAACCTATATGTAAGGGAAGAATTTTTTCCATGGTAGATGGACCGAGATATAGGATCTAGGCATCATTATTTATCCTTCAAAGGAATGGATCAATCCACACATAGTTATGGTATCCCATATAGTTTAATGTCATATGGTAAGGATGATAGTGAACCAATGTGAATAGCATGTGGTGGGTGAAGTGTCGGGCTTGAACCTCAGGGAAGTTTCCTATATATCCTAGTTATTTTGCAATAAAAGTCCACATAGTTTTGGAAACATGTTCCCTATACCGGTCTAACCCGTGTAGAGGGAGGGGAATTTTTTTTAAATTGTGACTAGACCAGGATGAAGAATTGGAGTGTCACTACGTATCCTGCAAGTGTAGGAATCAAGACATATGTAGTTATTGATGACTCTTTGTGCCAGTCTGACCTATTTACAAAGAGGGAGGGAATTTGTATCATATGTTGGATGGACCAAGACTTAGGTTCAAGGTGTCTCTATGTATCCTGTGAGGGAAAGAATCAAGGAATACGTAGTTCTTGAGGTACCTTGAAGTTTAACATCATACAGTTAGACATTTTCATGGATTCCCCTACGAAAGTATGACCTATGAACAGGGAATGGGTCATTGTTGACTTCGAATGGTGGTTGTACAAGGATATAGGATTCAGGTGTCACTACATATCCCATTAATGAATGGGAATCAAGTCATACGTAGTTCTGAGGTTCCCTATACCAACCAGACTTGTGCACAGGGAGAGGCATTTTATACCATTCTATCAAGATGATGGTATTATCATATTCCTCTATACTTTGTCCATGTGGGGAAACCCTTACCACCATTCCAAATCTCACATGAGTTATAATCGATGCAAAAAACAATGAGTGATGAGTATTTCCCCCATAGTGTAAGGGTAACAGAGGATATAATAGAGGTGTTTCTTATCATGTGATGGATGAACTAATATCTAAGGTCAAGCTGTCTCTACATATCCCACTGAATAATGGGAATCAATCCATAAGAATTTATGTTAAAATCCCTCCCTACATAGGCTTGAGACATATGCACGGAGGGGGAGCATTTTTGTGGTGGCTGGACCAAGATATAGGATCTAAGCATCACTACATATCCTATTAGGGTAGGAATAAATCCACACATAGTTCTTGAAAACATTTTTTCTGTACCGATTTTACCCACACACAGGGAAGGGGGTCATCATTTTTTCCCCTGATGTTAGTGGTTATACCAGGATGTAAAATCTAGGTGTCACTGTGTATCCCATTAATGAATGGGAATTAAGCCACGCGTAATTATAAGATACAATCCCTATGTTGGTCTGACCCATACACAGGAAGGGGTCATTTTTATCTTTCCCTTGCACGAATTTGAATCATACACGATGAATCACTATTCAGATCACACTGAACTTTGTATAGTTTAATGTCACGTGGTTATAACAATTTGGACATGCACTTTAACATCATGTGGTTAGGAAAAAGGTGTCAATAAGTTTATCTTCATGTAGCATGGATGTAGTTGGCACTATACAATTTAACATCGTGTAGCTAAGAAGATCATCATCCATTGAAATTAAGGCATATGCTCCGTTAGAGTAGAACTTGTGTATAATATATGGTCCTTACCATTTTGGATCCAATTTGGGAGGTTTATTTATGAGTATCATCAAAGTTGTGAGGATCAACACTATCTCCCCTTCATGTAAAGATTAAAGGTAAGCCCTTTTGTTGAAGGCTTGTGTGATCTGATTCTGGTAAACCTCCAAATGGTGCAGAGTGTGCAATATTTTCTCATCCACCCACTCCATATCATCAAACAATTTTTTGGACTACATATCTATGGATATTTTATCATTGATGTCCATGCGAAGTGATGGTAGTTGAAATTCAATGGGTAGAACCGCCTCTATCCCATATACTAATGAGTACGGGGTTTCTTGAGTGGTGGTGTGATTCATGGTTTGGTAAGACCACATAGCCTGTAGGAGCTTATCCAGCCATGATTTATTGTCCTTGTCTACCATCTTATGGAGTATATTTGATAGGGTCTTTTTGAAGGCCTCTATCTTCCCGTTGGCTGTTTCATGGTATTGGGATACATGGTTGTCCTTGATTCCATAATCTAGATATAGCTTGTTCAATTCCACAGATCATAAATTGGTTCCATTTCCCATCATTATTATATGAGGGACACCAAATCTAGTGATGATGTTGGATTTCACAAAGCTGACAATTATTCTTAACCCGACCTCTTTAATGGGTATATCTTCTTCCCATTTGGAAAATAATTTAGTTTCTATGAGAATATATTTGAATTTTCTAGCTTTGGTGGGAGGGTATGGTCCCATGATATCCATTCCCCATATGTAAAATGGATAGGAGTACTTGGCTATGTGAAGTAACTTTAGGGTCTAGTGGATGAAATTTTCATGAACTTCATAGGAATTGAACTTCTTGGTGATTGTGGTGCAATCCTACATCATGGTGGGACAATAGTACCTAAGAATTTGAATCTGTTGTAAGTTCTTGTACAATAATTGATGTGCTCGACAAACTCTGGCATGTACTTCTTTCACAACGACAGCGTTCTCTTCTCTATTAATGAACTTGAGAAGGACTCCATTGAGTCCTCTCTTGTAGAGATCATTTGGATGGTTTTCTCCATCGTATAGAAGGAAGTTGGTTTTCCATCTCAGGATTTGTTCCTTTCCATCCTTATTTGGTGGGGGATCTCCCCTTTAAAGTTAATATGCAATGGGAGTCATCCAGTTGGTGGTAGAACCATATGACTTAGAGATGGGATTGATTTTTTTGATTTTTTCTGTGTTGTCCTGAATAAATGATAATAACATCCATCGATGGTCAATACTGATGATCGTTCCATTTTGATCTAGTTCGACCAGAGTTGTGGCTGCATTTTCCAATGCAAAGGATTGTGTATTTTACAACCAGGGGACATAAGTCAATGTTTTATCTAATGATAATTATTCCCTAAAATCTTGAATATGGTTAATCAAAGGGATCAAATCCACTTTCTTGATATAATATTCATCATTTACTTTCTTGATTACTAGTTCTAAATCGCCTTTTATCTTTAGGTGTTCAACTTGCACTTGAAGTGTTAGCTCCAGGCTTGTGATAAGGTCCTGGTATTCTGCTTTATTGTCTGTGCATCCTTATGATAGTAGGAAAAATTAAGTTAGGATTTCCTTTTCTGGGAATATGAGTATGAGTCCCTACCCCACTTTTTTGAGTCTAGGGTCTTCCATTATTTTTCTTGTTGAGATTATAGAGGCACTGTCAAAGTGCATTTCCCACATCTGGGAGTTCTCTTGAATATTTAACAATTTTTCATTAGGTATCTTAGTATCCAATGAATTCATGTCTATTAAGGGATGATATTCTAGAAATTTTGCTAATACCTAGACTTTGATGGATTTCTGAGGCACGAATCGTATGCCGAACTGCTGTAGGTTGATTTCCCACCTTTACAGGCATCCAATTAACATTGGATGGCTGATAATATAATTGATCGGGTTTTAATGTGAGACACAATGTACCTATTGGTGATACAAGTAATTCCTCAGATTCTAGACCACAAATATTAATGCAAGGAAACTTTTCTCAATATTCAAATAATGAGTCTCAACATCTATCATGGTTTAGAAGAGGTAATAGAGAGGATTCTTGCTACCGACATCATTATTCTGTATAAGGAAGGTGCCTAGGTAACTCTCTAAGGTGGTCACATAAACAATTAGTGGTCTTCCTTCGATAGGCAGCATTAGCACCAGTGGGATTAAGGGATATCTCTTGATATTTTCTAATGCTTCCTGACAATAAAATTACATTGATATTGTACCCCTTTTTTCATTAACCTAGTGAAGGGAAAGTATTTTCCTATGAGGTTGTCTATAAAGTGCTGAATGTAGGTCATGCATCCTTAGAGTCCTCTCAACTCAGTAAGGTTGTGAGGAGGTGATATTCCAAGGATATATTTTTTCTTCTAGGGCTCGACTTCGATGCCATGATAGCGTACGATGAAATTTAGGAATTTCCCTGAGGTGATGCCAAAATCACATTTTAGGGAGTTCGTTTTTAGACTATGTTGTCATAGTTTACTGATGAAAGTTTCAAGATATTCTAGGTGGTCTGAGTGTTGTCATGATTTTACCACTAGATCATCAACATAAAATTCTATGAACATTTCTAGGAAGGGTTTGAAAATGCGATGCATGGCACGCTAATATTTGGTATTGACATTTTTCAAACTGAAAGGAATTACTTTATAGAAAAACACTCCCTAGGGATCCCTAAAGGTAGTGTCTTATTTATATTCATGGGATATTTGGATTTGATTATAACTTTAATAGTCTTACATGAAATATAGAGCCTCATATCCAGAAATTTCATCGATCATTAATTTTTTGATCGGGACTGGGAAATCATCTTTCAGGAAATGTCAATCGATACCCCTAAAATCAATGTATACTCTAATCTGTATATTTTTTTGATGGGGACAATATTTAATATCCATATAGAGTATTGGAATTTGTTAATGAAGTTATCTCTGATGACATTGTTGACTTCAGCCTCTATTTTGGTAGCATGTGTTAGGTGCATCCTTATGGAGTCTTTCTTGTAACCACGATGGTATTTTAACAAGCTCAGGTGGTGAGTGGACACCTCTAAATTGAGGCCTAGAATTTCTATATAATTCTAAAAGAAAAAAATCTCGATTATGCTTCATAAAATAGGTGTATACCTCTTTCTCTTCAGAAGCCATGGACACACTAATCAGAGTGGGTCATGTGTCTTCTTTCGTATCCAAGTTGATTTCCTTGATTTCATCGATGGTGGTAGATACATGTTTCTCAAATGCTGGAGGGGAATCCCCTAGGTCTTATTCTTCCTCCACTTTATCCACACCATCTTCCTCTTAATCTTTTGATGAGGAAACAATTATTGAGATGATAGTTCCATAGTTGAGGGAAGAGTTTCAATTTTGGTGTCTGGGAGGTGAGGTCGCTTCTTCTGCCTTAGCCATCAGTGAGGGATTCTCCAGAGAATATGTAGTGAGGTGTAAAAGGGTTTATTCATCTTTTTTTAGTGACAGGACATTTCCTCCTGCCTCAGTGGGTGAGGTAGGGATTTTTTGTAGTTTTGATGATGGTTTGAGGGCATTTTTATCTGAACCCGCACCATTATCTTGGGAGTTAGTGATATTTTCAAGATTATTAGGCCCAACATCCATGACCGAAATCATGAGGACATCTGAATACACATCTGAATTTGGACTTGTGCACTTAATTTGATTGATGAGCAGTAAGTATTCTTCCCCGATCTTCTTGAGGGGATTGGAGGGAACCATTTACAAACCATTTGGGGTGGAAATACAATCAACACCATCAACTGAAAGTGGATTCCCCTTCAGTTCATAGAACCCTGCATCAATACAGTGTGATTCGCATAGGTCGAATGAGGTCTTATCAGAATGAAGTGTCCCACTCTATCCATTAATTATATATTTAAGGCACTGATGGAAAGAGGATGGGATTGCTACAAGTTGATGAAGCTAGGGCCTTCCTAGTAAGGTGTTTAAGGTCATATTATTTTAGACAACCAAAAATTCTGGGTGAGCTAAGAGGTCACCAAATTGGGTTTTGAGATTAATTTGGCCTAACAACTTCTGATCACTTTTTTTATAGCTCAAAAGAGTCATGGTGCAGGGCGTTAGGTCATCCTCATTGCATTACAACCAAAAAAGTGTTCGCATTGGGAGGAGATTAACTCCAGATCCATTGTCAATGAATATTTTTCATATATTGACACCATTTATCCTACCCGACACATAAGGGTCTAATGTTTTCTAGCATGATGGCATCTTAATATTAATCTATGAAGGAGATAAATACATGGAATTATGTATGATTGGTCTATTTTTGGTAGATTTCAGTGGCTTCTACCTCAACTTCAAACTCATCGGGACTTAGAAAAGTTTCAATGAGCGCTTCCCTAAGATCTGTTGATAGATTCAGTGCATACAAGATTGATGGATGAGTTCATACTGAGGCTAACTGCTTCAGAGTATTATATTTATTACCTAAAGGTTGGTTTTTCCCATCTTGGAGATTCTCTTTCATGTTAACATTAGGGGATTGATAATTTGATGATGATGGTTCAGACTTTGGGATCAGATACAAAGGATCTTCCTTCCTTTGTGGATTTGGATGAGAAGGTCTTCTCACATGATAATTGAAATTAGTCACATGTTCTTCCTCTGATGGATATTCCAGAAGGATTGGATCGGGGTGGCTTCTTATGGGTAAAGGATAATTTTCCTATCCCTGTTGGATCTGTTGGAGGGTCCTTTCATGGGTTTCTACAACACTGACAATTTGAGTGGGTGTGTGGCCATAAGCTTGATTTATACCATGGATGCATCTCCCTTGATATCACTAGCTTCAACAACTTCTTCCTCTGGCTCCCCCAATTGGGTGTGGGGAATTCTGGTTGACAACCATATTCATCATCGGAGATGGGATCCATTAAGTGGATGACATTGTCAGAGCCAAAAATAATCTCCTCTTCTTATGATGACTCTACCTCATCATTTGCCTCCAGTGGTGTCATTTGGCAGGGCGGTGCCCATATCTTTGGGTTTTTTGGCATAAAATCTCAGACTGTCAAATAAAACGTTGGATTTAGTGTAGGTTAATCTTCTTGTACGTGTTTTTCTCCCTTCTTATTGGACTAACTTTTGGGCGATTGACCTTTAGAGGATTTTGGGGCTGAGGATGTTATTTTTGTTGCATCAGGAGCTGTTAGAGGCATGGTTGGTTGCTTCAACTGTGCCTAGAGTATTCCATGAGCTTAGTTAACTTCTTTCTAAGTTATCCAACTATCTAATTTTTTCTCTTTTTGTTAACAAATGTTTTCCACTCCTCTCCTTCATCCGGGTCAATGGTGGAAACATGCACCACTTTCACTGGAAGAGTTCCTAACTTAACTTGTCCAAAATCTTTCATTTTGTTTCAATATTTCATTGAAGATGAGGTAATCCTTGATGGTGTGTCCTAGTATCTGATGGTAGGGGTAATAACCTATCTGTTCATTAAGACCTTCTTTATCAACCCTCTTCGACTCCAGAAGTCAAAGCAAGTTTCAATTCATGGCGTCTATGAAGTATCCACAAACTTGTTCATCTGGGAACAAGTAAACTTTATTCTTTAGTTCCTTGAATTTATTTATCTCGATTCCTTTCCGCTCATCGTGACATGGTGGGGGAGGCTGGTGACATCTAGGGGCCCCCCAAAATTTAGTGTGGTCCTGGGTTCCAAAGCCAGTGTATGGAGTAGCTTAAGTGTGAAAAAGCCACTTTATCATTTTCTACTCTTTTTACTGGGGATTATGAGGCTACTCGGGACTTAATATTAGTACATTTCAAGTAATCTTCTATCCTTTGAGTGATGGAGGAGAAGTTCTGGAACCCACATGGATATTTCACCAGAATAAGCGGTGTTTGAAGCTCATCATGGAGGTTGTCAATGAACATGGACAACATCTCATCTTGGGGGAGTGGCCAATTCAAGGAGTAAGCCAGACCCTTATATCTGAAAATGAAGTCTAAAACTCTCTCATTATCTTTTTGTTTGCAGTTTATGATGTCACTGATTATTGTTTTTGGAAACTTCAAGCTGAACTGGAATAGGAACTAGCGCTGGAGATCCTCCCATCCTGTTATTGAGTTAGATAGAAAATCATTGTACCACACAAAGGCTGAACCTTGTAGAGTTCACAAAAATCATCTAAGCTTCATAGCTTCTTGTTGCTCTGGGGTTTCCATCATGGGATTACAGTAAGATGAGTAGTGCATTAGGTGTTTCTCTGGGTCACTTGATCCATTGAACATTGGGAACATGGGGTTCCTAAAATTTGGTTGTGGTGGAACATTTCTTACCCAATCAGGGTAAGTTTTCTGTTCTGGATGTATTAGAGTGCTCTAACCTTCCATCGCTTCCAACCAAGATGTTAATGACTCGATGGTACTCATGATACTTTGATTCCTATTTTTTTGGGCTCGAGCATGGGTGGGTACATAAGGGGCATGATTGGGCATTCTAGCTCTGCTGGTACCTGAAGATGATACTCGGTCGAGGCCATCCTTTGGGGATTCTCCTGGATCTGCTCTAGTTTTTTCCTCAATGGAGGGAAATATTAGTATCCTCACACTGTCAGATTCAAATATATTGGTGGTTTTGGTTCCACATTATATGGTCATTTTGGACTTGATTCATCTTCCAGGAGGATGACTCATGGTATGGTCACCTCTATCAGGAGTGTATGTTGAATTTTTTCCTAAGGAACATATCTAGTAGGATGTCTTACTTGAAGTAGCTCAGTATTGATTCTCCTTAGCTCTTTCATTTCTTCCTCCTATCAAGTGAATCCCTCCTCAAGAATCAAAGGATATTTTTCATGAGGAGGAGGAGGTGGATCATATATTACCATGTTTTTATTATTCACCTTGTTAGCAATTTTCAAAGGCGGTAATGATGGATTGGTTGAAGGAGTGCCCAAGTTTAGGGTGGCTCATTGGTTCTGGGTACGCACACCTCCAGGATTAGTGTGGACCACCTCCTAGAGGGAACAATATTCTCTCGCATCCTTGTCATTTGTATTGTTTTTAGTGAGATCTATGGGGATGAATTATATGATTTTTACCAATGCATACCTCATTGAAGTTGGTGTACTGGGTGCCGAATTATAGGAGGGTGTGTTGCATCCCTTGTCAGATCTTCTCCTTCCATTTTGGGATACTATTCAAGTTTCTTAACAAAGAGTGGCTTGAAAAGAGCCTTAACGTGACCGAGTGGTATGTATCCACCCTTAGGGACATGATTCATGAGACAAGATATAACGAGTAACCTCTCTATTTGTTGTCCTCCCCATGTGGGAAAAGACTAACTTCCGCTAGGCGAGTGGTTGAGTTAAAAATTCCCATAGCCTTGCGGACTGGGGTTACTCTCATTATCTCATTGATGTGTCTCATCCTAGATTTTTTGGTCATACTAGGACACATTGTGTTAAAAATTCCCACAACCCTGTGGGCTAGGGTTTCTCCCGTACAGTGGTGGTTGTTGTTGTCATCACCACCTTCTTGATCTCATACATTCTAATGAGGGAATGATCTGGATATGGTACTGAATCTACAGGTGAATTATTTTCTTTTGAGGACATGATCGGTTCTCATTGGTTATCTTCCCTTAGGAGAGAAGCCTACTGAATGTTCTTAGTGGCCTGGTTCATGAGTTTTTCGATGTATTTATCTCATCGATCCTGATGCTTTTGAGACCTAATCAAGGTCAGTTCTTATTAAAGAGGCCACTTTTTTGAATAGGTACTTCATTTGGTTTTTGTCTTAGGATGATGACATTATAGGATTCCATTTATAGTGGGTTCTACTAGAAGGGATGTGGGGTGAAGTGTAGAGCTCCATGTTCTCCCTATCCTTAGATGTGAACACCAAACAAGGCATCACCGATGAGGCATCACAATTTTTTCAACGCATAGAGGCAATCCAACTCAAGGTTTTTCTTTTTTCTTTATGATTGTGGTTTTCATGCAGAAGGAAGGAATTCTAATTATATTTTCTGACAAATCCCCCCCAGTATACTAACATGGTCTACATATCTTTCATAGGGTATAAATTTTATTTTCAACTGGCGGAGAGTTTTCTAGACATTAAGGCGAATGTTGTGCATACATTCTTCTGATAACTCTTTTTGGAATGATGAATTGAAAAGTGAATGTGGGACAGAACATAAATGGTATGTTTTCCCTAGATAGAAATATTCTCACGATAAACATATTATGTTGTTCTTCTTCCAAGGATTCCTCTACTTATTATGCCCAACTTGGAAGATTTATGATAATTTCATCCTAATTAGTGGGGCTAATAAGGATTTCATTGATGAATGAATGGTGTGGGGGTTTATAAGAGGATGATAGTGGACCCAAGTCGTCTCCTGGATAAGAAAGGATGTCACTTATCATTGATAGATTTTCTATTGTATCTGACCCTATCCTTCGAAGTACCTAAGAATATGAGGGCTTTCATGTATTTGGACTGGGGGGAGGACCTTCTTGCTGGTGTGAATTTGGGATGTGGGGAGGACCTTCACAACCGAGGTTGTGGTGGTGAGGACTACCATCATATCTTATAATCTGACCACAAGAAGATTTTCCATGGTGTGTACCCTGGGGAGGACCTTCAGGGAAGACCGTAGCAAGGGGAGGACCTTCTTACTATTTGTTTTCATTGCATGGAGCACCTTTGCAACGTTTCCATCATGGAGAGGGATACCATTATGGCTCGATGTCAGGTTGTAGGTAGAATATTAGCAGTGTAAATTCTAGGGAGGAAATTTATCATATACTGAAATGAGGGGAGGTCATTCTCCTTGCTTGATGTCACTGTGAGGAGGGCCTTCGTAGCGACTACCATCATGGAAAGGACAACCATCATTGATTGATGTCTAACTATAGGGAGAATAATATCTATAGTGTATACCATGAGGAGGACCACTATAGGGGAAAACAATAAGGGGATGACCTTATTACTGTTCGATCTTCTATTCAAGGGGAGGGCTTCAGTAACACGCATCAGGAGATAGGCTCTCGCGATCGATCATTTATGGACCATGGGGTAAGCCCTCGTGGGTGCTCGAAGGAGGACCTTTAGAGCTACTGATAACAACATTGTAGGGAGGACCTTCACAAATACTACTACTGCTTCCATAATTTGGTAATGGATCAAAAGGATATTCAGCCTTTATTGATAGATGTCTTATGGAATCAATAACTATAGATTTCAGCAGAGCAAAATCATGAATGTGCTCTTCATTTTCCAACAAGCTTTTGCGCCATTAATTTTTTGGGTGATCTCTTATAGAAAACTAGGACCGTATGCTGTTGGTAAAAACTTTAATATACAGTTCCCTATTTGGTTGGTTTCTTCAATGTCATTGGGATGTGCATATTAGTATCTTGAGTTCTGGTAGGGATATATTCCTATCCTGGAGTGGCCACCATATTGGACCGGTGTCCCCCAGTTGGAATGGGTGATTATTCCCAATCTGGGTTTCCTGGTATCTTAGAATATATCCACCGACCCTCCTAGATTGGAACATGGATGCAAGTATTCTCTGAAGTAAGCCTATTATTTTGGGGATGAATCACCTCGCTCGGGGAGATGGGATCATGGGCCCGACTCCTTACTTTTACTGTAAATGAAATGACATCTTGACAGGTTTGTAGGATATGGTGTAGAATCGATGTTTGATCCTCCATCATTTCTAGGATGTGTTGAGATACGTATTTAGAAGGAACAATTATAAATTCCCATTCCGATGTTAGGGCAATAGTTTGTGCCTTCTCTGGTACTCCATGTGTTTCTAATGGGTATTAGCAGTTCTCCTGTGTTGGGGTAGACGAATGAATTGGCCCCCGACTTGTAGTCAGGATATGCTGACTAATTTCTCTAGTTTCCATTATATTTGACTGGCTGTATTTAAATATTTGAGTATGAATTTTCATCTTCTTATTTTTCATTGTATTTATCTCACGGGCTTGATGTGTATCTGTAGAAATTTAACTTTGCTTATATTTTCTTACCATCATATTTGACCGGTGGGCTTGATATTGGTAGGTAGGAATTTTCATCTTCATGTTGATTGGCACCATATTTGGCTGGTGGGATTTATATGAATTAGAATTGTTGTATGACTACCCATATTTTTCTGCCCTATTTAGATGGTAGGCTGGATATGCGTCAGTAAGAATTTTCACCTTCTTATATCTGGTTACCGCCTTATTTAGATACCATGATTCTTCTGTATCGACAGATATTTTCATCTACCAAAAATTTTCCACCCTAATTGCACGACGAGACTAGCGAGTGTTAGTAGAAATATGAATTTTCTCATAATGTTCCACCATTTTTCTATGGTGGGATTCATAAGAGGGAGTTGGGATATGAGTCCTATTATATGTTGTTGTTGTATTTCTATGGAGGGATTTAGAATAGGGTACAGGGATATATTCATTCTTGTATTCTTCCATCGTGTTTGTTCGGTGGATCTCCTCCTTAGGAACAAAGGTGATGACCTATTCTTGGTGATAATTTTTTCCCCTCAGTGGGTTATCTAAGGGGATTGTGTATGTTGCAATTCATTAGGATCCCATGGTAAGATATCCTCTTTAGAGTGAGGATATTGGGTCGCATGGTGCTAGATGTGACGTTCTCTGGTAAGGGCCCATGATCGGTGCTCTTGTACAGTGGGGTCGCCTTGTGTTGGGATGTCGGTCATGGCTGAAGGGTCGGCTGGTGATCTTTTACCGATTGGAGGTCCCGTGTTGCATCTTCCATCATGGGGAGAGTACCCTGCTGGTGGTATTCTTAGATTAGCATGTTCAAAACCTAGGGTTGATGACGCTGGATAGGATATGGAGTCCTCTTCCTTGTGGAGGACTCAACTGGTGCATCAATCGTCATGAGTGTTTATGAGAACTTTGATGATTCCATTGGATTGAAGGTTTCTCTGGAGACCTTCAATATATGTAACAAGCACAGACAATAAAAACCCTTTCACAATAGCATCTCTTGACCACATGCATAATTGATGATTTTTCTCTGCCATATTCTTTTTGGATGTGAAAGGGGCTTGAGGTGGGGTAACCTTACACCTTGGTTAAGGATTCATGTCGCGTTCACCATTTTTGTTTCGACTTGTGGTGTGTGTGTGGGATTGAATAAAATGGCATGATGTATAGCAATTAATTGTCTGCTGTTAAAGATAGTTTCACATCAGGTTCACCATTTTTTTTCTGACCCAATCCACGTCGTGACCCTTTTTGGTGGGTGAGATGGTCGCATTGGGACTGGGCATTATATCCTTCTTGTGTTATGAAGTAGGTTCCATAGTTGATTGGTCCTAACAGGTGATTATAGGGGGTTCAATATTTGTGAAATCATCCCACACCGGGTATGATGTTCTTGGATGGTCTCCAATGAGTTTATTCACGGAGCTATAAACACCCAACTGCCCTTTTATCCATGATTCATAGACCTACTTTCCAAAGGTAGGTTCTCATTTGATGATTTGGAAAATGACACTTAAGGACTCCATTGATCAAGATGATAGGAGGTCGGGTTCATCACACCCTTTTGGGTAGAATTATTGCCTATTACAAAACTCTCTTATAGATTTAAGCAATGTTCATATTTTCGTGAATCCTTGGTTTATTTCCAAGAATGTGTCCGTGGATTACCCCTAGGTCACAATATTAATTAGAGATATGAATGGGTTCATAATCAGCTGTATGTATATGAGGTTCTCTATTGATGAATACATCTATGTGTATTCAAGGTTCTTCATCAATGTTACCCTTTTACGGACACATTAATGATTCTCTAGTCTTTTCCTGAGACAATGATTATTTAAGCCATGTGATGAGGTGCTCTTGATTTTATCATCATCCAGGGGGATGATGATCATTTCAATATCAAAATCGAACACAAAATATGGGATTCCTACGTATCCTCATGAGAGGAATAATATTCCACATAGTTTGATGTCACTTTACTGGACACATCACCTTTTATGGTCATTTGACAAGGAACCATCCATGAAATTTAACACCATGTGGTGAGGACTTCTAGGTGGAAGATTCATACTCAATATTTTGTGTGAGACTTACTCTGAAGCAGCCCAAGATTCCCAAAAGGTATGTGGTCTCCTAGGTTGATATGACCCTACCAGGGATGTGTCTCAAAGAATATTAGGGTGACTTGGGTGTCGGGTTTGGACCTTATAGAGGCTTCTTATATATACCAGTTGGTTGGGAATCAAATCCCTCATAGTTCAGTTTGATTTGGGACTTACACCCTTAAGGCGGGCCATTTTTTGGGTCATGATTTGGGCTTACATATGGAAGATTACCATTTTATATAAATAAGTCATATCTTACTCTTGAAGATGATTCTCCATTGGGTTTGTGGGAATTTTATTGTGACTAACTTCTAAGGAGAATGTCCCTTGAGCTCAGGCCTTAAGCAGACATCCTAAATATTCTAATCAAATCAAGAATTAGAGTTCTCTTAGTTCATTCTATTTGGGTCTTACACCTAGGAGGAGACCATGCTTTGGGTTTATATGGATTTCATGATCGTCATCAGCCTATAATCCCATGTGAGGCATGCTCAGTGTGAGAAAAAAGAGGAGGAAGTGGATACGAAGATCACATAGCCCACATCATCTACTGATAGATGGTGTTGGATCCCAAAGGAAGAGGGGGGGGGGGATTTGAACATGCTAGTACCCCTGCTTTGTTTCCATACCCTAGATATCAATATTAACCTATCTAGGTATCTGTTTGGATAATGGAGATAGAATAAATTATTCAACCTCCTATAATAAAATCTAGGGGCTTGCCTCAGTGGGAGTTCCCTGAAATTAGTTTTGGGAAAGGGGAGGAATGTTGCTTCTCATTAAAAGGAAAATCAAGTGTGATTTTCCCTATGTATCCCTAAACCTCGTCAAAGGAAAAGGTTGGTTACTACCCTTGACCCCTATAATGGGGAGGTTTATGTTAGTATCCCAAGGTTGGACCCCGGGTTACAATGGGAATGTAAACTTATGGACATTACAGGGGTTTTATCCATTGTGGGGATTACCTATGTGAATCCTCTTATCATGGGTATGTAAACTAAAAAGGACACTCTGATGAGTCTAGTGGTTTTATTATATGGGTTTGGTGGCTTTCGAAGAGTCTTTGTCTGAATGTCATTAGACTGGTTCATGGAGGGACTATGGATGAGGTGATAGAAATATAATGAGATGATCGAAGCCAGAGAGTGGAACATCCAAGGGTAGTGTATTCCACATACTATTTCTTTATGAGGGATGGGTTCCTTCCAATGTAGTGTGTTTCTATGTGGGAGAGGGACTTTTCACGTACCATGATGGTATGTTGACCTGTATGTGGTCCATGTAGTGTTTTTCTATGCGAGGATGGGTTTCTACCACGTAGCATAATGCTACACAGTGCCAAGTTCCATCTACGTAGTGTTGTGCTATGCAGCGCAGGGTTCCACTTTCATATCCTTATGCTACATGGGGTAACAAAGTGAAGAAGGGGTATTAGTTCAGTGCCTTCCAGGAATTTCCTCCGTGAAAGAGATATGGTTTGCGGTCTTCCAATTATTATGTTTCCTTCTTTATTTTTCCTCTATGTGGAAATTTTAAACCTACTCGAACTCTTCAGAAGAGGTCTACGCCTCATCAATCAATCTCTTCATAAATACATCTCAAATTTTTTTTTCCAATACTATGAAATCTAGTCCTTTTATCGGCTCCCCTTGGGGTCCTTTTTATAGAATTTCAGGGAACCTAGATCTATTGATCTCACAACACCTTTTACAGAATCCCATGGGGAGATAACCCGACCCACAGACGACATGATTAACAGAGTCCTATGGTTTGTGGTGGTGAAAATCATCACCTTAATCCCATGAATGGCTTCATCTTTTTCATAGGGTACTCTTGGCTTTGTCTCATCCATGAACTGTTGAGTTCACGAGGATGGTATGCAAGGGAATAATTCTCCACCTCTATTTCACCAATGACACAGTTTGAAACGGGCGTCATATATGGTGGAGAGATTATCCTCCTTGATTCTGCCAATGACACAGTTCACGGTGGCTGATTTCATTGTCTTCATTCCACATACTACTCGGTTCGTGGATGACTCCTTCTACAAACCATTCATGGTGTTCAATACGCAGACGAATTATTTTATTTTTCCAAATTTGGATTCTTCAACAATTTTATCTAAATCCTTCATCCAATTTGTCTTCTTTCCTTTTCCAAAATTATGGAAGTATTTACTTTCCCGTTGCAAAGTTTTCAAATCCCTACAGTGATTCAAAGGAATTAAGAGATCATTATGGAGACTAAAATAAAAAAAATTTATTTTTCTTTAATTTTTTTGTTTTATGTACCTAGTCTTCTAATTAAACTAGGCCTTTCCATCCTTTATTTTTATTTGTATATTTATGTTAAAAATCATGTAATAATATGTGTAAAAATTTTGGGCCACTATAGTTTCTATCAGAGGATCCTCTTATTATTTTTGGGGATTAGGACCATAACAGGTCTGTTATAATTTTAGGGATAAGTCTATGTATAGTATAATATCCTAAAATTTTGGTGAAGTATAGGGTGAGTGGTTTCTAAGAAATTATATCCTTGTATAGATACTAATAGTTGATGTGGATCTGGTATAGTTGGACCTAAGGGTAATAACCATGAAAATGGAACATTTGGTATTAACTAGGTCATCACCTATTAAACAAAAATGAGGGCTTATTGCATACCTAGATTGACACTCTATAGGTATATTCTTTGTAAAATTCACAAACTCTTTTCAAACATTATGTATGACCTGAATATATTATTGTAAATCCACAACATTGGTGCCACACACTGAAGCCCCGAGCTGGTTAGTCATATTACCTCAAGAATGCCTCCCCATATTCTAGAGGGTTCCAACTAGAATCGAGGGCCAGATATAAATAATGGGGAGACTATACACTCTTTAGTAGATTAATACCATAGAAGAAATAAAACAAGAATAACCAAATGACATAACTACAACTAGAATAATAATGATATCACATGATGAAAAAATCGGAAATACAATGTCCAAAACTAAACAATAGGTATGTCATGAAAATATGTGTCAATTTTCAATATGAAAAACCCAAAATAAATAAAGACACTAACAACTTCTATGTGGGTCCTAATCCATGTTTGGTTCCCTCATCCATGGTCCTTCCCAAATCAGTCATCGAAAACATGGCCCTTTCCCTTATTCTGTCCTACAACCATGAAATCTATTCAGGTACCGATCATGCAGTCCAACTAGGGTGTGAGTACAACTCAGTAGATCACCACCAATGGCGTCTAAAACTATATCTAGTTAAAATAGTGTATGTAGTTGTATAATTAATAAATAAGAGTAATAAATTAAATAATTTACATTTATTAAATTTCTCTTTATTTGACCACATAACTCTCAGGTTCCAAAGGACACCCAAACCAACAGTACCTACTTAGGACTGTGCCAAAGTATGAACCATATCAAATAATAAATTCAAAAGTCATTATAAATCACAGGCTTTTATTATCCATTTCATGTCAATTTATTATTGCATCCAATTTGAACCATAGTCCAATTCTAATCTCATAGAAATAAAAAGTCATGTCAAGTACCTCGTGGGTATTTGGAGCATTAGTCCCTGTCCCATACCCCATGGATTTTTGGAGCATCTTTCCTTGTCTCATATAATAATATTACCAGGCATGTACTTGGAACACTATGGTTATTTAGAGTGTCATTCCCTATCCCACACTCATATATGAGTATTTATCACAATGGTATTTTAATGTAGCATACCATGTCTCGCACACAATTATCACATATATCACAATTTCAAAATTTCACGCATATCACAATATCACATGTACCAAAAAAACACATTAAGAAATTCACCAATTAATTAATCCAATTTAAAAATTTCTCATCCACATCATTCCATTAATTAATTCAACCATTAATTAACCATACCAATTTCCTTTAATTAATTCAAAAATTAATTAATCATATCAATTTCTATTAATTAATTCAATAATTAATTAATCACATCAATCCCATAAATTTATTCAATAATTAATTAATCACCTCATTCCATTAATTAATTCATTAATAAAATAATCTAATTAATTCAATTTCATAATGACAACAATCTCCAATAATTAATTCAAAAATTAATTGATATAATTCAATAATTAATTAATACAATTCAACAATCTCAATATCCCCAATTTCACAACCCCTTAATTAATTAATTTACCAAATTAATTAATTCAATTTTAGAGACTCAAATTTTGATCATCCAATATAAATTATAAAATCAAATTCCCATAATTAAAATTAAGACTTTGGGACTTGAATTTAGATCACCTACCTCAAGATCGTTGAAAAATTCTCAATAATTGATATTCCTAATCTGAGATGAAAAAACAAGAATGAGATCTAGATCTGAAACCCAATTTCAAGAACAAAAAAATCAAGATCCAATAGAATTAGATCTATATCCAAAAATTCCATATCTAGATCCAAAAAAATAGGGAAAACATTACTTCAAAGGATGGGAGAAGAACGGGTGAAAACTAGAAACCATTCGGGAAGAAACACATACCTAGAGAGGTACAAATATGACAATCAGTCTTTGAATCACCAAGAACAGAGGTTCTCAAGGCTTTTAATTCATCTAAGAGCCTCTAAAATGAGAGGAATTGTTTATTTCCAAGTTGGGGTTGATTTTGGGTTAATATGGGGGTTAATAATTTTTAAAACCAATTTCGGGTTAATTAAAAACTCATACATGGTTTCCCGGGCAGGGGCTCATGTTTTTCTAAACCATGACCCTTAACCATGTGCCTCTTCTCGGGGGTTCATGGTTTGAAAAATCATACACCAGGCATGAAATTACCCTATGTCTAGGGTTTTGGTTTTCTAGGGAAGTGTGCATGGTTTGTGAAAGTCGTGCGCCAACTGTGCACTTTCACTCTTATAAAATTCTAAATTTTCACCCAAACACACCCTAAGGTAAAACCCAGAAAAAAAGTAATCAAAACAAGGAAAAAGAGTACCTGTAAAAAAGTCTGAGGCACCTCCCAAAATGTTTGTGATCTTAAAACATTCCCACATTATAACAACTCTTCCCCAAACTATAGTCCTAAGCATCTCTAAGCTTCCTAGATAAAAATATCAGGACATTGATCCCCAATACCTGGTTCTCTCTATGATGTTTCCTCTTACACACACCCATGTTTCCACAATACTTAGACTATCAGCACAATATTTCCTCACAATACTTTCTCACTGTGATCAATCACACATATATGATACTCCTCAAAAGATGCATCTATCTCAAGCTCAACATCATCCACATTGATCACATGAGAAGGGTCAGGGTGATATCATTAAAGTTGTGATGAATGAAGAATGTCATGCATTGCGCTATATCTCTATAGAAGATCCAATCGGTATGACATCGGCCCGATTCTCTTCACAATCTCAAATAGTCTAATGAACCTGTGCGCTAACTTTCCTTGTCTCCATATATTGCATTGACCTAGTCTAGGCAACACCCAAAGGAATATATGATCACCCTATGTAAACCATAGGGGTCAAAGATGACAAATAGCATATGAATTTTGTCTTCTCTGAGTCATAGTGTCACGACACCCTCCCACAAAAGATTCCCCTCTTGAGCTGGCAATGGTGAAAATAAGATAATGACCCCTGAGTCCCACCTCCAGTAGGCCTCAGAGTGGCGACTAGCACCAAGGGTATGAATTTTCACAAATATGGGAGGCATTACCCTTTTTATTTTTTAAGATCGGGAAATAGGATGAATCAAATACCAAAAAAAAGGAACAAGTAAATGAAAATAAACCCAAAACCATACCCGTATGCATGTTTTATACAATACTAAAACAAAAGTACAAGTACAAGAAAAGATCCAAAGTACGATACCAAATAAAAGAAAGCAAAAACTGCTACCAACAAAACTCCAACACCCAACCAGCAAGGTCCCGCATGGTCCCTGAAGTCCTCCTGAAAACATGAAAGTAAACGTAGGGTGAGCATACAAGTATACCCAGTAGGAAAACCTAAAGATATCGTGTATAGGTGGAGAGACATCCTAATGCCCCATGAGAAAACAGAAGGAACGAAATCCTAGCAAGGAATCTATCCACCCAACCTTACAATCCACACTCACCAAATATCGCAAGTCAATAGATTAATATAGTAATATTATCAAAGTATGGGTACCCCGCACCACCTTCCCACTGAATACTACTCAAGCCCTCATGCATAACACTTTGATGCTTCCCCCTCTTCCTGAGCTAGTGCCACAACATGGCCATACGAAGCTTGAGCTTGTGCCGCAACCTGGCCATACGTAGCTCATAGTATCCTGTTGACACTCAATCCTCGGCCATAACCACATCTCATCTCGGAGACACATAGAAACCACATCAAATCTCATCCCAAAGACTCTTGGGAAACATCTATCGTAACATTCCCAAAGGGTATTGGTCTATAGAACCTTGAAGAGGAATCACATGGAAGAAAAATAACCAGCCATCCTTTAGATGTTTGAGAATCTCACCCCCCATCCCACGGGTGTTCAGCACATAGTTCTCAACATGGGTGGGGTGTGTAAAGAAACATAAAACGTATAGATTTATATAATTATATTAACCACTCAGCCCATCCTAAGGCTTCTACACAAAAGATCTGAGAATATGCCTCGACACTGCTACCTCGAAAGTATGCACACAATAAACAACCCCAAACCCCATTAATATTTTCATGTTTCATAAGTTTTAGTTTATCAGTTTCTTAACTACCGAGAAACTAACAACAACCAACCCATATTAATAATTCATAAAACATATCCCTTCCAACCACAAATAAAGTTTGGGAAAACACAAGCAACACAATACCATTTTCTTTTATCAGCCAATCAATTCCATTGATTTTCCGTATTTAATCAACTACCATGCCCCACAATTCATTAGTTAACTCTTCCAATTTTATTAATATGCACAACCCGTCCATGCATCCCTGCTGCCAACCACCATAACCAAAAACACATCAGAAACAATACTTGTACCACATCATCATCCCTTTGATACCATTTACCCTAGCTTCACTTCCCATCACAACCATATCATACACTCCAACCCATAACCCAGCCAACCGTAGCCCTACTGCTCACCCGTTCCACAAAAAACTACGAAACACCCCTTCACATAATTAAACGCCAACTAGCACCCACAAATTCATTCTTTCATTTAGTTTAACTGGGGTGATCATACAAGGGTTCCAGGTATTCATTTAATCATCTAACATTACATGATTAACCAATTTCCACATTCTATGAAATTACATCCACAAAACAATCCAGAAAAATAGGGTAACATTTAATTGCGCAAGAAAAGTCCCCCAACGACCGTGATTTTTAGTAGGCATAAGCCTATTCAATTCACAACACCATCAAAGGGTAATCATTTATGGAAATAAAACAACAATAACAAAAAAAAATTCCCCAAACCCGTTCTTTAACTAGTTATTATCTTTATTTACTGGTTCAACCATATCTCACGAAAACAAGAGGATACCCACCCCGCATGACCCACAAAAGAGAGAGAGAGATGATGGTAAGATCCCTACTTGAACATGTTTTGATGTCCTGCAAGAACAACCACCATGAGGATTTCGATCACTCCTCCCGACAACTAATTCCTCCTTTGGAAGTTGTGGCACAACTGCACTAACAACCAAGAGAGACTCCATTAAGGAATAAGGTTTTACTTGTCATAGCATAGCAAGGAGAAACATAAAGAGGAGATCGAGGAAGGAATAAGAATGGGGTACAACGTACCATTAAGATGATGTTCATCGAAGAGTGTCGTTCCTGTCAAATATTAGCAATATCCTCGGTAGGAAACTATGAAGAGGAAGTCGAAGAAGAGGGAAAGGAATGAGGTGCACGATGTTCGTCTTGTCGACATGATCCCGTAGCCACCGACAGATCAACAATCGGAGTCCGGATGAAGAAGATAGGGGGAAGGCTTCTGGGTCATCTGGGAGTGTCACCGTGCAGAGAAGCTGAGGGGTATGTAAATAACATGTGACCCTCTCTTATATAAGAAATGAAAAGGTAAAATGGTATGCAACGTGTATTAATGAATACACGACATGACCGTATAGCTGTTACATTGTTTGACTGGTCAACACACGACACGTCACGTGGTTTCCATCCGTTTAATGATAATAATAACTTCAATTAATTATAGGTGTTTTATTGACCCGAGACATGAGTCATAAAAATGTATTCATCATTGGTCTTAAAATGACTGTCATAATTTCAGGGTTACGTTGCCGCTGACGGTTCGTTAATTCGAGGTCGCACGAAGAAGTTATGGAAGAAACACAGTTTTCCCAACAAAATTAATAATTACATTATTATTTTATTATTATTTTATTTAACCATTTTTTTCTTCAATTCCAAATCCCATGCACAAAATATCTCAAATTTAGTGCGCATCACCCCTTTCCACCTTGATTAATTTCCTTTCTTATTTATTTTATTGCTTTAAATTATAAATCTTTATTTCCTTTAAACGCTTTCTCTCTCCAATCTAATTATTTCTTCCACAATTACCTCATGCTCCAAAAGTGGTGCCTCCCCTTCCTTATTCCATTCCCAACATGCCCCATATCTTCTTTCTCACTTCAACTTTAATATTAATAAAATTAATAATAATAACACCAATCATTAGTGTTCTAAATTAATCCCATTAAATTAGTTTACCATGATTATTCTCATATTAAATTAAAACCATTCCATTTAATTAATCACACACTAAAACCCACCATTTCCATTATTATTTAATATAATAGTAATAAATCCTCCTTCAATTTCATCAACGGGTCACCGTCATTATCATTAATAATAATAAGTATTATTGACGCTCGTCGTATTGCCCCTTTGCATTTCATTCCTTTATAATTCATTACATGCGCCTCATTTATTATAATTTACTCCTTTAAATTTTTTTCCACGCCCCTTACATTATATACCCATTACACACATAATTTATTATTCATTAAAATTTAAATGAATCAAAAAGAAACCATGCACCTCCCCTCATTGAATAAATTCAATTTTATTTCTTTTATTTCACAATGATTAAATTAAAACCATTTAATCTAATTAACACCAAATATTTTCACGCCACCATTATGAATTATTATCATCAAATGTTATTATTATAACACACGTTGTGTTTGACCACATATAATTTTTACAAAGTAATGGACCAGAGAGGTCCGTACCATTACATCAGATACCTCTCAAAACATTCTCGTCCTCAAGAATTAAAAACCAACCCATAAAAAAAGGGAAAGGTCCGAACAACCACCCCATAAGATACCTCTCAGGGCTCTATTCATAATAGGAATCCAACCACTATCCTAATTATACGAGTCAAGGAATTCCTTCCCCCATGTCGAGATATTATCCGCTTTAGGCGGCACTGACTCGCCTGCACGGGTTTAATCACATCCACATTAATGCGTCTCAATTAGGGATTAGGTCCTCCCACCCCTATAATTTAGGATTTCTCATACACACACTACCCCCAACACTGTACAAAACAAGAAAAATGCTGCCCTAACACATGGATTGGGGAATTCATTCTCCCATGTCAAGATACTATCCCCTTTGGGAGGCACTGACTTGCCCGCATGGGTTTAATCACATCCATATTAATGCGTCTTGATTAGGGATCAGGTCCTCCTATCCCCATATGTTAGGACTCTTCACACACATTTAAAGGAAAGAGGGAAACAAATTAGCATTATAGACTCATGAAAAACAAGGTCCAGGCCCAAAGCATGGGTGAGAATGAGTTTCAAAAAAGGAGTGTGATGCTCCTGAATTTAAACAAAACATAAACAAGAGAATTTAAGTAAATCCGAAAACATATCTCTCGATATCTGGCCTTGCTAGGGTTGCTGCTTCTGTTGCATGAAATTGTCCGCGTCCCACTCCTCTGCCTCCCCGGGAATGACGTCTAGGTGCCACAGCTGTACGGTAAACAAAGAACGCCTAAGCCCAAGTAGCAAGGAAATTTTCTCAAGGTTTCATTTTATCATTTTATTTCTATTTCTTTCCTAGAACACCCAAATCAAGAAAAAAACAAATCATGATGATGCATGTACCTTTTCTAGGGCCTCTACCCTACAATCAATGTAGTCTTACTTGGTCATTTGGTAAGATCAGAGTCCTTGCATCGGATCACGGGGGGCCCTAAAATCCCGTGTCCTAGCCGGTCTTCCCTTGCCTATATCACGCACCAAGATCATCCAACACTATTTCCCTACCATCCCATGCAATTCTCATTATGCCTAACTCCAAACTCCATCCTATCTTTTAACCATCACCTCTGATACCATTCTGTCATGACCCCCTCCCACCAAAGATGCCCCTTCTGAGTTGGCAATGGTGAAATGGAGATAATGACCCCCCGAGTCCCGCCTCCAGTAGGCCCCGGAGTGGCGACTAGCACCAAGGGTATGAGTTTTCACAAATATGGGAGGCATCAACCTTTTTATAATTTAATATAGGGAAATAAGATGAATCAAATACCAAAAGAAAAAGGAACAAGTAAATGAAAATAAACCCAAAACCAAACTCATATGCATGTTTTATACAATACTAAAACAAAAGTACAAATACAAGAAAATCTCCAAAGTACGATACCAAAAAAAAGAAATAAAAAACTGATACCAGAAAAACTACAATGCCCAACTAGAAAGGTCCCACACGGTCCCTGAAGTTCTCCTAAAAACCTGAAAGTAAAGGTAGGGTGAGCACACAAGTATACTCAGTAGGAAAACCTAAAGCTCTCGTGTATAAGTGGGGAGAAATCCTAATGCCTCATGAGAAAACAAAAGGAACCGAAGCCTAAAAAAGAATCTATCCACCCAACCTTACAAGCCACACTCACCAAATATCTCAAGTCAATAGAGTAGTATAGTAATTTTATCAAAGTATGGGTACCCCACACCACATTCCCACTAAATACTGCTCAATCCCTCATGACTAAAGCTCTGATGCTTCCCACTTTTCCTGATCTAGTGCTACAACCTGGCCATATGAAGCTCGATCTAGTGCTGCAACCAAGCCATACGAAACTCATAGTATCCCGCCGACACTCAATTCTTGGCCATAACGACATCTCATCCCGAAGACACCAGGGAACCACATCACATATCATCCTGAAGACTCTTGGGAAACATCTATCGTAACCTACCCAAAGAATCATAGGCTAGAGGAACCTGGAATAGGGAACACAGGGAAGAAAAGTAACCATCCATCCTTTAGATGTTTGAGAATCTCACCCCCCCCGTCCCACGGGTGTTTGGCACGTAATGCTCAACATGGGTGGGGTGCGTAAAGAAACATAAAACGAACAGATTCATATAATTATATCAACCACTCATCCCATCCTAAGGCTTCTAGACAAAAGATCTGAGCACATGCCTCAACACTACTTCCTCGAAAGTATGCACACAATAAATAGCCCCAAACCCCATTAACAAAAACCAAACCAGATCAGTCATTCATAAAACATATCCCTTCCAACCACAAATAAAGTTAGGGAAAACACAAGAAACACAATACCATTATCTTTTACCATCCAATAAATTATATTGATTTTCCATATTTAATCAACTACCATGCCCCACAATTCATTAGTTAACTCTTCCAATTTTATTTATATGCACAACCCATCCCTATAGTGTAACACCCCGAGATTTTATGAAAAATATTCTTTTTAATTTCATTAATATCTTGTGTTGTATGCTACACCAAAAGGAGCTTGCACAACACACATCCTTGACTTGCCTTGCATTACACGCAATCACGACCTTCCTCGATAGCGTGTGTAGTACGCAATAACGAGTTTCACTAAACAACAATATCCTATTAAAATATTATTAAAACTAGCTGTTATGAATAGTAATAACCACTTTTTGAAATTTTGTAAATTTTATTTTTCAAAATGGAATTCATTTTTGGATTCGTAATATCGAAATTAGCTTTGGGTGAAATTTTAGTACTTTTCGGACAACATTAATATTTTGATGAATAGTGACAATTACTAAATTTTAATTAAAAAAAACTTTTTCAATAGAAATAATTAATAGTGATAAATTGTTAATTTTAGTGGTTTTAAAGTATATTTAGAATATATTTTTACAATGTAATACAATGTTGGTCATTGGATGTAATTTCACATTTAAACCAGTTATAAACAAGTGTCAATCTTTTGATAGTTATTATCTCTTAAAAACACGCCTTTTGTTTTGATGACGGGAATTAATTTTTAAATTAATTAATGCAACTGATATGTTTTGAATTTGGTAAAATAGAAATCATTTTTGAGTTCATAATATTAAATATAGCTTAGGCCTAATTTTTGGTATTTTTCTGAAAACTTTCAATTTTTGATGAATAGTGAAACCACTAAGTGGTAGTTAAAAAAATTGAATTTTTCATAAAACTTAATTTTACCGCTTCTGTGAGTGGAATTTAAAAAATACGAGAGACACGGTTAATATCAAGGACTAAAATGTGGTTCAATGAGATGAAAATAATTTTTGGTGAATAGTAACTTTTTACTTTTTTTTACCATGGTTAAAAGTAAATAGGGTAATTAAGGGTAAAGATGATATTATTATTACCCTAACACATGTCCTAATTCTATTGGAAAAGTGTAATTCGACTATAAACAAACTTAGGAATAAAATATGACCATTTAGGCCCACTTGGATTAGATTAGGACATTTATTATTAATTTATTTAAAGAAGGGTTAAAAGAGTTAAAATCAAAGTTTATTTACTAAAACATTTTTAATATGGGGTTATACATAATATAAATTCGACTATAAATATTCATTATAAAGATAAAACGATTTTCTACATAATTATATTTTATTTATAATTTTTAGATGTTAAATAAATTAATTTATTTATGAAACAACGATGATGCAGTAATTACCCTTTTAAGGGAATGTTAACATAATTGATGTTATAAATGCTCCAATAAATGTAATTTGAGACTTTTTATGAATTACACTAATTTTATAGGTTAATATGACATGTTAGTATTGATTTAATTAACTTTTTTCTAACTTATCATTCTGTTATGATTTTTACAAAAATCAATTACTAAATAGTGTCAAAATTGACATAAAATAGTTTTTAAAAACATATTATATTATTAATTGTTATTTTATTCCTAAAAATCTAAGGTTGGGCCAAATGACATAGATAAGGTTATATATATTAATAATAAACAACTTGGGGTTCTTTTGGCTTCTTATAGTATGTTTAGTAACCTTATAGTGTAAGAACACAAGAAGACACGGTAAAAGTAAACTTATTTAACTTAATGTTAAATTTAAATGATAAGGTTAAAACAGGAACCTAATCTTGTATAAATTCTATTTTATGAGAGTATTTATACCCATCCCTACCTTAGCCTCGAAATAAATCAAATTGGAGCTATTTAAAACCGAAGTTGACTTTATAATAAAATAATATTTTTAGTTATTCCAAAGGTGCCCCTCTCCTCCCTTATAAAAGGGCACCTCCTCCCTCTCTTCCTCACACAACTTTGAGCACTCAAGCTCGGCCAAACCCTGAAAAAATCACTTCTCCACTTCCCTAGAATAATCATAGAGGTCCTGGTCTTCTTCAAAGACCAATATTAGTTCCCTAAGTGGAGGATTCAAAGAGGCGTTTCAAAGAAGAGGTAATATCCATTACCAATCTTTTCAATTTCTTTCTTCTTCAACTTCTTCTTCTTTAGTTGTTTCATGATAAATTAATAACATCAGTATTACTTACATATAGATATGTTATTATAAATATGAAACAACCCTAATTCACCTTCTATCCATCCTACGGAAAAATGAAATCACCGCGCGTGCGTACGTACGGAATACCGTCTCCACGCCGTGGTGTAATCTATTTTCTGCCACCAACTTAATTGGATGGGTATAATGGTGTAATGAGTAACTCTATATGATTATTATAAAGTGATATTGATACTGAAATAGTATACATACACTTCAACACAAGTTCACGATCATGAGAACGATATCATCGCTCGTGCGTACGTACGGACTACCGTCTCCACGACGCGATGAGATTCATTCTCCATGTTAACCATTTAAGAATGATTATAAAGTATATATAGAACAATAATAATGAAATATATGACATTATAAAGCTACTGGATTTATGTATATATGTATGTCATCTAATTACTTCCATTCAAGACAATAAGGAAAGGAAAACAACGTTCATGCTTACGTACGGACTACCGTCTCCATGAACGGTGTGTTTCATTTCATTTATCTATCTATTATACATATATATACTGAATATATATGATATATAAATCATGTTTTATATTCTGGAAGTAATTAAATCATGATATAAGTAATAATAATGTCAAGAACAACAAGTCCAAACACCTACGATAAATGAAACAATTTTACCCAAAACGCTCTTTAACATGAAATTTACAAAAGAACGGGTAAAATAAAGTCATAAGTAAACCATATATGATATCATAACAATTAGTATGATTCTGGAATAAGTCAATGACATTATGTAAATCATTATACAGGAGGTTCAGACACTTACGAAGCAAATCGGACCTAAGGTAAGGGAAATATCACAATCTCATTTTTATCCGAGATTGTTTATACTTTGGAATTTACTGGGGTGTATTTTATCATCCACATCCATGTTTCCTCAATATGTAATATTTATATCCTTCTACAATATATTAAATCCATTTTTACCCTTCGGTGAGTTTTTAGTAAAAGATATGAAAGGAATCTTTTGTCGTTTTTCGTACGAGGTACTTTTTGACTTTTCCGACAAAAGTACGAAGAATGTTATTTTTAACTTATACGGCATGAGTGGATTTTTAAAACATTATTTCCAAGAAGATTCCTTTACAAGTTTTCAAGTTTATTTTTAATCAACTTCTTTTAGTTTAAAGTTGTATGACATGTTAAGAAAGGAAACATGTTTTTTAAGAAGAAAGGATATTTTCCTCAAGAATGGAGTTCAAGTGTTTTATCAAAATAATAAAGGGTTCTGTTTTTATCCCTATTATTACATTGATTTGATTATGGTGTGATGGAATTATTTTTATGAATTCATTTATCTTATATGAATTGTTTTATGATGTCATGATGTTTAAGATTCCTATTTGTATTACTTGGGTTATGCAATGATGTATGATTTATGATTTTGTGGAACACATAAGAATGGTATCATTATGAGATGGGTGGGACCTATATCTCCCTCCAATGCATTGGGTAAAGATTTTATATCTCATGAGATAGACATGGATGGAACGGTAGGTTATACAGGTTCAGTGAAACAGGACTGAAACGAGGGTGAATCGGTTCAGAAGGGGACTTTGGCCACTAAGATAGTCTTGGCAATGAGTCTTGACTAAAAATAAATGATTCTCTATGATAATGTGTGAATGCCACAAAGTTTCATGTTTTAAGTTATGATTATTGTGATTACATTTCACTGCCATGATTTACCCCATGTTATGAAATTATGATCTCTTTTGCAGGTTAAGATTTCCATAAGTTATGTGCTTATGTATATGATGTGATTGATATTTCTTTTGTTTACCCTTAATGAGAATTTGAGCTCACCCTTTTATGTTTTCTTTTCCCCAGGATATAAATAAAGGTTTTAGGTATAAAAAAAAATATCTTTATGGGAGATGTTGAAGATCTTTCACCACGATTAGAAGATTACGTTTCGAGTTTCCAAAGACACTAAACTATTACGATCCTTGCGTGTGTGTTTTTGTTATGTACTAAGTATTCTGCAAATTTAATGTAATGTCAATGTACGTCAAGCTTCGGGTCTCTACAGTTGGTATCAGAGGAAAGGTTTAGTTAACCTTTGGAAACTAGGATGCGAAAATGTTAGTGAGATCCCTAGAGGCATTTCTAAGGTACGTCTAGGGATGTCCCTAAGGATAAGTATACGTATAAGATACAGTCCTAGAACTACGGTAAAGATCATAGAATTTAACCTAATAAGTTAGATATTGAGGATACTCCCCCTTTATAATGTTGTTTTCCCTAGCATGATTTTTGCCCCTCACACTATTATTTTTGGGTTTTAGATGATGGCTGGAACCCGAAGGAACCGTGTTGATCAATGCAATGGACAATGCAATGATTGTCCTCCTGAACAAACAAATGTTATGGGAGATGGAGTGAAAAATATTATTGCTATACTTACACAAGCTATGAATCATTATGGACTTACAAATGAGCAGAGAAGGGAACAATATTCTATTGAGTCCTTCATGAGGCAACATCCACCTTCTTTCAGTGGGACTTCCGATCCACTTGTTGCTGAACAATGGATCAGTACCACTGAAAAGATATTTTCAGTTCCTCAATGTTCTGAACATGATAAAGTCATCTTAGCAGTGTATCATTTGGAAGGTGATGCTGATCAATGGTGGAATCTTATCAAGAATACGAGGCCAAGAGGTGAAATTGAGTCCATGGAATGGGACGAGTTCAAGAACTTGTTTTTCAGTAAGTACTTCCCTCATATTCTTCGAACAAAGATGGAAAAGGAGTTTCTTGAGCTGAAGCAGAAAGATGATGAATCTGTTGGTATATACGAAGCAAATTTTAAAAGACTTGCAAGGTATGCATCTGGCATTATCATCCAACCTGAAAGTAAAGTTGATCGATTTTTCAGTGGCTTAAAACCAAGTCTTTGAAGGGAATTAGATATAAGAGACTTCAGTAGCTATGAAGAAATTGTGCGCTGTTCTATGAAGGTAGAAATAGAAGTTGGTGTTACATATCCATCTCATGGTTTTGAAAAGAAACAAAAGATGGAGTTCAAGGAGAAATCTTAGAATAATGGTGAAAAGAAGATGAATGTTTCCTTATGCTCAATGTGTGGAAATAAGCATGGTGGAGATTGTCTTAAAGGGACTAGAAAATGTTTTAAGTGTGGAAAAGAAGGTCATTGAGTAGCTGAGTGTTGAAGTAATGGAAAAAGGGTTTCTAATGATACGAATAAAGAAAACACTGCAGAGAACACACCACCAACACTTCAATGCTTCAAGTGCAAGGAAATGGGTCATTATGCTAATAAATGCCCTAATCCAAGGGTTAGTGATGATCAACATGAGAAACCACTTAAGGCAAAGGACAAAGGGAAGTCACATGCGATCACTATTGGAGATGTTGAATATGACAACGATGTGGTGGAATGATTAAGTGTTTATGTAATGGGATTCCAAAATAATGTTGTATCATAAAGTATTGAAATATTTATGTGTTGTTCTAATGTGGTATTCAAAGTGATTGAGATATTTAACAGTATTCATGAGCTCATGATTGATATAAGGACTAAGTGATATCATGGTTTGAGTATATAGAATTTTTAGGATTTTGGTATGTGGAAAGTGTTAACTTTTAACTACATTCATGTTTTCACTAAGGTTCAATGGGTATTCATTCTTCAAGAGAATACATGATTAAGGTATTCACATGTTTGTAATTTTACCAACAAGATATATCTTATGATATATGGGGGATAAATGATGGCATTCACGTGATTGTTCTGTGACATTTCAAGTAATCATTTTCTTTATACTATGTTCTTGGACCGAAGTATTTTAGATAAGCCTAAAGATTAGAATGGATTATGTTGGACATAATTTAGGATAAAACGTTTTTTCGATATTATCGATGGGATGTTATAGTAATATAGCTTTAGAAAAAGGAAAACCTGCAGGACGGGCGACAGCCCATCGCGTCGGACAAGGCTGTGGGAATCGAACTAACAACCGAAGTGCGACTGACCTTTATCGCCTACCACTGGCCTACATGAAGTCCTTGTTTAGTAGAAACTAGTTTTATTATATTAACCAGTACGATATATGAAGTATAAGTCCATTTTAGGAACCATATATGATTAATCTCACTATAGAATGACTTATGTATATTTAATAACTTTTTCTAACCTTTTGTTTGAGACAGATGGAATGACCCGTCATTCTATCACATGATCTGCTAACACTTCACGAATAACAAATTCAACTTCATTTATTTAATAGATGAAGTGGAAATTGTTCAAGGCACGAACAACAGAGAGATTGTACCAAAATAAAGTAAGTATTTATTCTAATTCAAATTCTTCAACATTAGGGAAATGATCTTGAAAACCAAAAATGTTGTCCTAGTGCTCTTATATTTGATTAATCAGATGGTACCTTAGATCGTCACAAATTTATGGATTTGTGATTGTTGGCTTTTCCATAGCCATGTTCTCTACCACTCTCCATCAGAACATGATGGTTAGATTTTTCTTCTATATCCATATTTTCACCTATGTGGAAACCCAGTGATTAGTTTATTTGGGTAACCGTTACGTTTCATACTTTCATTTTTAAAGATTAGTTTTGGTATTCCTTTTTATGATGTGGGTTTCTATTAAAGAAACTTTCGAATAGTAAACCATTTATAACCCCGACGAATTTCGAGGGCGAAATTCATTTTAAGGGGGGTAGAATGTAACACCCCGAGATTTTATGAAAAATATTATTTTTAATTTCATTAATGTCTTGTGCTGTATGCTACACCAAAAGGAGCTTTCACAACACGCATCCTTGACTTGACTTTCATTACACGCAATCATGACCTTCCTCGATAGCGTGTGTAGTACACAATAACGAGTTTCACTAAACAACAATATCCTATTAAAATATTATTAAAACTAGCCGTTATGAATAGTAATAACCACTTTTTGAAATTTTGTAAATTTTATTTTTCAAAATGGAATGCATTTTTGGATTCGTAATATCGAAATTAGCTTAGGGTGAAATTTTGGTACTTTTCGGATAACTTTCATATTTTGATGAATAGTGACAATTACTAAATTTTAATTAAAAAAAAAATTTTCAATCGAAATAATTAATAGTGATAAATTGTTAATTTGAGTGGTTTTAAAGTATATTTAGAATATATTTTTACAATGTAATACAATGTTGGTCATTGGATGTAATTTCACATTTAAACCAGTTATAAACAAGTGTCAATCTTTTGATAGTTATTATCTCTTAAAAACACGCCTTTTGTTTTGATGACGGGAATTAATTTTTAAATTAATTAATGCAACTGATATGTTTTGAATTTGGTAAAATAGAAATCATTTTTGAGTTCATAATATCAAATATAGCTTAGGCCTAATTTTTGGTATTTTTCTGAAAACTTTCAATTTTTGATGAATAGTGAAACCACTAAGTGGTAGTTAAAAAAACGGAATTTTTCATAAAACATAATTTTACCACTTCTGTGAGTGGAATTTTGAAAATCCGAGAGACACGGTTAATATCAAGGACTAAAATGTGGTTCAATGAGATGAAAATAATTTTTGGTGAATAGTAACTTTTTACTTTTTTTTACCACGGTTAAAAGTAAATAGGGTAATTAAGGGTAAAGATGATATTATTATTATCCTAACACATGTCCTAATTCTATTGGAAAAGTGTAATTCGACCAAAAACAAACTTAGGAATATAATATGACCATTTAGGCCCACTTGGATTAGATTAGGACATTTATTATTAATTTATTTAAAGAAGGGCTAAAAGAGTTAAAATCAAAGTTTATTTACTAAAACATTTTTAATATGGGGTTATACATAAGATAAATTAGACTATAAATATTAATTAGAAATCTAAAAAGATTTCCTACATAATGATATTTTATTTATAATTTTTAGACTTTAAATAAATTTATTTATTTATGACACAATGATGATGCAGTAATTACCCTTTTAAGGAAATGTTAACATAATTGATGTTATAAATGCTCAAATAAATGTAATTTGAGACTTTTTATGAATTACTCTAATTTTATAGGTTAATATGACATGTTAGTATTAATTTAATTAACATTTTTCGAACTTATCATTCTGTTATGATTTTTACAAAAATCAATTACTAAATAGTGTCAAAATTGACATAAAATAGTGTTTAAAAAAATATTATATTATTAATTGTTATTTTATTCCTAAAAATCTAAGGTTCGGCCAAATGACTTAGATAATGTTATATATATTAATAATAAACAACTTGGGGTTCGTTTGGCTTATTATAGTAAGTTTATTAACCTTATAGTTTAAGAACACAAGAAGACACGATAAAAGTAAAATTATTTAACTTAATGTTAAATCTAAATGATAAGGTTAAAATAGGAACCTAAACTTGTATAAATTCTATTGGATGAGAGTATTTCGACCCATCCCTACCTTAGCCTCGAAATAAATCAATTTGGAGCTATTTAAAACCGAACTTGACTTTATAATAAAATAATATTTTTAGTTATTCCAAAGGTGCCCCTCTCCACCCTTATAAAAGGGCACCTCCTCCCTCTCTTCCTCACACAACTTTGAGCACTCAAGCTCGGCCAAACCCTGCCTAAATCCCTTCTCCACTTCCCTAGAATAATTCTAGAGGTCCTGGGTTTCTTCAAAGACCAATCTTAGTTCCCTAAGTGGAGGATTCAAAGAGGCGTTTCAAAGAAGAGGTAATATCCATTACCGATCTTTTCAATTTCTTTCTTCTTCAACTTCTTCTTCTTTAGTTGTTTCATGATAAAGTAATAACATCAGTATTACTTACATACTGATATGTTATTATAAATATGAAACAACCCTAATTCACCTTCTATCCATCCTACGGAAAAATGAAATCACCGCGCGTGCGTACGTACGGAATACCGTCTCCACGCCGTGGTGTAATCTATTTTCTGCCACTACCTTAATTGGATTAGTATAATGGTGTAATGAGTAACTATATATGATTATTATAAAGTGATATTGATACTGAAATAGTATACATACACTTCAACACAAGTTCACGATCATGAGAACGATATCATCGCTCGTGCGTACGTACGGACTACCGTCTCCACGATGCGATGAGATTCATTCTCCATGTTAACCATTTAAGAATGATTATAAAGTATATATAAGAAATAATAATGAAATATATGACATTATAAAGCTACTGGATTTATGTATATATGTATTTCATCTACTTACTTCCATTCAATACAATAAGGAAAGGAAAACAACGTTCATGCGTACGTACGGACTACCGTCTCCATGAACGGTGTGTTTCATTTCATTTATCTATCTATTATATATATATATATACTGAATATATATGATATATAAATCATGTTATATATTATGGAAGTATTTAAATCATGATATAAGTAATAATAATGTCAAGAACAACAAGTCCAAACACCTACGATAAATGAAACAATTTTACCCAAAACGCTCTTTAACATGGAATTTACAAAAGAACGGGTAAAATAAAGTCATAAGTGAACCATATATGATATAATAACAATTAGTATGATTCTGGAATAAGTCAATGACATTATTTAAATCATTATACAGGAGGTTCGGACACTTACGAAGAAAATCAGACATAAGGTAAGGGAAATATCACAATCTCATTTTTATCCGAGATTGTTTATACTTTGGAATTTACTGGGGTTTATTTTATCATCCACATCCATGTTTCCTCAATATGTAATATTTATATCCTTCTACAATAGTTTAAATCCATTTTTACCTTTCGGTGAGTTTTTAGTAAAAGATATGAAAGGAATCTTTTGTCGTTTTTCGTACGTGGTACTTTTTGACTTTTCCGACAAAAGTACGAAGAATGTTTTTTTAACTTATACGGCATGAATGGATTTTTAAAACATTATTTCCAAGAAGCTTCCTTTACAAGTTTTCAAGTTTATTTTTAATCAACTTTTTTTAGTTTAAAGTTGTATGACATGTTAAGAAAGGAAACATGTTTTTTAAGAAGAAATGATATTTTCCTCAAGAATGGAGTTCAAGTGTTTTATCAAAATAATAAAGGGTTCTGTTTTTATCCCTATTATTACATTGATTTGATTATGTTGTGATGGAATTATTTTTATGAATTCCTTTATCTTATATGAATTGTTTTATGATGTCATGATGTTTAAGATTCCCATTTGTATTACATGGGTTATGCAATGATGTATGATTTAGGATTTTGTGGCACACATAAGAATGGTATAATTATGAGATGGGTGGGACCTATATCTCCCTCCAATGAATTGGGTAAAGATTTTATATCTCATGAGATAGACATGGCTGGAACGGTAGGTTATACCGGTTCAGTGAAACAAGACTAAAACGAGGGTGACTCGGTTCAGAAAGGGACTTTGTCCACTAAGATAGTCTTGGAAATGAGTCTTGACTAAAAAGAAATGATTCTCTATGATTATGTGTGAATTACACAAAGTTTCATGTTTTAAGTTATGATTATTGTGATTACATTTCACTGCTATGATTTACCCCATGTTATGAAATTATGATCTCTTTTGCAGTTTAAGATTTCCAAAAGTTATGTGCTTATGTATATGATGTGATTGATATTTCTTTTGTTTACCCTTACTGAGCATTTGAGATCACCCTTTTATGTTTTCTTTTCCCCAGGATATAAAGAAAGGTTTTAGGTATAAAAAAAGAAGATCTTTATGGGATATGTTGAAGATCCTTCACCACGATTAGAAGATTACATTCCGAGTTTCCAAAGACACTAAACTATTACAATCCTTGCGTGTGTGTTTTTGTTATGTACTAAGTATTCCGCAAATGTAATGTAATTTCAATGTATGTCAAGCTTCGGGTCTCTACATATATCCCTACTTCCAACCACCATAACAAAAAACACATCAGAAACAATACCCGTACCACATCATCATCCCTTTGATACCATTTACAGCAGCTCCACTCCCCATCACAGCCATATCATACATGCCAACCCACAACCCAGCCAACCAAAGGTCCACTGCTCACCCATTCCACAAAAAACCATGAAACACCCCTTCACATAATTAAACCCCAACCAACACCCACAAATTCATTCTTTCATTTAGTTTAATCGGGGTGATCATACAAGGGTTCCAGGTATTCATTTAATCAGCAAACTTTACATGATTAACCAATTTATACATTATATGAAATTCCATCCACAAAATAATCTAGAAAAATAGGGCAACATTTAATTTCACAAGAAAAGGCCCCCAACGACCATGATTTTCAGTAGGCATAAGCCTATTTAATTCACAACATAATCAAAGGGTAAGCATTGATGGAAACAAAACAACAATAACAACAAAAATTTCCCCAAACGCGTTCTTTATCCAGTTATTATCTTTATTTACTAGTTCAACCATATCTCATGAAAATAAGAGTATACCCACCCCGCATGATGCACAAAAGATAGAGAGATGAAGGTAAGATCCCTACTTGAAAAGGTTTTGATGTCCTTCTGCAAGAACAACCACCACGAGGATTTCGATCACTCCTCCCGACGACTACGTCCTCAAGTGGACGCTGCAGCACAACCTCACTAACAACCAAGAGATACTCCATTAAGGTTTAAGGTGTCACTTGTCATATCATGGCAAGGAGGAACAGAAAGAGGAGTTCAAGGAAGAAATAAGAACGGGGTAGAATGTACCACTAAGATGACGTTCATTGAAGAGCGTCGTTCTCGTCAAATATTAGCAATATTCTTGGTAGGAATCTTTGAAGAGGAAGTCAAAGAAGATGGAATGGAAAGAGGTGCATGATGTTCACCTCGTCAACACGATTCCACAACCACTAACAGATCGATGATTGGAGTCTGGATGAAGAAGATAGGAGGAAGGATTATGGGTCATCCGGGAGCGTCACCGTGTGGAGAAGAAGAGGGGTACGTAAATAACACATGAAAATCTCTTATATAGGAAATGAAAAGGTAAAATGTTATGCAACAATTATTAATGAATACACGACGTGATTGTACAACTGTTACGTTGTTTGAATGGTCAACACATAACACGTCACACAGTTTCCATGCATTTAATGATAATAATAACTTAAATTAATAATAGGTATTTTATTGACCCGAGACATGAGTCATAAAAAGGTATTCATCATTGGTCTTAAAATTACCTTCGTAATTTCATGGTTATGCAGCCGCTGACGGTTCGTCAATCCGAGGTCGCACGAAGAAGTTATGGACAAAACACAGCTTTCCCAACAAAATTAATAATTACATTATTGTATTATTATTATTTTATTTAACCTTTTTTTTCTTCAATTCCAAATCCCATGCACAAAATCTCTCAAATTTTGTGCGCATAACCCCTTTCCACCTTGATTCATTTCCTTTCTTATTTATTTTATTTCTTTAAATTTTAAATCTTTATTTCCTTTAAACTCTTTCTCTCTCCAATCTAATTCTTTCTTCCACAATTCCCTCATGCTCCAAAATTAGCGCCTCCCCTTCCTTATTCCATGCCCAACAGGCCCTATCTCTTCTTTCCCACTTTAAATTTATTATTAATAAAATTAATAATAATAAAACCCATCATTAATGTTCTAAATGAATCCCATTAAATTAGTTTACCATGATTATTCTCATATTAAATTAAAACCATTCCATTTAATTAATCACACACTAAAACCCACCATTGCCATTATTATTTAATATAATAGTAATAAATACTCCTTCAATTTCATCAACGGGTCACCATCATTATCATTAATAATTATTATTATTATTGACGCTCGTCGTGCCACCCCTTTTCATTTCATTCCTTTATAATTTATTACATGTGCCTCATTTATTATAATTTATTCCTTTACAATTTATTCCATGCACCTTCTATTATATGCCCATTACACACATAATTTATTATTTATTAAAATATAAATGAATCAAAAAGAAAATATGCACCTCCTCTCATTGAATACATTCAATTTTATTTCTTTTATTTCACAGTGATTAAATTAAATCCATTAAATCTAATTAACACAAAATATTTTTAGACCACCATTATTAGTTATTATTATCAAATGTTTTTATTATAACACGCGTCGTGTTTGACCACATAATTTTTTTACAAAGTAATGGGTCAGAGAGGTCCGGGCCATTACACGTAGCCATATTCATTTGAATCTACTATTCCTATTCGAAAGTCTACTACATGAGACTCGATCCCAACAACTCAGACTCACCTACTTCTATACAGCATAGAGGTGATCTGAATGGTCTACTATAAGGATCCTCATATGGTTCCATTTTAATAGTTTCATGATAACTATTATTATAGGTGAACTCCACCTGTACTAGGTGCTTCTCTCATGACCCAGAAAATTTTAGGACACACAACCAAAGCATATCCTCAAGCACATATACAGTACACATTGACTTCCCATCTATCTGTGGGTGGAAAGACGTAATCAATAATACCTTTGTACCAAGAGCCTTATATAAAACCTACCAAAATCATGAATTAAAACGTGATTCATGGTCTAAAACAATACTTTGTGGCACTCCATGTTGACATACTATCTCCCATATATACATATCTATCAATAGATCCATTGAGAAAGTCTCACTCACCAGTAAGAAATGTGTTACCTTTGTAAAATGGTCCACAACCACCCAAATACTTTCATTATTCCAAGGTGTCTTCAGAAGACCCACCATAAAGTCCATGGTATCATCATCCTACTTCCATTCCTAAATGGGAAATGGTTGTAGTAAACCACCTAGTCATTGATGCTTATCCTTCAACTATTTAACATCATGTAACGAACCCCACTATCTCATTTTTCATGCTCGACCACTAAAACTTATGTTGTTGGTCATGATACATTTTGGTCACACCTGGATGTGCCGTCCACTTTGAGGAATGAGATTCACGCATCAGATCCACCCACATGCTCATAGGTACAACAAACTGATTCCCAACATAGATGATCTTATCCCTAGATATTGTGAAATCTGAAGGTCACTCCCTACCTTCAAGGGATTCACTCAAGGTAAAACATTTCGGATCCTCATAATATCTATCCTTGATCCATCTCAAATGGGTAGGTTTCACTAAAGTTGATATGAGAGTCATCTTCTCCTAGATATTCATAACCACATCATGCATCTTATCCAGTAAATTCACCATCTCCCACTTAACATTAGACTCTTGAAAAACCTGAGTCTAAGTTTTCCTATTTAAAGAATATTCAAGAATATTTACCTTTTTGGGCATATATTCTAGCTCAAAATCAATTGACTTCATATACTCAACCCATAATTGTTTCCAAATATTCAAATATCATTGGGAAAAGATTTACTTTAAGCTCTTATGATCCGTATAGACAGTAATTTTTTTACCAACAGATAATGTCGCAACAATTCAATGCATAAACCATTGTAGCTAACTGAAGTTCATGTATAGGGTAGTTCTGTTCATGTGGCCTCAACTATTGAGACCCATAAACTGCAAATCGATCACCCTGCATCAACACTAATCCAATCCTTATCCCAAAATCATGACAAAACATTGTATACTCCTTCCCTGTCTTGGGTAAATCAAGATTGGTGTCCTTGTAAAGTGATTCTTCAACTCCTAGAAGGCATTACCACATTCTCTAGACCATTAAAAATTTACTCCCTTTTTATTCAATCCTAAAAGTGGTGCTTCCAAATAGGAAATGTCTTAGATAAACCCACGATAATATCCTACTAACCTAAGGAAGCTATGAATATCGAATTCATTCTTGGTATTACCCTAAGAAACAACTAATTGAACCTTATCTAGGTCCATTTACACACCTTCCACTAAGATGATGTGACCCATGAAGTGTAACCAATCAATACATAACTGAATCTTAAATATCTTAGAGTATAGTTGATGCTCTCTCAGTGTACTCAGGAAAATGTCAAGATGTTGGGAATAAGCATCATGAGTCTTTGAGTACACCAAGATGTCATCCACAAATACCACAAAAAATAGATCTAGGTATGGATGGAATATTTGGTTCATTAAGGCCATAAACACTGTTGTCATGTTAATAAGCTCGAACGACATCAGAACAAACTCATATAGGCTATCCCTAATTCTTAAAGTAGTCCTCGATATATCAAAAGGTTGAACTCTCAACTGATGATACCCTGATCTCAAGTCGATATTTTAGAAAACATAACCTCCCCTTAAATGGTCAAATAGATCATCGATATGTAGAATATGATATCAGTTCTTCATAATCATCTGATTCAACTTCTGGTAATCAACACATAATCATAGAGTATCATCATCCTTATTTACAAACAAGACTGGATAAAACCCTTATCCGTCAACATTTCTAGCTAATTATTAAGCTCTGGAAGCTCTATCTGTTCCATTTTGTATGGTGGAATAGAAACTGTCTCAACCCCTAGAATGATCAAAATTTTAGATTTCATATCTATCTTAGGTGGAATCCCTGCGAAGTCATCAGAAAAAACATCCTAAAACCTAACCACTATTAGTTTAAAGAAATATTGCTTTACAACCTCTTCATCCAGCAATAGAATACCAACCTTGGTGGTAATCTCTCCCAGTTGATGATGAACTGGCCCTATATGGCCTGCCTGAATATCCCACTATCCTTGGTGAATATAGTTTTCTCCCTTAAGAGATGTAAAATTCACTCTCATTTGGTAACAATCTATGTGGTATTAGTATTATAATAACCATTACATACCCAAAATTAGGTCGAAGCATGACATATCTATAATGTAGAGATCCTAAAGAAAATTATACTCCCCAACCTCGAGAGGACACCCTTTCACAAATAGATGTCTCTAAACTATACTCCCAATAGTTTATCAATTTTCATAACTCCACTCACAAACTCCACCTTCAATTTAAACCCATTAACAGGATTTGAAGATATAAAGGAATTAGAGGCACCAGTGTAAAATAAGGTACTAGAGAGTGTAGAAGATACAACAATAGCACCTCTTACTATCAATCATTCAACCTCCCTATCCACAAGTGTAGGATAAACTACATATAATTATCCCACCCATATTCCCTGTGATGTAGTCTAACTTCCCTAAGCTACACCACTTTTTTTATATGTGTTCTCTTTCACAGAAGTACCGCATCAACTTCCTCTGTGGCCACAACCAATAGAACCTCAGCTGCCAAATTGATAAGGTGTAGAATATCCCCTTCCTACACTCTAGCTCTGTTTAGATGATCCATCTTCACCTATCTATCATGGGTTCCTAAAAAACCTCTGTAGATATCCCATCCATCTACAACCTTATCACTCTACTAGTGGTAGGGGGAAATATCTCTAGAAGTGTCTTGACCTACCACATGGGTGACAGATCACATGAGAAAGGTCATGTGTGACTAACCCCTCCCCCTAGATACTCTTTTTATATCACCCTGGATAACATTATCATATAAACTCTTCCAAATATCTAAATTCATACCTCTTGATCATCCAAAAGATACCACATTTCCTCCAATGCAATCCTCCTTTAGGTTCCCCTCCGATACAAGAACCTGATTCACCACATCTGAAAACTTCTTCTGCCTGAAGATATTCACATGGGACTTAATTTCACATTTAATACCATTCTAAAACCACTTTCCCACATTATCCCCATCTCTTTCCAACACTGGAACAGAGTGATGTAAATATGTAAACCATCTAGAATTTTCTATCACTGACATGCTCCCATAAGTCAGTCTCATGAACACATCTTCTCTATCATGTATCAATATATCTAGCTAAAAGTGATCTATGAACATATCCTAAAATTCCTTCCACTCCATATTCTCCAGCTTTCCATCCCAAGTCTAGATGTCCCACCAATTCTTTGCTTGACCACATAACATGTATGCATCCAATTTGAATCTCTTCTCAGAAGGAGTCTCTGTGTGGTTAAGTATAGTCTGGATAGACTCAATCCATAACACAAATCCCTTAGGTCAAACCTCTCTAGTAAAAGTAAAAGGGCGTTGGAACTAAAACTACCACATCAAGTCAGGCGTACTCTTCAAAACCCATCTTAGGTATCTTTCCACAAACTACATGAACCGAGAAAAGTTTTCTTGGAACTAATCACCTACTTCCTTACCTGGCACTTCTGATGACTCAGGTTGCACCACTGGAGGATCATCCCTAGCCATTATTTCATTTAATCCTCTCAAAAAGAACCATCTTGGAGGCATAAATATATAATTACAAACATGAACCTTTGGACAAATTCAATGACATTATCATGTTTAAATGGATTCACATAAAAATATAACAAAACATTCTTTAAACCCCACATCACTGTCAAAAATGAGGGACTATATCTACCCTTAACCATCCTACCTCTAGGTCGTGGTTAAAAAAAGGTAAATTCATTGTCATTATTCAATTTTTCATAAGATGACTATTTATTCAAAAAAAATTATCTTAAATTTTTTAATTCATATCAGAAAAAAATTTCATTTGAAATAAACAAACAAGGAAAAAATCAATTTCAATAACTTACCCAAAAACTATTTTTTCATGCATTCCTAAAATGATTAATGTCACAAAATAATCATGAGTGTCTAGAATGATGCATGAATATTCAATTCTCATGTTATTCTAGGACACAGGTCACATCTCAGAAAATCTAAAAATCAATAATCGCATCATAAAACAATTGGATCACCCAAGGTGAAATAACATCCAACTGTAACCACAAATACAAATAACAACAATCCCACCATGGGTACTTGGGTTCCCCCCATACATGGGTTAGCTACTTTCATGCACGATCTCATAAACAAGACATGAATCTTCCTAGCCTCATGTCTACCTTTCCCAAATAGTAAGACAAATTAAAAGAAGAGAAAACTGGCTCCAATACCTCTTTGTGAAGTCTTGACTTGGGTGCCACACACTGGTTTCTTGAGTTGGTCAGTCATATAACCTCCAGCATGCCTCCTCATACCCTAGAGTCTATTGACTAGCCGCAAGGGTCTAATATCGATCATAGGGAGACTGTACCCTCTTATTCAAAGTAATACCATAGCATAAATAAAACATTAATAACCAAATTGCATATCCATAAATAGAATAATACCAATATCACATGATGACAAAAACCTGATATACAATATTCAAAACTAAAAACTAGACATGTCATACCAATACGTGTTGAGTTTCAATATGAAAACCCCAAAATAAATAAAGACATTGACAACTCCTAAGTGAGTCTCAAACCATGTCTGGTTCCCAAATCCATACTCCATCCTGACTCTGTGATCTAACATAGGTCCCTTGACCTTATCCTATCTTGAAACCATGAAATCTATTCGGGTACCGATCATGCAGCCTCAGTAGGGTGTGATTACAACTCACCAGGCCACAACTAAAGGTTTCTAAAACAATATCTAGTAAACAAATTATTATATTTTATAAAGAATAAATAAATTAAATAAATTAAATAGTTTACATTTATTCAATTAATCTTTATTTAAACACACAACTCCTAGGAACCTGAGGACAACCAAACCAAATATACCTGATTCAGCGCATACCGAAGACTGCACCATATCACACAATCATTTCACAAATCATTATAACACATGGTCTTTCATTATTCATTTCATTTCAATTTTATTATCACAACCAATTGGAGCCATAGTCCAATTCCAATCTCATGGTCTTAGAACATCATGTCTATCACCCCATGGGTATTTCGAGCATCAGTCACCCTCCCACACCCTAAGGGTATTGGGATCCTTAGTCCCTGTCCCATAAAATAATATTCACTTGCATTTAATTGGAATTTAATGGGTATTTGGAGCGTCATTATGTGTCCCACACTCATATATCAATATTTATCACTATGGGATTTTGATGCAATAGACCATGTCACACACACAATTATCACATATATCATAATATCACAATTTCACATGTGTCACAATATCACATATACACAAAAAACACATTAACGAATTCACTAATTAATTAATCCAATATAAAAACAATGCATCCACGTCATTCCACTAATTAATTCAACCATTAATTAATTATATAAATTTTCATTAATTAATTCAACAATTAATTAATTGTACCAATTTATATTAATTAATTCAATAATTAATTAATCACATCAAATTCATTAATTAATTAAACAATTAAATAATCAACTCAATTAAATTAATTAATTAAAAACTTAATTAATCCAATCCAAGAATCTCAATATACCCAATTTCATAGTCCCTTAATTAATTAATTTACCAAATTAATTAATTCAGTTTTAGAAACTCAATTTATAATCATCCAAAAAAAATTCTACAATATCATAAACATAATTGAAATCAGGACTTTGGGATTTGAATTTAGACCACCAACCTCAAGATTATTGATGAACACTCACCAATGGATATTCCCAATTCGAGAGAAACAATCAAGAATGTGATCTAGATCTGAAACCTAGATTCAAGACAAAAAAAATCAAGATCCAAAAAACCTAGATTTAGATCCAAAAAATCTAGACCTAGATCCATCAAAAATAGGTAAAAACAACCCTTCAAAGGATTGGAGAAGAACATGAGAAAAATATAAATCAATCGGGAAGAAACCACATGTCCAAAGAGGTGAAAATCTGACAAGTTAGATTTAAATCACCATGAACGGAGTTTAAAAAGCTTGGTATTCACATGAGAGCCTCCAGAAATGCGAGGAATTGTTTATTTAGGAGTTTGGTTCAATTTTAGGTTAATATGGAGGTTCATTTATTTTTAAAACCAATTTTTGGGTTAATTAAAAACCCATGCATGGTTTCTAGGGAAAATATGCACTATTTTTCAAACTGTGTGACTAAACCTTACCTCTCTTCTAGAGGTGGTGGGTGCCTTGTTTCTCTTAATAGAGAACACAGTTTGACAAACCATGCGATAACCACGTAATCCTCCTATATTTGGGGTTGCATGGTTTTCTAGGACAGGGCGCATGGTTTGGGAAAACCATGTTCCAACCATGCACTTTACATATTCCTTAAAAAATTATCAATTTTCAACCAAAAAAACCTGAAGGTAAAACCTAAAATATGTACTCAAAACAAGGAAAAAGAGTACTACAGACAAGCCCAAGACATCTCTCGAAAAGGTATGGATTATACAATTGTTATGTTAGCAACCCTAAAAGGGACAATTACCAAATATAACCAAGATAGAATCCTGGTGACTCATAAGTTAGGATATACTTTTAATTTATAATTTATTCTTTCTATGTTTGTTATTTTCCTTTTTTAATATTTTTTAGTTTGATAAATATCATTCTTTTTTATATTAGTTAAAAACAATAAATATGTGGAACCGTTCTAACAACCAATGTGATAAGCAATGAGATGATCTCCCTAATGATATGCCTATCCTTCTGGTAGTGGGAGATATGAACTTCATGGAAGTACCAGATAAAATAAAACATGCTATTAATAATAACTTGAATAATGTGGAACAACCTCTTTCTCCTATGAAATATAATGTTAATGTCAAGTATTTTATAAAAAAAAGGCCTCAATCCATTAGTGGATATTTTAATCCCCTTATCATAGAACAATGGATTAATTCCATTGAGAATATATTCTCTATCCTACAATGATCATAAGAAGAGAAATTCATGGTGGTTGGGTATCATCTTAAAGATGAAGTCGATCAGTGGTGGGCACTGATCAAGTAAATGAAGTCCAAAGAGTGAATTGATTCCATGGAATTGGAAGGATTCAAGAAAATATTTTATAATAAACATTTTCTAAAAACTCTTAATCTTAAAATAATTAGGGTATTCTTTATACTAAAGAAAAATGAAGATGATTCTATGAGGACATAGCATGAAAAAATATTAAGGATTTCATGATACACCAAAAACTTTATCATTAAAATCAAATTTAAGGTGGATCATTTAATTAGTGGGTTAAAGTCAATACTATTAAAATATTTTATGATTTGAGACTTTTAAAACTATGGATATATTTTATGGTGTTCCCTTAATGTTGAGATGGTGACTGATGTCTCTTAGTGGTCTCATGGGGATAAAGATAAAAAGCATAAAACATAGTTTACATTAGGTGGATTAATGGATAAATCTCACAGAAGAAATAAAAAACAACATCATATGTGTAAAAAATGTGGGATGAAGCATCCACAAAACTATCTCAAGGGAACCCAAAGATGCTTCAAATGTGGAAATGAGGGGCCTCGAGATAATCAATGATGAGGAGAGATGAAGATACCCACTAATTTTATGGAATTAATAAAGGTTAAAATATACACTTAGCCCATTTTATAGTGTTACAATCGCAAGAAACACAAACCTTATGTGAACCAATTCCCTAATCTAAGGGTTGTCTAAGACAATCAACAAGAACAACATTCAATGCCTAGAAATTAAGTAAGTGCATATGATATCACAAATGCTAAGGTGGATCCAAAAAATGATATAGTGATTAGAATTATAGTTATTCATTCAATAATATATAACATTCTATTTCATTTAGGTTCTATGAATTCCTTCATATCTCTCATGTTTATTAGAACTATTCAAACACTACCTCAAAACATGGGGGTTGATAAATCCATGAAAATATAAAAAATGTGATTATTTAATCTCAAGTGTAAAACTCCTCTTAAATCATTATATATGGATTAAAACTTATGTAATATATTATTATACTTCCTTTATTTGAGTTTTATTTTATATTGGCCATGAATTTGTTATCCTAATACAAATCCAACATCATATATCAAGAGAGGGATATTACTCTTCACATCCTGAGTAATCCTCTGAAGTGTAAGATGGAGGTTGAATATACTTTGGAAACTTCATCTCAAGTGTGGATATTATTTACTTATGTTCAATAATATCCATATCAAATGATTGAGACAAAGGATCAAATCTTTCTTAAAGCCATTCCCATTATGTGAATTTATACTGATGTATTCCCTAAAGAGATTCTCTGTCTTCCTCTTATCCATGAGGTTGAGTTATTAGTTTTAAATATACCTAGATCCTTTCTCTTATGTAAGACACCCAAAAGAATGACCACCATTGAGATATAATAACTAAATAAGGTATTACAAGAGATAATGTACAAGGGTTTTATATTCCTGAGTGATCCACCATGTGGTGCACTAGTCCTCTTTATCCAGAAGAATAATGTGTTAATGAACCTCTTCATTGATCATTATGAACTCAAAAAATAAAGATAAATAATTAGTATTCCCATACATGGATAGATTACTTGTTCAATCAACTATACAGGGAACATTATTTCTCTAATGTGGATCTACGATCAGGATATCACTAATTAAAGGTCAAGAAAGAAGTTATTCACAAGACTTCCATTTAAAAAGGAATAGAAACTATGAGTTTATAGTGATTCGCTTTGGGATCACTAATTTTCTATAAATAATTATGGAATTAATGAATAAATTATTTATAGATTACCTTAATAAATTTGTGGTAGTATATAAAGATGATATTCTAATATACTCCAAAATTAAGGAGGATCATGAAGAGAATTTGAATACTATGCTAAAAACATTGTGTGAGGAGAAGTTATATTCAAAATTATTGTAAATGTGAGTTATGGATGGATGAATTATCATTATTGGAGAAATATATCACTAAAAATGGGATATTTATAGACCGTTATAAGAAAAAGGCAATTGAGGAGTGGACCAGACCAATATTTAAAATGGAGATCCATAGTTTTCTTGGTCTAACTGGGTATTGCGGATGATCTGTGAGGAATTTCTTGCTGTTATTAAACCCACTAACCAAGATAAATCGAATGGAAGTAATGTTTTTCTATAATGATGAATGTAAAGAGAGTTACAATGAATTGAAAAATATTCTTAACAATGTACCAATCCTCATGCTAATCACTAGTGGAGAAATTTTAGTGGAATATAGTGATGATTCCTTAAAAGTCTTCGATGATGTAAAAATTCAAAATGAAAAATTGATAGACTACCCGTGATGTTAGTTGAAATTTCATGACCATAACTATAAAACACATAATATAGTATTGGCAGTAGTGATCATCATGATGAAAAATTTGCAGCATAATCTCTATGGGGAGAATTGTGAAATATATATGGATTATATTATCCTCAAATATATATTCATATAGAAGGAGATTAATATGTTCCAAAAAATATGGTTATAGTTGACCAAGGACTATGCCTTCTCAATACAGTACCATCCTTGGAATGAAAATAAAGAGGCAGATGATTTCTGTATAATAGATCAATATACCTTATCAATAATGCTAATTGATAAGGATCAAGTCTTATTAGTATTTCAAAGGACGGGAATTGAATTTATAAAGGAAAGAACATCATAATTAATTTATCAAATGATTTATCAATTATCCATTTTAGAGAAGATAGAGGATTTTCAATATGATGATTTTAAATATGGAAGAAGGTGGAAGGAATAAGAAAAATAAAATCCTTGAAATTTAACATTTATAAAGTAGGAGTTATGAGATTTGGGTCATGACTATGTGTACCAATAAATCTTATGATAAAAAGGATTTGTTTAATGATGCATAGTTCTACACCTTCTATATCCACCCAGGGAGCGTAATAAATTATATAGATATCCTAAGACAATATCAGTGGGAAAATATGAAAAATGGGATCATAGAATATACATTATAGAGACTGGTATGTATGAAAATTTGATCTTAAAGGAAAAAAGTCTAGGTGTATGATGCAACCATTACACATACCTACACAGAAATGAGAAAACATCACCATAGAAAATTTCACCGGTCTTATGAATACATCCAAAGTGAAAAATACTATATGGGTTTTAGTATACCATATTACAAAGACTAAACAATTTATTATATTTTTATAGGACTTCTCACTCAATCAATTTTTTAGGATATACATCAAATAAGTAGTGATGATTCATGGAACACCACTATTGATTGTATCTGAATGAGATCTATGATTTACCTCTAAGATTTATAAGATTATATAACATTATTGAAACACTCATTTGAAATTTATTATGAATTATCACCCCCAAACTGATGTCTAATCTATGTGTACTATCCAGAAACTTGAGGAAATGTAGATAGTATGCTTGAGGGACTTTAAAAGAGGATGGGATCAACATCTTCCCCTGGTAGAATTGTCATATAATATGATATTCTAATTTAGATTCCAAATGGATCCATATGAATCCCTTTAGGGGGATATATGTAGAACACATGTGATCTTGGACAAAGTTGGTGAAAGAAAGATGCTAAGCCCTGAAAAGGTTGAGGAAATGGTAGAAATGAGCATGACCATTCAACAACACGTCAGGGGATACTCAAAGTCAACATAATAGATATGTTGAATACCATCAATGAGACATGGGGTTTGAGGAATGAGATAAGTTGTTCCTTTATATATATCCTAGGAAGAGAGTCATGAGATTTGGGAATATGAGAAATCTATATCCCAGGTAAATCAACCCCTTTTAGATTCTCGATCGCATCAGAGTTGTGGCCTATCGACAGACATTCCAACTATATCTTTCTCAATCACATGACATATTAAACTTATCCCTTTTTAGAAATTACATACTATATGTATCACATGTACTGAATTTAGAGGTGGTACGAATGGAAAATGATATCCCTTATGAGGAGTACCCGGTGAAGATCTTGCACCATAATGATAAGGCTATATGAAAAAAATACAACCTGCTTAGTAAAAGTACTATGGTGACACCATAGTTATGAGGATGAAATGTAGGAAATGAAGGCATCCATAAAGTAGAAGTACCCTCATATGTTTTAAATTTTTAATGAAAAATGAAATTTCATGATTAAAATTTCTTAAGTGGGGAAGAATGTAACGAACTATAATTTCATTAATGGAATTTCCCTTTTGAATATATAATTATTTCATATTTAGTAATATAACATTACATAATACACACACACGCGCCACATGACTGAACAAATACCATTTTATTATGAAAAATTTAAAATTATATTTATGGAATATATATGGACATAATAATTGAAAGTATTACAATGGGATATAAAATATAAAATAAGATAAAAAGAATAAGAAAATTTGGATCTACTTGATCCTCCAAAATAATCACACTAATGAAAAAAACTATAGAAAAGAAAAAATATTATTAATTAAATATGTTTTTTGAAAATGAAAATATCCATAACCTTGACAGAAAATAGAATATAATGTATAATAAATAATATATTAGGTATTTATAGGAAGTAGGGACCTTATACGATCGTTAAAAATCTGACCGTTGGAATAATAACCTAACTACTAGAATAGTAATCTGACCGTTAAAAATAGTAACATAACTATTAAAATAGTAATATCACTTAAAGAAGTGTAAAATAATATATAATTTTCTTATAAAATTAAAATATGAAACATTTATATCATGATTCATGAAAATAAATTATTTATAAATGATAAAACGAGTATTCTTATTATTGTAAAACGTATATGTTTTATTCTAATTTTTATAAAAAATATAATGATTTAAAAAAATTATATTTTTAAAAAAATTATTTTATAAATTAATATTATGTAATATCATAATTATCATATAATATTATGAGACCATAATTAATTTTCAAAAAGACTATGAAAATTGAACATAATATTAAAATTGATATTTTTTGAAAAAATTAATATTTAGTTAAAAATTAAATTTTTTAAATATGTAAAATTATTTTAAAAAAATGGATTTTATTTAAAGAATATAAACATCAAAAAATGTTTAGGATGATTTTTAGGTATGTTTATAAAATAGTTGAATGTAATGAAATATGGTAAAATATGTTATATAACATTATAAGTTAAATACGTGAATTTATAAGTCATGGATGATGTAAGAACCCGTCAGTTTTAACTCATTCACTGGTAACTATATATAGTCATTAGAATCATTACTATTGATTATCTTGAGAAAAAATAAAAAACTAATGATTATAATATTCAAAAACACCCCTATTCTCCCATTTCAAATACCACCCCTCAAACCCCCTTCTCCTCACACCTTCTAAGTGTTGGATCGATCCAAAATTCTTCCATATTCCCTTTAAAATCATATCCCCCATTTCTTAGTGCTTATAGTATCATAAAAATACCAATCCAATGTTCCACAATTGGAGTCATCCAAAGGAGAAGGTAATACCCTCAATCGAATCTTTTAATTTTATCTTCCTCCTTATCCTCCAAAACATTTCTATTAAACATGGAATAGTAACTATAGTTCCATATATATTCTGGGATGTTATTTTTTTAGTGGAATATTTGTCATCCATTATCTTCTATTCTCCTCATATTCTAAAAATGAAAACATCATTCATATTATATTGGTTCACCTCTGTTTCCCTCGGAATCCGGGGATGACCGCCTTGATGGGAGGTTCAAACGTTCCGATCAGTTTCTAACGGGTTTGTTCGTAGAACCAGAAACATCCAATGATTCCACATCCATTCGGACATACTTTCCAAAGGTAGGTGCTCATTAGTTTGTGGACTGATGAGGCTTAGTAATTTTCATTGGTTGAGAGGATGGGAGGTCGGACTCATCACACCTTTTTGAGGGGAATTATTTTCTACTCCAGGACTCTCTTTATAGATTTAAGTTATGTTCGTGAATCCTTATTACATTACCAAGTATAAAATGAGCATTCCTTCAAATCTAACAATCAATGATCAAATATGTAGTAAATTTAGAGAATCTTTTATATGTATTTGAGGTTCTTCATCGATAGAGAATCATCTGTATTTATTAGAGATTCTTGGTCAATGGTATCCTTCGACACATTTATATAGAAGTATCTTGGTCATTATGATGACCATGATGGTTTTAAAGCCACTCAGTGGGGCACTTGAATTTCATTGTCATTCAGAAGGACATGGATTATTTTAGAGTTAGGATTGAACCTGTAGATGGGCTACCTACGTATCCTTTGTTTAGAAAAGGAATCAAAACCCACATAGTTCGAGTAAGGGAGTATGATGTTTATGATTGATGGCTCCAAGAAGGATGTCACAATTACTTTTACACTCTATGCTCACGTGAGTCATGGTCGGTGTGAGAAACAAGAGGTATTGGTAAAAATTAGACAATTGTGCCATGAAATATGCAATCATAAGAAATAATGTGGGGATTATGTATGTATGACTTCCCAGATAAATGACGATTAGGATTTAATTTAGGGAAGAAATCCAGGAACAGGGTCCATAAAGGTATATGTGCTTCATGGAGATTTTGAATACTCTAACATGGGGCTTACTTCTGAAAGGGAGGCCCAAATTAGGAGAAGAATTATGATTGGGTTTTACTCCTGAAGAGGAATCCCAGATCAAAGGTAAATTAGGACTGGTTAATAGAAATTAATACTGGGGATTACTCCTGAAAAGGAGGCCCAGTTCAAGGATTAGGAGACTAGGGCTTACTCCTGAGGAGGATGCCCAAATTAGGGGACTGGGGCTTAATCCTAAGGAGGATTCTCAGATTAAGGGACTGGGGCTTACTCCTAAGTAGGATGCCCAGATTAGGGGATTGGGGCTTACTCCTAAGGAGGATGCCCAGATTAGGGGACTGGGGATTACTCCTAAAGAGGATGCCCAGATTAGGGGACTGGGGCTTACTCCTAAGGAGGATGCCCAGATTTGGGAATGTTAAGAATTGGGGCTTACTCCTAAGTAAGATTCCCAAGTTAAGAGTTATGACTGGGACTTACTCCTAAAAAGGAGGCCCAGGTTAGGGGATCTGGGGCTTACTCCTAAGAGGATGCCCAAAATTAGAGGACTTGGGGCTTACTCCTAAAGAGGATGCCCAAATTAGAGGATTTATGACTGGGGATTATTCCTGAAAAGGAGACCCAGGTTAAGTATTATCTCATCTTAAAGGATGAGTTTAAATGAATGAAATCTCAATCTTTAGTGACATAAAGATGTATAAATCACTAGGATTTGAGAGATATTCCACAGAATTCCTTTCAGATAAGGAAGTCAAATAAAGAAATCATGCCATAAATGGCTTTGAAGAGTGTCTTGAAGACTGAATCTTGAATAGGAAAGGTGTAATGGCTTAAGAGGGGTTAAATGGGAAAGAAAGGCACACAAAAAGGCAGGGGTGCGCAAGTCCTGGCAGGCGCGCAGGTACTGCGTGGGAGCGAAAGTCCTGGTCGCGCAGGTATACACCTGCGCGACACATGATGTACTTGCGTGACGGTTAACCAGCAGGGAAATACTTGAGTGACTCTTCGTTAAAGCCTTTAGAATCCTCTTGAGGTTCTTCCAGAAGAGGGGCGGTCAAGATGTATTGAAGGAGTAAGGCGGCGTGCAAGTGTGGCCCTATTCCCTTAAGGGCTGGCCACTCAGGCGCGTAAGTGTTAATGAGTTTCAACACTTAGGCCTTCCTCCGCCTCTTTAGATCTTCAGTTCTAGGTAAGAAATTACCTTATAAGTGTTCCAGAAGCTTTGAGAAGAGACTAGAGAGCCGGGATCTCAAATCTGAGTTTCTAGAAAAATTACCTCCCGAATGGGGGGCCTAGAGGGTCTATTTATAGGCAGGAGATGACCCCGGGCAGTTATCACTTAGGTCGCGCAAGTCACTTGTGCGACCATAATGCGTCGTGCAAGAGGACTTGCACGACTATGAGGAAACTTGCGTGACTTATGGGCAATCTTCTCTTTGTTCACCCCTTTGTCGATTTTTGATATTTTCTTCAAAGGATGAATCTTCTTTGTTCAAGGTATTTCCCTTTTCATTCATTTAGAATTTGTGACGGAAAGGAGAGTCAACAAAAGTCCCCCCTCAGGGTTGGATCCGGAGAGAAAAGAGGATTTGACTCTGAGGTGAGAATAAATAAGAAATCTGGCAGTTTAATGTCATGCACGTCAGACATAAAGAGGCTAATGTTTAAGGTCGAAATAGCTTTGACCGAAATGGATTAGAATTGACTCAATTCCTTGAAAATTCATCTGAAAACATATTACCATACTCAAGTATGAGGGAAAATATGTAATATATGACTTAAGAATATTTGAATCTGAGGAATGATATGAAAAAGAGCTAAAAGGAATTTGAAGAAGTAGTTTCCAAGAATGAAGTTACCACTATTTAACAAACCCGTTAGGGGGTTGAATTATGCTGGGCCACCTAAGGGCAATGGCTGCATAGTTAAATAAAATAGTATCTTTTGGATAACAAGTCTGTTATGTAGACTGTTTATGCCAGGCCTCCTATGGGCACGTGCTGCATTGTCAAGCAAAAGAACTCTCAGAAATATACTTTCCTAGTGCTAAAATCCAGTGAAAGTTTATGGAGATTCAAATCTTCCAAAGTATAGAGTTTGTTGTATGTAAAGAGGTACTTGAATATGGAGAAGATATTTCCAAACAAGATTATCGAAGAACTGGATGAATATCACTCCTATGAAGGTCTGACCCAAACGTAGGGAAGGATAATATAAACCATAGATTTGAATACTTTCAGATCATGAAAAAGGTTATGGGACAAATATGTTAAGGATGGATATTTTTGTGAATCCTTACATACTGTTATTTAAGAAAAATAAGGACAAAAGAGGCATTCTTCCCAAGAATGAAGTAACCACAATCCGACAAACCCGTTAGGGGGTTGAATTATGTAGGGCCACCTATGGGCATTGGCTGCATAGTAAATTAATAGTATCATTTGGATAACAAGTCTGTTATGTAGACTGTTTATGAAAGGCCGCCTATGGGCACGTGCTGCATAGTTAGGCAAAAGAACTCTCAGAAGTTTGACATTTTTGTGACTAGAAGTCATGAAAAGGGTTATGAGGATCTTAAAATATTTAAGTTTAATATTATGACACATAAAGATGGGTATTGTTCAATGTATAAAGAGATACACAGATCAATTCTAACCATAATCATGTTGTGGCTGGGTCCTGAATTGAAATGTTGGACTTCACTATGTAACCCATAAGGATGAGAATCAAGCCATACATAGTTCTTAAACTATAGTTTAACGTTGTGTGGGACAAAAGGATTAGAGATCTTAGTTTAGGGTCATAGAGCTTGGACCATTGTAAGAAATACACAGTGTGTGTTTTCATGGGGACTTTTCAGCCAAGGGACTGAAAGTGGAATTTGGGGTTAGGCCCAAAGACTTGGGGCTGGATTCAAGGGACACTCGAACATTCCTACATATCCAATAAGGACGGGAATCAAGCCCACGTAGTTCTAGAAATACCCTCTGTACAAATTTGGTTCGTACATGTGAAGGATGAAAGGGGACTTTAGTGCAATGATGGTTTAACCCAAGATAAAAGGTTCGGGCATTGCCATGTATGCATGTAGTCTTTGAAATAAAACATGATTGAAAAATAAATGAAAATAATGGTTCCCTCTCAGGTGAGGGTATCAAAGAAATTTGTTGTTTATTGTTATACTGGACAAAAGTGTTGTATATTTTAACGTCGTATAACAAGGAAGAATGTGAACCAATGTAAAGATATTGATTCTAGGGGAATTTTCACGAATCAACATCGTATGAGATGGAGGTGAACCGATGTGAAGAGATTGGTTTTGGGCTTGCACCTTGGGAGGTTGCCTACATACCCATCCTAGAAGGCAAGGATCAAAGTACGTGTAGTTCAATTAAAGAATGAATTAATGATCAAGTTGTTCTTGGGGACAATGACCTAAAAAATGATGTTGGGACTTACACATGGTTAGAAGCCCAGAGAGAGTGTTATGGTTGAGGTTTTCTCTAAGCTCACATGAGTCATACTCAGTGTGAGAAACAATAGGTAGCAACAACCTTAACAATACATAGTTTAACATCATGTAGGACGTATGAAGGGACTATTCCATTTAAAGTCTTGCAGTTAGGAATATTGGGGCTGCACAGTTTAGTGTCATGTAGCAGGGACAAAAGTACAGTTTAATATCATGTAGGACACATCACAGACTTTCTGTACAGTTTAGCGTCTTGTAGTTAGAACGATGGGGACAATAGAGTTTAACGTCATGTTGGACGAAAAGGGGGACTGTACATTTTAATGTCATGCAGTGAGGACAAAAGAGTACACCATTTAACGTCATGTTGGACGCATTAGGGACTTTATCACAGTTTAACATCATGTTGGACGAAAAAGGGACGATACAGTTTAGCGTCATGTTGGACGAAAGTGAAAATAGTTTAAGGTCATAGGAATGGACCGTGGATGGTGCAGTTTAATGTCATGCTGGAAGGTGGTGTAGTTTAAGGTCATACAAGACCTTTGATGATTATGTAGTTTAACGTCTTTCCGGACATAAGAGACTTTTATACAGTTTAGCGTCATGTAGTTAGGAAGTCACAGTTTAACGTCTTGCTAGACGTAAGGGACTTGCGAATAGTTTAATGTCATATGCATGGACCATTGATGATGCAGTTTAAGGTCATACAGGACCTAGTTGCAGTTTAAGGTCACACTGGACCATTTAGGAAACATTTTCACAGTTTAACGTCGTGTGGGACGAAGTTTCAGTTTAAGGTCATACTGGACCATTGCTGTATAGTTTAACATCATATAGAAAGGAAGAACTAGTGCTGCACAGTTTAGTGTCATGTTTCAGGGACATAGTACATACTTTGCAGTTTATACAAAATACTTCTTCAAAAATCTGGCATTGTATATAGTAGTGATGAGTTCTCCATCCATCGAGATTAATGAATAATCTCCATTGAAGTAGACCCTATGTATTGAATAAGGTCCTTCCCATTTTGGCTCAATCTTGGGAGTTTTCTTTCCTTGTATCATTGGAGTTCTAGGAACTAATACCAATTCTCCCTGAGTGAATGAACGAAGACGAACTTTTTTGTTAAAAGCTCGTGCTATTCGATTCTGATAGATTTTCAAGTGGTGAAAAGTGCACAATCTTTTCTCATCTAACCATTCCAATTCATTCAATCACTTTTGAGATTGCTCATATGTAGATGACTGATTGAAAATGGCTACTCGGAGCGAGGGTAATTGAACTTCAATGGGCAAGACATCTTCTATTCCATATACCAATGAATATAGAGTTGACCGAGTTGCAGTGCGGGTGGTAGTCTGATAATCCCATAAAGCATGAAAGCGTTTATCAGGCCATGACCTCTTATCTTTATCCACCATCTTTTGCAGTATATTTGAAAGAGTCTTGTTAAAGGCTTATATCTGGCCATTGGCCGCTGCATGATACCAAGATGAATGGTTGTATTTGATGATGTATTCTTGATACAACTTCTTCACCTCGGATGAATAGAAGTTGGTGCCATTGTCTATTAATATGGTATGAGGGACACCAAATCTGGTAATGATTTTAGACTTGATGAAGCTAAAAACACATTTAGAACTGACTTCCTTGAGAGGTATTGCCTCTGCCCATTTGGAAAAGAAGTCAGTAGCAGTAAGAATGTACTTAAACTGCTTGGCCGTAGCCAAAGGGTAAGGTCCCACCACATCCATTCCCCATGTGGAAAATGGCCATGAGTATTTAGCAGTATGAAGAAACTTTGGTGGCTGATGAATGAAGTTGGCATGTACTTGGCATGAATGAAACTTCTTTGTAAAATCAACACAATCTCATATCATTGAAGGCCAAAAGTATCCGAGCCCTTGAATTTGATCAGACAATCTTGGTCCAGACTGGTGGGCACCACATACTCTTGCATGCACTTCTTTCATGACAACCATTTTCTCTTCAACATCAATGCATCTGAAGAGAACTCCATCAAAACCATGTTTGTAGAGAATTTTATCTAGGTGATCTAGCCTATCATAAAGAGTAAAATTAACCACACATCGCCGGATTTGTTCTTTCTCAGCTCTATCAGGTAGAAGTGTTCCATTTTGAAGGTATTCCCTGATAGGTGACATCCATCCTGTAGTATGACCATACTGTTCAGGGATGGGACAAATTTCATTAATTTCCTCTGTTCTGATTCGAACATAAGGTGAAATTGCACGACAGTGGGCAATACTGATGGTTGTCTCCTCCCGATTTGGATCTGCCAGAGGTGTGGCTATATTAGCTAGTGCATCAGCTTGAGCATTTTTTTATCTTGGGACATAAAAAAATGTCGGTTCTGAAGGGAATTCCGCCATTAACTCTCTGATGTAATCATACAAATGGATTAGTTCTTCTTTTCTGATGGCATAATCCCCATTGACTTGTTTGATTACCAGGTCTGAATCACCCTTCACTTTTAAGTGATTCAATTGTGTTTGAAGTGCTAATTCCAAGCCTTCGATGAGAGCTTGGTATTATGCTTCATTATTGGTACCACCTTCCCACAATAAGACGGAATAAGGTAACACTGCCTTTTCTGGAGAATTGAGCACAATTCTTTTGCCAACTTTGTTGAATTTAGGATTTTCCATTTTCCTCCCTGTTGGACTTCTGGAAGCACCATCAAAATACATTTCCCATTCCTGAGGACTTTCTTGAATAGAGAAGACTTCCTCATCAGGGAGTTCAATATCTGAAGACGTGTCTTCCACTGAAGGGTGTTCAGCCAGGAAATTAGCTAGGGATTGGACCTTTATTGCCTTTTGAGACACATACTGAATGTCGAATTGCTGTAAAATAACTTCCCACCTTGCTAGATGTACTGTAAGCATTGGACGACTAAGGATGAATTTGAGCGGGTTATTGCGAGATACCAATTGGACCTCGTGATGTTGCAGGTAGTGTCTCAACTTCTGAACTGCAAAGATTAATGCCAGGCAACACTTCTCAATACTTGAATACCGGGTTTCTGCTTTAAGCATAGTTCGGCTGAGATAGTAGATGCTGTTTTCATTCCCAGCATCATTCTTTTGAGCAAGAAAGGCACCCAATGATCGCTCTAGAGCTGTCACATAGAGGATAAGTGGTCTTCCTTCAACAGATGGCATGAGTACTGGTGAACTCAAGAGGTATTTCTTGAGAATATCGAATGATTCTTGACATTCTTCAGTCCACTGGTAAGTGACTCCCTTCTTCATCAATTAGGTGAAGGGTAAACTTTTTCCAGCTAAATTGGCGATGAAATGCAGAATATAGGCTAAATGTCCTTGAAGTCCTCTTAATTATTTCAAATTTTGGGGAGGTGACATACCAAGGATTGACTTGGTCTTCTCAGGATCGACTTCAATACCACGATGACGTACAAAAAAGATGAGAAATTTTCCAGTGGTTACCCCAAAGCACATTTTAAGGGGTTGATCTTCAAATTATGTTGTCAAAGCTTGCAGAATATAACTTCAAAATCAGCCATGTGATTAGAACGTTGTTTGGATTTAACCACCAAATCGTCTACATAGCATTCAACAAACTTCCCTAAGAAGGGTTTGAAGATACGATACATGGTGTGCTGATATGTTGCACCTGCATTCATTAAGCCAAAGGGCATTACCCGGTAACAAAACACACCCTGAGGGGCTCTGAAGGCTGTAGACTCCTCGTCTTATGGGGCCATTCGGATATGATTATATCCAGAATATCCATCCATGAAGGAAAGTGCTTCATAGCCAGCTGTTGCATCAATTAGAAGTTCTGTAATCGGAACTGGGAAATCATCCTTAGGACAATGCCGATTAAGATCTCTGAAATCGATGCAAACTCTAATTTGTCCGTTCTTTTTCTTTACAGGGACAATATTAGCCAACCATTTGGGATATTTAACTTCTATGACGAAGTTAGCTTTGATAAGATTATCCACTTCAGCTTCAATTTTGGAAGCATAAGTTGGGTGTGTTCTTCTCACGGCTTTCTTAAATCCTCGATGTTCTTCTGGTAAACCCAAATGATGAGTAGAAACATCAGGATCAAGCCCAGGAATTTCTGTATAGTTCCAAGAAAAAATATCTCTATTTCACTTTAGAAAAGAAATATACATCTCTTGCTCTTCAAGGGTCATGGCCGCACTGATTAAAGTACTGCGTGGATCTTCCTTTGTAACCAGATTTATTTCTCTGAGTTCATCCACAGTGGTAGAGATACCCTCTTCAAATGCTGGAGGAGTATCTCTGAGATCTTCCTCTTCTTCTTCATTATGTGTTATTTCTTCTGTGTCTACTTGCATTGTATATGACAAAGAAGAATTTTCATGATCAGAAGAGATGTCAGAATTTTCATATCTTGAAGAAGAAGCTTCCATTTCCGACCCGATTGACGATGAAGGGTCTTCTTTGGGTAATAAAGAGGAGATGATGGATTGAGAATCGACATCATTTTTCACCTCCGATGTTGCTATAACTTCATCTAGCCTAATTGGTGAAGCATAGAATTATTGGATTTCAGCATATTAAATAAAGACGTCACCATTTGTGCTTTCATCACTGCTTGGTAGATTACCAATTTCTCCCATGTTGTCTGGCTCGATTTCCGTAATTGACATTATGGATCTTTCCATAAGAGTATTTTGATTTGGGTCTATCTTGTCAATTTGACTGATAGGCAACACATAATCTGTACTCACATGTGTAAATGGATTTACTGTAATTTTTTCCAAACCATATGGAGCATTAACTTTGGTAATCTCCTTTGTTATGGATTTCTCCCTTTGCTTAATGTGATAGAATTCCGCCTCAATGTATTGAGACTCACATGTCTTGAACGAGGCTTTATCACCATACGATGTCCCAACTTGACCATCGAAACAGTATTTGAGACATTGATGGTATGATGAAGGGATAGCCGCATGCTGATGTAGCCAGGTTCTTCCAAGAAAAATGTTGAAGGCTGATTCTTGATCAACAACCATGAAATCTGAATTGGATACAAGATCTCCAAACTGAGTTCTGAGTGTAACTTCACCCAGTGGTTCTTGTTCATTTTTATCATATCCCTGTAGCATCATGGTGGAAGGAGATAAATCGAATTCTGTGAGGCCCAATCGACGAAGTGTACGAATGGACATGAGGTTGACTCCTGAACCATTGTCAATGAAAGCTCTTTGGACGTCTACACCATTGACCTTTCCAGATAAATACAAAGGTCTAATATTCCCATGCACAACATCATCTTCATCTTTATCAGTAAAAGATATTATTGCATGGAATTATGTAGGATTATTCTCTATGTGATAGACTTCAACTGCAACAATTTCAGTTTCAAACTCCTGTGGACTTGACAAAGCCTCGATGAGTGCTTCCTGAAGATCTTTTGACAGATTCAAAGCATCCAGAATTGATAAATTGGCTGGTAATTGGGCCAAGTGTTTCAATAAATCATACTTTTGATCTAGAGGTCTGCGTTTCCCAACAGGAATATGTGGTTTAGTAGGTACCTTGGAAGCAGATGCTTTGGAATTTGATGCATCTTGTATTGGGATAGGAGTTGGAAACATCCTTGGTTTTGGAATATTAGACCGATTAGATCCATTTACTTACTGAGAGGAAGAATATGGAACCTTCAATCGGTCTTCCAAAATAACTGTGCCAGGACTGAATTTGTTATTAGTAGAAGAACTTGCTTGTCCTTGCTGAGCTCGCTGAAGGGATCTACCACGAGTTTCTGCTGCATACATAGTTCTAGTAGGGGTAGGATTGGAATAGTGGATTCTGAAATATCCACATCTTCCCCTGTATCCTGAAACTCTGAAACTTCCTCTGATTCCCTTGTTTGATACAGGGAATTCAGGCTCATCAAAATTGAAACTGCGACTGGCATATGGATCTGTTTATTGAATCATATTAACAGAACCAAAGATTAACTCTTCGTCTGATGAAGAATCTGTCTGATTATCCTATTTAGGATGTGCCGTTTGGTGGGGCGGTGCCCGTGTCTTTGAAGTAGATGGCATGAAGTCCTCCAAAGTCAAAGACGACTTAGGCTTTGACACATACCCACCCTCTTCTGATTCTTTTTCTTTCTTTTAATCATGTCATTTCTTTGAGGACTTTCCCTCTGACGAAGAGGGTTTTTCCGCAACATTCATGGAAGAAGACAAAATTGGTTTCCTTTATTGTGTTTACAAAATAGCATGAGTTCGACTGATTGTCTTTGTAACCATCCAATCATCATACTTTTGTGCATTTTTTCTTTTGACTTTCTGCCATTCATCTTCCTCCTCTGGAACTGTAGCAATGACACATGCTACCTGGGATAAGGTGCCTTTCAATGTGACCTATCCCAAGTCGACCATCTTTTTCAGGAGGTCTTTGAAGACAAAACACTCCTGGATGGGATGCCCCAACATTTTATGAAAAGGGAAATAATTAGTACGGTCTTCATCTCCTTTCTTGTTTGTCCTCTTGGGTATTGGAAATTGAACCAAATTGTTTTCTAGAGCCAAAATGAAATAACCAGAAACTTGTTTATTTCGTAAAGAGTATGTTTTTCTCTTCAGATCCTCAAATTGTTTTCGTCTTTGATCTTTTTGATCATCTGGACGAAAAGGCCTTTGTTGTTGGCGATCATAAGGTGGAGCCCTTTGAGAAAATGAAGGTTTTGAGGTAGAAATAGGTACAGGTGCTTGTTTTAGCATAACTGTAGTAGTTTCTGCTTTACCCATTCTCTTTCCTAGAGCTGATGGAATTACACGAGATTTAGCCTTAGCCAGTATAAGGGAATATTCAATCTATTGAGCGATTGAAGTAAGGTCTCGAAACCCTCATGTGTATTTCACAGGGATTAATGGAGTGCGTAATTCGTCACGCAGATTTTCCACACAGATTGGCAACAATTCTTATTGAGGGAGTGCTAAAATCAAGGAATATGTTAATCTCTTCCAGCGAGTAATGAAATCAGAGACTCTTTCATTCTCCCTTTACTTATAGTTTGTAAGATCGAAAACTGTTTTCTTTGGCAAAGTTGAGCTGAACTAATGGAGGAATTTTTGACGAACATACTCCCATCTGATAATTGACTGGGATTGCAAGCTTGTATACCAAACAAAAGATGGTCCTTGTAAGGTTCGCACGAAGCATCTGAGTTTCAATGCTTCTTGCTGCTCCGGAGTTCCCATCATAGGATCGCAACAAGACACGTAATGCATTAAATGTTGCTCAGGATCGCCTGATCCATTTAAAATAGGGAATACAGGGTTCCCAAAACCGGATAAAGGAGAAATTGAATCTACCCATTCAGGGTAAACTTTCTTTTCTGGTTGAACTTTCTCACGCTTCCCTTCCATAGTTTCTAACCGCGCTGTTAATGACTCAATATTAGTTATTAACTTTTGAGAAAAATCTGGTTGAACTTGGACTTGGGTAGGTGCAATGACTGGAGCTTGGACAGATGTAGCGATTGGCGCTGCAACTGATGGTAGCACTGCCAATCGTTTTTGCACTTGACCCGTAGGATTAGTCCTGTGAGGGTGTACTGATAGAGGAGGATATTCCTGATCAATCATAGTAGCTGCAACAAATTGCTTTGGCTGACTGACTCCAGCATGCTTAAGAAGATGACTACTCTGAAGTAGTTCTGCATTCAACCTTCTTAATTCCTTTATTTCTTCCTCCTGTTGTGCAAACCTCTGCTCTAGTGAGAGCGATTGACCTTCTCCAATGGAAGGATATGTGACCTGGTTCTTTCCCTTCCCTTTGTTGGATCCTTTTCGGGGAGGGGGAAGTGGGTTACTTGAAGGATTACTTGAGTTCTGAGTAATCCTTTGACTTCTTGTTCGCACACCTTCTTCATTTGTGTCGGTGCATACATCTTCTTGAGCAGGAACCTCTTCATCTGATTCCCCTGAGCGAGCCTCATCTTGTGGATCAGCAACAATGGCATTGATGACATTAATCGATGCATAACTCATCGCATCCCTTCTATCAACATTTCTGTGATATTGTTTTCTTCCATGTATTTGATGAGACATTTCCTTTATTTGATTCGATCCCTCAAAAACTTCTTGACAAAATGTAATTTGGAGGGAATCTCCTGATAATTTGGCTCTTCGTTCCTCTTGAGGTTTCTTCCCCAATAGAGAAAAAACCGACGTTCTCTAAGGAGGAGATTGATGATTTTAAAAAGTCCCCAGTCCGGTGGACTGGGGCTATTCCTGCTGTTCTCACTCAACTACCCGAATCCTTTTTTTTGATTCCGAGGGTTGGTTTAAAAGAGTCCCAAGTCTGGCAAGCTGGGGTGGTTCTTGACATGCTATGTCTGAGACTTTCTTGAAAGTCCTCCTGATCTTGCGAACCTTAGTTCGGAAATTAGCTAGATGCATTAACCTGTATCCGCTTTTATCACCCAGTTCAAAAGACCGTTGGATGATTTCCGACACTTCTGTCACTTGGTGACGTGCTTTCTCTAAACGAGAGACCTGTTCAATATTCTCGTTTGCTTGATACAAGAGTAATTCGACAACTAGTTCTCTGTATTCTTGATTTTGAGAGGAACTAGTTGAATCATGTTCTTGGGTAAGCTTTTGATTACAAATAAAGCCCATTGACTGTGGCCGGCCATGGGCAATAACATTGCATGAGACCATTTTCGGCGGGCTTTGCTGACTGGAGAGCACTGTGAAATGCAGTTCTCCATGAACACCCAATCCTCTGACATGAATACTAGATGGGTCATTGGAAATTAACTGACAAAATATTCTTAGAGCGCCAAAACATGAACGCTGAAAGGCTATCTGCTGCTTTTCAGCCTTCGGATATCACGAGACTGATAGAGACACCAAATCAATCTGACGTTGTAACCCTTCTATTATCTTAAAATGATTTTCATATTCATCATAAGATAATAATTTTTTTTTCAACTTAAAAAGAGTTTTCCATATGTTGAGACGAATATCTTGAATTTCATCTTCTGTCAACATTTCTGGAATATTATACTGAGAGTCAGCCAGAGGCCAAAACATGACTGGCACTTCACCTTTCACCAGTTGTTTTCTCATATTCAACATTTCCTCTTTATCATTTTATGAAGACTATTCTACCTGATTTGAGCAGAGTTGGAGTTTCCTTATTGCTTCATTGGATTCAACAGGATTGGTAGAGAAATCATTGATCAAACTAGAAGATACATGACTTAGGGGTGGTTCGGAGAATGACCTACACCCTGGGCTATCTTCTGATTTAGAAATTATTTCACCTGCTAGCTATGAAGCTTCAGACATGAATGGTTTTGCATTTTCAAGTGCCTCAAGATAAGAGGGCTTTCTCGGCACTACATTGTCCATTGGAGCATTTTCCGGTCAATGTGCATCACTACTGCGGAGAGGACTTTCGCAGCAAAATTCGTCATCATGGGGAGGACCACCATAATGGGTTACAGCAAAAGATGAGATCTCGTACTTCTTAGTCTTATGACCACACAGAGGGTTCCTGTGGATCTCATCTAAAGATGAAACTTTGAGATCAACCGAATTATCATGAAGCAAGCCTTCGTGAGGAAGTGTCTGTTGAAGACCTTCGGAATTAATGTTCCCACTATTGGGAACTGAGGGAGTAGAATCTTGAATTCCAACAGATAATTTTCTGAGGGCTTCAAGAACTCCAACATCGAGCAGGGCCTTGTTAGAGTTTGGCACTTGATCCTCTAACTGTGCTGGGAGGGTCTTTTTCTTAGACGCCTTCTTACTTGCCTTGGAAACCACTTGTTGATGAAAGTGGCTTCTCTGAGCAGGTGTATGTGCCTGATCAGGAAAGATGGCCAGGTTAGGCTGACGATCTCCTCTCAAATCAGGTGTATGTGTCTGACTTGGTTGTCCATATGATATGGGGGAGTATGCCCCATAACCCTCTTGGACTGGAACAGATGTGTGTGTCTGTTCCGGAGTGAATTGTTGATGTATCACTCCACTGGTAGGGATAGATTTATGTGTCTTTCCCTAAGATGCCGCTAAAGTTGTTATAATATCCTGGCAGGAATCCAAAATATGAGCAGGGATTTGCTTATTCTCTTTCACCATTGATAGAATATGCTTGGTGACTTCAGATCCCGGAACGGGAATATACATCCATTCTGGGCTTGGAGCAGGTGTATGTGCCTGCTCCTGTCCTCCTTTTCCTGTCAGTGAATCCGGACAGTACTCAAGTGTGGGGGCAGAGAGTTGAGTCTACCTCCTATTTGTTGTCGGGGATTTCCGACTAACTTCTCCGAATGCTACCAAGCGAGACTGTTGGTAGGCTTGATTAATACCATCAGGTGTATGTGTCTGCTGATTGCACTTTGACAAACGTGGTTGATGAGATCCATCATATGTAGTCAGATGAGCCTGCTGACTAGCTGATGATGTATAAACAGGTATATGTTCCTGCCTATAGTACTCCGCCGGAATTGCCGGGCGGTATTGGCGTGATGCTGCCAGACGAGTCTGCTGGATAGCGGAATTAAAATGGGAAGGTGTATGTGCCTTCTCGTTGCTTGCCACCATGTTAGGTTGGTGGACTTATCCGGAGATGGCAGAGATGAGAACCTGCTCACTGTTGACCGGATTCTGCCTCTGGTGATTCATCTTTCTTGCTCGGGTTCGAGGAACCTGAGCCGAACGCCTGGAGTCGGTACCCTCATCATGTTGAGGGTGCACTACCGCACGAGTCTGGAGGCGATTGTTGGTGGGAGCCCTCAGGAAGGACTCCTGTCTTTTTGAATTAAGGTCCTGAGGGACCTGCTCATTCACCTCCCTAGAATAAGGGAGCGAATGGTGATTGCGTTCCGGGGATAACGACCTGAAACGGTTGGAGACAGTAGTCAGCACCACCTGCTTCTTGATCACTGGTCGTCATCGTCCGGACGACCGATGTGAGTTGTTTACTTGGAGGGCTTGTCGGGCAGCCTCCAGAGTTGGGATGGTACCGTGTTGACGGTACTCTTTAACCAGTGCGTTTGATACCCAGTGTTGAAGACACTGAGTAAGTGATATCATCCTAAGAGCGGGCGACGATCTTGCAGGAGTAGCAGCAGTGGAATTTGCAGCAGTAGTATTCACAGAAGATCTTGGAAAAAGAGTGCATGTTCTATATAACAGACGTAATCAAGGTAAATTTAGCTACTACATATTTTGGATGAGCACATATGTCAATGATTGTTTTTTTGTCCCTCTCATTGAGTTTTAAATAGTGGCCTAACAAATAGGTAAAACATCATTTTAACTTGGTTAATGATTCACACTGGGTTCACCATTTTTTGTTTCCCTTGGAATCCGGGGATGACCACCTTGATGGGAGGTTCAAACGTTCCAATCGGTTTCTAACGGGTTTGTTCGTAGAACCGGAAACGTCCAATGATTCCACATCAATTCAGACCTACTTTCCAAAGGTAGGTGCTCATTAGTTTGTGGACTGATGAGGCTTAGGAATTTGCATTGGTCGAGAGGATGGGAGGTCGGACTCATCACACCTTCTTGAGGGGAATTATTGTCTACTCCGGGACTCTCTTTATATATTTAAGTTATGTTCGTGAATCCTTATTACATTACCAATTATAAAATGATCTTTCCTTCAGATCTAACAATCAATGATCTAATATGTAGGAAATTTAGAGAATATTTTATATGTATTTGAGGTTCTTCATCGATAGAGAATCATCTATATTTATTAGATATTCTTGGTCAAAGGTATCCTTCGACACATTTATATAGAAGTCTCTTGGTCATTATGACGACCATGCTGGTTTTAAATCCACTCAGTGGGGCACTTGAAGTTTATTTTCATTCAGAAGGACATGAATTATTTTAGAGTTGGGATCGATCCCGTAGACGATCTACCTACGTATCCTTTGTTTAGAAAAGGAATCAGAACCCACATAGTTCGAGTAATGGAGTATGATGTTTATGGTTGATGGCTCCAAGAAGGATGTCACAATTACTTTTACACTCTAAGCTCACGTGAGTCATGCTTGGTGTGAGAAACAAGAGGTATTGGTAAAAATTAGACAATTGTGCCCTGAAAGATGAAATCATAAGAAATAATGTGGGGCTTATGTATGTATCACTGCCCAGATAAATGAAGATTAGGATTTACTTTAGGGAAGAAATCCAGGAATAGGGTCCGTAAAGGTATATGTGCTTCATGGATATTTTGAATACTCTATCTTGGGGCTTACTCCTGAAAAGGAGGCCCAAATTAGGAGAAGGCTTATGATTGGGTTTTACTCTTGAAGAGGAATCCCAGATCAAAGGTAAATTAGGACTGGTTAAGAGAAATTAAGACTGGGGCTTACTCCTGAAAAGGTGGCCCAGGTCAAGGATTAGGAGACAAGGGCTTACTCCTAAGGAGGATGCCCAAATTAGGGGACCAGGGCTTACTCCTAAGGAGGATTCCCAGATTAGGGTACTGGGGCTTACTCTTAAGGAGGATGCCCAGATTAGGGGACTGGGGCTTACTCCTAAAAAGGATTCCCAGATTAGGGGACTGGGGCTTACTCCTAAGGAGGATGCCCAGATTAGGGGACTAGGGCTTACTCTTAAGGAGGATGCCCAGATTTGGGAAATTTATGAATTAGGGCTTACTCCTAAGGAAGATTCCCAAATTAAGATTTATGAATGAGACTTAATCCTAAAAAGGAGGCCCAGGTTAGGGGATCTGGGGCTTACTCCTAAGAGGATGCCCAAAACTAGAGGACTTGGGGAATACTCCTAAAGAGGATGCCCAAATTAGAGGACTTATGACTGGAGAGTATTCCAGAAAAGGAGACCCAGGTTAAGGATTCTCTCATCTTAAAGGATGAGGTTAAATGAATGAAATCTCAATCTTTAGTGACATAATGATGTGTAAATCACTAGGTTTTGAGAGATATTCCACAGAATTCCTTTCAGATAAGGAAGTAAAATCAATAAATCATGCCATACATGGCTTTGAAGAGTGTACTGAAGACTTAATCTTGAATAGGAAAGGTGTAATGTCTTAAGAGGGGTGGAATGGGCAAGAAAGTCACCCAAAAAGGCAGGGGCGCGCAAGTCCTAGAAGGCGCACAGATACTGCGTGGGAGCGCAAGTCCTGGTCGCGCAGGTATACGCCTGCGCGACACATGATGTACTTGCACGATGGTTAACCAGCAACGAAATACTTGAGAGCCTCTTCATTAAAGCCTTTATAATCCTCTTGAGGTTCTTCCAGAAGAGGGGTGCGCAAGATCTATTGAAGGAGTAAGGCGGCGCACAAGTGTTACCCTTTTCCCTTAAGGGATGGCCACTCAGGCACGCAAGTGTTGATGATTTTCAACACTTAGGCCTTCCTCCCCCTCTTTAGATCTTCCGTTCTAGATAAGAAATTACCTTAGAAGTGTTCCGGAAGCTTTGAGTAGAGACTAGGGAACCGGGAGCTCAAATATGAGTTTCTGGAAAAATTCCCTCCCGAATGGGGGGCCCACAGGGTCTATTTATAGGCAGGAGAAGACCCCGGGTGGTTATCACTTAAGTCGTGCAAGTCACTTGCACGACCATAATGCGTTGCGCAAGTGGACTTGCACGTCTATGAGGAAACTTGCGCGACTTATGGGAAATCTTCTCTTTGTTCATCCCTTTGTCTATTTTTGATATTTTCTTCAAAGGATGAATCATCTTTGTTCATGGTATTTCCCTTTTCATTCATTTAGACTATGTGATGGAAAGGAACATCAACAACCTCCATCATGGATGATTAGTTTTTATTTCCCATTATCACCTTTATGGATGGTTTAAAGTAACTTATAATTGTCTATAATGTTGTAAATTTGTATATATATTTTTCATATTCTGGGATAAATATATGACCATAATAATAAATAAAATTAAAGTAGTTTTTGATGGTTGAAAAAACCCACTATAATAAACTAAAAATATAACATTATCATTTTACTAAATGAATCATCCATATGTTTGAAAATAGATGGATATTTTGGTCTATTTCAATATATAGAAGGACCTAAATACCATTTCATTTTAGTAATACAGTTTTAGTCCCATTTTAAAATAACTTCAATAATTACCACATGTGATATGACCATGGAACCATGAAACAAATGCTCATGGAACAATAAAATTAGACCTTATATCTCATTGAAATAATTATAATTGAAAATAATAAAATTATAATAAATAAAATATTTATGTAAAAGGTCCTAAATTAAATAATTAATGAGTTAAATTTGATTATCCAGAACATCAAGTGTAAGTTTAGAATTATTTGGGAACATAATGTAAGGGATCTCTTTGAACCATTATTTTTCTTTCATTTATGACCTTTCTTTCTATATCAAAATATATCTCTCTATATTTTATGTTTTGAAATTATTTTAGATTATGTATATATATTTCCTACAAATATACCTAGATTATTCTCCATCCATTTTAGGGGATATCACATGCCGTAAGTTCATTTCTCAAATTTCTCATGATTATGGATTATGATGTATTTACTTCTATGACACACATAATCATATACATGTTATTATGGATGCACCCTGATACCACTACAACTCATTGGTTATTTTTTCCTCATAAGGAATTATGTATAGGATTAGGGAGTAAACCTAATCCACTATGTGGCTTTTTCCACTATGTGATTTTGTCTGAGTGGTTATCATTGACTTATTCTTATGTAATGTTTTATGATTCTACCACATTCATATGATTCCATGATCTTTATGTTATAATTCCATTTGATTATTTATAATACTTTATTTTATATGATATATTGATATTCCTTTCGGTTGATATGTTTTACTTCTCCATCATCTTTATTCCCTTACTAGGATTTATAGCTCACCCATTTATTTTATGTATTCCTCATGTTATTCTATGCATTTTTAAGAGATTATATGGATTTAAGAGCTTATTATGGAGATTAATATAAATAATATTTATTTTAGTTTCATTTTGTTTTTTATGTACCTAGTCTTCCAAATAAATTAGGCCATTCGATCCTTTATTTTTATTTAATGGATATTTATGTAAAAAATAATTTAATTATATATGTAAAATGGTTGGGTCAATATATATTTTCCACTCTTTCACTCAAAAAACATCCTAGAGAAATATCTATTGCAATATTTATTAATTTAAAAGGTAAATCCCATATATGTTGGTGAATAATGTATGAGGAAATCAACGTATGTTTTATCTACTTAAATGATTCTTTAAAATGCTAATAAAAGATACATTGATACTATATTTTTAGAAATATGGTTAAAGGAAAGGCTATCATTCAAAAATATTTTATAAAACTCCTATGTATCCCACCATGTAACTACAAATATATTAAATACCTCACTTTATTTGGGCATTATAGTGATAAAACAGCATCATCCTTTTATTTTTATACTTGGATACTATACTTATATACTATATTTCCTAGAATAATACATATATACACCATAAACATCATTTCTCATAGTTGAGAGTAAGGTTTTTCTCAATTCATGTTCTAGGGATTGCAAAAAATACTCTTCAAATAACCCTTTAAAGTGGATCCATACACTATGTAATAATTTATAAAAACATTCGTACATTCTTATAAAAACACAACAAACATACTCACTAAAAAACTATGAATGGTACTCCAATCGTCACAAAATTCAGATTGAATTATTTTATAAGAAAAAGTACAAAAAATATAGTTAATTTTTTCATTTTCCATAGGTGCAGTGTGAAATTGAATATACCCTGAGAAACCATTTAAAATTTTTGTAATAGGAATACCTTTCATGTCTCTCAATAATGTGGTTAAGGAATAGAAGGGGGAAGTGATCCTCCCTAGTCACATTGTTGATTTTCCTATAGTATATACACACACCCTATATTTTATTATAAGTATAAATGGGATATGTTCTCAAAATTTATTTATTTTTGAAATAGTGAAACCACACTTTTTAGTCATTATGTTGATATTAATAACCTATTATCTATTAAAAATTAGAAAAATAATTCCAATAACCATTAATGGTCTCACTTTTTTTCTTAACTTCCTCTGAAAATGTTATATTTAATCTCCTTTTACATTTACTGTTATGATTCGAGTCATACTATAATGAGAATCTATTCATCAATACTAAAGGACTAATTCTAGGTAGGTCAACTAGGGTCTATCCTTTGTCTTTGTTATACTCTGTAATATTTATAAAACTTTTATTTTCTCGATCATTGGATAGCCATTTTTAAATGATAAAATGAATCTTAGAATTCAGCTCTAGAAATTCATATTTGAGATTCTCAAGAAATGGTTTTAACTCTACATAAGTTGGGATATTTTAATAATTTAAAGTTAGTTTTATTAACTGAAACACATCTATTTCAACTCCTAAAACTCTCACAAAACAAGTAGATTTATTATTTTCATCACAAGCCAAAATAAGTTCAACACATTGATCAAAAGTTTCATCTTCTAAATAAATTTAAGATGCAATAAAGAAACATGATATTAATTATTATCATCATTTTCAATAATTCTAAAACATGCAAAAATTTATTGATATATGAATTTATTAGTTTTTAGGAAAAAAGTCATGTGGTTCACTAAGTGTAATATTATCATCATTTTTAATGTGATAAAAAACCAAATAATAATATTTAAAAGGATCACATGAACCAATTTCAACACATAAATCCTTTTGACATGATTTTTTTTAAAATATATCAGGCTCAACATTATGAAAATGACAATTTTCAAAAGAATCAATTGGTGGTTCATTACTTATGAAGTCCAGAAATAACTAAGTAAAAAAGAAATCAATCTTATTGACATAGTGGTATGGGTGATCCTTTATTGGATATTTTATCAATTAAAACTTATTAAAGGGATCCATTTGTTTCCCAAATGGAAGTGATAGTGTTCCCTTGTGAATATTTATTATTTCTATAGTAGTATTAAGTAAACAAATTTATTTAATTGAAGGTGAATTCATGCTAAAGATATCATATTCCATGTCCAAAACACTAAATTTAGTTGGCAAACCCATATCTCAAACTTTAACAAACAAATATTTAATTTATAAAAAAGTTTTAGATATAATTATATTACGTAATTGAATCAAAATAAAAGAAGGTTTGAGTACTCAAAACAATAATGTAAAGAGTGTGGCATCATATTTATTAAATCTCTTAAATCTAGTAGAAAATAATTAAACTTATACCCCCAATAGTGCAAGGAATATTAAAATTTTCTTGATCTTTTCAATTGGCAATGAGATTTTGTTGCATCATTGAGGAAAAATTCCTATTAAGGTTCACTTTCATTCCTAAAATCAATTTCCACTTTTAAGAGTATATTTCCTTCATAAATTTTTCATATTTTGGAATCTATTTCACTATACATTGGAAAGGAATATTATTATCAACTTTCCTAAAATTATTTAATATCTCCTTATCTAATTAACTCTAAATATTCTTTCTCACTTGGACATTTTTCCTAGGTTAAGACTATAGTGGTTTTGTAACACCCCAAGCTTCTACGGTACGTTTCCCTTTGAATAATGTGATAGCGTGTGTTGTACGCAACACCGAGTTCTAACACACCATAACTAATCAAACTAGCCGTTATGAATAGTAATACCTACTTTTTGAAATTATATATATTTTATATTTGAAAATGGACTTCATTTTTGGATTCGGAATATCGAATTTAGCCTAAGGTGAAATTTTGGTACATTTCGGATAACTTTCATATTTTGATGAATAGTGAAAATTTCTAAATTTTAATTAAAAACAACTTTTTTAATCAAAATAATTAATAGTGATAAATTATGAATTTGAGTGGTTTAAAAGTATATTTAGAATATATTTTTACCATTCAATTTAATGATTATCATTGGACATAATTTTACAATTAAACCAAACATAAACAAGTGTCAATCTTTTGATAGTTATTATCTCTTAAAAACACGCTTTTTGTTTTAACAGCGGGAATTAATTTTAAATTAATTTCTGCCACTTCTGTGTTTTGAATTTAGGAAAATGGATTCCATATTTGGAATCAGGATGTCCAAATTATGTAAATAGGTAACTTTTATTTTTAGACATTTTGAATAATTACTGCGGTAAATATTTTATTTACCATGGTTAAAGGGTAAATCCGGTAAATAAGGGTTAAAAAAATAATATTATAATAATACAAAATTACCCTAAAACGTGTCTTAACCCTATTGGTTGATACATGGTCGACCATGGGCATCTTTGGGTCAATTTTGGGACCCCATGGATCCACTTGTAAGTGATAATGACACTTTATTTTAATTAAGTTAAAATGAATACAAAAATGACACAAGCATATATCTTTTAGAAGAACAATTTTTACATAGGGTTATACATGTTGGATTTTCGATTATAAATATTCATTAGAAAGATAAAAAGATTTCCTACATAATGATAGTTTATTTATAATTTTTAGACAATAAATAAGTTATTTTATTTATGACACAATGATGATGCAGTAATTACTATAATAGTGAAAAATTAAAATAATTGATATTATAAATACCCAAATAAATATAATATGAAACTTTTAATGAATTAAACTAATTTTCTAGGCTAATATGATATATTAGGATTGATTTAATGGACTTTGTTCGAAGTAATCAATCTGTTATGAGTTTCACAAAAATCAACTATTGAATAGTGTCAAAATTGACATAAAAGAGTTCTTAAAACAAATATTATATTATTAATTGATATTAAATTCCTAAAAATCTAAGGTTCGGCCAAGAGACTTATATTATGATAGGTTAATCATTAATGGACCACTTGGGGGTCTCTTGGATGTATATAGTAAGTTTATTAACCATATTATATAAAAATACAAAGAGACATTGTAAAAGTGAAACTAATTAACTTAGAGTTAATACTTAAAGATAAGGTTAATATAAGTACCCAAACCTGTCTAAATTCTATTGGTTTAGTGGTTTTCGACCTATCCCCACCTTAAACTTTGAATAGTCAACTTTGGAGCCATTAGAAACCGAATATGAATTTATTATAAATTAATATTTCTAGCTTTTCCAAAGGTGCCCCTCACCCCTCTTATAAAAGGGCACTCCTCCTTCTCTTTTCCTCACACCTCTAAAGCCACTTGTCTCGGACAAACTCTCCCCAAATACTCTCCCAACATCCCTCACTACAACCTAGAGGCCTTAGTTTGATCAGAAAGCCAACCTAAGGAGCCCTTTTGATCAAATCAAAAGGAAGAACCCGAAGAAGAGGTAATGATTTCACCACCCTTTTCTAAGTTCATTTCTTCTTCCACTTCTTCTTCCTTTGTTCTTACCATTCTAAAATAATAACTACAGTATCTCACATATACTGTGATGTTATTATAAGTATGGTACAACCATATTCAGTACTCTATCCACCCTTTGAATAACATGTCACCATACGTGCGTACGTACGGCTTACCGTCTCCACGTCGTGGTGTAATTGTTATTCAATATAATATTATTTGGATGGGTATAATAATGATGTTTAACTCATGTAAATAATAAATATAACATGTTAATGATTCTGTATATATGATATACCATTCATTTATATATTATTTTAATATCAAAAGAATGATATTGTCGCTCGTGCGTACGTACGGACTACCGTCTCCACGAACGCGATGAGATTCATTCTCCATCGTATCCATTCAAGTATAATTATCATTTAATGATTTAAAAATGATGTTTAAGGACTTGATATCATTCTGGATATGAATAAGATACAACAAACATGACTTATGTAACAAAACATATAAAAGAAAATGAGTAAGTTAACACCCGAAATGACGATAATTCTAAGATATTATTAACAAATCAATGTTAAAAGATCATATATGATATCATATTAATATATATGATTCTTGTATAATTTAATAACAATTATTTCACCATTATACAGGAGGTTAACCTACCCCAACCAAGGAAAAGTACAAGGTAAGGGTTATTTCACAATCTCTTCATTATCTGAGGTTGTTTATATGTAATAATCTACTGGGATCTCTTTATCATCCACATCCATGTTTCTTAAAAATGTATTTCAAGACATTTTTACTATTTATAAGAATATGGGTTAAAGTCATTTATACCCTTGTTTGACTTTTTATAAGAGGTTTATAAAGGAATCTTTCCTTCGTTTTCAAAACAAGGTCCTTTTTAACCTTTTCGACAGAATTGAGGTAAGAATGTTTTTTTTAACTTATACGACGGGTGCGGTTATTTTACGCCGTTATAAAATCTTCAAAGCTTTCCTTACAAGATTATAAGAATATTTTCAAAGAAAATGTTTTATTTTATATGGATCTTAAATGATTTCAAAATAAAAGGAGATATTTCTTTAAAAAGAATTTTGATTTCATCTATGTCAACATCCTTTGATGGATTTTAAGATTATTTGAAGTTGATTTATTATGATACAAAACTTCTATATTGTATTGAAGGTTTTGTGATATGTTTGACTGTGGATGTGATATTTTTATACCATTCATAGTTTATTGTGAAAGTATTGACATTTCGTATGCTAGTTTTAATACGAATGTTTATGTTATGTTTAAACCTTTTCATATGGGAATGCATTGGACTTAATAAGTGACGGGTGGAGCCCGCTATAGCTCCTCGATGCATCGGTAGGTCTCATGAGACAAACTAGTGTCTTGGCACAAGGCCTTGACAAAATCTTATTTGTAGCCTTGGCACGAGGCCTTGGCTATGTGGTTATGATAGTCTGGCATTATGCATTCCAACATTATGAAAGTGGTTATTGATTTTTGCATGTGATTATTCGATTAGTAGAATATCCATGTGAATAAGTAAATGGCATTATTTCATTTTACTTTTGCCATACCATGTTGAAGTTCAATTTTAAAAGGCTTTTGTTTTAGTAATGCATTGCCTTAAATGTTTATTCTTATTTATGAAAGTTTCCGCTATATTGTTATCCTTACTGGGCATTTGAGCTCACCCCTTTTCTATGTTTTATTTTTCCCCAGGATGTGAAGAAGTAAATTATGAATGACCTGTAGGGATATTATGAGGGGATAGTAGTGTGGATTATGGAGACATTATGTTGTTGTAGTAGTTTTTCATTTTATGATGTAATGTAAAACTTATGAATATATCTAGTGTTTCCAAGGCTACTAAACCAATCGGTCTTTCGAGATTTGATCTTTCTTGTGATCATGCCAATGTTACGAAGTAATGCACCGACTCTGGGAAACTAGGGTCGGGGCGTTACAGTTGGTATCAGAGGAAGTTTAGTACAAACCTTGGAAGCTAGATTTAGATAAACTCTGATTAGAGCACGTAGACCTAAGATGAACTTTGAGGATTAGTATAGAAGAACTTCCTATAATTTTGGTATTGTAGAGATTTTGTGAGTTTTTAGAGCAATACATCCCTGTCTGGATACGAGCAGGTAGAGGCGGCTCTGGCACAGATGTACCTAGGGGTAAAACCCGAAAACACCGCTTTGAGCTAGACTCGAACGGGAACTGGTGCACGACAACAGGCCTTGCTGCACTCTTGGTTACGACACTCCCGGGGGATATGCTTAGGATAACTCTCAATATCTTTACAAATCATTATGAAGGGTTTATGAGTATATACTTCCTCAAAGAAAACATTTTTATGATTATGGATTATATCCATAAATAGTTCAATTTATGTTAAGTGTTTTATAAGTATGGGATTATGTATTTTGATGCATAAACTGATCTAGTTTATGCCATTTTTTTTAGAAATGGCGCCTAGTGGAAGAAATGGAAACCGTATCAATGCACGCACTCCATGTAGGGATTGCCCTCCTGCTCAAGATAATTATAGTGGGGCTGGTGATGCAACTGGTGCTGATCAGCTAATCACCGTACTGGGACAACTTACTCAGGTTATGAATAATAACCTTACCCGTATGGAGCACCCTGATCCGCAGCGTGGAGGATCAATGTTAGATCGATTCATGAGACAACAACCACCAACGTTCAATGGGAGTACAAATCCCTTAGTAGCTGAGCAATGGATATTTTCCCTAGAGAAAATATTTCAGGCTTTGGGGAGTAGTGAAAGGGAAAAAGTTACCATGGCAGTTTACCGCCTCACTGGAGATGCTGATCAATGGTGGTCATTGATTCAAAACATGAAGGAAGATGATGAAGTATCAAACATGGAATGGAGGGAGTTCAAAGATCTGTTTTTAGAAAAATACTTTCCTCGCGACCATCGAGCAGATATGGAAAGGCAATTTCTGAGTCTGAGACAAAAGGAGGATGAGAATGTCAAAAAGTATGAGGCTAACTTTACAAGGTTAGCGAGGTACGCTGGTGATTATATTCGCAACCCAAGAAGTAAGATTGATCGTTTCTTTGATGGGTTAAAACCATTTCTTCGTCGAGCATTAGTCTCACAATCCTTTTCATCGTACGAAGACATTGTCTCATGTGCTATCAAGACCGAAAAGGAATTCTCTAAGTCTTATGACTTTAAAGCAAAGCAAGAGAAGAAGAGACCTGCTGATCAATCTGGGAATGGAAATAAGGGGAAGAAGGGAAAGGTTGAATATCCATCTTGTGGTAAGTGCGGGAAGAAACACCCCGGTGCTTGCCTGAAGGGAATGGGAGTCTGTTACAAGTGTGGTGAAAAAGGCCACCAAGCTCATGATTGCAAGGGGAAGAAGGAAGCTACCAACGTTCAGTGCTACAATTGCAGGGAGATGGGGCATTATGCAAATGCATGTCCTAAGCGTCAGGAGAACTTACCTCAGAAAAGGCCAAGGGATCAAGGCCAGGCTTATGCTATCACTACTGCTGAGGTAGAAGCTCCGAAAGACGTGGTGGCAGGTAATTTAATGGTTTCCTCAAGTTTAGCAAATGCATTATTTGATTCTGGATCATCGCATTGTTTCATATCTTCCCAGTTTGCTAAGAAAATTAGATATTTCCAATTTGATTTAATAAGGGAGTTGTCAGTTAAAACTCCTAAGGGAAGTATCGTTGCAACAAAGTTTTGTGAATCAGTCCCCATTAGAGCACATAAATTTTCTTTATCTGCTGATTTCATCGTCATACCTATGATTGAGTTTGATATAATCCTCGGTATGGACTGGCTTTCGGACTATGATGCGAAGATTTATTGTAAGAAGAAAGAGGTTACGATTCTTGATGATAATGATAAGGAGCACCTTATTTTTAGAGCAGAATCGTCACCACCTAATTCTTATTTAGATCCACCCCCTGTAGCTCAACTTAATTCAATTATCGGGGAGGAAGAGAATAAAATAACTATCGGTGAGGAAAGAAATGTTCAAATAGAGGATGTACCTATTGTGAAAGAGTTTGTAGATGTATTTCCGGAAGATTTACCTGGACATCCTCCAGAACGAGAAGTAGAGTTTTCCATTGATTTAATTCCTGGATCAAGGCCTATATCGAAGACCCCTTATAGAATGGCCACTGTAGAGCTAGTCGAACTAAAGAAACAACTAGAGGAATTGAGTAATAAGGGATTTATTTGCCCTAGTGTTTCTCCATGGGGAGCCCCTGTTCTTTTTGTTAAAAAGAAAGATGGATCTATGAGGTTATGTATCGACTACAGGGAGATCAATGCTATAACGATAAAGAACAAGTATCCCCTACCTCGTATTGATGATTTATTTGACCAACTGCATGGAGCTCAATACTTTTCAAAGATTGACCTTCGATCTGGATACCATCAGTTGTGTGTGAAGAAGGAAGACATTCCGAAGACAGCATTTCGAACCAGGTACGGGCATTACGAGTTTACTGTAATGCCGTTTGGATTGACTAATGCACCCTCTGTATTCATGGATCTGATGAATAGAGTTTTCAAGGAGTATCTCGATGAATTTGTGGTGGTATTTATTGATGATATCTTGGTATACTCCAAAACCTACAAAGATCATGAAAATCACTTGCGCATTATCTTGAAGACTCTGAGGAGGCATGAATTATATGGAAAGTTTAGCAAGTGTGAATTCTGGCTTCAGGAGATTTCTTTTCTTGGCCATATTGTCTCTAAAGATGGAATCTCTGTTGATCCTTCTAAGACCAAGGCAATCCAAGAATGGCCAGCACCTACGAATATAACTGAGGTACGTAGTTTTATTGGTTTGGCAGGTTATTATCGACGTTTCGTCCAGAATTTTGCCCGATTGGCTAACCCATTAACGAAGCTCACACGTAAAGGGGTTAAATTTGTTTGGACAAAAGAGTGTGAAGAATGTTTCGAAGAACTGAAGAGAAGATTAGTCAATGCTCCTATATTGACTCTACCATCGGGGAATGATGGGTTCGTTATTTATAGTGATGCATCGAAGAAAGGACTTGGTTGTGTCCTTATGCAGAATGATAGAGTTATTGCCTATGCATCACGACAGTTGAAAATTCATGAACAAAACTATCCTACTCATGATCTTGAGTTAGCAGCTGTGATCTTTGCTTTGAAGATATGGAGGCACTACCTCTATGGTGAAAAATGTGAGATTTATACTGATCACAAGAGTTTGAAGTATATTTTCTCACAAAAAGAACTCAACATGAGGCAAAGGAGATGGCTTGAATTACTCAAGGATTATGATTGTACGATACACTACCACCCGGGGAAGGCAAACAAGGTGGCAGATGCTTTGAGCAGAAAAGACCATGGAGTTCTGAACATGATGAGAATTGAAAGGGATCCAATTTTCATGGATCTAGTGAAGATGGACATGGGAATAACCAGGGAAGGTGAAACATCAATGCTTTTTCAAATGGTTGCCAAACCATCTTTACTAGAAAGGATTAAGAGTTCTCAGACCGATGATGAAGAATTTCAGAAGAAGATTAAAGCTGTGAATGATGGGAGATTGAGAGACTTTGCGTATGAAGGTGGAATTTTGAAATTCGGGAAGAGACTTTGTGTTCCCAATATACCTGATCTAAAAAGGGAATTGCTGGATGATGCTCATAGTTCCAATTTCTCTATACACCCTGGGAGCACCAAAATGTATAGAGATTTGAAGGAACATTTTTGGTGGGACAACATGAAGAGGGAGATTGCTGATTTTGTGTCAAGATGTATGGTTTGTCAACAAGTGAAAGCTGGAAGGCAACAGCCTGGAGGAGTCATGCAACCTCTTCCCATACCGGAGTGGAAATGGGACAATATTACGATGGACTTTGTCATGGGGCTACCAAAGACTCCTAGAAGGAACGATGCAATATGGGTTATTGTTGATCGTCTTACCAAGTCAGCACATTTTCTTGCTATAAGAGAAGATCTACCCCTGGAACGTCTAGCAAGACTATATATTAATGAAGTTGTGAGACTTCATGGAGTACCCCTATCGATTGTTTCTGATCGTGATCCCCGTTTTACTTCAAGATTTTGGAAAAGTCTTCAGAAATCCCTGGATACTGAACTTCATTTGAGCACTGCTTACCACCCTCAGACAGACGGACAATCAGAACGGACTATTCAGACCTTAGAAGACATGTTGAGATCTTGCTCACTTTATTTTCAGGGTATGTGGGATCAATATTTACCACTAGTAGAATTTTTCTATAACAATAGCTTCCATTCGAGTATACAGATGGCACCATATGAAGCGTTATACGGAAAGAGATGTCGTACACCAACCTGTTGGGATGACGATGGTGAAAGAAAACTTGTAGGCCCAGAGCTGGTGGAGGAAACGGTGGAAAAGGTGAAAGTAATCCAAAATCACATTAAAGCAGCTCAAAGTAGGCAGAAGAGCTATGCCGATAATCGAAGGAAGGATTTGGAATTTCAAGTCGGTGATCATGTTTTCTTGAAGGTATCTCCTTGGAAGGGAGTCATACGTTTTGGTAAGAAAGGTAAATTGAGTCCCAGGTACATCGGACCTTTCGAAATTCTAGAACGAATTGGGGCTGTAGCTTACCGATTGGCAATGCCGCCAAGTCTCTCCAAAGTTCACGATGTGTTCCACGTATCTCTGTTGAGGAAATACATGCCTGACCCAACGCATGTACTCACCTATGAGGAATTAGAACTGGAACCCGATCTTTCCTATTGTGAAGAGCCCGTCAGGATTCTTGATACAAGAGAACAAGTACTGAGAAACCGGACGACGCGTCTGGTAAAAGTTTTGTGGAGAAATCATAAGATGGAAGAGGCAACGTGGGAACCCGAGGAACTTATGATGAAGAACCACCCGAGTCTTTTTATGCAGTAATACCCTAGAAATTGCGAGGACGCAATTATTTGAAGGAGGGGAGAAAGTAACACCCCAAGCTTCTACGGTACGTTTCCCTTTGAATAATGTGATAGCGTGTGTTGTACGCAACACCGAGTTCTAACACACCATAACTAATCAAACTAGCCGTTATGAATAGTAATACCTACTTTTTGAAATTATATATATTTTATATTTGAAAATGGACTTCATTTTTGGATTCGGAATATCGAATTTATCCTAAGGTGAAATTTTGGTACATTTCGGATAACTTTCATATTTTGATGAATAGTGAAAATTTCTAAATTTTAATTAAAAACAACTTTTTTAATCAAAATAATTAATAGTGATAAATTATGAATTTGAGTGGTTTTAAAGTATATTTAGAATATATTTTTACCATTCAATTTAATGTTTATCATTGGACATAATTTTACAATTAAACCAAACATAAACAAGTGTCAATCTTTTGATAGTTATTATCTCTTAAAAACACGCTTTTTGTTTTAACAGCGGGAATTAATTTTAAATTAATTTCTGCCACTTCTGTGTTTTGAATTTAGGAAAATGGATTCCATATTTGGAATCAGGATGTCCAAATTATGTAAATAGGTAACTTTTATTTTTAGACATTTTGAATAATTACTGCGGTAAATATTTTATTTACCATGGTTAAAGGGTAAATCCGGTAAATAAGGGTTAAAAAAATAATATTATAATAATACAAAATTACCCTAAAACGTGTCTTAACCCTATTGTTTGATACATGGTCGACCATGGGCATCTTTGGGTCAATTTTGGGACCCCATGGATCCACTTGTAAGTGATAATGACACTTTATTTTAATTAAGTTAAAATGAATACAAAAATGACACAAGCATATATCTTTTAGAAGAACAATTTTTACATAGGGTTATACATGTTGGATTTTCGATTATAAATATTCATTAGAAAGATAAAAAGATTTCCTACATAATGATATTTTATTTATAATTTTTAGACAATAAATAAGTTATTTTATTTATGACACAATGATGATGCAGTAATTACTATAATAGTGAAAAATTAAAATAATTGATATTATAAATACCCAAATAAATATAATATGAAACTTTTAATGAATTAAACTAATTTTCTAGGCTAATATGATATATTAGGATTGATTTAATGGACTTTGTTCGAAGTAATCAATCTGTTATGAGTTTCACAAAAATCAACTATTGAATAGTGTCAAAATTGACATAAAAGAGTTCTTAAAACAAATATTATATTATTAATTGATATTAAATTCCTAAAAATCTATGGTTCGGCCAAGAGACTTATATTATGATAGGTTAATCATTAATGGACCACTTGGGGGTCGCTTGGATGTATATAGTAAGTTTATTAACCATATTATATAAAAATACAAAGAGACATTGTAAAAGTGAAACTAATTAACTTAGAGTTAATACTTAAAGATAAGGTTAATATAAGTACCCAAACCTGTCTAAATTCTATTGTTTGAGTGGTTTTAGACCTATCCCCACCTTAACCTTTGAATAGTCAACTTTGGAGCCATTAGAAACCGAATATGAATTTATTATAAATTAATATTTCTAGCTTTTCCAAAGGTGCCCCTCACCCCTCTTATAAAAGGGCACTCCTCCTTCTCTTTTCCTCACACCTCTCAAGCCACTTGGCTCGGCCAAACTCTGCCCAAATACTCTCCCAACATCCCTCACTACAACCTAGAGGCCTTAGTTTGATCAGAAAGCCAACCTAAGGAGCCCTTTTGATCAAATCAAAAGGAAGAACCCGAAGAAGAGGTAATGATTTCACCACCCTTTTCTAAGTTCATTTCTTCTTCCACTTCTTCTTCCTTTGTTCTTACCATTCTAAAATAATAACTCCAGTATCTCACATATACTGTGATGTTATTATAAGTATGGTACAACCATATTCAGTACTCTATCCACCCTTTGAATAACATGTCACCATACGTGCGTACGTACGGCTTACCGTCTCCACGTCGTGGTGTAATTGTTATTCAATATAATATTATTTGGATGGGTATAATAATGATGTTTAACTCATGTAAATAATAAATATAACATGTTAATGATTCTGTATATATGATATACCATTCATTTATATATTATTTTAATATCAAAAGAATGATATTGTCGCTCGTGCGTACGTACGGACTACCGTCTCCACGAACGCGATGAGATTCATTCTCCATCGTATCCATTCAAGTATAATTATCATTTAATGATTTAAAAATGATGTTTAAGGACTTGATATCATTCTGGATATGAATAAGATACAACAAACATGACTTATGTAACAAAACATATAAAAGAAAATGAGTAAGTTAACATCCGAAATGACGATAATTCTAAGATATTATTAACAAATCAATGTTAAAAGATCATATATGATATCATATTAATATATATGATTCTTGTATAATTTAATAACAATTATTTCACCATTATACAGGAGGTTAACCTACCCCAACCAAGGAAAAGTACAAGGTAAGGGTTATTTCACAATCTCTTCATTATCTGAGGTTGTTTATATGTAATAATCTACTGGGATCTCTTTATCATCCACATCCATGTTTATTAAAAATGTATTTCAAGACATTTTTACTATTTATAAGAATATGGGTTAAAGTCATTTATACCCTTGTTTGACTTTTTATAAGAGGTTTATAAAGGAATCTTTCCGTCGTTTTCAAAACAAGGTCCTTTTTAACCTTTTCGACAGAATTGAGGTAAGAATGTTTTTTTTAACTTATACGACGGGTGCGGTTATTTTACGCCGTTATAAAATCTTCAAAGCTTTCCTTACAAGATTATAAGAATATTTTCAAAGAAAATGTTTTATTTTATATGGATCTTAAATGATTTCAAAATAAAAGGAGATATTTCTTTAAAAAGAATTTTGATTTCATCTATGTCAACATCCTTTGATGGATTTTAAGATTATTTGAAGTTGATTTATTATGATACAAAACTTCTATATTGTATTGAAGGTTTTGTGATATGTTTGACTGTGGATGTGATATTTTTATACCATTCATAGTTTATTGTGAAAGTATTGACATTTCGTATGCTAGTTTTAATACGAATGTTTATGTTATGTTTAAACCTTTTCATATGGGAATGCATTGGACTTAATAAGTGACGGGTGGAGCCCGCTATAGCTCCTCGATGCATCGGTAGGTCTCATGAGACAAACTAGTGTCTTGGCACAAGGCCTTGACAAAATCTTATTTGTAGCCTTGGCACGAGGCCTTGGCTATGTGGTTATGATAGTCTGGCATTATGCATTCCAACATTATGAAAGTGGTTATTGATTTTTTCATGTGATTATTCGATTAGTAGAATATCCATGTGAATAAGTAAATGGCATTATTTCATTTTACTTTTTCCATACCATGTTGAAGTTCAATTTTAAAAGGCTTTTGTTTTAGTAATGCATTGCCTTAAATGTTTATTCTTATTTATGAAAGTTTCCGCTATATTGTTATCCTTACTGGGCATTTGAGCTCACCCCTTTTCTATGTTTTATTTTTCCCCAGGATGTGAAGAAGTAAATTATGAATGACCTGCAGGGATATTATGAGGGGATAGTAGTGTGGATTATGGAGACATTATGTTGTTGTAGTAGTTTTTCATTTTATGGTGTAATGTAAAACTTATGAATATATCTAGTGTTTCCAAGGCTACTAAACCAATCGGTCTTTCGAGATTTGATCTTTCTTGTGATCATGCCAATGTTATGTAATAATGCACCGACTCTAGGCAACTAGGGTCGGGGCGTTACAGGTTTAAACATTTCTTGGTCATCCATTAAATTATCCTTACTACCAAAAAACCATATCATTATTCTTTAGTCTCATTATGTTATCTAAAGAAAACCATATTCATTTTAAAATGTTTTTACTTTTATAGAAGTATATGAAGTTTTAGTGGGATCGACATTTGTTTCCATATATTTAACAAGTTTTAAATTCAATGAAAATTTATGGATGTTTTTTAAATAGGTTTAGGGTCAATGTTCACAACCCCAATTCAATTCAACATAGCACCACTTCTATGTTGCACAGAACTGGTGGACTATAGTAAAGCATCATTTCTATATGATAAGTGAAAATTATTAAATATATTTTTAGTAATTGAAATTAATTTTATAAACCCATATTTTTTTAAAAACGTTCATTTTGTGATGATAAATAATTATCGTTTTATTTTATGTTATTTTTTAATTATTTAAAAATTTGTAATTTTTATGAAATTATTGGTATTTATTAATGTTTTTTTGGGAATAATTAGAAATAGTAAAAAATTGATTGTATATTTAAAAATATTTATTAGTTATTATAAAAATTACATTCAATGTTAGTTTGACCTACCATGAGCATGAAACCAACCATTCATTAAATGTATTTTAGGGGTAATTGAACTGATTATGAACTGAAGATAAGGGAGTTGAACTTTCCTAGTTTTAAGAACCAACCATCCGTGAAGCACATCCATATTCAGTTGAATTAGCCTTGATAGTTACCTCATTTGACCATGAAATTACTTCAATATAATAAAACCCAAGTCCCAAATTCCATGAAATGTTCATGTATGAAATATGAGCCTAGAATAAGTGAGAGATTAAATTGTCATTATTCACTTGAAAGATATCATGTCATGTAATATTGAACATTAATTTTTAATGACCATAACTAGATGGTGTGAATATCTATTTTGTGATAAATCAATCTAATGATGGAATGGTGTAGTGCAGATTGATTTTATAGATAGAAATATGAGGATATTATAATAAATTATTATTTAAATGTTATATCAACTAACTATGATAAGAAATATCACCAATAATATAAGTCTATATGCATTGATAAGGTATATGTCATCGAGGTAACATGGTGTTGTGGATACCCATGATATTAATGGCCACTTATGATTATTTATATTATGATATATGATTGATGTATTCAAGTAAAATATGATGATATAAAATTTTTTGGTAGATTATACAATTTTGAAATGGGTCATATCACCATTTATGAGGGGTTATGTGATAGACATAGAATATAATTCACATTATGATAAGATAAAATTATAAGTTGAATACAATGCCCAATTTTACTAAGTTCAAATAATTTATTTTCAGTTATAATGAGGGATATCATCTGATAAAATTTGATTCATATTTTATGATTTTGATGTTGATGGTATAATGTGAAAAATATATAAGATAAAATATATGAAGAATGAAATATCATTCTATGATATAAAATGTCGAAATAAAGAGATGTATTTTTCTACTATTTTGAGAAGATGTCAATAATAGTGATAATGTTGAAGACCATATCATTTCCTATTATTGGAATATGAAAAATTATAACAAATCCATGCATAAAAGAAGAGTATGACATCTTTTTCACCTTCGGTGATTCCAACAGTGGCTCCTATAGTGATTTCATTGGAGCCTCTCATGTCATATTTACATCGTCTCAGGTTCGCGCATGGACTTGAGGGTAAGGTGTATGGTGTGATGACTCCCCACCTAGAAAAAAATAAATGTTGTGCCCAATCCATTTTTTTGGTGTAGCGTTTTTTTAAAAAAATTAATAAATTTGAACCGGTTGGACCATAATGTCCTTCCTCATCTCCAATGATTTTAAAACAATTATTACTATAAAATTTTTAATTAAAACTGTTATTCTAAAATATTAATAAGATAAATATAATTTTTTTTAATAATTTTTATTATTATAAAATATTAATGATAAAGATAAATAAAAAATTTGTTACATTAGTTTATGTTAAGATGTTTTTAAATGTTTTAAAATAATTTTATACAACATGGACTTTTAATCTAATCTATATATTTTAATTAAATATTTTATATTTAATAACATTTTTTATTAAAAATATTTTAATAATAGTTTTTATTAAATATTAATTATAAAGATATTTTTAATGTGTTAATAATAAAGATAAATAAAAATATAATTGAAATTTGAGTGCAAATTTTCACTATGATTATTAAATTAAAATGATTACTACAATATATGAATTGAAAATTTATGCTTAAAATTTGAACTAAACTTTGTACTAAAAGTTTCCAGTTGAAATTTACACTAAAAGTTTACACTGTAAATTTTAAATGTAAATTTTTAATAAAATTTTATATTTTTTAATTATGTATTAATATATCTACATTGAATTTTTAATGGAATATTTGAGTTGGAAATTTTCAGTGGAAGTCTACACTGAAATTTTTTAGTGGAAGTTCACACAAAAAAATTCTAGTGGGAGTTAGCACTGCAAATTTCTAGTGGAAGTTTTCACTCAAAATTTCTATAGGAAAATTACAGTTCAAATTTTTAGTGTAAAATTACACCTATGAAAATTTTCACTTGATATTTACATTGGAAATTTTCTTTTTCGACAATCAAATTTTCAATACTTTTTCATTTATTGAAAATTTTCACTGTAAATTTTCATCCAATAAAATACATGTTATATTTATATCAGAAAATATATGATGTGTTGGAATATGTATTTGAAATTTGATCTAGAAATTAATGTGAAAATTTGAACTACAATTTTCTAGTGGAAATATGCAGTGAAAATTTTCAATGTAAATTTCTAGTAGAATTTTACATTGTTTTATATTTATATTAATATATCATATATGCATACACTAAAAATTTTTATTATAGATTTTCCCTAAAAAAATTTTATATTTATCGATATTAGTGTATGTGCGTATGTATGATTCTCAGTGAAAAATTCCATGGTTCATTCTGTGTAGTAAAGATAAATTCGATTTTTTTGCACCCAAAAAATTCAGTATGAATTTACGTTGGAAATTCCCATCGAAACTTTGCATGGAAAATTCTCAATGAAAATTTCCTTTGAAAATTCCCAATATAAATTTATTAATGTATTTAGTTATATTGTTATGTTACCATAAATTTTAAGTGGTGGAAATTTTCAATGTAAATTCCTAGTAAAAAATTGAATTTTTTATTTATGTATTAATATATTTTCAATGAAATTTAATGTGAAAATTAGAATCGTAAATATTTAGTTGAAATTTTCACTTGAAATTTTTAGTGGAAATTTGGAATATTCTATAGGAAATTTTCACTAGAAATTTCTAGAGTAAATTTCTACAGTAAGTTTTCCTATGGAGCTTGTAATTTAATTAATAATTGTCATATTACAAATATATATAACCAATATTATATATAATAAATATCATAATAAATATTATATATATATATATATGTAATAAAAATTATATATGTATATATATATGTATAATGATTTTCCATAAATAATAAAAAATATATACTAATTACATTATAATAAAATTTTAAAAAATAATACTTTCAATAATTATATTTATATCATTATGTATATTTATATTATTAATAAATATCAGATAATAAATCCATATAATAAATATCATACTAAATATATGTTTATTTATTTTAAATATATATAGTAAATATTAAAATATATAACACTTTCAATAGTTATATTTATAAATAATAAACAATATAGAATTATAAAAATATATATACTAATTATATTTATATAAACAATATATATTTATAAATAATATATATTGATTATAAATAATAAACAATATATACTAATTAGTTTATAATAAAATTTAAAAAATATATAATACTTTCAATAGTTATATTTATATCATTATGTATATTTATATTATTAATAAATATTAGATAATAAATCTATATAATAAATATCATAGTAAATATATGTTTATTTATTTTAAATATATATATTAATTATTATAATATACAATACCTTTAATATTTATATTTATAAATAATAAACAATATATATACTAATTATAAATAATAAACAATATATATTTATAAATAATGAAACATATACTAATTATATATATAAAAACTATATATATTTACAAACAAGATATACTAATTATAAATAATAAAAAATATATACTAATTGCATTATAATAAAATTTTAAAAATATACAATACTTTCAATAGATATATTTATATCATTATGTATATTTATATTATTAATAAATATATAATAAATCTATATAATAAATATCATACTAAATATATGTTTATTTATTTTAAATATATATAGTAAATATTAATATATATATATATATGAAGAAACCCATATCCAGCGAAAATTATCATCTCAGGTCTGGCTTCTGGACCTGAGGGACAGGTACACGGTGGGATGACCCTCCACCTAGAAAAAGAAAAATGTGGCATCCGATCCGCTTTTTGGATAAAGCGATTTTTAAAAATCAAATTAATTTATTTTGAATGGTTGGACCATAATATACTTCCTCTCGTGTAAATGGTTTTAAATAAATTATAACCATAAAATGTTTAATTAATAATGTTATTATAAAATAATAAAAAAAAATTTAAATATAAATCATTTAATAAAAGCTATTATTATAAAATATTAATAATAAAGACAAATAAAAATATGGTACATTAGTTTATATTTGGATTTAAAAAAAATTAAAATAAATTTATGTGACATAAAATTTTAATCAAATTAGTATATTTTAATTAAATATTTTATATTTAATAACATTGTCTATTAAATAGAATTTTAATAACAATTTTTATTACATACTAATAATAAAGATATTTTTAATGTGTTAATAATAATGAAAATAAAAATATAATACATTGAATTCTGAATGGAAATTTTTACTAAAAGTTTTCAGTGAAAATTTACATTAAAAGCTTCCAGAGTAAATTCCCAATATAAATTTTTGATTAAAATCTACTGTAGGATCGAAATAGTAAATGTAGATGCTCAAATAAAAGATGGGGTGAATTGTATCTTTAAAAACATTAATTTTTGACATTAAGGAAAACTATGTTTAAAAAAGTTAAACAAGGTAAATTCACAAACCCTAAAATAGTTCTATGAGACAAACTTTCTTAGGTTCCGAGAATATGGTTCCTGAAATGAAACTTAAGAAAAGTTTACGTAGGAAAATATTCTACCTCAAGTGTAAATTTGCATAGAAAATTTCTAGTGAAAATTTACATCGGAATTTTCAACCATTCCAGATTAAAAAAACCCCTAAAATGTATAATCCGGGTATTTTCGTTCAAAACCCCAACTTGAGTTTCACATTCACCTGAAACGATTTAAATCCAATATCTACAACGTGAAAAAATGGTAGTAATTTCGTTCAAAGATGGGCTTGTTGGGAGTTTTTTTTGGGTTTTATAAAAAAAATTCGGGAAAGGGGATCGGGGTTCGCGTAATTTTAAAAATGGGCCTTGGATGCATGAACGACGTTCACGCATCCTTTGCCGCAAAAAGATACTTCAACGACATTCACACTTCGTTTCCCCCATAGAAGATGCGTGAACCCCGTTCACGCATCCTTTGTAGACCAGCCAAAGGATGCCTGAACGGGGTTCACGCATCCCACCGAGAAAGTTTATAAAAGGAGGACCCCCCATCAAAAACCATTGTTCTCCTCTGGATTTTTTTTTGCAGAGCCCTGTAGAAATTATTTCTCAACAAATATTTGCTGCTTTTATAGAGGTAAAATTTCTATTTAACATTTTAATTGTTTTAATTGTGTTTATTTATTTCATTTGTATGTTTAACTGTGTGTATGATTTATTTATTTCATATGTTATGCATGATGTGTAATGTTCTGTATGATTTAATTTTCTAGATTTTGAATGTTTGTATGATTTAATTTTTTGAATGTATGTTGTCTGAATATTGAATGTTTTATGTTATGTCTAAAATGTTGAATGTTTAGGAAAAGTAATTTATGTTAGATAAGTTTATTTTAATGAATGGTTTTGATGTAAGTGTAAATTATATTACTTTTATTTACTAGTAATAATATTTTTAATCAATAAAGTCGAAAATATATTTACTTATATTTTTAAAAGTAGAAGAATGGCCAAAAAACCTTACAATTTCATAAAATTTAAAATAACAAAAGTGTTTATTATGTAAATATCAATTATATTAGTTATAATAAAATTTATTGAATGTTATTAATAATTATATATATATATACACATGAAGTTAAATTTTTGGAAAAGAGGTGTAGTATTTAATATACATTTCATTTAGTAATAGATAAAGTTATATAATATGGATAATATAATAATTATACCAAAAAACATGGTATGAGTGATGACTGATCTTGAGATGAACGACCATGCATAATTGAAATTGCATGTTTTATTTTGTGTATGTGGTTATTAAATTTGTAATAATTTCATTTTTTCCACATTGATGACCTGTGAGTCATCTCTCAGTAAGTGTAAGGACCTGCGTGTCCGCTTAAAAAAAGTTCTGTATTTCATACCCGTAGACCCCCTCACATGCATGTGAGTAAATTTTTAATTAAAAGACAGTCGCCCCTAAGAGGTTTCCTTGAATAGGCTTCCCCGAAGAGGTGTCTTTGAAGATGAATTCGAGAACTCGTTCGAGAGGAGGTATTACTGTTTGACAAGAGATTGGCGGTTACTGAAATATTTGATAATAGAGATATGAGACCACCCATAGGTTGTGGTTAGTTTATTAGATAATAATAAACTAATCGTAAGTCTCATGATCAAGTCATGATTATATATTCATAAGTAATTAGTCTTTATGAAACATTATATTAAATTTGATTTTGTGATAATATCACAATCACTATACCTTAACAGTGATAAATCAATACATAAAAAAAGTCTCAAAGTAATCAATTACTCAAAACCAAATTAAATAATTTAAAATTTTAATGTAGTATATAATATTTTTTAAATTATTTTTTTATAAGTAATTATGTCTGCGCAAATATATTACAACGGTGAGGTAATTTATCCCGAGCAGAGTTTTAGCTATAGTGTTCCACCTACCATAGTGGTAAATCTCCATGGTTGGATGAAATTGGATGCAGTTCATAATAAGATTCATAGTCAGTTAAAACTGAGGGCTGAACAAGCAATCACTTCAATTAGATACTGACATATTCAATATCCTGAGTGTCTGTGGCACATCGAGTACCCTATAGTCGATGAAAAGGATTGGATAGAGGCTTCTCTGTTATTCAGGAAACAATATATTAGTGGTTTGATGGAATTATTTGTTGTCATTTCTGATATTGATGTGGTGCGATCGATTACTATAGAACCATGCTTTGTGAGATCTGTAGAAGCCGGTCCTTCACATCAGTCTTATTCATTGCCTCCTCCTCATATGACTCTTGTGGAAGAATGTTATGAAGAAGATGATCAGAATTTGGAAGGAAATGTAGATGACATCCCTTTGTGTACTGATATAGTGCATGAAAGTTTAGCCGAGGAAGAAGAATCTGGGGAGTCATTAGGAGATTATGTGGTGGGGAATAAACCTTCTGAGGTTCCTTTGAGAGATAGACATCCACTACATCCACCAGTTAGTGGTAATCATCCTTCTGTTTTGAGTTCCTTAGTTGAAGGAATGTCTCATGAACAACATTTTTATTGGGATGTCATTACAACAACTTCTCAATTCCCTAGCATTATAGGGAATAGGAATGCATCAAATGATAATGCCATATATGTTGAGCAGGAGTTTGAAAGTAAAATGGCCATGAAAAATGTGATAAAGAAATACCACATTGAGCGACATTTGACATTTGTGGTTGATGAGTCAAAGAATACCAAATATCTCATTCGTTGTAAAAAATATGGGTCAGAATGTAAATTTTGATTAAGAGCAATATTTGATAAATATTATGGATGTCGGAAGATAACCAAATTAGAAGGCCCACACACTTGTCTACATCCCAGCTTGGCACGAGATCACTCTTCCCTTGATGCAGAGTTTATATCTACTGTTATTTGTGAGATGATACAAACATTTCAGGATGTTCCTGTTGCCCTTGTTCAGTAAAGAATTCAAAAGTTGTATAACTATAAGATATCATAAAACAAATCTTAGAATGAAAAACAGAAATCCATTGTAAAAGTGTATGGTGATTGGGATAAATCTTATGCGATGTTTCCATATCTTGTGGAATTGTTATCTCTCAACAATCAGATTGTTTATCATTTGGACAATGTTGAGTATGTATCCTAGAATCATTCAGTTGATCGGTCAAAGGTGAAGTTCAATAGGCTTTTTGGCTATTCAGACCATGCATTGCTGCCTTTCCCTATTGTAAACAATTTATTCAGGTAGATGGCACATTCCTTTTTGGAAAGTATACAGGTGTTATACTCATTGCTGCCACACAAGATGGTAATCACGCTCCTCTGCCACTTAATTTTTCTATTATTGAAAAAGCAAATTTTGAATGCTGGAGCTGGTTTTTGGCATGTGTACATGTTCATGTCACATAAAAATAGGGCGTGTCTGATCGCTATCGAGCAATTATAGAGGTCATGAGTAGTGATGGGGTTTCTTGTAATTAGCCAAATGCATATCATTGTTATTTCATTAGACATATTGCAATTAATGTGCATAAGCATTTTAGAGATGAGGCCATAAAGAAGGCGATCCAAAAGTTGGGTATGATTTTCTAAACTTGCTTTTTTTAACAAAATTTAATATCCATTTTAATACATTATTATCTTATGGTTTCAGCATATGAACCCAAATAGTAATGGTTCTATTGACGTCTTGAAGAGATTCGAACTGTTAATGAGGATGTATAAGAATATATGATGCAAATTTCAAAGGAAAAATGGTCATTAGCATACGATGGTGGCATGAGATATGGGCATATGACCAATAATATAGTGGAGTGTATAAATGGGTCCCTCAAGGGTGTGCACAAACTCCCAATCACAGGGTTAGTGCAAGAGACATTTTTTAGATGTGTACACTATTTTGTTGACCGGTCCCAAAAGGCCTACCAGAGGATGAAAAATGGAATTCATTTTACTCAGCATTTTCAAAGTGATATTGACCGGATACAGAAAGAGGCTTCAAGATGGAATGTTATAGCCTTTTAAAGGGAAAAGAGGAGATTTCGGGTAAGACAATGCTACGACCAGGCTACATGCACTACTAGTGGAGTGTTTGTCGTGATGTTGGACAAAATGTACTGTGATTGCGGCAGCTTTCAGGCATTGAGATATCCATGTGCACATGTTATCACAGCTTGAACTTCGGTAAATATATCATGGGAGCCATATGTTGACCCGATGTATCATATGAGCACTTTGGTTAACTGTTATATGGCTGCTTGGATGCCTGTTGGTGACTTCCATTCTATCACATTGCCTGCTGATCAACCGACCATCGTCCCTGATATTTCTAGGTTTTCATAAGTTTTTTTTGGTTTTATTTATGATTTTTTCAATCTCTGTCATTTTTAAAATTGTTGGCTTCATGCTACCAAGTTGCAGCCCCGAGGAAGACCAATGCCAACTCGCATCAGAAATGCGATGGATTGGCCTCGGTAATGAGGAGGGAGAATATGATGCAATATTTGTCATGTAGAAGGACATACTCATAAGAGATGTCCCCAAGTGGCAGGACATAGTTCCACATCTCGTCATCCATGATCGAGTCTGTGTACCGTATCATTAATATGTATATGTTGTTTTGTATGTGAATGTTTCATTATTGAATCCTTTTATTTCTGACCTGCTCCATTTTTGAGATGTTTGAATTTTGGTTTGTCTCATTTTTGGATTTTATGATAAAATTTTTTATGATACTAAAACTGTTAAAAAAATAAACACCGAATGAAAATGAATATATAATGCTTCCACATCTTCAATACAGATTTTTCATCACTGCTGCTTTATTTTCTACCTTATTTTTCTTGTTGTAGATTTTTTTTAAATAAAAGTTTACAATTTTTGGATTTTATCATAAAGAATTTTATGATCCTAAAAACTATTAAAAAAAATAAACACCGAACAAAAATGAATATATCATGCTTCGACATCTTCAATACAGGTTTTTCATGACTAATGCTTTATTTTATACCTTATTTTGTTTGTTGTAGATTTTTTAAATGAATGTTTACAATTTTTATTCAATTCACTATTAAAAATTAAGGATGATATCATGTGTGCAGATGATAGGTTTTCCATTGCTTACATCTCAGGCTACTCATGTATCACGACTTCTTTTAGAGAGAGGTCATGTGCCTCCCTTGAGTGTACGTATATCTCACCATTTCTATCATACCGCACCACCTCCTGTTATCGTCCCCCATCTTCGTCAAGTTGGATTCTATGGAGTTGCGATGTGCGACTTCACATTTCTTGATCATCATCTTATTGCCGCACTTGTAGAGTGATGGAGGCCAGAGTCGCATACCTTCCATTTTAGTGAGGGGGAGATGACTATTACATTACAGGATGTGGCCATTATGTTGGCCCTACCTATCGACGAAAATGCTCTGACAGGCCGATTTCCATCAGATTTGCCTGAGCTTGTTCATAGACTACTGGGCATAGAGGTCCAGGATGATGGCAGGACCATCATCGGTGGTAGATTACAGATGCCTTGGTTAGACCAGTACTTCACATATTTACCAGATGTTGCTGATGATGTCACCGTGCTGTGATTTGCACGCGCATATATTTTGAGGCTGATCAATGGCACACTTTTTGTTGACAACTCTACTAATTTTGTGCACATGATGTATTTATCTTTTTTGGATAATTTGGACCAGGTGGGCTGGTATAGCTGGGGGTCTGCCTACCTAGAAAATACATACATGGCCCTATGCAATGCATGTCGCATCGATAAGATGCAGATCACAGGATGCATGGTTCTTCTGTAGATGTGGGTATGGGAGCACATCCCTCGTTTATCTCCACATGCTTGTGCGTCATTACCTGTTGATATTGTAGCAGAGGATTCATGTGGACGTTGGTATGTTATTAATTCCTTCTAATATCTAACTTAATTGTATAAGATTCTATTATGAAATGTAAAAATAAAAATGTTATCTATAGGTGGAGTCAGGCGCATCGACATTCAGATTCTCCCAGACATGATGTTCATGCCTACACACTTATGTTAGACAGCATTCGACCAGATGATGTAAGTGATTATTATTTATATTGTTAAATATTTACTCTTTACTGTACATCTATTCATTTATTAATTGATTATTCATTTTTTCATTCAGATTACATGGATGCCATATACAGATGATATCCTTCATAGTCTGTCGCGGTACTGTACATCGATGCTTTCTATCGGCTCTTATAGGGTTCCACTGATTTATTTTCATATAGTCGAGTGGCATCAGACGGATAGGGTTATGAGGTAGTTTGGATTCCTTCAGCCAGTTCCTAACCTACCCAGTCAGTTGGATTAATTTCATTCCCTAAAGATGTCAGGGAAGAGGGATTTTGATTGGAGGAGCTACCATGACAGATATGTTGCATTATGGGACAAATGACGGGAGTCCCAGTTGTGAGGGGTAGGGAAAGTACATTCTCATTTGATGGATCAGATGGATTATGTAGGCTGGTACATCAGGTCCCTAGTCAGATTTCTGACACGGAACGAACGAGGCTTTCATGAGTTGGTATGCATTCTTCCTTTCACTGTTCAACATATTTTTTATTCATATTACTTAACAATAGAATTTGTTTTCGCAGGATGCTCGTATTTTTCATCTACTTCATATGTCTGATCTAGTGGAGAGAGCTGCCTTTGACCCAACATATTTTCACACCCTTGTGTCACAACTGCTTCCGTCGATGGACGAGATTTATCATGGAATTTTCTTTGATCCACCACCTGATGCGGAGGCCTCAGAGCCTACTGAGCCTCGCATAGATGTACCTGGGGGTGACGACCCTGTTATGGATGCTGCTGTTCCACAGGAGGAGGGTGTCCAGCTTGCTCGGCCACATGTTATTGTTCCACTAGAGGAGGGTGTTCAGCATGATCAGTCAGATGCTCCTCCAGCTTCTCAGCCACAGCCACAGGTACATACAGATGATGACTAGTTTGAGATCAATGCTTTATTACAGTCATCCACACCATAACAACCATCTACTTCTTATTTTGGTGAGATTTCCAGGCAGCTTCCACTATCCTTAGATGCGGGGCAGGGTACAGGCTGTAAGACTGTACATCCACCGCCTGTCACACAGAAGGATTTGGAGGTGGCTGTTGATGATGATGCACAACGTACGCCAGAGCACAGACATAGACATACATGGCATGGGTGCATCTAGTATACGCCTGGCTGTGGGACAAAGGAGCATCCACACTAGAGGCATAGATTGGGTTGATATTTGATTTATGATACATTTTGTATGTGTCTTACTGTTATCATTTATAGACTTCGATTTTTTTTAATAAGTGTCTTACTGTTATAAAATTATTTACCAATATATATATGTATAATAAATAATATGATTAAATTAATTAATAAATATTAATTGTATTAATTATTTTTAAATCAAATAGATTCTGGATGGAAAGATGTGTGAACTTTAAGAAATCTTGAAAAATATTATTGATCTCAATGATTTAAAATTAGATGTAAAATCCTAAAATATCATGGAACACGATTATTTGTTTAAAAAAATTAAATTGCATGAAGAAAAATTTGAATGAATAATGGATATTTGTGAATATTAGATGATTATTATTAAAGATCAGAATAACTACAATATGAATTAGAAGTTCATTTGGCCAATTTTGAGAAGATACATATTCAAACTTTATAAAAGGAAACAATTTCTACTGGTACAAAATCTTCACTAGAGGATTTTACTATTAAAATACCTCCATCATGTAATAAAATTATGGATATTATGAAAATGATTGAATTCATGTTCTTATAGAATAAGAAAAAACCTTTAAGAGGGTTAAGATTGCACCATCCATGAAAAATAATAAGGGAAAAAAATCGACACAAAAATCAAAATGTAATGCGAAAGGATCTCTACTACACAATATAAATTAGAACAAATGTTCAGATGTACAATCATGAATACTATCGAAACATGTCCAACTCCATTGATAAGGAAGAAGGTCATCATTGATGAATTTTAAGAATATATGTTAGCATATCCAGGAAAATAAGTATAAAGAAGATATCATCAGGGTTAGATCATGTTTTGGTATCCTAGAAATTAAGTATTGAAGAAGATCATCCTTGATGAAGTTATATAAGTTTTCAAATTTCGACATTCATAAGCCGAAGATAAATTCTAGTGTATTCTCTGTATTAGAACATCTTCAAAACCATTATTGAAAAAATTCACCACTATAAAGATGTTTATGAGTGTTTCCCTTGAGGGGGAGATAAATTAATAAATATGAGATTACTGTGAGAATTAGTATATTAATTAGAATCAAACCTAATTACTGTAGAATGTTTAGGAAGATCATGTTATTGAAAGAGGAATGTTTTTTTAAATCCCTCTTCCTTTGTTAACAAAAAACTAAACTGAATAAGAAGAGGTTGTAATTCAATTAATCAAATACATACGAAAAGTTCAAGTATGAATGTGCTCAAAGGCCACTTATCCTTCTTTTTTTGCATTATAATATTTTTGATCTATTTGTTAAAGTTAGTGCATGAGTTTTAGGTTGATTATTCTAATAAAAGTTCCATATCACATTTAATATCTTCATCCTGAAATAAATTTGGATTACCCTTGATGATAAGTGCATAAGTTCTTGTTTCATGTGGTATCATGATCAGTTGGTAGAGGACGAAATTATTTCCCAAATCGAGCAGTGCACCAAAAATATCTATTAATAATTATTTAATGAATATCTATTATTCATGAATATTTATTAATAATTATTAACATTATTTTAACATTTTCTATTATTTAATTGATATTTATTAATATTTATTAATTTTTACTTTAAGTTTATTTGTTTGTAATTACTATTTATAAATATTGACAAATATTGTGTTTATATATATTACTATTTTATTTATATGTTTAATTAATATTTATTGATATCATATTGCTGTTTTTTTTATTTTAGCTACGCATCTCTGAACCTTTTTTAAAATATTGAAAACCTATCCCTTTTGTAAAAAAAGAATTAAAAACCAGTTTAAAATGAAAACCCGCTTGTTGGCCTATTGGTGGATTCGGCTAGTGTGTGTCTGCCTTCCATTCCGTCCATTCATATAGAACCTCGGTGATCAAATAAAATTCAAGGATGTCCCGCAGTCGAGTGGAAGAGCATGACGAGGCTGCGGTGTTCCACAATCTGTCGTTGGTGGCGCTTTTCAGCCGAAATAATCCTTCTCTTTCCTTCTTCAGGAACTATGTGAAATCATGGGGTCTTCTTCTACTCGCTTTAGTCTCAGAATTATCTAGATCTTCTTTAATTATCCATTTTGGCTCTAGAGATGATTCTTTCAAGGATTGGTCCCATGAAGATCGGTGATGCAGCTCTTAGTGGTTTTCCCTATCTCGATGGTCCTGGGAGGCGCACTTCGGGAAGGAATCAAGAAAATCCGTTGCGTGGGCTAGGTTTCTTGGACTACCTCTTCCCCTACATAATCCATCAATTTTTCAATCTATAGGTAATGCTATGGAAAAATTCCTTTGCTCTAATGAGGGGATTCGATGTCTGCAATCTACATCCTAACATCATATCTGCGTCGAACTGGACCTGGAATCACATCTCCTGTTGTGTGTGTTGATTCGGGTGGGATGGCTTCTTGTGGTTGCGTCGTATTTTTTTCCCAGATTTTCCCAAGTTCTGTGTGCATTTCCTCCAATCTATGCGACTTCTGACGACCTTTCCGCTTGTTCTATAAGAGTTTTTTATACATTTTTAATTTTTTTTACAGAAAATAGGTAGGGAGAAATTCTTTTTCAAAATGCACCGTAAAGGCGGCATCGCAGATGACGCCTTTTCACTGGGGTTGAAAGGCGGCATCCGCGATGCCGCCTTTCCCCTAACAAAAAAAATATTGATTTTTTTAATGTTTTGTTTATATATTTATTTATATATATAATTCATAAAAAAGGTTCAGAAGGATTCTGTCTTTCACCTAACAAAAAAATTATTAGTTTTTAAATTTTTTTTTGAAATATTGTTTTGTTTTGTTTATATTTTTATTAAATATATAATTCATATAAATTGTAAAAATTATCATTTTTGAAAATGTTGTTTTTTTTGTTATGTTTTGTTTATATATTTATTTACATATATAATTCATAAAAATTGTTCAGGAAAAATAATTTATAAGCTTTCAAAACCGCCTACTTGAATGTTAAAATTTTTTCAAGTACGTGACTTTGAAAGACTATAAAATATATACCATAAGACCAATATAAACGAAACTCTAAAAATTCATTAAACATATAAGCAAATGTTGAAAACAAAAATCTTTTCAAAAAAATTGTTCATGTAAAATAATTTATAAGCTTTCAAAACCGCCTACTTGAAACTTAAAAATGTTTCAAGTACGTGACTTTGAAAGACTATAAAATATAAACCATAAGACCAATATAAACGAAACATTAAACTTTCATTAAACATATAAGCAAATTTTGAAATCACAAATAATTTCAAAAAAAAATTTCATGAAGAATAATTTATAAGCTTTCAAAACCACCAACTTGAAACTTAAAAATGTTTCAAGTAAATGACTTTGAAAGACTTTAAAATATAAACCATAAGACCAATATAAAGGAAACATCAAAAATTCATTAAACATATAAGCAAATGTTGAAAACACAAATAATTTCATAAAAATTGTTTATGAAAAATAATTTATAAGCATTCAAAACCTCCTCATTGAAACATAAAAATGTTTCATGTACGTGACTTTTAAAGCCTATAAAATATAAACAATAAGACCAATATAAATAAAACATTAAACATTCATTAAACATATAGGAGTCAAACCTGCATCAATAGGATGCACGGTGTTGCTAGTATCACATACATCTATAATCTTTGATGCATGAAAACATGTTATATCTCCTTTCATGGAACAACGTAATCCATTCTTCCACCCGCCATGTCCATATCCATATCAAAATATGGCCGCATAAGGGTATGGTGAAAGATATGCCACATTAAATTCTCATAGGTTCCCATTCCTGAAAATACCAACCCCTTCAACACCACCATTCATCCAACCATTATAATTTCTTCCACAATTTCCACCACATTTCCCCAGGCCCAGTTGATCAGATGAAAACACCAACGATTCCACATAGCCCATCAAACTCTTCATCACCAAATATTTTTCCTTTATCATCTTCAAAATGCCACTATAGGACCTCCTTGATCTATCCATTCCAAACACTGACATACAAGTATACTATAAACGTAAAAACCTGATAGCCAAGCCTGACATTGCATTTAGATGTTGGAGAATACATCAATGTACTCTTTCACTATGTGTACACATTCAATTTGAAGATTTCTTTCCACTCACATAGATATTGGTTTATCTTCCTCTCCAAGTATTGCATTCAATAGAGCTACTAGGGGTGGTTCTATATAATAATCAGGTAGCAAAGTTTCTGACCTAAAGACAAGGGATTCTACACCACTTCCAAAAATTGTAACTTCCTTTTTCATACAATAAATCCCCGCATCATAATTTGATACCCAATCCATATCGAGAATTATATCAAATTCAGTCATGGGTATGATGTTAAGGCTAGAAACTAAATCATGTTTTGATGTTTGGAAGGGGACTAGTCGTCATGCCTTTGTTGAAATGATACATCCCATGGGAGTTTTGACTACCAACTCCTTTCTTAAATCAAATTGGACATATCTAATTTTCTGGGAAAACTGAGAGGATATAAATGAATGCGATGATCCAGAATCAAATAAAGTGTTGTATAAGTTTAAGGAAACAATTAAATTACCTACCACCATGTCACTAGGAACATCAACTTCCACGGTTGTAATCACATAGGCTCTCCCTTGCTCTATTGGTTTTTTGAGGCATGTTTTATTGGCGCTTAAGACACTCGTTTGCATAGTGTCCCATATCTCTGTAGTTGTAACATTGAAAATCATTGAATTGTTTCTTCTCCTTGCATTCATCAGATCGATGACCCTTTTCTCTGTAGTTATAGCAGACTCCCTTGCCTTTCAAGCATTTCCCGGGATGATTCCTTCCACAATTCTCGCATAATGGGAAACTATTTGTTCCCTTGATCTTCTTTGGTGCTTCTCCTTTTCCTTTGTTATCAGAATGCCGCTTCTTATCTTGGTTTCCTTTGAAAATATTTGATCTAGAAAATTTATTCTCTGTTTTGATGGCACTTGATACAATTTCATCATATGATGAAAATTATTGAGAAGTCAGTGCCCTTCGATGACTTGGATTAAGACCTTCAAAGAAATGATCAATCTTGTCCGCTAAGTCACATATGTAATACACAGTATATCTAGATAGCCTTGTGAAGGTAGACTCATACTCTGTAGCACTGTCTTCTTTACTTTGTTTCAAGCCAAATAATTTCCTCTTCATTTCAGTTCGTTGCTCACGAGGGAAATATTTTTCGAAAAATATTTCCTTAAATGTCCTCTATTCCATATCCTCTATCTCTTCTTCCTCTGTGGTATTTTCAATTAGGGACCACCATTGATCAACGTCACCCTTGAGACAATATACTGCCAGTACTACCATTTCATTTTCATTTCATCTTAACGCCATGAATATCTTTTCAAGGGACTTGATCCATTGCTCACCAACCATTGGATTAGTAGTCCCACTGAAAGATGGGGGCTTCTGCCGCATGAAACGCTCCAACACAGGTGTTGAATGGTTATTCGTTACAACATGAGTAAGTTGTCCCAATATTTTCATGATCTGATCTGCTCCAACGTTGACTGTGTTGACTTAATCAATAGGGATATCCCTACCTTGCCCACGAGTATTGATTCCCCTTTTTCCATTAGACGCCATTTCTAAATAATGGGATACACTAGATTAGTTTATGAATCTCAAATAGAAAATAACTCAACATAGATTGAAATTATATGCATATCTAATCTTATAAATCTCAAATATAAAATCACTCAACATAGATTGAAATTCTATGCATAGGTAATATTCTAAACAAGGTTCCTCTTAGGAAAAATTTAAATTAACTCCTTCATAATGGATTATAAAGAAAATATGAATTATCCTAAGCATATCTCCTGGGAGTGTCATAACCAAGAGTGTAGCAAGGCCCGTTGTCATGCACTAGTTCCCGTTCGAGTCTAGCTCAAAGTGGTGTTTTCGGGTTTTACCACTAGATACATATATGTAAGATCCGCCTCTACCAGCTCGTATCCAGACAGGGATATATTGCTTGAAAAGCTCACATAATATATTCCTTACCAAAATAACAGGATGTTCTTGTATGTTTATCCTCAAATACTACCTTAGGGAATTGTTCCCTACTATAAATTTCATATTCTAGTTTCCAAGTGTTCTACTAAACTTTCTCTGATACCAACTGTAACACGCCGACCCCTCTAGGCTGGAGCCGGTGCATTACTTGTGATATTGGCATGGTTAGAAGGAATGAAAATCCCAAAGGAATGATCCGTTTAGTAGTCTTTAAGAAACTAGATACATAGATGTAACTCAAATTACATTGGATAAGGTTACAAGATACAATACATAAAAAAAACTCAAAACTTCATCCACAGGAACTCAAAAGAAGACATTCTCTTCATCACTTGTCGAAGGTAGAAAATGAAAGGGGTGAGATCAAACGCTCAGTAAGAGTTAAAAATAGCGGAATCATGAGTACAATAATAAGTTAATCACAATCAATCCGATATAATTAATATGGCATAGTGAATAAATGAACAACTAATGCCATTAATAAACTGAAAATGAAACTGCATCCATAGATTTATTCATAGTGAAAACCTCATGGCCAATAATAATAACTGATAATGAATAAAGATAATGCTTATTAACTAGATGTCATGTATCTGGCACATGAAACCATAATAACAAAAAAATGATTTAGTTCTGTGGGTAGAAACCCGTCTGATTTTTGGAAACAAACTCGAAGGGTTTGTCCCCAACAGTTTTGTCTCATGAGACCTACCGATGCATCGAGGGGATATAGCGGTCCCCAACCACCACTTAATGTACAAATAATTATTTATACATTTACTCAATACAAGAGAAATATGCCCTTTCAATATCTATATAGAGTAGAGTACAGATTCATCAATATTTCCATAATTAAAATAACATTCCAAATAAACACTGTATGTAAAATGGTATATGGTTTAGACAAAAAACATATCCATGACATGAGATTATGGATATTTAGTATAAATATAATTTAAAATTAAATGTGATCTCAAATGGGTAGTAGGTACACCACATAAGGATTATTAGGTGCACAATACAAAGATAGTCACAACGAAAATGGCATCTGAGACAAAGTCACTTACTACAATGTAATCGGTCGAACCGTATGACCAGAACTTAACAAACATCAAGTGAATCATTGAATTACATGAATATAAATAGAATAATGTTATTATATATAAAATGGAACTGCACATATTAAAAATATAAGGAATAATTATTGAACAATGGAAATCTCACAGAAATGAAAGTGAGATGAGAGACCCCTTACCTTATGCTCGAGTGTGTTCTTCGTTTGTTTTAATAACCTGAATAATCAAATTTAGCTTCAATAATTAATATTTACAGAACCACAAATACATGTAATTGATTTATTATAACCTTATTAGGTTCATTAATTTCCCTTTCTATGGGTTCAATTGGTTCAATTTTCATGTTCTTGAAGCATTTTCTCCCTTGATTTTCATGGTTCGTTACTTGTTTCCGTGAATGGAAGTTCATTTGAAACATGGTTAAAAATCCAGAATTGTTAATAAATATTATTAATGAAATTATGGAGATATAAATGATCTTATAATGATTTTGGGTTATATACCATGATGATGATTCATTATTTAAAACATTAATGATGTTTGTTTAGATGGTTTTAGTGGTTCTTTGATAATAACATCCTCATTTTGTTTTATAAATTAGAACCATGAGTAACAAAGAATTACAGAACCATGGGTGATTCATAAAACATATATTATAACCTGGTTCAACCATATAAATGGTTTCATGACCAGACTTGAAAGAATTATTGCAAATTGAAATCGCATCCTCTACGATGTCGGTAATTCGACACATCATGGACAATGTTTTTAATTATTTGAACAAGTGAGGAAAAGAAGAATATTGATGATGAATTTAACATGAACATGAGATCATACAGAATATACAAGATTCAGGATATTTCATTCCTCTTGGGTAATAATATATGAAGAAAGAATAAATAAAGAACTAAAAATAAAAGAATAATTTTGAAATTGCTTACAAAAATTCGACAGCCTAACCGCTACGCAACATGGTTTTAGAAAATGTTAAAAAGAGATGGGACAAGGGTCACATATCCATAAATGAATCATAATATATAATAGATCACTAATAAGAATAAAAAATAAGAACATGGTATGGAAACTTGAAAGATATACCACATAAAAGAGAACTTGAATGGAAAAAAAAGAAATTGAGAATTTTCTTACATTGTAGAATAACCCTTAGAACATGAAGGTTGGGACCTTGGGGGCTTGAGGAAACCTTGGGAGGACTAATATTAAGGTAAGGAGGTCGTAAATTTGTTGAGGGAGAATTCGGAATGAATTCAATGAAGGTAAGAGTTGGTATTTATAGGAAAAGTGAGAGATTATTTTAATAATTTTCAAGGGACACCTCAAGAGTGGTTTTTGCAAAACCATGGGCTTGCCGATGATATTTTCCCATGGTTAAAGCCACTTGGGACACCTCAAATATTATTTAACTATTCAAAATTTTACTAGATTTATGACATCATCATTACATCATTAATGATGTCATAAACACACTGAAACTAAAAACTATATTTTTTACTATTCATTGAAAAATCAACTATTTCAGAAAAATTCCCAAAATTCACCCTAACCGTTTTTAGATGTGTGGAATTCAAAAGTGAAATCCATTTTTCAAAAATAATTTTCTAAATATTATTAATTTAATTTTTAAATAAAGTCATAGTTAATTCAAAAAATAACAATCTTAAAGTGCAATTAGTTTTATTTCTCATTGAAAAACTAATTAAGATCTCATTATCTTGTTGCCTTAATAAAATAAAATAATATTTTTATTTAATATTCATAAGGGTCATATTACTATTCATATTACTATTCATAAGTGTATGTTACAATTTTCACAAAAAATTATGTTTGTTCTATCAAACTCCAAATGACTTACTGATCAAAACTCTAGAAGACCATTTTTTGAAATTCAAAACATAGAAGTGGAAAATTTATATTTAATGGATAGTTTTTGATTATATAATAAATATCCTAGTGTTGTTTCGAAGGAACACAGTGATGAATATAATGTATTTAACAAAAACATACCTTAAAATGTTTGGGTTTCTACAAGTACCAATTCATGTGCTCTTTATTATCAACCCACCAATGGGGGAAATTACAAGGCTGGAGAAAATCATGAAAACCTTTCATTGGGATGAAAACCTAAATGGATAGTGTCATTGGGCATCCATGAAAGGGCTTGAAAATCCAATGATGGTAGAATTGGCCTTCACTGTATATTAGAAGTCATGCATGGAATGCCAGCTCGTCTAGCATGGGATGTGATAGAAGGGAAATCACTATGGGCAAAGTTCATGAGAGAGAGATATGGGGAAAATTGGGAGGAGTGGTCAGAAAGATCCCAAAGAATGATCAGACTTGAATAAGCTGTTCTGGAATATCTCGACTCAATGGGACACTTGGAATAAGGGAAGAGAGGGAAAAAGAAATTCTTTTCTCTTCCTGTAGGTGAGCATGAAGGCTCTAGTGGGAGAGTTGAGTTCTTTTATTAGGGATAAAATATCCTTTGAGTTTATATGGAATTTTATTCCAAGGATGTGCTATATGGGGGAAGGTGGTAGAGGCAATCCAGGTAGTTGGGTCAAGTGGAAGCCTTCTAATAGGGGATCAAAACGGATTGTTGATGGATCATGTAGTTATAGAAAAGTGGAAGGGGGTGAATTGTTCAGAGACATCAGGGGTTCAGTCATTCTTGGATTCAGCTCCTTCCATGAGTCATGGAATTTTATGGGAGCTGAGGTGAGAGTGTAGGAATCGGGCATGCAATGGAAGGCCCAAACAGGTGGAATTTTAAAATTTCCACCGTCGTTTGACCTAAACTTGTCGACGTCAGTGAACAGTTTCCCTGTTTATGCCGAGGATTACGCGTGAAGAGTTTTAAGCACAATATAAAACCATAAAATACCTGGTTTAAAAAACGAATCCGTGTGTGACGTCTAATCATCGTTGGTGATTGCTGCATGATGAATCTGAAGTGGAATTATTCTAGATCATCCATATGCATTTCAAGGACTCCGTGGGAGCGACGATCGTCATAATTCGGGTGCTAGTGTGGAGCTACGACGACTCATTCGACACTCCGACGATCACCACATCGCTTCGGTTGCGATTCTTATGAGAGAGCTCCATTCAAGCTCCTTCGATCTAGAGCCCCCCCTCTCTAGGATATGGGTGAGAGAGGAGGAGAGAGAGTGGCAGTGAATAGTGTATGGGAAACTCCTCTCCTCTATTTATAGAGTGAAATGAAATTACCTGGAAATGTCGGACCGAACCCCTGAACAATTAATCACACTATAAATAATATTTCGACTACTATAATGAGTCATAAATATTATTCAACATCATTTTCACTGTTTTTTAATATATTAAATATATTACGTGACAATAATTAAGCCATTAACTCAGCTCTTACTCCCGTAAATATTAATTAAACTTTGAATATTTTAATATTCGTTCAAATTATATTTTTTCAGGTATTTATTTAAAACTTGTAAATACAATTAACAAATAAATTCAATACCCATTATTCATAACTTGAATAATATGAATTTATTTATTACATTGGTGATTGTTTAACCTTGGACAAATCTCGGACCCTAGTGGTGGGTCCCACCATGTCCAAAACTCATATTCAACTGAATATGAGAGATTCTCGAATATGCTATTATGTGTGACCCACTAAACCCTTATCTCGATAGCAGTAAATATTATTTATAAACCAGGAGCGGGATCTAGCAACCCATCATGACCCCTAAAGAGATAAGGACTGTTACAACAACGACAATCAACATACAAACACGCACTATGTAAAGGTACTGTCATCCTTATCAACATGACATGAGATATATTACTTCTATAACATGGAAGCGACAAATCCTTTCTTGACCATTCAACCAATGATATGCCACTAATGACTCACCCAACACAAACTACATCACCACGACTTCATTGTCATGGTTTTTTGTTTTTCATCAAAGTACACAATAAAATGACATACATTGGTAATGATCTGAAGACAAGAGACCATTACACATGATCATAGATAGGAACATCCAATGACACCCGAAACATGTGGCGTTCCTATTGGCAGATCAGTCCTCACGATCTCACTACTAGAGATCACCAAGTGAAAACTTCATGAGAATAAGTCTCAATGCCTATGAACCCCCAACACTTGATAGTCAAATATCTATTGTGTCCAATCAGTAAGATGTATCTGGACCATAGAATATATATTTAATATTAATGCCATAGTATCTAGAGGTTCTTATTATATCCTGAGATCTGCAATAACCTTTCGATACGATAATTAATCTTTGGACATTACTATTTCAATAGTGAACACAGAAAAGTCTACACTATATTAGTAAGATGACATCATGTATAAATAATTGTATACACAATATGTTAATCAAAAGCACTGAATAGTTAGGTCTAAGACACCCACTATTTCAATATTCCCACTTGCACTAGAGCCAACTTGCTAACTAAAATTGTTATCCACTCACATGAAAAAGATCATGTTTTTTTTGAGTAATGACTTTAGCTACTAGGCCTTCCACGGTTTCGCCTCATGGCAATAATGCTATAGTGACCTCTTCTCCTTGAACAAAACTTCTCAAGATATGGTATCCCGAGTATATCCCACTTGTCAACTATCATAACTTGATATATTGACTAGTAATAATATCATAATTTACATTATGATAATACTTTTCTTACCAGGTGCGATTCCAAGAACTAGAAAAAATCATTGTTTTAATAACTTCTTCTTAGTTTCCTTAGAAGCTACAACATACTCTATATTTGTAGGTGTGGTTACCACTAGCTTATATGAGTTTGACTCGCTTATCATCATTAGACTAACTGCGATAGTAGATCATATTGATCTTTTGGAAGACTAGTTTTTATCCCTGAAAACCAGTATCCTTATCCACTTATCAGGTACATATCTTTTGTACTTTCCGAAGTACAATTAGATAGTTCTGACCGCATCCATTGCAGTGCTCCTGGATATAACTGATATTTTCCTACTTTAAAATATACCTTGGAAATATCGGTTCTTGTACATATCATGGCATACATGATTGATCCAATGCTTTGACGTATTGATTTAACTCATCACGTTTATCTCCTCCCATGTTTTGAATATGTCAACCTGAAGAGATTATGCCCTGTGACATAGACAAAAATTCATTTCTTGAATTGTTATAACTTGTATTTTTCAATATAATGTCACTATATATACGATTGACTAGGACCAAACAACCAATATATCTACCTCAGTATATCCTATTTCCTAGAACATAGGTTGCTACATTAAGTCAATCACTAGAGAATAAATTTTATTTTGGTCTTATCTAACTGTAAGACCAATGTTTGTTTTCCATATATTGCTGAACATACTTTGTTTGGAAAACCTTGACGCTCCCACTAACCTCTCGTAGAAACTTGACAAACATTTTTTGCAAATGTATATTTTACGATCATGTTTCTTACTTTAATCCTAAATCGGATTTTAGTAACTTGTAACATTTATTAGTATTCTGTGACGTGACCATCCATTTCTAGTTGCGTCATTTAGACACCATCCATGATTGGTGGTCAAATTATCAATAATATGATCATAAAATTAGTTATGACAAGTAAAATTCTGTCAGATTTAGGCATAATGATTTGGTCAAACCAATCGAGCCTTATTGGTACCATGCTTGGTACTATCCATGTATCATTTTAGTTGAATACCCACCATAATATTCATAATAATAAGCCTCTTTGCACTTTGATACAAGGAATCCATTAATTGAATTTTAGTTGGTCTTATCAATTTTAGTTAATTTTCATACACGGCTTACTTGTAGGAAATATTATTCACATTGAATAATAGATCACCGACCGTAGTGAATATAAAAACCATTACCATGGTTTTATCCTTCCTACATAGTATGTTTCTCTGGGACATACTTTCTTCCACATGCTCTTGTGGAACTAATTCTAATGCCAACCATATGTGCATCTAGAGCATTGACTAAACACAAGTCAATATAGCTCCCACTATCTCTAATAGATATGTGAACCCTTAAATAGATATGTATTTTATCACTTGACTACAACTTTTCTATTTAGGGATTTATGTAATAACGTATGAAATCATTAGGATTATTACACTAAATGCACAATGTGTTTGTCTTGATGCAAGTTTGTTTATGTCCTAACAAATTCTTTACACCCAAACACATGTACTTATGACATAATGGATTTACATCATACTACTAATTGTATGATATTCATTTGTCATTTATATTTGGTATATGGTTATGGGATATCTCCATTATTTGAAAAGAATTTAATGAAATATAATGGAAGTTGTAGATGGTTTTAACATTGATACTCTTTACATCATGACTCTAATGTATAAAACATGCATTTAAGAATTAATCCACGCTACATTTTGTTGATCAATGTTAACATGTAAGACTTCATTATCGATCATCCCCATTAACATCAAAGTCGCAATGTTGATAAGGTAACATGCATTTAAGAATTACACCACGCTACATTATCATGATCAATGATTGCACAATTAGAATATTCTTCGGCATACCGACTCGAAGCAACTCATATATTCTAACCATGCACTTAATTCATTTTACCATTCCCTAATTAATTAAAGGGATCATAGGAAGTATATATATATATATATATATACCTATCACTTATTCTTGGAATAGTTCAAGTTCACTTGTTGAACTATTTCCAAAAGCTTCGTGACAAACATTTATTTTAAAGGTTCCTTTGTCCAAACTAAAGACGTTGATAATACCAAAAGTATTTAGATGTGAAAATCCTAAATACCATACTTGGTATATTCTTGATGTTCACTTTTAGTATTACTTGACAGAGGATTATCTTTCCATAACGGAGTAAAATTATTACATTTATATTTTTCACTCATTGCCTATGATTTATGTTTCACTGAACTATTTATCGAGTATTAGATACCGAAAACAACATTCATTCCAAAACCTGAAAGAATGCATCCTTGTGTCCAAGGACACATGGAATTAATGTTTGTGGTTATACTCAATAATAGTTCCACATGAATCTTTCACTTCGAAAATAAATAAGTCTTGTGCTTCTCACCACTGGCCTAGGTGTCACCCTTTTGTAGCCACTTGGAGAATACACAAGACTTCTTGTAAGTTTTTATACTTACATGGTTACCATATTTGAAGAACCTTTGTGGTTTTTTGTTTATCAAAGTTTTGTATTTTTTCAAAACTAATCTTTTTGTTGAAGAATGTTTTTGAGTTACAGAAAGTTGAAGTTGATGGTTTCTGAATATTTCCTTAAAGAAGATTATGTTGAAGAATAAGAAGTTAGAATTTAAGAAAGTGTCTCAAACATTCTAAAATAATCAGGCGATGCTTTATTGAACTTAAAGTTCTCACAGATCATGAAAAGTTTCATGATAAAATCTTTTGAAGAAACAATGAAGAGGATTGAGGGTTTTCACTAAGAAAAATTCTGAGGAAATTCGGAACCAGTTTTCCTTAACCAGTTTTCCTGAACCAGTTTTCCTAAACCAGTTTTCCTGAACCTATTTCAGAACCTATTTTTTGAACCAGTTTCCTGAATCTATTTCCTGAACCTAAAATTCGGAAAGTACTTCATGAGCCAAAAACTCGGATTTTACTTCCTGAGCTAGAAATTCAGAGTCTACTTCCTCAGCCAGAAATTCAGCGTCTACTTCCTGAGCCAGAAATTCAGATTCTACTTCCTGAGCCAGAAATTCAAAGTTTACTTACTAAGCCTGAAATTTGGAGTCTACCTCATGAGCTAGAAATTCAGAGTCTACTTGCTGAGCCAAAAATTCAGAGTCTACTTCCTGAACCTGAAATTCAGAGTCTGTTTCCTGAACCTAAAATTCGGAACCTATTTTCCTGAAGCATTTTTCCTGAACCAGGTTTCTTGAACCTGTTTCCTGAATGTTAAATCAGAACCAAGATCCAGCCTTATCATTCTGAGGAAGACATTAAGAGTTCAAGAAAACCTGAATTTCAACATTGCATAAATCTCAGAGAAATTTAAGAAGATTTGAAGATGTTAAAGATTTAAGATTAAATGTGAGAGATTCACAAAGTTTTTGAGATTTGAGGAAGCGGGAAAGTTTTTCATGATTCCTGCCTTTGTTTTCTGAGTTGTCTATAAATATGTGCTCAAATCATTCGCTCATTTACAATTTTAACAAATGCAGAAAAGGCAGAGCGCTGGAGAATTCTAAGTGAAAAGTTCCTAACATCATAAAGAAGTTTCCTTGAGTGTTTGAGAAGAAGAGAATCGAAATTATCTTATCTTTCTGAGAAGATCGGTTTCAGAAAATCAGATTCAATAAATCGGATTGAAGATTCAGAGTGAGAACTTGTGCAGAATCATCTTATCTTGCTGAGAAGATCGATTTCAGAAAATTGGATTCAAGAAATTGGATTGAAGATTCAGAGTGAGTTTTTGTGGAGAAGCTTAACAAAGTTCTTATTCTTCTGTTTGGCTCATTTTTTCTTTAAAAAAACATTGTAAACTGATAGGAGTCAGTATGATATTTCTATCGAGATATAGAAGGTGTCTAACAGGAGTTGGCACAAGTTGTATTCACTTCTTTATTATAGTGGATATCCATAGACCCATGGGGAGTGGCTATGGCAAGGACGCAGGTTCCCTTATTGAGGCCGAACCTTGTAAATCTTTTGTGCCTTTCTTGATTTACTTTTCTTTCATGCTTGAGTTTCTTGTTAAAGGTTGATAAGGAAATAAATCTTAACAGGTTTCAAGGGTGAAGTTTCTTAATGTTTTGAAACTTATAAAAAGTTTAACAACCGATTCAACCCCCCCTTCTCAGTTGTTATTCGATCTTTGGAACTTCAAGTCGTATCATAGGGATCTTCCCTTGTTTTATCCTTATAATGGAGAATATCAATTATGTCAACAGTAGAGGAATTCCTACATTCGATGGAAAGAATTATAATGGATGGAAAAATAGAATGATTCCTTATCTTTTATCTCTTGGCCTTGAAGTTGTTAATGCTCCTACTATTGGCTTTCCACCTATTGAAAAAAATGATCCTATGATGTTTGCTGATAAGAGAAACATAGAATTTGATGGAAAGTCTAGAAATTTTATGCTCATGTCCTTATCATAATTTTTTTATCAAAAGTTGATGGGTCTCACAACATCAAAAGGCATGTGGGACAAGCTGGAAAGTGTTTTTGAAGGAAATACAAAAGTCAAGGAGGCTATGCTACAAATCTGGCGTAGTATGTTTGAGGACATCAAGATGAGAGGTGATGAAACAATTGATGAATACTTCACCAGAGTTAATGAAATTGTATGAAACATCAGGGGATTCAGAGAAGACTTGGAAGATTCTACAATTGTGAAGAAACTTAGGAGAAACTTTCCAGACATGTTTGATTAAAAAATTGCAGCTTTAGAAGATAAGGATGATTTATCTCTTAATGAACTAAATAAATTTTTTGTTACTTATGAAATGAGAAAATCTCCAATATTTAAGAAGAAGATGAAAGATTAAATGGATTTTGAAGCTATGAGAACGATGAAAATCCAAGATGATGATGGAGATGATCTTTTTGAGTCCGTTGATAAGGAAGATGAACAATTGAATGAAAAAATCATGTCTATCATATCTAAGAACTATCGAAGAGGAAGAGGAAAGTATGGAGGGAAACTTCCTCTCAAATGTTTTGAGTGTGGTTGAATCGGACACTTTTCTATGAATTTCTCTAAGAATAAAGTTGGATAATATCAAGATGTTTCTAATGAGAATCCTCGATGGAAGAAGTATAACAAGAATGAAAAAGAAGAGAATACTTCTAAAGAATTCAAGAAGAAGTTTTCCAGAAAGAAAAGAAGTATGTTGATCAAGAAGGTTGAATTAGAATCATCTGACAATGATTCCTCAGAAGATGAAAGTAAAGAAAGATTCAAAACCTTTATTGCAAAATTTGAGAAAACAAATGTTTCCTCAAAGAGAGAAGAAGGTGGTGAAGAATCTTACAGAGAATATATGATAAGATCTGAACTTCTTCCATGTCTTCATAAAAAAAATATCTAAAGAAAGAAATTTGTGTGATGAAGAAAAATAATGAATAAGTTCATGATGGAATTAAAGATTTTATCAAGAAGTAAGATGAATAAATTCAAGAAATTTTAGGTTACAAACATATAATTTCTGAACAAGGATATATGATTGAAGATCTTAGAAAGAAGCTGGAAACTAGAGAAGAAGGGGTCAATAAGTTGCAATCAAAATTTATTGAATCTGAAAATACCCTAAAGAAGATGAATGAAAACTTTCACAAAGCCACTGAAGTAAAATATGAGACTTCCAAGATTGCTGAAATGGCTTTCCATGAGAATCAGGTGAAATATTCTCCTATCAAAAATAATGTTTTATCTGATTCTTCTAACATTTCAAGTTATGAAAAAAGTATTACTAAAACTTGGGTGGAGAAAGGATATGAGAAACCTATCAATCCTAAAAAAGTATAAAACTCACTCAAAAGAAGAGATGGCCTACATCCTAAGTTTTATAGAGTTGAAAGAAGTTATCAACCTCAACAATGTTTTAATAGAGAAAGATCAATCTTGAATAGAAAACCAATATTTGAAGGATATTGTTGGTGCTACAGAATATATGGGCATAGAGCTTATAATTGTTGGCCCAATTTATCTCTACCCGGAAGAAGGTTCGAGAAAAGTGGAAGAAATAGTGAAATAAGAGTGAGTAACTTTCCGTACTCACAGAAAGTTGAAAAGGTGAATTCTCAAGATGTTAGAAACATTCCAACAAAGAATCAATTTGAATGTTTGAAAGATTTTTGTGGAAGATGTGATCAGTCTGGACATCATGCCAAACGATGTATGACTCTCCTTCAAGAACAAGTTTCTTATGATAAGAAAGAAAATAAAGCTGAAAATAATAAGGTTGATGAGAGAGATTTTTTTGTTGATACATCGTTGAAAGAAAGTAAGAGGAACAAACCATGGATTCTTGATAGTGCTTGTTCTTCACACATGATAGGTGATATAAAAATCTTGGAACATTTTGAAAGTCATGATGGATGAGAAGTTACTTTTGGAAATGACAGCTCCTTAAGAATTAAGGGAATCAGAACAGTAGAGATTGAAGTAGAGAAACTGAAATCTAAGGATTTCTTGCTTGTTGATGGGATAAAACATAACTTAATTAGTGTAAGACAATGTTTTGATGATGGAAAAGAAGTTATCTTCATAAAGGATTCTTGTATCATCAAAAGTGTGAAAAATGGAAAAGTGATTACAAAAGGAGAAAGAACCTGTGGGAATCTCTTTCAAATTAGAGAATCCAATAAATCTTGTTATTTGAGTATTGAAGATCAAAACAATTTGTGGCACCGAAGATTTGGCCACCTTGGGCAGAAGAACATGAGTAAGCTTTCTAAAGTTGATTTTGTTTGAAATTTTGAAAAACTGAAAAGAAGAGATGAAGATGTTTGTATTACTTGCCAGAAAAAAGAGATGACTAAAAAATGTCATAAAAGAGTTGAGATTCAATCTAGCAAACCATTTGAGCTTATTCATTCTGATCTATGTGGGCCGATGAGACATCAATCAAAAAAAGGAGATTTATACTTTATCACTTTTATTCATGATTTCACTAGGATGACAAACATCATGTTCATGAAGCATAAATCAGAGGCTATTGAAATGTTTAAATTCTTCAGAAGAGATGTTGAGAAAGAATTAGGAGCTTCCATAAAGAAGCTAAGAACCGAAAATGGTATCGAATTCACAAGCAATGCTTTTGAAATGTATCTAAGGAAGCATGGTATCAAACATCAATATAGTTCTCCCTATACTCCACAAAAAAATTGAGTAGCATAAAGGAAAAATAGAAGCTTGATGGAAATGGGAAGAAGTATGTTATCAGAATACAAACTTTCAAAATTCTTTTGGAGAGAAGCTTTTTGCACTGTTGTGCATGTTCAAAATAGATGCTTGTTGAGACCAGAATCCAACATAATTCCTTACGAGATGTGGTATAACAAAAAACCATATTTTAAATACTTCAAAGTTTTTAGAAGTCCATGCTTACTCAAAATAAAAAATCCAGACTTAGGAATGTTTGATGAGAAAGATGAAGAAGGAATATTTATGGGTTATTCACTGAATGGAAGAAGCTACAAATGCTGGAACAAACATTTACAGAAGTTGGTGGACTCATATGATGTGAAGGTAATTGAAAATCCAAGTTCCTTCACAAAATATGTTATGAATACTGAGGAAGATAAATCAGAGAATCCCCACCATAGTGAAAGTGACTCAGATGAGTCACATGGGGAAGAAAGTGATGCTGGGAAAGGAAATGTGAGTTTTCCTACATTAAAAAACACATTGAATATGAAAATATTATTGGGGATCATAAAGCTCCAGTTCAGATAAGAAGGAAGTTAAGATTAGAAAATCAGACTTCCCTTATCTCAAAAGTTGAACTAGAATTAGTTTCATAACCTATTAAACAGAAAGAATGGTTGGATGCTATGAATGAAGAACTTGATCAAATTGAGAAGAATGAAACATGAGAACTTATTCTAAGGCCAGAAAATAAGAATGTTATCGGAACTAAGTGGGTTTACAAAAATAAATTGAATGATCATGGATAAGTTACAAGAAACAAAGAAAGGCTTGTGTGTAAAGGATATGCACAAGTGGAAGGTGTAGATTTTGAGGAAACCTTTTCCCCTGTTACAAGGTTGGAAACTATTCGAATGTTTTTTGTAGTGGAAGATCATCGGAATTACAAGGTTTATCAGATGGATGTACAATCATCTCTCTTAAATGGTGATATTGGGGAAGAAGTTTATATTTAACAACCTTGTTGGTTTTTAATTGATGGGGATGAAAAAAAAGTTTTCAAATTGAAGAAATCCCTGTATGGGCTGAAACATGCTCCACGAGCATGGTATTTGAAGCTTGAAAATTTTCTAAGAAATTTGAACTTTTCTAAAGGAAAGGTTGATAGAAACTTGTATGTTAAAGATGTTGACTCTGGAACTTTAATTGTAATCATTTATGTGTATGATATAATTTTTGCTGGAGATGATGAAAAGTTTTGTGAAGAGTTCGCTGAAGAGATGAAGAAATTTTTTGAAATGTTAATGTTGGGAGAATTAACTTTCTTCCTGGGATTACAAGTTCAACAATAAGAAAACTACATTTTCTTATCCTAAGAAAAGTATTCCAAGAAATTGTTAAAGAATTTTGGGATGGAAGGATCAAAGGAAGTTTCAACTCCAATCTCATTGGGCACAAAGTTGAGTAAAGATGAATCAAGGAACAACGTGAATCAGAAAGACTTTCGAAAGTTGATAGGAAGTCTTATTTATCTTACAGCTTCAAGGTCTGATATTGCTTATATTGTAACTCTATGTTCCCAATATCAATGTAATCCAAAAGAATCACACATGTTGGCAGTTAAGATGATTCTAAGATATGTTAAAGGAAAAACTTCACATGGGTTGTTATACAAGAGAAACAATGAGATGAAGTTTCATGGTTATACCGATGCAGATTGGGATGGTGATTGTAATGATAGAAAATCAACATCAGGAGGAACATTTTTCTTAGGGGAATGTTGTGTGAGTTGGCACAGTAAGACACAAAGTTCAGTAACTTTAAGCACAGCTGAATCCGAATATGTTGTAGCTACTCAGGATTATACTCAAATGATGTGGATGAAGGTTCAGCTGGAATATTTGAAAGTAAAAGTATCTAAACCTTTGAAGATACTCTGTGATAATCAAAGTTCCATTGATCTTTCTAAGAATCCTGTTCAACATTCACGATCAAAACACATTGATATAAACTATCACTTTTTGAAAGAGAGATCTGATATTAGAGAATTCTTGATGGAATATATTTCAACAAAGTATCAGATTACTGATATTTTTATAAAAGCAATGTCAAAGGAAAGGTTTGTTGAACTAAGGCTGCAACTCCATGTTCAGCCTCCTCCCAAGACATCCTAAAACTCATAAGGAAGTCAACCCCCACCGTGCTTTGGATTATGTTGACAAAGGGGGAGAGTAAGTTTTCTGTTATGAATATAAAGCTATGGTTATCATATAATGGGGGAGAGAGAAAGAAAAATGAGAGAGGAAAAGAAAAGTGAGAAAGAGAAAGATAAAAGTTGAGGGGAAGTTTAGTAAGGTGAAGTTTATATTTATATGGATGCAAAATTTTCCTATCACCAAGGGATGAAAAACCTTAAAAAACATTACTTTATCCAGTAGTGTGGTGTTAGGACACTCCTTTTGAGAAAGGCTATGTTTTGGTGAAATTCAAGAACTTGAGATGTAAAATTTTTGAGAGGTGAAAACATATTAACAATGGTTTCCAACAAATCCAAAGGGGTATATTGAAGATCATTTGTGGTGTTTTGTTTAACAAAGTTTTGTATTTGTTGAAAACTAATATTTTTTTTGAATAATGTTTTTGAGTTATAGAAAGTTGAAGTTGCTGGTTGCTGAAGATTTCCTTAAAGAAGATTATGTTGAAGAATAAAAAGACAAAAGTTAAGAAAGTGTCTCAAACTTTCTAAAAATAATCCGATGATTATTTTCTTATCTTAAAGTTCTCACAGATCATGAAAAGTTTAATGATAAAAGTTGTTGAAGAAATGGTGAAGAGGATTGAGGTTTTTCACAAAGAAAAATTGTGAGGAAATCCAGAACTGGGTTTCTTGAACCATTTTTCCGGAACCAGTTTTCCTGAACCAGTTTTCCTGAACCTATTTCCTGAATTTGTTTCTTGAACCAGTTTCTAGAATCTATTTCCTGAACCTAAAATTTTGAATCTACATCCTGAGACAGAAATTCGGAGTCTACTTCCTAAGCCAGAAATTCAAAGTCTACATCCTCAACCAGAAATTCGGAGTCTACTTCCTGAGCCAGAAATTCAGAGTCTACTTCCTAAGAAAAAAAATCGGAGTCTACTTCATGAGCCAGAAATTCGGATTCTACATCCTGAGCTAGAAATTCGGAGTCTACTTCCTAAGCCAAAAATTTGGAGCCTACTTCCTGGACCTGAAATTCGGAGTCTACTTCCTGAGCCAGAAATTCAGAACTTGTTTTCCTGAACTAGTTTTCTTGAACCATTTTTCCTGAACATGTTTTCCTGAACCTGTTTCTGAAACCTAAAATTGGAACCAAGATCTAGCCTTATCATTCTGAGGAAGATATGAAGAGTTCAAGAAAACCCGAATTTCAACATTGCATATATCTTGGAGAAATTTATTGAGATTTGAAGAAGTACAAGATTGAATATTAAATGCGAGAGATTTGCAGAGTTTTTGAGATTTGAGGAAGAGGGATTGTTTTTCAAGATTCCCACCTTTGTTTTCTGAGTTTACTATAAATATGTGCTCAGATCATTCGTTCATTTAAAATTTTAACAAATGCAGAAAAGCCAGAGTGCTGGAGAATTATAAGTGAAAAGTTTCTACCATCTTGAAGAAGTTTCCTTGAGTGTTTGAGAAGAAGACAATCATAATTATCTTATCTTGCTAAGAATATCGATTTCAGAAAATCAGATTCAAGAAATCGGATTGAAGATTCAGAGTGAGCACTTATGGGGAATCATTCTATCTTGCTAAGAAGACCAATTTCAGAAAATCGGAATCAAGAAATCAGATTGAAGATTAGGGGTGAGCATTTGTAGAGAAGCTTAACAAAGTTCTTATTCTTGTGTTTCACTCATTTTTTATTTAAGGAAACATAGTAAACTGATGGGAGTCGGTATAATCTTTCCTACCAGTAGATAGAATGTGTCTAATGGGAGTTGGTACAAGTTGTATTCACTTCTTTATTATAGTGGATTTCCATAGACCCATAAGAGTGGCTATGACAAGGACATATGTTCTCTTATTGAGGCCGAACCTTGTAAATATTGTGTGCATTTTTTTCTTTACTTTTCTTGCATGCTTAAGTTTCTTGCTAAAGATTGATAAGGAAATAAATCTTAACAGGTTGCAAGGGTTAAGTTTCTTAAAGTTTTGAAAATTATAATAAGTTTAACAACTGATTACCCCCCCTTCTCAGTTGTTATTCGATCTTTGGAACTTCAATATTAGAATACAAATATGTCACCAACATATTGTATTTATTACCCAAGTAGTAAAACAGAAACATTATAATTGATGAATATTTTGGAAGAAGCAGATAACTTGATTCTCTAATTTAGTTTATTACTTTTAAACTTCCATAGTATTATTTTATAATATTCAATGCAAATAACCTTTTTAATACCTCATTAATTGAAGGACGTCATGAATGTGCCATCGACATTACTTTCCTTTTGTCCTTTTTTGCATTGTCTTTCAATTTATTTTCCATAAGAATCAAAGATGAAATTATCTTTGATATTCTTATTCACTTGGAAAATCTTACCTGGATAGGTAATAAAGCGTTTACTCAATAGTTGTTCATTTTGTAACTTAAAACGAGACTTGAGTAATGTGGTAAAAATGATATGAAAAATAGATCAATTTAAAGATCATGATCAATCTTTCAATTTACACAAGCCGGTGTAACATCGCCTTATTCATATCATTGCTTCACTTTCTTTTTGCAAACATCTCGGAGATGAGACATCATGTTTATATCATCAATGTCTTGGTGGAGCGACCACAACTGACACCGAACGTTGATGAAAGCATAATGATATGACTATCATATGCTTTGTGCATTAGTCTCTAGTAAACAATTTCACCCTCACTTCTTGAGGTAGTTAACAGTGTTGGGGACACTGGCATCTTGAGTTTCTTATATCATAATGCACCCATATTATTATTTGATACTCATTCCAGTGAGGACATTTACTTTGTCCAATATAATATCGCAATTTTTAAACTTGGGGTATAACATTCCATTTAACTACAAAAATAAAATTTAACAGATTAGTAATTTTTATCATGATTACTGGTTTAGACATTTTGATTAAAATAATTAATTAAATGTCTCCCACTATTTTATCGGATTCTAAGAACCCTCTATGCTAGAATCAGAATACTCTGTCTCTTGTGTATTCTAGTAGCAAGGATCCTGGAACCACCCCTCATAGTCTAAAAGGTATGGTTATGCCACTACTTGGAGGGTTCAAGGTTGGGTTTTGGCTGGCTGATCGCTTTAACTTGTGGATCCTTGATATATTGAGTGAAGTTCCAGCTTCTAAAATTAGAACTCGATTTACTTAACCTTTGCCTCTAAAATGATAGGAAGTTAGTTATGGATAATCCTTACTAGCACTTTAGTTAAGTCAACCCATTTTTCTTATAAGGACTCCCCACTAGTAAGAGACACCCTCAATTATGGCATGACCGACACCTCAAACAGCTGATTTTTTACAAATTTGAATGACGAAAGGCTGTTATGACTTAATATATCTTTGAGGGTTTTATTATTTTTAATGTTATGAAAGAAATAATTTTCTATTTTTATAAGCACATACTATGTGACCTCAATCACATTTGATCATGCAAGAAATAGAAATTTCATCGCGTCACATGTTCATTTTATCATGCATGCTTGTTTATTATTATACCATGTGATTGCGCAATAAACTACACATGCTCAAAAATAATAAACCATGAAAAACAAAATGAACACCTGATCATGAGCTGGTTTTAATGGTTGATCTATTGAGTAAATAAAAGACCAACCGAGACCCTAGGGACAATACCTTTAGTCGTGTGGCTTGTAACTTGAATAGCAACGTATGATCATCCAATGCATCCAACTCCTGTCTGATGCGTCGCTGTAACTTGGCGTGAAGTGCATCATACCTCATCTAGGCATTATACAACTGTATTCGCAAGTAGGAGAGGGGGTTTCAGGGTATAAAATACAACTCTGAGAATGGGCGCTCATGCCCTTATACATATAATGAAACTTGAGACGACACAAAGATCATCATTTATTTAATTAAACTAATTATTGCAAACCGCCATGCAATGATTAAATAAATAAATAAAATAAATAATTAAATAAAATGAACCAGAAAAACATTTCTCGGTCTCAGGCTCATGATCAGTCATATACGCATTAAACTCACGTATATAAACTAAATGCAGAAATAAAAATTAAACTTGCATTAAATAATTCGAGGGCATTATTTTATTGAATTAAAATTTCACTCAAATTTTAATTCAATATAAATATCATTCAGTCCGGTTAAATTAATTTAATTTTAAAACTAAAAATTAAATTAATTAATTAATTTAACTAAACTCCAAATTAAATTAATTACACAGCTAAATAATTAAACCAAAAAATAATATTTAATTAATTTAATTATCAACTGTAATTAAATTAATTATTTTAATTAACTTTTGATAAATTTAAAATAACTGAGCCTTGAAAATACCAAGAAGGGCATGTGTGTGTTGGGTCGGACCTGCGCAGGTCCATCTCAGGCTTAGCTAACCCTGCACGAGGTGATCTAGGCCAGGAAGGTCTGACCACGTCCGTTTCAGGCTGGGTAGACCCGCACTAGAGCACTTCCGGACATACCTAAGAGAATTCGCAGATTACCTCTTCACAGGAGGCAGTGGTGTTCGGTGGTCTCCATGGCGGATGATAGTCTGTGGCTTGACTAGATACGGGACGAATCTAGGGAGGTTCCGCACAGGTGGTAGAGAAGAGGCGACCGACCAGTAGGCTGCCGTGTGGGGCTGGTCGAGAGCAGGAGGAGGTGGCCGAGGCAGTCCGTCCCGCCGACAACGGGGTAGCTCAACGGGAAGGGCGACCAGCAGGTGGAGGGCGACTGGTAGATCCCGATGGCTGAGTGAGGAGGCGGGGGTCGTCAGACAGGGTAGAGAGGCGGCCGACCAGGGGGGAGGTGACGCAGTCGGGTCGCTAGCTGGGCTGGTGTTGCATAGCGGCATAGCAGGGAGCCACTTGTGGAGGGGATGCTGGGGTGCCGGGGTGTCGGGGTGGCCTACGGGGTGCCAGCGTGTGCCTGGTGTGGGAGCAGTCCTAGCGCGTCACGGGAGGTCAAGACCGGGGGGTGGTCGCGGTGTTGGCTAGTTGCGGTAGAGCGGCGAAGAAGGGAGGCCGTGGGAGCCTAGTTTGCCGGCCTAGTGTGCCGCACAAGGCTCCGCGGAGAAGATTAAGCGGCAACCCAAAAAAATGTTTATCTTTTTTTTGTTTTGTTTTTTTTCTAGGGGACCTGTAATGCAGGTCGCCACCCCATTTTTTTGAAATTCTAATGCCTATATATAAGTCTTAGGAAAACTAATAATATTATTATAATAAGTTTATAATAATATTATTATTATAATAAAATCATTATTCTTAAAACAAAATTTTCTTAAGTCTATATTTAAACTCAAAAGTATAAAAACTTATAATAATAAAATATAATTATAATAAAATATAATAATAATAAAATTATTATTATGAACAAATTATTATTATTATAATTAAATAATAATAATAATAATCATTAAACATGATCGGAAAAAACTATTCCAGTGTTATCAACTGATTTGGTGATTAATTCGATGGTTCATCGAATTAGAACCTTACAAAACTACTAGTTCAAATCTGCTCTAGAACTTCGGATGACTGCAGAATGGTTATCCGTTGTCGGATTAAAATGCGGTATGCGGCGTTGGGATCGTAACGATATCATCTTTAACAATTAATGCAAATTTAATTTTTTTGGCTTAAAATCGACCCATGTCTCTCTCATACCACTTTTAGGAACCGAGCATGCAGAGAAAGCCCCAAACAGGTGGTACTTTAAAATTTCCACCGACATTTGACCTGAACTTGTCGATGTCGCCGAACAACGACCATGTTTATGCTGAGGATCATGCATGAAGAGTTTTAAGAACAATATAAAACCGTAAAATACCTGGTTTAAAAAACGAATCTGTGTACGATGTCTGCTCGTCATTGGTGATTGTTACTCGAAGAATCCAAAGCCGAATTCCTCTAGATCTCCCACACGCGCTTCATGGAATCTACAGGAACGCTGATCGTCGTATTCTGGGTGCTAGAACGGATCTACGATGACTTCTTCGACACTCTGACGATCACCACATTGCTTCGATTGCGATGCTTGAGAGAGAGATCCATCTAAGCTCCTTGGATCCAGCGCCTCTATCTCTAGGATATGGGAGAGACGAGGAGAGAGAGAGAGAGGCAGTGAATAGTGTCTGGGAAACTCCTCTCCTCTATTTAAAGAGTGAAATGAAATTACCTAGAAATGCTGGATTCCCCCCCCCCCCCGAACAATTAATCACATTATATATAATATTTCCACTACTATAAGGAGTCATAAATACTATTCAACATTATTATCACTTTATTATAATATATTAAATATATTATATAACAATAATTAAGCCATTAACTTGGATATTACTCCCACAAATGTTATTTGAACCTTGAATATATTAATATTCATTCAAATAATATTTTTTCATGTGTTTACTTAAAACTTGTAAATACAATTAATAAATAAATTCAATACCCATTATTCATAACCTGAATAATATGAATTTATTTATTGCATTGGTGATCGTTTAACATTGGAAAAATCCTGGACCCCAATGGTGGGGCCCACCATGTCCAAAACACTTATTCAAATGAATATGGAAGATACTCGAATACGCTATTGTGTGTGACCCTCTTGGCCATTATCTTGACAGCAATGAATATTATTCACAGACCAAGGGAAGGATATAACAACATATCATGACATCTAAAGAGATAAAGATTGTCATAGTAGCGACAACCAACCTATGAACACACACTCTGTTATATAATCTCTTTTTATGTAATATCTCATAAAACATGACGCACTGACGTGTCATCGCCCTTTTTTTGCTTTATTGTTTGTTGATTTAACTGGATGGATTTTCCCTCAACTGCTATGTTCATGGTCTTATAAAGGTACTTCCATCCTTATCAACATGACCTGCGATATATTACTTCCATAACCTGGAAAAGACAAATCCTTTGTTGACCATTCAACCAATTCTATGCCACCAATGACGCACACAACAGAAAATACCTTACCACAACTTCATTGCAATGGTTTTCGTCTTGCATCAAAGTACACAATCAAATGACATACATTGGTAATTATTTAAAGTCATGATACTATTACACATGATTGTAGATAGGAACATCCAATGACACCTGAAACATGTGGTGTTCCTATTTGTGGGTGAGTTCTCACGATCTCTCTACTAGAGATCACTATGTCTGAACTTCATGAGAAGAAATCTCAATATTTATGAGCCCCCAACACCTGATAGTCAAACATATACCGTGTCTAATCAGTAATATGTATCTAGACCATATAAAATATATTTAACATTAATGTCATAGTATCTAGAGGTTCTCATTATAGCATGAGATATGTTATAACCTTTTGATAAGACAATTAATCTTTGGACATTACCATTTCAATAATGGACGCAGAAAAGTCTACACTAAAATGGTAAGATGACATCGTGAATAGCTAATCGTATACATGATATGGTAATCAAAATCACTGAATAGTTAGGTCTCGGCTACCCACTATTTCAACAGAGATCCACAATCAATTAACCTCTCTTGTGCAGGTTATTTAATATTCAGATTAATGAAGTAGAGTCTGACTCTTCTGTACTTGTAGGGCTCATCCAATATAAGGTTAGAATACCATGGGAGTTGGCCTATGTTGTTAGGAAATACAGATACATCATTAATCAAGGTATTTTGATTGGTCACACATGAAGTGAAGGGAATTTCGCTGCAGATGCATTGGCCAACAAGGGGAATTCAGAAGAGGTCATTATCTTTTACTATAGTTTGGGATCCGTACCTGATGACCGTAATTTTTTTGTGAAGGGTGATTTCATTGGACTCCACTACTTACTCTCTTTTTGAGCCGAACGCGACTTTCTTTTCTTGTTTTCTCATCAATAAAAAAAAGTTAATTTGCATTCATGTATAAAGAAAGAGTTTATTTTTTCTATCAATGACAAGATTTTTGTACAATAAAAAAATAAAAAATTAAAACTATCTATTTTGATATCATAATTAAAAACACATGATATGATAATCCATAAAGAAATACATTCATATTTTCAATAAATCACATCGAAAAATGTTCCAATAATCAAAAACAACTCTCATAAATATTCAAGGAGAATACACAAGAAGGGGAGAATTAGTAATGAACCTTTAATAGACTTGGATGTAATAGTAAGGGTTTATGGTAGATGTACATGACATGGAATCGAACAATATATTCTAAAAGAATTAAGATACCCTCTAACAAGTACATACAGAACCCAGTTTAATGAGATTGAATTGGAATATGATAATGGGAAGTGTATATGAAAATAAAGGAATTTATGGGATAAATTTATAGATTGTCCATATTCCTTAAGGAATCTAAGATCACAACATGTGTATTGATTCATCACTAGAATATGGAAGAAGGTTAAAGTTTATATATGAGAATATTTTAAGGAGAAATTCATACCCCCTTTAAGGATATTTTTTTTCTCTCATACTTATATAATGATTTCTTCTTAGATATCCTGATCTCTCAAATGGGTGGAGAAAAACATTTTCAGTGATTAATTCAATTAGGTGGAACCTTAGCTATACTTGAGTTGTGGAGGCCAAAAAATTATTACTCCCTTAACTTTTATGTTTACAGGTGACAAATGTGGAGAGAGCCTAAAGGCGATTTACAAAATAAATGATGAAATCTAAAGTTTTGAGATAAGCCTAATTGGGTTCTTGTGTTTATAATGTCTATTTTAATTTCTTTATCATCATGAAAAGGTTGTGGTTTCTTGGAGAAAATTTTGGATCTATTAGTCTCATAGTAGAAATAAACTACATCATGGTTTTGGATGTTATTAAATAGACTAAAAAATCAATAATTCATATTGGGGTGTGGAAATATATTTTTCTAGAACTACTATTTCAGCTGAGGGGGAAAACATAATTGGTGTTATCATAGATAGAGGAATCAATGTGTTTTTGTGAGGAATCTCATGGTTTCATATAATGGGTTGAATCAAATTAATGGAAACAGTGTTATGGATTACTAGACCATATCATGAATTTGTTTAGATTTCTATTTTTTAAGTAAATGTTTTAATAACCCAAAATATTATTTGATGTATAATATTTTTGGTTAAAGATGTGACATATTCAGTAAAATATTTTATTATAAAATACATTTACAATATAATAAAATTAGAAACACTTAGATATATTAATTTGGTATATAATATCTAGATAAAAACATATGTGAAATATAAATCAAAATAAAATTAAATATATATTCCAAATGTGATAAAGTAAATATCGGCACAAAGAAAACATACATGTATTTTTTGAAAAAACTGATATTTTTTATTTTCATTTAAAAATATTTTAATGATTACTTTGGAAATTTAGAATCAAATTTATATTTAGAAAATGGTTTTATAAAATACTAGTAATTTGTATATATATGATAATTAAATTTAATGAAATTATATTTATTTTTTACATGGTTATGAAACTTTACAATGTCATGAGAATTACTGTTTTTTGTAAAATAATAAAGTTATTATTTTTTAAATAAAATTATCATATTTAAAAACTTATTTTGATAAGAAATAATATTATTTTTGTAATCAACCAATTGAATTTACTTTAGGGTTTGTTTTTGAGATTATTAAAAAAAAATCCATTTTTTAGTGAATAGTAAATATACAATATTTACAAATACTGCAACTTTTATAACATTATGATGATATAATAACAAATTAAAAATTTATGATACCTTTACTTGTCCAAAGATGTATTGAATGAATAAATTAATTCATTTAAAATTAATATGTTGAATTTAGAACCCTTTGTTTGAAATTTTGGAACATAATTTATATTTTATTTTAACAAGAAATTATTTTTATCCTTTTCTTTTAAATAAGTATTCAAAAGATTCCATTTGTATTTTTGTAGGATTAATTGTATAAAAATCCTCTATTTTAAATCATAAACTAATAAATTTGATACTATTAATCTTCTTTTGCATAAATTATAAAATAATCAATATTCAAGTCTAAAACACCCATCTCTTCCACTTATAAATACCATCATTCACAACCTTATAGATCCCCACACCTTAAGCATCATATCTCAACCAAAAACTACCCAAATACCACCCAAACCATTTATCAATGTCCTTTAGGTTGAAGTATGTTACAAACTAACCTGATTGAACCCATAACAACACTTGAATTGGCCCACAATAAGGCCTGAAGCATGTTTCCAATTGCCACGAGATGGTGATAAGAACCTAGGTATCACACGATGTGTAGATGTGAACCATTTCCTTATCAAATGTCATTTGATATGATAAAAACAGAACATAGTACCAAATCAAGAAACAAAAAAAATTATGTCAAACAAAAACCAAAAACTTCATATCCAACATTTGGATAACGTCTCAACCAACAAAATTAATACCATAAAAAGATTTAATCAAAAATAACCCAAGTTTTCATCTCCACATAACCAAAAATCACCTCTATACAAACCCACCAGTAGGCAACACAAGTAAGGAAAGTCATCATCTAAATTATTCTCTTCCCTTTACATGTATCCTGTAAAACTAAGGTTACAAACTCCCAATGGAAAAGTAGGCTGTGAGTGAAAATTCCTAGTAAGATACCACAAAAGATTCTATACAGTGACTAACAACAATAATCCTCCATTTATTACATAATACTAATTTATAGAACATTTCAAATGAAATCATTTTTCATTTATAAAAATCCCATTGTCTTTATTTTAAAAATAATGTTATTCATTTCAAAAGCAAGATATAATTAATAAAATAGATAAATATGAAATTTTATATTTTGAGTGGAATAATCTAATAAATAAATAGTTTTCAACAATCAATTTATATATGAGAAATAAGTAGGTAACTAAGCATATTGAATGATCATGAATGTAATGTAATCTCAGTGAATATAGAAATGGAAATCCATGACATGAGGATATACACAACCAAACCACTAAGACACATAATAGAACACTAGTTAGAAACGTGATTCTTAAAGTCTAGGAACCTTAGTACCTTATAAAGGCTACCTCACAATCTCTATGACATCAAAGGAACGACCCCTAATGACAGCTAACCCTACGGGGTCTCATATTTTTTTGGTTTTTTCTTACATTCCAATGTCTCCCAATGCGCTATTACATCATCTTTACATTAATAGAAAACAAAACAATGTTCCATAAAAAATTTCAAAGACATAAGAAAAAATAATATTTCCCAAAAATTTCCCACGGAATAATCCACATCAATTCCAAGTGCACACTTCCATAATAAATTTTCTATAATGATAACAAACAACTCCCTTGCTTGAAAACCCGTTTCCATTTCTAAACCATCATTGATGAATTTTATCAAAAACATAATGTTCTTAAACCCAATTTTAAAAGAAAATGAATTTTGAAAAGCCCAGTCATTGCTCTCAAAGGGAAAAGGAAATTACATAAATAAATTTAGTAATCAAAACCTACATAAAGAAACAAAATAACCTAAGTCATGCTAAGGATTATATGGTAGGATAAACAAAACTACCTCAAGAATAAAGAAATCCTCATTTACTTTGAAACCAATGAAGGAAAACTAGTAGATTGAGTCCTCGAAAACCTTGATCCATGTTAAACATCAACAATTCCTAATCCAAACCTCTAGATCCTACAATCACATCCCAATAGGGTTCTATTAAGATAGTTGGGAGAAATATTGAGGATATGTCCAGGGAAAGGATGTGAAAACAATAGGAAAAATGAACTTACCTTGAAGAGATCCACCAATAATGATCGTGGATCATCATAGAATCAATGGAGAGAGCTTATAGAGAATCGTTGAGGGGTAGGTTCGAGCTAAATAAGAGTAAGGAGGTTATTATAGGATAAAATGAGAAAGGGTGTTATGGTTATTTTATATTTTAATACGTTAACATATGACCATATGGATAGGCTGCACCATTTAAAAAACTATGTGCCAACCATGTGGTGGCCACTATCATTTGAAAACCATATTTCATGGTTACCTGGGGATAACTGTATAGTTTCAAAAACCTTGATTAATTATTTTGACAACCATTGGACCAAATCCCAAACATTCACATGATTTTCAAAGATGCACAAAGGGTTATAAAAACTATGCTAAACCCATGAAAGGAATCATTCAAATTCCACAGATCCATGTCACATGGTTAATACTAGACATGCACCTGACCTATTTTTTTCAAAACCCAAAATTTTCAGTCCACATTTAATGAAATTCTCTAGAACCTCACAAAATAAAACCCAAGATTGAAATAAGAGATACCTATGATGTAAAAGATATCACAATTCTTTCAACCATAAATGAATTTTGTCCCCATAAATACTTAAACTCACGATCATGAGAAAAGATAAGTCCATCGGTAAATCAATAAGGTTTCATTCTCCCATGCCTCATGTTTGTCCCTACCATACTTCTATCTCAAAATAACTTATGAGATTATCTTTCCTTCCAACACCATATCCTATTAATATACTATTTAAATAAGTTCTTCAAAAACTGAAGTATTGGGTTCAATCTCAACATCCTCCCACTCAAATCACATGGGATAGATCCAACTTATACATCTTAATATAGGAAACATGGAACACATCATAGATATAAAAAATGAGAAGGTAATTATAAATGATAATCCACATTATTGAGTCACTCCACAATCATAAATGGGATGACATAACGAGTTTCAAGCTTAATCTACTTCCCAAATAACCTACATTCTTATTGAGGTGAATATATGATAAAAACCCAATCAACCACCTCAAAATACTAAAAATGATGACATAGATCATAATAAGATTTATGGTGACTCTGAGCTATCTATAACCTCTTCCCGATCAACTAAATGATATTCCTTATTAACTTGACGATGCTAGGTTTACCAAAGAACAATTCTCTAACCTCTTCCAAATAAGGAGGATACCGGTAAGTCCTTCCATACAATTCCTCAAATGGAACCATCTAGATCAAATCCTAAAAACTATTAACATAAGAAACATTTACTATGGGAATATGTTTCTCAAACACTACACTAAATTCAAGAACACCTTTCCATATCATGTCCTAAATAATCTAGGTGGATCGATCAATATGGTCATCTATCTATGGATGATTAGCCATGCTAAAATTCAACTAAGAACCAAATATTATTTTCAATCCACTCCAAAATGAGGATGTAAATAGAGGGTCCCTATTGGAGATGATAGGAGATAGAAATCCATGAAGTATGAAAGTCTATTGCACATACAAGTTACCAGGATCATCTAACATTTTTGTATCCTTTATAGGTAGGAAATGCGTTGATTTCATGAGTCGATCATTAATCATCAATAATACATCCTTAACCCCAGGATTCCGAGGAAGGCCAATGACAAATTCCACATATATCTTATGTCATTTCCATACTGGAATGGGCATCGATTATAGAAACCCAGTAGGTATCTAATGTTCTTCCTTGATTTTCTGAAATGTGATTCCTCATGATACACAACCCAAAATTTTTACCTCATTTATGACCACCAATAATCACATTACAATTCATGGTATATCGTAGAAGCTATAGGGTCCACAAAACAACTCGATATGTGTTTCAGTTATCTATAAAATCCAACCTTGAGCCAATTAGAATAACAATTCTACCTTATATGTACAGAACTACATTGGGAGATCATGAACACTCATACAAGGTATCCCCACAATAAGTATTCCTTCTAAAATACTGACACTCCACATCCACAACATGTTAAAGTAAAATATGATCATATGTAATTAATCTTTCCTAATTACTACCTCATAATACCTTTTCGTCATCCCTCCCTTATTCCATGAACATCTTAGAAAACAAGTTCATCAAGTACTAATATTCCACTGATTCCTTTACCACATGATTCATTAATTTCCTAATCAAAGTTTATGTGACCACATTCCATTTATTGGGGGTTTATGTAATATTAATATATAAGGTTGGAAGATAACACACCCAATGTTTGAAGATAAAATTGAGATCCATCTGAGTAAAAATATACTTTAAAATCTTATGGTCTGAATACACTATAGACTTCCCCTGAAGAGGTAGTGTCACAAAGTCTTTAGAAAATGCATCACTCCCACCAAATCAAGATCATGTGTGGGATTGTTCTTCTCATTAGGGAATAACTAATGAGACCCAAAAGAAACCACCTGTCTTTGTTGAATCATAACACCACCCAAACCCATAACTAAAGAATCATAGTAGATATTTTATCCAATGACCTAACTAGGAAGAATTAATATTGTAGAAGATTTTAATATCACTTTCAACTCCAAAAAATATATCTCGGCATGATCGCTCCAAAAAATCCCCCCCTTATAGGTCAACTCTTTCATTGGGGATAAAAGATGAAAGATGACCTGAATAAAGAGTCTGTAATAACTAGCTAATAATAGGAATCTTTAGATCTCTAATATGTTTCTAATACATTCCCAAGACATCACCATCTAAATCATTTCAAGATCTATTGATAGAAACTTATTAGAAATTAAATGCACCATAAATATCACTTATTGAATCCAAAATTGATATTTGGATTTCATTTTGTATAAAAAATGTTCTCTTAGGATTCCAAAGATGATATTAATTTTTTTAGCATCATCTTACTCTGATATAAACTAAAAGTGAATATCACCATCAAATATAACAAAACATTATCCATGAACCAATGGAGGACTTGATTCATCAAAGCTATGATCACCACATGAGTGATGGTAAGGATAATAGGCATGACCAAATTCTCATAGTTCCCATACCTACTACTAAACTCTATCATTAGAATATATTCTTCTTAGGACCTTAGTTGATGGTATCCTGATCTCAAATAAATTTTTATAAACCATCAAGACCGCATATGTTGATAAACTTTTTTATCGATACTAGGAAAGTGATGTGAGTTTGTTACAATCACTTGGTTTAGTTTTGGGTAATAAATTCCAACAAGGAGACTCCTAAATGCCTTTATTTCATAAATAATTAGTGATTACCAAGGTGAAAATTTAGGAAGAATAAATACCGTAGACTCAAGATCCTCATCCTGAACCATTAATTATTTTACTTCAATAGGTTTCATACGGTATAAAGGTATGAAAATGGGCTTCATCCATGAAAACAATTCTATAGAGAACTCAACATCATTGTAAGGTGGTAACACCATGAAATCATATGGAAAATCTTCAAGATAGTCACAAACCACCCCAAGAAAGGTCCACCATGATGTGGATCAATAACATCAAGAAAAAACGTAGAAAATTGAAGCAGATAATATCAGTAGTAGGAGCAATGAGACCTACCCTCTCTGAACCCAAATGCCACTCACTCTGGAGGATGCTAGTGACCCCATCCAGATAAAGAAACTATACTCTATGATGATAAAATTATATATAAGAATTATATCTAATAATACAATCTATAAAAATGATAAGCACATGAGCCTTAGCCCGGTTGGTAAGGACTTTGTAAGTGCATCCAAGTGACCAGGGATCAAATCCAGGCGGAGGCCGAATTTTCAAGGTACTGTAGCAGTACTGTAGTAGGCACTGATTGACACTATAGAAGCCGGGAATATGCCTCCGTTTGGGCCTTCAGGCCACCGATTTGGTCCCTAAGCCCTTCAAGGCCTTCGGGCCACCCATGCCTTTGGGTCAGTAAGGCCTTAGGGCCACCTAAAGGCCTTCGGGCCACCTTAAGTGTAGCTGAAAACCAGACACCCTACAAGGAACAATCTCTACAAGGAGGATGAGCATAGAGCTTTCACCACAGTCGAAGCTAAAACGATTGCAAGAATGACATGGTATGGAACCTGCCATCGGGATAAGCTTGTGCATGCACGATAATTACTAGACGGACAACAATGCGAAGGTGGAGAGATGATTTCACGATGAAGATGCTGGGGAGGAGCGGTTCCAAGTAGTTAGTCTGGTTTGTATGTAATGTAAGAAGCCTACGGGCAATGAATTCCTCTAAGGACTATGGGCCATGTAATACTTATGCCTACGGGCCTTGTAAGGGTTCCACCTCCCCCCTTGAAAGGTGGATTATCAAAAATAAATAAAAAATAAAGGCCTTCGGGCCATTGGAGGATAAAATTGATAATGTAAATAATTTCAATGTCATGTAAGAAAAATTCCCACATGGTTTCATATTCGAAAGTCATCACCCAACACTCAAGAAATTTAAATACCTCCTCCAAATTATTTCCTGAAGGGGTGTAAAGAGTAATCTAGAATGGAATCATCTAAAAGAAAGACTAATATATTGATAATCTTAAATGAGATAAAGGAATGAGTCCCACCTATATCAAAAAATTACATAACCATAGAATAGTATATGAACACCATACCTCTCATGGTGTCCAGCATTTCCACAGAATCCTTTGATGAATAGTCCGTTGCTTATAGATTACTTGTCTCATCCTTCTCATTTTTTTCCAACAAAGAAACAAAATTGGAATGAGGTTGAGATCCCACCACTTTTTCAGTTTTAGGTATATAATGAGAGCCCTTGGTGAAGGTGGATCAAACTCTACTTCCTTGGGATACTCTATCAGAGATACACTATAAATGACCATATTTCCCAAAAGTGTAACACAATGGGGGTGAAGAATTATAATCTGTCCAGAGTTGTACCTTTTACCATACATTAAATAGATAACTTGAACATTCCTTTTCTTTATTTCATAATCCTACTACCAACTCAGTGTTGGTCATTACACATCCATTTATGACCATAAAATGAACTCTAACTACCTCCCACCATCACAAATTCTCCAAAGAGCTCTATCTTCGTAGATATATTTTACACATATGTATTTTTATTTTCCACAACCTCTAAATAGGTGGGTAGGAATATAAGAATATAAATAGATTAAATGTCTTCCCTTAATCCCATTTCAATCCTCTACTCATTGAGGTAATCATTGGAAAAAATATCTAGACACATGTTCAACTACTTGGAAAAATCAGTAGTATACTCCATGGATGAATGATATACCCAATCCAAAGTAACAAACTCCCATTCCTTCCCTGATATTAGTGTCTCAGGATATGAATTTTTATTTAAGGATTTCATGATATTAGTACAAGTGATATCTTCATGCAATAAGGCTTTCACAATTAATGTACACAACTTAATTCCAAACCCTTCAAGAATATACTTGTTGAAGATGACATTGTAGTATTTTAGAGTTTTTAGAAATTATAAAATCAACTCAACCCAGTCAATCCATTCTTCTACATCTTATAGTCAATTATCACCATGAAATATTGGTGAACGATTCTCAGTGAACATCAAATCATGGTCCACTATTTATTCCAGTTCAATGTGGGTGAATTTTCCCATAGAATAGAACATATGGGAGATATTTTCCAATAAAACTGGATCAAATAGAGGAATATTATACTTGACTTACTCCACAACCTCCTCCCAATAAATCATGAGTATTTTTATTAGAGGAACCGTAATAAAAAAACAAATGTATAGAAACCACATAGAACATAATTTCATTTCTTTATCAAAAAAAGAATTTAAATAAATTAAACTAAATGGATAAAACCATAAAAAATAACACTGGATCACCCTATACATTGTATGGTAACTCAAGGATATTCATGAAGGTCATCTAGACGCACACACTCCTACATTCGTTCTCAAGTTTCGATAATCCTACCTATAGTCTGAAGACAACACCCAGACACAGGTGGGTGATACCTATGTGTGAGAGTATGCTTTAACACAACCTACATCAGATAACAATTAGTAATAGAACAACCAGGGAAAACCTATCCTTCACATGATTTTTCCTACCATAAGGCTCAAATCATGTTATCGATCACCATAGGCTAGAAAAAATTATCTTAATAACACATAAAGGGATGATCAAAATTATTTCACCCTCATATGACTTTTGATATGATAAAAAAGAAACATAGTTCCAAAGATAAAAACAAAAAAAATCATATTTTAAGTAATAAACCCAAAGGTTACATCCCGTATCTAGATAAAAATGAATCAATGAAAACCAAAAAACCATGGAACCCAAAAAAACCCAAGGATCCATATCTATGTGACTGTAAGTCTCTTCTATCTGAAGCCACCTATATGAAACATGAGTAAAGAGATTCATCTTCTACACGACACACTTTTTTTTTACTTGTATCCTGCAAAACCAATGATCTAAACACCCAAAGGAAAAAAGTTGGGTGTGAGAACAATTTCGTAGTAGGATACCACAAAAGAATCTATAAAACTTATAACCATGTACATCCTTTAGTTCATACTTAAAAATATATTTCTAAAACACTCTTATTTTTTTCTATTTATAAAACATCGTTGGGTTTTCATTTTAAAATAATGGAATAATAAATAAAATAGAGAAATATGAAATTTTATATTCTAAATGTCATAAATAGATAAATAAATAGTTTCCCATAATCAATTTCCATATAATAAATATGTTGGGAAAATAATCTCATCGAAAGACCATGCATGTAATGTAATATAAAAACATAAAAAAAAGGAAATCCATGACACAAGGGTATATAGAACCAAACTAATAATACACATAAAGGAACACTAGATGAAATCTGTGACTCATAATGTATGGGAACATTGGTTCCTTAGAAATGATACCCTTGTCTTTATAACATTAAGGGAACCTCCCACAATGATAGTTAACTTCACCATAGCTCGTCTTTATTTATTTCATCCTCATACCCTAAGGTATCCTAATGTGCTATTACATTATCATTATGCTAAAGGAAAAAAAATAATGTTTCAATTTTTTTTTGATATCACATGCCAAAACCTTGTCTCACAACCATTTTATAAGGCATAATCCATCTCAATTCCAGTCCCACATTTCCACAAAAAATTTTCTATAATGATACCAAACCTCTCCCATGCTTGAAAAAGTATTTACCTTTCAAAACTATCTTTGATGCATTTTATCAAACACATAATGTGCATAAAACCCGATTTCAAAGGAAAAAAGGCTTTGAAAACCCATTTTATATTCCCAAATTATCAAATTCAATATCAAAAATCAATTTAATAGTCATAACTAAAGGAAACATGAAAATAACACAAGGGATTCCAAGGGTTAGACCATAGGATAGAGACACCCACCTCAGGAATATAGAAAACCCTGTTTTATTTTAAATTGGTGATGGAAAATGAGTAGATCATGGCCTCAGAAACCAAGATAAAAGAAAAATAGAAATATTTCCCAGTCAAACCTTCTAGATTTGATAATCATATCCCAATATAGATATTTTGATAGAAGGGTATGATAGATTAAGAAGAGATATAGTAAAAGGAGGCAAAAATTAGAAGAGAACAAACCATACCCTAAAGAGATAAACCATGAACAATCAAGGATCTCTACATAACTGAAGGAGAGATCCTCTAGAGTATCAAATATGGTCTGATTCGAGCTAAATATGAATTAGGATGTGATTAGAGGTTAAAAATACCAAGGGAATTAGGTATATATTATATTTTAAGAAATATGGATATAGATGCCCAATTATTCTACATGGTTTTAAAAACCATGTGCCAACTATGTCTTGGCCATTATCCTTTGTAATCATAATTTTAAAGTTACATGGGGATAGCGGTATGAATTGACCAACCATGATCAGGATGTGTGATAACCACCAGATCAATCCTTATAAATTTTCACAATTCTCCTTAGAGACTCAAATGGTTATAAAAACCATGATCAATCTATAAAAAAAACCATTGGAATTCCATAGTTCCATATCGCATGGTTACTATATGGTTACTACTAACAGTGTGCCTAAACTGTGCACTTGGCCCATTTTTTCTAACATCCCAAATCACCAACCCTCATTTCTTGAAAACCTATACAACCTCAAAAAATAAAAACAACATCTAAATTGTACATACCTATGATCCAAAGGTATTCACATGATTTCATTAAATGGACACCCATCATAGTTATAATTAAATTAGAAAAGGAGTGGTCATAAGATATAATTAAAGGACACCTAATTATTGTCTCATTTCTATTTCTATTTTCTTTTTCTTACCCCTAAAAATATTTTATACCCATACTTGTATGATAATGAAAATATTATTAGTATAATAAAATGTTGTTATTTTAATGTAATAATCATTATTTACCTTCCTCCTCTCCATTTGAAAATGAAAACATCGCCAATATTATAGACGGTTCCCCACTTCCATGGATGCCATATTTCATTTTTAATCAAAAATATACTTAGATGGTTTTCAAAATAGATATACTAAATAAAAATAATATCTATGACATGATTATGAGTTTTGAATGATAAATTGGATTTATAATAGTGATATTAATAATTAATGATCATATTGATTTTAACAACCAAAAACAAGCATAGTAAGCCATCTTTAATAATTTGAATTTATTTTAGAAAATATATTGATTTGTGAAATTTTTTTGAACTTAAATGATAAATAATTGATAGATATAAAATTTTAGATATTATGGAATACTGAAGTATTTTCGGATAACATGAAAAAACAACCCCAAGTGATCGATGCCTGAAAAATCTATATAGTAAATGAATGACATGAGAGAATAAATAGACCCATAAAATTGAAATTTACATCAAAATTTTTTTTGATCAAATTATTTAAAAGATTAATTTTTTTATTCAGGAGGTTAGACACACTTATAAAGTGATCTAATACCTAAATTTCGGGAACATTCCAACCACCTTTATTTTAGTTTGGGTTATGCATTCTCCCTCTCTCATCCTATATTTATTTCTATATCATTATCTTGAACTTCTTATATAGTTTATATATAATTTTATTATATATTTACATATTTTATTATCCCTTTATTTGTTGGTGTTATAAATGTTTTTCAAATTCCCTTCTCAATCATTATTTAATATAAAACTATTTAAAGGGAACTTCAATATTCCTTATCTATTTCAATGAAGAATTCTTTTAATGTTTGATCCATTATATGATTTATAAAATTTATAATTGTTTTATGGAAGACTATTCTGGTCTATTATGTATTTTATGAAAAAACCATGTGCTATCCTTATTCATAGATTATTTACCGATCCATTAAAGAATCATTTACAAGGTCTGATTCGATACCTACTTATCAACTACATTGTTGGGACATTTTTTCATTTTAACATATTATTTAAATAATATTTCTAATGAATTCAAATATAAACGTCCAAATATATTTAATTATTTCTTATAATGGGAATTATAATTATATATACTTTGGTTATGAATTAATATATGATTATGTATTTCATTACCTTTTAATGGGGGTTTTATTATGTTTGTGTCTTATGAATGTTTTTTGGAGGAACACATATATATTTACATATAAAGATGTTATGGATGAACCTAAAATTATAAATCTCTCCATTTTTTCAGGTAATATTTTTATCTCTTGTGATACTATATATGGTGTATGTGTAGTAAGATCAATAAAAAATGTTATGTTTTCTTGGTAGTGGGCCTTGAGTTATGCTTATGTTGTCATGATTTATGTCATTTCTACACCCATATAATGACATGTTTACATGATATATATCTCATTAATCTATGATTTCAAGTGATTATTCAATTATATGATATCATGTTATGCCTCTTGAATCTTATTCTCTATTTTCATATTATTTTTATTCCCTCACCAGGGTGTATAAATTATCCTATTATTTATGTATGTCCCTACGGAATCAATTTCAATAAAAAAATAAAAAAATACACTGAATATCTTTCTTTAGAAAAAAATTTAACATGGTTTGTTTCTAGGTTTATGTATTATGTATCAAATATCTTAAATACACTAGACCTTTAGGTTTCTAGGTTCCATTTTATATAATCTTATGATAAAAATCTTGTAATTATAGGTGTATGTGACCTATGCTAATATTGATGGTGAATGAACAAGTTATTTTTGTTGACTATTTTAGAGAACCTAATAGCATATAGACATTGAATAAACTATACTGAATCATAGAAAGTCATAATTTAGGATATATGAGTGATTTTTGAGTTACACTTTATAGGTTCATTATTTAACTTAACATTCTTAAACATTGAGTATTCTCTTCCTTAACTATCTGTTTTTTTCATTGAATGATTAAAATTAGAATAAAATAGAGATGTGTATGATTATTATCCATTCATGAAAATCAAGAGTCTTAATTGATTATGATTATAAGAGTTCATTAATTCCATGTAAATTTACTTGAAATATTCAAATAACACCTCGAGACATGGAGGTTGAGTTATCGATTAAAATGCTAAATGGGAAAATTATTGTATCACTGTCTTAAAAAGCATCCACAGTTAACATTTGTGGGATAATCTCCCAGAAAATCATGTTATGAACCATATAGTTGAATTTAATATTATACAAATAATGGATTCTATATCTTTATATAGAGCAAATATCAACAGTTTGGAAAATAAAATCATTTTCCATTTCCCAAATAATCCCCTCATTCTATAAAAATTCAAGGTGTAAGATTATTCATCATTGGAAAATTCTCCTCATTCATGGATATTGTTTCCTTATGAGTATGTGTATAAAAATAAAATGATTTTGGAAAAGGAATGTATAACCATTGAATACATTCCCATTGATAGGGAATATATATATGTATTCCCTAAAGAGTTTCCATGTTTTCCTCATGATCAGGAGGTTGAATTCTCAATTGAAATTATACATGGAGATATTTACATATAAAAAGAGTCTATATGGAATTACACCTTTTAAACTGGAAGAAATGAAGATATAATTTCATGATAATTTGGACAAGGGTTTCATATATTGACGTGCTTCACCATGGGATACACCGATTTTACTTGTTATGAAGAAGGATGGTTCAGTGAAACTGTACATTTATTAATGTAAAATCAACATGATCAGAAAAGAAAGAATTACCCATACCTTAGATTGATGACTTGCTTGATCTACTACATGGGTCCCAATACATCTCTAAGGTGGAACTTAAGTTGGGATATCATCAATTAAAGGTGAAGAAGGACAATATTCTCAAGAATACCTTCCATAAAATCTATAGACATTATGAATTCATAGTGATCCCAATCAAGCTCATAGATACTCTAAAAATTTTCATATACCTATTGATAAAGTCTCAAAATAGTACATCAACAAATTTATGGTGTTTGCTATAGATTTTATTCCTATCTGCTCAAAAAATAAAGGCAAAATATGGGGAGAATTTGGGTATTTTACTAAATACATTGTTAAATGAGATACTATATGCAATGTATAGTAAATATATGTTTTTTATAAAGAATTTAACATTTAGGGGAAATTATATAACAAGTAAGGGGTAGAATAGACTAGAATACATATCTAAAGAATACCTATAGTTGAGTTGAAATATAATTTTACTATTGATGATTTTTGAGAAATGTTAATAGATTTCCAAATGCTTTAACCAAGCTAACATTGATGGAATTAAATTTTTTTAGACTTAGGAATGTGAATAGTGATTTGTGTATTTGAAGAAGAGAATAATCACTTCACTTATACTCACACTAACCATATGTGGGGAATGATTTTTGATCTATAGTGATGTTTTAGTAAAAATATTAGGATATTTTCACATAAAAATGATAAATTTATTACCCAAGACTCAAGGAAGTTGATAATTAATGAGTAAAAAAAGAGTTCCAATATTAGTTTTACATAAATGAGATTATGAGGGGATGAATTAATGATCCATTTATTTATGAATTCTTAGTATAATCTCAACCTCTATTTTTTTAAAATTTTGATATACTCATAGTTATCTTTCAATCTCAAATCTTATAGAATATATATAAATAGAGAGATCAACACATGATATTTAAAAGGTTTGGTACAAAGACTTACTCTTTTCCATGTTCGTAATCACTCCAAAAATGGATTTGTTACTAACTTCTTTTAGAATTACAAAGGCACAAATAGAAACATGTTCTATACCCTAGTAATCATTACTCCAATTTAACCTAATTCTATAGCCCATAAATGATAAATTCATTTTTTTGTTGATACACTATTGAAATATCTTTTTTTTCAAATATTATTCCACCAAAATCAATTAAGATCCCCTTTCTCTATGTACTAAATCTTTAAGATCTTCAATAACTCTCAAAAGAGATGAATGTTCTCAAAAAATCCTCATGATTTTGAAAGAATTGGATCTAATAAAATCTCAATAGTAATTGACCATTAGATAATGATATATCTATTATGTTGTGTATAATTCTATTTAGTCAGACATTTTTTGTCTAATGCACCACTATTCAGTAATCCTTTTTCCAGTGTTCTATATACGATGCACTTTATCTGGTGAACCTCAATCCAATGCTCCTCTTCCTGAAGCACCATGGTTTGATTCTTCTTCTTTGTCCAATACTCCTCTATTCAAAGGATATATATCCATATCTCTTCCATATTATTTTTCTCTTCTTCATCCAAGTAGAATTTTATTGAGAAACTCACTTTATACTATAAAAAACATCATCACTATCCCTCAATAGAAATAAAAAATTTGTTAGCACATATTCTCCCCTTTATATAAACACACTTCCTCTATAAATCAAGAAAGAATAATGGTCCCCAGTTTCAATTTTTTACTAAACTCAAACTTCATTTGACTTTCTTCATAACTCGAAAACAGGTTGGAGTAAAAAATATTCCAAATAACATCCTCATATCCCAATGTTAACAATCTCCTCAAATCTTCCTTAAATTCGGGATACATTTATAATCGTTTAATGTGAATCTCAACATATTCACAATTCATAACATTACAAAATTTTATAATTATATTCAAGCCTCCATCTAAAATACAATCATTAAGGAAAATATGTTTAATACAATAGAAGAGATTCTCTATCCAATGATTTTATAATAAACCATTCATTTGGTACACCTCTCAATCTAGTGATTCTTTTTTCTAAATACCCTCAATTAAGAAATATCCACCAGACAAGATTGATATATCTTTATCCGATGACTTCAAAATTATTTGTATGATGACATTATATTTCTCTATATTTGGTAAAACATTATATTTATCTATCAGATTCATATTTTTCTGATGATCTCTTTGAGAGACTATCCATTGGAACATTATTGATCATCAAATCTCTCCATCATGTAGACATCATAATTATCTCCATCTGATAAGACTCAACTATATCTTGAACATTTTACACCACTTCTTTATCCAGATCATCTTTACTTTACCTGATCATTCTGAGTTTCATCAAGATAACTTTTGTAAATAAAATTCACGTGAACACAACTCCAAATTTTTAAATTCAAACTTAGTATAGATTAACACTTCATCATATTATAACTTTATCTTTGTACATACTATATATTTCTACTAAAATCATTTGGATACCCTTAGTATAGTAACATTTTATGTCCAGAACTCAAAATTTATACCATTCTATCTTATAAAAAAACTCATCTAAAATTTGGACTACATTGATTATTAATGGTATTTGAATCTTGGAGGACTAGTAATACATTGAATGACTTAATTATATAGCTCAAAACTTAGTAACAACAAACCTCTCCAACTTCTAAAAGAAAATTTTATACAAATACATGTTGAAATATTGATAAAAAATGAAACCAAACCTACTTGGACCAAAAAATCTCCACCTTTATGTTTTTTTCAATATCCCCACACATCTTCACACATATTAAATGTCAATATGTGTTATCAATTATTTGTTCCCCTTATGTGTATACATTTTCATTATCCCCATTATTTATAGTCAAATGAAAAGGTTAACATATTGGTCATATCAACTTATCTTCCTTTATCTCAATGTTTTAAAAGATTTAACTCAAGTAAAGAATAATATCACATGAATCTACAAACAAGGATCGTTTAATATGATAACTCGATGTCTACATGAGAGAAACAAATGTAGAAAAAAGAATGTATAATCAAGGTGATCAGAGTAGTCTATAAAAAATATTATAAACAATAAAATTCACCATGATCATTCTATAATCTCCATATCTAGGGAAATATGAGTAAAACCGTTAAAATAATACCTATATCCATATTAACAAACATTTCAAAAAAATCATATTTATAAAAAAATCTCCCCTAGAATCCCATATTTCTACATAATCATCGATTTTTTTTTAGTTCAGTTAGATATAACTATGTAAAGTGGGACACACATACCTCAGGTACACATGTTCTTCCCCATAAGGTCTACAAAACAACCATCATCATAGTGATCATTATGTTCCATGATGGATACCTATTTTCTTGATGTAAAACCACTACAACACATAGTTATATCCTTTAATTATTCTACTTAAATTCCCCATAATCTAGTTAAAATAAACAAGAATAATGGGAAAATGAGGAACCCTAATGATCCTTAGAAGTAACATCCAGACTTACCTTAATCAAGAAAATTTCACTCTACATGTTAGACTAGGCATGAGATGTTCTTTCTTCCTTGTAATTGGCCTCCAAATATTTTGTAATAGATTTCTTCTCATCTATTCCATCTATATATGAAGGTTTCATTATATTTTTAGTTTTTCTAATACCTTCATTCCCTCGACACAACTAGAAATTGAGTTATTTAGGATGAGACATTTGTGACGGGGCTTAATCGCATATGCCCCATTGTAGAAAACGGTGTCACAAATAGTTTCTTCGAGTTTTTCAAAAACTCTATTGCGATGATCCCATTACAAATAATTATTTTCGATGAGTCTGTCACAAAAAAACTTAAAAAAATAAAATAAAATAAATATTAATAAAATTTAATAAAATAATATTAATAATAAAAATAAAATAATATTATTAATATTAAACAAATAATATTGAATAATTATAATAATATAAATAATATTAATAAAATAATAATGTTAATATTAATAAAATAATATTAGTAAAATTAATAATAATAATAATAATAAAATTATAAAAATTATAAAATAATAAATATCTCAAAAATTCAAATAATAATAATAATAATAATAATAATAATAATAATAATAATAATAATAAAATAATAAAATAATAAAAATAATAAATATTTAAACAAATAATAAACAAAATAATAAATAATAAAATGATAAAAACATAATATTCATAACAATATATAAAAATCACTATATAGAAATGTAAATATATAATATTACAAAAAAAATCAAATATTTAATCATAAAAAGTAAGTACATCAATGTGGGGGAGAGTCTTTTGGAGGATTTGGAGGAGCTGGTGGAGGGAAATTAATCCCTAAAACATGAGTCAAACATCACATGTACTCCATCATCTGCTCGTGCTACTGTTACTGCTGCTGCCATCAATGCATCTCCTCCTCCTCCTACTGCGGCTATCAACAAAGCTCTTCTTGCACCTTACCCATACTCTCTATAAGCCCACCCTGAGCTCGTAGCATCTCCTAATACTATGCAGCAGATGATGATGACTCTCCATGAGTTCATCTCGAGCTACACACTAACATTGTAGCGATACCATATAACTCCCAGGCGTCAATCGAGAGTCGATACCAACAGCTTGGCCTTTCTTGAAGGCATACTAGGTCACCTACATCCATGTTGCCTCATCAAATCTTGATGCACTGGTTTGATCCTCAGTCTTTTCCCAAATCATAGTATATTTTTGAGACATAAAGAACGCATATGAATCCTATAATTTCAATTTAAAATTAAAATAGTTAAAATATTATTTCCATTTAATTTTAAAACTCAAAAAGAAATTATACTGACCACAATCTGAAGCTGACGATCACCTCTAATCTCTCCAGTGATAAGATCACTATACATCCTCCTATAAACATATAACTCCGTAATATCAGGTTGTTCGACTGTCTATATGAATATAAAATAAAAATATTACATTTATATTTATATAAATTAATTTAAAAAAGGTACTTATCATATGTTCCCTATGTGTAATTAACCTATGACTACCAGCTCAATGTGTCACCTCCTGTCTCCCCTAGTTTTGTTGACCTACTAATGATCTCCTTTGAAAAATGACCACCCATCCGGTGTGAACACAATCCATCCCAAACCTGGGATGAGATGTAATCAGGTCGGTGGGCATAGCAAGACTTATCGAACTTTACTATTCCTTCTTTCCTCATTGTTGTCTCCCTCAAATTGTTCAAAAACCGATGGAAAGAATCGCACATACAACCCTCCCATGCCTTCCAGATAGAGTCACACATGCTCTCATCGATGGGATACCATAAACACTTCAAAAAATTAATAATATCGAGTTATTAATTAAATAAATATAAAAATAAATATTATTTATTTAAATGTCATCCAATTATTGAACATGTAGTGCTGAACAACTATGGTAATCTGATCCCATGTAACCTATGCTCTAGAAAAATAATTTCACAATATAGCACTCCCCTGTCCAATAGATATATGCTAAAAGTTGTGAAAAAATATAAAATAATCAATCAATTATTATATAAATAAATTAATGATAATTAATGAAAACTAACTAAAATATACAAGTAAACATATCTCTGCATGCGTGGATCGAAGGCAAGATGTAGACGTTGCTCGTGGATAGGGTCAGAAATCATCAGTCTCCCAAGACCATGAACCCTCTGAGTCCTCGCGGCATTTCCAGAAGTCTGGGGGTCAAATAATCCAATATCCAACTCATCACTAGCCAGATCAACACCCTTTAACTCAAGAAACAGATCTGAGTCCATCTGAAAGATGAAAGGACTGTTGTTAGAAAATAATTGAAAACAACTATTATATATATATATATTATATATGATTATAACCATAATTTAACTATGTCAATCTTCATCTTAATACTCATATTCATATATGATAGTGTCAATATATTCATATTCCTCCTCAGTATCATCAATTTCTGTAGGAGTTTCAGTTTCATCATCTCTTTTCATTACAAATTCATTTGTTACATCAATAACATCTTCATCACTATCAAACCTTAACTGTGGAGTTTCATAATCGATATTCATGTCTCATCATGGAAAATAGAGATTTAGATTAGTCTCTTAAAAATAATCAATTCCTTTCACTTCAGTAGAACCACATTCACTTTTAATAAACTGATTTCGCCAAGATTTCATTTTTATTATGCTCCACCAATCACCGAACTATCTTAAATCAAAACATTAATTTTTATAATAAATTTTATGTGCCTAATGATCCAATAAAAATTTTCATTTACTACAAGAATGATTTTATATTTAATATCAATGATTACGTGGCTCAGATGAACACACAATCCTCTCCTAGTATCCAACCACTAACATTTAAACATCACTATATAATTCTGTCTCAGATAGCATAGTTCAATAATTTCTTCCATCATACCATAAAACTCAACTTCAATTTCTCTGTGATGATATACTCTCAAGTAAACACCAATATTCATTGTTTTTTTGATTCCCCATATGCACGTGTATGAAATTGAAAACCATTTACCACATATACATTATAAGATTTAACCATTTGGGATGGTGGGTTACTCAATACACATAATCGGTTATCAATTTTATTACCATGTTGAGATACCTGAAAATTTGTAAAATAATTATCAATATAAAAGGTGAGAAATTAATTTTATATGTTAAACCCTAAAAAATTTATGTTAACATTTTTTGAAACCAGTAGAAAAAATTATTTTTCCGACGTTCTTCAAGAGCAGCTATTGTAATTTTTAGAAGTTGTCTCTTGATACAATTATCATATAACCTAAAAATAAAATAATATTAATTTACTATAACAAAGATTATAGAATAAGTTATAGGATCACTCACACTATAAATGGTGTCATTTATTCACTTTTGATAAAATCATATATATGAGTTCTATGATGTTTATCATCTGAAATACATTGTTCACAAACTCCGCTGAAGTCAAGTTCAGGCTGATTAAAAACTAATAATTTATTGATCATTTTATCATCAATATTTCCCTTATCATGGATCATGTAGTTGTGTTTTGAGGGTTATTCTGATTGAAAATAATGATAGTATAAAAAAATAAATTTCTTCATGAAAATAAGCTTCTGCAATTGATCCTTCAACAGATTCTTTGTTACATGCTTTTTTCTTCAATTTCGGCATGCATCTCTCGAATGGGTAAATCCATAGAAACTATACCGAACCTCCAAATTTATCTTCATGTAGAAAAAATGATATCAATTTTTCCATTGAGTCAAAGATATCTAGTGGGAAGATTTTTTCCAGTTTACATAAAATGAAAACAGCATCTTCTTACACTTTACATTGTGCATCATAGTCTATTTTTACCTCACAAATGTCTCATAAAAATATTATATTTCTATTATCACATCCCAAATCATAGAATTTAACAAACCTCTTAATAAAATAAATTGATTTTTTCCCATTATAACATGACAATTATGAATTTTTAATCCGGTAATATAACAATTTTTGAAATATCTACCCAAATTATAAACATAACCATATGGAAGTCTCAAATCTTCAATCCACTGAAAAAATAATAGTCTATTTTCTTTTTAAAGTGTATAAGCTACTTTTGGTTTCATTAACTTATGTGATACGATATTTTCAAACAATTCACTTTATGGTCGCTTGAAAATTTGGGAAAGATCTAATCATGAATTTTAATTATCTTTGGTCCTACCTGGTGTATCCAAAACTATATAAAATATATTATAAAAATAGTTCTTCTTAATATGCATGAAATCCAACATGTGACAGACCAACAATTCAGACCAATATGGAAGATCCCAAAAAATTCTCTATTTTATCTAGTTGCGTTCTTTCCCAAAACCATCAATTTTCTGTTGGTTTATAGTTGGTCTAAATATAATGGGAGGTTATAAAGAGACAAATGATTTTAAATCCTTACCTGAGATCATTATTGGAGGTCCATATCTTTCAATTGTTCCTTTTTTTGAAATGATATCTGTTCCTTCTAAAAGGGTGATCGGTTTGAAGGAATCTGCAATAATAGTAAAAAAACAAGGTTTTCTTCCATCGATGATTATAAATGATTTTTTTCTCTCATACAGTACATACATGATTTTGGACCATGTTTACTCTATCCATATAACACGCCATACACTAGGAAGTCACTATTTGTCCACATCAATGCCACTTTTAATAAAAAAAATTGTTTCGCATCAACATCATATGCACTGACACCATTACTTCATAATAAATTTAACTCATCAACCAGTGGCTTCAAATAAACATCAATATTCTTTTTTGGATTTCTTAGAACTAATAAGGTCAAAAAGATATATGGATCCTTCATCAACATCCAAAGAGATAAATTGTACCGAGTTAGAAACACATACCAATAAGAATATTGACTACTATAAAAACTAAATAGTCAGAAACCATCAGTATAAATACCCAATCACATGTTTTGGTCTTCTAAAGAAAAAGTCATGAATATTTGGTCAAAATGTTTCCATGAATCACCATCAGTGGGATGCTTTAATATTTTAACATTTGAAATATTGGTTTTGTGCCATGACATCAATGACGTTGTGTTCTAAGATATAAATAAACATTAGAATCTGGGTTTGAGTGGGAAATACCACAACTATTTTACAATAATAAATCTAGACTTCCCTAGTTGAGTATCTTTATACCTCAACTGTCCATATATAGGAAAACTATCCAATGAATCATTTTTACCATAATATAAGATGAAATCATTTGAACATGCCTGAATCTCTTGATAACCAAGACCCAGATTATGAACCAACCTCTTGAACTCAATGAAATTTGTAGGCAACACATTTCATTCAGGTAACATTGTTTTAACTAAAGAGAATATCTGATCAAAACAACTATTTGACATTCCATTATCTGATTTAATATCCAAAATTTTTGAAAATACTTCAAATTTACTTATCTCGCAACCAGGATATACGACATCCTCTACGGACCTCAACAATTCATAAAATTGAGATGGTTCCAAATCAGGAGTTAAATTAATGTCATCATGATTTTTAGTTTGTTGAAAAGACAGACCCTCCACATAATGTACTAAGTTTTGAAACCGTGGTGGATCTAGAACCAAATTATTAGTATCTTCTCTGGAACCGCATTCACCATGTTGATACCAAAATACATAATCTATTTGAAAACCAAAATGAAATAGATGACCCACAATGTTGTCAAATGTTTCAAACATCCTCGGACTATATTTTTTACATGGACACTTAGTTGTTCTTTTTGAAACAAATTCACCTTTTAATGATTCAAATGATAAGAAAGTTTCAACACCCTCAATATATACCAGATTTATATAAGATTTTTTTTGTTTTATATGCTAATTTATCCAAGTGTTACATCTAATAATGACTGTTGTCGAATTTACTATTCCATGTTTCTTTAAAAAATATAAAATAAATAATTTTTTATGAATAATTTGATATAAGAAAAAAAGAACCAAAAAAAGAAATTTTTTTTGTCAATTATTCCAAATTAATCAGAATTATTATTAATTATTCCTAAACATTTCTAATTATTACTAACTATTCCTAAATATTATTAATTATTACTAATTATTGGTAATTATTTCTAAATATTTCTAATTACTAGTATTTATTTCTAATTACTGCTAATTATGCCTAATTACTGCTAATTATTACTAATTTTTAAAATTTATTACTATTTATTACTATTTATTACTAATTATTACAACTCATTACTAATCATTACAATTTATTACTAATTTTGACAATTTATTACTAATTATTACAATTTATTACTAATTATTAAAATTTACTACTAATTATTACAATTTATTACTAATTATTCCAAATTACCACGATTTATTACTATTTATTAGCATTTATTTCTATTTATTACTATTCATCACTAATTAACACTATTTATTGCTAATTACCTCTATTTATTACTAATTACCCCTATTTAATAATAATTACCACTATTTATTACTAATTACTGTTATTTATTACTAATTACTGCTATTTATTACTAATCACCACTATTTATTACTAATTATTACTAATTGTTAGTATTTATTACTATTTATTACTCTTTATTACTAATTATTACTATTTATTACTAATTACCACTATTTATTACTAATTATCATTATTTAATACTAATTACCGCTATTTATTTCTAATTACCACTATTTATCACTAATTACCCCTATTTATTACTAATTACTACCAATTATTAATATTTATTACTAATTATTAATATTTATTACAATTTATTCCTATTTATTATTAATTACTGCTAATTACCAATAATTACCGCTAAATATTGCTAATTATTGCCGATTATTGTTATTTATTACTAATTATTGCTAATTAATTCTATTTATTGCTAATTATTGCATTTTATTTCTATTTATTTCTATTTATTTCAATTTATTACTATTTATTGCTATTTGTTGCTATTTATTGATATTTATTGCTATTTATTACTATTTATTACTATTTATTACTATTTATTACTATTTATTATTATTTATTACCATTTATTAGTAATTATTACTAATTATAACTAATTATTACAAATTATGGCTACTTATTACTAATTATCACTAATTATTACTAATTACCACTAATTATTACTAATTATGACTAATTACTGCTATTTATGAAAAATTACTCCCATGTATTACTAATTAATGCTATTTGTTACTAATTACCGACAATTCCCACTATTTATTACTAATTACTTCTAATTAACGCTATTTATTTCTATTTATTGCTAATTAGTACTAATTATTACTAATTGTTCCTAATTATTCTTAATTATTTCTAATTGTTAGTAATTATTACTAATTATTAATATTTATTACTAATTATTACTAATTATTACAAATTATTAGTAATTATTAGTAATTATTAGTAATTATTACTAATTGTTACTAATTATTAACAATTATTAATATTTATTACTATTTATTATTAATTACCGGTAATTTTCACTAATTTTTAACAATTAACGCTATTTATTACCAATTATAGCTGTTTATTACTAATTATTACTAATTATTATTAATTACAATAATTTATTACTATTTATTAATAATTATTACTATTTATTAATACTTATTAAATTTTTTTACTATTTATTACTAATTACTAATAATTATTACTAATTATTACTAATTATTAATATTTATTAGTATTTATTATTATTTATAAGTATTTATTACTAATTATTAATATTTATTACTAATTACCACTATTTATTACTAATTATTACTAATTACTGTGATTTATTACTAATTATTACTATTTATTACTAATTACTACTAATTATTACTAATTATTACTAATTATTACTATTTATTACTAATTATTACTATTTATTACTAATTATTACTAATTATTACTATTTATTTATATTTATTTATATTTATTTCTATTTATTAGTATTTATTACTAACTACCACTATTTTTACTAGTTATTACTAATTACGGCTATTTATTACTATTTATTACTAATTACCACTATTTATTACTAATTATTACTATTTATTACTAATTATTACTAGGTATTACTAATTATTACTATTTATTACTAATTATGACTAATAATTACTAATAATTACTAATAATTACTAATAATTACTATTTGTTAATATTTATTACTATTTATTAATAATTATTACTAATTATTACTAATTATTACTAATTATTACTGATTATTACTAATTATTACCAATTATTACTATTTTTAGTATTTATTACTATTTATTAGTATTTATTACTATTTATTATTAGGTACCACTAATTTTTACTATTTACCGCTAATTATTACCAATTATTACTAATTACCGCTAATTTTTAACAATTACATCTAATTATTCCTAATTACCGCTAATTATTCCTAATTACCGCCAATTATTACAATTTATTACAATTTATTACTAATTATTTCTAATTAATACTAATTACTACTAATTAATATCAATTAATATTATTTATTACTAATTAATAATAATTAATAGTAATTACAAGTAATTAATATTAATTATTGATAGTTGAACCAAATTATTACAGATTAATACTATTTACTTATAAATAAAAAAATTAAATCATAACGAAACAACATATTTTTAAAATTAAATAATGAAAAATAAAACTATCTAATTCTAATTTAATTTAATTGTCGATAATTAACAATAATTATAACTAATATAAAATAAAACGAATTAACTAAAAAATAAAAGTAATAGATAAATACCTTAAAACAGAAGCTTTCGTACGATGCAAAACTTGAAAATCGCTCTGATGTAAAATTTTAAACTTTGAAAAAATTTAAGAGAAAAATATGAGTAGAGAGTGAGAGAGGAGTTGAGAGAGATGTGAAGTCGGAGAAAATCAGATGGGGGTATATATGTGTTAGATTATTTGCGACGGGTCCCGTCGCAAATGCTGCCCCGTTATTAATTAGGGGTGGCAGTTAAAAAAGTATTTGTGATGGGTCCCGTCGTAAATAGCTACCTCCAACATAGTATTTGCGACGGGAGATAAATCCCATCCCAAATAATATCATTTGCGATGACACCAATCGCAAATGATAACCCCCTATTAATTAGGGGTGGCAGTTAAAAAAGTATTTGCGATGAGACCCGTCGCAAATACCTACTCGCCGACATAGTATTTGCGACGAGAAATAAATCCCATCACAAATACTAAAACCACCAAAGGGTATTTGTGATAGGAGAACTATTCCCATCACAAATAGTTCCTCCCGACGGACTAGTTGCAACGGGACTGTACCCCATCGCAAATAACAGTTTTTCCCGTAGTGTAAGTTTCCAACATCCTTTTCATTCTTTCCTCTTGTTCTAGTATGTTATTCATAAAATTATTTATATCATTCCCATCTTGCTCTCAACTGTCAGATCTATTTTGAATCCTCTAACCATCATATGTAGAGAATTTTTCATGAACAATGTTCTCATATTTTGAAACATGTTTCTTGTATTTTTATTCTTTATGATATTCTGCTTCCTCCAACTTTATGGCCTCTGAAATTTGATTTTTCCAAATAACTATGCATTATTTACTTCACCTCTCAACTTTCTTGGGTTTCTTAGATGCCTTACTTGAGTGTTTAAAATTCTTCAACTTCTAGACTTTCTTTTATTTCTCACATTTCATCTTAGAAATGTTTAGTCTTATAAGATTCTAATTTATCACCTTGATTTATACGTCTTTCTTAGGAAAGACATATTATATGAGTAAGAGTAGTATTAATTCTAGAATACTTCAAATCACCAAATCTAAATCCCGAATATTCATATTGATAGTAGTTCTTCTATGATGTTTATTGTAGTTGTCTCTTTTCAAACTGTGGGATTCTTTGTCCAGGGGGGAATGTTCTTGATGTATTCCACTCTTTATTTAAAGAAGATGATTTCCCACAAATATTCTTGGTCCTAGCTGATTCAATCTTTTATTTTGAACATTTAATTTTAGTAAAGGTAGATTTACATTGTTATTTTTCCGAGAATGAATCAACATGCCTCTATGGGCCATTTTTTCACCATCTTGAGAAGATTCACCTCTAACCTCAACTGCTTTGGTGATATATTCTCCCATATTCTTTAACACAATCTGTAATATAAGAAAAATTTATTATGTATTTGAAAAATCATCATCATTCTCTACTAATATTTCCACAAGTTCTTTTACCATAATCTAAAATTCATCTAACTCTAATATGTTCTTCTTGATTTCCTCAAAAGTATTTTTTTCCTTATTGAGAGTCTCTTTTTTGAAAATTTTTTTCATCACGATCATTCATCTTATTTTCAATCATATCCATGATAACTTTGTATGATCTAATTTCTTTGAGATAATTCGTATAATTTTTGATACACTCATCATTATTAGAAGTTATCTCTTTATGTTTTGTCTTCAACTATCTCTTATCCTTCTTATGCAGTGAAATTTACAAAAGAGAATCTTGTATGTTTTCTTATAAGAATCAACTCCTGGTCTGGTCACTTTTCTCGATGATCATCATTACTACTTATTGAAGCACTTTTATTTGTAACATGAACTAAGAAATTGTCTTCACTATTAGATTCATTATTGGATGATGAATCATCCTACTATCTTCTTCTCAACAATTTATTCTTCTTAGTAGAGAACATTTTCTTATGTTTCTTCATAGTCTATTTCTAAGACATTTTAACATCTTATTCCATCTCATAATCATCAATATTATTCAAAATAATAATTTATAGAAAATGGATATAATCATTAAAATCCAACACATAATAAATTTATTACCTTTTCCATTTGAATTTATCTAATTATATCTACTAAAAACTAGGGAAATAATTTTATTGAGTAACTATTTATCCTCATCAGCATCTAAATTACTTGATTATTCATCTATTTCATTTTCCACAAACTTCAATATTAAGATAGATTCAAAGGCTATTTCATCCTTTTCCTTATTCTTAAAGACACTTTCTTTTCTCATTTCATATTCTATAATAACATTTTGAACTTCACAAAGACATAAATCCCCTAGATCTTCTACAACTAATACCTTTAAATCAAATCTATTTGTAAAGTTTCTCATCAGTTTCACAACAAAAGTAGAATCTTTAAAATTATCATTGAAACCTATAATATTACTGATAATTTCATTGAACCTTATATTGTATTCATCAATATAATCATCATCATACTTCTTACCAACTTTAAATATTCTCCTCTAGATTTTTAACAAATCCTCCTTGACTTTTGGGTTCCCATTATAGCCACTCCTCAACTTATACTACATATTTTTAGATATGGGAAACCCCAAAATCATTGTATATAATTTCATAGAGTGAACCATCAAATTATATTTTTTATCATTTTCATCAGCTTACAAAAATATCTTATCAGAAGCTATCATAGGAACCTCATTACTAGGTAGAAATATCACTTTAACACCATTTATCACTTCTAGGAAAAGAGATAGGATATAAGATAACATAATATTACTTTAACTATTATTATTCTTTCCATCGAATATAAGAACAACCATTTTTTCACTAAATTAATATTCTACATCATTAATAGATAATTGGATATTTCAGAGGCAACATTCCCACTAATATAACTTATAGTTCCTAACTCAGTGTGAGATAAATGATATGGGGAGGGGGTGAATCAATTTCAACTTTTTTTTAGAATTATTTTTTTAAATTCGACCACTGAAAATTGTTTATGGTTTTAACCACTCTTAGATATCTCTCCACATCAATTCATATAGACTAAATATAAATATTCTGATAAGAAGATGATATTTACTAGGTTCATTATAAAGACCAAATCCTTTCCATGTTGGCTAAACACCCAACATGTATTCAATACCAAAATAATTTTAGATTAGTAGGGAACATGAAACAACTGGTTTTTCACCCGAGTAATGATTCATCCAGTTAACCATAGATCTACCCCATTGTAATAAATTTTTCTCCCATAGTTGTTTATAATCCCCAAATTTTCTACTTGTATTCTCTTCCTTGATGAATTTTCATAACCACATCTATGAGGTACTTAAGTAAAAGGTTATACCCCTAGTTATGATCCCCTACTTTTCCTTTTTGATTCTATCAAAAAAAGATATACTTTTTTAAATGGACTTCCTCTAAAATGAAGTTGGATATACTTTTCTTATATAATAAATATTCAAGATATTTAACATATCTATATAGAGACTTCTGATCTTGAAAAATCCTTATGATCTTGAAAGACCTATATCTTCTTAAACCTTAAATAAAACTATTTGACTATTAATTTTATATACATTATGTTGTGTCTGATTTTCCTTATTCTTGTGTCATCTATCTAATTCTCCTCAATCTGTTACTCCTTAGTCTATTATTTTTCTCATTCACTACATCTGGTTAATATCGGTCCAATGCAGCTATAACTAAAACACATCAGTATAATGCTCCTTCTTTATCTGGTACTCCTATATCCAGTGGATCGCTTCCCAGACCTATTCAATATGATTATACTCTTCTTCAACAAAGTATAATCATAGTTGGCCACACATGATTCACTATATAAAAAAAATCATCACTTTCCCTCTATAAAAATAATCACTTTATCATCACATATTATCCCCTTAATATTGACATTCTTCTTCCATAAATAAAGGAAGAAGTGTAGACTGCCGTTTGAATTTCTTACAAAAAAAACTTCATTTTACTTCCTTCAAACTACCATACAAGATATATTCAACACTCTTCATAATAATTTACTATTATATTTAATCTAATGATCTTCTAAAATATTACATAAATCTCTACTATATTTTTGAATGTTGAATTTACAGCTCTACATTTATAAAATTCATGTCTTTAGAATGTATTTTAAAGCTACTCAAACCTCCATTTGGTGTATAATCATGAAGGAAACTCTATCTAATAGATAAAAATAAAATCATTGTCCCATGAATTTATAAGAAATACTCCACATGATACAACACTATATCTAGAAATAATTTTTCTTAATCCCATTTAATAAGAAACCTTTGTTAGATAGACTTAAAATACATATGTCTGATGGATTTTTAATTCTCTATCTGATGACATTGCATTTCTCCACATCTGGTACAACTTCACATTTCTCTATATAATAATATCTTTGATAGTATGTCTCTTGTAACTTCATTGAACACAATATCTCAATTTATGGTAATACTTAACTCTATATTAATTATTGTACACTATTTATCTATCTAGAACGTCTTCCCTTCCCCAATCATTTTGTGTCATATCCGGATAACTTTAGAGACCCAGATTCATATATCTAAAACTCAAACATTGTATCTTTAAATTTTTTATAATTTATAAATTCATTATTGTATAACTATATTATTTTATAAATTTTCTATGTTTGATAAACTCATTCTGTTTCCCCCAAACTGGTAACCCTATACATAAAAAACTCAAAATTTTACCAATCTATATTATGAATAACCTTTTCCAAAATCAGGATTTTTTAATTAATCATGATATTAAAAACTATGTGGTCCTGTAATGAATAACCTAACTTAATAATTATTCTATAAATAAAGAAACAATATATCTCTATGACCTCCCAATGAACATTTCCTACAAACACATAATAACATATTGACATAAAATGAATCCACACAAACATGGGACTAAAAAACTATCCAACACAAGATTTTTAGTTAGTCATATCCATCATCACATTGATGATTTTGAGACACTATATTTATGAGTAGAACTGTGAAATATATATTTAATATAATATCTTAATAAATATATTTTTATATAAGGATACCTACATGTTCCAATGATAAATGTCAAATCTTATCAATGACCATGAGTGATCAATCCATCAAAATAAATAGAAGGGGAATAAAAGGGAAAATTATATATGTATAAAACTTTATGAAAATAGATCATTGATGATAATTAATATGGATACAACCTTATAATACATGAAAAGAAAATAAATTGTAATATTAATTTAATTAATAAAGTAATAAATTTCTAAAATTATCATTCAACTATCCATTCTTTAGAAAATGTAAAAACCTAAAAGGTTTGATGTAGAGGTAAAAAATAAGTTGGATCCTATATGAAAGTAGAATGACCCATATTTGAGCATTGATAAAGGATTTTTGAGATTTGGGACATGACTATTTGTACCATCAAAGCCCGAGATAAATAATGGTCTATTGATTGATGATCATATATCAAAACTCCCAATACACATAAGAAGAAAACTTTCATATAGAGATATCTGAGAAAACTATTGGAGGGAAAATATAAACATGGGTATTTATTATTATTGATGATATGATTGTTATGAAAATAAGTTAAGGTATAGATTAGAAACTCCAATGGAGTGATGTAACCAATATACATAACTATATAGAAATGGGAGAACATTAGCAAGGATTTTTTCAAGGGTTATCAAAATAAATCCAAAGGAAATAATGAAAAATAGTTTTTTTGTGGACTTTATCATAAATACTACTCACTTCATCACAATTTGATATGAATTATAAATTAATAAAAATGAAAATATATACATTATATAAGTTGTGAGGTTTCATAAAACACCATTATAAACTATATCTGATTGAGATTTGAAGATCAAATCAATGTTATAAAAACTTCTTTAGTACTACATGAACACATATTTGAACTTCAGTATGGACTATCACCACCATGATGTTGATCAATTAAAATAGACTATCTAGGAACTTAAGAATATATTGAGATATTTATTTATAGTGTTCAATGGTGGTTGAGATTAATATCTTCCTTTGGTAAATTTAACATATTCTAATAGCTTCCAATCAAGTATCCAAATAGAACATTGAGAATACCTACATGGAATGAAATGAATAAACCCAATATGATGGGATGATGTTAGGGAAAATTGGCTATTGCGACATAAAATTCTTGAAGAAATGATATAGATGATTAAATCCATATGATAACACATTATGTAAGCACTGAGTCGATTGAAGAGTTATACTAGGAATCTTGATGAAACCTTGAGTTGGAAGTTTGAGATAATTTTTTCCTTCATTTATCCCCATGAAAGAGAGTCACGAGGTCTGTGAATAAGATAATTGTATGTTCCAAATCCATTATCCTGTTTGATACTACTGATTGAATCAGAGTTGTGTCCTATCAACTAGAACTTCCATCAACCTTCTCACATGCATAACGCATTCCACATGTCCCTCTTAAAGAAGTTAATACCTAATCCTTCACATGTACTAACCCATAGGTGGTATAATTTGTGAATGTTATCTCTTGTGAGGAATAAAAATTGAAGATATTAAACCATAGAGACAATGTTATTCAAATTATGATAACTCACATTATGGAATTACATTAGTGGAACTATAAGTACAAAGTATCAGCATGAGAACACAAGTAGTGAAACAAACACACCCTCAATTTTTTTTATCTTAGTACGTTAAAAACATTCACGGAAGAAAACAAATTCCCTACATAATAAAACAATGAATCTTTAACATATTAATTTAGAAGATTTAATTTAGTGAATAAAAATATAAAAATATAAACAATAATAAAATTAAATATTAGTGTTAAATATTTATAAAATAAACATTTCATATAAATAATGAAAACTTGTATTTTTTTAGAAATTTATATATTTCCTTTTAGTTAAAATAATTTTTAATGATAAATTTAAAAATAATAAAAGAATTTATATTCCTAAACTGGTTTTATAAAAATCTGGATATTTAAATTTAAGTGATTATATAATTTTATGAAGTGTTAAATAAATTTTATATGGTTCTGAACTTTTATCATGGTATGAAACTTAATGATTTAAAAAAAATAATTCTACTTGAAATAAAATAAATTTATATTATATATAAAATTATCATAATAAAATAAATTTTACTTTTAAAATCATTGAAATGATGTTTTCATAGGGTTAATTTTTTGTATATTTATAGAAAAGTATATTTTTATATTGTATAATAAAAATAATATTTTAAAAATAACATAAGTTTTATGAAGTAATCATCATGTAATATTGATTTAAAAATTTATGAAAAAATTTTCTTCAAAAAAATTATTTATGGAAAAAAATAATTCATTTAAAAATAATATTTTTAATTTATAAAGTTGTGTTTTATATTTCAAAACATAAGATATATTGTGTTCTAATAAGAAATTAACTTTTCCCATTTTCATTTAATTAATTATTCACTAGATGTCATTTATTTTTGTATTGGATTGAATATTAAATAAACATCCATTTTTTTTATCATAAACCAATAAATTCCATTATATTAATAGTCTTTGGACTAAATGATAAAATAGTCAACATTTGTTTTTAAAAAATCCCTTCTCCCTCTTTATAAATACCACCCTTCACTAAATTAACTCACCTCAAACCTTCAAAATCTTAGAAAACTCATAATTTTCTAGAATCCCCCCTTTAAAAATCTATTATCCATATCCTATAATTTTCTATCTCATCTAACCCCCACCCTTTAAAGGCATAATTCAATCTAAAAAAGATTTATCCCAAGAAGTTATGTAATTACTCACCATCACTTTCTCAATTCTATTACTTTAAATTTTCTTCTTATACCTCCCAAAAGTATAATATATCCATCCAAGTATAAGAAATTATTTATCAATATCATACTAAAATTTTATTATATTAACATAAAAACCATTATCTATCTTAATCACATCCATTATAAAATGAAATCATTTCCCGTATTATGGTATGTTTACCACCTCTATGGATGAAATATTTCGTTTTTCATCATTTCCCTATATAGATGGTTTTAAAATTTTAATTAGTTAATAATTAGAATATTTATGTTATTATTAATGTTATATAATTATAAATTTTCAATTATATTAATCATTTTAATAATAAATATTCATCATGATTTTAACCACCCAAAATGAACATATTGAGTCATATTTAGTAATTTGAATCTATTTTGGACAATCTATTGGGTTGTGTAACTTTTTTTATATTTTAATTATAAATAATATATAAATACACAATTCCATAGATTATATAACTTTTTAATAACACCTTTGACCATGTCTAACATACCGAATCATTTTTGGATGTGTCTAATGAGAGAGAAAACTATGCAGTAAATGAATGAAATACGATTATAAATGGACCTTGAAAAATAAAATCTAGATGAAAATGTTTATGAATATATTATTTAGTAAACAATGTTTTTTCATTTATGAGGCTAGACACTCATACCAAGTGATTCATGACTTAATATTACAAATATCGAAACCACCCACTTTTCTGTTAGATTATGAATTCTCTATATCATCTCAATTTATTTCACTTTTATCATCATTTACATATTATATATTTTATATATTTGTATCTCAAAAATATAGCTAGTATATTCTATCTTTCTATATTTGTTTTTATATATGTACTTCATGTTCCCTTCTCAATCAATATTTAAAACAGACCTGTTTGAAGGGAACATTCCTATTTATTATTCATCTTCATGTTTCAACAAAATAAAGTATATTAAATTTCATGAATAATAAAAAAATAAAAATATTATGGAAACAAATTATGGTTTACTAATAAGTTTATGAAAAAACCAGGTTCTTTCTTTCTTTAGAGGTTCTATACTCATCCCCTAAAACATCATTTAAGATGATCATTTCTATAACTACTTCTCAACCCCATTATGGTGAATTTTATTCATTTTCACTTAATATTTATGACCAATGAAACTTTTAAAAAATATTGAAATCAAGGAATATTTAATTCCTTATTATCTTTTCAATAATAATGATATATACTTTGGTTAGGTTTTTAGGGAATATTATCCACTATGTTGACCTCACCGGTTTTGATAATCCCAACTATACTTTCACATACTTTGATAATCCCAATTAATGTTTATCTATATTCTAATTCTCTCAATCTATGAAATTATATAAGATAATAATATTAAAATAATCCTTGAAATATGTTCATCAATGTTTATCTTTGTTTATAAAAGTTTTGAAGTAATTCTAACCCAATCGGATATGCTTTGCATAAAAAAGATAAGTGTTATTCACTGATCTGTGTATAGCTACTGATACAGAGCTACCGATACTTAGTCTACCGATAGACTTAGTCTACCGATATGTACAAGTCCACTGGTAATCATAAAACAAGGTCACCGATACAGATAGCTACCGATAGACCAAGTCTTCTGATAGTACAGAATGGAGCTACCGATATGCATAAGTCTACCGATACACATAATCACTGGAACTAAGCGAGCTACCGATATAGACAGTCACTAATACATAGGGCTACTGATAGACCAGAGCAACCGATATACCAAGAGCTACCGATATACAGTCACTAATATAGAATGAATCTGCCGATACAAAGTAGAGCTACTAATAGATAAAGATCTACCGATAGAATGAAGTCACCGGTATATAAATCTACTGATACCAAAAGTTACCAATACACAGAGTAAGAGCTGCCGATATCAGGAGATACCCATACAAGTTCAAAGAGCTACCGATATAAGGTCACTGCTACACAAAGTTCACCGTACACATCTACCAATAAAAGGCTACTAATGATTGACCAACCAGTCAAACTCTATACTCTCAATACTATTTATTTATTAAGATAACAGTTACATTTTATGTTTTTAATGCAGTTAATTTTATTTAATGATATCTGCTGGCTTGTCAGGGAACCGTACCTAGTACCCATGAAAAAGGTAATCATTCCCATTTGCTAGAGTTGAAATCTATAAAAGGGAAGATAAAGACCTAGAAAAAAGTAGTGAGAATAAAAGAGTTAAGAAGGCATAGGTAGGGTGAAAAAGACAAGGGCTCAACAACATTGAAATGTGGTTCATTCAATCAAGGCTACATCCATACCTAGAGAACACTAGACATACACGAAGCAATTCATTTCTAGAGGAGAACACAAGCTGTATCTTTTTCAATAAGTGAAGAACTACATAGAGCTGCCTGTACACTCAAGCTGATAAGCTGAACCTGAAAACCGAGGAAGAAAACAATGATGTGGCCTTATTTTTACTCAGTTTGCCACATCTTTTTGTTATATTTTATACAATTTATTTAACTATTTTAACATTTTTTAATAAATAAATGCACTTTTGTATTTTTATAAATAAATTTGTCAATTATTCACTTTTTATAACATTTTATTTAATTTTTGAACAATAAATAGTAAATTTATACCTTCTTTATTTTTAATGTAATTAATTTTCAATTTGTTTATTTAATCTTTATTTGTTTATTTTATTTAATTTGTCATTGTTAATAATTATTGTGTTTGATAATTAATTTACTTTTAAATTTTTATGTTTATATAATTTAGTCGCGGCTTGCCAGACTACCGGTAGCTAAGCTACCGATAACAGGGGTCCTTTTTCTCTACCGGTAAGCAGGTTACCGGTGTTGTTTATCGGTGACCATTGTCACCGATACTCTTTCCTACCGGTAGCTCTTTTATATATCTTATCGGTAGACTTTGATTTCTACCAGTGAGCCCTTCAATTTTATTAACAACGATGTTCTATTTAAACAATTATTTAATTAACATAATTCTAATTAATTAATTTAGACTTTATTTTATTAATTATTCTTTCAATTAAGTTATGTTAAAATAGGTTAATTTTATTATTTTATGTGTTTAATCACCTGCTAGTCATTTAAGTAAATAATATGTGTTTTTAAATTAATTAAATTGGTTCGCCCTTAATTTTATTAGTTCAATTAGTTAATTAAATAATTAATTAATAGTTTTTAAACATTAATTATATTATTTTATATATGCAGATTGATTTTTAATTCATTTTGTAGTTCACTGCTACTCTTTGTTCTAACGATGACCTTTATTTTCTTCGGTAGCCTTTTACCCGCCAGTAATCTGTTAATTTATTAGTATCGGTAACCTTGATTGTATCGGTGACCTTGTCACCAGTACCTATTCCAAACTCTAATTTCTTTGATTTAAATTTATTTATTAATTTTATTTTATTTTCATCCATTAATTTAAACTAATTTAATTAATTTAATAGTATAGTTTTCTGCTTGAAAGATCTAGGTTAGTTTCTAAATTAAAATAATGATTATTTTTAGTGCTAATTAATTAATTAGTTTTGTTGTTCAAAACTTTTAAAATAAGTTAGTTTCTATGAAATTTAAATTTTTATTTCAATTAACTCTTTTAATTCTGTTGTTTAAATTCGTTCTTTAATTTTGTATTATTTAATCTTGCTAATAAATTAATTAGTTATTATTTTAGTATGTTTTTAGTTTTGTTAAAATTTTATTTGTTTTAAATAAATTAGTGGTTTTACCATTTAATTTTTAGTTTAATTAATTCTTTACCTGATTTGACGTTGTGGTGGTGTTTTTGCAGCTACCGATAGATGACTTTACCGGTAGCTGTCGATAGCTTCCCGTTATTTCTTTCCTCACTGATTATTGGTGACCTTTATCCTCACTGACTATCGGTGACCTCTATCCTGCGCGCACCCCTTATTTCCAACCTCACCGATACTGCCTTTGTTTTTTTTAAACCCCCAAGTCACTGAACCTCTCCTGCCTTTCAGCTACCGATGCATCAGTGGCTCCTTCTCACCGATACACCCTTTTTCTAATTTTCCTCCAGTCACTTTTTCCTCTGCTACCGATAGCCCTTTTTGTAGCTTTCTGTCCTCACTGATAGACTTACCCTCACCGATACCGAACTCAATCACCTCACCATTTTTTTACCTCACTGATAATCAGTGACTTTACCCATCCTTCGCCTACATCCTCACTTCACAAACTCTGCGGGCACCCATTTTCCATCTTCTTACCTTCATCCCCAGTAGCAGTAAATCGAAACAACATCACACATATTCAATCAAAAACAGATGAAAATCGAAATGAAGCAGATGCAAAGAAATAAACCACAAAGCAAATCCAGCACCCAAAGGCTCCTATTCCACTGTCCACTGGAGTTGAGCTGAGTCAGGAGAGGCGTCGAAGCTGCCACCCCAATCCCTTGCTCGGACCAGAGGGTAGCCGCACCTTTTGATGTCCACCGCACCACTCACTAGAGGAGTTGAGATACTGATGCTCAAGTGGAAGAGGGTCGTCGTGGGTCTATTGAGTTGGAAAGGAGGGAAGCCGTGGTTCTGCTGCGCTGAAGGGGGGTCATGCCGCTGCTTTATTAGCAGATTTCTAGGTGCCGCCTTGAGCAGAAGATCCGCACTACCTGCACAGGCTGCCGCTGAGGAGAGGAAAATAAAGCCGTGCTGCTGCATCATTTGGGAAGCCGCCTCACCTGTTCGAGCCGAGGAGGAGGGCGAGCCGCTGCCACCGTGAGCAGGAGGAGACTACTGCTGCCCTGTTTGCAATGCCGGAAAAATCCAAAAACCCTCCCCCTACCCTGTGCGCCGAAAATTGGGGGATGAAGAGACAACAAAAATAAAATAAAATAAAATAATAATAGATAAGTATAATAATAAAATTAATGTAAAAGTTAAAGAAGAAAAAAAGACAAAAGGTAAAGTTAAAAGTAAGGTTAACTTTACATAAAAGTTATCTCACTTAGTCAAATTAATATAAAATAATAAACTTAAAACAATTAAAATTATAATAGATAGATAAATAATTCACTAAAATATAAAAATTAATTAATAATAAATATTTTTAATAAATTATTTACTTTTAAATGTATGAATTAATTAATAATAATTACAAATAAATTATTAAACATACTTTTAAATTAAAAATAATTAAAAATTAAGTAGTAATTTTAATTACCAAATTAAAAATTAACTAATTAATAAATTAATCTAACAATTTAATTTCTTAAATAGTAAAAATTAAATTATTAATATAATCTAAATTATTAAATTTCTAAATACTTATTTATTTATGATGTTAAATTTTAATGATTAACTTTTAAAAGTAGTTTTTAGTATTTATATTTATTAACTAACTCAATGGCATTTAATGAAAATTTTATATATAAATAATAAATATCAATTAAGATATTTAATGATTATCTTTAGTTAATTATTAATGAGTAATATAACTGTAAATTTAAAAATAATAATAATAATAACTTTTTTATTTTTTGTTATTTGTGTTCTCGTTTATTTAGGTTTCTTTTCTAACTTGCAGGTTCATTCAATTTCTCAAAACCCGTCCAGTTTCAAGAAACCAACTCAGTGAGAGTTAGTTAGGAGGGCAAAGATTGCGCGATGTGCCGGTCGCGAAACAAATGCACATTTTGCGGTGCGTGGGTAAAGAACTTTTGAAGTCGGCGGAGATTGAGCGGTGACGTGTAGTGGATGACAGAGAGTACTTAAGCAGAACAAGCAGCGTTTTTTTGGGGGGGACATTCATTGACGGAGGCATTCATACATTTACCTGGAGAGATGATCGAGAGCAACATGGACGATGCTAAGCAGTGCAGTCCAGGAACTCAAGAGCAGAGCATTTTAGGGAGTTCCTTCTCCCTCACGATTTAAACTTTTGTACTCTGTTTCTGTAATGTTTCCTATTACTACTGTAATAATGAATAGTATAGTTAGCTAAGTATTTTAGTTCGGGGAGAGTTCTAGCTCTACTGGCATCTTTTTCATCCTTCTCATTAACCAATTCTTCTGTGATTAGAATTGATCGACGAGATCAAATCTAATTTCATTTATCTGCTTGTACCACAAGCACTGAAATATTCGAGACTCTGTAATCATTCGATGAGTTTGGTTATGGAGTTATCTTTTTAGTAAAAAAATCATAATGAAAGCTTCAGTACTTACGGCGAGTTTGTACTATTGTTCATCTTAAGACATCTTTCTGGAATTGTACTTCTCGGAGTGGTGAACTCTAGTTGTACAATTTCTACGACTTAACTCCTGGCGAGAGAAGTAAGTCGTCTCTTTAATCCAGTGGTATGAAGCGGTACTTTGCATGAAAAGGATAATCAATTCAAGCTAGTAGACTATAATGAACCCGAATATTCTTTACTGTTGTCTTTTATCATCATTTTATATCTGTTGTTGCACCTTGATCCCAGCTGTACTTTGTTTTAGTATTATTCAAACAATTTTACTATAAAATTGTAGTTTCACAGTACATAAAACCATAAGGAAATCAAAAGATATAAAAATTTAAAAAGTGAAAATTAGAAAAGAAAAAACACTCTGCTGCTGACAACAGTGGAGCTTTCCAAGTTTTTTAGTTAGTGGTGGCCCATTTTACCTTCCCTATGGGTTCGACCCTGCTTTCCACATATACTGTAGTTAGTAGGAATATAAATTTTAAACTTTGACCGACTTCAACGACGAGCTAGATCAAGTTTTTGGCGCCGTTGCCGGGGAAGGCACGAGCCATTGCTAAAAAAAACTCTTAAAAAAACACATTTATAAAAAAAATCCTTAAAAAAATTGAAAATTTTGAAAAATTGTAAAAAAAATTACTTTTCTTTCTGCGTGGTTACTGTTAGAAACTGTCTACAACTGTTTGTATGAGCACAAGAACATATGCTGTTATATAAGAGCCTCTAAACCCTGAACTCGATAAACACTTAGCTGTTCTAAGAAGGAAAAACAAAATTGAAATGGAAAATCCAGAAAATAGAATCCCTAAGAATAATGACTTTCGAAATAACCATCCAGAATTCTTAGATGAACATGAAAGGACTAGGATGAGGGAGTTTCAACTCCCTCAAGTTTCAAGCAACCCATCATCCATTAGATTAAGTCCTAGAGCCCGAAATTATGAGCTGAAACAATCACACATTTCTCTGGTGCCTGCATTCAATGGGCTCTCTAATGAGGACTCTCTGGCCTTCATTAGAGAATTCTACAATACTGTGCAGCAACTTCCACTTTTAGGACTCACTGAAAATGAAATAAGGATGAGAGTTTTTCCCTTTTGCCTTAAAGGGAATGCAAGAAATTGGTTTTTAAGTCTTGATGAAAATATTTTTGAGAATTGGGATCAAGTGTATAACTCATTCAATATAAAATTTTATCCCCAAAGATTAAAAGGAGAACTTAGAACTAAAATCACTAGTTTTTATCAAGAGGATGGAGAATCCTTCCATGAATCTTGGGATAGATTCAGGGATCTTCTTAGGCAGTTTCCCCATCATCAACTCCCTTCACATCTCCTTATGGACACCTTCTATGAAGGGCTTTCCTCCTCTGGTCAGAATTTAGTGGATCAAGCTGCTGGGGGTAATTACAATGATAAGACTGATGAAGAGTTGAGACAAGTTTTCAATAATCTGGCCCTTAATTCTCAACATAAGAATTCATGAAGAAAAAGAGTTAATAGAACTGTCAATTCAAATACTGGTTCAATGAATGAAACTCAAGCTCAACTAGCTAAAATCACTAATCAACTTCAAACATTAATGAACCAGAATTCAAAACAATCTGTTAACCATGTTGAAAACTAGAATCAGTATCAATCTCTTAGGAAACAGTGCACTCAATGTGGTATGTTTGGGCACTCTGAATTTTTTTTCCTAATGTTGATCTAACTACCCAACAATATGAAACCTCAAACTTTGTTAATTACAGTCCTAGGATGCCTCAAAAAGAAGATCCATTTTCTAATAATTACAATCAAGGCTATAGGAACCATCCAAATTTGTCGTGAAAGGACCAAGGTATTATTAAGCAAAAACTTCCCCTAATTATCAGAACCAACCAAGACCAAATTTTCAAAGTAAACAAAGGGGAGAGTCTTCAAATGTTCAAGGAAGTAATGATAATCAAATGTCTTATAAATTGGATTAGATATTGAATAAAATAAACTCACAAGAGGAAAGGTACATGACTCAACTTAATAAACAGAAAATTCAATATGAGTCAGACAAGATGCAAACTGATGTGAGAATGCAGAATATGGAAACACAGCTTGGCCAATTAGCTAGAGATTTGACTTCTAGTGATAAAGGTAGGTTTCCTAGTACCACCGAACTAAATCCTAGGGAGAATATCATGGATGTTGTTACTAGGAGTGGGCTGAATACTCAAAATGTTGCTGAAAAAACTGTAAAAAATGCTCAAAATGAGAAACTGTTTGAATCTGCAAATGAAAATCTGCTTTGTTCACAATCTGGAAATTCACAGAAAGATGTCGAAAATGATGAGAATCTGAACCTTTCACCTGGAAATCAAGATGAATATTGTTTTAAAAATCAAAAAAAATAAAGGAAAAGAAAAGGTTGTTGAAGAGGTGAGGGACATGCCTACTGTTCTGAGATTTTTTTCCCCACCCATCCCTTTCCCTGAAAAACTGAAACCTCAAAGTAATACCAAGGCTGAACTTCTTCAGTTCCTTGGTCTTCTTTATAAGCTTCAAGTGAACATCCCTTTTATCCAAGCCTTAATTCAAATCCCATCCTATCTGAAATCTTTAAAGAAAATTGTTTCAAATAAAAAGACCCTTGAAGAATTTGCTACCTACAGCCTCACTGAGGAGTGCAGTGCTGTGCTTCAAAAGAAAATCCCACCAAAATTGAAAGACCCAGGTAGCTTTGTCATCCCCTTTACTCTAGGTAACTCAGGTCAGCTGAACTGTTTGTGTGATCTAGGTGCCAGTATTAATCTTCTCCCATACTCACTATTTTGACAGTTGAGGTTGGGTGATCTTCAACCCACCACGGTCATACTACAGTTAGCTGATAGATCCTTTACTCATCCTATAGGTCGAGTAGATGAATTACTATTTGGAGTTGGGAAATTGTTCTTACCTGCTGATTTTCTTGTTCTAGATATGGAGTGTGATCAAGAGGTACCTATCATCTTGGGTAGACCCTTCTTGGGCACAGGTGGAGCTGTCATTGATGTGTCTAAGGGTCAACTGATCTTCACAATTGGTGAACAAGAAGAAGAGTTCAATGTTTTTAAAAATATTAAGGAACCAACTTACTCTGAAAACTGTTCAAAAATTGAGTCTTTTGAAGCCGAATGTTCTTATAAGAATCAACTTGAACTCATTGAAAAATATGAAAATCATTCTTATGTTGAAGGAAGCATTTGTGAAGCTGAAAATATTTGTGAATCTGTTCTAGAAGCTGAAAATTCTGTTGTAACATCCAAACTGGAAAATATTCCAGAACTGGACAACTGTCCAGTTTCTGTTGTAGGAGAGTCTTATGTTTCTGAACTTATGAGTTTTCTTAGTGAAATTGAGGGTGTCTCTGTTAACACCAACACTTCTGAATATTTTGATGATACTGAGGGAGAAATGTTAAGACAATTAGATGATTCTTCTTTGATTAACCTTCTGAATTCAAATTTGGAAAATCTGGACAGTGTACTGCCTACCTTGGACAGTAGCACTGTTATCTCTGAATCTGAACTGGAAATTGAAAATATTTCATCTTTTAATACTCCTTACAAGAAATATGTTGAAGATCTTGGACCTCCCAGGCCTAAGAGTCTTCCTTCGAGTGTAGTACCACCTGATCTTGAACTGAAGCCCATCCCTGCCCATCTTAAATATTCATTTTTAGGTGAGAACTCTAATTTTCATGTAATAATCTCTGCTGAACTAAATGAAACCCAAGAAGAAAAACTGTTGAATGTTTTGAAAAATTTTAGATCTTCCATAGGCTGGACCATAGCTGATATTAAGGGAATTAGTCCTTCATTCTGTATGCACAAAATTCCTATGGAACCTAATCATAAGCCTAGGGTAGAATGTCAAAGAAGATTAAATCCAAACATGAAAGAAGTTGTGAGAGAGGAAGTAATCAATCTGTTAGATACTGGAATGATATATCCCATCTCAGATAGTGCTTGGGTCAGCCCTGTCCAGGTTGTCCCCAAGAAGGGAGGTTTCACTATAGTAAAGAATGAAAAAAATGAAGAAGTCCAAGTTAGGAAAGCCACAAAATGGAGAGTCTGTATTGATTATAGGAAGCATAATGCATCCACTAGGAAAGACCATTTTCCTATGCCCTTCCTTGATCAGATGCTTGAGAGGCTTGCTAGAAATGAATTTTTCTGTTTTCTGGATGGGTATTCTGGTTACAACTAGATTCCTGTTGATCCAGAGGATCAGGAGAAGACTACTTTCACATGCCCCTTTGGAACATTTGCCTATCGGCGGATGCCCTTTGGGTTGTGTGGAGCTCCATCCACCTTTCAAAGGTGTATGATGGCTATCTTTTCTGATATGATCGAGATAATCATTGAAGTTTTCATGGATGACTTTTCTATAGTGGGGATTACTTTTGATACTTGCTTAGGAAATCTTGATTTAGTCTTAGAGAGATGTATTGAAACCAATCTTGTGCTAAATTGGGAGAAATTCCAGTTCATGGTTACTGAAGGTATTGTCCTTGGTCATAAAGTGTCAAAGATAGGTTTAGAAGTTGATACTGCGAAGATAGAAGTTATTCAAACACTGCCGCCTCCTGTTAATGTTAAGGGTGTTAGAAGTTTTCTAGGGAATGCTGGTTTCTACCGGAGATTTATAAAGGATTTTTCTAAAATCACTAAGCCCTTGTGTTCTTTGTTGGTAAAGGATGAGCCTTTCAATTTTGATGAAAACTACTTAAAATCATTTAATCTGCTTAAGGAGAAACTCACTACATCACCTATCATCACTGCACCTGATTGGAAACTACCATTCGAACTTATGTGTGATGCTAGTGACATGGTTTTAGGTGCTGTCCTTGGACAGAGGAGGGATAAGAGATTGTATGTGGTATACTATGCTAGTAGATTGCTAGATGATGCTCAAAAGAATTATACCACCACTGAAAAAGATTTGTTAGTTGTTGTTTTTGCTCTGGAAAAGTTTAGACAGTACTTATTAGGTTCAAAAGTCATAATTTTCACTGATCATTCTGCTATAAAATACTTGCTGTCTAAAAAAGAAACTAAACCCAGGCTGATTAGATGGATCTAATTGTTACAAGAGTTTGACTTAGAGATTAGGGTTAAGAAGGGAGCTGAAAACTTAGTTGCTGATCATTTATCTAGGCTTCCTGTTTCTCAACTTGAATCTGAAAATCATAAGGAGATTAACTCTTCCTTCCCTGATGAAAAACTGCTCACTGTTTCAGTCAGGCAATCTGCTTGGTTTGCGGATTTTTCCAACTTCTTGGCAGTAGGTGTCATTCCCAAAAATCTGTCTAATAATCAATGAAATAAATTCATTTGTGAGCTTAAATATTATCTGTGGGATGATCCCTTACTGTTTAGGAGGTGTGCTGATGGTATTCTTAGGAGATGTGTACCTGAGGAAGAGATGTTGTCTATTCTTGAAGGTTGTCACTCTTTACCTTGGGGAGGTCACCATGGGGGTGAGAGGACCGCTCAAAAAGTCCTGCAATCTAGTTTCTATTGGCCTACCCTCTTTAAGGATTCTAGGAGTTTTGTGGTTGGGTGTGATAGGTGTCAGAGGCTGGGTAATGTGGGTAGGAAACAGGAGTTACCCTAGAAGGGTATTTTGGAGGTATAAATTTTTGATGTTTGGGGATTAGATTTCATGGGTCCATTTCCTTCATCTAATGGGAATGAGTATATTCTTGTTGCTGTAGATTATGTGTCAAAGTGGGTTGAGGCAGTAGCTCTGCCCTACAATCAAGCAAATAGTGTGATAAAATTTATAAAAAAGAATATCTTTACACGATTTGGAGTACCAAGAGCTTTTATTACTGATAATGGAACACATTTTAATAATTACAATTTTAAAACTTTGATGGAAAAATATGGTTGTGTTCACAAAACTGGTACTCCATATCATCCACAGTCCAGTGGACAAGTAGAAATTTCTAACAGAGAACTAAAACAAATTCTTGAGAAAACTGTGTCAAACTCTAGGAAAGACTGGTCTCTCAAACTGGATGAAGCTTTATGGGCATATAGAACTGCTTTCAAGACCCCAATAGGTATGTCTCCTTAAAGGCTGTTGTTTGGGAAATGCTGCCATCTACCTGTGGAGTTGCAACATAAGTCATATTGGGCAGTTAAGGATCTGAACTTTGAATTTAAGAGTGCTGGTGGGAGGAGATTGCTTGAGTTGAGTGAACTTGATGAGATTAGGAGAGAGAGTTATGATAATTCAAGGATTTAAAAAGAAAGGACTAATTTTTTTCATGATTCTTTCATTCAAACTAAAGAGTTCAAATCTGGACAGAAGGTTCTCCTCTTTAATTCTAGACTTAAACTTTTTCCTGGGAAGTTGAAGTCCAAGTGGTCTGGACCATTTACTGTTGTGAGAGTTCTGAAGAATGGAGCTGTGGAAATAGTTGGTGAAGAGAATAAACCCATGTTGGTTAATGGGCAAAGACTGAAACTCTATTTTGAGGGGAAGCCAATGGGTTTGGATGTTTTCACTGTTCTTGAATGAAGTCTGGCTGGGGACTTTAAACCTAGCGCTGCATGGGAGGCAACCCATGGTTTGTGTTTTGTTAATAAATAAAAAATTCTAATTAAATAAAGTCTAACTGAAGACTTTAAATTCAGTGCTTCATGGGAGTCAACCCATGCTCTTTCTTTGTTTTTACTTTTGTAATGTTCTTATTTTACTTTGAATAAAGTGCTTCTTTGTATGCTTATATATGCTTTGTTTTTGCTGGATAATTGTCCTTGGTCTATATACTATGTGTTTTTAGGAATGCTGCTTCTATCATCTAAGGAGTGGAATTCCCATGGTCATTTTTGGACAAGAGCTTAGTCGGGGAAGTACTTCAACTTGCTGCACTTATTTTTCTACTCCTGTTTTTGTAAATAGAATTCTACTTGCTTAAAATTCTGCTTGTATTATAAGATTCTGCTACATGTTGTGTAACTAATGAATTAAAAATCTTCTTGAGCTTCCATGCTTTAAAAAAAATTGAATTTCACTATTGTGATAAAACCTTTTCACTGCATGAAACTAAGTGTGTGGGGGGGGGGGAAGTACATGCTGCTGGTCATTTGAATCTTCTTGTTTCGTTGAGGTGTTGAGCATGAACTTTGTCTTCTATATTGAACATATTATTGAACTTTTTGTTTAAAATTCTTACACCCAGTTTATTGTGCACCCACACATTATATACTTCTTTTGTGCTTTAATGAAAATCTTTGTCACTGGACTAAATGTTAAAGCATGTGTGTGTCTAAAATGAACCTGCTTTTATTTAACTATTGTGGAAAACACTATTTTTGAAATTCATTGAGACCCTTTATACATGTCATATATCTACTAAATTGAAAATCTGTTTTGAATCATAATTGATTAACTGTTCTTCTCCATATTTAGAAGTCAACTTTGGGGACAAAGTTGGGTCTTAAGTGTGGGGGAGGGGGTCAATTCTTGACTGTGCTAAACTGTGTTTAATTGTAATGCTCATCAATTCCCACAGCTTTTTAAACTTCTTTTCAAAAAAAAAATGGTCAAAAGTTTTCAAAAATTCTTCACAATTTTAGGCTTTACACTACACTCAAATGAGTCTTGCCTTAGGATGGTTCTTGATTGGAAGTTGAGTCTTTCTTTGAGTCTGAAATGAGTGTTGGTGGATAATTGCTGAGTGGAACTATTTAGTGGTTTAATGATTTTTTTAGGAACTTGTTTTGAGAGTCATATGGGAAACAGTTTAGTGGATTTAAGATCATAATTTTAGGTACTGAATGTTTGACTTTTATCCGAGGAGCTTTTTAATTTTTTTTAATTTATAAAAATGATCATTTTTATTGAGTCAATGTAAATGGTTTTTATATAAATCCTTTGTAACTGGAGTAATACTGGGCATCTGGGATCCCACGGTGAATCTCTGAGACCTTAGATGCTGGGTGCGTTTCTGTTTACTATAAGCCCTCTGTACACTCTGAATAAGTGCATTGCACAGTGCTTGTCACAAATTACATGGCTTGTGAAAAATAAATAAAGTGTCTAGGGTCAAAAATGAATTCATTAAGGTGAGGGGAATGATGAACACCAGATGAAGAAGGGGACAACGGGTTTTTATGGGAGTCATTTGGGCTGACTCAATAAAGTGGCTAAAAATTATATATTTTTATGTATTTTCTGGTACCAAGGTGATGAGTCAAAGTACAAAGTTCATTTTATTAAGATTTTAATTCCACATTTTTTTATCCTATTGTCACTCTTGAATTTAGAAATTGAGCTTGAATTGAAGTGAGTCACTAGGCAAAGTCATATATGAAGCAGGACACCTTCATTTATGGATGATTCATGGTTTACTTGAGTTCTCTTTGAGTAGTGGTTCTAAGAGAGACATTATTTGAGGCTACGTTTTCAATAGCCTAAGCACACTTTTTGAGTCCTCTGTTGAAACTTCTCTAAACATAGCTGATTTGTATAATTCACTTTTTTTTTCAAAGATTATAAAACATGGGATTGTTTGAGGACAAACAATGTTTAAGTGTGGGGGAATTTGATGTGGCCTTATTTTTACTCAGTTTGGCACATCTTTTTATTATATTTTATACAATTTATTTAACTATTTTAACACTTTTTAATAAATAAATGCACTTTTGTATTTTTATAAATAAATTTGTCAATTATTCAATTTTTATAACATTTTATTTAATTTTTGAACAATAAATAGTTAATTTATACCTTGTTTATTATTAATGTAATTAATTTTCAATTTGTTTATTTAATCTTTATTTGTTTATTTTATTTAATTTGTCATTGTTAATAATTATTGTGTTTGATAATTAATTTACTTTTAAATTTTTATGTTTATATAATTTAGTCGCGGCTTTCCAGACTACCGGTAGCTAAGCTACCGATAGCAGGGGTCCTTTTTCTCTACCGATAGGTAGGTTACCGGTGCTATTTATCGGTGACCATTGTCACCGATACTCTTTCCTACCGGTAGCTCTTTTATATATCTTATCGGTAGACTTTGATTTCTACCAGTGAGCCCTTCAATTTTATTAACAACGGTGTTCTATTTAAACAATTATTTAATTAACATAATTCTAAATAATTAATTTAGACTTTATTTTATTAATTATTCTTTCAATTAAGTTATGTTAAAATAGGTTAATTTTATTATTTTATGTGTTTAATAACCTGCTAGTCATTTAAGTAAATAATATGTGTTTTTAAATTAATTAAATTGGTTTGCCCTTAATTTTATTAGTTCAATTAGTTAATTAAATAATTAATTAATAGTTTTTAAACATTAATTATATTATTTTATGTATGCAGATTGATTTTTAATTCATTTTGTAGTTTACTGCTACTCTTTGTTCTAACGGTGACCTTTATTTTCTTCGGTAGCCTTTTACCCTCCAGTAATCTGTTAATTTATTAGTATCGGTAACCTTGCTTGTATAGGTGACCTTGTCACCAGTACCTATTCCAAACTCTAATTTCTTTGATTTAAATTTATTTATTAATTTTATTTTATTTTCATCCATTAATTTAAACTAATTTAATTAATTTAATAGTATAGTTTTCTGCTTGAAAGATCTAGGTTAGTTTCTCATATAAAATAATGATCATTTTTAGTGCTAATTAATTAATTAGTTTTATTGTTCTAAACTTTTAAAATAAATTAGTTTCTATGAAATTTAAATTTTTATTTGAATTAACTCTTTTAATTATGTTGTTTAAATTCGTTCTTTAATTTTGTATTATTTAATCTTGCTAATAAATTAATTAGTTATTATTTTAGTATGTTTTTAGTTTTGTTAAAATTTTATTTTTTTTAAATAAATTAGTGGTTTTACCATTTAATTTTTAGTTTAATTAATTCTTTACCTGATTTGACATTGTGGTGGTGTTTTTGCAGCTACCAATAGATGACTTTACCGGTAGCTGCCGATAGCTTCCCGTTATTTCTTTCCTCACTGATTATCGGTGTCCTTTATCCTCACTGATTATTGGTGACGTTTATCCTGCGCGCACCCCTTATTTCCAACCTCACCGATACTGCCTTTGTTTTTTTAAACCCCCAAGTCACTGATCCTCTCCTTCCTTTCAGCTACCGATGCATCGGTAGCTCCTTCTCACCGATACACCCTTTTTCTAATTTTCCTCCTGTCACTTTTTCCTCTGCTACCGATAGCCCTTTTTGTAGCTTTTCGTCCTCACTGATAGACTTACCCTCACCGATACCCAACTCAATCACCTCACCGTTTTTTTACCTCACTGATAATCAGTGACTTTACCCATCCTTCGCCTACATCCTCACTTCACAAACTCTGGGGGCACCCATTTTCCATCTTCTTACCTTCATCCCCAGTAGCAGTAAATCGAAACAACATCACGCATAATCAATCAAAAACAGATGAAAATCGAAATGAAGCAGATGCAACGAAATAAACCACAAAGAAAATCCAGCACCCAAAGGCTCCTGTTCCACTGTCCGCTGGAGTTGAGCTGAGTCGGGAGAGGCGTCAAAGCTGCCACCCCACTGCCTTGCTCAGACCAGAGGGTAGCCGCACCTTTTTATGTCCACCACGCCACTCGCTAGAGGAGTCGAGATGCTGCTGCTCAAGTGGAAGAGGGCCGCCACGGGTCTATTGAGTTTGAAAGGAGGGAAGCCGTGGTTCTGCTGCGCTGAAGGGGGGTCACGCCGCTACTTTATTAGCAGATTCCTAGGTGCCGCCTTGAGCAGGAGATCCGCACTACCTGCACAGGCTGCCGCTGAGCAGAGGAAAATAAAGTCGTGCTGCTGCATCATTTGGGAAGCCGCCTCACCTGTTCGAGCAGAGGAGGAGAGCGAGCCGCTACCACCGTGAGCAGGAGGAGACTACTGCTGCCCTGTTTGCAGTTCCGGAAAAATCCAGAAACCCTCCCCCTACCCTGTGCGCCGAAAATTTGGGGAGGAAGAGACAACACAAAAAAATAAAATAAAAAAATAATAGATAAGTATAATAATAAAATTAAAGTAAAAGTTAAAGAAGAAAAAAAGACAAAAGGTAAAGTTAAAAGTAAGGTTAACTTTACATAAACGTTAACTCACTTAGTCAAATTAATATAAAATAATAAACTTAAAACAATTAAAATTATAATATATAGATAAATCATTCACTAAAATATAAAACTTAATTAATAATAAATGTTTTTAATAAATTAATTTACTTTTAATTGTATGAATTAATTAATAATAATTACAAATAAATTATTAAACATTCTTATAGATTAAAAATACTTAAAAATTAAGTAGTAATTTTAATTACCAAATTAAAAATTAACTAATTAATAAATTAATCTAACAATTTAATTTCTTAAATAGTAACAATTAAATTATTAATACAATCTAAATTATTAAATTTCTAAATACTTATTTATTTATGATGTTAAATTTTAATGATTAACTTTTAAAAGTAGTTTTTAGTATTTATATTTATTAACTAACTCAATGGAATTTAATGAAAATGCTATATATAAATAATAAATATCAATTAAGATATTTAATGATTATCTTTAGTTAATTATTAATGAGTAATATAACTGTAAATTTAAAAATAATAATAATAATAACTTTTTTATTTTTCGTTATTTGTGTTCTCGTTTATTTTGGTTTCTTTTCTAACTTGCAGGTTCATTCAATTTCTCAAAACCCGTCCAGTTTCAAGAAACCAACTCAGCGAGAGTTAGTTAGGAGGGCAAAGATTGCGCGACGTGCCGGTCGCGAAAAAATGAACATTTTGCGGTGCGTGGGTAAAGAACTTTTGAAGTCGACGGATATTGAGAGGTGACGTGTAGTGGATTACAGAGAGTACTTAAGTAGAACAAGCAACGTTTTTTTTGGGGGGGACATTCATTGACGGAGGCATTCATACATTTACCTGGAGAGACGATCGAGAGCAGCAGGGACGATGCTAAGCAGTGCAGTCCAGGAACTCAAGAGCAGAGCATTTTAGGGAGTTCCTTCTCCCTCAAGATTTAAACTTTTGTACTCTGTTTCTGTAATGTTTTCTATTACTATTGTAATAATGAATAGTATAGTTAGATAAGTCTTTTAGTTCGGGGAGAGTTCTAGCTCTACTAGAATCTTTTTCATCCTTCTCATTAACCAATTCTTCTGTGATTAGAATTGATCGGCGAGATCAAATCTAATTTCATTTATCTTCTTGTACCACAAGCACGAAAATATTCTAGACTCTTTAATCATTCGGAGAGTTTGGTTATAGAGTTATCTTTTTAGTAAACAAATCATAATGAAAACTTCAGTACTTACGGCGAGTTTGTACTATTGTTCATCTTAAGACATCTTTCTGGAATTGTACTTCTCGGAGTGGTGAACTCTAGTTGTACAATTTCTACGACTTAACTCCTGGCGAGGGAATTAAGTCGTCTCTTTAATCCAGTGGTATGGAGCAGTACTTTGCATGAAAAGGAGAATCAATTCAAGCCAGTAGACTAGAATGAACCCTAATATTCTTTACTATTGTCTTTTATCATCATTTTATATCTGTTGTTGCACCTTACTCCCAGCTGTACTTTGTTTTAGTATTGTTCAAACAATTTTACTATAAAATTGTAGTTTCACCGTACATAAAACCATAAGGAAATCAAAAGATATAAAAATCTAAAAAGTGAAAATTAGAAAAGAAAAAACACTCCGCTGCTGACAACAGTGGAGCTTTCCAAGTTTTTTAGTTAGTAGTGGCCAATTTTACCTTCCCTGTGGGTTCGACCCTGCTTGCCACATATACAGTAGTTAGTAGGAATATAAATTTTAAACTTTGACTGACTTCAACGACGAGCTAGGTCAAACAACACTTTGTTTTTCAGACAAAAACCAGAGAAGGACTCAGAAGCTTTTCTGACCAATAAAATGAGTCCAGAGCTGCATAGCCAATCACTAAAGATTTTCTAAACTCATTAACACTTACTCTAGTGATTCTTTCATTTACAATTTGAGCAATGTGTGTACCCTGTTTATTCTACACACACTGTCTCCTGGGATAAGTTGGAGGATTCTTAAATCTTCATTCAAACTCTATAACTACTTTGTATCCCACTGTGGATATTGGTAGAGGTTGAGTAAGACCTAGACAGCTGTGAGCTGTTGTTTGTTTTCCCATGTAGAACTGTGGTAGAGGTCTTTGAACCTGGATAGTCTTTGCACTATTTTTTACCCCGATCTAGGGTGTTGATCAATTTATATAAATTGTTTGAGAGGAATAAGTCTCGTCTTGAGACTGAACCTCTTGGTTACATCTGCTGTTCATTTTAGTTTAAGTCATAAGTATACTATGTATTTCTTATTCCGCTGCTAGTTACTTTGAAATAAAAAACTATTTTAAAGTTACTTTGATATTTAAATTAGCAAGTGTTTATAATTATTGTAAACCAGTAAGTTAGTTTCAAAAGTTAATTTAATCTTTAGATTAAATTAACTGAGACCTAATCAATCTTTGAGAAACTAATTGAACATATACACTCTGTATAAATTCACTACAATTTAACTTTGTTTTTAAATTGGCGGATTTTAAGAGAAATATTTTTAACAGAAATTTTAATTGGAACTCAATTCACCCCCCCTCTTGCATATCCACTCCGACCAAAATTTTGTATCAAAGGTTTTTATTAATACAAGTTTTCAAAACATTCTGTTTTTCAACTATGATTTTAGTTATATTTTAAAGATCTTAAATTTCTGTTAGTTCTAAATTTTATCTCTTTAAAGTTATTTTCTAAACTCTAGTACTCTAGTTATAGATAATAGACTAGAAGGTGCTTCCACCAACATGCCACCTTTTTTTAATGGCATAAATTATGCCCAGTGGAAACTGAAAAAGAAAATTCATTTAGAAAGTATGAGATTTTATATCTGGACTGCTATAGAAACTGAATATAAGATTCCAGAAACTATTATAACTATATGGGATGAAGCTACTAAGAAATATTACAATAATAATTATAAAGCTATGAATGCCCTGTATTGTGCTTTAGGAGATGAATAGTTTAATAGAATTCCTACTTGTAAAACTGATTATGAAATCAAGGACACTATGGCTATTTCCCATGAAGGAACAAACAATGTTAAAGAAAAGAGATTGAATATATATACTATTTAATATGAAAATTTTAAAATGAAATATGATGAACCTATCTCTGACATGTATCTCAGGTTCAATGAGATTGTCAAAACTATGAGCTCTCTTGGAAAGGCTATTCCAGCAAAGGATCAAATTATGAGGATATTAAGATGTTTACCAGAAAGATGGAGAGGCACATCTGTTTCCATTAGAGAATCGTGTGACATCAGCTCACTCCCTGTTAAAGAATTAATAGGTATGCTTATGATGTATGAGGAAGAACTTAAAGTGAACAAAGAAGAAGATGATGAAACCAAGAGAAAATTAGTGGCTTTTAAGTCTACTTCTTCAAAGAGAAAAGACAAGGAGAAAATTCATGTACCTACTGAAAGTTCAAGAAGTGAAAGTTTAGACTCTGATAGTGATGCAGAAATGGATCAAATAGCCAGGAGATTTAAGAAGTTTTATAGGAGGAAGAAATTCTTCAGAAAATCAAACTACAAAGGTAAGTATGAAAATAAAGGTAAGTGGAAGAAGGATTGGATGAAATCTGACAAGGAAGATGATATAGTCTGCTATGAATGAAAGAGGAAAGGATACATCAAGGCTGACTATCCAAAATTAAAATTCAAAAAGAAATATTATTATAAGGACAATAAGTATAAGAAAGCTATGAAAGCTACTTGGAGTGCTTCGGAAGAAAACACAAGTGAATATGATGTTTCTGATTCTGAAAAGAATAGTTCCAACATGTGTTTCATGACCAACACATCTGAGGTAACCTTAGATACTCCTATTTTAAATTCCTATTATTCTGGAGATGACGCAGAATCGGAATCTGATTCTGAAGACATGTCTAAGGTTGAACTGTTTGAATACTGTAACATGCTAGAAGAAACATCTAATGAACTTAAGGACAAATATAAGTCACTAAAGAAATAGCATGCTCTCACTTCCAATGTTAAATCTTCCCTTGATATAGAAATAGAAAATAATGCTCAACTATTGAAGGAAAATACTGAATTGAAAATGTCTAATGAGAAACTTATAAAGGACATAGAAAATTTCACAAATGGAAAAGACACTCTTACTCAAATGTTAGGTAAAAAAGTGGCACCAAAGTACACTACTGGTTTGGGATACCAATATATACAGATACATTTTACCAAAAATAGATTTATTCCTAAATCTGGACAAAATTCTGCTTATTCAAGCTCTGAAAATTCGTATGCTTCAACTTGTTATTCATATGGTTATAGATAAAATAAAGTTTATCTTTCAAAATCTATTGATTCGGTAAATTATATGAGACCCATAAGACAAATCTGGGTACCTAAATCTTTGATTTTTAACCTTGCTGGACCCAAGAAGATCTGGGTACCAAATTCATTTTCTCTTTAAACCTGTTTTATAGGAAACATGTTTGAAGAGTTCTCACAAAAAGGTATGGTACATGGATAGTTGATGTTCAAGGCACATTTCTGAAGATTACTCATGTTTTAAAATCTTAATAATGGTTGATGGAGGCTATGTCACCTTTGGTGATAATTCTAAAGGAAAAATCATTGGCCTTGGACATATTGGTAACATTAATTCAGTTTTAATTTCTAAAGTTTTATTTTTTGATGGACTTAAATATAATCTGTTGAGTATTTCTCAGTTATGTTATGATGGATTTAATGTTATGTTTGAAAATTATTCTTGTAATGTTTTTAATTCTAAGAATGTTTTAGTATTTTCTGCCTTTAGAAATGAAAATGTTTATGCTATTGATCTGAATTATTTAGCTAAAAAAATGTTACTTGTTTAAATACTTTTCATAAAGAATATTGGATTTGGCACAGAAGATTAGGACACTGCAAAATCCATTCACTTAGAAAACTGACTAGGAAGAACTTAGTTGGAGACCTACCTAAACTTGAATTCCCATCAGACAAAGTTTGTAATCCCTGTCAAAAGGGAAAGCAACATAATGTTTCTTTTAAATCAAAGAAAGAAGTTTCAACTTCTCAAAATATCAAGTCGGTTCACATGGAATTGTTTGGACCTTCTAGAGTTTCTAGTTTAAATGGGAATCACTATTTCAATGTCTTAGTATATGACTTTTCTAGATATACTTGGGTATACTTATTAGCTCACAAAAGTGAAGCTTGTTCTTACTTTGTTAAATACTCCAAGTCTGTAGAAAACCTTAGTGGACTTAATATTAAGACCCTAAGAAGTGATCATGGCCGCGAGTTTGAAAATCAAGAGTTTGAATCTTATTTCTCACACAATGTCTATAGTCATAACCTTTCTACCCCTATGACACCTCAGCATAATGGTGTAGTAGAAAGAAGAAACAGAACCCTTCAAGAAATTTCAAGAACCATGCTTAATGAGTATGACCTGCCTATTTATTTTTGGGCTGAAGTTGTGAATACAACTTTATATATTATTAATAGAGTCTTGATTAGACATGTTCTCAAGAAGACCCCATATGAACTATGTAATAATAGAAAACCCAAAGTTAGTTACTTTAGAGTCTTTGGCTGCAAAGTTTTTATCCTCAATACAAAGGATAATATGGACAAGTTTACTTCTAAAATTGATGAAGGAATTTTTCTTGGTTATTCTTTAACTAGAAAAGCCTCTAGAGTCTTTAACAAAAGAACCAAATGTGTGGAATAATCTATTCAAATCATGTTTGATGAAACTGATCCACATGAGCCTAAAATCTATCATGAAAATCTTGAAGAATAATTGACTATTCTGGACCTTAATGATAAAACTAAAGAACCTACTGTAAAAATATCCAGTTCTGGACATACTCCAGAATTTGCTTCTATAGAACCTGAACCTATAGATGAATCTGAAATTTCTAGTCCTACATTTACTAGATCAACTATGATTCTAAGGAATTATACATTGGATGTTGTTGTTGATAATATTGATAGAGGGAAACTGACTAAAGCTTCTCTAAGAAACCAGGTTGAACATCAAGCCTTTCTTTCACATCTAGAACCTAAAAATTTTAATGATGAAATCAATGATGAATTTTGGATAATGGCTATGGAAGAAGAGTTAAATAAATCTGAAAGAAAAAAATTCTGGGAATTAGTTGACAGACCCAAGGACACTTTGACAATAGGCACTAAATGGGGTTTTAGAAACAAAGATGATGAATCTAGAAATATAGTTAAAAATAAATATAGGTTAGTCTCACAAGGATATATTCAAGAGGAAGTAATAGAATATGAGGAAACCTTTGACCCTATATCCAGATTAGAATGTATCAGGATCTTACTTGCCTATGCTGCTCATCTGAATTTCAAGTTATATCAAATGAATGTCAAAAGTGATTTTCTAAATGGTTTTATAATTGAAGATGTTTTTGATGAAAAACCACTTGGATTTACTAATCCTCATTTACCAAATCAAGATTTTAAACCTTATAAAGCTTTATATGGTTTAAAACAAGCTCCAAGAGTTTGGTATGATAGACTTAGTAATTTTCTTATTTCAAAAAGTTTTACTAAAGGGATTGTTGATCCAACTCTTTTTATTAAAATAATTTCTAAATATGTTTTGATAGTACAAATCTATGTTGATGATATTATTTTTGGATCTTCTAAAAATTCCTTATTTACTAATTTTTCAAAGAGTATGCAAAATGAATTTGAAATGAGCTAAATGGAAGAACTCAAATATTTTCTTGGATTTCAAATTTTTCAAAATGAAAATGGTATTATCTTGAATCAAAGTAAATATCCAAAGGATCTTTTAAAACGTTTTGGTTTGGATAGTATAAAAAAAAGTGATACTCTTATGAGTACAGTTTGTAAATTGGATGCAGATGAAACTAAGAAACTAGTGGATCAAACCAATTATAGAGGTATGATTGGAAGCTTACTTTACCTTACTACTAGTCGACCAGATATTATGTTTAGTGTGTGTATGTGTGAAATATTTAAAGTTAATACAAAAGAATCTCATTTACATGCTGTTAAAATAACTTTTAAGTACCTTAAACATACTGTAAATTTAGGTTTGTTTTACCGAAAAGGACAATCTTTTGAGCTAATGAGTTATTCAGATGCTGACTTTGCTGGTTGCAAGTTGGATAGAAAAAGCACATCTAGAACATGTCATGTATTGGGAAAATCCTTAGTATTTTGGTGTAGTAAAAAGAATAATTCTGTAGCTTTTTCCACTGCCAAAGCAGAGTATATAGCTGCTGGTAGTTTCTGTGCACAAATTCTATGGATGAAACACACTCTTTTAGACTATGGATATGATTTTAAGCATGTTTCTATCAACTGTGACAACAATAGTGAAATAAACATTTCAAAGAACCCTGTATCTCACTCTAGGACCAAACACATTGATGTAAGGCACCACTTTTTGATAGATCATTACCAAAAGGGTGATATTACTCTTGAATTTATTAGTACTTAACATCAATTAGATGACATTTTCACCAAACGTTTAAGTTTGGATAAGTTAAGTTACATTACACATGATTTAATAATGATTAACCTTGATCGGTAGGTACCTCACCGATGTGAATACCTCACCGGTGTGAATACCTCACCGATTTGAATACCTCACTGATGTTAATACCTAACCAGTTTGAATACCTCATCGATGTAACCTCACTGATGTAATACCTCACCGATGTAACCTCACCGAGGTAACCTCACTGATGGACCTCATTGATAGGAATTATCACCGATAAACCCTACCTATGAGTGCGCTGTTTTAAACTTCTGTTTTCCGCTAGAACCTGAATTGTTTTTACTTTATTTCATTTCATTTATTTATTTTATGATTCTTAAATGATAAAAACAATGTCCTAGTAACTTCTCAATCCACCGAGCCTCAAACCCTTTACCCTCAAACCTTAGATCCCAAATCTCTCGAAAAACCCTAAATCCCTTGAACCAGATATGGAAAAAACCAAACTTCCTACCATCAGAGATGACACTGATGAGCCAAATGCAAAGAAGCAGAAGTCCGAGCCAGAAGCAAGTGGTAGTGTTGGTAGAACTAGGTCGGGTAGGCGACCAGTGAACCCTCATTTGTAGAATAGAGTTATTGTGATTAAAAAAGAGCTGTGTGTGGAATGGTTGTTTCTTAGAAAATCATTAGTTCTCGAAGTGATGGAAGATCAAAAGTGGGTAGATTGATTTTCGAACAACAATGTCCCCTACTATCCAAATCTAGTGAAACAATATTATGAGTTTGTAAGCTTTGAGAAATATGAATATGAGAACTGAGTGATTTCTTTTGTGAATGGAAAAGAGATATCTTTTTCATCTGTTGAGTGGTCCAAATGCCTGAAGGATCCACACGAAGGTGTATCTGGATATGTATCAAAAGATATACCACCTACTAGTGATATATTCGATTATGAGACTAGCTTGGAGGAGCTCACCGGTGATGGAAATCAAAGACAAGTGGTAGCTACTGAAATGGATGGAGAGAACAAATTGCTCTTCAAATTTTTTCAGCATGTATTAATACCAAGGAGAGGGGACTTTGTGAATTTAAGATATCAGTATATCTATCTCTTACATCTCTTGAGACATTGTGTAAAAGTGAATCTGTGCAGATTACTGATGATTCAAATGGAAGACATGACCAGGCCAAAATCAAAGACTAATGCCCTATTCTCTTCCAAGTTGATCTCAGTGAGGATCAAAGTGAAAGGGGTAGCTGATTCTAAAAATGAGACAGTGGTAGTATAGAATAATTTTTGTAGCACAAACATAGTTTGCAAATACATGAAGATAAATTGGAACCCATGGAGAGGAGAGTGGGTTAATGACGACAATAAGGTATATGATAAATTCAATCTTGTGGATCATCCTTCAAGACCTAAGGATGTGAGGGATCTAGGTCTAGGACCTGATGAAGAAGAACCCAAGTACAATGATGAGACAAAAGAAGAAGAGACTTCTATGGATGATGGAAGGGATCTAGACTTACCTCCAAGTCCTGCTGCTGAAATTGTATCTTCTAGAAAGGAAACTCTTTTAGAAAAAGAGACACCTGGTGATAAGGAAGACCAACCAATGCCTGATCATGAAGAAGAAATGGAGAATGAATCTGAAGCCTCTTATTCTATCTGCTTAAGTCTGAGTCCATTAAATGGAAGCTCAGTTTTGCCTAGTAAGGATGTAGTAGGAGAAAGGGAAGAAGTTGTACCTAATCCATGGGACCCTCCTGCATTTTCAGAGATAGAATTGATAGTAGAAGATTCTTATGAGGAACAAAGACCCACTGAGAATGTTGTTGCTGTACATGGGAATTCACCCATTGAAGGGGAGCATCAAACCATTTTTGGAAGTGTTTTAGTGGCTGTTGAGATTGAGTACTTGGCATAAGACCCAGGTTATGTGGTTTGTGGATTAGACTATCCTAATTCTGATAATGAGGCATCCCTTAATAGACCAAAGATCATTTATGATGTTGAGACTGAGTTGTTTTCTAAAGATGTGGTCAGAATGCATGACCTAGATAATTTGAAGAAAAATCTTAAGGTCAGTTTTGTGGAAGAGACAAGGAAGATGAAAGTTTCACTGGTTTCATCAATTCAATCGATTATGAATGACTCGGTGGCCAGCATAGCATCTGAAAGAGAACCTATTGTAATTTCTCCTACTGATATGATCACTAGTGATGAACTTGAATCCTTAAAGGACGAGCTGAAAGAATCTTTTAGTGCTTCTATTGGTGATTTGAAGAACTTTTTTGTTGAAGAGATGAGAAATTTAGGTTGTAATATGTCAACCTTTGTGGAAAAAATAGTGGAAGAAGTTAAAACCTACCAAAATCAAGTATCTAGACTAGAACCTAATGTTGAAGCTCTAAAGAAATCTGTTATCTCTTTAGAATCTTACATGAGTTCAAAATCTCAAGCAGACAAGGACTTAGCCTATGTCAAAAGTTTTGTGAGCTAGATGGTATCAGTGTTTGATGGTTTTAAAACCTCTATGAAAGAACATTTTAGCACCCATGATTCCTAAGTGAAAAACCTTATTAGTTGGTTGACCAAAAACATCAAGGAAATAGTAACCTTCTATAATCGTTCTATTGCTTTTACACCTTCAATGGAATTGAATCAGATTTGAGATGTGATGAAGGAGCAACTTGGTTCAGCATCAACCAGTGGCTCTGTGGACTCATCCGACCTGAGAAAAGTTATGATTTCTACTAGATATTCAACTAGAGAAATAATGAGGATAGTCCAAGACTATACGAGAGAAGCTTCTGTCTCTCAGAATGAAGTGAAAGACAAGGTTGACTCTTATTTCCAAAAGGTTTACACCAAGAATCAACTCAACAATCACTTCAAAATTCTGTTGGAAAACCTGAAGTTACCTCCTGTTAATCAAGCCTTCAGAGAGAAAGTCAGCAAACTAAGGGAATTGACTCCAGCCTTGGACAAATTCATAGAGAACAAGGATGATTTCATATCTTCTATGGAGAGAGGAGGAGGAATAATTATGGATTTGAAAAATCTTTTATTGCCTTTCCTTCATGTCGATGCTAGGCCAGTGATTGTACCTCCAGCTTTACCTACCTCTACCTCTACTGCTTCTCCTGTTAAGATTACTCTAGAACAAGCCATTCGAATCCTTACACCTATAATCACTCAAATAACTCCTCAATAAAGGCCAGGAACAGTTTCAATAGATCAGCCCGCTGTGATCATTTTTAGAATTCCGAATCCTTCACCTGCATCCACACAGTCTGAATCCTCTTCTGATCTAATGTGTAAATCAGACATTGAGGATGTGGACTGAATAAGTGGCTATTATGTTTGATAGGAATACCTTGTATTTTATTTTCTTTCTATGTACCTTTTTTCCACATATAATACAATTGGCTTTATTTTCTTTCTCATATTGTTCCTCTTCTCTTTGTTGTTTCCCACTTTTTGATTATAACAAAGGGGGGGGGGAAATATTATCAAAGTATCAAAGAGGGAGAAATATTCTCAAAGGGGGAGAAGTAAAATCTAAGGAAGAGCTACCATTCTTTTCCCCTCTGATATCATTGAATTTAATTCTACCTCTGATACATTATGTTATATGATATATTGTTTTCTCTCAGACAATTGAATTTAATGATATATCCTCCGATACAACTACTCACTATTTTAAAACTATAATATCATAAGTTGTGATTATCAAAAAATGGGGAGATTGTTGACCTCACCTGTTTTGATAATCCCAACTATGCTTTCACATACTTTTATAATCCCAATTAATGTTTATCTATATTATAATTCACTTAATCTATGGAATTCTATCTGATAATAATATTAAAATAATCCTCAAAATATGTTAATAAATTTTTATATTTGTTTATATAAGTTTTGAAGTAATTCTAACCCAATCAAATATGCTTTGCATAAAAAAGATAAGTGTTAGTCACTGATTTGCATATAGCTACTGATACAGAGTTACCAGTACTTAGTATACCGATAGACTTAGTCTACCGATATGTACAATTCCACCGGTAAGCATAGAACAAGGTCACCGATACAGATAGCTACCTATAGACCAAGTCTTCCGATAGTACATAATGGAGCTACTGATATGCATAAGTCTACCGATACACATAATCACTAGAAATAAGTGAGATACCAATACAGACAGTCACTGATACATAGAGCTACCGATAGTCCAAGAGCTACCGATATACATAGTCACCGATAGAGAATGAAGCTACTGATACAATGCATAGATACTGATAGGTCAAGAGCTACCGATAGAATGAAGTCACTGGTATATAAAGCTACCGATACCAAAAGTTACCGATACAGAGAGTAAGAGATAATGATATAAAGAGCTACTGATACAAGTTCAAAGAGCTACCGATAGAAGGTCAATGCTACACAAAGTTCACCGTACACATCTACCAACAAAAGGATACTAATGATTGACCAACCAGTCAAACTCTATACTCTCAATACTATTTATTTATTAAGCTAACGGTTACATTTGATGTTTTTAATGCAGTTAATGTTATTTAATGATATCTATTGGCTTGTCAGGGAACCGTACCTAGTACCCATGCAAAAGGTAATAATTCCCATTTTCCAGAGCTGAAATCTATAAAAGTAAAGATAAATATCTAGAAAAAAGTAGTGAGAATAAAAAAGCTAAGAAGGCATACGAAGGGTGAAAAAGACAAGGGATCAACATCATGGAAACTTGGTGCATTCACACAAGGCTACATCCATACCTATAGAACACTGGACATACACGAAGAAATTCATTTCTAGAGGAGAACACAAGCTGCATCTTTGTCAAGTAGTGAAGAACTACATGGAGCTGCCTGTACACTCAAACTGATAAGCTGAACTTGAAAACCAAGGAAGAAAACGACACTCTGTTTTTCTGAAAAAAACCAGAGGACTCATAAGATTTTATGACCAATCAAACGAGTCTAAAGATGCACTTCCAATCACTAAATATTTTCTAAAATCATCCACACTTAATGTAGTGATTCTTTCATTTACATTTTGAGCAGTGTGTGTACCCTGTTTATTTTACACACACACTGTCTCCTGAGCTAAACTGGAGGATTCTTAAATCCTCATTCAAACTCTATAACTCCCTTGTATCCCACTATGGATAGTGGTAGAGGTCGAGTAAGACCTGGAAAAATATGAGCTGTTGTTTGTTTTTCCCATGTAGAACTGTGGTAGAGGTCTTTGAACCTGGACAGTCTTTGCACTGTTGTTTACCCCAATCCAGGGTGTGGATCAATTTATATAAATTATTTGAGAGGACTAAGTCTCATCTTGAGACCGAACCTATTGGTTACATATTCTATGCATTTTAGTTTAATTCATAAGTATACTATATATTTCATATTCCTCTTCTAGTTACTTTGAAATACAAAGCTATTTTAAAGTTACTTTGATAGTCAAATTAGCAAGTGTTTATACTTATTGTAAACCAGTAAGTTAGTTTAAAAAGTTAATTTAATATTCAGATTAAATTCACTGAGACGTAATCAATCATTGAGAAACTAATTGAGAAATTTACACTCTGTATAAATTCCCTACAGTATAACTTTGTTTTTAAATTGGGGGATTTTAAGAGAAATATTTTTAACTGAAATTTTAATTGGAACTCAATTCACCCCCCTCTTGAGTATCCACTCCGACCAACACACTACATTCAATTTTATTGTGTTTTTATTATGGTTATGACTCTTGAATGATTTACTTTTTTGGTTCACATATAAATGTAAATATTATGATATAATTTACTAGAAAACAATTCTACAGCCCCTAATGGATTTGGTAACATTTTCAACTCATGAAATAGCATGTATGGTGCACGAGTGGTAAACCAAACACATTATATTATGTTTTTATAGTAGTGAGCCTTAAATTACGATTATGATGTCATGTTTTGTGTTTTTTCCATGTTATTAGGATTAGATGATCCTATGATATATAGTTCTTTATGTAATGATCCAATGTGATTATTATCTTTTATGATATCATGCTATGCCTCTTAACACTTATATTATATTTCCTTATTATGTTTGTGACCTTAATAAGATTTATATCTCATACATTTCATTATGTATGCCCCCAAGGTATCATTTTTAATAATTAAATAATAAATGGACTTAGGATCACCTTATAAAGATCAAAATATTGTTGAGGTAGTTTATTTATATGTTGTTGTATTGTGTATCAAGTCTCCCTAAAACACTACACGATTATATTTCTAGGTTTTGTTTAATAGAATGTTATGTTAAAAATTATTTAATATTATGTAAATGAGACTCAAGAAACAATAAATTTATTCATAAAATATTTAGTAAATTGATATTTTATTCATCATGTTTTTTCATATCACCCTTAACCAACCCAAACCATGATGTTTAGTTCACCTTTGTAATGACTAAATATTTTTAAAGAGAAAAATCATCTTAGATAGAATATATTATATAAAACATCAAGAATAAAATAGAACATAACAACCTGAGATGTTATGATATATATATACGGAAATATTTTCAATTTCAACACCAAAATTTAACAAAACACAATACTCAATTAAAATATTATTATTTAAACATGACCATTATAACCCAAAAATTATGTTAGAGGGTATGAATAGTAATATATATATATATATATATATATATTATGGAAATTATATAGTTTATAAATTTATAAAATAAATTCAATGGATATCTACTAATTATAAATAAAATAAAAGTAATTTTAATGAAAAAGAAATGTATTCTTAAAAAATGTATTTTTATTAAAGATATTTTTTGTCTCACATTACACACATAAATTAAAATTAATTTTCACCACTTTTAGAAAAAATTATTATCATAAAATAATCTTAATTATTGAAATTTAAATTTCAAAATTAAATTTGGATCAATTATTGAGAATTTTCTCAAAAGATTATTTTTTCGATGAATAGTAAAAATACTTATTTCAATTTAAAACTATCTTTTTTTAAATTGTTTAAAAAGATAAATTTCATTTTAAATTGTTTTTTATTAATTTTAGTTAAATTATATTAAAATTTAACGAATTTATTAAATTGGATTCAATTTTATATTAATTTTTTATATAAAAACTTTTAAAATTTTGAATGTTTGTATTTAATTTTTTTTCGACATTTATGCAGGTTTAATTTTAAATTGAATTTTGAAACTTATATAAATTGAATTTACAAGAATGAATTACATATTTTGAATAATCATAATTTATATTATATAATAATGTCAACTTAATTTTTTTACCATAATGAATAGTGAAAACAATAAAAATTAATTACCATGGTTAAAGTAAAAATGGGTTTATCTGGGGGTTAAACTACAAATAAAAGAGTTAAAATGATGTAATAATTTTCAAAAACCCATTTTATGTCCATATTTAGAACTTATAACCTCATAGGTTTGATAATGATCCATTTTGTAGGTTTTTGGCATGGGAAAAACGTGTTTATAACTTTACCTTTCCAAATAATATATGTGTGTCCTCTCCCTCACTTATAAAAAGAACCCCCCTCTACTCCCATATTAAAAATTCCAAAAATATTGGTTTTGGACAATAATTTCAACAACCCAAACCCCAGTAGCCTTGATTCGATGGTTGTTTTATTATAATGGAAAATATACAAGAGATCTAATCACTAATGATTGATTAGTTTAATAGTATTGAAGAAGATAGATACATACACGGTTCCCTTATTACATTGGTAATTAAACATAGTACATAACAAAATAAAATAAACTACTTCTTGTCAGTTATTCAAGATTTTATCTTCAGAACACGGGGAAGGAAAACAAATAAAAGGGTGAGCTAGAATGCTTAGTAAGGGTTAGGTTCAACAGAAGATAACTGTAATCAATTAGTATGATCAATATAGAAATATAAATAACTGAAAAAAACATGACAATAAATAAAATGAGAATGAAAATGCATCCATAGGGTTTTTCATAGTGAAAATCCTCTAGGTAATAATGACATGTTAATGAATGAAGGAAATGCTGAATTGTTGTACATCATGTATCTAGAACATGAACCATAATACCGTTAATATGGTTTAATTTTGCTGGTATAAACCCATATCATTATTTTTGGAAAAAAATATGAATGATTTTTCTCCAACTATTTTTGTCTCATGAGACTGTCGATGCATCGAGGGGATATCTATAACCGGGCCCCACCCATAGGGATTGCTTTAACTGGTCCCAAACTCATAGATATTTCTTTAAAATATCCCCAAACCATATCATAATAGTCCAAATTATTCATCATGTATCAAATAATTAATAATATGACTTAACATCAAATGTTAATATTAAATAAAAAATACAAATTTATCAATATTTCCTTAGTTAATCAAATAACTATCAAGAGTAATATGGTGTGTGGTATCAAGATAGTACATCACCGGTCAAAGTAACCATAAACCATTAAATAAAATATGGTATATGTTAGGATATGATATCAAGCATAATATTAAATAGAGTGTGTTAAATAGATTAAAATATTCTAATATAATCATTGCGAAATTCTTTAGAGAAATACACTAATTGCTTTGGAAAGAAGAGTTATTTTGGAAAATAATTTGTATCTACATAAGATCAGATTGTAAAAATTTATACACAATAAAAGAGAAGTTAAATAAAATAAAATTATGTTTGAGTTATAAATTATGTCCAAATTAAGTGAAAACATGTAAAAAGTGTTTTCAATAAACTTTAGGAAAATAGCCTCTTTAGTGCAGTTTAAGGGAAAATATTAACGAGTCTTTAAAACAGACAGAGGAATAATTTTTCACATAAAACCAAAAATTAAATAAGATAGTTTTTAATGATAAAAATTTTATTTTATAAAAATATTGGTGGTTCAAAACATATTATGGAGTGTACTTAAAAAAGGGCATGAAATTTGAAAGTTCCCTTAAACTGGGCTTGTTTGTTAGGAGGAATGGAAAAGGGAACATTTTAAAACATGTATTTTTCCATAAGATAAAGATAAAATAATAAAGATAAATTATTTTTGAACTTAAAAATATTATTAAAAATAATAAATAATTACATTGGGGGTAGAGAGAGATAAATGTAACTCGAATGAAAAATAAAGGTTTGGGGAGAAACCCTTATCACTTTGTAATCAACTAAATAATATGCATCATAAAATTAATATTCATAAAATGAAACATTTAACACCATTAAGTTAAATAGATTCTGGATATGATACATAAATTCTAATTATACATACAACACACACAAGAAATAGTAGTGAATATGACGTATATCATAGAAATAAAAGTGAGATGAGAAAACCCTTACCTTATGTGTGAATGTGTTCTGCACTTGATCTTAATGTCATGGATAATCAAATTAAATCATAAATCAATTAATTGATAAACTTTTTTACATGTATTTGATTTATTATAATTTTATTAAGTTCATTTATATCTTTTTTAGTGAGTCATAAGATACAATTTTATCATTCAAGAGCGTTCGTTTCTTTGGGTTTCATGATTGATTTTCTTGTATACATGTATAAAAATGATATAAAATGAAAATAGTTATACAAAATTGGAATTCTCTGTTATTTATGAACTTAAATAATATCAAATTTATATATATTGTACTCATTTATATGTTATTATGATGAATCATTATATAAAAAGTTTTTGATAATAGTTTTGATTATTTTGGCATTTTTTTCGATCATTATGAACTGGTTTTGTTTTATTAATTAATATTATGTATATATACTAGTTTGAAAACTTTAAATAAGCTTAAATACATATATTATAATATTTTTTAACCATAAAAATTGTTTTATGACCATAATTGAAGGATTTAATGGAAATTGAAAACATCCCGAATGATCATTGTCCTTGAATGCAATAAATTAACACATCCCGGACGATGTTTTCATTTTTAGAACAAAAGGGGAGGGGAAGATAATTGGTTATTGATTATTACATTAACATAATAAAATTATAGTCTATATAAGATAATGGAGTTATCATTCCACTTGTATAAGGGTATGTGATTAGAGAATAATAAAAGAAAAGAAATTGAAAAGAAATTAAAATAAAATGAAGGTTGTTTTTACCTCTTGAATTCTTCTCCTGGAGAACTTTACTAAGGCACTTGGGTTTGGTATCTGGGTGACTCAAAAGGATCCTAGATGTCAGTAAGATAATTTTTGAGAACATAATAAAATTATATTCTATATAATACAATGGAGTTATCATGCCACTTGTATAAGGGTATGTGAGTAGAGAATAAGAAAAGAAATGAAATTGAAAAGAAATTAAAATAAAATGAGGGTTGTTTTTACCTCTTGAATTCTTCTCATGGAGAAAATTACTAAGGAACTTGGGTTTGGTATCTGGGTGACTCAAAAAGATCCTAGATGTGGGTAAGATACTTTTGGAGAGTATTTGGCATTAATTGGACAATATTAAAGGCTTAATATGTTTGAGGAGAAGGGGTGGTATTTATAGTAGAGGATAAGAGCATTTTTTGATTAATTTATTCATTTGATTATTATACTGTATCAAGACTACCAATAACTAGGATTATTGTGACTAAATATAGTAAATATTTCAGTGAGTTCAAACCAATGGTTTCTTATGTCATTCATGACTCAAAAAATAGTGTATTTAACTTATAATATATTTATACCATAAATTATCGTATTTTAATATTCACAAAAAATTAATGTATTTTAGAAAATCACAAAACATCACCCTAAACTTTATTAGATGCGTAGAATTAAAAAAATGGACTATATTTTATGAAAATAAATTTCTAGATAAGATAAATTTATTTTTTAATTAAAATCATATTTTACTATAAAAATACTCATTTAAAAATTATTACTATTTTTATGAAACTTTTGAAAATTAATTTAGGTTTTTATAAAATTATATTTTAATTATAAGATAAAATAATATTAATTGATAAATCAATTTTGTGAAAATAATTTTTTTTAAATTATTTTATTAATTATAGAATGCTAAATAAACATTTACGCTTTACCAAAATATCAATACTTAATTTATCATTTCTAAAACATTCATTCAATTATTCCATAATATAAATATATTATATATTCATTTATAGGGTACTAGAATTATATTTACTCTCTTATTGGTGAGGAGAAAAATCAAATCATAAATATAAAATTAATATAATGAAATGAAAATTTTATAAAAATTGGGATTTTCACTATTCACTGGAAAATAAATATTTTAAAAAAAATAAGAAAATTACACCATAAGATAATTTTGAAATTTAAATTTTAAAAATGAAGTTAATTTTGATCAAAATTATTTATAAAAATGTCAAAATTTAGTCTCAAAACAAGTGATCCATTAAAATGTGGTACAACTTCCTTTAGAATGTCTTTTATGCGTAAAATTTGATTCATTCATATATTATGCATAGAAAATAATTTATATGCATGTATAATAATTTTATGAAATATATAATATATAAATTTCACAATTTGGTTAATACTATTCATTCCCTCTAATTTAATGTCTAGGTTATAACAATCAATTTAAAATAATGATATTTAATTGTATATCATTGTTTGTTTAAGATTGGTGTTGTGTGAAACCTAAGATGCCAAAGAAATTTAATTTAAAAAGACACATTACATAAAATATTATGGTTTAATATTCTCCCCTCCTTAAATAAATTACTTCCTTAGAATTTGAAATTGTAATTCTAAAATCAAAGGTTGATACATAAAAATTCCACTATGGGAAACCCACATAAAAACAGAGTTAATAAAAAAAATCCTCTTAATAAGAGGGAAAGATAAATGTATTGGTCACCCCAAAAATAGGAATTAGAATAAGATAAAACTACTGTTAAATGAAAATGTGGACATAAAATAATAATCTAACAATCCAAACCTGATTAAGATTTATAGAGAACATGGTCTATAGAAAGCTGACCAATAAAAAACCGTAAATCATGTGTTTGATTAAAGACCATTGATTTCTCAGAAAGAAAAGTACATGGATAATGTTTTTGTTCCAAAATATCTTCCCTATATTTGAGATATTCATTTAATATCCAAATAATCACTAGATAAAGTAAATTAACTTGACTAATTTCTATTTCATAAGAATAATCACATCCTTTGGTTATGCTTTAATATATTTTCACATCATCTCTAACACATGAAAATGAATGTTCAAGATGATTTTTTACATATGAAGCACTTTTAACGAATCATATAGCCATTAATTCATTTATTAAACCTTTAAATATTTACTAAACCAAGATATTTATCACATATTATCAATTAACAATAATTTTCAATGTTTAACTTGATGCATTCCACTAATAGTTAATCATAAAACTCATCTAAAACATGTGTGTCCACATTCAATGACCAAAATATTTAAAAGTAAGGTCACTAAATTTAGAAAATAAACTTATCATAACATTTCCCAAAATAATGTAGATCTTATTGTCACATATTGAATTCCATAATATCCTTTAAAACATTATGAAAATATTGATTCTTCCAAGATTGAAATTTTAGGTTGTCAAATACATTCCTTAAATCCAAAAATGTAATAAACCTTGGAAAGATAGCATAAACTATCAAATCACTAAAAAATTTCTTGTTCACCAATACTTTCCTGTAAAAATAACTTTATCATTATTATATTTGAATAAGGAACCTAATAAGGGTTATATTTCCCCCAACCATGTATTTTACCAAATTTTCCACTTGCTAGTGAATCATTTTTTTAGTACCATTAAACATATGATTTCAAATCCTTAATGAATAATTAATTCAATACAATCCTTATATATTTCATTATTATTATAACAAGAATATCATAACATAATTCTTGAATAAAAAAAACAAAAATATATTAATCATTTATATTTGTCTAAGGTAATATCATAAGCTTGACCATGATCATTTATCTTCTTTTGGGGTATATTTGTTTGACGCTTGAGACATTTATTTTCATAGTCTCCAATCTCCTTGTAGTTTATTCATTTCACGTTGGAATTGTTTTTATTACCCTTGAAATCACATGCATGGTGTCCTTTCTCTCTACACCTATAGAAAACTCCCATCCCTTTTAAGTAAGAACATGAGTGTTTCTTTCAATAATTATCACTTGGGTGAAAATACTTCTTTCTATTTTTCCTTTATACATATTTTTCCTATAATTACTCATGTTATCATTCTTCCCTCTATGGCCATAATACTTAGATAATTCCTTCATTTCCTCGTTATCAAATGATACTACGTTCTCATATGATGATAATGTTTGGGAGACTTATTCCTTTAAAAATATTGGCATGAAACTATAAAAGATATGATCCTTATTACACTTTTGGATAATTTTAATTTATGAAGTTCCCATTACTTCCACTAAGTGCCATTTATAAAAAATGGAATATACTAAATTAGGTTATAAGTGATAATTAATAATTTTGAACCAGGAAAACACTTAACATAAATTGAAAATTTATGCATAGCTAATCTCATAATCATAAACATGGTTTCTTTGGGGACATTTTTACTTTTTAATCCTTCATAATAGTTTTTAAAGAGAATGTAAATTATCCTAAAAATATACCTTGGGAGTTTCAAACTAGGTTTGCAGCAAGGAGCATTGCTGTATACCCAGTTACACAGAGACAGGCCTGACACACCTTGTTAGAGTTTTTACCCCTAGGTACATCTGCGTTAGAACCACACCCACTTATAGTATCAGGACATGGATGTATTGTTATAAAGACCTGCATGTCTCTACCTTAGAAAAATTATAGTATGTTATTATATACTTATCCTTAATGTATATCATAGGTTTATATTCCCTAAAATATGTTTTCTAAATCTATTTCCCAAGGTTTCTACTAAACATTTTTTGATACCAACCATATCAACCAAGACGTCAATATTCCAGATTTGGTGTTCATTTTATTATAATAGAATAGATACAAGAGATCACATCACCAAGGATCAATTAGTTTATTAGTCTTGAAGAAAATAGATACATAAATGGTTTCCTTATTACATTGGCAATTAAAAATATTATATAAAAAAATAAAATAAACTGCTTCTTGTCACTTATTCAAATATTTTATCTTTAGAATATGGAAAAGAAAAAAAATAAAAGGGTGAGATTAAATTATTAATAATGGTTATATACAAAATAAGATAACTATAATCAATAAGTATGATCAATATGACAAGGTAAATAACTAAAAAATACATTCCAATCAATAAAAGGAGACGGAAAATGCATCTATAAATTTTTTCATAGTGAAAATATTGCGGATAATAAAAATATATTACTGAATAAAGAAAATTCTTAATTATAAGACATCATGTATATAGAACATGAACCATAATATCATCAAGATGATTTATATATATGGGTATAAACCCATATAATTCTTATTGGAAAATAATAATAATGGGGTTATTACTAAATATTTTCGTTTAATTAGACTATCTCTGCTTTGAGAGGCTATATATAACTGGGCTCCACTCGTAGGGCATGCATTAACTAGTCCCCAACCTGTAGGGACTGCATTTAGCCAGTCCCAAACCCATATCATACCAGTCTAAATAATTCTATATGTATCAAATAATTAATAACATGCCTTAATATAAACTATCATTAATAAATAAAATATACAAATTTATCAATATTTCCTCAGTGAATCAAATAGATATCAAGAGTAATATGAAGATCATATCAAGATAGTACATCCCCAGTCAAAATAATCATAAACCATTAAATAAAATATGGAATACGGTACATAAGAGATCATATTTAAGATTCAATATAGTTTGTTGAAATAGATGAGAATAATATAATAAAATCATTGAGAAATTATTGAGATAAATACATTTTTTTTTACTTTGGAAAGAAGAGTTATTTTAGAAAATCATTAGTATTTATAATAAAATCAGATTGTAAAAATGTATATCAAAAAAATTAAAAGTTAAGGAAAATGAAATTATGTTTGATTCATAAATTATGTCCTACTTAAATGAAAAAATGTAATAATATTTGTTAAGAAACTTTAGTAAAACAACCTCTTTAGTGCAGTTTAAGGGAAAATATTAAAGTCTTTAAAACAAAAAAAGATTAATTGATTGAATAAAACCATAAATATACTAAGACTATTTTCATGACTAAAAATATAAATTTTATAAAAAATTTGGTGACTTAATTAGATTATGGACTTTACCTGAAAATGGGTATGAAATTGGAAAGTTCCCTTAAATCGGGCTTGCTTATCATGAGGAATTGAAAAAAGAACCCTGTAAAAAAAGTATTTCCCCATAAAATAAAGATAAAATAATCTGGATACATGAGTTTGGAATATAAACATAGAATGAATAACAATGAATAATTACATTAGGGTAGAGAGAGAGAAAGTATAACCCGACTGAAAAGTGGATGTTTAGGGAGAAAACCTTACCACTTTGTAATCAATCAAATCGTATGGCCCATCAAATTAATATTAATAAAATAAAACAATAAATACCATGAAGATAAATATATTCATGATATTATTTATAAATGGAAATTATATATAAACCACACATAATAAATAATGGTGAATAAAGAATATATCACAAAAATAAAAATGAAATGAGAAAACCCTTACCTTCTGTCTGGATGTGTTCTGCACATGATCTTAATGTACTATATAATCAGATTAAATACATTAATTAATTAATTAAGAAACTTTTATACCTGTATTTTAATTATTATAATTTTATTAAGTTAATTTATGTCCTTTTTTATGAGTTATAAGATACAATTGTATTGTTCGTGAGCGTTCGTTTCCTTGGTTTTCATGATCGCTATACTTGTATACATGTATCAAAAATCATGTAACATGAGGATATTTTTCCATAATTTAAATTATATGTTATTAATTAAATTATATAATATTAAATAGTTATATATTTCACTCAGTTATATGGTTGATGATGAATCATTAGATAAAATGTTAGTGATAATCATTTTGATTATTTTGGCATCTTTTAATCATTATGAACTAGTTTTGTTTTATTAATTAATATTATATATATAAATGTACTAAAACATAAAATAAGATATAATACATAAATTATAATATTATTTTAAAATTAAAATGGTTTTATGACCAGAATTTATGGTGTTAATAGAAATTGAAAACTCATTTTCCTTGAATGTGATAAATTAACTCATCAGAGACGATGTTTTCATCTTTAGAACAAAAGGTGGGGGAAGAGAAATTGTGATGGATTATTACATTAAAATAATTAAATTAATTTATATATAAGGTAATGTATTTATCATTACAATTGAATAAAGACATTTGAGGAGAGAATAAAAATATAAAATAAATTGAAAATGAATTAAAAGAAAATGAAAGAGGTTTTCACCTCTTTAATTCTTCTCCTTGAGAACCTCCTTGAGACACTTGAGTTTTGTATTTTAGTGATAAAAATGCACTTATATTGGGGAAAGATATTTGGTAAGAATATTTTGTAGTAATTGGAAAATATTCAAGGCTTAAGATGTTTGAGGAGAAGGGGTGCTGAGGGGGTGGTATTTATAGCGGATGAGAGGAGTGTTTTTTGATTATTTTCTTCATTTGTTTATTATTCTGGCTCAAGACTGTCAATAGTGCGGATTATTATGAATAAGTAGAGTAAAAAATAAATTTTATTTAGAACCAATGATTTCTTACATCATTTGTGACTCAATAAATAGTGTATTTAACTTATAATGTATTTATACCATAAATTACCATGTTTTACTATTCAAAAAAATTCAAGTATTTCATAAAAATACAAAAAATTTACTATAAATGTTTTTAAATTTACAAAATAAAAAAATAGACTCAAATTTATGAAAATAATTTTCTAAATATGAGAAATTTAATTTTTAATTAAAATCATAATTTACTCAAAAAATACTAATTCTAAAATTATAATTATTTTTACGACATTATAAAAAATTAATAAAGTATCATAAGATTATATAATAATAATAATACAAAAAAAATATTAATTTATGAATCTATTTTGTGAAAATATTTTTTATTTTAAATCATAATATTAATCATAAAATGGTAAATAAACATTTACACTTTACAAAAATAACAATACTTAATTTATCATTTCTAAAACATTCATTTACTTATTCAATGATATAAATATATTATATTTTCATTAATAAGGAAAATAAATTATATTTACTCTTTCATAGGTGATATAAAAATTCAAATCATAAATATACTATTAATATAATGAAAATGACGCTGTAAAAATCTGTATTTTTTACTATTCACAGGAAAATAAATATTTTCAAAAAAATACCAAATATTCACCCTCAGATAATTTTGACATTTTGATTTTAAAATTTTATTTAAATTTTATTAAAAGAATTTATAAAACTTTCAAACTTTACTTTTCAAACAAGTGCACCATTAAAAGGTGGTAAAACTCTCTTTAAAAAATATAGTATTTTCTGCTTAAAATTCGATTCATTCTTATCATATGTTTATAAAATAATTTGGATGAATGTAAAAGTATTTTATTAGATATATAATATATAAATATCATAATTTGGTTAATAATATTCATTCATTTTAATTTAATGTCTAGGTTATAATGGTTATTTTGAAATAATGTTATTTAATTGTATATCATTGTTCGTTTAAGCTTTTTGTTGTATGAAACCTTTGATGTTGAAGAAATTAAATTTTAAAAGATTGATACCATAAAAATATTGGGATGTTAAAATAACTAAAAAAAATATTCCTTAATTTAATATTTTTATCCTATAGGCATTCATTTTATTACGAATCCCTCCTATCAAGGCTTTAGGTATAAACCCTAAGATTCTCTCTGAAAAAGAGGTAAAATTTTCTAACATGGGTATTTGTTTTATTTCTTATTCCACCTACATAAAGTAATATTAAACTATAATAATATAATAAAAATTTTATCCCCTATATACTAAGATTTTATTCTATTAATTTAATAATCTAGATCCATCTTTAATTTTATCAAATGGTAAATGAAACCGTCAATCATGAGAATGGCCAACTACGGACTCACGAACCGATGTAATTTTGTTTCCATCACCACATTTAAGGGATGAAAATAATGATGAATTAAATAGAGTTATATAATATATAGTATATAATTATACTTTTGGAATTTTAATATCACATATACTTTCTTACATTCCAATCCGTTGGAAAATAACAACATCTCTCAAGTGTATGTGTTGACTGCCGCCTCCACATAGAAATGTGAAATGTTTTCATTTTATTATTAAATGGATGGTAATAAGGAATGATTTCAATAATTTAAATGATATATATTACATAATAATTATTTTTCAAAGGTTAATTAATATTTATTTATCCTTCATTATTTTCTTCAACAAAAAATGAAAACAATGTTCATGTGTTTGTACGACCTACCGCCTCAATGATTAGTGTAATCAATTTTATATCTCTAACTTTTATATATTAGTATAATTAAAAATATAATAAATATATATGATATTTAAATAATTGATAAATTTTTTATGTTATGGAACCATGATAAATACAAAAGGACTAAAATTACCAAACCAAAACATACATGAAAAAAGATTCGATTATCACAAAAAAGTTGTTTTAACAAATAATTGTAAAAAAACACTTGATAAAATACTATAAGTAAATCATATTTGGTATGGAAAATATGGGTATGGTTCTATCATATAGTTATAATAAACCTATATTAATTTTAAAAGACACTCAAATTTGTATGAATGAAATCATACAGGAGGTAAGGGTTTCTCATCTCACTTTTACATTCATGAGACAAATGACATATTCACCAATTATTTATTTTTGTATTGAAAATAATACCAATTTGATATTTTATATCATGAATAAATTTCACTTCATGGTATTTAATTTTTCATTTCATTATATTTGTTTCATAAGGATTATGATTCCAAATTAAACAAAGGGGGTAAGTGATTTATACTTTAATCTCATTTTAATAAAGATTGTTCATACTCTAATTTACATTGATAGAAATTATTTGATAAATGACTAATAAGACCCTTTATTTTTCTTATAATCTAGGTTTTCATGATGTTTTCAAGTTGTATTACCATTTTAGCTCTATTTTGTATTTAAAATGATTGGGAAATTGTTTTGAAGAAAATATGACTTTATTTATCTCTTCAGTTGAAAATCCAAATTCCCTCTTAAACCATGTATTTTTAAAACAAATTCCAGAATTTTTTTAAAACAATCAAAATATTTTATTAAAGAAAATTATTATCCATGTTTTACTTCTTTAAAAATAGTTTAAAATGAATCTTTATATATTTCTAAAAAAATACCCATTTGGATTTTACTGAAAATGTGAAAAGAATCTTTGTTGTAACGAGTATGGAATGAAAAAAATTTCCAGCGTCATTATCACTCAATGTTTTAAAGATTATTTTATATGTTTTATAGGTTATTTTAAATGAAATTTATTTTTGAAATGATTTTTGATCATTTAGTTTAAAATTATATTTTCAAAATGCAATAGTTATTTTCTTTAAGAATGTTTCTAAGGAATATTTTCATGGTATTTCTATTCATCAATGAAATAACAACTTTATTGTACTTATCGACCATTAAGGATATGTGTTATTTATATAACCCTTATTCTTTTTTTGGATGGTTTATAATAAAATTTACATAGGATGTATAATTTTATTACCATTAACCACATTACTATAGATGGTTTATGAATATGATTTTTTATTGGGGTAAGAATTAACAATTTATATATTAGTTTTTCAATATGAATATTTGTGTTGATTTTGTTTCAACCATTTTATATAATGAATTAAATGGACATAGTGAGTTATGGGTGGGTCCTTGTTATATATAGCCCCTTAATACATCGACATGTCTCATGATATAAATTAGTTGGCCAAATTAGATGGTTTTCTACCAACTAATTAAAACTATCTTGTTAATGGTCTTAAAAGTATGTTTTAGATATCTAACATTATGCATTCCCCCATTAAGTGATCAATAATTAATGTCTATGTGATTATTCAACTAGTTAGAATATCAGTAGATATGTTTCATGATCATGTGTTTGTTAATATAAATGTATTTGATCGTCATTTATTTTTTCCATATTATGCTCAGTTTATTGATTAAATGCCATATTTTTCAATAATTTTCCTTACTATATTGATTATTTTTATTTATTCATCATAGGTTCCATTATATGCTTACCCTTAATAATAATTTGATCTCAATCCTTTCTTATGATTTATTTTCCCCATGATACCATGATGTGTATTATGATTGATATGTAGGTATATTCTAATGGGAAACTTGGTGTTTTTAATAAAAACACATTGGGTTGTTATGTTTTAATTGTAATGTATATTTAATGTAAGTTTCTAGTTCAAAAATAATACTAAACTATTACATAATTTGGGATGTGGTTAATTTTATCATATTCCAATGTAATTAATTAGACATCAACTCTAGAATACTATAGTTGTGGTCTTTAAAGTTTGTATCATATGAATTTTATTATAATACTTGGGAACTAGATTTAGTAAAACAAAGATTAAGTAACATAATCCTATGATAAACATTGAGGATACTTATAGAATAAAACCCTAATGTTTTGGTAAGATATAGATTATATGTTTTTAATATAAATATTCCCCTTTCTAGATATTATAAGTGTATTTGGTTCTAGAAAAGATGTACCTATGGGTAATAACTCTAAAAAATGAGTGCTTAGCATGACTCAATAAATACATGGTATTTGAAATTGGGCCTTATTGTGAACTTAGTTTGACTGTACTAGGGTAGATTCTTAGGATAATTCCCTTTTTAATTATAATTCAATATGAAGGATTTGAAAATATTTTTACGATTTGAAAAACATCCCAATTAAACCATGTTTGTGATTATGAGATTATAAATAAATAGTTTTTTTAATTTATGTTATGTATTTCAACATTTTTGTATTATACATTATTATTCATAATGTTATGATTTAATATTTTGTATGAAATTATTTTGAAATGGAATATTGTGGAATGAATGAGAACCATAAAAATTCATGAAATCTAAAGAGTAATAATGATCATTTATTTAATGGTCTTAAGCCAGAATTTTAAGGAACTAGTATCCCAAATATTCTCATCATACAAGGAAATAATATCTTATGATATAAAGAAATAGAAGTAAATATTTATTTAATATGGATTCAAAGGGAAGAAAGAGAATAATAGGAAGTCCTATAAAAAAATTTATAAGGGGAAGAAGGGAAATAATTATTTTCTTATAGGTAATAATCATGGAAAGAATCACCTTGGAACTTGATTGAAGGGAATTGGAGTTTTATATAAGTTTTTAGAGAAAGAAACCCATTCATGTAATTTCAGTTGAAATAAAGGATCTAAAAATGTACAATGACTCAACTTCAAGGAGATTGTTCACTACAAAAATGAATATGCTAAGTGTCAATTAAATATACCTCAAAAAATTTAAGGGATCAAGGTTATTCCTATACTATTACTATAGAAAAAGTGTAATTATTGATATTCACGTGTTTGGATTCAATAATTATGTTATATAAGTATTTTCTAACTGATATTCTTTTTATAATAGTTATGAAATGTATATGGTTTGTACATATTTACATTTTCTGTAAGGATTTTAGAGGATATGTTGAATGATATCGATGAATAGGAAAAGTGATTTAGTGGAAAGATAAACTTTTAAAAAACACATGATTTTGGGTAGATAACCCTTAATATGTGCATTATGTTGATATAATAATTATAAAGATATGTTTACAGGATAGTATTGGTGACATTGAAGTTGGTTAGTCATTTTATGGTTTATGTTATATTTGGTGGAGTTTAATGCATGTTTGGATTTATGAAATTTATTCAATAGTCTAAGATTTTATATTAGAAATCATGTATGATTTCATTAAGTTTTTATAGTGATAAAGTTATTTACATATTTGGTATTTTACATTAATATATACTTTAGGGTTCTTGGGAAATCTAATGTTATGTGTATTTTGAAAATTTATGGACCTTCCTTATATTTTTTTGGACTTTGAATTTTTTCATACATTTTTTGGATGTGTCTTAAGGTTAAAAATTTATAAAATGGATTAAGATGAACATTGAGGTTATTATTGTGTTTTTATAAATATATTAATTAGTGGATAACTCATGTTAACAATTTATTTTTTAAAATATCTATAGATAAGAGATATATATTTTCTATGGATCTTATGTTCTATTAAAAGATAATTTTATTGCTTTAAGAATTAAAAACTCATATTGGATATTCATCTCTTGTAGTAATAGATGATGTGGAAAATGATAAAATCACAACCAAAAGATAAATTTTTCCAATTAAATATAAATATATCAAGTAACTATATTTCCTAATTTTCTTAGTCAAGATGGTAAAGGAATTATTCAATATTAGGAAATGGATCTTGAAAAAAAAATTATCATATTAAATTCATATAAGATGAATCAAATGGCCTTTCATATCATCACATATTTTTATTTTTTATGTCTTTACTATTCCAAAGATCATTCAAAATCTTGTGATCAATGTTCTCTATCACTCTCTATAATTATTTATTCTTTTATTCCATTTTCATATATTCCATTCCCACCAATTCTCTACCACTTAGAAACCAATTTATGTGTTATTATGGATGACAATTTTTACTTCCACTAAACTCTGGGTATCAAAAAATATATTTTCAAAATTCAAACCCTTAATTTTAATGATAAAGATAAAATTTCTAGGACACAATTTATTTAAGGGGGTTAGAATGAAATGACTTAAGATTTTAAAAGAGGAACATCATTTTCAATAACATATATGAAATGAAACACAAATATTAGTATATTATGTAATACCCTGATACTTTAAAATATATTTAATTTTAAATAAACTAAATCTTTTTAATCACTTGAAAAACACACAACGTCAGGTTTTAACAAAACATGATACCCAATTAAAATATTATTATTTAAACATTACCTTAATAAATTAGCTGTTAAGTTTGTGAGTATGAATGGTAATAACTAAATTGTGAAAATTATATGGTTTTCATATGTATGAAATAAATTCAATAGATATCTATTGATTTGAAGTAAAATAGAAATCATTTTAAGGAAAAATAAATATTTTCTAAAAAATATATTTTTATTAAAGACGGTTTAGTTTCACTTCTCACACATAATTTAAAATTAGTTTATACTAAATTTATAAAATTTATTTTAAAAAATAATCTTAATTTTTAAAATCTATATGTAAAAAATTTCATTGGGTGGATTTTTGAGAACTTTAAAAAAATATTAATTTTTTGATGAATTGTAAAAATAATGATTTTAATTGAAAACTTCTTTATCATTTAAATTATTTAAAAAGCTAAATTATATTTTAAATTGATTTCATAGAAAAATTCGTTCAATTATATTAAAATTTAACTAATTTAGTTCATTGGAATCATTTTTATATGGAATCATTCTATAATAACTTTTTAAACTTTTGAAAGATTTTCTTTAGAGAAACCCTTTTTCAGATGAGTCTAAATGTATAATTTTAATTTGAATTAATCCAATTAAATGAATTGAATTTGGAAAAACGATTCCATATTTGGAATTCTAATTATTTATTTTATATAATAATTTCAAATTAATGTTTTCCTATATTGAATAGTGAATAGTAAAAGGCAATTACCACAACTAAAAATGGGTTTACCGGGGCATAAACTAAGAAGATAAGTGTTAAAAATGATAAAAAACATTTCAAAATCCCATTTTTTCATATATAGTATTTTTAAAAACTAAGTTTTGATAATGAACAATTTTTCTGGTTTTTTCTTGAAAAAATGTGGGTATCAATTTATATTTTAAAAAATTAAATGTATGTCCTATCCCCTAGTTATAAAAGGATTCCCCCTTTCATCCAATCTCCACACTTCCAAAACCCTTGTGTTAATAAACTCCATGAAAAAATGTATTCCTCAATTCCATAATCACATCCTAGGGGCCTTAATTTTATTAGGAATCCCACCTATGAAGGATTTGGTTATAAACCTTAAGAGGTGCTCCGAAGAAGAGGTACAATTATTAAACATGCATATTTGTTTTATTTCTTATTCCTCCTCCATAAAATAATGTTCAACTATGATAATAATAAAAAATTATCCCATTTATAATAATATGTTATTATGTTAATTTCATAACCTAGATCCATATCCACTTCCATCAAATGAGAAATGAAACTATCATTCATGTGTACGGAGGACTACCGCCTTTCCAACCCTTGCAAATAATTTTCCATTACCACCATTCAAGGATGGATATAATGATGTATTTAACATTTGTATATAATATTTATGATATTATTATAATTATATAATTTTAATATCATATATACCTTATTACTTTCCAATTAATTAGAAAATAATAACATCGCTTGTGCGTACATGTGGATTACCGCCTCTACGATGTGATGTGGAATGTTTTAAATTTTATTTTTACATGGATTGTAATATGTATTGATTTGATTATTTTAAATAATATATAATAAATAATAATGATTCTATAAAGTTTAATTGATATTAATTTTCCATTCATTTAAAAAATGGAAACAACGTTCATGTGTATGTATGGCTTACCGTCTCCACGAACAGTGTAATCAATTTTCTATATCTAACTTTTATAGATTAATACAATTATATATCAAATTAATATATATATATATATATGTATATTATATTTAGATAATTTTCAAAATTATGGAGATGATGGAATCATGATGAAGTTCAATGTGCTAAAATTACCAAACCAAAACATTCATGAATTACAAGGCAATTATCACTTGAAATAGAGATTTTACAAAAAGAAATGTTAATAAATAGGTGATAAAATACTATAAGTATATCATATATTTAATTTAATATATATGAGTATGGATATGTAATATTTTTATAATAAACCTATTTTTATTATATAAGAGGTTTGAACACGTATGAAGGAAATCTGACCTGAGGCAAGAGTTTCTCATCTCACTTTTACTTCCATGATACATAGTTCATATTCTCCACTAATTCATTTTTTTGTATATACTACAAATTTTTTATATGTTATATCATGAATATATTCCTCTTCATGGTATTTAGTGTTTCATTTTATGTTATTCCTTTTATGAGGCTAACGATTTAAAAGTTACCAAAGGGGAAATATATTTATGTTTCAATATCATATTAATTCAGATTGTTTATAATTGAATATACATTGATGGAAATTATTTTATCATTGACTAATAAACCCCATTAATTTTATTCTCCTAGGTCTATTCATGATTTTTTCAAGTATTAGTACCATTTTTTCTCTATATCTAATGCAAAATCATTGAGAACACATTTTTTTTGAAAAACTCTACTTTATTTATCACTTTTACCGAAAACCCTTGTTTCCTCCAAAACCATGGTTTCTAAAAATTATAATGATAAAATATTTATCATTCTCAAAATTAATTATTAAATAAATTTTTACTAATTTTCTAAAATTTAAAAAATTGTTTAAAGGGTATCCTTATGTCGCTCTCTATATAAGGCCCATTTAACTATTATTGAAAATTTGAAAGGAATATTTATTTTAACGTATACAACATGAATTAAATTTCCTACTTTAATAAACCTTAATATTTTTAAAGATTCATTTTAAGATTAGTATGTTATTTTGAAGGAAAATTATTTAAAAAAAATTGAACATTTATTTCTAAAATGTTGCTTTCAAGATTCAAAGGTTATTTTCTTCAAGAATATTTTTAAGGAATATTTTCATGGTATTTTTATTCATTAAAGACATCAAATATTTATTTAACTTATGATCCATTGGGGATATATTGTATTAATATCATCCTTATTCTTTCTTTGGATGGTTTGTGATCAGTTTGACTAAGGATGTACAATTTTTTACCATTCACCATATTGCACTAGATGGATTATTATTATGTTTATTTGACATGGGTAAGTATTAATATTTCATATGTTATTTTTTTAAATGAATATTTATTTTTATTATGTTATAACCCTTTATTATGAATAATTCATTGGACTTAGTAATTTTGGGGTGGGACCAAGATATATATAGCCCCTCAATGCATTAACAAGTCACATGGGGAAAATCAGTAGGCCAAAATAGATTGGTTTTTGCCCACAAATTTAAACTATCTTGTGAAAGGTCTTCATGGTATGTTATTGATGTTTGGAATTGTTAATTCCTTCATTATGAGATTAGTTATTAATTTCCATGTGATTATTTAATTAGTTAGAATATATATGGATGAGTTTCAAGCTTAGGTGATTATTTATAAGGATTTATTTTATCATCATTTATTTATACCATATTATGCTTAATTTATTAATTAAATGGAATATTTGTCAGTTATTTTTAATACCATATTTTATATTCTTATCTATTAATAATATATTCCATTTTATGCATACCATTACTATGAATATGATCTCACCAATTTATTATGTTTTATTTTCCCTACAACACTAGGATATGTTTTCTAATTTATATGAATGGTATGTTATTGAGAAATATGGTATTATTAAAGAAAAAAAATTTGTGTCTTTTATGTTTTGAATTTTAACATGAATTTCACATATGAATCTAGTTTATAATGAGTTTCAAATTATTCAGTCTTTTGGGATGCATTTCCTTATATCTAATGCCAATATAATAAAGTGGACCCCGAATCTAGGCTAATAGAGTCAGGTCATTTAAAACCATGACATGGGTCTATATAAAAACAATGAATTATTATTTTAATATTCCATCATGTTAATTATTAAATTATTTCACTTCATTTTCCATTTTAGTTGATAGAGAGACCTTCCATGGAGAGTTTTTTGTAACTTTATTGGATCATTATGTTTTAATTTAAATTATATTAAATCCAAACTATCTAAATATACAATTTATATTATTTCTTTTTCTTTTAATATACTCTTCATTTTTAGGGTTTCATAAATAATTATTGAGTTATTTGTATGGTGGAGGACTTATGTGAGTTGGGTGGATTACAGGTTCATTAGAAAATGTTTATGGGAACAAGGGAGTTTGGTCCTTATAATCTATACTAATAAAGTATTTAGATTAATAAACATTTCCTATATTTGCTATTTTTGTCTTATAATAATCAGGCATACAATTCCTAGGGTATATAGATTAGATTGGATAATTATAGTAAGATAAATTGAACATAGGATGGGTTTGGAGTACTTGTGTTTTTTGTGATTTTATTTTCCATAATAACTCTACATTTTTGTGGTATAGGTTACTATTATAGATGTAATAAATGTTGAGAATTTGAAAATTTGATATATTTTTGGTAAGGTAATTGGGTTTATGAGGTCTATTTAACATATCACAACCCATCCCAGAGGGGCCCGTGTCATGACTAACCCATGCCTGCCTCCAACAGGCCAGAGGATGGAGACTAGCGCTACGTCGAAATATCCAAAAATGGAAGGAATTTAGATAAGTACCAATACAAACACACACACACACCTCCAAGACCAAAATACTGAAATTTAAAAACACTAGGTAAACAATGCATGCATACATTAAGATACCAACCAAAGAGTACGATAGAAAAGTAAAGTGCAGTAAAGTAAAACTAGTCCAGAATATAATCCCACCATAAAGAAAGAGTCTATAACACAAGGTACTGAAGCTCATCTGCAGAAGACCCTACCTAAAGGGTAGGTACATAAACAACTGTCTGAAGCCGCAGGATCACACCTCAACTGTATGGTCTCTCTCTAAGAACCACCCGGTCCTAGTCCACCTAGGACCCCCTCAAAGCGTAGATGGTTTTCATAAGACATGAGACATGTGGGAAAATCTTGTGTAGGGGTCAGTAAAACAATACTCATTAGGACACCCCAAAACACAAAGTAAAATACCACATAAGAAACATCACAAAGAAGATACCATATATAAATACCACAAAGGGAAAACACCACTAAGAAGATATAGTCATATCGACATAGGTATATGTCTATAGCATATATAATAAGAAAATCTAGGTATACTCTTAAAGGATTCATAGATGTAAGGTCTCATCCACTGCCAGATTCATGGTAAAGAGGTAAGTCACAACCAAATATTAGCCAAAATATTTTGATCAAGGCACGCTCTTTCTAGGAGAACTCACTCCTCGAGCCATGATGTCATCTGAGAATCTTCCAAAGAAGTCCTCCTAATTTGGGCCCCGCCCAAATTGAACATAATGGTCAAAGATCATGATATACAGAGAGGGAATCCTTCATAGATAATACTGATGACCCAATCTGTATTAGATCATAATGTAGTGGATCCTCCTCAGAGAATACCGACAACCCTACCGATGCGACTCGTAACATAGGGGGTCCTTCATAGAGAATACTAACAACCCAACCGATATGGCCCACTAGATGGAGGAATAACTCCCTGCAATCGGAGGTCACGTTAATTCCCATAAAAATTCACCAGAGGTGACAGAAGATTGCTTTAGTCCCAAGGAGGGATACCACAACTCTATCTGGGACTTGGCCTCTAGAGGGGACAAATATCTAGTGATGTGGATATAATGTCATACAAAACCCTCAAGGAAAGAAATAAGGGAAACTCTCCACCTATACTGGTCCATTCTAAAAACCCACCAATCCATATAAAAAATTACTACCTCATTGTAAGGGTCCCCATTCCATCGATGGCTCATCAAATGGACCTTCTATTTAAATGTTTCATGAATTTTAGTGAAAAAGTCTGACCCTGGTCCAGCCCATCCTAACCCGTTGACCCGACCCAGTCCGGTTCGACTGACCTGACCTAACATAGCCCACTGGGCTAAGTCTAACCTAGTCCATTGGGTATGTTCGGGCCCATTAGGCCCAGCCTACTGGACTTTTGGATCACTGGTTTGTGGTCTATTGGACCACTAGGCCAAACTCAATGGGTCACTACAGTGGCCCGGTCTTTCTATTCTAGCCTATTTCATGCGAGATGACTCCTTCAGCGCACAACCTGTTTGTGAGCTCTATATCAATTCAGCCACCACATTCAACATAGAAGACACCGCGTACCAACCCCTTCCCCATAGCTTCTGCCGCCACGGGCTCTACACAGGCTGGCCACCATGCACGCAGACCCCAATGACAGCATCCTTGATCTCAACCCATAACCTCCACCACCATCGGCTCCCACTCCATTCCACCTTGAAAGAGGACTCACACCCCACAGTCATTTGTCCTTACGGTGGCCATCCTGCTGTGAGCTCTGCCTTTACCATCCTCCCACTGGGCCACTATTGCCTTTGCCACCGGGCACCCTGCTGCCAGCCTCCCATTTAGCTCGCACCCCGCCTGGGTTGACCACCTCGCTGTGATTCCTGATCCGATTAGAACCGTAACTCTGGCCACTACCTTGCACCACCATAGGCTATTGCCTCATCCAGTTGCACCGCGACTTTGCTGTCACACCTCCATGGTGTCGAATCCCCAGTCTCAGATTATTGTGCCACGTGTCAAAGGTGCAACGATCCCTCATCCATACTTCACAAAGAATGAAGAATGCATTAAATTAGGGGGAAAGAGATAAATGCACAAGAATGCCCAAAATAATAGATCATGGAATTTTTCGTATTAGCCTCAATCTATTAATGTTATAATTTAAGAACAATGAAGAAACAAATCAAATCTCTAAATAGAAATCATCCCCAATATTCATCTTGCATTATTACCCATCCTGTAAGAATGATCGAACTGTGGATCAACCTGTTTCTTGGTTGGTACACATTCTTCATTGAAAATTAATATCAAGGAAATAATCACTAATAGAAAATACCCTACCAGGGATTTGGATCGGTTGTTGATGAAGGGAAAACCCATGTTGTCATCGTTCATCGATTCCTCGATGCTTGATCCAATTTTCGACCTCTGATCCATCATCATCGGTGAGAGAGCCTCCTCTCCTTCCCTTTGGGAAAATACAGGGTAATAGAAATAATTATCGATTTTTGAAAAGGATTATTAAAAAGGGGAACCACCACTACGTCATCACGTAACATTAAATAAAATATTTTTATTAAATATTTTAATAAAATTGACGTCCAAAATCTATATTTCACAGCTATCATGTGTCCCCCAAGGTTAGGACTTTACTATAGAAATCACACCCTTGAAAACTCAGTAGTAGTCTTTGATTTCCAATCTGAGTTATCATTTATGAGTTATTAATATTTAAAAAAAAAATATTTTTATATAATTATTTTATTTATAGTTATGATATTTTAAGGTTTTTCCACAGAAGACCCACGTTGACAAATGTTAAGTCGTGAATAAGGTAAATCCACTACTTTTAGATCAATGGTTCCATAATATTTCTGATTTGAGCACTCATTTAGAAGTTATTTAACTTTTTAATAAAAGTCATGTATGTGTGCTATTAAAAAATTATAATTTTTCCACAAATTGTTCCAGGAACACCAAGCCTCAGAATCACACTCTGTCTTGTCACCTAGTCTCATAATTTTCCAAATTAATTTATAAAAATAAAACTAGGGAAAATAAGATTCATTAAAATCTCCCCACCTTAGGAATTTATGTCCTTTAAATCCAAAACAAAGGTTACTAAAAAATATTAGGGTACTGAGTAGGAATATAAGCCTCCCACTCCCATGTACACTCCTAGAGATTCCTGTTCTGCCACTGAACATGCACTAGGGTAATTGACCACCCACGAAAGATCTGTTTCTATTGATCCTCGATCTCTACTGGGTACTCCACAAAAGTCTCCCTATTTAATGACGTGCAATGAATCATGAACATATCTCTTTAGGAGAGACATGTGGAAGATGTCATGTACCGGTACAACTGTGGGGGTAGATCCAAGTGGTACGCCACCTCGCCAACTCTATGCTGTATCAGGAAAGGGCCGACAAAACATGGTGATAGCTAGACATCCCAGCCAAATATTCATATCCCGTGTTGAGGAGAGACTTGAAGGAACACATGGTTTCCCTCCTCGAACTCCATAGGCCTCCTTCACCTGCCATCATAAGATTTATGATGGATCTTTGTAGTCTTCATCTACTCGTGGATGACCATCACCTTTTCTGTAGTCACCTTCACTAACTCTGGACCCATGAGTGCCTACTCTTGTCACAAGCCAGCCCGGGTACCCTGGTAACCCGATAACCGAGCCAGTCGTAACATAGCCCGAAGGGCGTTCCTAATCCCCACAGGTCGACGACTAGCACCTGGAATCACACAACATACAAGTGGGAATGATTTTTCCACAAGAATGTGGAAGAAAAAGAAACAAGACAGTATGCATAACAAAAAGAAACTCCGCTGGGAGTAATGTACCAGAATACAAAGAGGCATAAAAATCCCAATGTACTATAACCCAGGTACTGAAAAAGGGAAAAACATCCCCAAGGTCCCTATGGACACAACTCACCAAGACCAAAGATCAAAATTTGGATCCATCTCTAAGAGGTCCCTTCCCTTTTCTCAATCCTGGAAGAAGAAAGTCTAAAAACACTTAAAGGCAAAAGTAGGCTGTGAGCCTAAGCCCAGTCAGATACCACCCAAGATTACTTAACAGATGCCAAATATAGATTATCCAAATAAAAGTTGTCAATTTTCAAATAAACAGGTTTTCCAATTAAAATGAATATTTTATCAAAACATGCTATTATTTTTCAAATTATGGAAAAATTATGTTAAGAAAAGGCTTTACAATGATGGAATATTTCTAACACAATGGCTTAAGAAAAACATTTATATAAAATAGTTTATATAAATTCAGCAGGCATGTAAATCAGTTCAAAAGCATTGGCATACATTTATATCTCAAATATAAACAAACAAGTGAGAAACATGGTCATCTGCCAAAACGTACCATAGTATTAACCCATTATAGGATTATGTACTCTCTATGTGAACTCAGTAAAATTTGTACACACACGTACCTATGACACTGGCCAAAAGAGACTCGTCACCAACCTGTCAGGGATGTGACCCACCACAAGTATGTTTTAGAACGTTGTTGTATCATAAAGTGTATCCAAATAACTCACTAACTAACTAAGGATTGCATGTGTGCTTACATGATGGGTGAACTATTTTAAGAATGCTTAATAATACGATCCATCCCATTCTTCCATTTCAAAAGTGACAGTTTGATTCCATTTAAAACCAAAACAGGTTTTATTCAAAACATGCCTTTTTCACAAGATAAAACCATTGGGTTTCTATGAAATCATTTTAAGCCATTTTCACCAGTTTGAAATCCATTCAAAACCAATTCCATTATTACAAAATTTATTCCCACAATTAAATTAAAAAATTTAATTGAAATCAATTCCATCAAATCCACAATTTAAATTAAACAATCTAAATCGGCCAATTTTCATAAAAACACCCAATTCAATGGAATTGGGGTTTTCCAAATTTCCATGCCAAAACCATTTAAAATATATCTATTCACTAGAATTGAGTTTTTGTCAATTTAATTGGAAGAAAACTCAAGAAATTTAGTTAAAATAATCAATTGAAATAAATCAAGAAAATACGATGATAATCAATTTGGCAAGTTGGGACAGAACCACCTACCTCAAAGGTTTTGACCAAAACCATAATGGTCAAGAACGCTAAAGAAAATCGGGTTTCTTCTTCAAGAACCCGCCTTAGATCTCTTCTCCTAGAAAGAACAAGACTAAATATCATCATATTTGGTACCACACACTTAGATCTACCCATAACGGGCATAGATCTAAGAAACCGAGAGAAGAGGAAAAGTAGATCTAAGTAGATCTGAGAAACCGATCAAGAATGATGAAGAACGATCACATACCTCAAGAATACTGCTTTGATTCACCAATAGGTGCCTTCGGATCGCCTTCGGAACGATGGGAGAACCTTCTCTGAACTTAGGAGAAGACAAATCCCGAGTTAGGGTTGCTTAGGAGGACAAACAAGGCACTTAGAGGCAAAAATAAGTGAGATCCACAATTTAAGGATCTCATTTAAGTGCCCGCACGGTTAGTTCGCACGGTTTGACAAACCGTGTGCTAGATGTGTGTTAGCTACTGCCTCAGCCACCCTTTATGCACGGTTTGGCCGCATGGTTAGACAAACCGTGTGCTTCCTGTGCGGAAGCTACTACCTCCAAGACCAACTACGCATGGTTTGGCCGCACGGTTTAGATAACCCGTGCACTGCCCGTGCAACTTCCCATTTGACCCAAAACAACACTTAAAGTTCACCCACCTCTCCCAACTCACCACTCCAAAACTGAGGTACTTAGAAACATCAAAATTACCTGAAAACGTAACGTGATGGTACAACCTCCTCATCATAAGATCTTTTTGTCCCCAGAAAGCCTATGAAGAAACATCCATGTCAAAAAATGAGGCCACTACACTCTCATTAGTTCCTTCCTTTCCCACATCTCATGAGAATCAGAACCATGCTGCCAAAGTACACGAAGCAAAGGTATCACTCTCCCACGAAGTAACTTGGTCTCAAAATCAACAACCCTGACTGGTCGCTCAGTAATAGATAAATTTGGTTCAATCGCAAGATCACTCCAGATCACAACATGAGATGGATCAGAGAGATACTTTCGTAGCTGCGATACATGGAACATGTTATGTATCGACATCAGCTGTGGTGGTAGATCTGGACGGTAAGAAAAATTCCCTACAAGACCAAAAACCACGAAAGGTCCCACAAAATGAGGAGCAAGCTTCCTTGCCTCCCAATACATCTATGACTTAATCGGGGTGAAACTTTCAAGAATACCTGGTCACCAACTGAGAACTCTAAAGGTTTATGGTGACGATCAACATATGATTTGTACCGACTCTATGCTGTCAACATTCTCTGACAAATCAACTAGATCTTAGCTATCGTCTCTTGGACTAAACTTGGTCCTACAAAATAAATTTCACCAATCTCCAACCAACATAAAGGAGATTTACAAGGATGGCCATACAATGCCTCAAAAAGATCCATTTTGATTGCAGACCGATAACTGTTATTATAAGAAAACTCAACTAGCTCCAGATGATCATCGCAAGACCCACCAAAGTCGAGAACACATGGAAAAAGCATATCCTCAAGGATCTGAATATCTCTCTTTGTCTGGCCATCTGAAAATGGATGGTAGGCCGTGCTCAAATGGACCTGAGATCCCAGTGCCTCTTGAAGGACTCTCCAAAAGTGAGAAGTAAACTGATAATCCCTATCAGAGACAATAGCAGACAGAACTCCATGAAAACGAACAAATTCTTTCACATATATATTTCCCAACTCCTCAACTTTGGTTGTATCTCGAATAGGTATAAAGTGATCTGACTTGGTCAGTCTATCGATCACAACCCATATTATTCTTCTTCCTCTGGGTTTGATGTAACCCAACCACATAGTCCACAAAGATTTCATCCCACTTCCATGTAAGGACTGGAAGTGTTTGAAGAAAACCCAATGTATTTTGGTGCTAGACTTTCACTTTCTAGCATGTATAGCAACGAGATACAAACTCAGCAATGTCTCCTCTCATACCTGGACAACAGAACTGTCGCTGCATGTCATAGAATATCTTCATGGTTTCTGGGTGTACATCCCATTGAGAGTTATGGAAAGCCCCCATCACATCCTTCCTTGCCGCTAATGGCTCAACATAACAGTTTTGATAACACAAAACACCCTCTTTGGAGAACAACATTTGGGTGTCAGTCTCCCCACCATAAAGAGAGTCCTTAATGCTATGGAATTCATCATCCAAATGTTGTTCCTGAATAATTAACTCGAGGAGAGAAGAAGTCAAATGAACACTGGCTAAAGAAACTTCATTCCCCTTCCACTTAACTTCAATATGCAACCGAGAAAAAAGATCCATCAAACTCCACTCTTCTGAAGATTCTTTCATAGCCTGTGATGGAAGTTTCCTGCTTAACGCATCTGCAACTACATTCCCTTTTCCCGGGGTGTAGGCAATGTCAAAGTCAAAATATTACAGGTACTCCACCCAATGTTTTTGGAGAAGATTCAAATATTTTTGAGAGAAGATATAACTCAATCCCTTGTGGTCTGGATACAAAGTAAACCTTTCTCCATAAAGTTAATGTGTCCAACACTTAAGTGCATGAATTAAAACATCAATTTCAAGGTCATGGGTAGGATAAATCTTCTCATGAGGCTTAAGCTAACGAGATCCATAAGCAATATCATAATTACCTTGCATAAGGACACATCCCAAACCTGAACCTGATGCATCACAGAAGACCACGTAACATATCTCATCCTTAGGAAGTGTTAACACTGATGCAATAGTTAAGAGATGATTTAGCTCAACAAAATAACTCTGACATTTATCATTCCAGGAAAACATAACTCCATCTCGAGTCAGAGCAGTAATTGGAGAAGCTAACTTTGATAAGTCTTTAACAAATTGGTGATAATATCCTGCTAAGCCCAAGAAGATTCTAATCTCGAAACAATTTCGTGGTTGTTCCCAAGTCATAAGAGCCTTCAACTTATTAGGATCAATTGATATTCCTTATTCTAACACGAAATGTCCCAATAATTTCACTTCCCAAATCCAGAAATCCCACTTTGAAAGCTTGGCATAAAGTTGGTGATTCCTTAGAATACTCAGAACTGTTCTCAGATGATCCACATGATCCTCCTCAGACTTGGAGTAGACAAGAATGTCATCCACAAAGACTAACAAGAAAGTATATAGATGCTCACGAAAAACCTTGTTCATCAAACCCATGAAAACTGCAGGAGAAGTTTTTAGGACGAAGAGAATAGCAAGGTACACATAATGGACATACCTACTCCAAAAAGTGATCTTATGAATGTCAGATTCTTTTATCCTCAACTGATGGTAACCAGATCGGAGATCAATTTTTGAAAACCACTTCTCCCCTTTCAATTGATCAAACAAATCATCAATTCGTGGTAACAGATATTTGTTCTTTATTGTAACTCGATTGAGCTTTTGATAATCAACAAATAAGAAAAGAGAACAATCGGTATTATTGGCGAAGAGAACAGGTGCTGCCCAAGGTGACACACTCTGGCATATAAAACCTTTCTCAAGAAGATCATCTAACTGAGAATTTAGTTCTTTTAGTTTAACTGGAGCCATTCGGTAAGAGGGAATAGAAACTAGTTAAGTACCAGACATTAAGTCAATGGGGAAATCAACCTCCCTTACTGGTGGAAAACCAGGGAAGTCAGAAGGAAACACGTCGGGAAACTCAGCGACGACAGGAGGAAGATCACCACACATTGAATCTCTTTCTAGATCAAAAGAAAAAACTGATATAACTTTCCCCAACCATGGATAAGAGGGTCCGACTATGCTTGACCTTGGGTCCCATTCTCCTTGAAAAACAAGAGGTACACCACTAGGTGTAGTAAGGTAGACCCGTCGAGGATAACAATAAATCCGGGATTTATTGGAAATGAGCCAATACATCCCAAATATGATGTCAAAATATTTCATGTCGAGAACCAAGAAACTCCAAGCATGATCAACGTCTGATAGAGAGAAGACACAAGAAGGACTACGATGACCCTTATCTCTCATTGTACCAAAGGGTGTAGTAATATCCTTCACACAAGATAAAATTTCCATTGGTAGATTAAGTATATTAACAAGATGGGTTGAAATAAAAGAGTGAGTTGCACCAGTATCAAAAAGAGATATCACTAAAGATGAAGCTATAGTAATGGTACCTCTCACAGTTGTAAGACCTGTATCAGCTACCTCTGGCGACTCTTCCACTGCGTGAAGAAGCTTCGTTCTAGATACCTGTGGATGAAACCCTTTTGTACATGAAGCATTTGATTCCCCCGCAGTTTCTGGAGGTGCTGATGATCCTATTCCACTATGTGGAGTAGAGAAGTGATGGAATAATCTCAGTAGGTGCCCTAAACATCTACAGGAGCTATAGTTCTTGGGTGCCTTAGTGCAAACCCTCTTAGAATGTCCTGGATTCCCACACTGATAGAAAGTCAAAGAAGCCCCTCCTGGTGCTACCAAAGATCTGGAATGAATCTTCTATCGAGAACTACCATGAGAAAAGTCACGCTTCCGTTTTCCTTTAAAGGAAACCACACTTCCACTAGGAGGGAAAAGAACCTCCTTAAACCCTGACTTTCCTGCCAAGTCCATCTTAACCATCATCGCCCTATCCATCACATCAGTATAAGTGGGTAGATTTAGTAAGAAAACTTGAGAATGAATATCTGATCAAAGTCCCAACTCGAATCGTCGAGCCTTCATCCTCTCATTAGATTCAATCTCAGGAGAAAACTGTACCATCTCAGAAAAGAGATTTGAGTACTCAGTCACAGTTTTGTTGGCCTGCTCAAGCTTGAAAAACTCCACAGACTTGGTCAAAACTATTCATTCTAGATATAATTGGTTAGTGAAAACAACCCTAAAGTCTTTCCACTCCAAACCCTCATGTTTCCTAGCTATCACCATTGTGTCCCACCATCTCCTACTTGGTCCCTCCAGTAAGAAGGTGTCACACTTCACCTTGATCACATTAGGTGTCTCCAAGAACCCAAAAAAACGTTCAATATTACTCAAACATTACTCAACATGTTGAGGGTCAGTGGATCCTTTTAAAACTGATGGCTTCTGGCATAGGAACACTTGGGAACGACTTCAGATAATCTCACTATGAGGATATATAGCTGGAGAGTGAACAAGAACTGGAGGTGGTGCCCGTCCTAGAGCTTGGAAAGTGCGAATAATCACCTCAACCAGACTCGAATCCACAATAGGACTCGCTTGCTGAGATTCAATAGTATCCTTTTTTGGATTTGATTCTCACATCTTCTCGGAGGCATGATGATACATAACATAAAAAGACATAGATTAACACCCAAACTGAGAAACAAGGAAAACTATCCCTAAAAGAAGGGATAACAAGATTTGGATTCCACTCTATCCAAATCAAAATAGGGAAAATACTAGAACTAATCCGCAAGTCGTATTTCCCTAACCAACCCTGGTGACTTAAGGTTCATTGTGGTGAGAGATGGCCAAACAATCAATCACAACTACCTCCTAAGGGCCAACAATAATACTCAAGTGAAAACTGTCATCAAGGCAAGATGCTTAACATGCCCTCTGATACAACTTGGTCATGAACCAGCCCGGGTACCCGGGTAACCCGATAACTGTGCTGGTGTTGACATAGCCCGAAGGGCATTCTTGATCCCCATGGGTCGGCGACTAGCACCTGGCATCACACAACATGCAACAGGGAATGATTTTTCCACAAGAATGCGGAAGAAAAAGAAACAAGACAGTATGAATAATAAAAAGAAACTCCACTGGGAGTAATGTACCAGAATACAAAGAGGCATAAAAATCCCAAAGTACTACAACCCAAGTCCTAAAAATGGGAAAAAACAGCCCCAAGGACCCTATGGAAACAACCCACAAAGACCAAATATCAACAGATGGATCCACCTCTAAGAGGTCCCTTCCCTTTGCTCGATCATGGAAGAAGAAAGTCTACAAACACCCGAAGGAAAATGTAGGGTGTGAGCCTAAGCCCAGTAGGATACCACAAAAGATTTCATAACAAATTCCAAATATGGATTATCCAAATAAAATCTTTCAATTTTCAAATAAATAGGTTTGGAAATTCAAAAGCATATTTTAACAAAACATGATATTCATTTTCAAATGATGTAAACATTACTTTATGAAAAGGCTTTAAAAGGATGGAATATTTCTAAAACAATGGATTAAGAAAAACATTTATATAAAAAAGTTTTTATAAATTCAGCAGGCATGTAAAGCAGTTCAAAAGCATTGGTATACATTTATATCTCAAATATAAACAAACAAGCGAGCAACATGGCCATCTGCCAAAAGGTACGATAGTATTAACCAGTTATAGGATTCCACACTCTCTATCTGAACTTAGAAAAATGTTTATACACACGTCCCTATTGCACTGGACAAAGGAGACTTGTCACCAACCTGTCGGAGATGTGACCCACTACAAGTATGTTTTAGAACATTGTTGTAGCATATAATGTATCCAAATAACTCACTAACTACCTAAGGCCTGTATGCACTCTTACATGATGGGAGAACTATTTTAAGAATGTTTAAAAATATGATCAATCCCATTCTTCCATTTCAAAAGTTCCAATTTCATTCCATTTAAAACCAAAACAGGTTTTATTCGAAACATGTCTTTTTTCACAAGATAAAACCAATGGGTTTCTATCAAACCATTTTAATCCATTTTCACAAGTTTGAAATCCATTCAAAACCAATTCCATCATTACACAATTTATTCCCACAATTAAATTCAACAATTTAATTGAAATAATTTCCATCAAATCCACAATTTAAATTCAACAATTTAAATCTGTCAATTTCTGTAAACACACCCAATTCAATGGAATTGGGGTTTTTTAAATTTCCATGCCAAAACAATTTCAAATATCTCGATTCACTAAAATCTTGTTTTTTTCAATTTAATTGAAATAAAACTTGAGAAATTGAATTTAAATCAACAATTGTAATAAATCAAGCAAATATAATGAAAATAAATTTGGCAAGTCGGGACGGAACCACCTACCTCGAAGGTTTTGACCAAAACCACAACGGTCGAGAACACTCAAGAAAACCGGGTTGCATCATCAAGAAACTGCCTTAGATCTCTTCTACTAGAAAGATCAAGACCATATATCATCATATTTGGTACCAAGAACTTAGATCTACCCGTAACGGATGTAGATCTAAGAAACCAAGAGAAGAGGAGAAGTAGATCTAAGTAGATCTAAGAAACTGATCAAGAACGATGAAGAACGATCACATAACTCAAGAATCCATCTTCGATTAACCAATAGGAGACTTTGGATCATCTCTAGAATTATGGGAGAACCTTATATAACCTTAGGAGAAGACAAATTCCGAGTTAGGGCCTATTAAAAGGACAAATGAGGCAATTAGAGGAAAAAACGAGTGAGATCAACAATTTAAGGATCTCATTTAAGTGGCCTCAAGGTTAGTTAGCACGGTTTGAAAAACCATGTGCTAGCCGTGTGTTAGCTACTTCCTCTACCACCATTCACACACAGTTTGGCCACACGGTTAGACAAACCATGTGCTTCTCGTGCAGAAGCTACTACCTCCAAGACCAACTGCCCATGGTTTGGCCGCACGATTTAGACAACCTGTTCATCACCCGTGCAACTTAACCTTTGCCCCAAAACAACACTTAATGTTCTCCCAACTCTCCCAAATCACTAATCCAAAAAAGAGATACTTAGAAACATCAAAAGTACCTGAAAACGTAACGTGATGTTACAAATCTCCTGTGTCAGTCCAACAAAGTGGTGACTTGTAGGGTAACATGTACCAAGACTCAAATGGTGCTATACCGATGGTATAGAGGTAGCTATTGTTGTACACAAACTCCACTAGAGGTAGGAGATCCTACAAACTATGGAAAAAAATTTAACATGAAATCCCACAACATTCCCTCTACAACCTAAATGGTCCACTCAGTCTGGCCGTCTATCTGTGGGTGAAACCCTGTGCTCAAGTGAAGATAAATCCTAAACACCTCCTACAATCCCTTCCAAAACCGAGATGTAAGGAGATCATCATGATATGAAACTACCGTCGAAGGGACTCTATGGATTCAAACTATCTTCTACACATAGTGGTTTCCTAATCTCTCTACTGAACTCTGCTCTAAAAAAGCTCAGAAGTGGGCTATAATGGTGAGTTAGTCAATGATCACCCAGATGGAATCATGTCCCCTAGACGTACATGGTAAAAAAAATCATGAATTCCATCGATATACCATCCCACTTCCACTATGGTACCTCAAGGGGTTGATTTAAACCCACTGAAACCTAATGCTAAACCTTCCCTTTTTGGTAAGTAAGGCATCAAGACACAAACTCTGCAACTTCCTTCTTCATCCTTGGCCAGTAAAATGATGTCGTAGGTCTTGGTACATCATTTCCATACCTGGTTGTACAATTAAAGGGGATTCATGAACTCCCTCAGAACCTCCTCACGCAACTTCACTAATATGATTGTACATCCTCTGAAAATAACAACATACTCTCCACCTTTTGAATATCCATCAGGCACATGCACTATAGACATTTGAGTACGTAGAGACTCATAGTCGGCATCCCTAAGTTATTCCTCCCTACCTTTCTGTAAGAGTGGAGAGGTTTCAGCCATCAACTGGAGGTAAGCTACTCCATCTCCATCCATAATGGATATCTGTAATGTGAACAATTAGTCTGATGCCTCACTCAACAACTACAAGATGGATTTCCTATTGAGAGAGTCCTCCACTACATTCCCCTAACTAGGAGTATAGATAATCTCAACGTCATATTCCTAGAGGAACTCTAACCATCGCCTCCATCTCAACTCTTGAAAGAACTACTGGAACTTCCCTGTCCATATGTAGCCAAACCCAGGAATCTATGCACCTCAGAAACACTCTTGGGTGGCTGTTAAAAAATAAATAACTCAATCTTCACTGGATCCATTGCAACTCCAGCCTCTGAAATGATATTTCCCAGAAATTGGACCTCTCAAATCCAAAAATGACACTATGAGAGATTCCCATAAAACTGGGGATCTCAACGTTTGTCCAGGACTATCCTCAAGTGTATCGTCTTCTCCTCCTCAGATGTTTAGTACACTAGGATTCCATCAATGAAGACCATGATGAACCGATCTAAGTAAGCCTAGAAGATCCACTTCATGAATCCCATGAACACTATCAGGGTGTTTGTCACACCAAACAACATCACTAAGTACTTGTAGTGGTCATACTGACATATAAAGGCTCTCTTAGGTACATCCTCATCTCGTACACAAAGTTGGTGATAACCGGATCTAAGGTCTATCATTGAGAACCCCCTCACTCCATTCAGCTGATCAATGAGTTATTCAATCCTCGATGGTGGATACTTATTCTTCACTGTCACCTGATTCAGGTGACAAAAGTACACACATAACCTCAAAACACCATATGCCTTCTTGGAAAACCAAACTGGGGCCACCCAGGGTGAAACATTGGGTCTCATGAAGCCCTTCCTCTATAAGACTTCCATCTGTACCCTCAACTCACAAAGATCTATGGAATCCATCCAATATGAAGGTGTAGATATAGATGCCATACTAGGTTATAGATCTAAATAGAAGTTTATCTCTTGGTGGGGAGGTAAAACCGGAACATCTTCAGGGAAGAATTCCTTATAATCCACCACCTTAATAGGAAAATGAGGACTTAAAACATCCATTGCACTGAGGGTTAGGATATCCAATAGAATAGTAATCAGCGGCACCTTCCTATGCGCGTTTATATCCCGAGCTTCAAGGATTTCACTTTCATTGATAAAAATGGGAATCTGGTTCTATTATCATGGAAGAACCACACCCTTTTCCTAAAACAATCAATCTAATCATGAACTATGGATACTATTCGATACCGAGAATGACATCGTAAGTCCTCAATGCTACTACCAAGAGATACCAACCAAATATCTATCCTTTAAGAGTAAGGTCACACTGTTAGCACTAGTGTGTGACTATCAAGTCTCCTCTTGAAGGTGTCTTTTAATGTAAGTTTCAAGTAAACAGTTTAATCAGAATCTCTAAGTAGTAAACAAGGAAAGTGGCAGGAAATGAAAACACTAGCACATGTGTCTATCTATTATAGCTAAAGTAGAAAGACACACATAATACCTTTAACCATTCCTAGAGTATCAGGGTTATAAGCCTCGATAAATTGAAACTGTATCCTCCACTATACTCCATCTATCAGATTCTGGTGTGGACCACCTAGGGGTGGTGGTGGTAAAACATCAAATGTTGGCCACCCTCTACTACTTCCCTATCTTCTCTTTTACGTCCTTCACCTGATGGATTTGTCTAAATATATCGTTTCCTCTTCCTTGGAGGTTCACCAACTGCCTCTCTGAATGCATCACGAGTAGTGGGACAATCTCATGTGGAATGTACCTTCCTATGAAAATAACAAAAATGCCTCTTCCTGGGGGAACTAGCACACCCCTAGAACATCTGACAAAACCTCATATTCTGTGGATTATTTTGTGAACCTAGTATAGGTAGGTCATGCAGACCCCACACACCAGGAAATCGCTGCCTCAGAAGCCTATGATACACATTTGGACCCTGCATATCATCATCAAACACCAAAATATCCATCCAATACACACTATGGAATTAAGAATCCACCTGATCCACTGGAGGAGGGCCTACGAACTGATCAAAATAAGAAAGTGCCACCTGCTGACCATCCTAATGAAAACATACTCAGTGACTAGCTACCCTCAGATAGGACTCATCAAACATTAGGTTGAACTCCCAATACTGCTATCGAAACCTCACTGGCTGGAGTCGTGCATAGATCATGTAAGAAAAAAGGATGTATCATGATTAAAATATTATACCTAGTAAGATGACTCAATAAGGACATGGAAAACAAAATCCATTTCTATATGATATATTTACCTTTATTTTCCCCTACAACTAGTGTTTTCATGTATCGAGTCTAAATGCAGGTATCCATATTCCTAGTGTATGGATAAGGTGGCTGCCTCACCAAAATTGGATTCCCTATCCTGAAAGCCAAACTTGAAACACTTGAAATTGTTTCCCTAAACCAACGTCACAGACTCTCGGTCCTTATGTATTATTGACCTCATCTGATACCACTCTTTTATGACCCATACCAGAGGGTCCCATTCCATGACTACCACAATCCCACCTCCAATAGGCCAGGGGATGAAGACTAACACCGAGTAGGCATATACTACAAATGGGAGACATTTTCCTAAGTACCTGCACACACACACATCTACAAGAACAAAATACTAAAATGTAAAAATACTAAGTAAAAGATTCATGCATACGATAAGATACCAACCACATAGTACGATAGGAAATTAAAGTGCAGTAAATCACAATTGGGCCAGAATACAAGCCCACCAAAAAGAAAGAGTCTATAGCACAAGGTCTTGAAGCTCATCTGTAGAAGACCCCACCTAAAGGGTAGGTACATGAATAGATATATGAAGCTACAAGATCACACCTCAACTGTCTTCTCTATCTCTAAACACCACTTTGTCCTAGTCTACCTAGGACTCAATCAAAATGTTGATGGTCTGCAAAAGACACAACACATGTGGGCAAATCACGTGCAGGGGTGAGTAAAACAATACTCAGTAGGACACCCCTAAACATAAAGTAAAAGACCATAGAGGAAAAATCATGAAGAAGATACCATGTAGAAATACCATAACAGGAAGATAACACTAAGAAGATATAGTTAGGTCAACACAGGTATATGTCTATAACACATATAATAAGAACATTTAGGTACACTCATAATGGATTTCAAGACTCAAGGTCTCATCCACTACCAGCTACATGGTAAAGAGGTAAGTCACAACCATATATTATCCAAAATATTCTGCTCGCGGTGCACTCATTTAAGGAGAACTCACTCCTCAAACCATGATGTCATCAAAGACTCTTCCAAAGAGGTCCCACTAATTTGGGCCCCATCCAAAAAATGAACATACTGGTCAAAGATAATGATATATAGAGAGGGGATCCTTCCTAGAGAATATTGAAAAAACAATATATATTATCCCACAATGTTGGGGATCCTCCTAATATAATTTGAACAACCCTACCGATGCGGATCGTAATGTAGGGGGTCCTTCATAGAGAATACTAACAACCCTACCGATACAGCCTAATGGATGGAGGACTAACGCCCTCTGCTCAGAGGTCACATAAATTTCCCCAAAACTCCATCAAGGGTGATATATGATCACTTTAGTTCCAAGGAGGGATATCACAACTCTATCTAGGACTCGACCTCTAGAAAGGACTACTATCTAGTGATGTGGATGTAATGCCATACTAAACCCTTAATGAAAGAACCAAGGGAAACTCTCCACCTATACTGGTCTATTCTAAAAACCCACCAAGCCATCTCAAAATGGACTACCTCATCGTAAGGGTCCCCATTCCACATATGTATCATCAAACAGACCATCCATTTGAAAGTTATGACCATTTTAGTGAAAACGTTTGACTCAGGACTGGTTTGGGTCTTACCTGGCCTGACCCGTCGACTAGACCCATTTCGTTCTGGTCGAACCAACTGATCATGGCCCACTAAAAAATTATAGGGTTATGGAGATAACTCTAGATTTCAAGAAAGGATTATTAAAAAGGGGAACCGCTTCTGTGTCATCACGTAACATTAAATAAAATATTTTTATTAAATATTTTAATGAGATTCATTTTAAAAACTATCTTTCATAGCTAGTATGTGACGACCAAGGTTAAGCCTCACTTCAGGAAAACACCCCCTTATGAACGTGATGGTAGTCTCAGATTTTCAATATGTGTTACTATTTATGAGTTATTAGGATTTTAAAAATAAAATAATTTTATTTACGATTATCCCATTTTTGGGTTTTTACCGAGAAGACCTGCATTGACTAAAGTTATATCTCACTTAGGGTAAATCCACTGCTTTGAGCTCAATGGTTCCCTCATATTTCTGAACTAGACACCCATTTATAATTTATTTCACTTTTTTAGAAAAGTCTCATGCACACACTATTAAAAACATAACATTTTTTAGTGAATCATTTCGGGAACACTGGTCTTCAAAATCACACGACGTCTTAGCACCTGGTCTTGGAATTTTCCCAATTAAAAGGAAAATATAAGTCATTACATTACATTTTAGAGAAGTTTCAGTATACTTGATAGGGTTCATAAGATACATTTCCCTAGATATATACATGGAATGAAATAATAAATTAATTGAATAAGAGGAATATGGATGGGTTAAGTGTTAATAAATTAAATTTATAATTAATTCTTTGAAGTAATTGATTTATGGGTTTACTAATGTATATAGTGATTGATTAATGAAAAAATAAGTGAAATAATTAAATATTCTTATGAATTATATTGAGAATAAGGATAAATTTTATATTATGTGTAAATAATTATGAAATCCCTTGAATAAAATGGTTGGATGTTATCAAAATTTATTATTTAATGTATTGGGTTGATATTTTCTTAGATGAAACATCAATAGTCATTTGGAATTGATGATATTACTGATGAGAATTTGTGGTAGAGGTGAATTGATAAGAAATGGACCATAATATTGTGATTGGGAATTATTAAATACCATTAATTATTTTTTGATTCCACACACACAATCACCTAATTGAGATAACCTATGTAGTTCCCATATGAGGGATTAGGGACTAGGTAAACCCTCAACATCTTGGATACGATAGTATGGAAGACTGACCAATCCTACTCCCCCTCAATTCTATTTAACCATACTAGTAGTAATGGTCTTGGTATGTGGTGTGTATGGATATTTTATGAGGCTAAAATATTAGGAATTGATTTGAGGTTATCAAATGTGGAAATAGTTGTGGTATTGTGTGGTATGTTGACTGAATAATTAATTAGAGAACTATAATATATTTCATTAGGATGTAATGGTTAATACATTAACAAGGAAGTGAGTATAAATTACCCCTCTTATAAATTTCCCTCACTTAATATATTTATATTATACGTCTATTTGGAGAGTGAGATTGTGGGGAGATGGTTTTACAAATAATTTTTAATAGTAAAAGATGCAGTTTCATTTTTTTTCGCTAAATAATTTGTATACATATTTTATACTAGTGTTAGTGTTATTAGGGATTAATATACTCACTATAATTGTATTCTCACCCCTAATTTTATATATTACATTTATATATTTTTTAAGATGGTATCAGATATCTAGGTAAACCATATTTTCTTGTGAAACTTGTGGTTAATGGATAATGGATGAGTTTTCTTAATTCAATTTTTTTTGATTTTGATATTATTCTCAAAGTTGTTTAGTTGTAGTAAATTTCATGTATTTTTATAGTATTTGGGATTTTTCTTATTTATATGTGATATTTTGTGTTGATTGTTTATTTTTTACTTATTTTCCTCTGTTTAAAAAGGTAAATTCTTATGATATGACATTTTTATACCATTGGTATTAGCATTTTTTATGGCATATTAGAGGATGGCTATAGGGAATACACATGGCCTCACCACCAACCTAGGATAGGATTTAGTGGAGTGAGGTTAATAGATAGTGGTATTAGAGTGGGTGTTTTATTATAGAGTGGTATTTGGAGAAGGAATTAGCGAGGAATGCATTTGAATTTTTATATCAATAGTATGTTTTTTTATTTTTCATGTAATGTTTTTATGAAAGAGTGAATAATATATATAGGGTCCCTATGATCCGATAAAAGGACCCTAGTATTCTATTAATCATATAAACAAAATATTGTTTTGATTATAGTGTTGAAGATTAAATTAGGTACATGAATCATCCTTGTTTGCACCTATGTTTGAATCATTTGAATAATTAAGGGGATGTTAAAATCAATTTAATTAATTGAATTTAAATTAATTTCAAAAATTTTGAATAATATTTTTGGACATATTGACATGATCTATGGATATTGGTCTCATATAGTTCACCATGATGATGTATTTCATGATACTCTACCTATTAATCTATGAGTTTTCAAAGAGGAGGTTGATTCATAATGGATTCATTATATTGTGTTTTATTAGTTAAAACACTCAAGGTATGAATGATATTATTTAGATTACAAAGTGGATATGTAGTTATAATATGTAATGATTTCATTTCAAATTATTTGAGTGATGACTTTTCATTATATTTTATTTGTTGAAAATTTATGGAGAGGTGTTTCCAATAAATAGTAGTTCCATTATCTCAGTGGTCATGAGGAATTAAAGGTAATTTGGGGGATGTTAAATATTCAATTACGGATGAATTTTATATCCCTGATTCTAGAGACACTAAAGTGTAATGTGAAGATTTCAATTTTATAGGGTATCTAAACTATGAGATATTTTTGAGTGAGGCTTATAAACCACCAAAATTATTTCCTTAATCTTCTACCGTTTGAGGAGGAAATAGTTTAAAAAATTAGGGAGGATTTTTTTAAATTATTATGTGTTGGATAATCTTGTTTTTTTATTGAAATATTATACTGATATGTTCATGATAGTTGAGGTGAAGGTAAAAACTTGAGATTTAATGGGCATGCTTCACGAGGGATGCCATAAACATTTTCCAAGGTGTGGATATGTGGATATACACTACAATTTTTAGAGTATTTGAGGTTTCTATCTATATGAAGGGTCCCTAATCCCTTATTCTATCATATCCCTTAATATATAAGTTTTTATTATTTTTACATAAAATCAATTGTTTCATTTTATTTTAGTGGTAGATGAAAATAATGGTAATATATGTGTCTAACCTTCCTCCATTGTCATATGGGGGTTTTCATGTGATATTGTATTAACCATGATAGTTAAAAATAAATCCCCAGTAATAGATACCTCTATAATATTATCTATATTAGGTGAGTAATTAGTATTTTGGACCTCCAATGTGAGACAGAGCTATGCGAAGATAGTAAAGGGATGTTCCCCAAACTTAGGGGCCACAAAATGATCATGGGTGAGGTAGTGAGAGACATAATGGAAAATGAGGTGGAGGTATAGTACATGGAAAATATCATTCTTTGGAGTTCCCAACACTAAGTAAACTATGGATCATTCAAGTTATAATAAATTTATATTCCACATTGGCTAATGCATCGATTGACATAATACCTTCAGACTTCTATATTTCTTCTGATTTAGTCATAGATTTAGGGATTATAGTATATGTGATTTCTGTACCCATGGTGTTATATACACTACTTGGTAGAGAATTCATATTAATATAGGTATTTTAGGGATGTGAGTTGATTATAAGGAATATTTATTCAATTGGTTAAATCTTGTTACTATAGAAACAGACATATGATTACACCTGAGGAATAATTTTTTTGTACTCTATGAAATCTATCAATGGATACCATCAAATATGGTTTATTTTTTTTAATTTGGAATTTAAATCCATGATGTTTTTTAGCAATAGATAAAATATGATAAATTATAGATATTTATATCCTATTAAAAAATTATTGTAATATATGATACTATATTTATTATAGATTCTTATAGTATAGTACATGAGGGTTATAGAAGAATTTATTAATTTATTGCCTAGGTAGGTTGTAATTTCATCATATTAATGAGAATTTTAGTTTGTGATGGAGTTTCAACCTAGAGTTTCGCCTATTCCAAAGTCCCATTATTGGATAATAAATCCAAATTTATAGGAGTTGTAGATTCAAATTGAAATTATATAGTAAAATATATTCATCCGTCCTAATGTGTTACTTTGAGAGGTATATTATTATAATAAAATAATATAGATAGATTATTGTATCTTTTTATGAACTAATAGTGGTTGAAATAGGTATAAATGATGAATCACTGTCCAATCCAAAGGATTTATGACTTGTTTGATTAGGCAATGAGAGACAACTTATCCTTGAAGTTTGATATGTAGTTAGGATATCATTCAATGAGGTTGAAGAAGTAATATATTTATATTATCACTTTTAGGTTTATTTATGGGAATTTTCAATTTTTGGTGATGCCTTTTAGAGTTATAAATTACTAAATAAACATATTGGTATTAATGAATTTTGAGTTTTGTGATTTATTAGGATAATTTTTGTTGGTGTTCATTGGTGAAATAATTTGGAATTTTGGGAGAAAGAAAGATCAATTAGAGTATTTGAGGACCAAAATTGTGATTATTTGACAACATTATCTATTTATAAAGTTATATAAGTGTTAATATAATATAAATTATGTTCATTTACTTATAAATTTCATGTCCCAGTGTGGTGTAGCTATTAATCCATTAAATTTAGAAATAGTTATTTTTTAAATGGATAAAAAAACTTTTATGAGGTATAAATCAACATTTTTTAGTGGAATATTATTACATGTACATGTATGATTTATATTATATTGTTGCACCATTAATTACTTTGAAAAATAATCACTCAATATTCACATAGAACAATTAGTTTGGGGGGGAGTTTGGGTATTTTAAAGGAAGAGAATCTCTGCTCCTATCAGTTTATTACCCAATGATGAAGTCATATTAAAGGTTTATTTTTATTATTCTCTTCATGTTCTGGGTTTCATGTTAATTCAAGAGTTAGTGTTGATCTATAATAGGTATAGGGAGTTACATACCCATGGATTTTACTTTTTAATCCATAATCGTGAGCTTGAGGTGGTGATGTTTTCTTTATTTTTAGGGAGGAATAACCATATCAACGGGTTCGTTATATTCATCATAGATAACAAAATACTATTTAATATCCTTATTCTATGGGATTGGGATTTAAATTAGTGTATGTGAGTAGTGTTCTTGTAGTATTATGGCTTTAAAAACTATTATAAATTAGGTAAAGAAAACTTGGTAGATAGAACATTGTTAAAGTAGATGTATGATGATTATTTTAATCAATCCAGGGATATGTGGTGGATTATAGGGTGTATTATGTACTAAAATTTAGGAATTGAACATATTAGAAGTGGATTTATATTTTATTTGATGAAAAAATATACTTATTTTTTTCTACAAGTGATGGAATCTAAATTAGGGTATCTTAAGGTATATGAGTGAATATATTGTATCATTAATGGATGTACTTTAAAAATATATAAAGGATATAAAGAAAATTGACTATTTTTTCATGGGAATATTTCTTTGTGTGCAATGTGAGAAGTGATTATTTTTTAGATCTACAATCAACCTATGTAAAATTATCTATTTATTTCTAAGATGTATTGTGATTTTATGGGGTAATTTGGTTTCCTATTAGAAATAAGTTAGTGGAGATTTTTTGTGTAATTCTATATTAATCAATGAATTAAAGGTGAATGCTAAGATCTATCTAGTCTATATTAACCTAAAAATTCACATGATGATGATGATGGCTTTACCTAAAGAATTTGGACGATTTGATTTAATCATTGATGTTTCATATTGATAGAAAAGTTTGATAATTTCATATAAATTATAAATTCAAGTGTGGTGGATGTGATATAGACGATTTATATGGAATATTTGGTGAGATTTCACACAGTTTTTAGGATGAGTATATCAGATTGAGACTCATGATTTATCATAAAAATTAGAAGGATATTTCATCTTTATATGGATGGGTATATAGAGTGAACATAAAATATATTAGTGGATATGGTGCAAGCTTGAGTTCTTTATATTTTAGGTTAATTGGTGTATCAATTTTATATTGTTATATTTAATTATAGTTACAATAATCCCTCATATATATATTCATGGAACTTTTTAGGGATTTATATTAATGATGGTGTACAAAATCATTTTCCTTGACCAAGGTTATGGATTTAGTGATTACAAGGGTATATTTAATATTTATTTTAAAAATATAAGAATATGTTATTAATGTGAAGAATAAAACTATTATGGATTTCCATATTTCATATAAGGATCTAAGGAGGAGGCCTTTGGAGTTTATAGTTAGTGATAATTGTTTCTCAAATTTTTAAATTAAAAATGATTCTAGAGGGGTTGTAAATGATATTTGATATCTCATGAGTTTTTAAAACATTAAAGGTGATAGAAATGATTATTTTGGTTGTATACATGTTAAATATTTTACATCTGATATATTATATTCTTGATGTATTCCTTGTTTAATAGATATAAAAATATCCTAATGCTTACTTCCAAGTCTAATATTTGGGTGAACATAATATTATGGTTTATCTGACATTTATTGAGTGACCAATCAAGATTTAATATTATAAGTAGATGTTATTAGGAGTGTGAGTACCTACCATTGGTCCACATTTTAATGATTAAAGTTTATTTTTTGTAATCTTCATTTGAGAAGAAATCAAAGATGCTGGGTTAGTACCCTAATTTATTTTAAAATTTTGATGTTGTAATTATGTTGATATTTTCATTTGGGTTAATTTGATTCATTTTTTCCTATTATTACTATGTCATAATTGATCATTATTTATTGAGAATTATCTTTAGTGGTAAATAGGTTTTGAGTTATTTATTTGTCCATCCTGGTTTTTTTGAATCTAATGGACTGAAATCATTTGATAAGTATCTAATATAGCGCTAAAAAATTATTATTCCTCTAAATGTCGAGTTATAAGGTGATTAAAGAGGAAATAATAAGTTAAATTTTAATATAAAGGATAAACATAATTTTTTAGGGAAACCATTTCATTTTCATTTACATCATAGTTTTAGTATCTTCACTTTCATTGATTTTTTAATTATATTAGAGTAGTCATGGTTTTTTGGTAAATATTTTAGAAGATATAAGTGATAGTAATGAATGGAACTACATATTAATTTTTTTTAATTATAACATGATCCGTGAAAATTCAAATAATTCATATTTTGTTTTAGTGATATATATTTTAATTATTGCATTGAAAATGAAAAATAAGTATATCATAGTTCATCATTATGGTTGAGAGAAAATAGTGTGGGTTTCGAAAGAACTTGTGGTTTCATAGTGTGATAGAAATAAAATTTCAAGGAAAGTATGTCATCCTTTACCACATCATGTTATGGTTTTGGTCATATATGTTTTTTAGAGAGTATAATTTGGTTAAATTTAAGGAAAATACTATTTTTTCACCATGGTTTTCATATCATATATGAATCACCCAAACTATGAAATAATTTTATACTATAAATTATTGGTTTATATATCTTAAATTAATAAAAAATTGATTATTTATTTTCTCTATAATTCCTATGAGATATTGGAGTCACTTTGTTGAATTTTAAGATCCATTGGTTGACCCTTCAGTTTCTATTATCATGTGATTGAATCCATAAAATATAACCATGATTTTTATCTTATTTCATTATCCTTTCACCCATTCCTATATTACAAGGACTCAGGGATAATTATTGATGAATATTTACATTGGAATAATGATGCATGATAGGTGTATTATATGATTGTTTGATAATATTTGTGATCACATGATAGTTTTAGTATTTAAAATCATCCAATGACAATGTGATTATTCAATATTATGTTTAAGGTAGGAGTATCTAATTATTTTATTATATAGAATACTATTGATATGAAATTACAACAGTTTAGAATCATTATGTCTATTTATGAGATTAGGATAATCATACTGAATCAATTTGATCTTATGTGGGGTGGGAAGTAGTTATAGTTTATTTTGTTTTATTATTTTTATTAGTTATATAATTATTATAGAATGTGTTATTATAGTGGATGGTAGTAAAATAAATCATGTAGATGTAAAAAATAAGTGTTGTAGTGTAACATGGTTGGTTTGGTTTATTTGACTGGGTAGTATAGCAGGGGTTTCATGGATATACTTTGAGATAGATTTTCTTTGATAAAGATATTGAGTGAATGAAAAAATAACTTGATGAAGAGAAATGGGGATGGGTTAGGTGCTAAAAAATAAAATAAAATAATTAATTATTGATGTAATTTATTTATGTGGAGACTAATGTATGTGTTGATTTATAAATTTATAAATTAAATGAATTAAAATGACAATGAAATTATATATGGTTGATAATAAACTATTTGGAATTGTTAAATACTTATGAAATGGTAATAATGTTATAGTGAAATTTTATGTAAATTGTGTGTTTGATGGGATTAATTATAGTGAGGGTTGAGGTTGTAGCTATACTCATGTAGTAGTGATGATATGGGTAATGGGAAATCATAGTAGGGGTTACATGATTGGTTGTGAACACTAGTTGGTTTTTTAGATATTATATATTATTTTAGGTTTTTATATTTGGCTACACACCACTACCTGAGTAAGATAACTGAAAATATACCCATAATGGTTTTTGGGTACCATGTGAACCTCTTACATTAAGGATTTGGTTTGAATGAATAGATGACTACCCACCTTCTCCCACAGTTCATTTTAGGAATTATAATGTTTTTGTTTTTTGTATGTGGTAAAAATGAATGTTGTATAATGTTTTGGTATGTGGTTATGGGTTTAGTTGTGTTATTTTCGATTATATGGTCATATAGGAGGATACACACACCATATAATATATCATTTAAATATGAGGTAAAGTATATTAGTAAAGAATTTGATGTGGGGTTCCAAGTTTTTTATATTTTATTAGATTAATCTATTTATATTTTAAATGGATTTTGTGAGTGAGACCATGGTAGTTTGTATTTTTAGATGACCAAGAAAGGGAGAAGAGTTAGTTTATTTTTTTCACTATAGATTTATTATTCTTTTCCCACATTGGTCTAAGAGTTTCTATAGAGGGACGTACTGATAATGTTATAATTCATATACCAAATTCTATATATAATTTTATATATTTTTAGAATGGTTTAAAATATTATGACATACTTCACTAGCTCATGGTTTTGGTTATTAGTGGATATTGAAGTGTAATTATTCATTAGGATTTATTGATTCAAATTTTGTTCTTAGAGTTAATTTATATGTACCAATTTAAATTAATTTTTATATTGTTGGGTTTATTATTATTTTCCACCTATGGTGTTGGGTGTTTACCTATGAGTTTTCTATTATTTCATAGGATTAATGAGGATAATTCAACATAAACTACATTTTTATCACCTTTGTGTTAGTCTACATACCATAGCTTACTGGAGGTGGGATTTAGGGAGAACACTTGGTCTCACTACATGACTAAGATTGATTCATGTAGAGTAGTGTTGTAATATTAGTTATAATACTTAATTGTAGTTCTTATTTTCATCTATGGATAAAAATTATATGTTAGCGGAAAAATTGTGTGTTCAATTATTAATAGGGTCCTTATTCTTTTACAAGTTGTATACTAATTTAGTTTTTATTTTAAATTCCCTCATTTTTCTTGATCCCATATATAATGAAATAAGATTTATTTAAAGGTGATATTTTAGAAATTATCATAATATGAGTGAAAAAAATATATTTCTAATCATTTATTTCTTGTAATCATCATTTAATGATTGGTATTTATTTAGATAATATGTTTTTATTTCACTTTTAAATGATTTATTGATTATAATATACCCCCCTCACTCAGAAAGTAAAGTTTAAAAACTCACTATGACCTTTATGAGACGGAGACTCACATTTCAATGAACTAATAGTTCTTAGTCTCTGATTATACAATAAATCTTTTATTAACAGAAGAAAGAATAATAATAAATTTATTAGACTATTATAGAATAGTTTATAATTAATATATCATTAAACAATAACAAATTCTTTTTTTTTCTAAATAAATATTCCTACTATTTGTATACACTCATATTCAAAATAATATAACAATAATACTCACACATTGATTTTGATACATTGTAAAAATAATATATATATATATATAAAGTGTTACTAATTAAAGTTACTCAATATAATTAAATCTTTAAGAGAAAACTAAAGGATCCACTATATTCTATTTTAACCTTTAGGTTTCTATTTATTTGGACAAAACCCCTGATAATTGGTGTTTCAAAATTATATAGGTATTTAACATATTAAATTTTACATTAAATCATTATTATTTTTAGTTTATTTAAAAAATGAATTAATGATTAGAATATATAGTAATGGACACTTAAATCTTGATCTTGAAATTATTCTAAACTTTTTGGTTAGTTCATGGAATTTGAGAAATCATGAGAGTTTAAAAAATTATTTTTAAAATATTTCATTAACTTACTCATGTGAATAAAATCATATATATTTTATTATAGATGTTCTTTGAAGTATATAATAGAGAATAGATAAATAATCTGTGAAACACTATGTGAATTTTCTAAACATAAAATTCAATATCTAAATAATCAGATTTAATATTCAACTTTGTTTCATGATTTAAGGTTAAAACATGGTTTAGTCAAATCATATCCTTAGTTTATTGTATTTTCCTATGTTGTTCAAAATAATAATCTCAAATAATTCATTATTTTGATGAAACACTGAAACCATGAGGATATGATGAAGAATATTTATATTGGGGATCCTTTCCATTCTCCCTAGAAACATAAGATAAGGAATGGATTTACAACCTGAAATGAGGGGATGAAATAATTTAGAGGAACTTTTGAAAATATTCTAATAGAAAATATTCCCTACTATTGTATTGACTATATATATGTTTAATAAAATGGAAGTTTATATAGAATAATTTTTTCCACTACTAGATATAATATTAAAAAAATTGTAGAAATGCAGAGATTCGACCCATTCCCAGTACTAAGGTAATTGTTAATGTGACCAATAAAATGTGTGTAAACAAATACGTCCAAAATAAGAACCAAAAGAGAAAATTATTCCGCAGAAATAAAGGATGAAATAAATTCTAAAATTAAAGAGAGTGAATAGAAAAAATACTAAAAATTATGAATTAAAAATAATTTCCATATCATTTTAGAATGATTATATAAAAGAAAATAATGTTGAATTAATACAGATGGATGTAGTCTGAAATTATAATTTTTTTTAATAAACATTAAATTTTTTAAGGAAATCAAATAGATTCCTTTGTATGAAAAGATCCATAAAGTGATTAAAATATTGAAAAGAAGTTTCTAAGGGAATATGGAAGTGATTATTTAAAGAAATGTAACTACATTGTATTCAATGTGACTTCTTATTTACTCCCTGATCTAGGTACTTTTAGAGTTCCTTGTACAATTGGTAAGTCTACATTCACTAATAAAAATTTTAATCTTCATGGGTCAATAAACGGTATGCCTCATTTTATATATTTCTATTTATTCAAAGGGTAATTTAATCTAATATAGGTGTCTGAAAATAGATCCACCAAATTAATACTTGGAGTACTTGATTATGTTTTTTTAAGAGTGTAAAACACAATAATTTTATATTTTATTTATGTTTTAGATATAAATTAATCATGAAAAAGTTCTAATTCCCCAATAATTCAAGGATTAATATTCCTTAAAACAAATAGGGATGTCAATAACATACATGAAATTACAGTAATAGTGGAATATGAGAAGGATAAAGTGAATTTTAAAACATTATATGAAACATCCTACAGAATAAAATTATGGGTTTATAGTCACATATGTTGAGGATCATAATTCATTAGAAGATAATAACATGTTAATAGAAATCCATAATTTCACAAAGAAAATAATATTTGTAAATTAATTGGATATTAATGAAAATGGCTTAAACTAGAGGAAAATATATGTTAATTTGATGATCTAAATAGAGGATAAATGATGAGGTAATAGATAATTTCTAGGATGAATATGATTGTTTTTGTCAACTGAAAAAGACACTGACAGTTTATATTTTAAGAAGAATTAAAAAATGTTCAAGAAAGGGAACATTAGCTACAAAATTTTCTTAATAACCCCAAAAAATATAACACAAAAACAATCCCTCTAATATAAAATTCATTTATTTGATAAATTAATAGTAATTTACAAGGTATAGTTTCAATAATCTATTTTCATAACAAGATCAAAGGTTAGTAAATATCATAATAACAATTTTTGTCTATATGATGGAGTCTAAAATAAAATCATTTATATTAAAATTAAATTTCCATGCATATAATTTCTCTTAGGAATGAATTAATACAAATATAATGTCAAGGAATATTGAACCCAATAATGATGGATGACGAGAAGAATTCAGTAGAGAAATAATTTACCTAATAATTGTTTCCTAGTGATTCAGTACTATATATATAGTACAAAATAAGTGAGGTTTCATAATTATTTTAAAATAATAAGAATGAGTTGGTGAAAAGAAGAATTCAAAATATTTGTAGGTTCAGAAATGAATACAGTAAAAGAACAATGGATTTTTTGATGTACTCTTTTTGTTATTTCCTTATTACCATTACATTGGAAGGCCAAGATTAAACATTATTTAAAACATTTATTACACATTTTATTATTGTAGGATTCCATTTAGACTATCTAATACTCTTTCAAACATTTAATGATTTATGACCAGTATAATTATAATATGAATAAGAAATAATTAGATTAATTTTATAATGTTTTCATAATTTATAGAACTCACTTTGATCAGTTTCTTTTGAGTTATGATAATTTGATGAATTTTTTTATTGAAAAAAATCATTACACTGGATTTTTTTTAAAAACATTCATGGTTAATAGTAGAATTGTATTAGACCATGTGATATTATAAAAGTGGGTTGAGTTAGAAATATATAAAATAATTATCATCACTTAACAACATAATACCACTTTTTTAATACATATAAGGTCAATCCTTAGTTGATCATGCATTTATAGGAGGTCCATCAAATACCTAAGTTATATTTATTTCTATTATCATGTTTTAATTAAAAGTATGCTTAATATTTATTTGATGAAACAAGAATTAAATCCTTCAATGATATAAATAGTAGGCCCACCACACCTCATACAATTAAATAATAATTGTGAGAAGTTCCAATTACATTTTTATGTGATGTATAAAATAGTATAGTGGGTTCCTTAATTTAACACAAGATACAAGGAAAGAATCAATTTATTACTTATGATTTAAATAATTTGATGCTACCAATACTGAATAAAATATATCTAAAAAGGAGTTATTAATTTATTTGTAATTCGGTAAGTTTCTATTTAGTTTTAACTAAAGTAATTATTTTCTCAGACCATGTATAATTTAAATTTTCAGCAAAGAAAGCTGAATCCCAAAAATGTTTTATAAAATGCATACTATTAATTCTTGAATTTAATGTTGACATAAATGATAAAATATGAATATTAAACTTGGTGGAATAAAAAATATTAATAATACCACACATTTATGAGGAATGTATATTGAATAAGATTCCTTTAAATGACACAATATCATGTGATAAAATTTACATAGTCTCAGGAAAACATGATTGGTATATAGAAATATTATATATCCTTTCCACTTCAAAGGTATTAACACACATTAAAAAAAAATTATTTTGAAATTAAAATTATATTATAATTAAAATGTGTACGAGGATCCATATATATAGAAAATATGTAGGTTCTGGTCATATTGGAATCATGGTTGGGCCGACACCCAACTTTTATTTTTTACCATGATCAATGATTATTCTAGGATCAAAATGAATATGAACACTAGTCTACACCGAATATAATCAATGATTTAGAAAAAGAAAAAAGATGCCTAAAACCGTAAGAGAGGATCTTTCACATCATGTTTATAATTAATTTAATTAATTTTATAAAACAAATAATACATGGATCTTCAGTATTTTATTTATTGATGATTTTGATCATCTTGAATTACCCTTTTGGATTATCTTATTTATCTTGCAAGGATCCAAACTAGAATCCCTCTAGTGGTGATCCACACATGCTCCTATGGCATCCGATCAACACTGCATGTTCTCCAGGTGCTAGCGTGGCGAAGCGAGTGTCGTGTGTTGGTCGTTCTTGATCACTTGTTCTTCAGCCTTGAATAACGTATGTAATTCTTAAGAGGGGTTTGAAGTGGATTCGAGATAGAAATTATTTAGCTCAACAATTCTCAATTCACCGGGTGTGCAGTTTGGTACAAGGTACAATAGACTTATGTGTCTATTTATTGATATGAGGCTTCAGTTACAATATTTACTTGTGTAATAATAATTAAACACATTCATATCCTTAGAGAAAACCAATACTATTAATAATAATACCGCATAATTATTTATAGTGTGCCAACTTGTGAAAAATGGAATTATAAATAAAATTCCATGTCACAAAATAATAGCAGTGTTATTTTAATTTGTGCCAACAAGTTAAATAATTATATATCATCTTTTAAATAATTATTTTACTATCGAATTGTACTTGGTCCTCTCGAACTCCACATCCATTTATTGAACACCCGAATAACCAAATAAATAATTTATTCTCTTAAATAAATATTTTATATACAAAAATTTAAGTAAATATTTATTAAATGTTCAATAAAATAAAGAAATATATTTTACCAATAATCTGGTGAATAAATATTTATTTAATTTATAAAATCATTTTAACTTGTATAAAATTATTCCATAGTGTTGAGAATAGTATTTATTAATTAAATTCAAATATCATTTAAGTGAGACCACCATAAACACTTAGCGTGTGACCCTCTAGGATTCTTTCTTGTTGGTATTAAGCAGGCTTGCCTAAAATCCAAGAGTACTTTCTAGAAATAGGTCAAGGCACCAAAGATAAATAACTTAAAGTCGCAGCAACGACATCCACTTACAAACGCTCACTATGTAATATAATCCCTTTATCACAATATCTCATCAAGAAGGTTTCATGACAATGTCATCAACTTTTTTTCTTGATACGTCATTCTTTGATTACCTGAAATAAACTTGTCATCACACCATGGCCATGTAATTTCATGTGAAGGTTCTATTTCAATAAAAGTTCCGAGATATAAAGTTCCATAAATGGAAGGGACAAATCCTTCCTCGACTTATCCATTAATAACATGCCACTCGTGACGCACCCAACATACCCAACTTCCCGCCAACTATCTACGTGATAGTTTTCGTTAGTAAATCAAATTGCGAGAGTCATGATACATATTAATGATAATATTAAATTCTAAGGATCATTACACACACTCGCAAATATAAATATCCAATGAAACCAAAACTTGTAGAATTCCTACTGGCGGGTCTGTTCTCATAATCTTTTGTCTTAGATATTACCAAGTGAGAACTTCACGAGAGTAAGTCTCATCTACTTATGAGTAATCACACCTGACGGTTTTCATGCTATGTATCCCATCATATTATGTCATCTAACTATAGAACTATATTTAAGAATATTGTTATAGCATTTCAAGTTTGTCATCATAATAGAGAACTTCCATGACCTTATTAATGAAACAAAAACTCTAGGACATTATTACATCATAGTCATGTAAAGTAATGAATAATATGTAATAAGATGTTTAATATTTAAATACAATAAATATCCATGTAATAAAATTACATCCAGTTGGTTCTAGGACACCGACTCTTACAAATTCTGACTTGGATTAGAGACAAGTACCTATGACTTTAATTCTGCTAGACCACACATGGTGATCATGTTTCTATTGAGTCAAGGATTTAGTCAATTGGTCATACACATTGTCTTCTGTGGAAATAATGCTCACTAAAACTTCACCTCTCTGAGAAAAACCCCTCAAGAGATGATACTTCCAAAGTATGTGCTTTGTCTGCTAATGTTCCCTTAGATTTTCTGTGAGAGCCACCACTATAGTATTATCGCAGTATAGTGTGATGTGATCTTTACTGATAGGTATCACATCTAGATCCTGGATGAAGATTCAAATACAAAATGATAGTTAATTTCCCTAGAAGCTGCGATATACTCAGAATCTACTGTAGAATATGTGACCACACCCTTCTTTGAGATCTTCCAGCTTACTGTACCTCCATTCAAATTGAATATGTATCTTATTTGTGACTTCATGTCATATTGATTAGTCTGGAAACTAGAATCTAAATATCATCTGATGACTAGTTCCTCATCTCTTCCATAAACAAATAAGATATCCTTAGTATGCCTCAGATACTTTAGGATTGTCTTGACTTACATCCAATGGCATTCACCTGGGTTACCTTGATATCTACCTACCACACTCAATGTGTAGGTGAAATCCATCCTAGCACAAATAATGTCATACACAACTGACCCAATCACTGATGTGTATGGAGTCCTTACCATTATATTTCTTTCCTCATGTGTCTGAGGACACATTTTCTTGGAAAGATGAATGCCATGTGATGCTGGAAACAATCCCCTCTTGGATTATTTCATTCTAAATCCCTTCAGTATCTTATCAATTTATGTACTTTGACTTAGGCCCAATAATCTCTTGAATCTATCACGATGGATCTTGATCCCAAATATATAGGCTGCCTTGCCCAAGTCTTTCATGGAGAAGCATTGATTCAACCATGCATTAACAGACTGTAAGACTGGTATCTCATTTCCAATAAGTAATATTTCATCAACATATACTATTAGGAAAACTATTTCACTCTCACTAAACCATTTGTAGATATAAGTCTCACATTCATTTGTGATAAAACCAAATTTCATTATGGATTCATCAAAACAAATGTTCCATGACCTGGATTCTTGCTTTAATCCATACATGGATTTCTGTAACTTGCATACCTTATTGTAATCCTTTGGAGTCATAAACCCTTCAGGTTGTGTCATGTAGATATCTTCCTGAAGGTTCTTATTAAGGAAGGTTATTTTGACATCCATTTTCTAAATCTCATAGTCATTGTAAGTGGAAATGACAAATATAATTTTTATGAATTTGAGTATTGAAACTGGTGAAAAGGTTTTATCATAGTCAATGCCTTGATGCTGTTTTAACCCTTTTGTAACTAGTCATGCCTTATAGGTACTGACTTGTCCTTCCATGTCCAGTTTCTTCCCGAATACCCATTTTCAACCAATAGTATTTACATCAACTGGAGGATCTACCAAAATCTAGACTTGGTTTTGGTACATGGAATCCATTTTAGAATTCATGGCTTCTTGTCACTTAGAAACATCTATGACACTTAATTCTTCATTGTAGGTTAGAGGATCATTATTATCAACTAATAATGAGTCACCATCCTTGATAAATAGAAAACCATACTGTTCTAGTTCCCTAACCTCTCTTGTACTCCTACACAGCTCTTGTGTCTCTGGAATAGTTCTTTTTTCCATAGGGCTTTGTGGAATCTGTTCTTGTACCAGCTCTTGTGTACCTTAAGCCTCAACTTCATCGAAGTCTATCTCACTCCAACTATCTCTTTTGGGGATGTGCTCCGTCTCAAGGAATATGTCATGGATTTCCACAATAACCTTTTCTTCTGAGGGATTGTATAGGTAATATCCCCATGTTTCTTTGGGGTATTCTATAAAGGTACACTTTGTGCCTTGGGTTGCAGGTTTGTTACCTGAAGAGGACTTAACAAACGCATCACTTCCCCAAACTTGTAAATTTGATAATAGAGTTTTCTTTACACTCCAGAAGTCGTATGGAATACCATTTATTGATTTTGTTAGTACTTGGTTTAGTATGTGCACCACTGTTTGTAATGCATATCCACAAAAGGATAATGGAAGACTCACATGAATCATCATTAATATCACCATGTCCAATAGGGTGTGGTTCCTCCTTTTGCTCACATCATTCCAATAGGGCGTTTATAGAGTAGTGATTTGGGATAGGATCCCAAACTCCCTTAAGTATTCAATGAATTATTGATTAAGATATTCTCCACCTCAGTCTAAGCAGAGTTTCTTAATCTTTTTACCAAGCTGTTTCTCAACATCATTCTTGTATTCATTGAACTTATCAAAATAATCCGACTTATACCTAATTAAGTATATATATCCATATCTACTAAAATCAACAGTAAAAGTTATTAAGTATGAGTACCCTCCCCATGATTTAATTGGAAATAGCCCTTAAACATTGGTATGAACCAATTCAAGAAGTTATTTAACCCTTTCACCTTTCCCATTAAATGGGGATTTGGTCATTTTTCCTTGTAAACATGCATGACATACGCCAAGTGGTTTTAGTTTGAAAGAATCTAAATATCCATCTTGATGTAACATTGTCAAGTGTTTCTCATTTACATGACCTAGCGAGTGATTACAAAGTTGGGTGGTGTATGAGTCATGTGAAGTATCTTTTTATCGACTGCAATTACTTGGTTTGTGTAATCCAATACGTAAATACTATTGTACAAATTCTTCCTTCCAAAACAAATGTTATCTTTGTAAAATAAGCAACATTAGGATCTATATTCCCCTTTTCGTAACCCCATCAAGGGTTGATCTTGCTATTATAAGGTATTTAGGTAGGCAGATCTTTGAAAATTGTGGGATTTCAGCTCCTTGATCTGTTGAGTGGACTCCCCAATCCTGAAATGATGACATTGGATTTACTCAAATCTTGCCTCCAATATTACACCAAGTCTAGCAAGGGATACTCCTTTTGATGACATATTGTTAAGTCAACCCAAAACCATTCATAAGGGCTTCATGTATAAAAGTATGTTTCCCAACAAGGGTTGGTCAAACACATAGTTTTATTGAGTTTTTACCTTAATCAAGTAACATAAGGATTGGTCTGAATTAATATTTTATTTGAGGGATTTTTATCTCTTATGAATGATGTTATTATTATCATTATCACATGATTTTTAATATTAATTGGAAATTACTTAAGTGATTAACCATGTCTTGATAATATTTACCCATAAGTCTGGTTTATTTTAGTTCCATCTTGCATTCTTGTTTAATTCATTAATTATGTGACCGTGGTAACACATCTATAATGATAAACCATGAAACTAACTGAAATAAAATAAAGTAAAGGGCATGATCATGAGATATTCTAATGGTTATTTTATCTAGAGGTTGATAAAATAATCGTGACCTAGGAGAGATACACCTTGAACCTTTTGGGTTTTTTTCTACAGATTTCCACCCATCCACCTCTGTATCTCCTAGGATTGATTTTGTCTTGGCTCCATCTTGAACTGCCTCCACTAGCTTATAAGTTCCATCCATTACATATGACTTTTTTTTAAATGACATTTAGGTGAGGGTTAAAAAGGGGTTTTACATAAAAGAAACCTTGGGAACACATGCCCTACATATTAATGAGGAGAAGGCCCGCATGTCAAATTTTTTTATTTAAATAAATAAATTAAAATAAACCATCCACATACAAAGGTCTTGGTATATATCATTATCATCCATACATGCAATGATATTTACATATAAATAAAACTAGCATTCAATTCTTCAATCGTTCTTTTTTAAGATAAATCACACCCTAATTAATTTATTATCATCTTTAATTAATCAATCTGTTTATATTAAACCCTTTAATAAATTTCCTTGAGATTCTCATCCACCATAATTTTAAACAAATAAATTTATTTAAAATTATCTTTATATGTAACTTGTACCTTGGAGGAAATCTAGTGTATTCTAATTCATAACTAACCAATGAGTAGGAATGGACATTACATAGATGTTAAATTAAATACATAGATATAAAACACTTATAATGTATTTTCCTCTTCTATACGCCCACATGATGGTACACGTATCAAGGGTTTGTATAATATAATAATAAATTTTAATAAATCTGTGTAATTTGGATGAGTACACAGTGTGTAGTTCCAACTACACGATGGGTACTATTTTTCACCGACCATCCAAAGTACACACCTGGGGAAATGGCGTGTGAGTGTACATCCGAAATCTTCAGAGTACATGGTGTGTCCAGTGGGGCACACGCCATGTAGTTCCTTTGTTACATGGTCTCTAGTGGGGAAATCCATGTACATGGTATATATTCCAACCCTAACCCGAAGGAACTACACGTCATGTCCATTGGTCCACACAACATGTAATTTGGGAACCGCATGCCACCTGTTCCTGGTCAACACATGGAGTCATTAAGACTTAGAGAAACTCCAATGAAACAACATGGTTTTGTGGACCAGACCTGATGCATTGAACCTTGGCTACACAACATGTACTACGGAATAGAGGCCGTGTGTTCTGTTTTTGTATGACCAGGAACATTTGGCACCTCCGGATGAGATCCTCTATTTTATTTTAATCAGAAATAAAATAAAAGATCATTTTTTATGGTGAAATAGAAATGAAAGAGGAGGAATAGATCTTGATATTCATATTTGTAGAATTATTAACTTGAATTGAAGCAACTAAATTATTAAATTCATAAATTATCAATGAAATATTTAAAAAATTATAAACTATGATGTAACCGCTCTTATACCACTTGTAGGTTCTGAGCATAGTAGAAGCGTGTTTGGGCTACCACCCAATATTGTTTTTTACCATGATCAATGATTATTTCGGGATCAATACGAGGATGAATGCCAGTCTCCATGGAAGAGAATCAAATATTTAGATAAAGAAGGAAGAGGCCCGAAACCTTTAGAGAGGATCTTTCACATCATATTTATAATTAATTTAATTAATTTCATAAAGAAAATAATACCTAGATATTTAGTATTTTTTTCATTGATAATTCATATCATTCGGAATGACCCTTCAATATTATCTTTTTGCACTTGCAAGGATCCAAACTATAATTTCTTTAGTGATGATCCACAAGTGCTCTGATGGCCTTCGATCGACACCACTTGTTCTCTGGGTGCTAGCGTGGTGAAGCGACTGTCTTGTGTCGGTCATTATTGATCACTTGTTCTTTGAACATAAATAACGTCTCTCACTATTGAGAGGGGTGGGAAGAGGATTCGAGAGATAAATTGTTAAGCTCAACAATTATCAATTCACCGGGTGTGCAGTTCGGTACATAGAACAATAGATGTATGTGTCTATTTATTGACATGGGGATTTAGTTACAATATTTAGTTGCGTAACAACAATTAAATATATTCATAACCTTAGAGAAAACCCATGATATTAATAATAATACCGCGTCATTATTTATGGTGTGATAACTTGCACCAAATAGAATTATAAATAAAATTCCACATCACCAAATAATAGCATCATTATTTTAATTTGTATCAACTGGTTAACTAATTATTTATCATCTTACAGATAATTATTTTACTACTGGACCAGCCTTGGTCCTATTGAATTCCACTTCCATTTATTTAACACCCAAATAAATAAATAAATAATATATTCTCTTAAATAAATATTTTATTTACAAACTAGTAAATAAATATTTATTAAATGTGAAATAAAATAAATAAATAAATTTTACCCATAATTCATTGAATAAATATTTATTTAATTTATGAAATAATTTTAACTTGAATAAAATTATTTCATTATCTTGGGAATAAGATTTATTAATTAAATTCAATTAGAATTTAACCGAGACCACTAGAAACACATAGTGTGTGACCCTCTTGGATTCTTTCTCGTTGGCATTAGGCGGGATTTCCTAAAGTCCAAGAGTCTTTTCTAGCAACGGGTCAAGGTACCCAATATAAATAACTTAAAGTTTCCACAATGACATCCACATACAAACACTCACTGTGCAATATAATCCCTTTGTCGCAATATCTCACGAAGCAGGTTTCATGATAGTGTTATAAACATTTATGCTTGATAAATCATTCTTTGACTACCTGGAAATAAACTCATTGTCACACCATGGCCATGTAATTTGATGAGATGGTTATACTTCAATCAAAGGGCCAAGATATCAACATTCATAAATCGAAGGGACAAATCCTTCCCTGACTATTCCTTTAATAACATGCCACTCATGACACACCCTACTTCCCACTAACTATCTGCATGACAGTTTTCATCAGTAAATCAAAGTTCATGAGTCGTGACACATATTAATGATAATATTAATGTATAAGGATCATTACACATGCTCATAGATAGAAATATCATATGACACCAAAACATGCATAATTTCTATTGGTGGGTCTATTCCCATAATCTAGTGTCTTGGAGATTACCAAGTGTGATCTTCATGAGAGGAAGTCTCATCTGCTTACGAGTACTCACACCTGATGGTCTTCGTAGTATGTGTCTCATCATAGTATGTCATCCAACTATAGAACAATATTTAAGAATATTGTTATAACATTTTAAAGTTCTCATTATAGCGTGGAACTGCCATAACCTTATCAATGTAACAAATACTCTAGGACATTATTACATCATAGTCATTCATAACAATGAACAATATTTAATTAGATATTTAATATTTAAAAACATTAAATATCCATGTAATCAAAGTAAAAAAAATTGGTTCTAGGACACTAACTCTTACAAAATATGCATTGATAAAATTATCAGAGGATGCATGTCAAAATGAGATTGTTTTTAAATTGTATCATATAATAGAAAGTAAAGAAGATATTATAACTTGAATGAAAACAAAAAATGTTATTGAGACTATAGTATAATACCTATTAATTTTATGTACACACATGAATACTATGTGAACTATAATAATTTTTTTCTTACTAAAAACATACCAAAATGAAATGAAATTCCATTAATATATCTTAATATTTATGATATTAGTTATTTATATGGATAAAAATATATATGATCCTTTACCATTCCATTAATATTTAATTTTATCATACGTTTTATAAACTACATGTTAATATATGTAGAGGAAAATTATACAAGAAATAATGACTTATTAGTTATATGTGATATTTTTAGGTCTCATAAAATTTATATATTTGAAATACCAAGTGAAATTATTAGTGATAAGGTGAGTCATTTTTGAAACAAGGATATCGAAGAATTAAAGATAAAATATATTATTAATCAAAATACATCAATAATATATCACTAATAAAAAATAACTCTTATAAAGAATCAATTATAGAGGTAAAGTTGAGTTTATAGAATGTTATGTATCCTAACAACAAGATTAAAGAAAAAGGTTTGAAGCGACCATATGTTCCTACTATAAATCTCATAAAACTCTACCTAATATGACCCACCATATATATTTTTAGAATGAGATGCCAAATTCAAGTAAAATTGGAACACATAACCTTCAGGGTTGTAAAAAGGATAAACATGAATTTATAAGTTCTTGGGAACCATAAAAACTTATAGATATGAAAAATTAAAGAAATCAGAAGATATAAATTTCTCAACTCAAGTATTTATAAGGAAAAGGGGAGAGTGGTGCATTAAAGAGTTATTTAAAATTTGTTAGTTAATATAAAAGATAAATTGGAACTCTATAACTCTAAATCTATTTTAATTCCATATAAAAATCATTCCATATGGAAAATACCATTTTCAAGAAGATTTACCATGGTATGTAATTGAAATCACACAGGGAGGGGGGTCTAAGAAAATTATCCATATGAATTCACAAATGATTAAAATATACAATGGTAACCTTATAGAGGAACCAATGGAGGATATATATATATATTAATTTATTTAATTTTTTAGATGGCCGCTTTAATGGAAGTGGGAAACTAGAACCTGTATGACACTTCTTACTAACACTAAAACATCCACATACAACAATATGATGTTAAAAAATCAATCACAGTGAACCCCTTTTCTAAAAATCATAATCCCAAAAATTTGATGTTTTCCTATATTTAATAATTGAGTGACATGGAATTAGGAAGCACTAAGGCCTATCCAAAACCCCTCAACCCCAAAATCTTAGAATTAAAACAATATTTTTTAGGATCATTCAAATGAAGGACTATTTTCATTGTGAAATCTAGTTATAATTCATGAATAGTGAGAGGAATGATCATGGGCATTGAGAAAGACTCTACCACCATCACTATTACAAGATCACACTATTCCATATCAAATAAAAATGAAAAACCAAGAGGTTATTCTCTATTACTTTCTTTATTATTAACTAAATATAATATTTGGTTTTTTATAAATTATATATATTCATTGACCAAGGAAACTACATGAAAAATGTGCGGGGGATGGATGATCTTTTTTTTAATTTAGGAATTTATATGATATTTTTATTTTTTTAGTATTTGGGGAGTTTCATATGATTTTTGTTCATTTTTAAAACATTTTTATCTTCACTAATAACTCTTGTTAGTTTGATACTCAAGGAACTTGTAAGAAACTAATTTAACTTTATTATTAATATATAAAATAATTGATATATTAATGTTAATTCATTATAGAAAATTTGGATCATTCACTACTAGAAAAACAGGTATTTGCGACGGGCTATTTGCGACGGGATCCCGTCGCAAATAGCCTGTTGCTGAAAACGCCGTCGCAACTACACTTATTTGCGACGGGCCCATCGCTAAAGCCTTTTTTTGCAACGGACATTCTCCCCGTCACAAATAGTATTCTGTATTTTTGTAAAAAACTTTTAAAATAGTTTTTGCGACGGTACCCATCGCAAATCTCTTTTGCGACGGTTCCGTCGCAAAAACTATTTTTTTAAAAAAATAAAAAAAATTAATAATACTAGTATTTGCGACGGGAATAGTATCCCGTCGTAAATACTATTTTTTTAAAAAAATAAAAAACTATTAATAATACTAGTATTTGCGACGGGCATAGTATCCCGTCGCAAATACTATAAAAAAAATAAAAAAAATAAATTATTAATAAATTATTTTTATTAATATAATAATAGAATTATAATTTACAAATGAAAATAATAAATTATTTTAATTACTATAATAATAGTAGAATTATAATTCAAAAATAAAAAATAATAGAATATTAATAAATGATTTAATTAATATAATAATATTAAAATTATAATTCATAAATAAAAAAAATATTAATAAGTTATTTTAATTAATATAAAAATAATAGAATTATTTTACATTCAAATATTAAAATAATTTAAGTATTACAAAAAAAATAATTAAATTATAATATTATAAAATTTTAATATATATATAAAATTTTAATATATATTTAAAATTTAATATTATAAAATATAAATAATATTATTATTCATATTAATATTGTTATTTAAAAATATAATATTATTAATATTTTATAATGAGACAGAAACTACGAATAGAAAAAAAAATATTTTGATTTCACAAATTGTATAACAGAAATACAAACTCTAATCTGAAGGAGGGGGGGAGGGGGGGAGGTGGGGGATCTGCAGATGGTGGTGGAGGAAACTCCATCCCTAAAGCATGAGTGAGTTGGCACATGTACTCCATCTGCTCCTGATGCTGCTGCTGCCACCGACTCGCCTGCTCCTCGTACAGCTGCTGCTGGCGTCGACGCTCCTCCTCATGCTGCTGACGCATCTGCTCCTGCTCCTGTCGGAGACTCTCTATCTGTGCAGTCTGAGATCGCAACTGATCCTCATACTGTGTAGAAGAAGATGCACGAGCTCCTCTCGAGCTGGACGCCGACATCGCAGCACTGCCATAATAATCTCCGGGAGTCAGTCGAGAGCCGATACCAACTACCCGGCCCTTCTCGAAGGCATACTGGGTGGCCTGCATCCATGCCGCCTCATCAAACTGACGGGCAGTGGTCTGATATGATGACTCGGCCTGACTCTCAGGCCGGGCCTGTGCCGCTGCGGCCTCATATGACTCCTATAGTTGCAATTTAAAATTAAAATTGTGAATATATTATATGCAGTTAATTTTTAAACATGAAAACAAATAATACTGACCACGATGTGATGCTGACGATAACCTCTGAGCTCCCCAGTAGCAGGATCACTATACATCCTCCGATATACGTCGTACTCTGTAATATCGGGGTGCTCGACAGCCTATAAGAATAAAAAATAAACTGTTAATATTTATAGTTATATAAAATATTTATAAATAATGTACGTACCAGATGCTGTCTATGAGTACTGAAAGAACGACTCCCATCTCGATGAGTCACCTCTTGTCTCCCCCGATTCTGCCTCCCCACCGATGATCTCCTCTGAAAGGCACCACTCAACCAGTGCACACATAATCCATCCCATACATGGGATGAAATATACTCTGGTCGGTGTGCTCTACACGACTTCTCAAAATCTGACACTCCTGCTTTCTTCATCGCAGCTTTTCTTAAATTGTGCAAAAACTGACGAAGGCGATCACGCATGGCCACCTCCCATGCCTCGTGGATGGCGTCACGCATGGTATCCTCGATCGGATACCATAAACCCTACAAATAAATCAAAATATCAAGTTAGAAATGAAATAATTTTCAAAATAAAAATTATTTATTTACGTACGTACCAACCAATGGCCAAACATGGCCTGCTGCACATCAATGGGAATATGCTCCCATGTGGTCCACGGCTGAGAGAAATAGTTTCGCAAAATAGCGCTGCCCTGTCCGACTGCTATATGCGGAAAACTGAAAAAATAATAAACATTTATTATGTGAATAGATTAATGAAATCTTAGTCAAATCCACAGGTTATCACACAGGTTATCACACCTCCGTGTGGGTGGATCAAACCCAAGACGTGGACGTCGCTCGGGGACGGGGTCAGGAATCATCAATCGTGCAAGACCGCGCCCCCTCCGCGTACTCCCTGGAGCGCCTGCAGGCTGAGGGTCATCTGTCAGCAACTCATCCGCATCAAAAGTCAGGTCAGCATCCGCCAACGCACGAAATGTGGCGTCGTCCATCTGAAACAGAAAATGTTAATGTTAGAAAATAATTGATAATTACTATTATATATACATATATACATATTATGATTGTATATAAATACCATGAAATGCTATCAGTGTTCATCTTCATCATCATCATCATATATGTCAATGTCATCTTCATATTCCTCCTCAACATCATCGATATCCATTCGAGTTACAGTTGCTTCATCTCTTACCGTTTCAAATTCATATGTGACATCATTAACATCATCGTCATCACCGACTCTTAAATGTGGGGTGTCGTCATCGATACACATGTCTCTTTGTAAAAAAGATTGATTTTGAGTACTCTCTTGAAAAACTTCAATTCTTTGCACATCAGTGAAAGCACATTCACTTTGACTAAACTGATTGTATCGGATTTTGATTTTTATTACACTCCACCAATCAGTCAAGTCTCTTGATGTTGCACAGTACTTTGCATAATAAACTTGATATTCCTGTTGAGCCAATAAGAATGGTTCATTTACTGCGAGAACACTTTTACATTTAATATCAATGATTCCATGAGTCGGATGAACACACACGCCTCTCTCTGTATCCAACCACCGACATTTGAACATGGTTATGTAATGTTGTCCAAGATAACAGAGTTCAATGATTTCATCAAGTATGCCATAAAAGTCAACTTCATTTTCTCGATGATGAGATCCTCTAAAGCTAACTCCACTGTTCATTGTTTTTTTCGATTCCCCATATGCATGTGTGTGGAACCGAAATCCATTCACCACATATGTATTATAAGTTTTAACAAGTTTGGAAGGTGGGTTACTCAATACACACAGCCGTTTGTCAATTTTATCAGCATGTCGAGACACCTGAAAATTTGTGAAATAATTATCAATATAGTAAACTATACATTGAATGAGTTTCTAAAAGATAAAGAATTTATGTTACCAGTTTTTGAAACCACTGAGAGAAATTTTTCAGTCGACGTTCTTCGAGAGCAGCTGCTGTAATTTGTGGAATTTGTTTCTTGATATGATTATCATACAACCAATAAAAACCAAAGTTATTTATTGTAACATAAATGATAGAATAAGTGATATAAACACTTACAGTATAACTGATGTCATCTCTTCACAGTTGAGTAGAACATACGTATGAGCTCTCTGATGTTCATCATCTGAAAGCCAGCGTTCATAAACTCCACCAAAACCAAGCTCTGACTGGTTGAAAATAGATAATTCATTGTCGATTTCATCAATATTCCTCTCGTTCCTTCCCATTCGGTTGTGTTTTAAAGGATACTCAGATTCAAAATAATGGGAGTAGAAAAAATATATTTCCTCTTGCAAATAAGCTTCTGCAATAGATCCTTCAACAGATGCTTTGTTACGTACTTTTCTTTTCAATTTTTGCATGCATCTTTCAAATGGGTACATCCATCGAAACTGTACCGGACCTCCACATTTGTCTTCATATGGCAAATGTAACATCAAATGTTCCATTGAGTCAAAGAAAGACGACAGAAATATTTTTTCCCGTTTACATATAATTACAACAACATCTTTTTCAAGTTTTCCTAGAGCATCATAATCTGCTGTAGCCGCACAAATTTCCCAAAAAAAATGAGACATGTCTGTTATGGAATCCCAAATCACAGAATTCAACAGACCTCTTAATCCAATGGGTATAAGTCTCTCCATTATAACAAGACAATCATGACTTTTTAATCCAGTAATATGACCATTCTTTACACATCTACCCAAATTGGAAGCACAGCCATCTGGAAGTCTCAAATCTGCAATCCACTGACAAAATAATAAACGGTTTTCTTTAGACAGTGTATAAGTTGCTTTTGGTTTTAGTAACCTTTCTGTTCTTACATTCTCAAATAGTTCCAATTCTGGACGCCTGCAAATTTGTGCAAGATCTAAACGTGCATTTACATTGTCTTTGCTCTTTCCTGGCATATCCAAAACTGTATGAAACAAATTATCAAAACAGTTCTTCTCAATATGCATGACATCTAACATGTGGCGGACCAACAAATCAGACCAATATGGAAAATCCAAAAATATGCTACGTTTAATCCAATTGTGTTCTTTCCCAAAACCAGAAATTTTATGTTGGTTTATTATGGGACCAAAAGTGATGGGAGGTAATGAAAATACAACTGATTTTAACTCCGAACCTGATAGCATTTTTGGAGGTCCATCCATTTCAACTGTTCCTTTTCTGAAATGAGATCTGTTTCTGCGAAAAGGATGATCAGCTGGAAGAAATCTGCGATGACAGTCAAAATAACAAGGTTTCTTTCCATGAATGAGAATAAATGATTTCTTCTCTCCCATACAGTAAGGACATGATTTCTGACCATGTGTACTCCAGCCAGATAACATCCCATAAGTCGGGAAGTCACTTATTGTCCACATCAATGCTGCTCTCAGTATGAAATTCTATTTCGTTGCAACATCATATGTACTGACACCAGTACTCCACAATAAATTTAATTCAGCAGTCAATGGCTTCAAATAAACATCAATATTTTTCTTCGGATGTCCTGAAATTAGTAAAGTCAAAAAGATATATGGCTCCTTCATCAACATCCATGGAGGTAAATTGTACGGAGTTCAAAAAATAGGCCAACATGAATATTGACTACCATAAGATCCAAACGGACAGAAACCATCAGTGGAAAGGCCCAGTCGAACATTTCTAGCTTCTAAAGCAAAGGATGGATGTACTCTATCAAAATGTTTCCATGAATCACCATCGGCTGGATGATTCAAGCTTTTATCGGTTGAAATATTATCTTTATGCCATGACATCATTGTCGCTGTATTCTTAGACATGAATAAACGCTGAAGTCTGGATGTAAGCGGAAAATATCTCAACTGTTTTACAGGAATCAAACCAGACTTCCCGTGTTGTCCTTCTTTATATCTCAGTTGCCCACATGTGGGACAACTATCCAACGACTCATTTTCCCCAGAATATAAAATGCAGTCATTTGAACATGCATGAATCTTCTGACAAGTAAGTCCCAAATTTCAAACCAACCTCTTACTTTCATAGTAATTTGCAGGTAAAACATTTCCTTCGGGTAACAGTGTTTTCAGCAAAGAAAATATCTGGTCAAAATAGGTGTTTGACATTCCGTTATCTGATTTGATAGCCATAAATTTTGCAACTGCTTCTAATTTTCTCATCTTGAAGCCATGATATAATGCATCCTCAGCAGACTTCAACAACTCATAAAATTCAGACGGTCCCAACTCTGGATTTGAAGCTATATCAGCCGGAGTTTCTGTATGTTGAACAGATGAACCTGCAACATCATGTACTAAATCTTGAAACTGGGATGGATCCAGAATCAAGTTGGTATCACCTGCTCTGGAACTGCGTTCACCGTGTTGATACCAAAAAACATAATCTGCTTGAAAACAAAAACGCAAGAGATGTTTCCCCACTTTGTCAAACGTGTCAAACGTTCTCAATGCACATTTTCTACAAGGGCATTTTATTTTTCCTTCTGAAACAAATTCTGGATTTGATGCCGCAAATGATAAAAAAATCTCCACACCCTCTATATATACTGTATTTAAACCAGAACCATTTGGATTTCTATGTTGATTTATCCATATGCGGTCATCTAATAATGACTGTTGATGACCTCGTTGTTCCATATTTTTCTATAAAATATAAAAGCATTACTGGTTTTGAATAATTTGTTAGAAAAAACACTCAAGCAAGGATTGAATATATTGAGAATAAAGCAAAACCTGTTACAAATATTGATAATTTTAATATTATATTGATTTTTTATTTTTTTTAATAATACTAATATAATTTTTTTCATAAATATTAATTATATAATAATAACATCATTACATTATTAGTATATTTTATTATTAATATTAAAATAATATAATTTTTTATATTATATACAATTCTCCTCTCATCTGTGTGTTTAACATTCTGTCTCCACATGTAATATTGGCATTCACTTTCACCTCTCCATTGGCGAGTAGGTAGATAATTTTGAAAAAGAATGCCAATATTACATGTGGAGACAGAAAACACACAGAAAAAAAAGAATTGTATATAATATAGAAAATTATATTATTTTAATATTAATAATAAAATATACAAATAATGTAATGATGTTATTACTAATTATTGCTAATTATTGGTAATTATTGCTAATTATTGGTAATTATTGGTAATTATTGGTAATTATTGCTAATTATTGGTAATTATTCCTAATTATTCCTAATTATTCCTAATTATTCCTAATTATTCCTAATTATTCCTAATTATTCCTAATTATTCCTAATTATTACTAATTATTACTAATTATAAATAATTATAAATAATTATTCCTAATTATTTCTAATTATTCCTAATTATTACTAATTATTCCTAATTATTCCTAATTATTACTAATTATTCCTAATTATTACTAATTATTCCTAATTATTCCTAATTATTCCTAATTATTACTAATTATAAATAATTATAAATAATTATTCCTAATTATTCCTAATTATTCTTAATTATTGCTAATTATTCCTAATTATTCCTAATTATTACTAATTATTCCAAATTATTACTAATTATTCCTAATTATTCCTAATTATTCCTAATTATTACTAATTATTGCTAATTATTAGTAATTATTGCTAATTATTAGTAATTATTGCTAATTATTAGTAATTATTGATAATTATTAGTAATTATTACTAATTATTAGTAATTATTACTAATTATTGGTAATTATTACTAATTATTGGTAATTATTACTAATTATTGGTAATTATTACTAATTATTGGTAATTATTACTAATTATTGGTAATTATTACTAATTATTGGTAATTATTACTATTTATTCGTAATTATTACTAATTATTCGTAATTATTACTAATTATTCGTAATTATTACTAATTATTGGTAATTATTGGCAATTATTGGTAATTATTGGCAATTATTGGTAATTATTGGTAAGTATTGTTAATTATTACTAAATATTGGCAATTATTGATAATTATTACTAATTATTGTTAATTATTACTAATTATTGTTAATTATTTGTAATTATTACTAATTATTGGTAATTATTCCTAATTATTACTAATTATAGGTAATTATTACTAATTATTGGTAATTAATACTAATTATTGGTAATTAATACTAATTATTGGTAATTATTACTAATTATTGATAATTTTTCCTAATTATTGGTAATTTTTCCTAATTTTTTCTAATTTTTCTTAATTTTAGGTATTTATTACTAATTATTACTAATTATTGCAAATTATTACTAAATATTGCTAATTATTGGTAATTATTGCTAATTATTGCTAATTATTGGTAATTATTGCTAATTATTGGTAATTATTTCTAATTATTGGTAATTATTCCTAATTATTCCTAATTATTCCTAATTATTCCTAATTATTCCTAATTATTCCTAATTATTCCTATTTATTCCTAATTATTACTAATTATTACTAATTATTACTAATTATAAATAATTATAAATAATTATAAATAATTATAAATAATTCTTCCTAATTATTCCTAATTCTTCCTAATTATTCCTAATTATTCCTAATTATTACTAATTATTCCTAATTATTCCTAATTATTCCTAACTATTCCTAATTATTCCTAATTATTCCTAATTATTCCTAATTATTCCTAATTATTCCTAATTATTCCTAATTATTCCTAATTATTCCTAATTATTCCTAATTATTCCTAATTATTCTTAATTATTGGTAATTATTGGTAATTATTGGTAATTATTGGTAATTATTGGTAATTATTGGTAATTATTGGTAATTATTACTAATTATTACTAATTATTGGTAATTATTGGTAATTATTACAAATTATTACAAATTATTGTTAATTATTGGTAATTATTCCAAATTATTGGTAAGTATTACTTATTCCTAATTATTACTAATTATTCCTAATTATTCCTAATTATTCCTAATTATTCCTAATTATTCCTAATTATTCCTAATTATTCCTAATTATTCCTAATTATTCCTAATTATTACTAATTATTCCTAATTATTCCTAATTATTACTAACTATTACTAACTATTACTAACTATTACTAATTATTACTAATTATTACTAATTATTACTAATTATTACTAATTATTACTAATTATTACTAATTATTACTAATTATTACTAATTATTCCTAATTATTCCTAATTATTCTTAATTATTCTTAATTATTTCTAATTATTTCAAATTATTCCTAATTATTGGTAACTATTGGCAATTATTGGTAATTATTGGTAATTATTGGTAATTATTACTAATTATTGGTAATTATTGGTAATTATTACTAATTATTACTAATTATTACTAATTATTGTCAATTATTGGTAATTATTCCAAATTATTGGTAATTATTACTACTTATTGGTAATTATTACTACTTATTGATAATTATTACTAATTATTACTAATTATTGATAATTATTACTAATTATTACTAATTATTACTAATTATTGGTAATTATTACTAATTATTACTAATTATTCTTAATTATTAATAATTATTGATAATTGTTCCTCATTATTAGTAATTAAATGAATAATTACCAATAATTAGGAATAATTACCAATAATTACAAATAATAACATTATTAATATATTTTATTTTTAATATTAAAATAATATAATTTTCTGATTTATATACAATTCTCCTTTCATCTGTGCGTTTTCTATCTCCTCATACAAATAATACATGTGAATACAGTAAACACACAGATGAAAAGAGAATTGTATATATATAAAAAATTATATTATTTTAATATTAATAATAAAATATACTAATAATGTAATAATGTTATTATTCCTAATTATTGGTATTTATTACTAATTATTAATATTTATTCTTAATTATTAAAAATTATTACTAATTATTCCTAATTACCATTAACTATGAACAATACTAATAATTTAAATTTATTAAGTAAAAAAACAATGTAAACATAATTAAATTACAACTAATTAAGAATAATTGAAACTAATAAAAAATTAAAAATAAATATTAAATTAAAATGAACATAAATACCTTGAAAATTGATCTGCTCTGATAGTTCTTCAAAACTGTAATATCAGCTCCGGAGAAAAAAATTAAACTGAAGAAAAACTCAACTTTAGAAACAAAAGTTTGAGTCCAGGAGAAGATAGAGAATGAGAATGATTTGAAAAAAACGGATGGGGGTATTTATAGGTTAGATTATTTGCGACGGGTCCATTTGCGATGGGATTCCCGTCGCAAATAGTGTTATTTGCGACGGTACCCGTCGCAAATACCTTAGCCAACATTTATTACGGTCAACGGTTAAATAGTTATTTACGACGGGTCCCGTCGCAAATAACCACCTACCGACATACGATTTGCGACGGGGAAATATTCCCGTCGCAAATACCTTTTACCGCCGCCGGTTATTTGCGACGAGAATATTTTCCCGTCGCAAATAGTTTTCCCGCGATTTGACGCGCATCGCGGGAAAACTATTTGCGACGGGGAAAGCAATCCCGTCGCAAAAGCCTAATTATTTGCGACGGGTAAATACCCCCGTCGCAAATAAGTTTTTAACGGGACTATTTGCGACGGGATTTATTCCCGTCGCAAATAACCCGTCGCAAATACCCATTTTTCCCGTAGTGATTTATGAGAATATAATTGATTGTTGAAACTTATTCAAAGGGATATTGATTTTTCACCTTTCTTAAGAGTGTATAAAGATTTGTATGGGGGTATTTATAAATGAATGTTATTGAACATATTTTATTCCAACAAAATTAATTTAATTTGATAATATTTTTTAAACATGGTAATTTTATGAAATTTTGTTATTATTGATACAATTTATAAGGCTTTGTAATTATTATGGAATTCAAAATTATAATCATTTTTTGAATATATTAATTTTTATGGGAATAAGTTAGAATACAAAAAACATGATTATATCTTGATTTTTTATATGTGAAGATTAAAATAATATTCATCATAGGTTAAACCAATCATGAACATACAACCAACTGATTGTAAACCAGTTTTCACACTCAGTTGAATTGATAAAAGGTATTTCCAAAAGTGAGTCTAAAGATATATCATCCTACTATAATCCTAAGTCCCAAATACCACATAATATTGAATTTTAGAACATTAGGTTATTATAAGTGAGAGATAGAATTATAAAAATTCATGTGAATGAACAAATTTAACATATGAATAAAAGTAAACTTCCAAATACAATTTAAAGATGAAATTAGAGTGAATTTTTTAAAGGGACAATCTAGTAGAGGAATAGTATACGGTGGAATGATTACGCTAATTGTGATCATAAGATATCTTCCCATATGATTTCCAAAATACGAAAGACTAAAATTACGATAGGATATATTGTTAGTATGATTGGGTAGTATATGTTGAGAATTAGGATATCAAGGTGATGAAAAAATATTTCACTACTTATGATAGTAATCACCACATATTATTTCTAATAAAATCACATATGACTAAATTCACTAAATACAACATGTTAATATCAATGAGTGTGATAGAGTACTAATTTTGGAATTGATAATATCACTATTTAATGTTGAACATGTCATAATCATCATGTTTAGAACACATTATGATAAGGTAATATCATAAACCATCTATAATACTATATTTTAGGGGTTAAGAATTTGTGAATATGATTTTCTATGATATAGAAATATCAATTGATATAAAATGGGGAGGATTTGTGCTACAAACAGGCTTTGATATTCGAGTCTTTGAATTATTTTTTTATTCTTTCAAATGTCTGGGTCATCCATTCACTTCATGTCACCACAATCATAGGGAGCTTAATGGGGGGTGGGGGGTGGGGGTGGGGGTTATCGCTGATCCTCAGTTAAATGGAAATAATTTCCTCACACCACTATTAGTTGATATTTTGGAATTTATATAAGAAACCTATGTTGATTTTATTCAGAAAGATTCATGACCTATATATCCTGATACAAAGGTTGTAAGCATATTCACCAAATATAGACATGATTTGGGGGATCACAAGTCATCTATGTGTGACTCTCGTATTTTTGGTCTATCCCATCTTATGTTATCCCACTCTTTTATAGAAATGGTGATGGATAGATATAAGGGAAATATATAGGAGGAGCCTATTTAACCAGATGTTATCAAGGATATTTGTAGTAAATATCCAATTGGTTCAATCCTACCTCTCAAATTAAGGATTTTTCTTGGAAGAATGGCACATGTTCTCTAGTGTGAAGATCTTCTGGACTTCGTGTTACTTCTATCTCAATACTTCTCCAAAACAACTTCTCACTATTGAATGGTAATGAAAAGAAGAATGATTATCATAATGGTTTGAAAACATACATTTTAATACGGTAAAGGAAGAAGGTTGGGAGAAGGTCCCTTGAGGAGCCAAAACCAAGTGACATGTAAAATAACTCATAACGAATGATGGATTATGAATAGGATCAACACAAAATTAGAAGCTTCATGTCTGGTTTGAGAAATGGTAAACAAGGAAATCTCATTTCTAGAAACTTATTGGTTAATAAGGAGAAGAAAACAATTACCCAAAAGGGATAATAAAAATTATCAAACAAGAAGGGTAAACAATATTTTGGTAAATAAAAACAAACCTAGGGAAGGGCCTTATCTAGGCGAATCAACACATAAAGAAGATGTTACTCAGAAGTGTGGTATGTCCAGAAAGAAGTTTTCCAATTCCAGTGATAAGGATGAGGAGGAACAATGTGGTAGGATTATGTAGTCATGACTTTTGATGTAATCTAAACTTAATACGGATTTCCTCTTAGGCCCCAAGATATCCTTAAAAGGTAGAGTTTTGAAGGGCTTATATAATGAAAAAGTTGAAAGTCCTATAGTCCAAGAGCTTATCCTCTACTCTAAAGAAGAGATTTTGAAGGAGTCTTTCATGATCAATATATAAAAGGGGGATATCCATAGAATGTTTTAAAGACTATTTAAAGTCAATATTAATAAATAATATGTGAATTATATTTAAAAATAAAATCATATTTTGATACATGGATTCAATGAGGGAAAAATAATCTTGGGGGAACACATCTTGACCTGGTCCATGATGTCCTTCCATTTTGAGGATATCATCAAAGATAATATAGACTTGAAGGTAACATCTATTGAATGGAATTATTATCAGTAAAACCATTCAAATTATCAAAAATTTTTTGGAATGACCTGGTAATATTGATTGTGGTATGATGCTTTGTATCCATGACTTTTATTGGTTTCCCACTTTTCTATAAATGTGCTTCTTGAAATAAAAATATTTAAATTTTATTAGTACTGAAAAATGGAAAAAGTTCCAAACATATATTGTTTAATGAAACATTATCCTTTTGGATCAAAGCATCAGCTACCTTGTTATCATTACCTAGTTGATAATGAATCATAAAATCATAATCTTTTATTAGTTTTAACCATATTCTAACCCTCATGGTTAACTATTTTTAGGTGAATATATACATAAATATTTTATGATACATATATATTTCACATTTACACCCACATAAAATATGCAAAAAATTTATAAAATCAAAAACCACTTTTGTTAGCTTCAGATAATTCATTGAATACTTATTCTAATGGATTTCTAATTAGCATAATGCATATATAATTAACTAATCATATTGTATTAAAATAAAACCAAGGGCCATCATTTAAGAATCTACATAAATAAATAACACCCCTTTTATAGATTAAAGGGATAATACTAATGAATTAAATAATAATGTTTTAATTTCCCGAAATAATTCTTTACATTCCTTTATTAAAAATAATTTAACCCCCTTTCAAGTTAACATGGATTTGGAATAGTTAAATAAGAAATCTTTGTAATAAAAATTTAGTAATATTCCACTAGTCTAGGAAAATATCAAATATCAGAGACATATGTTGATCATAGCCACTCTTCCACCACATTAGTTTTAATAGGATCAACAACTATGAAATATTTTGAAATAATATAACTATGGAAGTATTTATGATGTAACTAAAATTCAAATTTACTAAATTTTCAATAAAAAATATTTTCATTTAAGGTATCAAAAAAATACATATATGTTTATCATTATCCTAAAAAAATTTAGAAAATATAACAATTTCATTATTTAAAAAGAAAAAAAAAATTATCTTAGAACAGATGGAAAATAAAAATTATAAGATCCATCAATACAATATGTAAATTTGTTAACCTAGAAGAAATAACAAAAAAATCATAATGGAATTAACTAATATATTTTTTTCTAAGAATTCCATCTTCCTTAAAATTTAGCTCTTGGTATCCAGGTATGAGGAAAATCATTGAATAATAAAAATAACCATATATCTAATCCAACAAGTCATTGGAATGAGGAAACAAAAAAAATTCATAAAATATTATTATTGAGTTCTCTATAATAAACACAAAGCCTCATCATACCATCCATTTTAAAAAAATAAAATTTGAGCATCCCAATAAGAATGGATATGGAATATAAAACACTTATCTAGTAAGTCATGAAAAATCTTTTTCAATACCATTAGATCTATTGGATCCATTAAATATACATGTTTTGAAATTGAATTGGCATCGTGAATTAGGTCAACAGTTAATTATACCACTCGATCAGGAAGGAAACAAAAAAGTTAATCTATAAATGAATCTAAAAAATTATTTAATATAGGAACATACCTAATTTTAACTCTTACATTCTTTTTAATGAAGTGTCTATGACAATGTTTACTCCCTTACTTAATCAGTTTGTTGTTTTCATGATATTTGTAACACCCTATGATTTTTTGTTTTTTTCAAATACATATAATATTTTCTATATTTTTAATTACATAAAACACAAATTTTATCTTGTGTGACATGAAATATGGAGTTTATATTTCATTACATGCAACAGTAAGTTTAAATGAAATGTGAATTATTATTAAAATATTATTATTTAATATGATAGTTATCACCTAGCCATTAGAATGGCACGTATGAATAGGATTCAATAAATTAGGAAAATATATTATTTTCACATGTATATAGAATGAATTATTTGGAAACCAATTAATTAAAAATGAAAATTAAAACTACTTAAAAATAAAGGAAATATTTTTCAAAAAAGAAATATTATTTTTGAAAAAGAAACATCTTACATTAATAAATTTAAAATGAATTTTGGATAAATTATTTTAATGAAAATTATATATTATATATTTAATAAATGAATTAAAATTTGTCATATGTGTCTTCAATATAATATATAATAATAGATCTAATTTTAGTCTTAAAAACTATATTTTTTTAAAAAGATGTTTCGAAACCTTTTTGGGAAATTATTTGAAGAATAATTTTTGAAAGTTTTTGTAAATTAATTTTAAATAATAAAAATAATTTTTTCAAATCAGTATATCAAAATTAACTTAGGGTATATCTTTGACAATTTTCTGAAAATTTTAATTTTTTTAAGGAATAATGAAAATTATTAATTGAAAACTACTTTTTTATTTAAATTATTTATATATTTAAATTATATTTAAATTTTTTTAATGTAAAATTAATTAAATAATATATTTATTAATTCGATTTAGGAAAATTGAATCAATTTAAAATTTAAATGGGGTATATAAACTTTTTATTCTTTTGAACATTTTACCTTCATAAACCCTTTTTTCTTATAAATTCTACATGATTAATTTTAAATCAAATATTTACATGTCTATGAATTTAATTTTGAAAAATAGATTCCATATATTGAATCAAAATAATTTATATTATTTAATAAGGTGAACATAATTTTTGACCAAAAAAATAATGGAAAAAATAAAGATTAATGACAACAGTTAAGATAAAAATTGGTTTACTGGGGAGATAAACTAAAAAGACAATGGTTAAAATGACCTAAAAAAATCATTAATATATATTTTATAAACATATTTCTTCATTATAATGTATAATTTTATAGAATACTCTATTTTGGATCCATGTTTTAGGAGAAAAACATCAGTACACCTTTCACTTTTAAAAAGATACAAGTGTGCCACTCATCCCCCCTATAAAGGCCACCCCATCTCATCAATTTTTCAAACCATAAAACCATTTTATTCGGCCAATAAAATCCACAAAGACTTCCCAAAATAAAACCTATTATCCTAGAAGACATAAGATGTGTATAAATACATCCTAGTAAGGCTTTTGGAGAAAACCTAAGGAGGTAACCCAAAGAAGATGTAACTTTCTTCAACGAGTGATTTTCTTTTATTTCATCCTACACCTCATTAAATTATTATTAAACCATGATTATATATTAAAATAATAATATTACATATAAATATATGTTTTTTATTTCTAATTAATTAACTAAAAATATCTCTACTTCCATCAAATGGGTTTCAAAATCATCATTCGTTTATACAGCGGACTACCGCCTCGTGAATCAATGTCATCCATTTTTACATTAACACCTCTAATAGTTTTGTACGATGATGTATATAAAGTATATATATGATATTTATAGCTTAATTATAAATTTTGATACATTATTAATATATACCATTTTACTTTCTATTCTATAGGGTATTTTTTAACATCGCTCATGTGTAAGGGGGACTACCTCCGTGCAAAGTGATGTGATTCGTTTTCAGTAACTCTTTACATGGAAGATAAAAATGATAACATTAATGAATATATGTGATATAAATTTCATAATTATGATATTAATGATATATTTATCATTCTTAAAAGATAATATATGATTTTATTTCTTACCTTTTCACTCATTGAAATTTGATAAAATCATTCATGTGCATGTGGACTACCTCCATTATGAAGTGATGTCACTCCATTTTCATCACCACACCACATGGGTGATATGTATAAGTATAATTAAAGAAATAATATGATATTTATGATATTATAATAATACTATAAATATAATATATTTTTTATATATTTTCCATTATGATATTTGAAAATAGAAACGTTACTCATTCGTATGTATGGCCTACCGTCTATATGATCATAATGTACTTCATTTCTCATAAACAAATTTCATGATTTAGATTAAAAGTATATTTTATATATGAATATTATAATTATTTCATGATTATTACTCTATATATGATGAATCCATGATAAAATTATGATATCTAAAAATAAAAAATTAAAACATACATGGAAAAAAATCAGTTATTACACGAAACATGAGCTTAACATGGAATTTTTAATAAATGGGTAATAAAAGGACCTAAGTAAATAATATATGATATGAAATATGTAAATTTTTGTTATTTAATATATGTATAATAAACTTAAATTTATTATATCTTAGGTTAAAACTAGTTTAAAGGAAGTCGATACTTATAGTAAGGAATTTCTATCTCAGTTTTATTTTTCTATGAGACACATCCCACACACACCACATGTTCATTTTATGTGTTGTATATAAATACTAAGAATTTATTTTATGATGATTGTAATTAAAACTATTGTAATTTAGATATTAATTTTATGATATCTCTTTTATGGGTTTTCAATATCAAAAGTTACCAAATCGGTAATAGATTTCTGTCTCAATTTTCCTTCATTGAGACATATGATTATGTTTTACATCTACCTACATGTACGAGGTGTATATACCACCCCTTTGACCTGTAATATCATGAATTTATTTATTTTAATGTTATTATAAGTTTTATTTAATGATATTCTTTCACGAGGCTTACGTTTTTAAGTTACCAAAGTGGTAATGATTTTATGTTACAATCTCATCATTTATCTGAATTGTTTGTGATTATGTTTTTTATGATAGAATCTTAATATCCATCTATAAATAAAAACATGAATTTTATTATAATTTGGTTCTTTCAGGTGGATATATGTTTCCCTTCATTTTCATCTTTTTTTTTGTAATCATGGGATAAAAAATAATGTTTTGACAAAAAACCATCTTTTTGTTTGAAACATTTTTTCTTCAAAAAACATGTTTTCTAAAAAAATTTATTTTTTTTCAATTTTTTTAAAATTATTTGTTAACGATATTTTTAAACATGTTTCAAATTTTGATTTTTTTAAAAGTAATATTTATATCATTTTCAAAAACAATTCCCATTTTTATTTTACTGAAAATATGAAAGGAATCTTTATGTACGACATGAATGGAATTTTCCACCGTCATGACCATTTTGTTTATTAAAGATTACATAATAATTTTACAAGGTTATATTCAAATGAATGGATTTTCAAAATTATTGATTTTTATAAAAGTTTTTTCAAACATGAAAGGATATTTTCCATAATAAATTATTTAACCTATGTTTAAATCTTAATTTATAGGTTTTCATGTTTATTTTCAAGGAAAAGGATTTCCAAAATGTGTTATGTTTTAAAATGTTATTTTAAAATAAAATTTATATTTCACAAGAAATGTTCCATGTTATTTATCTTTCAAAATAATTTTCCATATAATAGTACATCAATTGATGTAATATATTTTTTACTTGGGATATTAACCAATGATAATATTCATATTCTTTATCTAAATGGAATATGATGAAAAAAATGTTTATGAAACTTGTTTCATTTACATGGGTTCTATCATAAAAAATGATAATGAAACCGATTTATTTTTCGATGGGTTATATAAGGACTTATCCTTAAAACATTACATAATCTTGAATTAAATGAATAAATAACATTAAGGATATTTTTAGGTTTAGAGTTTTAGAGAATTCGGCCATAACTATTACATTACATCTCAAGAATTACAAAGTAGACACTTCTATATAATTTCCAATTTTTTATAAAATAAAAACTCTTAAAAAAATTCATGTCTAGTTCCATGTTTTAGACAACATGACTTTTCCTTGATCCCATCCTTGACCCTATTCATCTTTATGTCCTGTGAAATTTTTTTCAAAATTTGGGATGAGCATAAAAACCTCAGTAAGGGTTATAAAACAAACAAAGAAAATATTAGTTAATCATTACATACATAACATAATCACTTCAACATACCATATGAAATCATAATATTTATGAATAAATTATATAAAACATAAATTATAAAGGTAACTTGTGGAATCCATATCATACTTACATTGTAGCTATCATAGCTACGTAGGGAGTTACATTTGGAATACCCATCATAGTATCTTACCTAAATATCATTGGATAAACATTCACGTTTACCTCCTTCACGTTACCTATTTCAATGGAGAGATATCTCGGGCTCACTCACCCTAGGTTTATCACGGAACCACCCGTATATATAAATAATGCTCAAGAACCATAACATATTCATAACACATAAAAAAATATAAAGGAAAGATAAAATTTCCACATTTCAATCACAATATATCGTTTAAATATATTGACATAAAAAATCTATTATCAACACCATTTTCAATACAAAAATACATGAGAGAGTATATGGTATTTATTTTCCTTTAAAAAAATCACGGCTTGTTAAGGAATCTATAGAAAAAATAATACTTTCGGTGGTTGAAAGGTCGTTGTCACTGCGTATGTTAAAAGAAACATTATTTTTTTCACTTAGTAAAATTCTTAGTAGAGAAAAGATTCATTTTTAATAAAATTAAAATTCAAAGGGGTTTATACACTGTATAAAAGAAAGTCACTTATAAAACAAAATATTCCTCAATGAAAGGATATTGAGACGAAGTCTCTTACCTCATGTCCGACTTGACCCATTCATTATTTAATCTCCTGAATAATAATCTATAGTTAATTTCTACTTGATTAAGATCATTTTTAAAGTTTATTATTATTTTTATACCAATTATTACCATGTTATAAATATTATGTAATCATTTATGTTAATAATATTAATTTTGTCGATATTTGGTACTTGAGTCAAAAATAAACTTCTTATAATTACAAGTTTTTCATGTGGGAAAATATCAATTATATACATAATGATATTAATGATTTAGATATCATATATATAATATATATTCAGTATATTTATGTATTTATAATAGTACATAACATTTGGAGATAAGAAATGAAATGCACCGTTCATGGAGACAGTAAGTCCTACGTACGCATGAACACTACTGTCATTTCTATTTCTTATTTTAATGGAATTAAAACATAATGATATAGAGTTATATTATAATTCTGGTAAAATATCACATATAATATCATTAACTTCATCCTTTATATGTCCCACATATAGAATTAACGAGTCATATCACTTTGAGGGGGCGGTAGTCCGCACTTCCTCAAATGAAATTATCACATTTGCCCATAATGGAAACCATAAAGGTATGCTATAAACTAAAAATACATAAGAATAAATAAAATATAAACATAATATATATCATATATAAATAAATTTCTATCATAATTTCCACCATGAGAGGCGGTAGGAGATAATTGAACAATCATCATTTCGTGAGGCGTTAGTTTTCCATCCACAGAAACAATAAGTTCATTACCCATTAGATGAATGTGTGTGCAAGTGTAGTTAGAATCCTTATCATAATAAAAACCTTGTATATTGAGGATACTGGTTTTTTTATAAAAGAAAGTAAGAAAAATAGTTTAGGGGGTTGGAGAAGTAAAATAAAATAAAAGAACTTAAGAGAAGACATTACCTTTAAATCGGGTAACTCCCATTGGTTTGAACCAAAAGGGTTTGTTGAAGTGTCTTATGCCTAAGTTAAGGCTTCTATGAGGAATATAGGGATATTAAGAGATAATTTGGACAGGGGTTGGACTATCCAAGGGGCTTGAGATGTGTGAGGAATGGGTTAGAGGTGAGGGATTTTTATAAGGGGGAGGAGGGACTCTTTAAGAAAGTGTGAAAACATTGTTTTATTATATAATGATTTTCAGTTTCTAAATGTCCAAAATTTATTAAAGTTTAAGATAAGATGAATCATGGTTGAAATAAAATCATCCAATAATAATTGTAAAAGTTTTGGATACTGTTTTAATCTTTATAATATTATCTATTTAAATCATTTATTAATGAGGTAAACACAACATCATTATTGTGCCATAAATAATTTTATTTATTTGCTATATAAAAATTATAAAAAAAAATAATTATGTAATAAATAATTTTATATTTCCAAATAATAATTACAGTTGAAAAAAATAAATTATATAACACTATGTAAATATTAATTTACTAAAAGTTATTTGTTTATGTCAAATTTTTCCTTACTTTAAGTTAATTAGAATAATGTGTCATTATCACTCCCATGTAGCCCCATGGGGTCCCCAAATCGACCCAAGTATGAAAATGGTTTTATTTTTATCAAAAAAATAAGATTATCACACAATTTAAGGTAATTTTATATTGTTATAGTAATATTCGTTTACCCTTATTTACCGGATTTACCCTTTAACCATGGAAAATAAAATATTTATTGAAGTGAATATTCATAATGTATTAAATAAATGTTTCCTATTTTCACAATTTGGACCCCCTGATTCAAAATATGGAATCCATTTTTCCAAATTTAAAACATAGAAGTTGAAGAAATTAATTTAAAATTAATTCCCGCTCTCAAAAAAAAAGGCGTGTTTTTAAAAAATAATAACTATCAAAAGATAGACACTTGTTTATGTGTAATTTCAAAGTGAAATTATTTACAATAACCAAAATTAGAATAAATGGTAAAAATATAATCTAATTAAACTTTAAAACCAATTAAAAAGATAATCTATCCATATAAATAAATTATATTAAAAGGCATTTTTTAATTAAAATACAACATTTTTCACTTTTTATTAAAAATTAAATTTTATCAGAAAAATAACAAAAAAAAATACCCAAAGTAAATTTTGATGTCCTGATTCTAAAGGATAAATTTATTTGGTCAAATAGAACATATAACAGTGACCAAAACTAGATTTAATGATGATTTTCTATCAAAAGGCGGTAAACTAACCCTTTAAAGAATATTAGAGTATTTATGCCTAAAATTAGATTAATTTACATTTTAAGCCTCTAATCTTTATTCAATAAATGTAAAAACATATAACAGAAATATATAATATAATTTTAGTTATTTATGTTCATTACTACAATTAAAATGTCTAGTAATTAACTACCATTTAAAATAATAATATTATATTGTTAATGTGCAACATAAGATTTTAAAGAAACTCGTTGTTGCATATCAGGTACGCCATCGAACATAGAAACCCCTTTAAAGTAAAATTAATATTTAATTCCAAAAATATTAATTAAAATGAAAATTTATTATTCTTTTATTTACTTGGGATGCTATAGGTTATGATTTGATGAGATGATTGAATTATTATAAAACCTCTCTCTTTTCAATAAGTTATGATACAATGAAATTTTTATAAATCACATACCATTTCCATGTGTTATTTTATGATGAAATGATGAAATGATTATGAGGTCCATTTCATTTTCTTGGGTTATTATCTAATGAAATGATTTATAAAACCCATTTATTTTCATGGGTTCTGATATGATTATTTTTATGCTCTTATGGTACATAAATGTATATATTTTTTATGGGTGGGACCTCTATATCCCTATAATGCATTAGGTAATTATTAATGTTATTTGAGCTCAAATGGTACATGGGAAGTTATCCCAATCCTAAAAGAGGATAAAAATGTGGTTATCCTATGCCTAAAAGAGGGTACACAGGAGGCCATCCCAAGCCTGATACAGGTGCCCATGTGGTAATACAAATGACAACATATTATTAATGTCTTCAAGGGTATCCTAGAAATAATATTTTCTATACATATGTGTATAAAATAAATTTAGGTATTATGCCGATGTTATGCTCCCATGGATCATGTTATTTTATTTTCTTATGATTCACATCTTATGAACTACAAATATTTATGGAATGACACTAGATGATGATCATTAATTTGTAGTGTATGGACTCAAAATTTTATTCACGTGTTATCATAATCATATGATAACATTATGTTTATGTATTTCTATTTTTTACCCTTACTGAGCATATGAGGTCACCCCATCTTATGTTTCCTTTCACCAGGTCATAAATAATGGTTTTACATAGTGTTTGTTTGTAAAGAATACCAATGGGTGGGACCTTTATGAGATATTTTGAATATATTTCCCCAAATTAGAAGATTGTGTACCTAGTATCCAAATACACTAAACTATTATAGAAATTAGAAGTGTGTTCTATAATATATTCAATATTCATCTAAAAACATGTAATATCTATGTTTGAAAATAATATGTAATTATAGTTGGTATCAGAAGAAATAGAAGGAATATGATCCTTAGGAACTCTCATGGGTGAAAATTGGATAGATTATGGATTTGTACCTAAGGGATTTATCGAGAAAGGGATACCACTATGGATGGGGGTCTTTCCCACCCAAGAGGTGTAGCCACCCATGGAGTGCCTTGATAGGTATTAATTACAGTCCAATAGAAATAATTATAGACCGTTATATTTGGTATCAGAGGAAAGGATTAATTATCCTTTGTAAAATAGTATGATAAAACATTAGTGATATCCCTAGGGATATTTCTATGTTTATGTCTACGTATTTATACACGGATAAATCTAAGGATTAGTTAAAGTATGGAAAAATTTCCTTGAATTTTGGTTAAGTATAGAGAATGTGGTTTCTAAAAAATTACATCCATGTCTAGATTTTTCAAGTGTATGTGGCTCTGAAACAGAGGTTCCTAGGGGTAATTACCAGAAAAAGGCACATTGATCTCGACTCAACCATTACCCAGTGCTCGAAAATGGGCCTTACAATGCACCTAACTTGACACTCTTATGAGATATTATTTTTAAATTCAAAAACTCTATATGAACCATCATGAATGATTTAAATAAATGATAAATTTGGATATACTCATATAAACCTATAGTTTCATGGATTAAAAAAAGGTTTCTTGATTTAGACATCCACTAAGTGATTTCTCATGATCGTGTGGTTTCTCACAATGATTATTGTCATGCACACTATGCTTTGTTGTTTAAGTTGATGGATATAACTAGAAGAAATCATGTTAACCATGAATCTGATAAATGATTCATTGAATATGAGAAACCAAATTGGATTATGAATGGACATATAGATATTATGATTATTCTTAATCTACGATTTATATATATGACTAACAAAAAGAAAATCGATAATATTTATAAAGTATCAAATAATAATAAGATGAAATTTTATGAATGTTAATATGGAAACGAACATAGAGGAAAGAATATTCAGTATCCTACGTGCCAAGAATGTAGAAAGATTAAACTTGAAGGATATGTTAAGTGGAGCAGAAGATGGTATCTACTTGGAAATAAGGTTATACAGTAGAAAATATTCCAGGAGTTCAATGTCGTGTGTGTGGAGATCATGGGTATAATCCAAATCAATCCCTTAACTCAAGAATTATCATACAGACCAAGGAATACCTATTAAATTTTAATCATTTAAGTGAAAGGATTAATGTATTTATGTATTGGAATTCATAGATTATGTTGTAGATATATTTATCCAATGGTATTTGGGTTTAAATAAAAATGAAACATCTAAGGATTATGTTATTTTTACAAGAATATATGTCTCTATTTAACATTAAATAAAGAGTTATTAATTCCATGATGGGTTTATATATTTGAGCTTATTGATAAGTTCAATATCCTAGACACACCTCATGAGGTTTTACTTGATGCGATTTTATCATGATTAAGGGTGTTTTAGTAGAAATTTATAGCAATATAGGCCTTTGGTTTTGAGGTGGTATTACTTTTTTGTATACATATTATTAATTGTATTTATAACCCTTAGGGGTTATATTATCTTTTATGTAAAGGTAATTATAGATTATTGAAATTTTAGAACTTTTTTCTAATATATTTTCAGAAGAATGATAACCTGGAATCTGAGCACCACCTATTGTTTTAAGAAAGGTCATGGGACTTGAAGCCACACATGAAGGGAAAAAGGGTATAACATCTACCATTATATTATATGAAATATTAATTCTGGTGAAAAAAAGATATATTTTTGAGTATGTATCTCAATGATCAGTAAGTCAGCAAGTCAAGGATAAGAGAAAAAGGTCTAAAAGGATGTTATAACCATTATCTATACCATAAAGGAAATGTGAAGAAATCACCATGGGTTTTTTGTTAGACTCCACAAAATATTTAAATGGAATAATTTTACATGGGTTATATTCAGTTATCATATGATTTCATCACTCTTAATATATATTAAAGAATATATATCTTGGGATAAGTTTTATAGGATATACAGTAAAGAAGTGGTAAGGTTTCATGGAGTACAAATTTCATTTGTATCTGATTTTGATCCAAAGAATACATTGATGTTTTGGATAATTATTCAAAATTATCTTGATTTAGATTTTAGTTTCATTAATTCTATAAAAATTCAAGCCCTATAGGATTTTATAAGTTCATGTTCAATGGATTTCAATGGTGTTTGGGATCAAAAATTCCTCTAATTATGTTTTATTATAACAATAGATTTCAATAAATCATTTAGATGGATACTTATGATTCCCTTTATATATAATAGAATGAAGTTGTAAAATATAAGATATTGGGACCTAGGAAAGCTAATGATATGGTATAGAAGGTAAGATCCATTTAAAAAAATTAAGCACTGTAAAAAGTTGATAGAAATGTTATGATGATAATATTCAACATTATCTAGAATTTTATGTTTGTGAGAAGGCCTTTCTATTAATTTATCCACAGAAGAAACAAGGGAAAACTAATCCCTATAGATATCAATCTCATTAAAATAATTGATCTTATTTGAAGAGTATCTTATCATTTGGAGCTTCCATCAAACCTTCCTTATTTAAAGATGTGTTTCTTATATTAATCCTAAATATGTATATTCTTGATCCATCACAAGTACTGAACTCACAGGTCATACCGCTATACCATGATATTTATTATGAGGAACAACCATTAGTGATTCTGGATTGAATATTAAATATTATATGAAAAAATACCACTCACCTGGTAAATATTGTGTGGTGAAATAATTATCTATAGGAATCTATTTGGGAACATTAGGATGAAATGAAATATAATAATCCTCAGTTGTTGGTACCAACATGATGAATTTTGTGGGTGAAATTAATTTTATGAAAGGTAGAATGTAACACCCTCGGATTTTGAGATTTTTTCTAATTAAATTTATTTTTTAAATTCTTTATTACATGAAATATTTATTTTAGCTTTCCTAATACACACTGCCATGTTTTTCTTGTGTTACATGCAACATTGAGTTTAAATGAAACATGACTTATTATTAAAATATTATCATTTAATATGATAGTTATCACGTATCCATTAGAATGGTGGTTATGAATAGGATTAACTAAATTAAGAAAATATATTTTCTAATCATGTATATATAATGAATTCATTAGTGATAAATTATTTAAAAATAATAATCAAAATTTATTTGAAAATAATGGATTTATTTTTCAAAAAAACCAATTTTATGAAAAAAACATGTTTTACAAAAAATTAATATAACCAACTTTTGTGTTTCATTTTAATTAAATTTATAAATTTTATATTAAATCAATTGAATATCATTCATCTTAAGTGTTTTTTATATAATAGATAAGAATAAAACCAATTTTATTGCTAAAAAATGTATTTTTCTAAAGAGAAGTTTTATCTAATTTTTTTCACACATATTTTAAATATAATTTTTAAAAAATTTAGAATATTTATTTTAAAAAATATTATTTAATTTTTAAATAGGAATAAAAAAATTATCTTATGGTAAATGTTTTATAATTTTATGAAATGTTTAATTTTTTGATGTATAGTGAAAAGTTTTAAGTGAAAACTGACTTTTAGTTAAATTATTTATATGGTTAAATTTTATGTTAATTTTTTAAATTACAAATAGTTTAATAATATGTCTATAAATACAATTTATATCATTGGAATCAATTTTAATATTGAAATTCTATATAAAAATGTTTTAAACTTTTAAACATTTTCTCTTTGAATACCCACTTTCTCATCACGCCTACGTGATTAATTTTAAATTAAAATTTTCAACTTCTATGAATTGAATTTGAAAAAATAATTTTTATATTTTTAATTATAGTAATTTATAATATATAATAAGTTAAAATTATTTTTTGACCAAAATGAATAGATAATATAGTAAAAATTAATTACATTTGTTATGGTAAAAAATGGGTTTATCCGGGGGGATTAAACTAAAATTATAAGGGTAAAAATAACCTAAAAACTTCTATAAAATCTATTTTATGGATATATTAAGACCATAAAATGTATAATTATTTAGAATAATCCATTTTGGAGGCTTTTTAAAATAGAAAAATATAGTTACACCTTTTTCTTTTCAAGAATTACAACTGTGCCACTCACCTCACTTATAAAAGGCCACCCCCTATCATCTATTATTCACACATTAATACCCATTAGTATCCACTAATACCTAAAAAAATCAATTCAAAAATTATCTACCCCCCATCCTAGAATTATTATTTTTTAATGAAATCCATCATACTAAGTATTTGGTTGCAAACTGAAGGAGGTTAACCGAAGAAGAAGCAACGTTCTTCAATGGGTGTTTTTATTTTATTTCTTCATCCAAATAATTCAATTATTATGAAATTATGATGATATAATAATATATTTATATTACATATATTGTGATTTTTTTTTAATTTCATGAACTACAACCATCTCTACATCAATTAAATGGGTTAGAAAATCATTTTTTGTGTCTATAGAGGAATACAACCTCACAAATTGATGTCATATGGTTTTCCATTACCACCTCTCACACTTAGGTATAATGATGAATATAAAGTATGTATGTGATATTTACAACATAATTATAGACATGGAGTCATTATATCGTACATAAATTTTAACATTTCATTATATAGGGGAAACAATAAGCTCGATCATTTGTACGGTTGACTACCGCCTAATGAAGTGATGTGATTTTTTTTCAGTAACACTTTACGTATAAGATAACACAGATAATGTTAATTAATATATGTGATATAAATGAAATAATTATAATATTCATGAAATTTTTATCATTATTTAAAGATATTATATATTTTTATTTCTTACCTTTTCACTCATCGAAAGATGATAACGTCGTTCATGTAAGTGTAGACTGCAACCTTCATGAAGTGGTGTGACTATATTTTCATCACCAATCCATATAAATGAAATTTATAAGTATATATAAATAAATAATATTTTATTTATGAAATATTTATTGTTCTGTAATTATATTATATTACTTACTTGTCTTCCATAATGACCATTTAAAAATGTGAATGTTACTCATGCGTATGTATGACCTAATATCTCCATGATCGTAACATAATTCAGTTCTCAAACCCATCATTCATGATTGGAATTAAAGTATAAACTTTATTTATAACTATGATAAATATCTCATGATTAGTTTTTTGAGATTATGGAACCATGATCAATGTAATATGACTGAAAATAAGAAATAAAAATATATATGAAAAACAAAGCGGTTAATACCAAAAGGTGACTTTAAAATGGAAATTTTAATAAAAGGGTAGTAAAAGGTCATAACTAAATCATATATTTTATGATATATGTAATATTGTTTCTATAATAGATTTATAATGAACTTAATTTTATTATACTAGAGTTTTGAATGTGTTAGAAGGAATCCAAGACTTAAGTTAAGGTACTTCCGTCTCACTTTTATTTTTCCATGAGACACATTCCATATTCACCACATGTTTCTTTAATGTGGTGTATATACTGACCATGAATTTATTTTATGAAACATATACATAATATTATTTTTATTTAAAAATTAATTTTTTATCTCTTTTTCATGGGGTTTATGGTTAAAAATTTACCAAACCATTGTTAGATTTTTGTCTTAATATGACTTCTTTGATACATATGATTGTGAGATGAACCCATATCTTTAAATGATGTGTATATACATCTCATTTAACATGAAATATAATGAATTTATTGATCCTCATTATATTTTAAGTTTAATTTAATGGTTTTCCTTCATGGGGATTATGTTTCAAATTTACCAAGGTGGTAATGATTTTATGTTGCAATATCATTGTTTATTTAGATTGTTTATCATTATATTTCTGATTAAAGAATCTTATGATCCATATCTCAAGAAACTAATTATATTTATTTTCCTCTAGTTATTTCATGATAATACAAGTTTTCCCTTAATTTTTCTCTCTTTATGAACTCAATATTTTAAAAAGAATGTTTTTAATAAAAAGCGTCATTTTGGTTGAAAAAGGTTTTTCTTCTAAAACAATGTTTTAAATAAATCAATTATTTTAATTTATTTGTAAAAGATACATTAAATGAATTTTTACCAAAGTTTGTCTGTTTAAAAAATATTTTCAAAGGAATATTCATATCATTTTCAAAAAAAAATCCCATTTGGATTTTACAGAAAATGTGAAAGGAATATTTATATACGATATGAATGAAATTTACCATAGTCATGGGAATTATATTATTTTAAGCCTCTATTATGGGGTTTAAAGGCTATTTTCAAAGGAAATGATTTTCCAAAATTTATATGTTTTAAAAAGTGTTTTGAAGTTTGAAAGGTTTATTTAATCAAGAAATATTTTAAATTATTTTTAATGATACCTTTATATTTTTTCAATTTTATTTTCAAATAATGTATTTCCAAAAAAAATTATGCTTTAAAATGTTATTTTTAATAAAAATGTATCTTTCTCATGAATTGTTCCTAGTGAATTATCTTTCATTATCAATTTCCATCTATAATGAAATACTTTAATATATCTTATAATTTACTAGGGATATGAACCAAGGATGCCATTATTATTCATTATCTGAATGGTTTATGATAACTATATGTTTATGATACCCATTTCTCTTCCATGGGTGATATGATGAAAAATTTCTTATGAAACCCATTTCATTTTCAAATGGTTATGTTTTGATTAGATGATGAAATGATTATAAAACCCATCTCTTCTCCATAAGTTATGATATTATGAATTTTTTATGAAACCCATATATTTTTCATGGGTTATCTTATGATGAAATTATAAAATTATTATGAAACCAATTTTATTTTCAAGTGTAATGCTATGATGAGATGTTTCATGAAACCTATTTATTTTCATGGGTTCTGTTGACCTCACATGGTTTGATAATCCCAATCGTGTATTTATATGTTTTAATAATCCCAATTATGTGTTCATAAATTATGCTATTCTCAATTACTGTTTATCTATATTTTAATTCTTTCAAATCAGTGATCAAGCTAATAATAATGTTTAAATAATCTCTGATTTATGTTAATCTTGATTATCCTTGTTTATACAAGCTTTGAAACAATTCTAAGTCAATTAGATGTGGTTTGAATAAGACGCAGAGCTACCGATAGCCAGAGCTACCGATAGCCAGAGCCACCGATAGCCAGAGCCACCGATAGCCAGAGCCACCGATAGCCAGAGCTACCGATAGCCAGAGCTACCAATAGACAGAGCTACCGATGCAAAGAGCTACCGATGGATAGAGAGCTACCGATGCACAGAGCTACCGATGGATAGAGAGCTACCGATGCACAGAGATACCGATGCATAGAGCTACCAATAAGAGTTTGAAGAGCTACCGATGGAATATCCTACACCGAGTCAACCGTACACGTCTACAAAAAAATGACTACCTATAATGAACTGCAGAGTCAAATACTATATCCTCGACACTATTTGTTTATTATACTAACGATTACATTTGTTACTTTTGATGCATTTAATGTTATTAAATGATTTATGTTTCCATTTCAGGAAACCATACCAAGTACGATCAAAAAGTATAATCATTCCTTCTTCTCAGAAAAACAAAAAAAAGGCATAAAAAAGGACATCGTATAGTTATCAAAAAGGGGGTGTGAGACAAGAGACTTGAAGAGATCGAGCACACAGAACACACTTGCGATCAAGCTCAAAATGTGCCAAGAACAACTGGAGAACTTGCACTCACGAGACTACTACCAGCCTCCAGAACATAGAGCATACATCGAGCAATCTATGATAAATATGAACTACACAAAACTCTTCATTCTTTGAGCCGATAAGCAAGCTGAACATGAAAGTCAAGGAAACAGATGATACCCTGTTTTCCAGACAAAAACCAGAAGAAGACTCAGAACGAATTCTAATCAACAAAAGGAGTCAAGAGTTGCACGAAGATCAATAGATCCATTTCTAAACTCTAAATCTTTATCTCTGTGATTTAATTTTTACATTACGAGCAATGTGTGTTATCTGTTGTATTTTACACACACACTGTCTCTTGAACCTTAACTGGAGGATTTGTAAATCCTTACTCACTATCTTTTCATTCATTTTCCCACTGTGGATAGTGGTAGAGGTCGTGTGTGACCTGGACAGCTGGTTGCTGTTGTTTTGTTTCCCACGAATAACAGTGGTAGAGGTCTTGGACCTGGACAGTTGTAAACTGTTGGATCATCTTTATATAAAATTTTGAGAGGACTAAGTCTCGGCTTGAGACTGAACCTCTTGGTTCACTCCTCTGTGTTTTTAGTTAAAGTTTTTATCCATACAGTACATATTTATTTCATATTCCGCTGCTATTACTTTGAAATATAATTTATTTTCAAAGCTACTTTGATAGTTAAACTCGCAAGTGTTTATATTTATTATAAACCAGTAAGTTAGTTTCAAAAGTTAAATTAATCATAAGATTAAGTTAACTGAGAACTAATCAATCTTTGAGAAACTTATTGAACCTCTATAATCTGTATAAATTCACTACAGTTTAATCTGTTTTTGAAATTGGGGGATTTTAATAGAAATTATTTTTAACAGAAATTTTAATTGGAACTCAATTCACCCCCCTCTTGAGTGTCCACTCCGACCAACATTTGGTATCAGAGGATGGTTAATATCTTCTAAATTACTCTATTTTCAACTGTGATTTTAGTTTTATTTTAAAGTTCTTAAAATTTATGTTATTTCTAAATTTTTATCTCTTTAAATTTTGTTTATAATGGATAATAGACTTGAGGGTGCTGCTACTAACCGACCAACTTTCTTTAATGGAAATAACTATGCTCAGTGGAAACTTAAAATGAAAATTCATCTAGAAAGCATGAGTTTTGATATTTGGACTGCTATTGAATCTGAATACAAAATTACCACTACTGATAGATCTGCTTGGGATGAACCTACAAAGTCTGCTTACAATAATAATTGTAAAGCTATGAATGCTCTGTACTATGCACTAGGAGATGAAGAATTCAATAGAATTTCTGCATGCAAAATTGCTTTTGAAATTTGGGATACCTTGGCTGTTTCTCACGAAGGAACAACTAATGTTAAAGAAATGAGATTAAACACTTATAATATTAAATATGATAATTTAAAAATGAAGCCTGATGAAACTATTTATGACATGTATCTCAGGTTCAATGAGATAGTAAACACAATGAGCTCACTCAGAAAGATTGTTCCTGCAAAAGAACAAATTATGAGAATACTGAGATGTTTTCCAGATGGATGGAGAGGTACATCCATTTCAATTAAAGAATCCTATGACTTTGGAGCACTTCCTGTCAAGGAGTTAATTGGTAAGCTGATGATGTATGAATAAGAGCTTAATGTAAATAAAGAAGAAGATGAGGAACCCAAAAGAAAATATGTAGCGTTTAAAACTACTGCCTTTAAGAGTAAAGACAAGGATAAACTAAAAATAGAGACTGAGAGTTCAACGAGTGAAAATTCAAAATCTGACAGTGATGCCGAGATGGATCAAATAGCCAGTAGATTTAAGATGTTTTATAGTAAAAATAAATTCTTTAGGAAAAAAAATTACAAAGGAAAGTATGATCAACAAGGCAAATGGAAAAAGGATTGGAAGAAGGCTGACATGACTGATGAAGTTATCTGCTATGAACGCAAGCAAAAAGGACATATCAAAGCAGACTGTCCAAAGTTAAAATTCAAAAAGAAATATGATTACAAAGACAAGAAGTACAAGAAAGCCATGAAGGAAACCTGGAGTGCTTCAGAAGACAAAACTAGTGAAGCCGAATCTTCGGACTCTGAAAGGAATCGAGCCAACATGTGTTTCATGACAAATACATCCGAGGTAACATCTGACACACCTGTTTTAAATTAATATTATTCTGGAGATGATTCTGATTTGGAAAAAATGTCAAAATCTGAACTATTTGAGTATTGTGATATGTTGGAAGAAACTTGTAATGAGCTTAAAGACAAATACAAAGGTTTAAAGAAACAGTATGCTTTTAGTCTTAAGCATAAATCTGATCTTGATATAGAAAAGGAAAAGAATGCTCAACTACTAAAGGAAAATATAGAACTGAAACTGTCAAATGATCAACTTAGAAAGGATTTAGAAAAATTCACAAATGGAAAGGATGCTCTAACTCAAATGATAGGAAAGAAAGTTGCACCTAGATATGCTACTGGTTTAGGATACCAACCAGGACAGAGACAGTTCACCAGAACCCGATTTCTTCCTTAGTCTGAAAAAAATATTGCTAGTTCCAGTTTTGGAAATTCATATGCTTCAACAGGATATTCATATGGTTATAGACCAAATAAAGACTATCTTTCAAAATTTGTTACTTCTGTTAATTGTATAAAACCAATAAAAAAAATCTGGGTACCTAAAGCCCTGATTGCTAACCTATCTGGACCCAAGAAAATCTGGGTACCAAAGTCATTTCCTGTTTAAATCTGTTTTATAGGAGACCTGCTTGAAGAGCTATCACAAGAAGATATGGTATTTAGACAGTGGGTGCTCAAGACCCATGACTGGAGATTATTCTTTCTTCAAGAGCTTAATAAAGGTTGATGGAGGTCATGTCACTTTTGGTGACAACTCTAAAGGAAAAATCATCGGGCTAGGCCAGATTGGTAACACTGACTCAGTATTAATTTCTAAAGTTTTATTCGTTGATGGACTTAAATATAACTTTCTTAGTATATCTCAGTTATGTGACGATGGTTTCAATGTCAAGTTTGAAAATGATTCGTGTGATGTTTTTAACTCCAAAAATTCTTTAGTATTTTCTGCTCTAAGGAATGAAAATGTTTATGCTGTTGATTTAATTTATTTATCTAAACAAAATATTTCTTGTTTGAATTATTTTCATAAAGAATCTTGGCTATGACACAGAAGATTAGGACACTTCAACATTCACTCACTTAGAAAACTGGCTAGGAAAAACTTAGTTAGAGACTTACCTAAATTAGAATTCCCAAATGAAAAAGTGTGTAATCCCTGTCAAAAGGGAAAACAACACAAAGTTTCTTTTAAATCAAAGAAAGAAGTCTCAACTTCTCAACCACTTGAGTTGGTTCACATGGATTTGTTTGGACCATCAAGAGTTTCTAGTTTAAATGGGAAGCATTATGTCTATGTCCTTGTAGATGACTTTTCTAGATATACTTGGGTATACTTTCTAGCTCACAAAAGTGAAGCTTGTCCTTACTTTGTTAAATATTCCATGTCTGTAGAGAACCTTAGTGGACTTAAGATTAAAACCCTAAGAAGTGATCATGGTCGTGAGTTTTAAAATCATGAGTTTGAATCTTACTTCTCACACAATGGCTATAGTCACAATTTCTCTGCCCATAGGACACCCCAACAAAATGGTGTAGTAGAAAGGAGAAACCGAAACCTTCAAGAAATAACTAGAACCATGCTCAATGAATATGAACTGCCTATTTACTTTTGGGTTGAAGCTGTTAATACATCTTGTTATGTTATCAATAGAGTATTGATCAGACCTGTTCTTAAGAGGACTCCTTATGAGTTGTGGAACCATAGGAAACCTAAGGTTAACTACTTCAGAGTTTTTGGCTGCAAAGTCTTTATTCTCAATATCAAAGACAATCTTGAAAAATTTGCATCCAAGAGTGATGAAGGAATTTTTCTGGGCTACTCTATTTCAAGTAAATCTTATAGAGTTTTCAATAATAGAACCAAATGTGTGGAAGAATCTGTTCACATCAAATTCGATGAAACTGATCCACATGATCCTAAAACCTCTCTTGAGAATCTTGAAGAAGATTTGTCTATTCTGGACCTTAATGATAAATCTAAAGAACCTGTTATAAAAACATCCAGTTCTGGACTTTTTCCAGAATCTGCTTCTGTTGAACCCGAACCTATAGATGAACCTGAAGTTTCTAGTCCAACCTTTACCAAATCGACTAATATTCTAAAGAATCATCCTTTAGATGCTGTTGTTGGTAATCTTGATAGAGGAACACAAACTAGAGCTTCTCTAAGGAACCAGGTTGAACATTAAGATTTTCTGTCACAGCTAGAACCCAAAAATATCAATGATGCTATCAATGATGAATTCTGGGTAATAGTCATGCAAGAAGAGTTAAATCAATTTGAAAGAAACAAAGTCTGGGAATTAGTAGACAGACCCAAGGACACCTTGATCATAGGCACAAAATGGGTTTTTAGAAATAAAGTTGATGAATAAGGAAACATAGTTAGAAACAAAGCTAGACTAGTTGCACAGTGATATAGTCAAGAAGAGGGTATAGACTATGGAGAAACTTTTGCACCTGTAGCTCGACTGGAAGCTGTTAGGATCTTACTTACATATGCATCACATCTGAATTTCAAGTTATATCAAATGGATGTCAAAAGTGCATTTCTAAATGGTTTTATATTTGAAGATGTTTTTGTGGAACAACCACCTAGATTTATAAACCCTCTTTTTCCAAATCATGTTTTTAAACATTCTAAAGCTTTATATGGTTTAAAAGAAACTCAAAGAGCTTGGTACGATAGACTCAACAATTTTCTTATTTCAAAAGGTTTTACTAAAGGGATTGCTGATCCAACTCTTTTTATTAAAAGAATTTCTAAAGATGTTTTAGTTGTGCAAATCTATGTTGATGATATTATATTTGGATCTTCTAAACACTCTTTATGTACTGATTTTTCAAAAAGTATGCAAAATGAATTTGAAATGAGCTTAATGGGAGAGCTTAAGTATTTTCTTGGTTTTCAAATTTTTCAAACTAGAGATGGAATTATTTTAAATCAAAGTAAATATACAAATGATCTTTTAAAACGTTTTGGATTGGATAGTATTAAGGAAAATGATACACCTATGATTACTACCTGTAAGTTGGATACAAATGAAGCTGGGAAACCAGTGGATCAAACAAATTACAGAGGTATGATTGGGAGCTTACTTTATCTTGCTGCTAGTCGACCAGACATTATGTTCAGTGTATGTATGTGCGCTAGATTTCAAGATAATCCTAAAGAATCACACTTACTTGCTGTTAAAAGTATTTTTAAATATCTTAAGCATACTGTAAATTTAGGTTTGTTTTATCCAAAAGAACAATCATTTGACCTAACTAGCTATTCAGATGCTGACTTTGCTGGATGTAAGTTAGAAAGGAAGAGCACATTTGGAACATGTCATTTACTTGGAAGATCCCAAGTGTCATGGTGTAGTAAGAAAAAGAACTCAGTTTCATTGTCTATTGCCGAAGCAGAGTATATAGCTGCTGGTAGTTGCTGTGCACAAATTCTGTGGATGAAACACACTTTATTGGACTATGGATTTGAGTTTAAACATGTTTCAATTCACTGTGACAACACTAGTGCAATAAACATATCTAATAACCCTGTATCTCACTCTAGAACCAAACACATAGATGTAAGACATCATTTTCTGAGAGATCATTATCAAAAAGGTGATATTACTCTTGAATTTATTGGCACTGAACATCAATTGGCCGATATTTTCACTAAACCTTTAAGTTATGATAGGTTAAGTTACATTAGGCACGAGCTGGGGATGTTTAATTCTCACTGATGTTGAAATTCTCACCGATGATGAAATTCTCACTGATGTTGAAATTCTCACCGATGTTGAAATTCTCACCGATGTTGAAATTCTCACTGATGTTGAAATTCTCACTGATGTTGAAATTCTCACCGATGTTGAAAATCTCACTAATGTTGAAATTCTCATCGATGTTGAAATTCTCACTGATGTTGAAATTCTCACTGATGTTGAAATTCTCACCGATGTTGAAATTCTCACCGATGTTGAAATTCTCACCGATGTTGAAATTCTCACCGATGTTGAAATTCTCACCGATGTTGAAATTCTCACTGATGTTGAAATTCTCACCGATGTTGAAATTCTCACCGATGTTGAAATTCTCACCGATGATCAATTCTCACCGATGATCAATTCTCACCGATGTAATGTTTTAAAACTTCTGTCTGCCGCCAAGAATATGAATCGTTTTATTTTTATGTTATTTTACTTTATTCTTTTATTTATGATTCCTACATGATAAAACTAAGCCTAAGCCGCTTCTCGCTCCACCGAACCCAAAACCTTTCACCTTCTAATCTTAGATCCCTAATCAACTGAGAACCCTAAATCCGCGATGGCAAAAACCAAGATTCTTGCCAGTAGAGATGACAGTGTAGAGCCTAAAACAAAGAAGCATAAAGTGCAGCAAGAATCTAGTGGAAGTAATGTTAGAACTAGGTCAGGAAAGCGACCAGTAAACCCTCATTTGTAGAATAGAGATATTGTGATTGAAAAGGAGCTATGCATAGATTGGCTGCTACCAAGAAAGTCGTTGGTGCTTGAAATTCTGGAAGATCAGAGATGGGTAGATTTTTTTTCAAATAACAATGGTCCCTACTACCCGAAGTTAGTGAAACAGTTCTACGAATTCGTAAGCTTCGAGAAAACTGAGAATGAGAATCGGGTATGTTCTTTTTTAAATGGAAAAGAAATGTCGTTTTCTTCAGTAGAGTGGGATGAATGTTTAAAAGTCCCACATGAAGGTGTATCCAGGTATGTCTCAAGAGAAATTCCACCTACCAGTAACCACTTTGACTATGAGACCACTTTAAAAGAACTAACGGGTAATGGAAGTCAAAGGCAAGTGGTTGCTACTGAATTGGATGGAGAGAACAGATTGCTTTTCAAATTTGTTCAACATGTTTTGATACCGAGGAGAGGATATTTTTCTAATCTGAGATATCAAGATATTTATCTTCTACATCTGTTAAGACATGGTGTGAAAGTTAATCTTTGCAGACTGCTGTTGAGTCAAATGGAAGACATGATTAGGCCGAAATCAAAGACTAATGCTATATTCTTTTCCAAAATGATGTCTGTGATGATAAAAGTGAAAGGGATAGCTGAGTTTCAAGATGAGACAGTTGTAGTTAAGAATAACTTCTGTATCACTACTACAGTTTTTAAGTACATGAAAATCAATTGGAACCTGTGGAAAGGAGAATGGGTCAGTGATGACCAGAAGGTGTATGATAAATTTAATCCGGTAGATTATCCTTCAAGGCCAAAGGATAAAAGAGATCTAGGTTTAGGAACTGATGAAGAGGAACCTGAGTACAGTGATGAGTCAGAAGAAGAAGAAGAGGAAGAAACTCCTATGGATATTGGAGGAGATCCAGACTTTCCCCCAAGTCCTGTTACTGAGTTTGTATACTCAAGAAAAGGAAAAGTAGAGGAAGTGTTATCTATTCATGAGGAAGACCATCCAGTTCCTCAGCAAGAAGGAAAAAAATAGAATGTATCTGAATCGTCTGATTCTGCTAGGCTGAGTCTGAGTCCATTGATTGGAAACTCGGTTGTGCCTACTGCTGAAGTAGAAAAAGAAAGAGAAGAAGCTGTACCTTTTTTAGAAAATCTCCATACTGCTGTTGAGATGGAAGTTGTTGTGGAAGATTCTGATGAAGAAAGACCAACAGAGAATGTAGTTGTTGTACATAAGAATACACCCATTGAGGGGGAGCATCATTCCAATCTTGGAAATGTTACAGTGGTTGTTGAGGTTGAAGACTGGGTAGAAGACCCAGGTTTTATAGTATGTGTTTTGGATTATCCTAATTCGGATAATGAAGTATCTTTGAATAGACCAAAGATCAGCTATGACATCAATTACGAGTTATTACCTGCTGATGTGGTCCGAGTACATGATTTAGATGTGCTGAAAGAAAATCTCAAAGTCAGTTTTGTAGAAGAAGTAAAGACAATGGAATCTTTTTTAGTATCCTCGATTCAATCAGTCATGAATGATTCTGTAGCCAGTTTAGCTTCTGCAAGAGTATCTACTACAGTTGCTCCTACTTATTTTGTTACAAATTCTGATCTCGAATCCCTAAAGCATGAGCTAAAAGAATCCTTCAGTACCTTAGTTGCTGAGATGAAGCACTGTTTTAGTGAAGAAATGAAGTTGTTAGAACAATCTTTTGAGCTTTCTCTTGGTTTAAATCTGTCAATTTTTATGGGTGAGCTGATGGAAGCAGTCAAAGAGTGCCAGACCCAATCTTCTAGAATAGAATTAGATCATGAAGCCTTAAAGAAGTCTGTTACTGCTTTAGATTCTTACATGAGCTCAAAGCCTCAAGCTGATAAGGATTTAGCCTATTGTGAAAAGTGTTGTAAGCCAAATGGTCTCAGTATTTAAAGATTTCAAATCTTTTATAAAGGATCATGTTAAAAATCAGGACTCTCAACTGAAAACTCTGATTAGTGGTTTGACAAAAAGTTTCAAAGAAACTGTATCTTTCTCAGTTGGTCCTCTAGCTTCAAAACCTGTATTTTATTTGAATCAATTACGAGCTATGATGAAGGAGGAGCTTGGTTCTATTTCAACCAGTGACTCTGTGGAGTCATCAGATCTAAGATGAGTAGTTATCTCTACAAGAGATTCAGTCAGGGAAATAGCGAAAATCATCCACGACCATATGAAAGAGGCCTCTGCCTCTCAGGAGGAAATCAAGAACAAGGTGGATTATTATTTCCAAAGGCTTTTTAACAAGCAACAACTCAACCATCATTTCAAGCTGATGTTGGAAAACATGAAGTTACCCCCTGTAACTCAAGCCTTCCGAGAACAAGTGAGCAAGCTAAGGCAGATGACTCCTGTCTTAGAAAAATTCCTGGAGAACAAAGATGATTTTATATCTGCTATGGAAAGAGGAGGAGGAATCATTATGGATTTCAGAAATCTGTTGCTGCCCTTTTTTCATGTTGATGCCAGACCAGTTATTGTCCCTCCTTCCTTACCTGCCTCTGCCTCTACTGAGTCTCCCATCCAGATGAATCCTGATCAGGCCATTAGAAGCCTCACACCTATGATCACTCAAGGAACTTCCCCATACAAGACAGACACTGTATCAGTGGCTCAGCCTCCTGTGATCATTTCTCGAATTCCAAAGCCCTCACCCACATCCTCACATCCTGCATCCTCTTCTGATCCACAAGGAAGATCTCATGTTGAAGATCAGAATTGCTAAAGTGGCCAAGCTATTTGATAGGAATTTTTTTTCTTTCTTTTCTATTTTGTTTATGTAAGTTTTGTCTGTTCCAATACAAATGCTTTTCTTTACACTATCTCTGTTTATCAGTTTTCTATGTCTTCTTTCCCACTTTTTGATTACCACAAAGGGGGATAAAAATATAAAGAAAGGGGGAGAAAAATATAAAGAGAGGGGGAAAATATAAAGAGAGGGAGAAATATGCTATAACGAGGAGGAGAAATATCAAAGGGGAGAAATTTGAGCCTTTGATACTATTTCTTACATTTCCTTCTTTGGTACCAATTCTTTCAAAGCTTATCTCTGATACTATTGTATTTAATACTAACTATGATAATTTTTGATCTATCTCATTCTATTACTATTTCCTCTATTTCCTCTGATACTGCTTTCTTTGAGAAATTAGAATATAAATGTTATATTCTCTTATACTATATTCTCACTATTTTTGGTCATATCATAAGTTGTGATTATCAAAAAGGGGGAGATTGTTGACCTCACCTGGTTTGACAATCCCAATCGTGTATTTATATGTTTTTATAATCCCAATTATGTGTTCATAAATTATGTTATTCTCAATTACTGTTGATCTACATTTTAATTCTTTCAAATCATTGATCAAGCTAATAATAATGTTTAAATAATCTCTGGTTTATGTTAATCTCGATTATCCTTGTTTATACAAGCATTGAAACAATTCTAAGTCAATTAGATGTGGTCTGCATAAGACGCAGAGCTACTGATAGCCAAAGCTACCGATAGCCAGAGCCACCGATAGCCAGAGCCACCGATAGCCAGAGCCACCGATAGCCAGAGCTACCGATAGCCAGAGCTACCGATAGACAAAGCTACTGATGCACAGAGCTACCGATAGATATAGAGCTACCGATGCACAAATCTACCGATGGATAGAGAGCTACCGATGCATAGAGCTACCGATGCACATATCTACTGATAAGATTTTGAAGAGCTACCGATGGAAGATCCTACACCGAGTCAACCGTACATGTCTACAAACAAATGGCCGCCTATAATGAACTGCGGATTCAAATCCTATATCATCGACACTATTTGTTTATTATACTAACAGTTACATTTGTTACTTTTGATGCATTTAATGTTATTAAATGATTTATGTTTCCATTTCAGGAAACCATACCAAGTACGATCAAAATGTATAATCATTACTTCTTCTCAGAAAAACAAAAAAAGGCATAAAAAAGGACATCGTGTAGTTATCAAAAAGGGGGTGTGAGACAAGAGACATGAAGAGATCGAGCACACAGAACACACTTGCGATCAAGCTCAAAACATGCCAAGAACAACTGGAGAACTTGCACTCACGAGACTAATACCAGCCTCCAAAACATAGAGCATACATCGAGCAATCTATGCTAAAGAAGAACTACACAAAACTCTTCATTCTTTGAGCCGATAAGCAAGCTGAACCAGGAAGTCAAGGAAACAAATGATACTCTGTTTTCCTGACAAAAACCAGAAGAAGACTCAGAACGAATTCTAATCAACAAAAGGAGTCAAGAGTTGCACGAAGATCACTAGAGCCATTTATAAACTCTAAATATTTATCTCTGTGATTTACTTTTTACATTACGAGCAGTGTGTGTTATCTGTTGTATTTTACACACACACTGTCTCCTGAACCTTAACTGGAGGATTTGTAAATCCTCACTCACTATCTTTTCATTCATTTTCCCACTGTGTATAGTGGTAGAGGTCATGTGTGACCTGGAAAGCTGGTTGTTGTTGTTTTGTTTCCCACGAATAACAGTGGTAGAGGTCTTGGACCTGGACAGTTTTAAACTGTTGGATAATCTTTATATAAATTTTGAGAGGACTAAGTCTCGGCTTGAGACTGAACCTCTTGGTTAACTCCTCTGTGTTTTTATTTAATGTTTTTGTCCATACAGTACATATTTATTTCATATTCCACTGCTATTACTTTGAAATATAATTTATTTTCAAAGCTACTTTGATAGTTAAACTCGCAAGTGTTTATATTTATTATAAACCAGTAAGTTAGTTTCAAAAGTTAAATTAATCATAATATTAAGTTCACTGAGAACTAATAAATATTTGAGAAACTAATTGAACCTCTATAATCTGTATAAATTCACTACAGTTTAATCTGTTTTTGAAATTGGGGGATTTTAATAGAAATTGTTTATAACAAAAATTTTAATTGGAACTCAATTCACCCCCCTCTTGAGTGTCCACTCCGACCAACAGGTTCTGATATAATGAATCTCTTATGATCCTGTGACATATTAATGTATGTATTATGTGATGTGTAAGACCTATATCTCCCTAAAATTAATTGAGTAATGATCAATGTTATACGTTCTCAAAAGGTACATGGGTGGTTATCCCATACTCAGAATAGGGTACACGAGAGGTTATCCCAAGCCTAAAAGAGGGTAAAAGGGAGGTCATCCCATGATCAAAGCATTTAGTCGAGTGGTTATGACATAAATAATATGTTATGAATGTCTTGGTGGGTATAACTAACATATGTTTTTATATAATATATACAAGACAAAAATTTATGTATTATGACAATGTTTTTCTCTCATTGTTCATTTTCTTTGATTTATTAATGATTAATGTCTTATTAACTCTTTATCTTTTCTCCATGACTAAAGATGATGATATTGGAAATAAGGGGTATGGTTTGGAAATGATATTATCATGTAATAATGCCCTTATGCTCATGTTATGTTTATGTATTTCCCCTGTTTACCCATACAGAGAATCTAAACTCACATTTTTTATATTTCCTTTCCTTAGACTATAAAGAAAGGTTTTATGTCAGCTATGTTTGTAAAGAGTAATAAATGATGATATCTTTATGGTATATTGTGAATATTGTCGAATAAATTAGAATATTTTGTACCTAGTCACCAAAGATAATAAACTACTAAAATCCTTAGGTGTCTGATGTATATTGCATTAAATATTCATTTAAAAATATGTAATATCTATGTATGAAAATCGTAGGTCATTATTATATTTTAAAAAACGTATAAACTCATTCTTAAATGAAATTCAACACTCATTATAAAAATGAAATATAAATTCCTTATCTATTAATTCTATCTTATCATGATAAAATGAAAATCAATTGATACATTGAATAACATAAAACTCTACTATTTCAAGGAAAACAATGTTTTTAGGAAAAATAATACCACAGATGATGGTAGGAAGATTCCTATAAATTATTATTGCTTTAATAACCCCCAATGAGTCTTTATAGTTCCCTATTATTTCACTATAAAACTTTCCTTTAAATAAATTTATGTTGTTTGATTAATATTTTCAGACACAACTTTAAAATAAACAAAACTATAATTCATTTTATTAAAATAAAATTGTGAGTAGTAGATATAAATACCATAATTGAATTAGTGGGTATAAATAAAATTAACCATATTTTTAAATCTATAAATAAATAAAATTAAAGGGTTATTTTTTAATATCAATTCCATATTAAAATTTGATTAGTATAACTAAATATCTAATAAGATCATTTTACAATTAAAAATGTATTTTCCAAAAAAAAAACAAATTTAAAGAAAAATGATTTTTTATTTTAAATAATTATATTTTCATTTAATGGTACAAAATATGTTTTATATTTTTAATAAATTAACACCCATTAAAATAATTTTTGGAATTAAATAGGAATAATAATAATTAATATCTAAATACTTATTTTCTTATTGAAAACAATTTTTCATTATATATTACTTTTCCATTGAAAATTTAAATTCATAAATTTTTTAATTTTTATTTTAAATTTTCTTTTAATTTTTTGATTCATTGTAAAATTTTTATTTTTTATGAGTTTTCAATATTTTTTAGAAAATTATTATTTTTAGGTGAATAGTGAAAAATACCCTTTTCCCAAATACTATGAATTTTATGATTTAATTAGGATATAATAACAAATTAAAAATTTATGAAACATTTTCTTTATAAAATATTTATTTAATATGTAAAATTATACATTTAAAATATTATGTTTGACTTAGAAGACCAATATTAAAAAATTTGGAACTCAATTGAAGTTTTATTCTAATATTTTTTTGATATTTTATTTTAATTAAAAATTCACTGTGTGGATTTAGGTTTTAAAAATCATTTAAAGACACATATTTTTTATTCTATTGATAATAAACTAATTAATTTCATAAAAATCAAAAATATTGATAATGTTTTACTAATAAAAAAATTATGCTTAAAAATAAGATATACCTAAAAATTATTTATACATGTTATGTACAAAAACATTAAAATTAATTCTTTTATACCAATAGAAATTTTATTACATAAAATTATTTTCATTTTTGAAATCAGTTTTTCTAAAAGATATATCATGTCTCATTAACATTCAAGGATTAAAAAAAATTACTTAGGTAATAATTTAATTACCATGGAAAAACAACAATAGTAAACATGAAAATTATAATAGTAAAATGCATAAAAACTTGTCTAAAAAGGTGTTGAAATGAATGGTTGAATGGTAATAGAAAACACTCATTCCCCCAATCCAGTATTCTCCATTATTGGATCCTTTTGACCCTAGAACTGTGACTTATACTATATAAAATAAAAAAAGATGGTCTCATCACTAACAAAAGTGTCATTCCACCACCCCTTAAAGGGAAATATAAAAATAGATATCCTTTTGAATATATGACCATTTTATTTCCCCTATAACACATTAAAAAAATTAATCCCCTTGTTCCAATGAAAATCCATATGTTCTATATTTCTAAGAAGTCCTCTTAATGAATGTTTTAGTTCTTATTATGAGTTCTAATCATTATCTAGCCTCTTATAATTTATGTACTTATCTAAAAAATATAAAGTTCCCATTAATTTAAAATTAAATTGGAATTTTTTCTATATTTAATGTTATTATGTTTAAAAAATAATTATTATCAACAATTCCCATTTTCCCTTAAAAAATGAGAACGTCATTTACGAGTCCTTTAAAATACCTCCATGATAAAGTGAAATTTTTCATTTTCCATAAACACCATAAATGGATCGTTCAAAAAGAATATTTTGAAAAGAAATATTTTATTTATATCATCATTATTATTATAGAAAATATAAACCATTTCCTACATTCATTTCACTATATGAAAAATGAAAATTTGGGCTTTGTGTATGTACGGACTACCACTTCCTTAGAGCAACACATTTAATTTTTCTTCACTAAAAAATGTATGGTATTAAGAATTTAATTAATGAAAAAAATTGATACTATTATGATAGAAAATTATAGTTTTTCTCTGGTATGGTAATTGAAATATTTAACTTAATAATTAATACACCACTTTTTTTTATAAAAAATTACGAAAATAAGCATGTCACTAATTTCATCATGAATGTTTTTACCTAAAACACAAATGGGAAGAATTTATGACATAAAAAATAATCATGTAAGATATATTAAAGTAACATAAATAATATAAAAATAATGAACTAGGAATCAAATAATGGGGTTTAACCTCGACACAGTAAAGCATGCACAAAATAATCAGAATGACTAACATATAATAATGAATATAAAATATAAGTTACTAATAAATATATAATAAATGATTATAAATGAAGATTTTATATTGAAATTGACACGAATAATTTTCCTAAATCGGTTTTTAATATTTTAATTTTTATTCAATAGGATTTTAAAGATAATTTTTGGGGGTTAGTAGTAAATCATACGGGGATTTCTTAACTCACCATCCTTTCATAATTAATAATTATTCCTATTTGAATATGGTTTTACAATTTGGTTACACTCTATAGTATTATGATATTACAATGAATTTAATCTTTTTATATGGAATTACTTTTTTGTATTTCTTTTATCATAAAATTTAATGGTGTTAGGAATAATTCTCATTTCCTCTAAATGAAAACATTTTCTAAAATTTCCATATTCCCTCATTCCACCAATGTTATACTTTAATATTTTTAAATAAAAATATCTTTTAATTCAAGTGATGTTTAAAATTTAATTTTACTCAATTATAAATAATTTCTTATCACTCTTTTGATGACATGGGTTTCAATAAGGGTATTTTCAAACTATTAATTTTTTCCCTTTTATCTACATATTTTATCATCCAATCTTGATTTCTTAAGTTCGTGTATTTTTAATTTATCCCTAATATTTATTTATTTTAATGTTTAATTTTAATTTATTTTTTCCATTTTATCTTCTTGAAACTTTTTTTGTTATGGTTCATAATTTTGTCTCTCTATAAACATTTTATAAAATACTTTAAAAAATTTCTCTTAAACATTTAACTTATATTTTCCTTATAAAAAATATTTAAATCCATTAGAGTTATGTTTTGTAAATAACCTTGTAAAATTTGTTATTAAATAATTATTTTTGGTGAGGGATATTTTGGCGTTAACTGATTATCTTTGGAATCCATGTTATATGATACCATTCAGAAATGATATAAAACACATTTTCTACCTATAAATATTTTAATATGTTTGATAGTTGATATATTATGGAACAATATATATAAGTTATGATAGTTTGGGTCAATTATCCCCCTATAATTAATAATTTATAATTTTATATCTTATGAGATAAGAATTTTTTTCATTTACATGATCACATTATAAATTGTCCATAAGTTTGTGTGTGAAAAATATCATGTTATGCTTTGTTCATAATGTTATGCATGGGCATGATTATGTTATACCTTTTCACAAGGTTTTTCATGGACAAAATCATTTATGATTGTTTATTTTTATGGTGTGTTGAAATGATTTCATATAGCTTTAATAAAATTATTATTCAACTAAATGATTCTATTTCTTATTGATGAAAATATTATTCCTAGATATATATTCTCTTATATTTCTTCTTAGTGTTATTATTTCTTATGTATATTCATATTACATATTTTTTATGTCATATTCTTATGATTATTCTCTATGGATCATGTTTTTTTATCTCATACAAATATTTTATGGTATATATTATTTAAATAGAGAAAAAAGTTACTTTTGTTATGAATTATGTAGAACTATTATTGTTCCATGTTATTTTTAATAATAAATATCTCCCATGTTCATGTTTTATAATATAATTATGATATAACCCTTTATGAAATGTTGATATGTTTTACTTTACTAAGAATATGAGCTTACCCCTTCTAATGTTTCTATTTAGCAGGTTTTGAAGATGAGTATAACCTATGAGGGGTCTATAAGGGAGTAAAATGTGGTTGAGTTGTAGATAAATTATCCAAGTATTATAAAATATGTTTCTTATGTAGGTAACCCTGAAAGAAACTAAAACATAAATTTATGGTATTTTGTGTTTTTTGATATGTTATGTTAAAAAAATTGAAAAATATATAAGACTAGTTTCATATATATCACTTTATATCAAATATTGTTGTAAAATTTTATATTTTTAGCGCCAGACCTAGGGGTGTGGGTCTAGGAAAACTCATTTTGTATTATAGAAGGGTTTTTTCAGGACCAACTTAGTATTTTTTTGGGATTATTCACGTTTTATGGTAATTTTAGTGAGATAAATTTAGTGGAAACCATATAGATTTGTCTAAGTATAGGATAACATCCTAATGTTTTGATGAAGTTTTGTGTTTGTGGTTTTCCTTGAAATTAAAAAAATATATAAATACTGGAATATGCATTTTCCTTGGAATTGATGCACCTTGGGGTAATCAATAATAAACATTATAGATGATATTGAACTCAATCATTATTTAGTGCCTAATGATTTCACCTTGGACTCAACACCTGGTTAGACATTCTCTAGGGATGTTCTTTTTTAAGAAACAGACTCATTATGAAAAAATATAATAGATTTAAATATAATTGGATAAGGTAATATATAAATACTTAAATTAGATAACCAAATAGGAATATGACTATGGAAAACATAGGTTAAACTGATTGAAATATATTTTTATCCAATTATTTTATATATTAACATATGTATTGTAGGTTTAAATTGAGGTTTCATTGGAGAAGAAACCTTATTATTGAATTTTAATGTTCATAAGATCGTATATTATGATTTAATTGGATAGTATCATAAAGTTTTTTTTATTTTTTTATTTTTTGGGAATATGATCGTGAAAATGGTTTTGAGAACTATTTATCTCTAGATGCTCTTATTGAGGCATATTTTCGAAAATAATTTCCTAGTCATACCTATGATAGTAAATTTTATATCTCATTTGAAATTATATCTTTAGTTTTTTATGGATAATTGATATTATATAATCCATGAATGATAATCATAATTTATGAGATGAAATTTATTTAATTGGGAGATTGTAAGCCCACAATATTTTAATATACGTATTTCCTTTACATAAATTTAATTCATTCGATAGATTTCTCCACATGCAACAGAAAACTAAAAAAACATGATTAAATTTTAAAAATAATTCTATAATTAGTAAATATAAAAATTATAACTTAATTTAAAATTATAATTAAAAGTAATAAGACTGTAAAATCTAAGATAAAAAAATAAAGGGTTCATTTTATTACCAAGGTATGAATATAATTCAATTTTTATAGCTAAATAAGTAATAAGATCATTTTATGATTAAAATTTATTCTTTTAAAACAATTGATATTTAGGTGATATATATTTTTATTTTAAGCTAAATATATTGTGGTTTAACGATAAAATATATTCTTGATTGAATAATAAATAATCATTTGTGTAATTTATAATTGATAAACAATATATATAACATTATAAAATATCTAAAAATATATTTTCTTATTAAGAATGATTCTTCATTTTAAATTATATTTCCATTTAAAAAAATAAATTCATAAATTTTATTATCGGGAATATTGAAAAATTGACTAATATTTTGGATTTATCATAATAATATTATAAAAGGACGATTTTTTTGTCTTTTTTGAAAATGTAGATTATTTTGTGAATGGTGGAAAATACATTTTTCACAAATATCAGGACTTTTAAGACATAATTATAATAAAATCACAATATTAAAATTTATGAATTTTTTTTCCATATTTAATATTTATTTAATAAGTAAAATAAAATATTTAAATTGTTACATTTAATTTAGAAAAATAATTTTAAAAATTTTGTAACTTATGAAATATTTTATTCCAATAAAAATTATTTTCAACCTTTTCATTTAATTAAACATTCACATGGTGTATTTTGGTTTTGGAATGATTTTAAATAAAAATAAATATTATTTGGTTAATAATTAACTAATTATTGTTACGAGAATAAATAAAAATGTTACTTTTTTCCTAATCATAATTTTTATGCTTGATAATATACTTTCCGTAAAAATGGCTTTAACATGTTATGTGGGATAACATTTAATGTAATTATTCAAACCCATAGAAATTTTATTTGATAAAATTGTTTTTATATTTTGAATCAATATTTCCAAACTATTTTACAAGTTCCATTTAATTTCTATGTATAAAAATAAATTACTTCGGTGATAACTAAATTACCATGGTAAAAACAAAAAAGGTAAAAGTGAAAAATCTATTAATAAACAACATTAAAATATGTTTATAACATATTACTAAATGAATTATATAATTATTTTTAATCTTACACCTTCATCGATCCTTTTTTCTATAAATTTATATTATTATTTCCTTTTGAACCTTAAACTATGACTTATCCTTTATAGTGTCAAAATAATGTCGCTCTCTTAAATTTTAAAATTTATCTTCGACGACCACATCAAGGACACTCTAAAATTTTATTTACTTTTATAAATACACCCTTTTTAAGTCCCGTATATCCAAGAACCATGTTTGTAGCCTCTTGGTCAATGAAAAATACATATACCCTCTATTTATAAGAATTCCTTCAATGGAATGTTCTAGTTCTTAATTTGAGTACAAATCATTCCATATCATCTTTTATTCTCAATCTTTCTCAATTAAATACAATTTTCCCATTCATATATAATTACATCAATATTTTTTATATTCTAAATGATATCATTTCAAAGGAAGAATAATTATCAACCATTCATGTTTTATATTAAAAAAAATAAGAAAGTAATTCATGTATAGATGAGGAATACCTCCTCAACAAAGTTACAAGTAATGTATTTATTAACTTCCTTACATGAATATTTAAAAAATGGTATTTAAAAAACACAATTTTTTATTTATATCATTATTAATACTCTATAGAACATAAACCATGTAACGGCCCTGAATCCAGTATCTGAGAGTTTATATTTTCTTTATTACATTGGCATAAGATATAAGGAATCACATCATGAAGTACTGAATTGTTTAGAAATATTATTAAATTGTACACACACCTTAGTATCACATTACATTTAAAAACAAAAATTATGATATAATATTTTTGAGAATATTGTTATTTCAACATGAATATCCTTTCATATCATTCTTAGTACACATATTGGATTACTAGGAAAGGAAACAAAATAAGGGTGAGATCGAATTATCAATAAGGACAAACATAAACACTAACCATTGAATTTCATCGATGAGAATAAAAAGTGCATAAGAGTATGAAAGCATAATTAAAGTGTATTAGTGTATCATAAAAGAACCCATTCTCATGAATACTTTAATCATCAATCATGAATCATGCCATAAGGATTTAAAAAAGAAGATAGTCATAATAATAAATAACCAGGATCTATGTGACATCAATATTGATAAAATGATACATTATAAACCCATGGAAACTATAGATAATAATTTTTGGTATCTTGGGATTTCATCTTCACATAAAAATTACAAAACACTTGACTAACCCTTACAAAACCCTTAAAAATGGAATAAATATACGATCATCTTCTAAAATAATTATCCAAAGAACATAATTATTACCCAATGCACTGGAACACTATCTATGCACACCCATCATTTAAGCTATATTAGGCTCACCTGATGCTATCTGGGCATACCCATAATATGATCAATTTCTAATAATGATAACATGAATAAATAAAAAAGAGATAAAACATCATCACAAAATCATAAAATAACCACTATCTCTTTTATAATATCATTATCCCATGGAAAAGAAATGGGTTACATAAAAATATCTTTGAATATTTATTAACCCATGGAGAAGAAATTGAATCCATAATAATATATTTGAAATATTATCACCCCATGGAAAAGAAATGTGTTTCATAATATTCTCTTTGAATCATGATTAACTCACATAAAAGAAATGGTTTCTATAAAAATATATTTTAAATATGTTTACCCCATGTAAAAAATTGGGTTCCATTATAATATAATTAAAACACGATAAACCCATGGAAATTAGTAGTTTCTACAATAATATATTTGAAATATGATTACCCCATATAAAATAAATGGGTTCCATAACATTACAATTGAAATTTGATTAACCTGTGAAAAATAAATGTGTTCTATAACAATCAATTTGAAACAATCTAAATCCATCTAGAGAAATAATGAGGATGATATCTTTATAAAATATCTTCATGGAAGCATAAGTGATAACAAGATTTTTTGATGTTGATGAATGAGAATAAGATTAAAATACCACTATAGAAATATGTTGGAAAATAAAATTATTTAATTTAAAAAATGACATTTCAGAAACATAAATTTCACAAAGTATTTAGAAAATCCTTTTATGTAAAAAAACCTTAAAATAAATAAATGTAGGTTTAAAATCATTAAAATCATTTCTTGAAGAAATTATCCTCTCCATTTAAAATTTTTTTTGAAAAATTTTTAAAATTCATTTCCTTGAAAATAACCATTAAGTATTATAGTATAATCTTAAAATTAAATAATGTTCATTATGTTGGAATATCTTATCCATTACTTACACTTTAAACCAAAAATTCCTTTCATATTATCTATAAAATCCAAATGAGAATTGTTTGGAAAAATTCATGAAACTTTTATTCAAAAAATTTCTAAACAGAAAAAATGAATACAAATTTTTTTAATAAATAATTTGGAAAAGGGAAAAACATTTTTGAAAACATTTTTATAAAAAGTGTATTTAGATGAAAATAGGTTTCTGAACGAAGAGTGAGATGATGTAAAATTTTCTTAAAAACATTTTATAAATAATTCTATGTACCAATGAGTGGGAAAATTGTAATATTATATGAAAATATCTTTAATAACAAAACGATAAGATTTTTTTTGAAAATAATTGATAGGTATATCATAATGTTTCAATATTGGATAATTAATCATAAATAATCCCGATAAATGATGATATTGTAACATAAAACTCTTACTAATTTGATAACATTGAATCGTAAGCTCCATGAATTGATAAAATTAAATGAATATTAAAATATAATTGGTATAAATAAATTCATTATATTAAAAGTTAAAGGGTATTTATATACAACTCACAAAATATGATAAGTTTATAACCTGACATAAGGATCAATGAAGGCCAACTGAGAGGATAATCCCATACTAATTTAGTAATCTTTTAAATCTCACTCCCCGAAAGAGAAAAAAATATAATGAAAATATAAATTTCATGAAAAGTATGTTATTTATGAAATAACATGTAAATGGGAAGTGTATATACCACACAAAATAAAAGAGTAGTGAATTTTCAAGTCTCCCAAAAATAAAAGAGAGAATAGGAATCCCTTAACTCATGCTTTCTTTTGGTTGAACATGATTAATCCTCCTATATAGTTGTTTCAAACATGTTATTATCTTATTAAAGAACAATATTAATATTTATAGTATCATTTATGGTATTTTTATAACATCTTATCACCTTATCATTAATAATAATTCATTAATTTGATTTTTTTGGGTGTTAATTGCCTTATTTTCTCATTATTTCTTTATGATGAATGTTCTCAGTTTTGCACATACTATATATTTACATAATCTATAGAATAATAATAATGAAATAATTATCATATTTATACACCAATTAAAATTTTATAACTAATAATTAAATATGGTTATGTAAAATTAAGTACGTTAAGATCATGGAGGTGGTATGTTGTACCTACACATGAGTAACATTTCCATTTTTCAAAAATCACTATGAAAAGGTGAAAGTATAGTCTTATCTTTCCATAATGATAATAAAATATTATATACCATATTATATATTTAAATATACTTATAAATATATATTATCAATGGGATGTGGTGATGAGAATAGAATCACATCGCTTCACAAAGGCAGTTGTCTACACGTACACGAACGATGTTATCATTTTTCAGTGTAATAAAGATAATGATATATTATCCTTTATGAATTATAAACATGTCATTAATATCATAATTTTTCATTTATATCACATATATTAAATATTTTAATCTTTATTACCATCCATGTAAAGTGTTAGTGAAAAAATAATCACATCAATTTGTGAGGCGGTAGTCCTCCATACACACAGATGTTATTATATCCCCAGATGAATGGAAATTAAAACTTTTATAAAAAATATAATGACTCAAAAGGTATAATAATTATATAAATATCATATATATACTTTATATCTATCATAATACCAAAAAAGGTGAGGTGGTAATGAAAAAATGAATGGCATCAGTTCTTGAGGCCATAGTCTATCATACACACGAATGATGATTTCATAACCCATTAGATAGAAATGAAGATGATAGTATGTCATAAAAATATGATTACAAAATATTATTATATGGACTAAAATTATGTTTTTATATCATCATTTTTTAATAATAATTTAAGGAGTTGGAGAAATAAATAAAACAAAAACACTATTTGATGAATGTTACCTATTCCTCGGGCATCCTCTATAGGGTTTAACCAAAAGCATTCAAAGGTTGGATTTACTCACAAAATAGGTCTTATAGGATGTGTTTATTGATTTTATTTAGTTTTTTTTTGGAATGTTTTGTATGAAACAAAATGGTTTGAAGGTGTTATGAAGAGGGGAGATGAGATGACCTTTTATAAGTTAGGTGAGTGAAACGCTTGTAATTTTGGAAATGAATGAATTCCAACAATAATTATTTTTATGTCACAAGTATTCAATATCGGAAACTTGTATCAAATATAAGGTATAAGGTTGAAATATTTCTATAAAATATAATTTAGAAAAATTGTTTTGTTATTTAAACCCTTATCTTTTTAGTTTAACCCTCAGTAAATCCATCTTTTCCTTAACCATGATAATTAATTGTTTCTATATTCACTATTCATTTTGGTAAAAAAAAGTTGAAATTATTATAAAATATTAATTATTACGATTTAAATAGGTAATTAATTTAAGAAAGTTCAATTCAATGAAGTGTTAATATTTAATTTAAAATTATTCCTACATACATTATGATAAAGCAGGTTTACAAAAAGAAATGTTCAGAAGTTTAAAATGTTTTTATCAAAATTAAATATGAAAATGATTAAAATGAAGTAAATTTGATTAATATATTTATAATTGAACTAATTTTACTTTATATTAATTCCAAAATATATTTTAACTTTATAAATAATATAAAAAATAATTTTCAATTAAAATTAAGTATTTTTCACCATCCATCAAAAAATGAAATATTTTAGAAAAATCCAAAAAATTCACCCTAATCTAAATTTTATATTATGATTCCAAAAATTAATTTAATTTTATCAAATAAAATTTCTAAAAGTGTCAAATAATAATATTAAATTATGTTCACGATGTACGACTAAACCATCTTTTAGTAAAAATATAGTTTTTTTCCAAAAACATATCTATTTCTTTTAGTTGATTCATATTTTATTTATAATCAATAGATAACCAAAATATTCAGAATTTAGTTATTACTATTAAAACTTTCTAATTTAATGGTTATTTTATAATTTTATATTATATTATGGTTCTTTTCGAATTGGTGTTTCATGTTCTACAAGCTTTCGAAGAGATTAAATTTGATTAAAAAGAAATATATCATAATTTATTAGGGTGATACACATATAAGCTCATTGTTTCAATTAATTTATTCTATTGAACACAATTTCCTTCTTTTAAAAACTCTGGTTGTTACATCCTCTCCCCTTTAATAAATCGTGTCATTACAATTTTGAACTTTATTTTAGTAATCAAAGGATGTACATTTGAAAATACTTTTTTTTATAATACTATAAAATATAAAAGGGTTAGTAAAACATGATATGGATAAAATTTAAAGTAAAGTACACATTACATATAGAATAAAACATATTAGGTTTCCAAATAGGATAACATTGGTGGTATATAATGTTTTGAACATGTAATAAATGAATGTAAAATTATAGAGAGTGATTTGAGGAATTAATCACAAGAAAGATAATGATCAATGGAATGTTAAGGGCCTAAAAAAGATAAATATATGACAATTTTTATGACTATATGATTCATCAGATGTGAGTGTAATAGTATGAAATTTTTATTTCAACATCCTCTTCCCAAAGTTGATAAATTATTTTATTGTCTAAGAATATAAGGAAAAAAAATTACTTGACACTTTTATATTTCAAAAGAAAAATTTTAACCATTGGTTATGCTACGATCTATTCTTAATTCATCACTACCCTAAGAAATGAATATCCAAAAAAGAATTTTTTTATGCCTAATGTAAAGAAATGACCTCAAACATCACATATTCTAGTGATTTTAAAATACAACTTACATTATTTAAATAATGAAGATCATTTTGGTTTTTTGTTTTAGATAATTAGTACTATCCCATACATGTTAATCCCATAAATTAAAAGTGTAAACTTATATTCAACATCAATTTCTTCCATAAAACAAAATTCTTAAAAAGATGTGGTCTCTCTTCATGAAAAATCATTAAAATTTCCCCTTTATTTCATCCTTGTCCCCACTCTTCCTTAAACCCTATAAAATATATTTTAAAAAGATAGATGAGTATAAAATCTTAGTAAGGGACATAAAAGAAAGGAAACAATTATTCCAGTAAAATATTATAAAAACATTTAATAAAAAAAATGCAATATTACCCGAAAAAATGAATCACCATTTCAAAAATATCATTATATTACATTTTAAAAATCAAACAATTTTCATGAAAACTTATAAGAATGAATATAAGGTTTAAGTAAGTAACATGGGGCATCATTCTATATATCACTTTGACAAATCAAGTAACCAATATGGAAAACTTACAACTCTAGAGTACCCAATATTTTGGACGTTATAACGTAACCACCCATCCTTGGTTTATCATAGAACTAACCATTATTTACTAGTAACATAACTATCGGTCCTTGGTTTATAATGGAACCACACATAATTAGATTATAATAGAACCACCCTTCATCATAAAAAATTCCCAATAAACATAACATCAACATAAATCATGGAATATTGCATCATAAAATAATATTTTAAGAAAATAAACTTTTTATTTTGAAATCACTTTTTTAAAAATACTATCCTCGCACAATGAATTCCATTTTTTAAATTAAAAATATAAACATGTAAATTAATCTTAGAAATATTAAGGTGAAATTAAATCAAGATATTATTTTTATGCCATATATGTTAAAAAATCATTCATTTTGACTTTTTTTAAAATAAAAATTTAAAAGAATATTTTTGAAAGGAAATCCCCATATAAAAATTAGATAATTGAAGTGAGAATTAATGAAATGAATTAATTAGTTTTATCTAATTTAAATCTATATAAACCATTTTTCAATAAAAAATAATAAAATAAAATTAATTTCACACATAATCATATAAATATATTATCAATGATGTTCAAGTTTAATCCAATGAATGGAAATTATATTAATAATTATTTTGCCTTATGTTTGAATTCCATAAAAAATGGTCAAAACTAATGTATACTGGTTTAAATAATGTTATTAATTTATTAATTAACAACAATAATAATATTTATAATACTTTATATGATATTATTATTTCATATTTTGACCTATTTATTAATAATATTTTATTATTTTCATTGTTTTGGGTGTGTTCGTTTCAGGGTTTCTTGGTCAGTTAATTTGTGTATAATTAATTATTTTTTTATAAAATGGAAATAATAATCTAGAAGTGGAATGATATGTTATTAATTAATTAATTTAATTTATATGGTCCCATAAATCCTTTTTTTCAAACATGAGGGTGACTCATTTCATAAAATGTTAACAATAAATATTTAGTTTAATTTGGCGGTTTTTTCCAACCATCAGAAACTAATTTTGTTTAATTTAATATTATGTATATATGTTAGTTACAAAACATGGAATAATAAATTATATATATATTTAAGTATGGTTTAATAGTAATAATAGTTTTATGAAGAGCCTTGATGGTTAATGGAAAAAAATCGTTATCCATGGAGACGGTTAGCCGCAAAAATTTGGACAATGGTTTCATTTCTTTGAATAAGAGGAGATAATAAAAGAGATGGATTTAAGATATAAAATTATAAATATAAAATTAACATATATAAATTATACTGGTGTTATTATTACTTTATGGATGAATTAGGAGAGGGATACAGAAGAAAAATAAATGAAATTCAGAGAGGTGATTTAAGAAAGTTATGTCAAGAATATCACCTCCTTAATGGACCCCTTAAGAACCTTGGAATTGGATTTTTGTGAGACCAGAATAACTTGTACAATGGAGCGAGTGATGAGGACATTTTTTAGTATATATTTTAAGATATTCATAAACATTGAGTAGAAATTGGATGGTGAGGAATGGTATTTATACTTGAGGAGGGGTGGTTTTAAGTGATTGAATAATGATTAATTTATATTTAAAGCCAACCACATTTGGGTGGAATTAATTTAAAAAAAATTGATTGATAATTAATTTTTTAAAGGATAGGTTTTTTATAAGCACATAAACCACCCATTTATTTTTGTTTTTAGGTATTTTATTGTTTTACCTTATAACTTTTACCAGTTTCATTATTTTTCTTATACTACGGTAAATCATTTTTTTACCATGATAAATTTGTTTACCAAAAAATGAAATTAAACTTAAAAAATATTTTGAACTTATGATTAAAAATATGAAATCCATTTTAATAAATTAAATTTATAGAATTTTCTAAATTAAATTTAAAACAAAAATCGTAGATGCGATGAAAAATAAGGTTTTCAAGAAGTGCATTTTTCAAGAAAAAAGTTATTTTATATTAACTCTATGACAAATAATTATTATTATTATATAAACTAAATTAATATTTTATGATATATAATCTATAAATTTCATTAAAAAACCCCTCATTAGGAATTATTCTAGTTAATTTAAAAATACAATCATTATGTACTTTAAAATAGTTTTCATAAAAAACATATTCTTAAGAAAAAAAACAACTTATTCTAAAATAAAATATAAAGTTTATTAAAAATAATTTGATTTTATTAAATTTAAATAAATAATACTTATTTTTATTGAAATTAAATTCAAAAAATAATAGGTCTTTTATATTTTTTATTTTTTTGAAAAGAAATAACATTTTTACAAAAATCATTATTTTTCACATTGCATTAAAAAATTATTATTTTCATAAAATTATCAAAATATATTCCTAATATAATATTTTCATGATTAATAAAAAATGAAACTTGTTTTTTAAAATTGATAATCTTTATTTTGAAAATTTATCTTTTAAATATAACCTTTTATGAAATGAGTCTAATAAAATTTTTTCTCACATAGCATAATTATAATGAACTTAACAATTTAATTAAATAATACTAATAAATATGAAATTAAATAATATTATCTCTACCTATGTTGTTATATACTCCCAAACCCTTCTTGAAATTTCATCCTTGTAATTTTATTCAGTTACTAAACAAGTGGGTATACTTTTCCCTCATATTATTTACATATTCCCATGCTTATTTTTCAACCACACGGTTTCTCCAAAAAACTTATCTCAAAGAATTACCTTGATTCGAGATAATTCCACTCAATGGTAAAGAATATGAATAGTTTGTTCCTCATAATAAAGGTTCTCATACAAATAAACTCCTTCAGGGCTCAAAACACGTGATAAATATGGAACATAGATTCTTAACATTGAAATATAAAAAACATTGTGTACTTGGGATAAACTCAGAGGCCAATCCACTTGTTAGGAAACTAATATATATTTTTTGGAATGTTATATGATCGAATGAAGCTTGTATTTAAGTTTCCATTTTTACTACAACACATAATTATTTTACATTGAGATATTTTTCGAAAGAAATGATCACCTACCTCAAATGAAATATCTTTCATCATATTATCTGCATAAATTTTCTTATAGTTCTAAGATATCATCATATGTAACTGAATCATTTTTTCCTTCTCATCCATTTATTCTACTAATTATGGTCCAATCAACTTTCATTCACCTAATTCATCCCAAAATGTGAGAGTTTGACATCACTTTATATATAATAATTAAATAGGTTTCATTTCTATACTAGAATAGAAACTGTTATTATATGAAAACTCAACTAAAGAATGATACTATTCCCAACTTCCCTAGTAATCCATTTTGAACGAATGATCCATTTTTACAAGGTCTCAATTGTTATTTCTAAATTTCCATTAGGATATGTGTCACAAAACAACCAGAGTCGACCCTGAACCGGTCACCCGAGCTGGTCTGTGGCATGAATCAGGTGATCAGTTCAGGGTTGAATGAAGTTGGTTCATTAAAAAATGGTATCAAATGAGGATATTTTTATTTGGGTGTCAGGTAGATAAATATTAAGACTGTAGGGACTCGAGAGGTAGGTATGGGAAGGATGTCATGAACTCTCGCCCGTTCGGAACCTCGAGTCGCTAGGGGTAGTCTAGGAATTGAGTTATAATTTTGTTTTGGTTTGTTTTAGATTGAGGGATGAAAACAGAGGCAAGCTATTGTTACATCATGATTTCACATGGAGTAGTGACCCATATGGAGTCCGAGTACATGGGTTAATTTCCTCCCAGTTGTTGATGCTTACATGGGGCATGTACCACTACCATGTCTCCAGGTTAAGCATAAATACTAATCCCTCACTCTGGTAGTTTGATGCAAGTTAAGTTTTGTCTTGGTTCTGGTGGGTGTGAGTGTGCCTTTGAAAATGAAAAAGGGTTTTTGAAATAAGAATGATTTCTTTTGTATGGATCTAAATTCATGAAATGGGTTTTAAAACTGAATTCTCTTGGCCTAAAAATCTTATGTTTTCTTAGAACTAGTAGGGAAATGGTTTGGGTGCAACCATGGGCACTCTTTAGGAATGTTTTCACATGTAAGGGGATGTATAAAAAGTTCATGTGGGTGTGTGTGTATAAAAGCAGATGAAGACATGTGGAATGTTTAACAGGAATACCGAGGCTTTTAATTTGATTTAAAGGCTTCACCTTGTTTTTCTAAAGTGATTTTAAAAAGGGAAAATTATTTTTTGAAACTTAATTTTGTTTGAAAAAAGGACTTGGTATTTGGATAGTAGTCTTGAAAGAAGGTGGTTTTAAAATCTAAAATGAAAAGAAGTTTTAAAAAAAGGATTTTTGTGTTGTGTTTGTATATGTTTGGTTTATGAGTTGTCCATTTTTGGATGAAAGATCATTCATTTATGTTTCTTTGGAATGATATTGGTTTTGGATTTCTTTTTTATATGTTGTTTAGAAAATTCTCCCGATAAAGGTCCCTATGTTTTCTGATAAGTCATGCCCAGTTTTTGGTCCTTCTCAGACGTTGCATGTCCTTCATAGTAATTGAGGTCTATTAGAGGTCGTAGAGTGGATTGAAAATGTTGATCACATCTTCAGGATATTGGGAACTCCCGAAGCTGTCAGAGTGAATTCCATTTTGGGTATGTTCAAAGGTCCAACTCTAGACGAATGGGATTTGTTCTCCCCACCATCACTGCAAGTTGGAATGACATGGGATGTCTTTAAAAACATCTTCTTCCAATTTTTTATACCTAAATAGGTGAAGATTAAGAAAAGAGAAGAGATCATGCATATTCAACAAAGACAATGGATGATGAAGAAATATGTTGAACATTTCAAGGAACTTGTGTCCTTTTCTCTGGAGGTAGCATCACTGGATTTGATGAAGACTTCTCTCTTAATTGGGGGTCTTTGTCTAGAGATCAATGAGTAGGTCCTCTCTTCTAAGAAACATCATTTTGAGAACCTGGTTGATGATTAATTCTTAGGTGAGTTGGTCTCCAGATTGTAGATGGTCAGAAACCCAACATATCCAGTTACTCATGAAGGTTCCCCATATGGGGAGCAGGGTGTACCAGAGGGACCTATTTCTAATGAGTTGGGTAAAATTGTTTCGTATTATAGTTTTTCGGACCATTTAGTGGTGTTCCACCAGTGTGGCTGGTTCGGCCACATGAATCCATCATGTCAGATCCCTTTGAAGATGTGACATCGTTGCGACTATCTAGGTCACTTAGAGAAGTTTTGCTGGAAGAGTCACCTAAAGAAGACATTGTGGCTAGAGGAATTATAGTGCTTGACTGTGACGTAGGAGATTATTCAACCATTAGAGCCCCATCCATAGGTCTGGGGGTGAAGATCACACACAGTCAGGAGTTACTGGGGGTGTGTATCCTCAGTTCGGGTTTTGTGTTACGTGTTGGCGGGAAAACATTTAAAGTCTTTTCGTCATTGTTTTTTTCCTTTTAAAGTTTTGACATTATTGTATGTTCATTGTTTCATCATGGAGTTATGACAGATATGTTCTATTATAATCCAAACTTTTTGTTTGTCTGATCATGTTTTTCTGAATTGTGCGTTTTTCTTAAAAGGTGTGTTTGGAAATTATATGGGTTGATCTCGGTTGAGGTGTGTTCATTTGGAGGTATATGTGATTGTGGTAGAATGAATGGTTGTGTTTATGCTCAGATTCACTATTTGGGTTAATTTTTTCTCAGAGGTTTTTCTCTAGTGTTAGGGGTTTTTGGTCTAGGTAGAGAGTTCCAGGTTTAAGCAGCGGCGTTGTTTCAATCGTTCTATAGAAGTTAGTTTGGATGGGTTGGGATCTACCGCGTCGTCCCCCTTACTAGGGTGGTATGTTTGGGTGTTAAATTTCCATGCTAGTTGAGTTCTTGTGGTGGGGAGAACCCTATTGTGTTCTTCTATTCTCTTGTGTTGTGATTTCTTTCGGTTTCAACCGGACATGAATTTAGGTTTTCTCTATCATTTGATTGTGTGAATTTCTAGGGGAATAAAGTGTTTGTGGTGGGGAGAATTGTCACACACCGACTCCTAAGTTTATTTTTATTTTATTATTTCTTGTCTTTGGGTTCTCTCGTCGAGACTTGGGTCGAGCACGAGTCAAATATTTTTGATGTTTGATATTTTTAGCAGGGCTTGGACCCATGTGCGGTCACCCCACAATGGGAGGTAGCCGCGTCGTTAGCCCGGGTGCCCGTCCAAATGTATAACAATTAAAATGAATAAATTTTTGTGTAAATAAAGAAGATTAAATGTTTAAATTGTCTTAATATTAATATTATTTAATTAATAATAATATTAATACTACTAAGGTGTTATTATTGTTATTATTTTTAATGTTAATTATAATAATAATAATTATTATTTTTTATATAAATATTATTTCTATTGTTATTAATATTTGTTTATTTTTTTTATAATACAATTTTTATTATTAATAGAATGAAAAAAATGAGCAAACCCTAAATCTAGGTGGGGCCCCATTCTCCCATCTGCTGCGCGCTGTACCCTAGCACTTCCCCTGTTTCCCCTTCACCCTTCACACCTCTTTCACACGGCCTACAAAGGCCCCCCTTCACACTCACCATCAGCCACCCTCTGCCTTCATCTTGTAGCCGACCATGCCTATGACCTCCTCCGGTATTCCGCTTGCATCTCGGCTTCCCTGCTCCTCCCCTCGCGCAACCACACTCCTGCTCGCCTCTCTGCCTTCACAAAATCCCAACAGCCACATCGCTTCGGCCCTCCACCTTCATCCTTGCCACAATCGACCATATCACCCCCTCTAGCCCTCTTCACTCTCCACAACCACCTTTCCCTCCTCCATCGCCTTTTCTACACCTTTCCCTCCTCTCCTTTTTCCCCTTACCCTCTACAGGTCCCCTCATCCACCTCTTGTTTACACCATGCCAGCCACCCCGCCTCTCCCGGCCTGACACCTTGCATACTTCACACCATTGCTTGTGCACTTTAGTAGGCCTCCACGCCCTCACCCTCCGCCCTTCACCCCATGGTTCCTACTACCCCCCGTCCATCCACCCTCTTGCACCCCACCTAACCCTCCTTTCAGCGCCCCAAACCTCTGTGTCCAGCCGCTCCATCCCTCACTCTAGCCTTCATCCCTAGTAATGACCATCTTCATAGCTGATGAACGCTCCGACCTTGCCCCTCAACACCCTCACCCCTTAGCACCCTCACCACACTGCTGTCTAGCTGACCCCCATCCAAACTTCCCTCACCACCCTTTTCTCCAGATAACCCCCCTACTTTCTCTTGCGACTCACATCGGTAAACTCGCTCCACCCTGCTCTGACCACGTTTCCCTTGTGTGCACCAAACCCCATGATCCTCTAATTCAATTAATTTATTTATTAATTTATTTTTCTTCATTTCATCCATGGTGTTTTTATTTTTTCTGGATTAATCATAATATCATGATTTGTGTTTTTCATGTTCTTCTCGTTTTCTAGGGAATGAAAATGGTCTGTTGGGTGTTGTTCATCTTTCTACGGATGCATCGTTTTATATATGCTCGACTTTGAGGTAGGAGTTTCCAATCCTTCCTTTCCGAAATGATTCATTGTCACTTTCATGTTCTCAATTACTTCTTAAAGGTTAATTTCACCACTATTATATCTATAGTTTGATGTGATTAGTGTTTTTGTCTTGTTATAATTTACTAAAAATGATTTTTCTTGGGGATTATGTAAATTTCCAAAGTTTAGATACCTAGGATGTTTATTTTAAATGTTGTTGTTCTTCAAAGTGGGATTGAGGGTTTCCACAAAATTTCATGGCCCGTTCATAAATTTGTTTATAAATTTTTTTAGTCTGTTTATATAATTCTTTTGTTTGTTTATGAAAGTGTTTATAAATGGATTAGATTGTTCATATATTTTTTTACAAACTAGTTGGCTTGTTTATACAATCATTTATATACTGTTTGGTTTGTTTATGAAATTATTTAAAAAAAATTTGGTCAGTTATGGTTTAAAGTAAGTTGGTGTTTTGTTGAAATAGATTTTGATTTGTTTCTTTGGATGTTTGAGGTGCCACTAGATATTGTAACATCCATGGGTGCACTAGGTGCACACATGTATGTGTCTTCAATTGAAGGTGGTGTTTTAATTGACATTTCATTTAAATATTGGTTTTCTAAATGGTTCATGCCTTCTAGATGAGGTTGGGTCTTTTGTGTGGTTCTTAAAATGGTTTTAAATGTATTCCTTAATGTTTGTCCATTTGGACATGAAACATTCTTAGGTGTGTACCTGGAAAGAATAAGGACCCATTTGGTAAATATGAAATGATTGAGTGTCGTTGGTATCTAAGGGCCTGTTTGGAACTTTGAATATAAAATGTGATTATTGACTAAGATTTTATTAAGGGATGTGGTTTGGATAATTATGTGCGTCTATTCATGGATTTAAAATGTTTTTATAAAGAAATTTTTTCAACATGATGTGACATGAAGGCCTGTTTGGAACTTTTAACCTAAGGGTAACGTTTCTACTAACTTTTAAAGGAGAGCGTGTTTTTGTGAAAGTGTTTGACTGATTGGAAACTTTGAGTGTTTTTTGAAATGGTTTGAATGTTAGATGGTATGGTGGACCGGTTGGCACCTTCATGTGATATGAAATGTATTAATATAAATTTGGGGAACCTTTATAAGTGGGATATACCATGACGGTTATCGTATATCGTTGTCTGTGTTTGGGTTAGACAAGTGCGATGATATGAGTCACGTGTGTGAGGGCCTCCTACTTATAGAGTATCATTAAAACCACTATGGGTTCTTGGGAATCTTTTATATGATAGAGTGACGGTTGTTGATCAACCCCGATTAGACAGATTGGTACCCCCTGGATTGGTTGTTAGTCCAGGTGGGTTTTGCCACTAGATTGGTCAGTTTAGGGCGGCCAGTTGGTTATAGACTTAGGAGCTTCACCATTCGCCGATAAGTGGTTCTAAAACCGAGTACGTCCAGGGTTCTTCTAGGGATTTTTAGGTTTACCCACGGTTACTTTATTATTTACATTTTTTGTTTACATTATATTATACAAGTTTATTTCCAGCTTGCAATTTTTCACTATTCTACTTTGTCCTAGCATTGGTATCTTTTGGTTTGGGTTTTTTTTAAATGAAATACAGTTTTGGAAATGGTATGTCATGTGTGTTGGATTTTTAAATGGGAGAAACATGTTGTTTATTTTAAAATGTGAAAAACATGCTTTTATAGTTTTATTTCAAACCTTTGTTAATGGATGGTTTTAGAAAGAAGATGTTGGATTCTATGGTTTATCTTGGCAAATCTAATAATAATTTTTAATTATCATGCCTATTTTATCATTCTAGTTATAGGTTCCCCTTTCTCAAGTTCTCTTGGATGGATTTATCATTATTAGGGCAAGGTTGGCCTTTGGTTGGGAGGTGACCTAGAAGGTTACATAGAGGTATGTTGAGTTGTTCTATTTATTTATTTTTTGCTTCTAGAGATTAGTTTTATTATTTGTTTATTCTTGTTTATTTATTTATATTCATGGGAAAAATCATTGCCAACTATTAAATTTTGATGCCTAGCATTGGTATCGAACCTGTGGGGATCGAGAATCCCCTTCAATCCATGATGTGGACTGGCTTGGCTGACCGGTTTAGGTTTGACTCAGTTTGGTTAGTGAAACTATGTATGAAAAGTTGTGATGAAATTTAATTTAGTTCTTAATGAATTCTAAAGTAATTTACAAAAATTAGGATTTAACCATCAATAATTGTCATATAAAATATAGATAAGAAATCAATATAATCTTAATATCTATGTAACATACATCTGAGAATTTTGATCTGAAGACAAAGTTTCTTAAATGGGAAGTAAATATAAATATTTAGCTAGTTGATCAATAATAATCCAAAATTTATTATTACCTTAATAATTATTTGGTATTCTAATAATGAAATACATGGATATATTTTTCCATTTTCACACTAGAACTAGAATAGAAGGATTCAAACCCTTTGGATATTTCTATTATTCTTTTACCTATTGGAAATTCAAATATTTAATGGTAAATTCATCAATATATCTTCTAATTCAATCCCACCAGTAATACTCCCAATGTTCTATATATAACTTATTACTACCAGGATGAACATAAAATCGGGAACTGTGAGCTTCTTTTAAAAACTCCCACTTTAACTAAGAATCACATGGAATGCATAATCTCTTAAAAATTCTCAAAAAACATTTCTTATCAATATTAAATTAAGAAAACATACCCTTTTAACTAAATATAAATTTTTTACACCTCACGGTCTTCCTTATGATATTTCATAATTCTTTCTGATAGAGATGATTACACAGAAACCTAAAACAAAAGAGAGGAAGTTCCTACAGCCACAAATTCTACGACAAAATTCACCATGTCATTAACCAAATGGTCATGTTCCAAATTTAACATCATTAATGACGCATGGGGTTTTCTACTCAAGGAATAAACTAATTTGTTATATTTTAATTGGATGACCATTCATTATGAAATCATAATCATATATTAGTTAAAGACACAATATCTACCTCATGTTTAGTTACTTATGTATAAATATATACTTTAAATTTCTATGATCAGTATATAATTCATACTTGGCTCTATATAAATGATACCTCCAAAATTTTGAGGTAGAAACCACAACAGTTAATTCCAAATCATGTGCATGATAAATCCAATCATCAAGTTTAAATTTTTGTGAAGAATAAAAAATTTACTAATCATTATGCATTATAACACAACAAAAAACCGTATCTGATGTATCATTGGAGTTGAAAAAAATCACAATTTCATTATGGTAGTGCCAAACATGGACCATTTACCAATCTTTTTTTTTTGTTTCTGAAAAAAATAATCACATTCATTTTCCCTAATAATCTTAGCTCATTTTTTTATTAACATAGTTAGTGGACTAGATAATATTTCATGGTTTTAAAAAAACTACCAATAATAGTTAGATAATACAAGGAAAATTTGAATCTTAGAATTTTTTTGGAAATTCTCCACTCATCAACCAATTTTGTTTTTTCGAGCTCAACTGTAATTCAATATTTACTTATAATGTTAAAAAAGAAATCTTTTGTAAAAAATCATATTTTTAAAGTTTTCTTTATAACATATTTTCTTCAAGGGATTTTAGAACAATACATAGGTGTTTTTTATGATCCTCACACATTTTTAAATAAACCAAAATATCATTGACAAAAACAACCACAAACATATCCAAATATTCAAGGAAGACTATATTCATAAGATCCATAAATACAGTAGATGCAATTCTCAACCCAAATGGTAGAACTAAAAGAATAATGCCCATATATAGTAAGAAATAAATTCTTCTAAATATAGATTCCCTTCAATTTAAACTAATGGAACCCTAACATGATATCAATCATTGAAATGTAATGATATCCTGGGATTTTATCAAAGAAATAATCGATATGAGGAAAAGGGTACCTTTTCTGAACAATGATGTTATTAAATTTTGAATAATAAAAACAATGTCTAATGGAACCATCATTATTTTTAAATGACACAATACTATCACCCCATGGTGAAGTGATAGGTTGAATAAAACCATTATCTAGAAACTCTAGCAATTTATTTTTTAGTTTGAAAATTTCAACTTGGGATATTTTATATGGGTGTTTTGGAATAGGCTTGTCATTAAGGACTAATTCAACAGTAAACTCAACCTCCCAATCATGAATAAAACCAAGAAATTCTTCACAAAAAAAACTCATGAATTCATTCACTACTATCACATCACTTATCTGAGCAGTTCCATTTTATTAAAGAACATGTTTTATATAACTTTCATTTCTACTTCTAATAAATTTCTTTGCTTCTTGGTAGCTTATTAAAGTTATGAAATCATTCAATAGGAATTTATCAGGTTTGAAATATATCTTAACCTAATAATCTAAAATCCAATCCATACACAAAATAATATCATTCTTAACTATTGTTAGTTTAACAATATTTTTAGGAAATGACATTTCATCGACAACAATCATAAGATTCCTATAAATATTGGTTTCTTTAATACATACATTGGGAGTGCATACCAAAAGATATATCGCACATTTATTATTTGATATTCCTAATATTCTTTTAAATTTATCATAAATGAATGAATGAAATGATCTGGAATCAATCATGGTATTGGAATAATTTTAATGCACAAGTAACATACCTTTCACCAATTCATTTGATGCCCCCACATCAACCGTTATAGTAGAAAATAAATTTGCTACACCTTTCTGTATATGATCATGTTAATCCCCACCCAAGTGATTAAATTTGGAAAAACATTAGAATAATTTCCCAAATCTTTTCAATTAAAGAATCTTACTACCAAGTGTTCATTATTTTTATACTCATTTTATTTATATTCATGATCTATGTAACCTAACTTTCCACATCGAAAGCATTTACCATATTTTTAGAGACATTACCCATGGTGATTCTTACTGCACTTTTCATAAGAAGGGAATTTGATTTTCTTACTTCCAAATTTCATTGATGAAGACTTCCCTAATTCATTTCAACCTAACAACTTCTTATTCATATCACCATGAGGAACATACATGTTAGAACAAAAAATCTCACCCTTTTTATCACAGAAAACAAGTTTCTCATATATTTTATGTAAATACCTAAACCCAAAAATCTAGATTCAATACTAAAAATGTTGTGTATTTTTTAAAAAATAAAATTGAATAGTACACATCAAATTATAAATTCCAAGATCTTTTCAGGTCTAGGATTTCATGAATTTGACAAAACCATACTTCTTAATCAAATTTTTAAAAAATATTTATAGTTAATATATTTCTTTCATGTACACTAACATCTTTTAAAAACAAATAACCATTTTTATGTCTACATAAAATGTGAAAATAATTTAAAACATGTGTTGAGTATTAAATTTCACTGTAATGGATTTTAAAATCAGTGAATATAATTTTCTTAGGAATACTATAAATTTCTTTAAAAATATTTTTTTGAACAAAACACTTGATAAAATAAATATGTTTCCAAAAGGTTTTTCAAGACATTGACACCATTATCTAATAAATTTACTAAAATCAATTATTTTTTTTGGAATCATATAATTTTGAGAATAAATTTATTTTTGAAATTAAAAATGTATTTCAAATTTTTAAAATTTTTAATGTAAAAAACTTTTATGGATTACATATGGCACTTGGAATACCTTTAAAAAACATGTGGCTATTTAGTGGTATCACTTATAGGACAATGTCCCCTTGAGTTCTTGTGTTTAATTACTATTCCATATCATATCATTCGATACTCATGGGACAAATTTAATATAACATTTTAATGGTTATCACTTTAAAATTCATTACCCAAAACTATTCAAAATCATACATAAAATATTTTAATAGAGGAAAAAAATTAAACTTATTTTTATCTAAGAAAATTATTTTTATGAAAATTAAGATTAACTAAGAGAAATCTCCTCTTCCATAGAAATTATTTTATTTTAAAATAAAGAAAAAAATATCTTATAAATTAAAAAATACTTGTACTAAATGCATGAAATGTTATAAATAGATATAGATGATTGCCATATCAAAAATTATTAATGATATTCATGGATGTACAATGATGATTTTACACATAAAATGATAACTATTATTTAATTTGAATAGAAAACACAAATAAAATGATAAATTATATTTAAAGAAAATAATAAATTTTCTCATTGAATATATTAACATTTATATTTTAATAAAATTTAACATCCTTTAAATTTTAAGTTGAAAAATAAAAAATAAAGGTTTTGGTATTGTTTTACATCATAGATAAAAATTGGTGTTTTTAATTAAACATTGAAAATATAATAGAATTGTAAGGTGATATAATTTAATTTCTTAAATAATATGCATACATGTATATATTTGTGTTTTTTGGAAAATAAATATTTGATTGAAGTTTTAAAACATATCTCTTATATAATAATGAACATAAATTTATATTAAATCATAATTTTGATAAAAATAAAAAATAAAACATCCCTTACCTTAAATTTTAAGATGGATGAACCCAATTCTACTATTTTATAGAGATACATAAAATGAAAGTGAAGTATTTTTGGGGAGGAGAGAATTGGTACCCTATGGGATGTGGAAGAGAAGGATTTATATATAGCTGCGTGTAAATATTATTAACACAGGTTGTTCAGCCTATCTTTTGACAAAAAAGGAAAGTGGAGAACCCATAATGTGAATAGTTACTAGGTCTTTATATTATTACAATAATTTATTTTCATATCGTCTTCAACACCACACCTTGAAAAATGGAAAATATTTTAGAGAAATTTAGAAAATGAAAACACACAAATTTTGGGTGATCATAAAAAAAGATCTAAGTATGTAAGATGATAATTGGTGTAGCAATATATCTTGAAATGATGAGATATATATATATAAGGTTCTGGATCCATGTGGATCGATCCTTTTCATGTTTTTGAAGATCGTGGTGCTCAGAGGAGGCTCGAAGGAAGTCTGGAGTAGTTTAGTTTCTAGAAGCTGGAAGCAGGGATATTTTAGGTTGTGAAAGGACACAAAATTTGAATATGGGTATCATGATGTGTAATATATCATGGTTCAAAAAATAACAAAAAATGAAGAGGCTACTATTTCTGATGATTTTTTCCGGGGTGTGTGCATCCTTTTGTCGAGGATAAAGCACTGGTTGTTACCCCGCATTCCGACCTTCTAAAGGCTGGTGACATCCATTGCCTTTTCATGTACATTTTATCCTTGATCGAAACAAGTTTATGGGATTTCAGTTCCTCCTTTCATGGATTCCTCCTTAGAACTCGTCACCTAGTCTGGTTCTCCCTCATAGATTAAGAAGTTGTTCATGAAACTCTTCCCAATGCCATGTCTTCATGGTTGCTGGTTAATTACACTACTTCTGTCAGGACATCCCAAGGGGATCAGTTAGGGAAAAAATATTCGGTGTGGGGAGTAGTCACATTGGAAATCATTAGCATGTCTGGACCCTGGAACAGTGGCACGTCTAGGTTTCTTCCCCTTATGATAGGGCTTATCAATGGTGCGGAACCCGTGGCATCTTAGTTGAATGCAGGGAATTATATTTTATTGGCATGTCTCTAAGGTTTTCCTCAGATTCCAATTTTTAACATAGGGTTTTTCATAGGTTTAACATCTAGAGGAGATGGATCAGTCTGATTAGAACACTGGCGAGAGTGGATTGGGTGGGTGCAACCCCTAAATGGATCGTTGATGCTGGGGGCATCGAGAGAGTGGGTGACATGATTTCACTATGATGTGACGGCCCGAGTAGGGATTAGGATGAACATAGATTATTGAGAGTGGATGGAGAGAGAGATGGATCCGATGCGAGGGTGATGATAAAGTTGGGATTAATCCCCATAGAGACTTCCTACGTGTCCCCATGGAAGGGAATCAAAGTCTGCGTAGTTAGATGTGGCGATGGGACACCTAAGGAGGCGACTCATATGGATGGGACCTGGAGGAAGTGGAACCTCATAGTTGGGGCATGACCTTCCCAAAACACATAGGCTCAAGGGAGAGACTGGGATGAGAAATGGGTGATGGGATTTAACCTCAGGGAGGCTTCCTATGTACCCTTCCTTGGAAAGGATCAAAGTTCACATAGTTCAGGATATGGGCATAGAATCGGGGTGTACATAGAGGACAGTGACCCAATGATATACTGAGGATTACACATGGTTAACAGCCTGGGTTGGTCTGACGTCACTAGGGCGGACCAGAGATGTGGATCCCAATAAAAGGGATGACAATGGCTTACCCCTAGATGGGGATCATAATGGCTTAGTGTCAACTAGGGTATCATAATGGCTTACCACTAGTTGGGGTTCCGACAACTTACTGCTGAATAGGGTTCCAACGACTTACTGCTGACTAGGGATGACGATATATTACCGCTAGTTAGGGAACACAACGGATTAGAACTGGTCGGGGAACACAATAACTTACTGCTGGTCAGGGATACAAAGGCTTACCGTTGGTTGGGGAACACAACGGCTTACAAATGGTCGGGGTTGAAACAACTTACTATTGGTCGGGGAACACAAGGTCTTACCGCTGGTCAGGGAACACAATGGATTACCGCTGGTCGGGGAACACAATGGCTTACCACTGGTTGGGGAACACAATGGCTTCCGCTAGTTGGGGTTGGTCCTCAGGGAGACTTCCTATGTACCTTTCCTATAAGATAAGGATCAAAGCCCACATAGTTCAAATTGGTATAATTTAACATCTTACAGGACTAAAAAGGGGAGTATAGTTTAATATCATGTGGGACGAGGGTGGACCAACCTAAAGTGGTCAGGACCAATGGGTTTTGGGATTGAACCTTAGGGAGGCTTCCTACATACCTTTCTTTATCAAGGATAAAAGTACATGTAGTTTAGGAAGGGTGTTGGTGAACCAACGTGAAGGGGGTCTGGACCAATAGGTGTTGGGATTGAACCTCAGGGAGGCTTCCTATGCACACTACATTGGAAAGGATCATAGTCCACATAGTTCAGGATAGGTTGGGGATTACACTCTTAGGCGGACCAAAGGGGATGTCATGGTCAATACTTACTCAAAACCCATGCGAGTCATGCCTGGTGTGATAAATAAGAGGTAGAAAAGACATGACGATCACGTTACGAAAGGTGTGTCCGTGTGAAGTGGAGTTGGGATTACACGTGGTTAGTATCCCAAAAGGGAATCATGGGCTTATGCGTGGTTAGAAGCCCATGGATATAGTGATTGGTACATACTCTAGGATGGAGGCCTGAGTGGAGACAAATCCCAATGGGAGAGGGGAGAGATAACAAAGGTCCTAATGCCCATCACTCCTATGGTCTTTGGCATAGAAGATAAGAGGGGGAGTAGGGATACTACCTCCTACAATAAAGCGTAGTGGTTTACACCAAGATAGTTTCCCTTCCCCACGGACAGACGCTGCTCTAATAAAAAGGATCTCATTCCATTTGAGGAAGATCTCACTCTTGTGGAGATGAGCGGGCATAGAGAATATCTGAGATGGGGCACCCTGCATATGGCGCACAGGGTGGCATCACTCTTTAACGTCATGTACTGAGGATAATGGTGCTTGGTAGTTTAATGTCTGGTATCATGGATGTGGCAGGATCACTCCGCACCCCTATTACTTAAATAACTGAAACGCTTTAACCCTTGGTGAAGGGAAGGCACCGGCAATGCCTTAGTGAGGGGGTGTTGTGGAGTGATCCATTGAGGGGATCACATTATCATGGATATTCGAAGATGTAATATCCATTATAATGCCTATACAATGAAGCACAAGGAGAAGCAACACAATGGGAAATGCCACCCAATAGACCTTGAAATCACTTTGTACAAGCCTAGAGGGTTGTATGAGAGAAGGGTTTACAAAGAAAAGGGGTTCATTAGAAGAGGGCTTGTGAAGATCTGGTACTCTATGTAGTTGAGGGGATTCATGAAGGGATATGATTTGTGAATTAAGGCGGCCTAGACTAGGTGTGGGGTATAAGTGCATATGGAAGGTGCTTCATGAAGTGGAAAGGCTTTCGCGGAGTAGTGCTTCATGAAGCAATGGTGATTTGCGAAGCGCAGCACTGCGAAGTAGTGTGAATCACAAAGCATAGTGACCCTGCCTTAGCATGTGGGTTACATGTGCATGGAGGGTACTCAATGAATCATAAGTGCTCCACCAAGACCCCAGTCCCCTTGGGGTTCCCCTTCTTTCGTGATGTCCCATGGGCTCCGTGAGGTGATCTCTCTTTGAAGGGGGGCTGTGTTTAATCCAAGGGAATGGTCCTTCTTGATGATCAAGTACCTTGAAGAGCCCATGTTTCGCAGATCATAAACCGAGTCATGTTTTGAGATCTAAGAAGGAAAAAGGTCGGAGGATCCATCTTTTGGGATGAAGGGGAGTCCATTATTTATAGGTAAGAGGCACTGCGAAGTATGTACCGCTCGACAGTAAGCTACATGGCACTTTGTCGTAACCATGGAGCCTCCTGTCTCCTTGATTCGCAGTGGCTTCGCAAACATTCATTACTAGAAAAACAAGTATTTGCGACGGGATCCCGTCGCAAATGGCTTTTTTCGACGGGGGCCCGTCGCAAATGGCCCGTTGCTGAAAACGGTATCGCAACAACAATTAATTACGACGGGCCCGTCGCTAAAGCCTTTTTTGCGACGGGGATTCTCCCCGTCGCAAATAGTACTCCGTATATTTGTAAAAAACTTTTCATATAGTAATTGCGATGGGCCCCGTCGCAAATACCTGTTGCGACGGGCCCCGTCGCAAATACCTGTTGCGACGGGCCCGCCGCAAATAGTTGTTGCGACGGGACCCGTCGCAAAAACTATTTAAAAAAAAATAAAAAACTATTAATAAATTATTTTAATGCATATAATAATAATACTATTTGCGACAGGCATAGTATCCCGTCGCAAATACTATAAAAAAAATAAAAAAAATAAATTATTAATAAATTATTTTAATTAATATAATAATAATCCAATTATAATTAAAAAATAAAAAATAATAAAATATTAATAAATGATTTTAATTAATATAATAATAGAATTATAATTCACAAATAAAAATAATAAATTATTAATAAATTATTTTAATTAATATAATAATAATAGAATTATAATTCAAAAATAAAAAATAATAGAATATTAATAAATGATTTAATTAATATAATAATATTAGAATTATAATTCATTAATAAAAAAATATTAGTAATTTATTTTAATTAATATAAAAATAATAGAATTATTTTACATTAAAATATTAAAATAATTCAAATATTACAAAAAAAATATAATTAAATTATAATATTATAAAATTTTAATATATATATAAAATTTAATATTATAAAATAGAAATAATATTATTATTCATATTAATATTGTTATTTCAAAATATAATATTATTAATATTTAATAATGAGACAGAAACTACGAACAGAAAAAAAAATTCGGTTGTGTTTTGATTTAACAAATTTTATAACATAAAAAAAAACTCTAATCTGAAGGAGGGGGGAGGGGGGATCTGCAGATGGTGGTGGAAGAAACTCCATCCCTAAAGCATGAGTGAGTCGGCACATGTACTCTATCTGCTCCTGATGCTTCTGCTGCCACTGACTCGTCTGCTCCTCGTACAACTGCTACTGGTGTCGACGCTCCTCCTCATGCTGCTGAAGCATCTGCTCCTTCTCCTATCGGAGACTCTCTATCAGTGAAGTCTGAGATCGCAACTGATCCTCATACTTTGTAGCAGAAGAAGATGCACGAGCTCCTCTCGAGCTGGACGCCGACATTGCAACACTGCCATAATAATCTTCGGGAGTCAGTCGAGAGCTGATACCAACTACCCGACCCTTCTCGAAGGCATACTGGGTGGCCTACATCCATGTCGCCTCATCAAACTGACGGCCAGTGGTCTGATCTGATGACTCGGCCTGACCCTCAGGCCGGGTCTCTGATGCTGCGGCCTTATATGACTCCTGTAGTTGCAATTTTAAATTAAAATTGTGAATATATTATATGCAGTTAATTTTGAAACATGAAAAAAAATAATACTGACCACAATGTGATGCTGAAGATCACCTCTGAGCTCCCCAGTAGCAGGATCACTATACATCCTCCTATATACGTCGTACTTCGTAATATCGGGGTGCTCGACAGCCTATAAGAATAAAAAATTAACTGTTAATATTCATAGTTATATAAAATATTTATAAATAATGTACGTACCAGACGCTGTCTATGAGTACTGAAAGAACGACTCCCAGCTCGATGAGTCACCTCCTGTCTCCCCCGATTCTGTCTCCCCACCGATGATCTCCTCTGAAAGGCACCACTCAACCAGTGCGCACATAATCCATCTCATACATGGGATGAAATGTACTCTGGTCGGTGTGCTCTACATGACTCGTCAAAATCTGACACTCCTGCATTCTTCATGGTATATTTTCATAAATTGTGCAAAAAATAACGAAAGCGATCACGCATGGCCACCTCCCATGCCTCGTGGATGGCGTCACGCATGGTGTCCTCAATCGGATACCATAAACCCTACAAATAAATCAAAATATCAAGTTAGAAATGAAATAATTTTAAAAATAAAAATTATTTATTTACGTACGTACCAACCAATGGCCGAACATGGCCTGCTGCACATCAATGGGATTCTGCTCCCATGTGGTCCACGACTGAGAGAAATAGTTGCGCAAAATAGCGCTGCCCTGCCTGACTGCTATATGCGGAAAACTGTAAAAATAATAAACATTTATTATGTGAATAGATTAATGAAATCTTAGTCAAATACACAGGTTATCACATAGGTTATCACACCTCCATGTGCGTGGATCAAACCCAAGACGTGGACGTCTCTCGGGGACGGGGTCCAGAATCATCAATCGTGCAAGACCGCGCCCCCTCCGCGTACTCCCTGGAGCGCCTGCAGGCTGAGGGTCATCTACCAGCAACTCATCCGCATCGAAAGGCAGGTCAACATCCGCTAACTCATGAAATGTGTCGTTGTCCATCTGAAACAAAGAATGTTAATGTTGTTAGCAAATAATTGATAATTAATATTATATATTCATATATATATATATATATATTATGATTGTATATAACTACCATAGAATTGTATCAGTGTTCATATTCATCATCATATTCATATATTTCAATGTCATCTTCATATTGCTCCTCAACATCGTCGATATCCACTCGAGTTCCAGTTTCTTCATCTCTTACCATTTCAAATTCATATGTAACATCATTAACATCATCGTCATCACCGACTCTTAAATGTGGGGTGTCGTCATCGATACTCATGTCTCTTTATAAAAAAGATTGATTTTAGGTACCCTCTTGAAAAACTTCAATTATTTGCACATTAGTGAAAGCACATTCACTTTGACTAAACTGATTGTCTCGAATTTTGATTTTTATTACACTCCACCAATCATTCAAGTATCTTGATGTAGCACTGTACTTTGCGTAAAAAACTCGATGTTCCTATTGAGCTAATAAGAATGGTTCATTTACTACAAGAACACTTTTACATTTAATATCGATGATTCCATGAGTCAGATGAACATGCACGCCTCTCTCTATATCCAACCACCGACATTTGAACATGGTTATGTAATGTTGTCCAAGATAACAGAGTTCAATTATTTCATCAAGTATTCCATAAAAGTCAACTTCATTTTCTCGATGATGAGATCCTCTCAAGATAACTCCACTGTTCATTGTTTTTTTTGATTCCCCATATTCATGTGTGTGATATTTAAATCCATTCACCACATATGCATTATAAGTTTTAACAAGTTTGGAAGGTGGGTTACTCAATATACACAGCCATTTGTCAATTTTATCAGCATGTCGAGACACTTGAAAATTTGTGAAATAATTATCAATATAGTAAACTATACATTGAATGAGTTGCTAAAAGATAAAGAATTTATGTTACCAGTTTTTGAAACCACTGAGAGAAATTTTTCTGTAGGCATTCTTCGAGAGCAGCTGCTGTAATTTGTGGAATTTGTTTCTTGATATGATTATCATACAACCTATAAAAAACAAAGTTATTTACTGTAACATAAATGATAGAATAAGTGATATAAACACTTACAGTACAACTGATGTCATATCTTCACAGTTGAGCAGAACATACGTATGAGCTCTGTGATGTTCATCATCCAAATGCCAGCGTTCATAAACTCCACCTAAACCAAGCTTTGGCTGGTTGAAAACAGATAATTGATTGTCAATTTCACCAATATTCCTCTCATTTCATCCCATTCGGTTGAGTTTTGAAGGATACTTAGATTAAAAATAATGGGAGCAGAAAAAAGATATTTCCTCTTGCAAATAAGCTTCTGAAATAGATCCTTCAACAGATGCTTTGTTACGTACTTTTCTTTTCAATTTTTTCATGCATCTTTAAAATGGGTACATCCATCGAAACTATACTGGACCTCTAAATTTGGCTTAATATGGAAAATGTAACAACAAATGTTCCATTGAGTCGAAGAAAGATGGTGGAAATATTTTTTCTAGTTTACATATAATCACAAAAACATCTTCTTCAAGTTTGCATAGAGCATCATAATCTACTGTAGCCGCACAAATTTCCTGAAAAAAATGAGACGTTTCTGTTATGGAATCCCAAATCAAAGAATTCAATAGACCTCTTAATACAATGGGTAGAATTCTTTCCATTATAACATGAAAATCATGACTTTTTAATCCAGTAATATGACCATTCTTTACAAATCTATCCAAATTGGAAGCACAACCATCTGGAAGTCTCAAATCTGCAATCCACTGACAAAATAATAAACAGTTTTCTTTAGACAGTGTATAAGCTGCTTTTGGTTTCAGTAACCTTTCTGTTCTGACATTGTCAAACAGTTCCAGTTCTAGACGCCTACAAAGTATCCAAAATTGTATGAAACAAATTATCAAAACAGTTCTTCTCAATATGCATGACATCCTATATGTGGCGGACTAACAAATCAGACCAATATGGAAAATCCCAAAATATGCTACGTTTAATCCAATTGTGTTCTTTCCCAAAACCAGAAATTTTCTATTGGTTTATTGTGGGACCAAAAGTGATGGGAGGTAATGAAAATACAACTGATTTTAACTCTGAACTTGATAGCATTTTTGGAGGTCCATCCCTTTCAATTGTTCCTTTTTTGAAATGAGATCTGTTTCTGCGAAAAGGATGATCAGCTGGAAGAAATCTACGATGACAATCAAAATATCAAGGTTTCTTTCCATGAATGAGCATAAATTCTTTGTTCTCTCCCATACATTAAGGACATGATTTCTGACCATGTGCACTCCAGCCAGATAACATCCCATAAGCCGGAAAGTCACTAATTGTCCACATCAATGCTGCTCTCAGTATGAAATTCTGTTTCGTAGCAACAACATATGTACTGACACCAGTACTCCATAATAAACTTAATTCATCACTCAATGGTTTCAAATAAACATCAATATTTTTCTTCGGATGTCCTGGAATTTGTAAAGTCAAAAAGATATATGTCTCTTTCATCAACATCCATTGAGGTAAATTGTACGGAGTTAAAAAGATAGGCCAACATTATTATTGACTACCATAAGATCCGAACGGAAAGAAACCATCAGTGGAAAGGCCCAGCCGAACATTTCTAGCTTCTAAAGCAAATGATGGATGTACTCTATCAAAATGTTTCCACGAATCACCATCGGCTGGATGATTCAAGATTTTATCGGTTGAAATATCTGCTTTATTCCATGACATCATTGTCGTTGTATTCTTAGACATGAATAAACGCTGAAGTCTGGATGTAAGTGGAAAATATATCAACTGTTTTACAGGATTCAAACCAGATATCCCATGTTTCCCTTCTTTATATCTCAATTTCCCACATGTGGGACAACTATCCAACGACTCATTTTCCCCAGAATATAAAATACAGTCATTTGAACATGCATGAATGTTCTGACAAGTAAGTCCCAAATTTCGAACCAGCCTCTTACTCTCATAGTAATTTGCAGGAAAAAAATTTCCTTCTGGTAATAGTGTTTTAAGCAAAGAAAATATCTGGTCAAAATAGGTGATTGACATTCCGTTATCTGATTTGATAGCCATAAATTTTGCAATTGCTTTTAATTTACTCATCTTGCAGCCAGGATATAATGCATCCTCAACAGACCTCAACAACTCATAAAATTCAGACGGTGCCAACTCAGGATTTGAATCTATATCAGCCGGAGTTTTTGTATGTTGAACAGATGAACCTACAACATCATGTACAAAATCTTGAAATTGGGATGGATTCGGAATCAAGTTGGTATCACCTACTCTGGAACTTCATTCATCGTGTTGATACCAAAAAACATAATCTGGTTGAAAACCAAAACGCAAGAGATGTCCCCCCACTTTGTCAAATGTGTCAAACGTTCTCAATGCACATTTTCTACAAGGGTATTTTATTTTTCCTTCTAAAACAAATTCTGGATTTAATGTCGCAAATGATAAAAAAGTCTCCACACCCTCTATATATACTGGATTTATACCATAACCATTTGGATTTCTACGTTGATTTATCCATATTAGGTCATCTAATAATGTCTGTTGACGACCTCGTTATTCCATATTTTTCTATAAAATATAAAAGCATTACTGGTTTTGAATAATTTGTTAGAAAAAACACTCAAGCAAGGATTGAATATGTTGAGAATAAAGCAAAACCTGTTATAAATATTGATAATTTTAATATTATATTGTTTTTTTATTTTTTTTAATAATACTAATATAATTTTTTCATAAATATTAATTATATAATAATAACATTATTACATTATTAGTATATTTTATTATTAATATTAAAATAATATAATTTTCTATATTATATACAATTCTCATTTCATCTGTGTGTTTAACATTCTGTCTCCACATGTAATGTTGGCATTCACTTTCACCTCTCTATTGGAAAGTAGGTTTATAATTTTGAAAAAGAATGCCAATATTACATGTGGAGACCTAAAACACACAGATGAAAAGAGAATTGAATATAATATAGAAAATTATATTATTTTAATATTAATAATAAAATATACAAATAATGTAATAAGTTAATTATTCTTAATTATTGGTAATTATTCCAAATTATTGGTAATTATTCCAAATTATTGGTAATTATTCCAAATTATTGGTAATTATTCAAAATTAATGTTAATTATTCCAAATTATTGGTAATTATTCCAAATTATTGGTAATTATTACAAATTATTGGTAATTATTCAAAATTCTTGGTAATTATTCCTAATTATTGGTAAATATTGGTAATAATTGGTAAATATTGGTAAATATTGGTAAATATTGGAAAATATAGGTAAATATTGGAAAATATTGGTAATTATTGGAAAATATTGGTAATTATTGGAAAATATTGGTAATTATTGCTAATTATTGGTAATTATTGGTAATTATTGGTAATTATTACTTATTATTGGTAATTATTGGTAATTATTGGTAATTATTGGTAAATATTGGTAAATATTGGTAATTGTTGGTAATTATTATTAATTATTACTAATTATTACTAGTTATTGGTAATTATTACTAATTATTGGTAATTATTACTAATTATTGGTAATTATTACTAATTATTACTAATTATTACTAATTATTGGTAATTATTACTAATTATTGGTAATTATTACTAATTATTGGTAATTATTACTAATTATTGGAAATTATTGGTAATTATTGTTAATTATTACTAATTATTACTAATTATTACTAATTATTGTTAATTATTACTAATTATTGGTAATTATTGGTAATTATTACTAATTATTACTAATTATTGGTAATTATTGGTAATTATTACTAATTATTACTAATTATTGGTAATTATTGGTAATTATAACTAATTATTACTGATTATTGGTAATTATTACTAATTATTACTAATTATTGGTAATTATTACTACTTATTACTAATTATTGGTAATTATTACTGATTATTACTAATTAGTGGTAATTATTGAAAATTATTTCTAATTATTACTAATTATTGGTAATTATTAGTAATTATTACTAATTATTGGTAATTATTACTAATTATAACTAATTATTGGTAATTAATGGTAATTATTGATAATTATTTCTAATTATGGGTAATTATTGGTAATTATTGGTAATTATTACTACTTATTGTTAATTATTACTAATTATGGGTAATTATTACTAATTATTACTAATTATTACTAATTATTACTAATTATTCGTAATTATTGGTAATTATTGGCAATTCTTACTAATTATTACTAATTATTGGTAATTATTACTAATTATTGTTAATTATTACTAATTATTGGTAATTATTAATAATTATTGTTAATTATTACTAATTTTGGGTAATTATTACTAATTATTGGTAATTATTACTAATTATTACTGTTTATTACTAATTATTACTAATTATTGGTAATTATTGGTAATTATTGGTAATTATTGGTAATTATTACTAATTATTGGTAATTATTACGAATTATTACTAATTATTACAAATTATTGGTAATTATTACTAATTATTACTAATTATTGGTAATTATTACTAATTATTGTTAGTTATTACTAATTATTGGTAATTATTACTAATTATTACTAATTATTACTAATTATTACTAATTATTGGTAATTATTACGAATTATTACTAATGATTACTAATTATTGGTAATTATTACTAATTGTTACTAATTATTGGAAATTATTACTAATTATTGTTAATTATTACTAATTATTGGTAATTATTACTAATTATTGTTAATTATTACTAATTATTGGTAATTATTACTAATTATTGTTAATTATTACTAGTTATTGGTAATTATTACTAATTATTGGTAATTATTACTAATTATTGTTAATTATTACTAATTATTGTTAATTATTACTAATTATTACTAATTATTGGTAATTATTACTAATTATTGGTAATTATTGTTAATTATTACTAATTATTACTAATTATTCCTAATTATTGGTAATTATTCCTAATTATTGGTAATTATTCCTAATTATTGGTAATTATTACTAATTTTTACTAATTTTTGATAATTATTAGTAATTATTAGTAATTATTACTAATTATTGGTAATTATTGGTAATTATTACTAATTATTGGTTATTATTGGTTATTATTGGTAATTATTACTAATTATTGGTAATTATTGGTAATTATTGGTAATTATTGGTAATTATTGGTAATTATTGGTAATTATTACTAATTTTTGGTAATTATTACTAATTATTGGTAATTATTACTAATTATTGGAAATTATTACTAATTATTGGTAATTATTACTAAGTATTAGTAATTATTATTAATTATTTACTAATTATTACTAATTATTACTAATTATTGGTAATTATTTGTAATTATTACTAATTATTGGTAATTATTACTAATTACTACTAATTATTATTAATTATTGGTAATTATTACTAATTATTGGTAATTATTACTAATTATTACTAATTATTACTAATTATTACTAATTATTACTAATTATTCCTAATTATTTGTATTTATTACTAATTATTAGTATTTATTCTTAGTTATTTGTAATTATTACTAATTATTCCTAATTACCATTTAAATATGAACAATGAATAATAATAATTTAAATTTATTAAGTAACAAAACAATGTAAACATAATTAAATTACAACTAATTAAGAATAATTGAAACTAATAAAAACATTAAAATAAATATTAAATTAAAATGAAAATAAATACCTTTAAAATTGATCTGAGGTTGATCTCTGATCGTTGTTGAAAACTTCAATATCAACTCCGAAAAAAAATTAAACTCAAGAAACGCTAAACTCTAAAAATAGAGTTTTGAGAAAAGTAGAAGATCGATTTTGAAAATGAATGAAAAAAACGGATGGGGGTATTTATAGGTTAGATTATTTGCGACGGGGCTAATTGCGACGGGGCTAATTGCGACGGGTATCCCATCACAAATAGTAGTATTTGCGACGGTACCCGTCGCAAATACCTTAGCTCGCATTTACTACGGTCAACAGTTAAATAGTTATTTGCGACGGGACCCGTCGCAAATACTAACATGCCGACTTACTATTTGCGACGAGGGTATACCCCCGTCGCAAATAACCTTCCTGCGATTTGGCGCGCAAAGCGCGCCAGCCCTTTTGCGACGGGGAAAGATTACCCGTCACAAATAACTACTTATTTGCGACGGGGGAATTCCCCCATCGCAAATAAGTTTTTAACGGGACTATTTGCGACGAGATTTTTCCCCGTCACAAATTCCCATTTTTCCCGTAGTGATTAGTCCGATCGTGGAGCCTCACGCCTCCTTGCTTCACGGTAGATTCACAAACATCAGTTGAATCATAGAGCCTCCTTCCTCTTTGCTTCATGGTGGATTTTCAAATGTTAGTTGGATCACGGAGCCTCCCGCCTCTTCGCTTCGTGGCGGGTGCACAATGAAGGTAACTTCGTGCCGTTGCGGTGTTGTGGGGCTCCGCGAACAAGATTCACAAGGTATAGCCAAAGGCTTCGGATTTTTCTATTCCTCCTTCCCAAATTTTGGCACCAACAAATGACCCCCTCAGACTTGGATCCAAGGAGAAAACAAGGGTCTAAGTTTGAGGCTCAATCGCTAAAACTCCTTGGTCAATCGTGTAGAAGGCTCTCAAAGGAGGCTTGCAAGGCAGAGAGGCGACATGTGGGATGAGAGCACCACGAAGCTTACTGCGGTCGAATGTGCTGTGAAGCACAAGGGGTCATCACCTATAAATGGGGGAGGATGACCTCTCTTTTCTTCTTTCTTACCTCCATGTTTTGGCATTCGTGCACTCGATTCGCAAAGCTCTGCATACTCAACAATTGCCCTATGTGAATCAGGATTCCTGCTTCATGGTGCACAATGATTCCTTTGATTATGTGAGGGTGCACAACATGACTTGTGTCTTCTAGGTTGGGGTAGGGCTCTGCGACTTCTGGTCAGGACCAAGCTCCACAAACGATCTCCATGATTGGGCTTCAATAATGGGTTTCACGAATGGGATTCATGAACCAGAACCAGAGGGGTCAAAATTTCAAAAACCTAATGGCTCACCAGGAAGCTGCCAGGGGGGTCCTTGTGGATGCTACCCATAGGGAGTAAATGGAGGATATATCATGTACATGGGAGTTCATTCAAAGCCATTCTGACCATAATTCACTGGTAGAGATGATTTCAGAAAGCTAGAAGAACTATCTATTGTGCATGAGGCTGCATATATATGTCTTTGGCCTAAGGGATGACGTCTTCATTCCAGAAGCAAGTAAGGATGAACCAGAATGCTAGTTTAGGAGCATGCCATGCCAGCTCCAGTGGTTTAGGGTGGCTGATGACCATACCTAAGAGGACTTCATGCCTATCAATGCTGACTGTCTGTACAATCATGTGAATAATGTTGATGGGAAGGAACTGCAACTAGAGACATTTTCCGCACTGTACCATACTATTCTGAAGGAAAACTGAGAGAACCTGAAGAAGGGGTGAATTTATGGGTGGGATCTACGCTAGGGTGGAAACTTCACTACTGATTGGGCCCGGACCTACTGGGTAGGTTCCTCATGTGAAGAATTTAGAGTAAAGCTGAGGAGAGTGGGCCTGTATGAGGCGGCTTGGGCATCCCAATTCCATATCTGCCAGCCGAAGAAGCCGATTCTAGATTTTCTAAGTATATGGTCTTTAAGGACCAATATATACCTTCCATTTTCACCATGGAGTGGTCGACATCAGCCTATGGGATCTTCACCAGATTTCAGGGGTCCCAATACTAGGGGAAATGTATGATGAATTACCCCCTATTGTGGGTGTGTGGGAAGATCCAAAGTAGATTCCACCACCAGCGATGGCATTGGTGGTCCTTGTTCTAGGATAGGACAAGCAGTCGGTGAGGGACGTCCATTTCAAGCATTGGTTTGAGTTATTTCTGAACTTCTCTGAAAATAGACAGTTTCCTGTGAGGCCTGAGACCTGCCCAAAGGGTGTTCAACAAGGCAAGGAACACTCGTACTGGCGGATCTAGGATAATATACAGTGAAATATGTTGGGGTTCAGTATCAATACCGAGCAGCAACCAGTGGTTAGGTTCACTAAGTTTATCACGACACTTATCTGTGGCCGGATCCCGCTAGTGAGGGACACTAACATAGGTGTGTGGCCGAGCACGTTCATTATGGAATCCATGTTGGTGATAGGGGGACATGTCAACCTCAGGATCCCGATGCTCGCCAATATGTACAAGATTCTATGGAATATTAGCTAGGGGAAGAAGCCAATAGGATATGCGGGCCATTCCACCTCCTGTATGGGTAGATAGTTGTTCATGTCAGGGGTATATGTAAATATCCGAACCCTATTTCCCCTCCAGGATCAAATTTCTACCCATCCATTTTGAATGTTTTAGGGAGATTTCTGACCAAGATGACCCTAACAGCGGTTCTGAATCGGGTCTAGTAGCCCAGAAAGTTCAATTTCCACCCATTCCCATTTCCAATAGGTGTATTCACTAATGATGGTCAGGGAATAGAAGAGCATCGGTCCTACCTCCTGTCCTTTCGGGTTAGAGTCCTAGTAGCGTGGGTGGACCATGAGTCCCTCTGTGAGTCGTACACCCCACACTGTTTTGTGATGAAGTTTTGGTACATGTAGTGACTGACCCTACGGGTCTACTTGGGGGTGCGCCATGAGGATAACCCATGTGTGATGAGGAAGTTGTGGATCATGTTCACGTGGGAGGATGGAAAGATGCAGAATGAACTACCTCCACCCACATCCATCTTCAGGCTGGTGAAGAAGTACACCAAGAGTTGGCAGGCGGCCTACTTAGGGGAGATACTGAAGCAGCCAACTATTCGGGCCAGCGACGGGGTCCTACCCAACCCCGAGGCTAGGGCCGGAAAGTGGCGAGGAAATCTCATGGTGGCGAGGTTGTAGTGGCGGTGAGGCTCGCACCGGTCGAAAGGAAGGTGGTAGTAGTGGACCCAGTAGTCCCAGAGTAGCAGAGTCATCCAAAGGGGTGGCTGCCCAGGGGGTTCCGTAGGATATCTGCATGGGCTCTGGGGAAGTGGCTGCACCATATAGACATGCTGGAGAATGCTGTCTTCTCAGAGGCTTGAGACATATGGGATGTCAATAGAAAGTTCCTCAACCCATTCAAGATATGGAAACATCTGAACCATCTTGGTATGGATTTTCCAGGGATGTGACCTATCAGGTCCGACTTTGCAGTATCCTAGGTATAGGTGAAGTAATACTTGGATGAGTTGGAGGACTTTATGCAATCCATGGGTTCCCCATTTCCAATGACGAATCAGGTAATGGTGTTGCCGGATTGAATGGTCCCTCAGAAAGTTTCAGCTGCATAATTGAGGCAGCACATCCCTCTGCTGGAATAATCGGACGAGTCCTTCTGGGGGGAGGAGGCTGGTAGAGGGATCCCTCTAGAGGAGGGTGAGGTTGGCGATTCAGACCGAGATTTGGAAGATTTTGCAGAGTCCCTTGAGGTAAAATCCTAAATTACTTCCCCATAGTCTTCATCCAAGTCATCTAGGACACCTCAACTAATATTTGAACTATGCATGAGGGACTTATATGCAAAAGTCACTCCCGCCCAATAGCATATGCAGCTGCAGGGCCTTCAGGATCTGTACCCACGACTATTGTGGTAACAACGCTTAGTGGGGTTAGGACACCCAAGGTGTTTCTTTCAAACTTTTCATACTTCCCAACAATATAAAGAGGACCACGCCTCAGATTCTCAATGAAAAAAACCCAGGAGAGAGACCGACTATTTTATCTCTATAAGTCTCCTTTACGAAATTCATGACCGCCAGTAATTGATCAGGTCAACTAACATCTATGCACTTTTTGTATTCATAGTTATTGAAATGGCATGGGATACCTTGGAAAGGTTGTCTAGTACTATTGGAGACACTTTTCCTAGGGAAATACTAGTGTTCGTGGAGGCGTATATCCAAACTAACCAAGCTATGACGCTCTCGATCCCTGGTGGGACCATTAGCAGGACAGAACCTGAGATCATTGAGGTGGGATTTGATGACGAGGATCGATCAGACAAAACAGGTCCTAAAATACCTGACCAGACACCAGATGCTATCCCTACTGTTGATTTCTTGGAGAGTTTCTTGTATACGAACCTGCCGACCCTATGGATCAGGACAAGATGGCCTCTGATGAGGAGGATAGAAAGATAGTCCATCACTGGTCATGGAATATGATTAGGTGCTTCATCGATGAGACCCTCCAAGAACAATGGATAGACCATATGGGGAGGTTTTGGTCCCGTCTGCGTGAACTGTGCACTGGAGGAGTGGATGCCCAACATCCTCACATGCTCGTCTGAGATCTCATGGCTGAGAAGATTCAGGAATATGATCATGGACTTGGTGTGGGTTGGCAGTGGAGAAATGCAGTGAACATCTAGAGGACTGAGGTGGCTGAAAATGAGATTCAACTGCTGCAGGTTTGGGCAGATGACCATTCCTCTTTCCTCAACCTACAATCAGAGCTTATATTGCGACTGAAGGCCCAGCTGGAAGAAACCAAAGAACATATGAAGCAAGCCTCCAAGGAGATGGCTATCATTCAGAGTGATGAGAAGCATGCCCACATTGTGGCTCACGAACTTCTCCCCCTTGCTGCTGAGGAGGAGTGGGAACTAAATAAATGGAAACGAATCCTAGATTCCACAATTCAGAGTGTGGTGGAGCTGCAATGCTCTTTTGACAGGGTCAACCCATCCATGAGAGGTATTGATCCTCAGGTGCTGTAATGATTGTAAACCTTAAAATGTACCTACATGATTTAATTTTTTTATGTCGGATGCATGCATGATTTGCATCATTTGTTTTGGTTTTCCGCACATCTACTATATTCACGAAATTCTTAGTGATAAATCTCTAATATCACGTGGGTTAGGCTCGACATGAGAAACAAGGGATGATCACCACGTTATTCCATCCAAATATAAGAGTGCAAACCAAGCTTCAGGAATTCTAGGTTTGAGCAACCAATCCAGCTTTCCGAGATGAAAGGGAGAGGCATGACTGGAGAACCAAGGTCTCAAAACAATCAAAGTACCATCTTCCCAACATTATCTAGTGCATGGGTGGGGTAATGCCTGGGGCGTTAGAATCAATCAGAACAGAGGGTAATGTGATGTGTGAATTACGATACCCACGATTCAGAACACTGTTGGGGTGGAATGGCAATTAAGGATAACTGTTGATTGTGTTCAAAACAATGTACCCCTATTGCGTTAGCCTAAAATGGAGATAACAAATGGTGGCTAACCATTGACCATGTTTGAAACATGGGGCCTAACTCAAAATGTTATCCATTAGTATTCTAGAAAATTGGCCCATACCAGTAGGCGATCTATAGGCCGAGAATCCATACTGTTAGTTGGTTCTTTTAAACGTGAAATAAGACAAGTAACCAAATAAAGGGCATGAAAAGCATGGATGGTGGAGTGATTGGTTGTTCAAATAGAGCGCAACACTCCTAAAATTATGCCACCATGGTGGAAACACATTAGGTGGGCGCATCGGTCTGATCGAGGATCAAATTTACTTCTGAACATGACATCACTACTGAGAATATGGGACACAACATATGGATGTGGATGATGAAAGTAATATTTCAACGCCATATGACCTGGACCGATTTTGGGGTTGAGGGGCTAGAAGGAATAATGACCCTGGGGTTGGGCCTGAGGAAAAAGGCCCGAACGTCACTACGTATCCCATTCAGATGATAATCAAGCCAACGTATTTCTAAGCCTGGCATTGTTAGAGACCCACATGGGTAAGGGGGGAATCCTCTCTGATGAGGAAACTAGAGCATCCGATAATTATTATGAGGCATCCTAAACTTGTTTAGGGTAGGGCTGTAGTTACATGGTTTCCCAAAAGAGTTGAATCCAAGGGGCCAAAAAGAGGGGATAGGATTTAAGATTCTCTAGGTTGGACCCAAAGACAAAATGTCTGGGAATTACTACATATCCTATGAGTATGGAAATCAATCCAAATATAGTTCTATAAATGTTTTCTCTACAACTTTTAAAAAGGATGCAGATAGAGATCTTGGTTTAAGGTCTTAGAGCTCAGACCAAAGATGGTAATGAATTAGGGCGACGCATGGTGAGGTAATTATAAAACCCGATGTGAATGAGGACCTGGAGTCTATATAACCATGTGTCCCTTGTGGAGGGATTAGGTCAAGGGATCGAAAATGAAAGTTAGGCTTGGCCTGAGGCAAAGTGCGTGGGAATTTCAATGTACCCCATGATAATGGGAATCAAGCCATACGTAGTTCTGGATGTGGCATGGTAAGGTACCGACGCTAGGAATGATAATGTCTTGCAATTATGGTCCCCGCACCCAAAGAAGCGGTATTTGATAGATCTTGTTTTCCCTTAAAGATAATGTGTGTGTATTTATTTTTGTGAAGCGATAAACCGATGATAGAGAAACCAAGTGTCTCCACAAGAATCAAGCCACCTATAGGCATTGAAAAATGGTATGGTGGATAACCAATACCCAATATGATGTCCCATTGAGTGAGGGAATCATAATGCAATGCCATTTTTCATCATGCGACTAGGACGATAACATCATTGTTTAGGGTCATATGATAGGACCAACACTGCATTTTAACAACGTACAAAAAAAAGACGCAATAGTTTAAAGTCATGTGGGAATAGGCAACATAGTTTAACTTTATATGTCTTGTACACATATATGAGAAATAAGTATTTTTGAGGAATGCACATGACGTGATAAATCATACCCAACGTGAATGGGGACGAGGTCCATACCACATCATGCGCAATTCCAAGGAAGAGAACTCCGGCCAAGTGGCAAAAAAAGGTCAGAAAATATTGGATTGGACAAATGGATAAAATGTCTAGGTATTCCTACGTTTTGCATGAGGATGGGAATCAAGCCATACATAGTTCTGGGAATGCAGTTTAACATCATGCAAGAAAAGAGGTAGGAGAGACTAGCCCCTAGATGGGGAGTACATGGTGTGGCTATTGGAAACCCAATGTAAATGAGCGCATAATCCAACACACACCACACCATGAAATCCAAGAAGAGTTGGGTCGGAAAAGGCTGAACAAAAGAGATAATTAGTGGAACATGTGCTGGACCCAAAGACACGATTTCTGGGCATTCCTATGTATCCCATGAGCATGAGAATCAAGCTATATATAGTTCTAAGGGTAGGACGTGTAAGGATATCTTATTTTATGGTCTTAGAGCTTAGACCATGGAGAAGCGAAACTCTTCCAAGTGAGTACAGACCTCGAAATTATCCCTAATCCTACTTGAGTCAAACTTGGTGTGGGAAACAATGGAGGATGAGGTTTTTTCAACACATGGGATACACGTAAAGGGGAAATAGGTACAGATCCCCAAATGACGCCTTATCATGACTTTGTCTTCCTAACGTGCAAATGCGCACTGAGGGATAGTACCAAGAGTTTCAAAATTCCACTTGGACATAATGGGGTGGAAAATGATGTGAATCATGCAACTGGAACTTAAGGCTTGATGGGTTTGGCGTGAATATAGAGGATACCTATTGAACATGTTCGAAACACAATATCCATACCGTGTGACCTAGGATGGGAACAACAAACGAGCATCAACCGATGACCATATTCGCAATGAGGGACTTGTATCAATTTTTTGTTCAAAACCCTCGAGGAAATTGGCCTGTAATGGTAGGATATCCCTTATGCCAAGAATCCATACCATTTGGGGGTCCCTTTGGATGTGAAAGATAATGAAATCCCAAATGAAGGGGAACAGGAAGCCGAAAAACATGGGTGAGGGTATGTCCGGGTTAAATCCGACACTCTCAGCTTTGAACCATAGTTCTAATGGGTACATTAGTGAAAAATCTAAGAGGGTTGATGGTTCAAACTTTAGGAGAAGCCAACATGAAAATATGAGTGTAGGAAAGGGGGTAAAAAGTTGTATCATGAGGAAGAGGTATGTGGCGTGGTTTCTACAAACCCGACGTGAATGGGGACATAAGCCAATACCACACCCTAAACCCTTCTCTTAAAAGGAATTAGGCCAATTGTCCAAGATAATAAGGAGGTTTCTAAGCAATGGGAATGGACCCAAAGACTAATTATTCAGGCGGTCCTATGTATCCCATGGGGATGGGAATCAAGACACATATAGTTCTGAAGTAGGATGTTGTGCAGTTTTACGTCATGCAGCAAGGATGCAACCAGGGGTAAGATATCCCAACAAGGGATGTGTACGGAACAACGAGAAGCCTGAGGTGAATGAGTAAATAAGCTCATACCACATCATAAAATCCTGAATGAGCACTTGGGGAAAGGGGATGAAAAGGTTGAGGGGATTGAAATGGTAAGTCCCAACCAGTTCGTAGTTTAATGTCTTGCAATGAGGATGATGGTTCACTTAGTTTAAGGTCGTAGGGATTGGGCCGACAGATATCTAGTTTAATGTTGTATGCATGGGATAGGTGAGTGGATAGGGAGAATCATTGTGCCTTTGGAAAACCACAAATCAGAAACAACGATAGAATATATCTATTAACGATGTTCATAACATAGTATCCATATTTGTGTTACCATGGTTTAGGGGAAAACAATTGAGTGGAAACCATTGAACGCATTCACAACACAGGACTTGAATCAACTTGTTTATCGAAATCCTTGGGGAAGTTGGCTCAAAATTGTAGGAGATCGCTTGGACTGAGCATCCATGTTGTTCGGGGGTTCTTTTGGATATGAATGATGATGGAAGCCCCAATGATGGGACACATAGAGAATGGCGGGACCTGTGCATTAGAAAAGACAATAAATGAAGGATGGATGTCTCAAGGGATATATGTGGCATGGAAAAAATATCCAATTTGAATGAGGACGTAAGTCCATACCACACCACACAATCCAAGATGAGAACTTGGGCAGGGGGCCGACAGGGTTGAGGGATCTAAGATGGGAAGTCACAACCAATTCGTAGTTTAATGTCTTGTAGTGAGGATGATGGTTCTCTTAGTTTCAATTGATAGGGCACAGACCAATAGATGTGTGCCCTCCCCTTATACGGGTATTGCCTTACCACAGCTCATAAACCCACTTGAGCAATGCTTGGTGTGGGAAACAAGGAGTAAGACCAGGCTATCCTCAACATATAAGGGCATGAAAGATGGACTCACACTCCTGCCTGAGGAAGACTGACATTTGAAGAGATAGCGGGACAAAATGAACCACTACACCCAATACTTGGGGAATATGGTTGTGGTGACAAATAAAAAGGATAGATGTTGATCATGTTCGAAAAGAAGCATCTGTATCATGTGTTCTGAAATGGGAATCAAAAAATGAGAATCAACCACTGAACATATTCGCAAAGTGGGACTTTTATCAACTTTTCGTTTTAGGTCCTTGAGGGTGTTGGCCCGAAATGATAGGAGATCCCTTAGGCTAAGAATCTGTACCATTCGAGGTCCCTTTTGGATATGAATGATTAAGGAGTCCCAAGTACGTGGAATGTGCGAAGCATAAATGTGCCTATTCAACTTAAGGTCAACTAGGATAGTGAAAGAGGTGATGATCTCCAGGGAACGGGATATGTGGTGCGGTCATGAAAAATACAATGTAAAGGAGAGAAAAATCCAGCACCACCCCATGTTTTTCAACTCTAGGGGAGATCCTAAAGTTTGGGGCTGGTCTTATGGATGAAATGTACGAGCATTCCTACATATCCCATAAGGATTGGAATCAATCCACACGTAGTTCTTGAAGGCCATCCAGTTTAGCATTGTGCGGTGGGGATGTGGGAGAATAGAAGAATGAGTAAGGGAACATGGTGCGATCATCGTAACCCCGACATGAGTGGGGGACCAAAGAACCCTACACTACACCATGCAGGATCCTCTAAGAAAACTACACCCAGGTGGGGTAGTTAAAGAAAAGAGTTCGGGGGATGGACTCAAGATGAGGCGTCCGAGCGTTCCTACACATCCCATGAGGATAATAATCATGACATACATATTTCATGGAGGTTACATGTAGTTTAAAGTCATACAACAATGACGTTAGATAGTATAAGGTCATGTCAGAATGTATATAGTTTAACTTCGTGCGGGATGACATACAATTTATGGTCATGTATGACCTGACAGTTTAAGGTCATGAAGGAATGTAATGGTACTTCTGCCGCTCGCAGTTTAACGTCATGCAGGACAAATGCTGAATAGTTTTATGTCCTTCAGTTTAGATGAACCACACATTTTAAATCCTTGTGGTATGGATGGAACAGTTTAAGGTAACGTGGGATCAGGTACCATTTAACGTCCTGCAGGATGACATACTATTTAATGTCATGCGGTACATAATAATTTAAGGCATGTAAGACCCGTTTTCTTAGTCAATATATTTCTTGAGAAACTTTGAATTGGTGGGAGGAGTTATATGCTCACCATCTATGGTAACTAGGGAGTATGCGCCATGGGGGTAAACCTTATGAATGGTGTAAGGTCCTTCCCATTTGGGCACCAACTTGGGTGGTTTTAGCCTAGGAATCATTGGTGTTCTCAAGGCCAACACTAAGTCACCTTGAAAGAAAGATCAGAGGTGAACTTTCTTGTTGAAAACTTTAGCTATCTTGTTCTGATGCATTTCTAGATTGTACAGGGCACAAATCCAGTTTTCATCGACTGCTTCAAATTTATCCAGATGGATTTTGGATACTTTATTTGGACCTTTCTAACCATAGGAACTATACATAGTGACGGAAACTGAATCTCAATGGGCAGGACAACCTCTATTCCATACACTAGGGAGTATGGGCTCACCTATACGAAATTACGAGTTATTGTTCGATAAGCTGAAAGGGTTTTGGGGAGATTTTCCTGCCAGATCTTCTTGTTATGACCAAACATTTTCCACAGAATGTAATAGAGGGTTTTGTTGAACACCTCGATCTTCCCATTTTCATGCATGTGGTTGTAGGAGGTATGTTTAGAATGGATGTTGTACTTAGCGTACAATTTCTTCAACTCAGCTGCCCGGAAGTTGGTGCCTTTATCGATGAGGATGGCATGAGGGTCTCCAAACTGGTAGATGATATTAGATCTCACAAAGACAATGATAGAATGGGCCTTGACCTCCTTGAGTGGAACTACCTCTTCCCACTTGGAAAACAAATCCACAGCAGTCAGGATGAACCTGCATTGGTGAGATGTTTCCAGTGGATAAGGTCCCATGAAATTGAGTTCCCAGACCGCAAAGGGACATGAGTACATGGTAGTTTGGAGAGACTCTAGTGGCCGATACACAAATTTGGAATTAATTTGGCATGCATTCCACCTCTTGGAAAACTCGATGTAGTCATAGATCATAGGGGGAAAAAATACCCCAGTCTCCATATTTGGTCCGATAGTTTCAACTAGGTTCGATGAGACCTGTAGGAACCAGCATGAACCTCCGACATGACTTGAGAAATCTCAGCACCATGAATGAAACAGAGGAGAAATCCATCAAAATCGTACTTGTATAGGATCCTATCAAGACTAGGACCCCTCTGGAGGGTAAACTGTAATGCATAGTGTCAGATTCTCTCGCACTCGGCTCGATCTGCAAAGAGATTACCATTTTGGTGGTACTTGACAAAATAATTTTATAAAATTAGGATTCACCTCAATAACTGCATCTGGGGGACCTGGAAGTCCTGAGGTGGAGGTGTTGATGGTAAGGTGGCTCACCTGTGGGATTTCATTGTCATCTAGAGTGATAGGAGGAATGAATCTTCGGTGTGCCACATGGATAATAAAATAATTCTTTTCAGAATCTGAAATTGATGCAGCTAGGCTGGATAAGGCTTCAGCTCGATCGTTCTGGGATTGAGGGACATGGCTATCTTCCACCCGGGATGGGAATTGGGCCATCAGCTACAGGGTGCATTCCAAAAATTGTATGAGCTCTAGATTTCTGATGACATAGTCATCATTGATATGTTTGATGACTAGTTTGGAGTCCCCCTTCACATATAAGTGGGGAACGTCAATCTTGAGGTCCATTTTGAGGCCAGTGATGTGAGCCTAGTACTCCGCCTCATTGTTGGTGTAGCCTTCCGACAACAAGATTGAATACGGAAGAACGACTTGTACCGGGGTAATGAAGATGATACCCATGCCTACTTTGTTGAGCCTAGGGTCATTAAGACTTCTACCAGTAGGGATCCGGGAAGCAGAATAAAAGTTCATTTTCCAACATGGAATGACTTGGTCTACCGAGAGGATTACCTCATCAGAAAATTAAAGGTCCAAAAACTTGTCTGAGAGAGATGGATGGGTGGAAAGGAAGTATGCCAATGCTTTACCCTTAATATCCTTATAAGGGAAAAACCTGATGTCGAATTGCTAAAGGACTACTACTCATCGAGCTAGATGGCCTGTCCGCATAGGGTGTTTTAGGATGTATTTCAGTGGGTCCACTCAGGAAACTAGGTATACCTCATGATGCTACATGTAATGCAGTAATTTATATACTGCGAATACCATCGCAAAGAATATTTTCTTGATAGGGGAGTATCTAGTCTCCGTATCGAGGATCATGCGGATGAGATAGTATAGACTATTCTATGTTCCCTCATTGTTCTTCTTGGTGAGAAGGGTGCCGAGGTATCATTCCCCGACGGTCACATAAAGGAGCAGTGACTTTCTAGAGACGGGTGGCATTAAGACCGAAGGCTAGAACAGATACTTCTTGATTTCCTCAAAAGAAGTCTGACATTCTTCTTCCCACTGGTATAAAATTACTTTCTTCATGATCCGAGAAAAGGGATTACCCTTACAGCCCAATTCGCAATGAATCAACATATGTTGGCTAAGTGTCCTTGGAAGCCTTGAAGATCCTGAATGATTCTTGGGGGAGACATCTGGCTAACGACCTTGATCTTCTTCAGATTGATCTCGATGCCTCTATATCTGACAACGAATCTGAGAAACTTTCCAGTGGTGACCCCAAAGGCACACTTCAATGGGTTCATCTCCAGGTGGCGAGAACGGAGGAAGCCACAAAATTTCTCAAGGTCTTCAATATAGTCCTGACATTGGAAAGATTTTACCACCATATCGTCCACGTATCACTCCACCAGTGTCCTGAGGATCAGTTTAAATATGTGATGCATAGCCTGCTGATAGGTGGCACCTACATTTTTTAGACCGAAGGGAATGAATTGGTAAAAAAAGTACCTTGTGGGGCCCTGAAGGCCGTATAATCCTAATCCTCTAGAGACATTAGGATCTGGTTTTACCTGGAGTACCCATCCATGAAGAAGAGGTCCTGGAACCCAGCTATAGCATCAATCAACAATTCTATTACCGGAAGGGGAAAATCATCCTTCAAAAAATGACTGTTGATATCTCAGAAGTCTATGAAGACTATGATCTGTCCATTCTTCTTCTTGACTGGAACAATATTTTCTAGACATATGGGGTATTAAACCTCCTTAATTAAATTGGATCTAATGATATTATCAACTTTGGCCTCGACCATGGCACCATGAGAAGGGTGCATCTTTCTGGGAGGCTGCTTAAACCCTCAGTGGTTTGCTGGGAGACCAAGGCATTGGACGAATAACTGGAGATCTAGCCCAAAAATTTCATTATAGATCTAAGAAAATAAATCACGGTGTTTTTTTGAGGAAGTCCACGTACTGTTGTTTCTCTTCAATAGTCATAAAGCACTGATCAATGTGGGCCTCAGATCCGCCTCGCTATTGAAGTTCATCTGTACCAATTCATCAACCGTGGTGGATACACCCTCTTCAAAGGTGGTAGGGGCATCCTATAAATACTATTATTCACTTATGGAGGAGGGATCCTTTGTGGGAGGAGTTTCCTCTAAGTCAACAAATCCCGATGGGAGACTGAAACAATTCTGAGCGGTGGTGGACACTGCATCGGGGGACTCCCATGCTATTGAAACCATAATGATGAAAGTTTTCGATCTAATCCGATCTGGTCTTCATCCTAAGGGGACACCCTTGATGATATAAAATCAATAGTGGTGCATTGTCTTGAGCCAGTTTATCCCAGCCCAACAAAACAAACAAATATGGCGTATTGATGTTTCCATGGGGCAAATATCTTGATATCTTATGGGTGTAGGGGGCTCTGGGATCACCCTAGCCTGATTCGTGTAGGAGTATGAGGTGATCTTCTAGCGTCGCTTAGACTTGGGAATGTGCTCGCCCCTCATTCCAAAACAACAAAGAATTGTCCCATATTTGGGGTTTTATCCTCCAATTAGTTAATTGGAAAGATTTAGGTATCATCTAGATCTGTCCATGGGTTGGTCACAACCATAGAATGCTCAACCTCATTAGCCTGAATATGATTCCCCTTGCTTTTGTAATAGTCAACATCTAGGTAGCACAATTCAAAAGAGGAAAAGGGAGATGCGTCATCTTGGAGTACACCCACTTGACGATTAAGGGAGTACTTAAGGCACTAGTGATACGATGAAGGTACCACCCCATGTAGGTGGAACCATGGCCTGCCCATCAACACATTTTAGGTAGTGTCCTGATATAAAATAATGAACTTGGTGTTGGAAACTAGGACAACGAACTGGGTATTTAGGTTGATCTTGTTGACCAGTGTCTATTTTGTCCTATCATAACCTCGAATTTTGAGGTCATAGGGACTTAGATCACCCTCGTACAACCCTGGTTTTTGTAGTTTCCGAGTTGAGATTAGGTTGATCCCAAAGTATGTGTCGACAAGACAATGATGAAACTATATTCTATTAAAATATCTAATGATGTACAGTGGGAGGATGTTCCCCTCTATGGGAGAGACTTCATCTTCTCTTGAGAATAAAATAATGGCCTGACATTCAGCGTGCTCGACTAACTAAACAAGGAAGGCTTCTATAGCTACTACCTGCATCTCAAAATAGAGGGGGATTCATAAATCCTCAACGAGGGATTCATGCATATCTTCTGACAGGTTAAGGGAATCAAGGATGGAGAGCCATGATGTGATGCTGGAAAGATGTTTTAGGAAATCATACATCCATTCCAGGCATGAGATTATGCTTACAAGAGATATCTCTATGACATGAGGTATGGAGAACCCTACCGGCTAGACCAACAACCGACTAGTGATGGGAATGTCCTGCTGCTCACTAGTTGAAGCATGTGGAGTGACCACTGGATGAGTTCCAGATGACTGAGACCAGTCCGTAGTAGAGTGTGGCTGATCACGGTCCAGTCAAGGTGGCTCTGCCTGATCAAGAATCACAAACATGGGTGAAGGTGGATCTAATGACACCAGATGAGAAGGATGCGCGTGCTGAGCTCTACGCTGGGCCTGATGCCTAGTTTTGGTAGAATGGAAAACCTGGATGGGAATACAGACCGAGGCACTCTAAAGATTCATATAGTTGTGGATACATTGACACTGGTGATGGCTAGGGACTTTGGGAGGGTCTTCTTAGTGGTTCTCATAGTCAGAAATCATGTAGGGGTTTACGAGCTCTACGGTGTTAATTGAGGCATACCCCTGGGTTTCACTTGAATAATCTTCCACTACTGGATGGATTCTAGGGGGGAATTTCCATATTTGGGGGAATGAAGTCCCTGAAAGTATAGGATGATGACAACATTGGTGGGGGACTTCGTTTTCCCTTGCATTACCGATGATTTCTATTCTGAGAAGGGGATGGATGAGACATTAATGTAGAGGTACTCACTGCAGATGATATGGAGTCTTCTAAAGGCTATGGTCAATTCAATCATGCATTAATAATACTATGGGAATGAGCAATAGCCTTATGAGCCATCCAGTCATCATACTTTTGAGACCAGCAGTTGGCTACCTGATGCCACTCACCTTCACCCTCACTACTATTGTCTGACTTCACGAAGACACATTCCACTTGTACCGGAGCTGAAAATAACCAGACTATGTTGTTATCAACTCAGTATTTAAGATTGTATTTAAATACATAACACTGTTTGAGGGTGTTCTCTAGGATCCTATGGTAGGGGCAGTAGTTGGGGCGTTCAGTAAGATCTGCCTCTTCTGGCCTCCTGCATTCAGGAAACCGTGGAACTCCATGTTCCAAGGCATTGAGGAAATAACAAGGGACTTAAGCCTCATTGAATGCGTTGGTACAGTTTCTATTATCTAGAAAGGGGGCCTTGGGATCCTAACCCTGATGAGGGGATGGAGGAGGCTGTCGAGGAGGTAGAGCCTAGTTATCGCGCCTAGGTGGTGGTGGTGCGTTACGCAGGGGTGCCTGCTGATTCTATGGTAGGTGCTGCTGGGATGGAGGTTGTGCTGAAGGTGGAGGGCCTCTACGAAGAAGTGGAGGTGTCTCTACTGGTAATAAATCTAGTTTCTTGGGGGTCTCTATCTGTGCCACCACGGTGGGCTCAGCCTTAGCATCCCTTCTAGTGGGGATCGCAGGGGGCAACGGGCATGCCTGCTTGGCCTGCTGTACGGCTTCCTCTAGACATTGGGCCTTATCAGAGAAGTCTCAAAATCCCCCAAGGTATTTTTGGGTGATCAAATAGGGGATCAATTCTGTATTGACATTCCCCACACATATCTTCATTAGTTACTTTTGAGTCAGTGGCATGTTCAGAGAGTTTGTGAGCCCTTTCCACTGGGTGAAAAAGTCCACGATGCGCTCCTCAGCCCTCTTCTTGCACTTAAATAGGTCCACAATACTTTTCTTCTAAGTGATGGAACTGAACTGGTAAATAAATTGTCTATGAAGATCTTCCTAGTAGGTTACAGACCTGATGGGTAGCTGACTGTACCAGATAAATGTTGGTCCTTCCAATGTCTGTATAAAGCATCAGAGTTTGGCAGCCTCCTACTGCACCAGAGTTCCCAACATGGTTCTAGGCCTTGAGATGAAGTGGTCCAGATGCTTTAGTGGATAACTTATCCCATTGAAGGCGGAAAAGGTAGTATTTATGAAACTCGGGGGTGCTGGCATATTGTCCTCCCATCCTGGATATGGCTTTCCATCAAGCAGGATGGCCACATATCACATTTCCAATGCCTCGAGGCAGGAAATGAGTGACGACATGGAGTCATCTAGGCGAGGGTTCCTATCTAGATATGGATCCCTAACCACCAGTGCATTGGTGGGTTCTTCAAAGTTATAAAAAGGCCCAACGACTCATGGAGCGGCTAGTGGGATGACCTGTGGAGTGGCTGGGAGAAACTGATCTAGGTCCCAGGTATTATCTCGCCACTCTGGTGGATTTGGAGACACATACCGTTCCCTTTTTCCATAAGTTCCCTCCTCAACCATATCTATATGGGAACGGTGGTCAGGGTCACCTAGAGGAAATTCATCGGGGGGAAGTTGTGCATGCCCCTGTTTCCCTGGCTGAGGATCACCGTAGTTTGGCTGTCGCTCCACAGAATGCTCAAAAAGGATGCCTTCTACCGTCTTCTTATTCTCCACAAGCAATTCATGCAATACAGATTTCTCGGGATCATCCTCTATCTTTTTTACTGATCCAGACTATTCTGAGGGTTTGACGACTCCGAGGTTCTCCTTACCCTTGTTGGGATTTCGGCTGAGGACCAATGCCTTGGTGGGCACGAGAAGACCCAGTAGGTTTCTCTGTTGGCGAGTAACCCTTCCCGACGGGTCCAAAAGTTATGTCACTCCCCTGGTAGGTAAGTTTTCCCCAATAAGTTTTATTTCTGTCTCTTCCTCTGATAGATCAACCATGTTAACCGCGACTCTTCTTGGAGGCATATACTTGATATCGCCTGGAAAGTTGGGTTGGTGATGGATATAACTAAAGTAGAGGGATAAATACTACCCCAAACCATAGATCTGCACGTGGGGGGATTCCTCCTTAATAATATATCATATTAATTTAAAGCTCTGGATGTATCATTGTTGGAGGGTCTTATGGTGACCTGGTGACTCAGGACACTGGGCGACGAGGAGTGCGGCTAAGTCAACCAAACAGAATTGTCGACCAATCTCTTCAAAGTGTGCCTGAATATTTGGGTAGGCCACTCATCAATGAATAAGATGAAAGTTGTTTTCCTAGAGGGTCTGGAGAAAGCATCCAACCTCCACCTGGGCGACTGATTTTAGCACACTGAAATTCAAGGCTGCAATTAGCCAAAACATCTCTAGGAAATGGTCTACTACAAGAATGTCCCACAAGCTCCTCCGTCCAGATTCAGGGTCTAGCCCTTGGATTCTCCACCCGTCAAATAGAGGCATCTAGGGAATTGATAGTGGTACTGAAGTAGACCAATGATATGGTAGGCTATCTAGTGGAGAATATGACGCTCAGGCTGACAAGCCACCACATCTCGGGATATTATCCGAAGAGTGCAGTGACTTGGCCACCACATTATGATAAAACAGGATGGTGACCTTAGTTTCTGGCACATGGACTACATTTTTCAGCGGTGGACCATACTATTTTTCATTCTCCATCGGTCCCCAGAATAACTCTCTATGATATCTGGTCGAGGTAAATAATGATCCTGGTTATGATGGTGGCGATTTCATAGTCAGACCCTGGGGAGATTGTAACACCCTAAGATTTTATGAAAAATATTCTTTTTAATTTCATGTCTTGTGTTATATGCTACACCAAAAGGAGCTTTCACAACACACATCTCTGACCTGGCTTGAATTACACGCAATCGTGACCTTCCACGATAGCGTGTGTTGTATACAATACCGAGTTTCACTAAACAACGATATGCTATTAAAATATTATTAAAACTACCCGTTATGAATAGTAATAACCACTTTTTGAAATTTTATAAATTTTATTTTTCAAAATGGACTTCATTTTTGGATTCGGAGTATCGAATTTAGCCTAAGGTGAAATTTTGGTACTTTTCGGATAACTTTCATATTCTGATGAATAGTGAAAATTACTAAATTATAATTAAAAACAACTTTTTTAATCAAAATAATTAATAGTGATAAATTATTAATTTGAGTGGTTTTAAAGTATATTTAGAATATATTTTTACAATTTAATACAATGTTGGTCATTGGATGTAATTTCACATTTAAACCAGACATAAACAAGTGTCAATCTTTTGATATATATTGTTTCTTAAAAACATGTTATTTGTTTTAACAGCGGGATTTAATTATAAAACTAATTAATGTAACTTCTATGTTATGAATTTGGTAATATAGACTTCATTTTTGAATTCGGAATATGAAATATAGCTTAGGATGAAATATTGGCATTGTTCTGAAAAACATCAATTTTTTATGAATAGTGAAACTACTAAGTGGTAGTTAAAAAAACTGAATTTTTCATAAAACTTAATTTTACCGCTTCTGTAAATGAAATTTCGAAAATCCGACAGACACGATTGATATCAGTAAGTAAAATGTGGTTCAATGAGATAAAAATAATTTTTTGGTGAATAGTAACTTTTTACTTTTTTTACTGCGGTTAATAGTAAATAGGGTAACTAAGGGTAAATAGGATATTACTATTACCCTAACACATGTCCTAATTCTATTTGATAAGTTTAATTCGACCAAAAACAACCTTATTAATATAATATGACCATTTAGGTCCACATGGATTAGATTAGGACATTTATTATTATTTAATTCAAAGAAGTGTTAAAAGAGTTAAAATCAAAGTTTATTTACTAAAACATTTTTGATATGGGGTTATACATAAGATAAATTCGACTATAAATATTCATTAGAAAGATAAAACGATTGCCTACATAATGGTATTTTATTTATAATTTTTAGACATTAAATAATTTAATTTATTTATGACACAATGATGATGCAGTAATTATCTTATTAATGAAATATTGACAGAATTGATGATATAAACACCAAATTAAATGTAATTTGAGACTTTTTATGAATCCCACTAATTTTCTAGGTTACTATGATATATTAGTGTTTATTTAATCAACTTGGTTCGAACATATAATTCTGTTATGACTTTCACAAAAATCATATATCAAATAGTGTCAAAATTGACACAAAATAGTTTTTAAATCAAATATTATATTATTAATTGTTATTTTATTCCTAAAAATCTAAGGTTCGGCCAAATGACTCAGATAAGGATATATATATTAATAATAAACAATTTGGGGTTCTTTTGGCATGTTACAGTAAGTGTATTAACCATATAGTGTAAGAAAACTAAAAGACACGGTAAAAGTTAAATTATTTAACTTAGAGTTAAATCTAATTGATAAGGATAAAATAATAACCTAAACTTGTCTAAATCCTATTGGTTTATAGGATTTAGACCCATCCCCACTTTATCTTCGAAATAAGACCCTTTGGAACCATTATAAACCGATTTTGACTTTAATATAAAATAATATTTTGAGATATTCCTAAGGTGCCCCTCTCCTCCCTTATAAAAGGACACCTCCTCCCCCTCCTCCTCACACCAATTTGAGCACTCAAGCTCGGCCAACCCCTGCCATTTTCTCCTCTACACTTCCATAGAATAATCCTATAGGTCCTGGTATTCTTCAAATACCAATCTTAGTTCCCTAAGTGGAGGATTCAAAGAGGCGTTCCAAAGAAGAGGTAATATCCATTACCGATCTTTTCAATTTCTTTCTTCTTCAACTTCTTCTTCTTTAGTTGTTTCATGATAAAGTAATAACATCAGTATTAAATACATACTGATATGTTATTATAAATATGAAACAACTCTAATTAACCTTCTATCCGTCCTACGGAAAAAGGAAATCACCGCGCGTGCGTACGTACGGAATACCGTCTCCACACCGTGGTGAAATCTATTTTCCTCCACCACCTTAATTGGATGGGCATAATGGTTTAATTAGTAACTATATATGATTAATATAAAGTGATATTGATACTGAAATAGTATGCATACACTTCAACACAATTCCACGACCATGGGAACGATATCATCGCTCGTGCGTACGTACGGACTACCGTCTCCACGACGCGATGAGATTCATTCTCAATGATTAACCATTCATGAATGATTATAAAGTATATATAATAAGTACTAATGAAATATATGACCTAATAATGATACTGGAATTATTTATATTTATATGTATGTCATCTACTTAATTCCATTCAATTCAATAAGGAAACGAAAACAGCGTTCATGCGTACGTACGGACTACCGTCTCCATGAATAGTGTATTTCTTTCCATTTAATGATTTATTATATATGTATATTCTGAATATATATATATAAATCATGTTTAATATTCTGGAATTAAGTAATAATGATCTAAGTAATCATATGAATAATTACAAGTTAAAAACACGAACGACAAATGAGACGATTTTACCCAAAACGCTACTTTAACATGAATTTACAAAAGAACGGGTAATATAAAGTCATAAGTGGACCATATATGATATAATAACAACGAATATGATTCTGTAATAAGTCAATAACATGATTTAAATCATTATACAGGAGGTTCGGATACTTACAAAGCAAGTCGGACCTAAGGTAAGGGAAAATATCACAATCTCATTTTTATCCGAGATTGTTTTTACTTTGGCATTTACTGGGGTGTATTTTATCATCCACATCCATGTTTCTTCAATATGTAATATTATTTCCATACACCTACAATTTTTTAAATCCAATTTTACCCTTTGGTGAATTTTTAGTAAAAGATAAGAAAGGAATCTTTTGTCGTTTTTCGTACGAGGTACTTTCTGACTTTTCCGACAAAAGTACGAAGAATGTTTTTTTACTTATACGGAATGAATGGATTTCTAAAACATTATTTCCAAAAATATTCCTTTACAAGTTTTCAAGTTTATTTTCAATAAACTTCTTTTATATTGTATGACATGTTAAGAAAGGAAAAGTGTTTTTGAAGTAGAAAGGATATTTTCCGCAAGAATGAAGTTCAAGTGTTTTATCAAAATTATTTTCCATCTAAGATAATATAGGGTTCTGATTTTATCCCTATTATTACATTGATTTGATTATGTTGTGAGGGAATTATTTTTATGAAGTTATTTACCTTATATGATTTGTTTTATGATGTCATGATGTTTCAAGAATCCCATTTTTGTTACATGTGTTATGCGATGATGTATGATATATGATTATGTGGCACACATAAGAAAGGATTCATCATAAGATAGGTGGGACCTATATCTCCCTCCAATGCATTGGGTAAAGATTTTATATCTCATGAGATAGACATGGCTGGAACGGTAGGTTATACCGGTTCAGTGAAACTGGACTGGAACGAGGGTGACTCGGTTCAGAAAGGGACTTTGTCCACTAAGATAGTCTTGGCAATGAGTCATGACTAACAAGAAATGATTTTCCATGATTATGTGTGCATGCCACAAAGTTTCAAGTTTCATGTTATGATTATGGGGATCTCATTTTCACTTCTATGATTTATCCCATGTTATGATATTATGAACTCTTTTGCAGGTTATGATTTCCAAAAGCTATGTTCTTATGTATAAGATGTGATTGATATTTATTTTGTTTACCCTTACTGAGCATTTGAGATCACCCTTTTATGTTTTCTTTTCCCCAGGATATAAAGAAAGGTTTTAGGTAAAAAAAAAGGGAAGATCATTATGGTAGATATTGGAGATCTTTCACCACGATTAGAAGATTATGTTCCGAGTTTCCAAAGACACTAAACTATGACGATCCTTGTGTGTGTGTTTTTTTTATGTACTAAGTATTCCAAAAATGTAATGTAATGTCCATGTACGTTAAGATTCGGGTCTCTACAGTTGGTATCAGAGGAAAGGGTTAGTCAACCTTTGGAAACTAGGACGCGAAAACATTAGGGATATCCCTAGAGATATTTCTAAGGTATGTCTAGGAATGTCCCTAAGGATAGGTATACATATAAGATATAGTCCTAGCACTATGGTAACGATCATAGAATTTAACCTAAGATGTTAGATATTGAAGTTACTCCCCCTTTATTATGATTTTTTCCTCTCACACTATTCTTTTTGGGTTTTAGAAAATGGCTGGAAACAAGATGATTCACGATAATGGAGGATATGATGGACAGTGGAATGATATTCTTCATAAGAAATAAAATGAAATGGGATTTGGAAGACCAAACATCATTATTATGCCGAATCAGCAATCTCATAATATGATCAATAAAGTAAAATTTGGTAAGTTTCCTGACTCGACTAATAAGAGAAAGATTGAGTTTCATGATGATCATAGAGGAAAGAAAGTTCAATTTCCCCTATGTAAATCATGTGGGAAGAGGCATCAAGGAGAATGTTTCAAAGGAACTGGAAGATGCTTTGGGTGTGGAAAAGAAGGACACAAAGCAAGTAAGTGCAAAGGAAAAGGTTCAGTTAACACCATGGATGAGGATAATGGTATTGCTACGACATCAACAATGGTTAAATGTTTTAAATGTGGAATGTACGGGCATTATGCAAACCAATGCCCTAAGGGAAAGTCTCATGAAGAGAATAAGTATGGTCGTATGGGAAGTATTTATGTTGATGATGATGAAGAGACTACAAATGATATGTGAGATGAAATAATTGTTGAAGCTCGGTCAATGGTTTAAGAATGTAGTGGAATGATTACATGTTTATCATGTGTAATGTTGTATAAGAAATCTCATGGTACTATGGAATAAAGAGACATCTAAGGATTGTTACACTGTTGTCTTTCCTTGAGTTATGAAAGAGTATGATTAATGGTACCACTATCCATGAAAGGTTATTCAGATATTTTTGGAATGTAGATGATATGCGCATAATGAAGGGATAAAGAGAAAATTAAATGTTTAACAGTATTCATGAGCTCATGATTGATATAAGGACTAAGTGATATCATGGTTTGAGTTTATATAATTTTGAGGATTTTTGTATGTGGAAAGTGTTAACGTTTAACTGCATTCATGTTTTCAATAAGGTTCAATGGGTATTCAAGAGAATACATGATTAAGGCCTTTGAATGTTTAGAATGTGACCAACAAGACATATCTTATGATATATGGGTATCAACGATGGTATTAAATATCTGTTAATCGTTTTCACTATATTATGAGAGTGGACTGAAGTATTATGGATAAGCCTAAAGATTGTTGGACAGAAGTTAGTATTGTTTAAGGATAGAGGTTTTTTCGATATTATTGATGGGATGTTATAGTAATATAGTTTTAGAAAAAGGACAACCTGCTGGACGAGCGACAGCCCATCGCGTCGGACAAGGATGTGGGAATCGAACCCACAACCGAAGTGCGACCGGCCTTTATCGTCTACCACTGGCCTACAGGAAGTCCCTGTTTAGTATAAACTAGTTTTTATTATATTAAGAAGTATGATATATGAAGTATAAGTTTATTTTTGGAACCGTATATCATTAATCTCACTATAGATGGACTTATGTATTTTTTGATAACTTTTCTAACCTTTTGAGACAGATGGAATAACCCATCATTCTATCACATGATCTTCTAACACATCACGAATGACAAATTCAACTTAATTTCTTTAAGAGATGAAGTTGAAATTGTCCAAAGAACGACAAACAGTGAGACTATACCAAAATCACGAAAGTATTTCTTCTAATTCCAATTTCATCAACTTTAGGGAAATGATCTTGAAAACCAAAAATGTTGTCCTAGTGCTCTTATATCTGATTAATCATATGGTACCTTAGATCGTCACAAATTTATGGATTTGTGATTGCTAGCTTTTCCATAGCCATGTTCTCTACCACTCTCCATCAGAACATGATGCTTAGATTTTTCTTCCATATCCATATTTTCACCTATGTGGAAACCCAGTGATTAGTTTATTTGGGTAACCGTTACGTTTCATACTTCTGTTTTTAAAGATTTGTTTTGGTATTCCTTTTTACGATGTGGGTTTCGATTAAAGAAACTTTCGAATAGTAAACCATTTATAACCCTGACAAATTTCGAGGGCGAAATTCATTTTAAGGGTGGTAGAATGTAACACCCTGAGATTTTATGAAAAATATCATTTTTAATTTCATGTCTTGTGTTATACGCTACACCAAAAGGAGCTTTCACAACACACATCTCTGACCTGGCTTGAATTACACGTAATCGCGACCTTCCACGATAGCGTGTGTTGTACGCAATACCGAGTTTCACTAAACAACGATATGCTATTAAAATATTATTAAAACTAGCAGTTATGAATAGTAATAACCACTTTTTGAAATTTTATAAATTTTATTTTTCAAAATGGACTTCATTTTTGGATTCGGAGTATCGAATTTAGCCTAAGGTGAAATATTGGTACTTTTCGGATAACTTTCATATTCTGATGAATAGTGAAAATTACTAAATTATAATTAAAAACATATTTTTTAATCAAAAATAATTAATAGTGATAAATTATAAATTTGAGTGGTTTTAAAGTATATTTAGAATATATTTTTACAATTTAATACAATGTTGGTCATTGGATGTAATTTCACATTTAAACCAGACATAAACAAGTGTCAATCTATTGATATATATTGTTTCTTAAAAACACGCTATTTGTTTTAACAGCGGGATTTAATTATAAAACTAATTAATGAAAATTCTATGTTATGAATTTGGTAAAATAGAATTCATTTTTGAATTTGGAATATGAAATATAGCTTAGGATGAAATATTGGCATTGTTCTGAAAAACATCAATTTTTGATGAATAGTGAAACTACTAAGTGGTAGTTAAAAAAACTGAATTTTTCATAAAACATAATTTTACCGCTTCTGTGAATGAAATTTCGAAAATCCGACAGACACGGTTGATATCAGTAAGTAAAATGTGGTTCAATGAGATAAAAATAATTTTTTTGGTGAATAGTAACTTTTTACTTTTTTTACCGCGGTTAATAGTAAATAGGGTAACTAAGGGTAAATAGGATATTACTATTACCCTAACACATGTCCTAATTCTATTGGATAAGTGTAATTCGACCAAAAACAACCTTATTAATATAATGAGACCATTTAGGTCCACATGGATTAGATTAGGACATTTATTATTATTTAATTCAAAGAAGTGTTAAAAGAGTTAAAATCAAAGTTTATTTACTAAAACATTTTTAATATGGGGTTATACATAAGATAAATTACACTATAAATATTCATTAGAAATATAAAACGATTTCCTACATAATGGTATTTTATTTATAATTTTTATACATTAACTAATTTAATTTATTTATGACACAATGATGATGCATTAATTATCTTATTAATGAAATATTGACAGAATTGATGATATAAACACCAAATTAAATGTAATTTGAGACTTTTTATGAATCCCACTAATTTTATAGGTTACTATGATATATTATTGTTGATTTAATCAACTTGGTTCGAATATATAATTCTGTTATGACTTTCACAAAAATCATATATCAAATAGTGTCAAAATTGACACAAAATAGTTTTTAAATCAAATATTATATTATTAATTTTTATTTTATTCCTAAAAATCTAAGGTTCTGCCAAATGACTTAGATAAGGATATATATATTAATAATAAACAATTTGGGGTTCGTTTGGCATGTTATAGTAAGTGTATTAACCATATAGTGTAAGAAAACAAAAAGACACGGTAAAAGTTAAATTATTTAGCTTAGAGTTAAATCTAATTGATAAGGTTAAAATAATAACCTAAACTTGTCTAAATCCTATTGGATGATTGGATTTAGACCCATACCCACTTTAGCTACGAAATAAGACCCTTTGGAACCATTATAAACCGATTTTGACTTTAATATAAAATAATATTTTGAGATATTCCTAAGGTGCCCCTCTCCTCCCTTATAAAAGGACACCTCCTCCCCCTCCTCCTCACACCAATTTGAGCACTCAAGCTCGGCCAACCCCTGCCATTTTCTCCTCTACAATTCCCTAGAATAATCCTAGTGGTCCTGGTATTCTTCAAATACCAATCTTAGTTCCCTAAGTGGAGGATTCAAAGAGTCGTTCCAAAGAAGAGGTAATATCCATTACCGATCTTTTCAATTTCTTTCTTCTTCAACTTCTTCTTATTTAGTTGTTTCATGATAAAGTAATAACATCAGTATTACTTACATAATGATATGTTATTATAAATATGAAACAACTCTAATTAACCTTCTATCCATCCTACGGAAAAAGGAAATCACCGCGCGTGCGTACGTACGGAATACCGTCTCCACGCCGTGGTGTAATCTATTTTCCTCCACCACCTTAATTGGATGGGTATAATGGTTTAATTAGTAACTATATATGATTAATATAAAGTGATATTGATAATGAAATAGTATACATACACTTCAACACAATTCCACGACCATGGGAACAATATCATCGCTCGTGCGTACGTACGGACTACCGTCTCCACGACACGATGAGATTCATTCTCAATGATTAACCATTCATGAATGATTATAAAGTATATATAATAAGTAATAATGAAATATATTACCTAATAATTATACTGGAATTATTTATATTTATATGTATGTCATCTACTTAATTCCATTCAATTCAATAAGGAAACGAAAATAGCGTTCATGCGTACGTACGGACTACCGTCTCCATGAACGGTGTATTTCTTTCCATTTAATGATTTATTATATATGTATATTCTGAATATATATATATAAATCATGTTTAATATTCTGGAATTAAGTAATCATGATCTAAGTAATCATATGAATAATTACAAGTTAAAAACACGAACGACAAATGAGACGATTTTACCCAAAACGCTACTTTAACATGAATTTACAAAAGAACGGGTAATATAAAGTCATAAGTGGACCATATATGATATAATAACAATGAATATGATTCTGGAATAAGTCAATAACATGATTTAAATCATTATACAGGAGGTTCGGACACTTACAAAGCAAGTCGTACCTAAGGTAAGGGAAAATATCACAATCTCATTTTTATCCGAGATTGTTTTTACTTTGGCATTTACAGGGGTGTATTTTATCATCCACATCCATGTTTCTTCAATATGTAATATTATTTCCATACACCTACAATTGTTTAAATCCAATTTTACCCTTCGGTGAATTTTTAGTAAAAGACAAGAAAGGAATCTTTTGTCGTTTTTCGTACGAGGTACTTTCTGACTTTTCCGACAAAAGTACGAAGAATGTTTTTTTACTTATACGGAATGAATGGATTTTTAAAACATTATTTCCAAAAATATTCCTTTACAAGTTTTCAAGTTTATTTTTAATCAACTTCTTTTATATTGTATGACATGTTAAGAATGGAAAAGTGTTTTTGAAGTAGAAAGGATATTTTCCTCAAGAATGAAGTTCACGTGTTTTATCAAAAAAATTTTCCATCTAAGATAATATAGGGTTCTGATTTTATCCCTATTATTACATTGATTTGATTATGTTGTGAGGGAATTATTTTTATGAAGTCATTTACCTTATATGATTTGTTTTATGATGTCATGATGTTTCAAGAATCCTATTTTTGTTACATGTGTTATGCGATGATGTATGATTTATGATTATGTGGCACACATAAGAAAGGATTCATTATAAGATAGGTGGGACCTATATCTCCCTACAATTCATTGGGTAAAGATTTTATATCTCATGAGATAGACATGGCTGGAACGGTAGGTTATACCGGTTCAGTGAAACAGGACTGGAACGAGGGTGACTCGGTTCAGAAAGGGACTTTGTCCACTAAGATAGTCTTGGCAATGAGTCATGACTAACAAGAAATGATTTTCCATGATTATGTGTGCATGACACAAAGTTTCAAGTTTCATGTTATGATTATGGGGATCTCATTTTCACTTCTATGATTTATCCCATGTTATGATATTATGAACTCTTTTGCAGGTTAAGATTTACAAAAGATATGTTCTTATGTATACGATGTGATTGATATTTCTTTTGTTTAACCTTACTGAGCATTTGAGCTCACCCTTTTATGTTTTCTTTTCCCCAGGATATAAAGAAAGGTTTTAGGTAAAAAAAGGGAAGATCTTTATGGGAGATATTGGAGATATTTCACCATGATTAGAAGATTACGTTCTGAGTTTCCAAAGACAATAAACTATTACGATCCTTGTGTGTGTGTTTTTGTTATGTACTAAGTATTCTGCAAATGTAATGTAATGTCCAAGTACGTTAGGCTTCGGGTCTCTACAGAGATGCCCAATTTTCATCCTCCTGGATGTATCTATGAAGGGATGTGGGAATCTAGTGGACCTAACATTCTGGAAGGATGAGGCTTATGTTCATTGTTCCTGCACCGACCCCTGACACGGAGGATCGAGGTGAGGGTTCCATTTCTGAGTCATATTCCGCCTTAGAACCTGAGAAGCAGACAGGTTTAATCTTAGTCTGAATCTTTATGACGTTCTTTTTATGGTGGTGAAGACCCGTCCTCCTGCCCTGGGATGGCACTTAGATATAGGGTATATTTCTTGATTGGGGAGTTCCTTCGGCCAAACTTGTACTAGGACGGAGAGGACTTCCACCTTAGTGAGCTGGGGTGTGAGGAGCACCTGGGAAGATGTCAAAGGGAACACAAGGAGGACCTCCATTTCCACTAGCCTCTGTATAGAGGGAATATTCGTAGATAGTGCTAGAGTGGGTATGAGCATGTGTGGGACCTCCATGCTTATTCCCCTTGGCAGCATCAGTACAAGGATGGTCCTCGTACTGGTCAAGCCGAACACAGGTAGGACCTCTGTGCTGGGTTCTAATGAAGCGCGGATAACCTTCACTCCTCTAATTTCTGGGGTGAGGATGACCTTCGCTGGCTGCTACAAGGACATGGGGAAGATCTTCACTCTAGATATTGACTGGATGTGTAACATCTCCACACTAGAAGCCTTTGGCGGGAGGAACGACTCCATACTAGATGTCATGAGAACGGAAGAGGCTTCCATAATGAGTGTCAATGCAATGGGGAGGACCCTCATTTGGATTGAAGGTGGCATGGGGTGGACCTCCAGGCCGAGATTGGAAGTTGGGAGTACCTACATTCTCAATGGTGGTGGTACTGGGAGGACCTTCGTACTGGGTGTCGTTGTTGGAGGTCGGTTTACGGAGGGCACTACCTACATCAGAAACCAGGAGAGATGACCCATCCTGCCTGTAGGTCGGTTGAGCGCTCAATCTTGGTCGGGCGTCTACATTCCCCTTCTCAAAATAGATAAATAAATGTTGGTATATGTCAGTGGTGGAACAATCCACGATGTTAATTGATGTTGATGCCCCTCGATGAGCGTCATACTCAACCTACGCCTGACCCTGGCGTCGGGTCAGCCAGACTGGGGTTGGCGGGGTTGGCGCCTAGCTTACTTGTTCCTCATCTTATGGGATCAGGTGGCGGTACTGGAGAGTCCTAGTGGGGTACCACCTTGGGAGACTCTAGAATGGTATCCTGGTTGGGATTTCCCAGCCACCCCCACCTCATCAGCATAGGAGAGGGAGTCATCGAAGTGTTCTATGGAGAGGTTCCTATAATTGTTGAGCGTCAGAGTGGGGAGTAGTGGCTCCCTATGCGGCCCTTGGGGGTGGCGGTGGTGATGAGGTGCAGAAGCCTCTAGGTCCTTTTGGGCCATGTCCCTGGTTAGGAGGATCCTATCCTCCTCGTATCTCCAGATGAACTCGTTTATTACCCTTCACTGGACGAACTCAGACAGGGAGATGGGGCATATGCTCCTAGCAGCTGTGGTAGTGGAGGCTACCATGGGGTAAATGAGGCCACTCGGGATTTCGGCAATGAAGTTTACCTTACCCCTGCGTCAGTAGGTGGGCGGTGATTGGTTTCCTGCTATGGAAACATGGATCCTGGAAGGCAGGGAGATTAAACCATTAGTGCTGAAACAAGGAAATCAACGTCTAGTGCCCTAGTTCCATTCTATCTTCCATGGCTAGTAAGAAGGATCCACGCTGACAACGTCATAGACCAGGATGTCCAATGTTCAACTACCCCAACCTTTGGTGAGTTTTATGCTAGACCCACTATTTGCTTGGTGGGACCTAACACCAGATAACTATACCCAGTGACACACTTGTCCACTGATGTCTTGAACGCTACTAATCTTCACATTGAGGAGAATAACTTCACATCAGGTACACCATTTTTGTTTCCAACACTTTATATGAGTCGTACGCATCTATCTATCAACGAGGACACCATGTTTGTCACCCCACATTCCTGAATTCCAAAGGTGGGAGACATCCATTCCTTATTTAGGGACATTTTCTCCTTGATCGAAACTTGATAATGGGATGTCGTTTCATCCTTCTGTGGATTCCTCCTCAAAACTCATCTCCTAGTCTAGGTCTCCCTCATAGATTAAGAAGTTTTTTAGAAAAATATTCCCAGTGCCATGTCTCCATGGATTCTGGTTAATTACACTGCTTCTATAAGAACATTCCAAGGGGCCTGGTCAGGGAAACAACCTTCGGCTGGGGGAGTAGTCATGTTGGACATCACTGGCATGTATAGATGCTAGAACACTGGTGATTCTGGGATTCATACCCTTATGATAGGGCTTCTCGGGAGTATGAAATCTTGAGGAATCCCACGTCGAATGTAGGGAATTATATGCTATAGGCATGTCTCTGAGGTTTTCCTCAACTTCCCTTGTTTAATATAGGGTATTCCACATGTTTAATGTCTAGCAGAGATAGATCAGACTAATCAAAGCACTGAAGAGAGTGGATATGGTGGGTGAGACCCCCAAAGGGATCGCTGATGCTGGGAGCAGCGAGAGAGTTGGTGAAATGATTTCACCAGGATGTGGAATCCTGGGTAGGGATCAAGATTAATGTAGATTGTTGAGAGTAGATGGAGAGCGGGATGGAGCTGACGCGAGGGCGACAATAAAGTTGGGATTGATCCTCGAAGAGACTTCCTACATGTCCCTGTGGTAGGGAATCAAAGTCCACATAGTTCGGTGAGGCGATGGGACACCTAAGGAGGTGACCCATATAGATGGGACATGGAGGAAGTGGAACCTATAGGTTGGGTCTTGACCTTCCCGAAACACATAGGCTCAAGGGAGAGACCGGGATGAGACATGGGTGATGGGCTTAAACCTCAGGGAGTCTTTCTATGTACCTTTCCTTGGAAAGGATCAAAGTCCACATATTTCAGGATGAGGGCATAGAATTGAGGTGTACACAAAAGACAATGACCCGATGATATAATGGGGCTTACGCATGGTTAGCAGCCTAAGTTGGTCTGATGCCACTAGGGCAGACTAGAGATGTGGGTCCCAATGAAAGGGAATACAACGACTTACCACTTGATTGGGGTCACAATGTATTACCATTGATTAGGGTATCACAATGGCTTACCGCTGGTTGGGGTTCCAAAAAATTACCACTGAATAGGCTTCCAACGACTTACTGCTGACTGGGGGTGACGACGACATATCGCTGGTCTGGGAACACAATGGTTTACCACTGGTCGTGGTCACAATGAATTACCGCTAGTCGGGGAACACAATGACTTACTACTGGTCGGGGTCGCAACGACTTTCCACTGTTTGGTAAACACAATGACTTGCTACTGGTTGGGGAACACAATAACTTAATGCTGGTTGGGGAACAGAAAAGCTTACCACTGGTCGGGGAACACAATGGCTTACCACTGAATAGGGTTGTACCTCAGGGAGCCTTCCTACGTACCATGCCTAGATTACAAGGATCAAATCCACATAGTGTGAATAGGTACAGTTTAACATCTTACGAGATGAAAACGGGGGCGTACTCTTTAACGTCATGTAGGAAGAGGGTGGGATAACATAAAGTGGTCGGGACCAATGAGTGTTGTGCTTGAACCTCAGGGAGGCTTCCTACATACCTTGCCTTATTAAGGATCAAAGTCCACATAGTTCAGGATGGATTAGGTATTAAGCTCTATGGTGGCCCAAAGGGTATTTCATGGTCAATACTTAATCTAAGACCACGTGAGTCATGCTCAGTTTGAGAAACAAAAGGCAGTAAAGAACTGGCGATCACATCGCAAAAGGTGCGTCCATGGGAAGTGGAGTGGGGCTTGCATGTGGTTAGTGGACCAAAAAGGAAACATAGGATTATTATTGGTTAGTAGCCTAGGGAGATTAAGATTAGGACCTAATTCAGGATAGAGGCCTGAGTGGTGACAAATCCCAACGGGAGAGGGACGAGATAATGAATGTACCGATGCCCATCTATCGTCTGGTCTTTGGAACAGAAGAGAGGAGGGGGAGCATGGATACTTCCACCCATAAAAAAGGCTAGGGGCTTACACCAAGATGGATTCCCTTCCCCAAAGATAGATTCCACTCCAATAAAGAGGATCTCATTCCATGTGAGGAAGATCTCACTACTGTGGAGATGAGAGAGCGTAGAGAATGTCTGAGATAGGGCACCCCGAGTATGGTGCATGGGGTGGGGTTTCTGTTTAACTTCATGTGTTGAGGATGATGGTGCTTTGTAGTTTAACGTCCTATAGCTCAGATGAGGTGGGTTCACTCATCACCCCTAAGACTTACATAACCGACATGCTTTAGCCCTTGGTGAATGGAATAAACCGACAATGCCATAACGAGGGGGTGTCATTGAGTGATCCATTGAGGGGCCCACTCTAGCGTGGCTATGAGAAGAAGTAATAGCTGTTAGTGTGCCTATGAGAAGAAGCATAAGACGAAGCAACGTAATGGGAAATGCCACCCATGGGAGCTTGAAATCACTTCGTACAAGCTTGGAGGGTCATACGAGAGAAGGGTTTGTGGAGTAAAGGGGTTCATAGGAAGAGGCCTTGTGAAGATCTGGTGGTCCATGTAGTGGAGAGGATTAATGAAGGGGTATGATTCGTGAAGTGAGGTGGCCTAGCCTAGTCATAGGGCATATGTGCATATGGAAGGTGCTTCGTGTAGAGGAAATGATCTCGCGGAGCAGCACTTCATGAAGCAAGGGTGCCTTGCGAAGCACATCACTATGAAGCAATGTACTTCGTGAAGCACCGTGACCCTACCTTATCATGTGGGTTACATATGCATGGAGGATAATTTGCGAAGCATAAGTGCTCCGAAAATACCAGAGTCCCCTTGGGGTTCCCCTTCCATCACGATGTCCCATGGGATCCATGAAGGGAAACCCTATTTGAAGAGGGGATGTGTTTAAGACAATGGAAAGGTCCTTCTCAGTTCTCAAGTACCTTGAAGAGCTCATGTTTCACAAAGCAGAAATTGCTTCGTGATTTTAGAGCTATGAAGGAGAAAGGTCGAAGGATCCATCCTTTGGGCTCGAGGGGAGTCCGGTATTTATAGGCATGAGGCGCCATGATGCAAGGATCGCTCGGCACTAAACTACATAGTAATTTATCATAACCATAGACCCTCTCACCTCCTTGCTTCGCGACGGCTTTGCAAACGTCAGTCGGATTGCAGAGCCTCCAAACTCCTTGCTTCATGGCAGCTTCGTAAACATCAGTCGAATTGCAGATCCTCTCACCTCCTTACTTCACAACGGATTCACAAATGTCAGTCAGATCTTGGAGCCTCCTACCTCTCGGATTTGCGATGGCTTCAAAAATGTTAGTCAGATTGCGGATCCTCCTTATTCTTCACTTCTTGTTGGGTGTGCAAAGGAGGCAGCTTTGTGTGGGCTGTGGTGCTATGGGGCTTCGTGAACAAGCTCCACGAGGTAGCCCCAAATGATTTGTATTTGCTCTTCCTATTCCCAATTTTTGGCACCAATAGCTACACATTTTTTTAGTGTAATCTAAACCCTAATGATTAAACTTTGTGAAAGGGAATTATACATCGTGTAATTTACCACTACTATACATTTTAAAAGATTTTCAATTGCCGAGGTTTCTCAAACCCTATAGCTGCTCTTATCTTCCAGCATTGGGAAACCCTCTCCTTTATTGTTTTGGATTTACTTCGAAGGGAATTGAACATCAGTCTTCCATCTTCTGTGGTGATATGTGGTGATCCATGGTGTGTTTTTTCTTTCATTTTCCAGTGTTTTCTCCAATTTTGATCACTTTTTCATCCTATTTTATTTACATGAGATGGTGGATTATCTCTCCTGTTTCTAATGGGGTTTTTGGGTTTTTGTTAGTGCACATGTTCTGCATCATCCTTAGGTAGATTCAGTTCTTATAGGAGGGGTGATCAGAGATCCATTTCACAGTACAATCTTATGGAAATAATGTTGGAAACTGTTTGTGATAGGGAATTCAATGCTTCTCTATATATTTATGTGAAATCATAGATCTTGCATGATTTATCCCCTTGCATCATAATCAATTTAACCTAAAAATTACTTGAACTAGATTAAATAATTTGTATTGATCACATGGAGATGTTGTTTCTTATATCGAGATAATGTTTTGCGTCTTTATTTTCTATATAGTGCGATATCTATGACCTTATTGGTTTAAAATGTTTTTCATGAGGGAAATTGGTAAATAACATAAAGCAAAAATTAATTTATAATTAATTGTATAATGGTTTATAGAGTCATGTTTAATGAATCTAGTTGTAGTTTTAATTTGATGGTAATCAAATTAATGCAAGGATGAATGTTTAATTAAATTGTTTAATGAACCAAAAGTAAGTTTATGCTTGTTGATAAAATAATTAAAGGCATGTTATATTAATGTTTTATTAATTTTTTATAGTTATCATAGCTTCTTGCTTATATTTCCCATAGTTGTAACCTGTGAATAATGAATCAGTTAAATCAATATGGAATAATAACTAGTTGTGTGATAAAAGATAATGTCTTTGTAGGTACTAAGTTTATTTATTTCTTATAAGGGCCAAGTTCCTTGTGCTTTGGAGCTATGAGTGATCATTGTGTGTGATGTATGAATGCTATGATTTAGGGATAAGATCTTGGTTGCTATGTTTGTTTCCTAATAATTATGATATGAGCTTGGGATAGCTGAGCCTGGAGGGATGTTATGGTATATGAGGAGGGAGTACCAATTTTTGTGGAAGTAGTTGATGCATGTGATGGCAGGATGCATCAGGGTATGCATGTGGCATCAAGGAGGACATTTTAAATGATATAATGGGTTGAAGTTGGGCTTACCCATTGATATGAAGTTGGATGCCTGTTTGAATATGTTGTTTGACTGGAATCCATGTTTTTGTTTATCTGATTTCAATTTCCCATTATTTGGGGTAGATGCTTTTGCTTACTCTCTTTTCAAGAGAGGCAAAGACGCGTGAGGTATGCCATGTTCTCTCTATGTTTAGCTTATCATGGTTGGATGATTCTATACTCCTACTAAAGGTGGTGAAGACTCGATGAGTTGTTTATCTACTCACTATGTTGATCCCCTTGTGTTTGGTAGCTTATAATGTTTTCCTAGAATACCTGGAAATATGGAATGTGATAATGTTGTTAATAAATGAACAAATTTCTAACGCATGGGGCTGGATCATACTGGGATAAAATAATGAGGTTATAATTCTAAGAAGCCATAGACTCAGTTTGGTTATGCTTGAAGGGCATGAAAATTTTTTGTGATGATAATGTAATGAAATATAGAAAATGATAATGGTTAATTAATGGTTAATAATTAATTAATGTAAAGATAAATTGATGAAATGAAATAAAGTTACATAATATAGCTCTTTAAATGGTTGTGTGCTTGTAGGATATCTGGTCTTAGCAGTGGAAACCTGGAGTCTGATAGACATTAGTTACTATTGTTTCTGAGACTTTGTTATTCGCATAGTGCGGTTGTGAGATATATTATATCATGTACATTTTTTTCCATATGCTACTCCACCCTGTCGGTTTGGGAAACTAGAAACCTGGGTATTCTGAGCCCTGGGGTGGTGTGCATTCCCCAACATCCTGGTGGGAGGATGGATGAATGACTACACCCTTTGGCCCCAATATAATCTATTGGTATTTATTTGTGTTGGTAAGCATATTGATTAGTTTTCCCCATATATGTGTGTAGAGGGATTTAATGACATATGGTTATTTCACACACATATATTATGGGTATAGTTTCCTTCAAAATACTATAGGTACAATGTGTATAGGTAGTGATGGATTGAGGATCCTTAATTGGTGTATGGGATGTGATAACTTGAGGTATAATACTTAATGTGTGATACATGTTATTCAGGTTTTTGTGGCTCCTAGAAACTACCCAGTTTTTTTGGTTATATGGATGTGGTGGTGTGATTCAAAAGGATCATATTGTGGTGCTTCATCTTGGTGTCTTCGTGCTATCCTTTTGAGAGAGAGAGATGCTCAAAATGTACTATGATGGGGGAAAATCAACAAACCAGTTGGGAAGTGGTAGTGGGGCACCCTTGATATTCTTTATTATATTATATGATCTTGTATGTGATACTTGGTGAGAGTATCCATTTTGAGGTTAGGTACTTAGTATACATATTTATGCGATGATTTAGTTTCACTTTTTGTTCACAATGCTTTAGCATACTTTATTTACATTTGCATGAGAGGCTCCAACGAGGATCCGAATGAGTATATTTTTAGAATCTCTCTATGTTTATATAAAATTTTTTTAGGTTAGTTAGATCTTGTTGGAGATCAGGATAGCTACTACCAGTTTAGGGTTTTGAGAAGATTTTTGTGATTTGTAGTTATTGTCATCTTTACTGTTCTTTCGGTACTTCCAGTTTACCTTTCAGTTCTATTAGTTCATTCATGACATTACATATATGTACTTGGGTTTTATTTTATATTGTAGACTGAGAAGGATTTGGTTTGTTTCTGTCTTATCTCTCTCCTTCACATGTGTTCTCTTAGAGGGTAATGCCTCCTATTTGTGCGTTTACTATACCCTTGGAGATAGTTTCAATCCCAAGGCCTACTGAAGATGGGAATTGGGTGTCACTATCTATCTTCCCCCATTTATTGTCCTGGAAGGGTACACTTTGAGGGGAGTAGGTTAGGATAGAGTGTCAGAGCTATGTTAGAGGAATAAGATGGAGTTTCGAGTTAAGCACAAGTGAGGTTTCATCGGTTGGTAGGGAAATGATGCCATCTACATTTATAAAGCACTATAAATATGGGATATCAGTTGATACATTAGTATTTTGGCCCCCCAATGATCTTATTCTTAGTTATTTAAGCTTATAATGGATACTAAATGAGGTGATACTGGTTGTGGGGTAGATAACTAGAAAAATATCATGAATCGTTCTTCTTTATTCCTGTGATTGAATGAGTATACATTGGGATATGTTAATGTAAAATGAATAAAACAAAACAATTAATTAATGTTAAAGTCTTCCATATTATAGTTTTAGGACCTCTAACTATTTGTTCTTTTTTAGGCATGGACCCAAGTCGACGTCCTCATCAGGTATGCTCAGAAGATACTAAGAAGGTTGTGTGAGTAGATCACAACAGAGTAGAGGATGATGGAGATGGCACTTCTAGGAGAAAAATACAAGCGTTTTAGCACCACAGTCTGTAGAAGTAAAAGGGATACATTTTAGATACATTCATGTATGATTTTTTTAGATGAGGATCATATAGACTTTAGTTAGATCTGTTCTTAGAGGGAGCACTGGGTATCATTTTTTGTGATGATGTTATGTGGGGCAGTGAGGTAGTGGTGGTTCTGGTTCCCCAGGGATCATGAGGAGTTGCTAATCTTGTGGGAGAATTTCCAAGACCAATTCAGAGCCAAGTTTATTTCTTTGATCGTGAAGGAGGCCAATCTCTAAGAGATGATTACCCTTCGACAGGGAAGTTCTAGTGTACAAGATTTTAGGATCCGTTTTAGGATCCTTCTTCAATATAATTCAGACCTATTTCTAGATTAGGAGGCATGGGAAGGGAATTTTGAGGAGGATTTGTGTTTAAAGATCCAACTCCATGTCACTCTATTTATGTTGAAGATGTACCTCGAGGTGATAGAGAGAGAAAAGGTCATCTAGATGACCTTATCCAAAATTGGATCATCATGAGAGGGTAGTCATTAGGATTTGTCATGAAGTAGAGCCATAGTCTGGGTTTCCCAGTTGATAGGGAAGAAGAGATTCCAATCAACCAGGGGTAGGTCCCAGCCCTGAATATCCCGTTTCTCCAGGGTGATGGCTCTCAGTCATATGCCAAGGGATTAGACACATGTTTTTTCTTGTTGAGGACATGTCTATTAGTGGAGAGAGTTCCTAACCTTTTTGAGCAGTCAACATGTGACAGTTTTTTCACTTCAGGTTCCTCTGTTGCAAAAGTTCCAGCCGAGGTAGTAATAATATGTTTCCCTAGTTCTGGATCAATAGAGAGTAGATGGGGAAGGCAGAGGATAGCCCTGATATTCTCCCCTTCTATAGAGAGTATAGGTTGTCCATAGAGGTGGTTTCTAGTAGCATCAAAGATGTCGTGGATCTGGTCGTGGTCTACTTCATGATTTAGTGTTACCAATACCAGGAGAGCCAAACATCATTTGAGGTAACCTTTTCTTGTTTTCTACTTCATTTCATGCCTTGTCTAATCAAAGAGTGATGCACTCCATTATATAACCTTACCTTGTCCATACATTGGGAATTGAGGTAGAGAAGCTTCAAGTGCCGTTGGGGTTGACTACAATAGTTGGAGGTTGACTAGATTTGTTGGAATTAAGAAGAGACTATGAGCTAGTGCTCAAGAAATACCGCTCTTGGTGATATTTCTATGATACATATACACCAATTTTAAATCATCATCGACATCGATTGGTTGTATTCGGTGCATGTTATCATGGATTAATTCAGGAGGCAATTTGTGTTCTTCGATGCTGACAGGGATCCTATAGTGTTTATTGGTAAGAAGACCCTAGGATGGGTTGGTGGCATGTTCGGCCCTTATCATCCTTGATGGATGAGTTGATGCTGAGTTCATCAGAGGTTTAGTAGTCAGGATTTCCTAGGATTGTAGAAGATTACCCTAATGTCTTTCTAGTGGAGGTTGTAGCATTACCCTCTTGATCAGAAATCAAGTTTGGGGTCAAGCTATAACTAGGTGTGTCTCCCATATCAATGTCTCTATATTGGAAGACTAATTATGAGTTGTGAGAGTCGCATATATAGCTATATGGTTTTTTTAGTTCTTTTTTGTTTAGCCTAGTGTGTCACCATGGGGTGCACTAGTTTTTTTCTAAAAGAAGACTGATGTCACTTTGTGGTTGTGTATCGATTATCGTCACTTGAACCAAGTGACTATGAATAAACTCTATCCTCTTTCAGGGATTTATAATTTATTCTATCAAATGAATGGTGAAATTTAGTTCTCAAAGATTGATATTCAATTAGGACATCATCATATGCGTGTGAAGGATGAGGATATCATGAATATTGCTTTATGTTTTTGTCATGGGAATTAAGAGTTGGTTGTGATGTCGTCTAGTGTGATGAATGCTATAGCTATGTTCACAGGGTTATTAAACATTGTGTTCCATGTGTTTCTAGATATTTTCATGTTGGTTTTCATCTAATTCATCCTTGTGTACTCTGTTTTTAAGGAGAATCATGTAGAACATCTACATGCTATTTTGGGATTTATTTTTCCTAGGAAGCTATTTGGTAAGTTGTTGAAGTGTAGGTTTTGGCCTTGATAAGTCCTTTTCTTGGTGAATTTTGTATCCTAACATGGAGTAGTAATGGATCCATCGTAGGTAGAAGTAGTTTTTTCTTGGGTAGCCTCCAAGAAAATGGCATAGGTGTGATGTTTCCTTGGTATTAGAGGCTATTTTAAAAGGTTCATAGATAATTTATATTAGGTTGAGACTCCTATGAAAACATTTAACATGAAGGATCAAGAGTTATTTTTTATTTATTAGTGTCAAACATATTTTGAGTATCTAAAGAAGAAATTGGTCAGTGATCCAGTTCTTTGTCTTCCAACAGAAGGAGTTTAGTTTGAGATTTTTTGTGATGCTTTACATAATGGGTTGAGTTGTGTTCTGATATAGTATATATAAATTTTTTCTTATGGGTCTTTCTAGTCTTACCCCATGAGAATAACTATTCAACCCATTATCTCACATTGGAGGAAGTGGTATTTTCCCTAACATTGTAGAGACATTAACTCATCAACGAGCATTTTTTGGTCTTCAACGATCACAAAATCCTAAGGTATCTTTTCTAAAAATGTGACTTGAACTTGAGACCACATTTTTTGATGGATTTATTACCATATTACAACTTCAAACATTCATATAAACCTAGAATAAGGAATGTTTTAGCTGATGTGTTGAGCAAGAAGTTTCACAGTGATGCAGTGCATGAATCAGGTGATTCTTAGAGAGTGATAGAAGAAATTTAATCATTGAATTTATATATGGGAGAAGTTGGGAGAAGAGGTTGTTTTTTTTCAAATGATAGTGAAATCATCTCTGGTGAAATAGGTGGAAGAGTCCCAGTAGGGGGATCTTGAGGTGGAGGCCTGGAGAGACTATGTTTCTTATAACAAGTCCCCTAATGGTTGTTATAAGGTTGAACAACACTGAGTGTTGTTTCAGGGAAGAATTTTAATTCATTTGGAAATGAGTGATATGGTTCTCAAAGAGTTCCATAGTTCACCTTTAGCGGTACATCCTAGAATGAAAAATATGAAACAAGATTTGAGAGTTCAGTTTTTTTGGTATGGGTTGAATCATGAAGTTGTAGAGTCTGTGTCTTGATGTTTATTATTCCAGAAGGTCAAGGATGAGCATGGTATTCCCATTGGGTTGTTCTAGACATTAGATGTTTCTCAATGAAGTGTGAGGACATATTGATGGACTTTGTAACCATTTTTCCTCGATCTTAGAGAGGATATGACACTATATGGGTGGTATCAGATCATTTGACAAAATCATACCACTTTATGGAAATCAAGGAGTCAATATCAGTAGAAGTTTTATCAAGGATGTATCTGGACTAGGTAGTGAGACTCCAGAGAGTCTTGAGGATGATCATATCTGATTGAGATCCTCATTTTACCTCCAGGGTGTGGATAGGTCTCTAGAATGATTTTGGTTCTTAACTATGCATTAAAAATTCATTTCAACCACAAATAAATGACTACATAGAGTAGCCCATCTAGACTCTTGAATACATGTTATGATCTTATGTAATAGATTTTTTAGGTTCATGGATGAGGATCTTTACCTTGGTAGAGTTTTCTTATAATGATAATTTCAATCCAACATGGATATGGTTCCTTTTTAAGCCTTTTATGGCTGACCTTACAATTCTAAATTTTGCTGGAATGGGGTCAGAGAGTTAGCAATTCTTGGGCTATAACTAGTATAGAATACAATAGATATGGTTCAAGTGATTCACAAGGGGATAAAAGCAGTGCATGATCATTATAAATCCTATGTCAATCCTAGGAGGAGACCTCTGGTGTTCGACATTGGAGATCATGCATTCCTGAAGGTGACTCCCCATCGAGGATAGAAAAGGTTTGATCCTGGGAGTAATCGTTATCTCCAATTTATTAGGACTTTAAAAGTGTTGGATCATGTTGGATCCATGTCATATCGAGTAGAACTTCCCCCATAGATGAGCTGGATACATGATGTTTTTCACATGTCGCAACTCTGTAGTTATATTCATGATAACTCTCACATCATCGATTGGGGCGAGGTCGATGTTGATGATGATGATAGCTTTTAGGAGTGGCCTATAGAGATCTAGTAAAACTATGAGAATGTGTTGTGTGGGAATTATATACCATTATCTTGTGTCTTGTGGTGGAACAGTGGCGTGGAAAAGAGTACCTAGGAATGTGATGGGAAGATACATGCTCAGTACCCAGATTTGTTTCATGTTCAGCTCCTCTCTTGTAATTTTGTTTGTTTGGTGGTTGTAGACCTTTTCTGTCCATGAGATTTATTTTCCTTGTTTCTTATTGCGCCTTGCTCTATTTTGAGATGTATCTTCCCTAGGAGAGTGTTTTCGATCAAATTATGGTTTTTTCATGGTTTATAGATATTCCTTTGATGAATCAGTTGAGCTCCTATGGTAAAGAGAGCCTTGAGAAGTACCTCACAAGGTTGATATTCAGAATACCCCCTTTCCGAGTTAGTTTTGAATTCTCAAGGAAGAGAATATTTTAAGAGGTATCTAATTTAAGGGCCCGAATCCATGTGGATTGACCCTTTACATGTTTTCAAAGACCAAGGTTCTTGGAGGAGGATCGGAGGAAGTCCAAAGTAGATAGGTTGATAAAAGACATAAGCATGCGGATTTCAAACTATGAAAAGAGATTAAATAACATAAATCTGAGTTTCCAAACATGTAATATATCAGTGTTTGAAAAATAAAATAAAATGAAGAGGTGACTAGTTTTTAGTGGAAACAGAACCTTGAGGATTACATGACGTGAAAGGGAATTACATGTCATGCAATCCCCCACTACTATACATTTTAAAACATTTTGAGATGCTCAGGTTTCTCAAAACCTATGTATACTCTATCATTAAGAATACAGCTACCCTATCCTTCATCATTTTGGATTTCCTTTGAAGGGAATCGATCATCGAGATTCTATCTTTGATCTCTGGTGATCCAATTTGTGTTTTTCCCTTCATTTTCTAATGGTTTCTCCCAGTTTTTTTTCATTTTCCTCCTGTTATTATTTCAATGAAAATTTTGATGATCTCCCATTATTCTAATAGGGTTTCTCTTGGATGTTGTTGGTGCAGTTGTGCTGAGGCATCCTTGGATGGGTACAGTTCTTGAGAAATAGGTGATCGAAAATCCATTGCGTTTTACAATCTAGTGTTAATAATGTTAAAAACTTTCTGAGGTATGGGATTCCTTAATTTTATATCTATTTATGTGAAATCATAGAGCAAGAATGGTTTATACTCTTGGATCAATATTAATTTAACATGATAATTACTTGAACCAGATTAAAGAATTGGTACTGATTTCATGTCGATGTTGTTTCTTATACCATGATAATGGTTTTATTTTTGATTTTCTAGATAGCATGATGTCTATGAATTTCTTGGTTTAGCATATTTTTCTTTATATAAATTTGCAATGAACATAAAGTTATAATTAATTGAAAATTAATTGGCTAAAAGTTTAAACAGTCACGCCTAATGAATTCAATTGTAGTTGTAATTTGGTGGTAATAAAATTGGTGAAAGTATTCATGTTTAATTAAAATGGATAATGAACTAAAAGCATGTTGATGCTTATTTATAAAATAATTAATGTCATATTAAATTATTATTTTAATTAATTTGTGACAGCTGTGATAACTTGTATATTAGGTTGATTGTAGTTGGAACATATAAATAATGCATTGGTTAATTCATTATGGAATAATAATTGGTTGTGTGATAAAAGATAATGCATTTTTAGGTCATCATTTTCCCAATTTCACATAAGGTCCACGTGTCTTATGTTTTGGAGATGTGAGAACTCATTGTGTGTGAAGGATGAATGCCTTACTTTATGGAAAATAGCCCGATTTCTATCTTTGTTTCCTACCATTTGTGATGTGAGCCTAGGATGTATGATCTTGGAGATTTTTTGTTGTATATGGGATGGGGTGTCCAAGATGTGATATGAGATTGGGATTGCTAAGCTTGGGGGGTTGTTGTGGTATATGGGGCAGGGATCCCTAGTTGTTCTAGAAGAAGATGACACCTATGATTTTGGGATGTATCGAGGTATGCATGTGGTGTTGGGGAGAACCCTAGATAAAATGGAACATGTTAAAGCTGAGATTACATGTTGATAAGAAGTTGGATAATTGTTTGAATAAATTTTTTGGTCGGTGACCAAGTTTTTTTATCTTTTTTCATTTCCCCACTAGTTGAGGTAGTTGGTTTTGGTTACTCTCCTTCCAATAGAGGTGAAGACATATGGGATATGCTATATTATTTACATGTTTAGATTCTCATGATTAGATGAGTCTATTATCATGCTATACGTGGTGAAGACTTGACAGATAGTTTATCTACTCACCATGTCAAAACCCTTGTGTTTGGTATCATAGAATGTTTTCCTAGAATACCTAGAAATATAAAAAGTGATAATGTTGTTAATAATTGAATAAATTTTTCACCCATGGGTTTGGATATTGCTGGGATGTAATGATGGGGTTATAATTCTAAGAAGCCATGGAATCGGTTTGGTTACTCCTGGAGGGAATGGAAATTTTTTGTGATAATAATGTAATGAAATGTTGAAAATGATAATGGTTAATTAATGGTTAAGAATTAATTAATTTAAAGTGAAATTGATGAAAAGAAATAAAGCAACTTTATGTAGCTCTTTAAATGTTTGTGTTTTTATTAGATATCTAGTCTTAGTAATATAAGTTGGGAGTCTCAGAGACGTTAGCTGCAATTGTCCCTGAGACTAGGTTATTCCCATAGTGTGGTTGCGAAAAATATTATATTAGGTAAATTTTGTGTTTTTATATGATACTACACCATATCAGTTAGGGAAATGGAAACCCTGAGGATTCTGAGCCCTGGGGGGGGGGTGTTTTCCCCAACATCCAATTGGGAGAAAGGATGACCGACTACCCCCTTTGGCCATTCTCTCTTCTCATGGTAGTTACATGTGATGGTATGCATGATGGTTAGTTTTCCCCATATATATGTGTAGAGGAATGTAATGGATTGTGGTTATTTCACACACATGTTTTCTAGATATTGTTTCCTACATATTACTATAGGTATAATGTGTATAGGAGATGATGGATTGAGGATCCTTACTCGGTGTATGGGTTGTAATGGATTGAGGTATAATAACCATTGTATGATACATGTTATTAGGGTTGTGCTGGGTCCTAAAAACTACCTGGTTACTTTTGGTTGTGTGGATGTGGTGGTGTGTTACATGAGGTGTCTATTGTGGTACTTATTCTAGGAATTTGTGTGCTAGCCTTTTTAGAGAGAGATGCTCAGGACATGTGATGTTGGGGAAAAGAAGAAAACTAGTAGGGAAGTGCTAGTGGGGTACCCTTGATATTATTTATTATTTTATATTCTCATGTATTTGATACTTGGTGAGAGTAGTTATTGTGAGGGTGGGAACATAGTATACCTATTTAGGTGATGGGTTAGTTTCACTAGTTCCTCATTATGCTTTAGAATGCTTTATTTACTTTTTCACGAGAGGCTCTAGGGAGGATCCTACTAAGTAACCTGTTATACTCACCCAACATTTATATAAATAGTTTTTCAGGTCTGTTGGAGAAGTTTGAAGATCAGGCTATTTACTACTAGTTTTTGGTTTTCAGGATCTATTTTGGATTCATGGTCGCTGTTGTATTTACTGTTCTTTTGGTACTTTCCGTTTCCATTTCAGTTGTAGTAGTTATTACATGAAATTACAAATGTGTACATGCATTTCCTATTATATTGTTGTCTGAGAAGGATTTGGATGGTGTCTTCCTTATCTCTCTCTTTTGAACGTGTTCTCTTAGAGGGTAATGCCTCCCATTTATGTGTTTATTATACCCTCAGTGATAGTTTTTAAAATGTGACCTACTAAAGGTGGGACTTGAGTGGAAATATCTCTCTTCCCCCATTGATGTCCCATGAGGGGTACACTTCGATGGGATGGGGTCATCACACACACACACACACACATGTATGTATATATATAATTGGATGAATCATTATCTATAGAACAAAAGATATTTTCATAGGCCTCAAAAGAAATTTAAATATAAAGCCATTCAACATTTTCATGTCAGATGATCTAATATTCTAGTACTAATACCGAAATATAATATTTATATACATGTTTCTTCAAATAAGCTCACTGAAATGAGGAGAAAAATTGATGAAACAATGAATAAGAATTTAATAAAAAAATTATATAAATTTAAATAAAAAATGATGAATGGGGGACAATGATTGGTGATCGAGGTAGAAAAATTGAAGAAATAGATAAAAATATAATTGTTTAAACAAAAAAATCCAAAAAATAATATTTCAACAAAATTAGAACACCTAAAATAAATTAAAAAAACACCTAACCCACTTCATCAAAAGTTGAAGATGATATATGATTGAAACCCCCATCTATGCTCAGATCTGGTCTTCAATGCCTACTGATGTTTCATAATCTTTGGATTCGACCCACCAGACTCGGCCTCCCCAAAAATGAATGCCTCATCCGCATTCAATATTTGATCCCAACTCAATCTACACTCAACCTCTATAACACGCATCCCTCTTTCGGCAGTCGATCCCCTTTATCTCGAGCCCTCATCCGAAACTGATCCCTATTTCAATGCTCTACTACTCCTGAAGCTTCACCGTTTGGGTTCCTTCTTAAATGAAACCTCGTTCAGTGTTCTACCTAATTATACATAGCCTCCTCAAATCAAAATCCCTAACTTCCCCAAAACATATTCCCACAGTTTTATTATGATTATTTCATTTTTTATCTTGTTTTTAAATGATTTTAAAATTTTTTAATTTTAATTTTAATAAAACATATATTATCATAAGTTTTTATATATATTAATAAAAATTTACAATATTAAAAATTCATTAACATTATAATTTTATTATTTTTAAATTATATTACCATTTTATTTATGTTAAATACAATATATTAAATTTAAAATAATATGAATTTTAATATATATATATATATTTGAAATTATTGGTTAAAACATATTTATATGAATTTAATTATCTATAATTATATATCATTTTTTATATTTAAATCAAATTATTATTTCATGATTCAATAACAAAATAATTTTTTTTATAAAATTAAATTTTGACCAACACTTATCATTGAATAATGATAATCATTTTCAACAAAATATATTTCTACTTATTTAAATATAACATGAAATATGATATCATTATTTTTAAATAATTTAATAAATATTTTTTTCCTTTCATTTTATTTTTTATAGAAAACCTAATAAATTAAATATATTTATATTAAAATACTATTTTAAAGAAAATAAAACCCCATTTATAATGTATTTGTTTCTTTTTTTTAATATTAATTTAATTTCAAAACTTATTCATTGAAAATAATAATTGAAAAATTTATATATTATTTCATAAGATTGAAAAATAATTTTTTTTCATTTGTTTACTTTCTAAATCGATAATTTAATATTCATTACATTTTTTATTTATTAATATTATTATTACTAATATTGTATTAATTTTTATATCAAGATACTAATAATAAAATAAATATTTTGTTAAAACTCATGATGTTACACATTTTCCCCCATTTAAATGATTTGCGCCCTCACAAATCGTTCATTGCACTTAAAGTAAAGAATTACCATCATCAAAATTAGGAAAAACAAGAATTACTATAATTCTATATTATTAAATAAACATAATTACCTAGTTTCTCTAAAGAATCTTATATCGTATAGATTTTATTTTCATCAAATGAGAACGAATAATCTCCAATGTTTTCTCGACCATTGCTCTGATAAAAACAGTAAATTTGTGAACCCATAATTTTGGATTCAATACAAAAAAATCTATGTTCTTTTTATAAAAAATGAAAAATACATATTATTTTATAAATTATATTACCTTTTATAATCTAGGTTTTGGAGAATTAGATAAAACCATACATCTTAATTAGAGTTGTACAAAAATGATAAAGTTAGCATATTTCCTTCATGTGTGATTACTTCTATTATAAAATAAAAACCATTTGACTTTATACATAAGCTAGGAAACATAATTTAATACATAGTGTGAGCAATAAATTTCCTAGTAATATATTTTAAAATAGGTGAAAATACTTTTTTAAGATACTATAAATTTCATTGAAAATATATTTATTTGAACTGAACACTTGATAAAATAAATAATTTTCCAAAAATATTCTCAATACATTTCTATCATTATTTTAAAAATCTATTAAAATTAATAATGATTTTAGGATTCATTTAGTTTTTATAAAAAATAGATTTTTGAAATAAACCTTGGATTTTACCTTTAAAATATTATGAAAGTAATAAAATTTTATGGATTACTTATGGTACTTGGTAGTCCTTAAGAGAAATATGTGGAAACTTAGAAGTATCACTTGTAGGATAGTGTACCCTTAAGGTCATGGGTTTACTCCCCATACCATATCATTTCATTCGATACTCACGTTCCAAATTTAAGAAAATATTTTAATGGTTCCACATTTCCCATTCATAACCTAGAAACCTTTCAAAATCATAAATAAATAATTTTCACAAAGGAAAATAATTTTAGAACTTATTTTCAAGAAAATACAGAATAACTTTGAGAAATCCATTCTTCTATAGTGATGCATTTTTTTAATAACACAGACACAATCAATTATATATTAAAACAAATTATTGTTTTAAAATGCATGAAATGTAAACAATTGCTATAGTTTATGCCAATATCTTATATTATAAATTAAATTAATATATGTACAAGAAAATTTTTATATAAAATGATAACTGTTATTTATTGTGAATATAATCCTCATATAAAATGGTAACATCTATTTACATAAAATTATAACTATTCACATTGAAAAAATTATCATATAAATTTTAATAAAACGAAATTTTCTTTAAATTTTATATTAAACATTAATAAAAAATGGTTTTTATTGTTTTACATCATAGATCAAATTTGAAATTTTTGTATTAAACATGGAAAATTTTCTATAATCATAAGGTGACATAATTTAATTACATACATAATATAAATATATATACATACATATATATATATTAGTGTTTTTGGTAAAGTAAGTAGATGTTTACAATTTTAGAACATCTCCAATGTCAAAGAATTAATATAAATTCATATTAAAACATAATTTTGATTGATTTAAAAATAAAAATTTAAATAACTTAAACTGTAAAATGGATGAACCCAACATTGATTTTTTCCATAAATAGAGAAAATGAAAGAGAAGGAGTTTGTGGAAGGGGTGATTAGAATCCTTATAGGGGGAGTAAGATAAGGATTTATATTTAGTAGTGTGTATATATTATTTACATAGGTTGTTTAACCTTTCTTTGGACAAAAAGGTAGTTGGGGTGAATAGTTATTGAATCTGTAACGTCTTAGTTCGACTGACCACTAAACCGGTAGCTGGACCGGTTGCTACTTGACCTCAAGCACGTATCCCCACATTTCAGAGGCTACCGACTAGCAGAGGTAGTGTAAGGATAGTTAGTGGGGAGACTATACCCTCATATTCAAAGTGCATAATGGTAAATAGATAGTAATAACATGAAATAGATATCAGTGGAAGTAGTATAAATCAATCACTAAATAGCGGGAGACAATTGAAATATCAACTGAATATAGAAAATGGATAATGTCAGTTTATACAATGCATGAATTTCAATGATGATACATAATTCAAAAGCAGTAATCAATTTAGTATACTTTACATCTCAGAACAAGAATGAATAACTACAGAAAAACCCAAAGGCAATCACCACGAGCATCATGAGCTCCACCTCAATCGTTTTCTCATAACTAATACATACAAGTGAAAATAGCACAATAATAGATCCATATAATTGTAAACAAGGAGAGTTTACTTAGGCACCAATGGTACCTTAGTAGGGTTTGAGATAACATCTCAATAGGGCGGCACCCAAGGCATCACACCAACCAATATGTGCAATATGTAAATAGGGAATGTGTAGGTAAACAATAAAGCAATAAATATGAATAAAAAATTCCCATGGAAAGTAAACTACTAACAGTAGTACCAAAATATCCCCTCAAGGCTCCCTGAACAAGATAATCAGGCTCCTTTAAGAAGGTAGCTATAAGAAATACACAAAATAATAAAATAAATAACACAACCTCTCTGTACATCAAAAAATGTACCAATTTATGATTGCCAAGCTGTATATTCATGATTATCACATACTTCACGATCATGACGTAAAAAGAAATGTAGACCATGAAGGTTCAGATCCAAGGAACTTGTCCAAGGCATCCACATCGATTCTTATAGGCATCCCAATGGAAACTCAATCTAGGAACTAGTTGTTGTCCTAAGAGCATGTGTACCGACATGTCCTATGCGAGTCCAAGAAAGTTGGATCCATGAGGTAGCAAGGCCCAAGGCATCCCATAGAATCAAGACCTAAGGGTCATAATCAATCCAAGGAATCCACTAGCGTGTTCCAAATCCATGGAGAGTAGTCCATGGAATCTATCAGTCCATTCATTCATTTCAAACCATCTATCAAAACAAAAAATACGAGTAAACCCACTCATGTATACCATTCATCATTTTCCATATGAGTATACCAAATCATATAAATCATTTACCAATTCCAATCCATACGAGTATACCCACACATATCATCAGTTAACCATTTACCAGGGGTTTACCAACCCATTCATCATAATTGAATATGAGGATTTAAACATTAGAGTAAGGGTATACCCACCCTAAAAACCATAACAATTCACTTAGTGAGTATACCCACTCACATATGTCACACCCAACATGAGTATACCACTCATGTGTTCTATTTCCTTTTAAACAATCCATGAGGGTATACCCACCCATATGACCATTTACCATTAGATACATCACAAGTCAACCAACGAGCATACCCTCTCACATTGACAATTCATTAAAAAAATCATATGAGTTTACCCACTCTTTTATCGATTTTTTATTATTGTTTATTTAACCATTTAAACAACTCAAGCCAACCTATTTAGTATTCCTATTCAATTAACCAATTACCCTCAAGTATACCACATTGGATTTCACACCCCTATTTCCCATTATAGTTCATTCTAACCATTTATACCACGTGTGTCAACATGCAAAGGAGGAAAACAATCTCCTAACTAAGAAAACATGATTCTTTAACTTAAAAAACTTCCTCTAACTATGAAAGCATAGGAAAAAAAAAACATCAAGACAAGAACATAAAAGTCTAGTCACTATGTTTTTAGATTGGAGGTAAAACACCTCTATTGAGGGGTTTTTTTACAAAAACCATGATTTTGTATTCTAACAAATCATTTAACACAAAGGCAGTTCATTAAAAAATTTCAAATTCAACTAATTAATAAGTAATCTATAATAACTAATTCATTCTAAATTTAAAAGAGTAGGGTTAGGAACCCTACCTCAAAAGATGGTCAAACCAAACATTTTAACTCGGGAAGAAACTTTCTCACACTCTCGAACTTCGGCATATATATATATCCTTAAATTTATAAACATGTTCCCTGTTCCATGAGGGAACATGAACACAGATTATATATATATCTATATATATATATATTCACACCTAAGAGGAAAGCATGAACTCACTTGGAAATTGATATCAAAACCCTACAACCAAACCCATAGGCTTCATAAACACAAATAAAACTTAAAAAATTAGTGAGAAACAAAATAAGAGTTTATAAACTTACCCCAAATGAAGCTAGAAAACTAAAATAAACCGAACAACCTTGCCTTCAGTGGAAATTGCTAGAACACAGAGAAATGGGTCCCGATACACCCTTTTCACAACCTAGAATCAAAAGAAAAAATCCAAATCATCCTCAAACCCTAGGTTAAACCACCCCATTCTTGGATACTAGAGAGACTGAAAATATCTAGAAATGAAGAGAGGATAGGGAATACAACTTTCCTTGGGGATTCGAAGGAGAAACTATAAGAGATCTATCCAAAAAATTGAAGAATAGAGGGAGATGGGGAGGGCCATCATGCATCAAAGGGGGAGATCCCCTTAGGCTGGTGTGTCACATATGAGAGGGTAGGATGTGTGAGTTATATTTTAGGTTTTAATTTGTGATTTATTTTAATTTAAAATAAAACATTTTTTAAAATTTTACATCACACACGGTTTAAGATGTACGGTTTGGAAAACCGTGCAATAATCCCCTTTTTAAGAAACTCTTTCCGCACAATTTGTACTGCATGGTTAGAATAACCATGAACAAACTGTGCAAAAGAAACTGTCACCTAGAAATAAGCCACATGATTTCGTGCAGTAGGCTGCATAGTTTGACAGACCGTGTGTAGACCTTGCACCCACTACGGGTCCTTTAGAAACCAGAATATCCCCATTTTGGAACTCCGAATACTCCTCAAGTGTAACACCCTGACCCTAGAATCCTTGAGCTGGTGCATTATTTTAATACATTGTCATGGTCACAAGGAATCAAGTCCTAGAGGACTGATCAGTTTAGTAGTCTTGGAAACAAGATACATACATAAGTTCAACATTACAAATTGAAATGATAAAAAACACTAAATTATTCCATTAGAAACATCCAAGCTTCCAATATTATGCCTGCAAGTCACTCATAACTAACTTCTTCATATCCTGGGAAAATGAAACATAAGAAAGGGGTGAGCTCAAATTCTCAGTAATAGTAATCAATACAATAGAAGATAACATAAACACTAGGCATAATTAATAATTGAAAACACATGCCTTTACAAATAATTAACATGAACACTTTATGGCAGGAATATGAGCTGAGTAAATAATCCCATAATAAAACATAGTAATGTTTATTCTACTAGTTGAATAACCACATGAAATATCAATATACAATCTCATAATGATTGAATGCATAATGTTGGATATCATAACCACATGGTCAAGGCCTCGTGCCAAGACTACAAATAAAATTTTATCAAGGCCTTGTGCCAAGACACTAGTTTGTCTCATGAGACCTACCGATGCATCGAGGAGCTATAAAAATAGCACATCCACAGTAAAACATAACTCATTCAATAAAATATGAAATATTTTATTATAATAGATTAACCTCAATAGATAATAATGAAGGATGTTAACATAGATGAAAAAAATCATAAAAAATATTTGAGAGAAATATCCCCCTTTTTCTTGAAAAGATTTAAAAGTCTCACTATTTATCAAGAAGCCATTTAAAATAAATTTTTAAATCAATGTTCCCATAACAATTTGAATCATTTAAATGGAATTTTAATTTTAAAACATTAATTTACATATAAATAAATCCTTAAAACCATTTTTGAAACATGGACATTAATTAGAAATATTTAGAAGAATAAATCTTTAAAACATTTAAAATGATATTTTAGTTAAAGTTACTAACCAAAAGAGAGACACTTGAATACAAATTATTGAGGTAATAAAAAATTTATAATATCATGAGAATAAATTGATTCATGATATACTATGTCAAAGTACATTATATACACCATATAAAAGTGAATTGGCGTATAACAACAAGGAATTCTCTATAGAATGTATATTGAGATGAAATCCCTTATAAAGACCATATCCATTGGTTAAGAATTAATCAATGAAATAATTATGTGTGAAAAATATAAATACACTCAATATTATTGGATATTCAGTGTAAATCAATCAGAGTACATTCACACATTTTCTGGTAAAAACAACACCAATGACTCGTATGTTCAACTCAATGAATGGAAATTGAGTAAAGATTACACCTATCAAGTTCATATCAATGAATTGAGAAATTATAAATGGAGAGATTATGTGTATAAAAAGTATATCCACAAAAATTCGATTGGAAATTACTACATAAATAATAAATAGTGATTCCATTCATAATCTTGGAGTAAAGTAATCAATGAAATATGCATAATGCCTGAAGAGTGGAAATCAAAATTAGAAATTCCCTTACTAACTTGGTGACTTACGAAACATACACCCCATGAAAGAAATATTACACAATGAATATGTAAATACCCATAAATTAATTTATATTACATAATTAATACAGTAATGGGAAGTACATAAAACACACAAAAGGAAATAGTGTCAATATAACTGGAATTTCACAGAAATAAGAAGTGAGATGAAAACCATGTTGTAATCAATCGAGCCGTATGACCAAAATTTAATAACCACCAAATGAATCATAGAATAAAATGAATATAAAGAGAATCATGGTAATATATATAAAATTTAATTAAATAATACACCACATGCAATAAATAAGTGGAAAACATTGGAAATCTCATGGAATTAAAAGTGAGATCAGAAACCCCTTACCTCAAGTCCGACTTGTCTTGTATGTTACTTGTTCTTCCTAAATAAGAAACTTCAGTTAATTTATACTTGAATAATAGATTTTTTTAAGTTTATTATTCATTTTATATCACTTATTATCTTACTGTAACAATTAGATAATTATTTGAGTTCATATTGGATATTTTATCGATGTTCAGAACTTGAGTAAAAAATAGACTTGTTATAATTACAATTTCTTCATGGGGTCAAAATTCCATTATCTATAGAATTATATAAATGATTTAGATATCATATATATATATATTATATCTAGTATATATATATGTATTTATAACAGTACATAACATTTGGAGATAAAAAATGAAATGTACCGTTCATGGAGACGAGAAGCTGTACGTACGCATGAACGCTACTTTCATTTCTATCTTGTATTTTAATGGAATTAATACATAATGACAAATAGGTATATCATAATTCCAGTATAATATCATATATAATATAATTAACTCTATCCTTTATATGTTCCACATAAGGCATTAATGAGTTATATCACTGTGAGGGGGCGGTCGTCCGCAGTTCCTTAAATGAAATTATCACTTTTACCCATAATGGAAACCATAAAGGTATGATATAAATAAAAAATACAGAAGCATAAATAAAACATAAACATAATATATATCATATATAAATACAGTTCTATCTTAATAGCCACCATGAGAGGCGGTAAGAGATAATTAAACAATCATTGTTTCGTGAGGCGTTAGTTTGCCATCCATAGAAACAGTGTGTTCTTTACCCATTAGATGGAGGTGTGTGTAAGTGTAGTTCGAATACTTCTCATAACAAAATCCGAGTATATTTATGATACTGGGGTACTGTAGAGGGAACTGTGCAGAACTATAGCAGGTACTATAGCGGGACCTGTAGTAGGCACTATTTGGAGCTGTAGCAGCTGGGAATTTTCCCCCGTTTGGGCCTTCAGGCCAATGATTTGGTCCCCAAGTCTTTTAAGGACTTCAATCCACCCAAGCCTTTGGGCCAGTAAGGCCTTTGGGACACCTCAAGGCCTTCATGTCACCTTAAGTGTAGATACAAACCAGAAAACCTACAAGGAACAAACTCTATAGGAGAATGAGGCAAGAGATTTCACCACAACAAAAACTTCACGGATTTCAAGAATGAGAGGGTATGACACCTTCCATCAAGAAAGGCCTGTGTATGCATGGGATAACCTAGAAAAATAGTCATGCAAAGGTGGAGAGATGATTTCACAATGAAGATACTGGGGAGGAGTAGTTCTAAGTAGTTAGTCTGGGTTGTATGTAATGTTTGAAGCCTACAGGAAATAAATTCCTCTAAGGCCTACGAACCATGTAATGATTTTTTCTACGGGCCTTGTAACGGTTTCACCTCACCCCTTGAAAGTTTGATTATCATAATAATTAAAAAAATGATGGTCTTTGGGTAATGCCCTTTGGTTTGAACCAAAAGGACTTAATGAAGTGACTTCTGCCTAAGGTAAGGCCTCCAGGTAGAAGAGATGGATCTTTAGAGATTATTTGGGTAGGGGTTGGATGAGTCAAAGAGCTTGATAGGTGTAAGGAATGAGTTATAAGTGGTGTCCTTTTAGAAGGGAGAAGAGAGGATCTTTTATAAAGTTTGAAAATGATATTTTATTATAAACTTATCTTCAGTTTAAAAAGGTCCAAAACTCATTAAAGTAGAAGATAAGTTGACTCATGTTCGAAAGAAAATAGTCCAATAAAAATTGGACATGTTTTAGATATTGTTTTAATATTAATAATCTTATTTGTTTAAATCATTTATTAATGAGGTGATTACTACATCATTATTGTGTCATAAATAATTTAATTTATTTGATGTCTAAAATTTATAAAAAAATACCATAATATTGGAAATATTTTTAGATTTCCAATGAATTTTTATTGTAGAAAATATGATGTATATAACCCCATGTAAAAAATGGATATACTAAATGATATTTGTTAATGTCATTTTGGTCTTTACTTTATGTTAGTTAAAATAAATTTTCATTATCATTCTTAAGTGTCTCCATGGGGTCCCAAAACCGACCCAATGATGTCCATGGTTGGCCATGACTCATCCAATAAGGTTAGGACTAGTGTTAAGGTAATTTTGTATTATTATAATATTCATTTTACCCTGAATTACCCTATTTACCTTTGACCGCGATAAATAAAAGTTAAAAGTTACAATTCACTAAAAATTATTTTCAACTTATTGAATCAAATTTTACTTACTAATAACAACCATGTATGTCATATTTTCAAAATTCAATTTACAAAAGTGGTAAAATTTCATTTAAATGAAAAAGTCAGTTTTTTTACTACTACTAAGTGGTTTTACTATTCATCAAAAATTGAAGTTTTTCAGAAAAATACCAAAAACTCAGCGTAAGATATATTTGATATTCTAAATTCAAAAATGATGTCTATTTTTCCATGTTCTAAACATAGAAGTTGCATTAATTAATTTAAAATTAATTTCCATTGTCAAAACAAATAGCGTGTTTTTAAGAAACAGTAACTATCAAAATATTGATACTTGTTTATGTATAATTTCAAAGTGAAATTGGTCCCAATTACCAAAATTGAATTAAAAGGTAAAAATATAATCTAATTATACTTCCAAACCTTTCAAATTTATAATTGAACACTATAATTTTTTTTGACAAAAAAAAATTCAATTAATATTTAGTATTTTTTACTATTCACCCAAATATGAAAGTTATCAGAAAAACACCAAAAATTTATTGAAAGTAAATTTTTATGTCCCTATTATAAATAAGATGATTATTTTGTGAAATTGAATATATAAAAGTGTCAATTATTGGATTTAGAAAGGGTTCCCCATTAAAAGGAGGTAAAATTTCATTTTTTGAAAAATAATTCCTTTATCAGAAAAATGAATTTGTTCTTATATTATGTCTAACAAATACATAATAATGGATGTTTAAATTATATGGAATATATAAAATTCATAATTCAGTTAATACTATTCATAACTTCTTTTGAACAGCTAGTTTGGTAAGTCGTCATGCGCTCGAACTCGGTGTTGTGTGAGGTGAAAGATATTGAATTACTTTAAAGTAAAAATGTACCATGAATCCTTAAGGTGTTACATTCTCCCCTCCTTCAATAAATTTCATCCTCACAAAGATTAAAAACATGGGTTTTGACATTTCAAAATATCTTAGTTGAAATCCCACATTGAAAATAGATTAATGAAGCCTCTATTTTAAAATAAATAAAGGTAAGTATGAAGGTTACTGAAAATAACACATACTCGGGTTCCATGTAGGAAAACATGGATATGGAAGAGAAAACTAATCCCCATGTTCTGATGGAGAGTGATCGACAATATTATTAAGAGAAGTTAATGATCTGAAATCCGTAAACTTGTGATTGGTTGAAAGGTCTTTGATTACCCAGTAGGAAAAGTAAACAAACAATATTTTTGTTTTAAGTTACTTTTATTAATGATGATGAATTTATTTTTGATATTGACTAAGAGTATAAGGATATATACTTACTTTACAAGTAGAGTTTCAACCATTAATAAATTTCTACCACAAACTCATCTTTTCTCCAAACGATGGGTATTAAAGATGACCTGGTAAAACCTAAAGCACTACGATCAACTTATAGAGAATCACATAATCCAAAAATAATGAACTATAAATTTCCCTTGTCATTAAACATTAACCAATACCAAAATGGTTAGTAAATGATCATATTATCCCTAAAAAGGACAACCCTTTATAGAAAAAAAACAACTCTTAATCTCAAAAATTTAAACAAACAATACCCAAAGTTCAACAAATACCCTTGAATGAACAATTGTACTTAAAATCCTTCAATATAATCCTAACTAAGATTGAAACCCAAAACTCAGAATAATTTCATTACGTAGTCTTCCATGTTAAATTGTATCTCCAAATAACATCGACTACTCTTAAAGTCTCATACTTAATATTAATTAACCTAATCACATATTTTCTATGATAGGTTAATCATTTCCATAAATAAACGCAAATCGCTATAAATCTAGAATAAAAACATTGGAAAAATATCCACCATTACTCCTCAAATGAAATCCCATAGTATTCTACTTTCCTTAGGCACAAAGCGTTCCCAACAGAGTGAACGTCTTCCAAAATAACATTTATCAATTAATCACCAAATCAGTTTCTTAAACTAAGAATATCCATTTGATAATAAATAATGTCCCAAATAAAATTAATAAAATCATTTAACTAAAAATAATTAGTCACACTGACTAGGGACTTTACGTAGTCCAGTGGTAGGTGATAAATCCCAATTGCACTCTGGTAGTGGGTTCGATTCCCACAGCTTTGTCCGATGTGACGGGTTGTCACACAGTATGCATATTGTACTTTTTAAAAAACTATATTTCATGACATTAACAAAATGAGATAAATTCCCCAAAACAATCATAACATAATTTAACTACAAATGTTATCTCATACCTCGCGTTTTTATCCCAAAATTTAATAACTTGTAATTGCCTCAAATTCAAGGATCATATAAAACCAAATTGTTATTTATAACTATATCTACAAGAGAAAAGATAATTCTTTCTCAAATATCATTTTTACATGACAAACTGCAGGGTTACACATACATGAGAAAATTCTTCCAAAGTAATCCCATCAACAAAGAGCACTAATACTTTTAAACATTTCTCCAAACATTTATTTCCATATAGATTCTTTTTTGACCAAGAGGGAATCCTATTGAATAGGGAATTCACTCGAGTAATGTCTAGGTCCCCTAAATTTATGACAAATGATTGAAAATGGATTCTTGGAACCATTTTTATTTTCAACCATAGTACTCTTCATTTTTCATCAACAATTATTTAATATATGTCCTTCTTTCCGACACATAAATCGTTTCTTTTTTCCATTGAGAAACATTCCTGGGTGAATCCTACCACATTTCTTACATGATGGAAATTGAAGTTTCTTTTCTCCTTGGTATCCACTGTTGGAGATGTTATCATCCATCAACTTTCTCTTCTTTGTTGAGTCCGGGAGTTGGTTAATATATATGTTGTTGATCATATTTTTGGAAAACCGATTCGGTATGAACACAATATCTTTTATACCTAACAACATTCCATTTTGTTTCCTATTTCCACCAACATTCCTAACATGTACATCATACTCAAAGTTACTATGACTTCCTTGGAATCCATCCATTGACTAAAACCAGAAAGCATTGTGTGAGTAAAAATAGTCATAAAATCATTTAGAGAATATCATGACACCTTATTTTGAATTTGAAACACCTTAGGATTAACCAAGGTAATTTATTCTCATCTTATATTAACATCCTTCAAATAAGTTTTTAAAGAAAATGTAAATTATCCTAATCATATCCCCCGAGAGTGTCGTAACCAAGAGTGCAGCACGACCCGTTGTCGTGTACCAAGATACCCTGTGTCGAGCCTGAAACTCCTTGTCGGAGTTTTCACTCCTAGGTACATCTATGCCAGAGTCTCCTCTACCTGCTCGTATCCAGACATGCACATATTGCTTGGAAAATACACAAAATCTATATATTACCAAAATTATAGGAAGTTCTTCTATACTAATCCTCAAAGACTATATTAGGGTAATGCTCTCTAATCAGATTCTATCTAAATCTAGTTTCCAAGGTTTGTACTGAACTTCCTCTGACAACAACTGTAACACCCCAACCCCAGAATCCAGAAGCTGGGGCATTATTTTAATACATTGACATGATTACAAGTAATCAAGTCCCAGAGGACCAATCAGTTTAGTAATCTTGGAAACAAAATACATACATAAGTTCAACATTACAACTTGAAAAGAAAAACAACACTAAATTATTCTATTAGAAACATCCAATCTTCATAGATTATGCCTGCAAGTCACTCATAACTAACTTCTTCATATCCTAGTAAAATGAAACATAAGAAAGGGATGAGCTTAAATGATTAGTAAGAGTAAGAAATACAATGGAATATAACATAAAAATTAGTCATGGTGAATAATTGAAAGCACATGCCTTTACACATAATTAACATGAACACTTTATGGAAGGAATATGAGCTGATTAAATAATTTCATAATAAAACATATTCATGGGTATTCTAATAGTCTAATAACTGTATGAAATATCAATATCTAATATCATAATGATGGAATGCATAATGTGGGATATCATAACCACATAGTCAAGGCCTCGTTCCAAGACAACAGATAAGATTTTGTCAAGGCCTTGTTTCAAGACACTAGTTTGTCTAATGAGACCTACTGATGCATTGAGGAGCTATAGCGAGCTCCACCCATCACTTACCAAGACCAATGCATTCCTCATATGAAAAGGTTAAAACATAATCTGAACATTCGTATTAAAACTTGCATACAAAATGTCAAAATTTTAACCACAAACCATTAATGTTATAAAAATAACACATACACAGTCATACATAACTCATTAAATATAATATGGAAGATTTTATTATGATAAATTTACCTCAATCGATAATAATGAAGGACATTAGCATAGATGAAAATAATCCTGAAAACTATTTGAGTGAAGTATTCCCCTTTTTCATGAAAACGTTTAAAAGACTTACTATTTATTAAGAAGCCATTTAAAATAGATTTTTGAATCAAAGTGTCCCATACCACTTTGAAACTTTTAAAAGGAATTTTAATTTTAGAACATTAATGTCCATGTAAATAAATACTTAAAACCATTTTTAAAACATGGACATTAATTAGAATGATTTAGAAGAATAAATCTTTAAAACATTTAAAATGATATTTTAGTTAGAGTTACTAACCAAAAGAGAGACACTTGAATACAAATAATTGAGTTAATAAAAACATTATAATATCATGAGAATAAATGGATTCATGATATACTATGTAAAATTAAATTATATACACAATATAAAAGTGAATTGGTGTATAACAACAATGAAGTCTCAATGGAAAGTAAATTGAGATAAAATACCTTATACAGACCATATTCTTAGGTTAAGAATAAATCAATGACATAATTATGTGTGAAAAATATAAATACACTAAATATTATTGGATATTTAGTGCAAATCAATTAAAGTACATTCACACAAATTCTCGTAAAAACAACACCAATGACTCGGATGTTCAACTCAATGAATGGAAATTCAGTTAATATTACTCTTATCAAGTTCATATCAATGACTTGAGAAATTATCAATGGAGAGATTATGTGTATAAAAAGTATATACACACAAAGAGGAGCCTAAATTAATACATAAATAATAAATAGTGATTCCACGCATAATCTTGGAGTAAAATAATCAATGAAGTATGCGTAAAGCCCAAAGAGTGGAAATCGAAATTAGAAATTCCCTTATCGATTTGGTGACTTACAAAACATACACCCCCTGAAAGAAGGATCTTAAAATGAAGATGTAAATAAACATAAATTATTGTATATTACATAAGAAATACAATCATGAGATGTACATACAACAAACAAAATGAAATAGTGGCAATATAGCATGAATCTCAAGGAAATAAGAAATGAGATGAAAACGATGTTGTAATCAATCGAGCCGTATGACCAAAATTAATAACCACCAAATGAATCATAGAATACCATGAATATAAAGAGAATAAGGACAATATATATCAAATGGAAGTACACAATACACCACATGAAATAAATAAGTGGCGAGCTATGGAAATCTCACACAATTAAAAGTGAGATATGAAACCCCTTACCTCAACTATGACTTGTCTTCTATGTTCCTTGTTCTTCATGAATAACAAATCTACGTTAATTTCTACTTGAGTAAGAAACTTTTTCAAGTTTATTATTCATTTTATATCATTTATTACCTTGCTATAATAATTATCTAATTATTTGAGTTCATATTGCATATTTTATCGATGTTCAGAACTTGAGTCAAAAATGGACTTGTAATAATTACAATTTGTCCATGCGTTCAAAAGTCCATTATCTACAGAATGATATACATGATTTAGATAATATATATATATATATATATTATATGCAGTATATATATGTATTTATAACAGTACATAACATTTGGAGATAAGAAATGAAATGCACCGTTCATGGAAATGGTAAGACGTACGTATGCATGAACACTACTTTCATTTCTATTTTGTATTTTAATTGAATTAAAACATAATGATAAATATTTATATTATAAGGACAGTATAATTTAATATATAATATAATTAACTCCATCCTTTATATATCCCATATAAGGCATTAACGAGTCATACCACTTTGAGGGGGCGGTCGTCCGCACTTCCTCAAATGAAATTATCGTGTTTACCCATAATAGAAACCATAAAGGTATGCTATAAATTAAAAATAAACAAGAATAAAGAAAAAATAAACATAATATATATCATATATAAATATAATTCCATATTAATGGACAACATGACTGACGGTAGGAAATAATTGAATAAACATCGTTTCGTGAAGCGTTAGTTTTCCATCCACAGAACAGTGTGTTCTTTTCCCATTAGATGGAGGTGTGTGTAAGTGTAGTTCAAATTATTCTCATAAAAATATCCTAGTATATTTATGATATTGGTGTTGTTATAGAAGAATGGAAAAAAGAGATTAGTGGATGGAGAAGTAATATAAAAGAAAATAAGTTAAGAGAAACCATTACCTTTAATTTGGGTAACTCCCTTTGGTTTGAACCAAAAAGACTTCTTGAAGTGACTTATGCCTAAGGTGAGGATTCTAGGCAGAAGATAGGGATATTGAGAGTTGGGTAGGGGTTGGATGAGCCAAGGATCTAGAGAGGTGTGAGGAATGGGTTAGAAGTGGTGTCCTTTTATAAGGGATAAGAGGGGCTCTTTTGGAAAGTTTGAAAATGTTATTTTATTATAAATTTATCTTTGGTTTCAAAAGGTCCAAAACTCATTAAAGTACAAGATAAGATGACTCATGTTAGAAATAAAATAATCCAATAAAAAATGGACTGGTTTTGGATATTTTTTTAATATTAATAATCTTATTTATTTAAATCATTTATTAATGAGGTGAATACTGCATCATTATTGTGTCATAAATAATTTACTTTATTTGATGTATAAAAATTATAAAAAAATACGATAATGTAGAAAATATTTTTAGATTTAAAATTAATATTTATAGTTGAAAATAATACTTATATAACCCCATGTAAAAATTTATATACTAAATGATATTTGTTAATGTCATTTTTGTCTTTACTTTATGTTAATTAAAATAAAGGGTCATTATCACTCTTAAGTGGATCCACGAGGTCCCAAAATCAACCCAAGGATGTCAATGGTTTGCCATGACTCATTTAATAAGGTTAAAACAAGTTTTAAGGTAATTTTGTATTATTATATTATTTTTTTACCTTTAATTACCCTATTTACCTTTGACCGCGGTAAATAAAAGTCAAAAGTTACTATTCACCAAAAATTATTTTTATCTTATTGAAAAAAAATTTATTTACTAATAACAACCATGTATGTCAGATTTTTTAAATTCAATTAATAGAAGCCGTAAAATTTCATTTAAATGAAAAAGTCAGTTTTTCAACTACTACTAATTGATTTTACTATTCATCAAAAATTGAAGTTTTTCAGAAAAATAAAAAAATCTAAGACTAAGCTATATTTGAAATTCCAAATAAAAAAATGATTTTTATTTTACCAAATTAAAAATATAGAAGTTTCATTAATTAATTTATAGTTATTTCTCGTTGTTAGAACAAATAGCGTGTTTTTAAGAAACAATAACTATCAAAAGATTGACACTTGTTTATGTGTAATTTCAAAGTGAAATTTGTTCCAATGACCAAAATTGGATTAAATGGTAAAAATATAATCTAATTATATTTCCAAACCATTCAAATGTATAATTTAGCACAATAAGTTATTTTGATTAAAAAAATTTTCAATTAAAAATTTAGTATTTTTCACTATTCACCAAAATATGAAAGTTATCAGAAAAACACCAAAAATTTATTAAAACTAAAATTTTATTTCCTGATTCTAAATAAGATGTTTATTTTGTCAAATTTAATATATAAAAATGTCAAATATTGGATTTAAAATGGGTTCACCATTAAAAGGCGGTAAAATTGCATTTTTTGAAAAATAATTCCTTTATATGAAAAAATGAATTTGTTCTTATATTATGTCTAAGAAATAAATAATATGGATGTTAAAATTATATGGATTATATAAAATTAAAAATTTAGTTAATACTATTTATAACTTCTTTTGAACAACTAGTTTGGTAAGTCATCGTGCGCTCGAACTTGGTGTTGTGTGAGGTGCAAGCTATTGAATTACTTTCAAGAGATAATGTACTATAAAAGCTTGGGGAGTTACATTGAGCTCACTTGGAAAGTTCTTGGGAATTCACCCAAGTCCAAATACATCACCTTTAAACATTAAAACTCTTGGAATTAACTTTTGAAGTTCTGTTAAAAAAATGACCCAACCAGTAATTACTGAAAATTTAAATTCCCTCAGAACTTCATCCGGTTAAAAAACATAGGTTCTTAGAATCTCCCCACCTTAAAACTTCTCATCCCTAAGAAGCCTTGAGGAACTAAGAAAACATCACCCAACCCAAATAGGTTGGTAGGTTTCTTTTAATAGTCTCATTTCATTTCCAAATGCCAACCACACCCTTAACCATTTCACAAGCCCAAGGCACTTAATCCTTTAAAAACTGAGCCCAAGCTCAAACTCCAACCCAAATAGTGAAACAAAGCATAACTGAGCCCACACAACTAGAGACATGATATTGTCATTGCCTCTTTATCCAACCACCCATTTATTATTTCCACCAACGGTATTATCATTTAATGACCAATTATAAATCACAACCCTCCCAACATTGGAATTTCCAAAAAAGATACGTCCTAAGAATTATAGCGATGCTTCTCATGTGATTCATTTAATTGGGTGAACTCAATTACATATGTGGTCATAATAGAGACCTCTCTGAAGGAAATGGTTGAACCACAAACAACCACAAAACCAGTCATGCATACTTTCCTTGAAATACATCACCTAACCACAAACCACATTTATAAGGTTCCATCTCCAACCATATAAAACCAGAAAAAAGGAAAAAGCTCAAGCCACATCAAGATAAACATTATTAAAGATTCCCGACCTAGAACTCTAACACACCCCAACCAAACCAAAGTAGTTTCTTTCCCAAGGCATTCATTAGTTGTCAATGGTATGTACCTCGAAGTCCTTACCCAACTTCCAGTGATATTCCCAGAGGAAGCCATCACCAGGACATTTTAAAACCATAGTTCCCCATCACAAGTAAATGCATAACCCAAAACCAAACCCATTGATTCCACTACCATTTTTAAGAACATCACAAGTCGGACTTCAATTCCGACGTAGTTTCTGAAGAACCACACATCCCGCGTAAAACCCAAAAAGTGATCACAAAACCACCACATAACTTTAAAACTTTATTGCATCATATAACATATTCTCTCCTAGTGCATCTAGGATTACATCAAGAAAGGGTACATTCTTGTCTCATTCATAATATTTCACTAAGATTAAACTAAGAAGATCAATCGAACCACTACTGGTTGCCTCTTTACAAAAGCATGACTTCACATACCGACACAACATCAACCGAAACCTGATACTTATGCCACCCGAGGTATTTAGGTTATTTCATCACTTTCCCACTAAAAATAAACAAAAAATAATGGAGTTTATAAAGGGTTTCACATACCTCCAACCTCGTTGAAGTCTTATAACCAAACAAGCACCAAAGCGTACACCATAACTGATGTGACGCTACCCACCTTAGGATTTCCCATGTCTTCAAAAGAAAAGACCAGTTTCTCAAAATAATTCTATCTCATAACACCATTAATGCACATGTGATGTTCCATGAACCATGATCACCATGTCAAACAACTAGAATTAAAGCCAAAATTAAGACGATGGGTGTTTGAAAACACCTAAATCCCAAAAAAGTCCTCCTGAGTAGTGGGATGAACTTACCTTGACATACCACTCACTCTAATATAGAGTAAACCTTAGAATTTCATTAAAACCATAAATCTCATGACTAAATCTAACTCAAACGGTTCTTTACATTATTAAACACTCTACGGGTACCACACATGTCAACACCTACACCCCGATTTCGCAAGATCCAATGACACATCATCTCATACAACCATTAACTCAAATGACGACGTACCGAGTCATTCATCATTAAATAAAAGATAGGTTCACACGACCTCTAAAACAACCAAGCATGACTAAAGAATTTATTACCCGTTGAACTGAGCGATCCTCAATATTGTTCCCTCATCAAAAGTCAGGGTATGACATCCACTCCTCAGCACGAGGGTGTCTTTTAAAACCAGAAGTCCTACCAAGGACAGTGACACCCAAATAACACCGACATAAAAAATCTCAAAACAGAAGAAAGGTATTAAGCACTAAGGGTGCTACCTACCACATTCTATTCCCTTACAAAGGATACACATCGACCATATCCCTTGGTCACATAAATCAAATTTCACTAGGCTCAAGAGCCCCTTTTTCATTTAAGCCAATGCTAAAAAACAGTCTACGGATAATGCTCATGTTTCCATTCCAAAGCATATTATCACTAAATTTAAACTCCCCCTCAATGAAGTTTCAAAAAAAGGAAACCACTTAAGGTTCCAATTTAAAGCCATTCATTAATTAATTTGAACCTTAAACATTTGAAATAATTTTAACAAACCCACAAGTACCATTTTAAAATCAAGGAACTTGGTTTTAAACAGTTCCCCATGGGAAAACAAGGCAAGTCAAAACAAAATCCCTCTTTAAACATTTAAAATTGAAAGGAATTCCATCATAAACAGGTAATTTAGCACCAAAATTCCTTTTAATCGAAAAGAACCCTCCAAAGGTCCCATTTATTCAACTCAAGCCCTTCAAAAAGTTACCACATAACAATTAATTTCATAAATAAATGTCCCAACTAACCTACATGGGTCTAGTTGAGAATGTTTTAAAATTACCAAACCACTTCACAAAAAACTCAAAAGTTTTACATTTATAACCAGTCCCAAAAACACCATGGTTATACAATGTTTCATTCACAAGGGTGGAAATATACAAATCGATAAGGCACCCATACACCATACCACTGGAATTTGGCTTACATTAATCAAATAATTTCATTTAATTTCAAAACATAACGGCCTTTATATTACATCATTTCAATGTGTCGTGCATTTAAATTTAAAATGGGTTGCCATTAACCAATTCCTGAAGCGTCCATACACTTCACAAACAAAGAATTAGCTCCCATTAAACACATATAATTCCATTTAACATTTTAACTTTACCGAAACATTTTCAATGGTTTGAATATACATGTTACCCTTTTCTAGTTATAAGTCACCCATACACATTATAATTGAAACAATCCCTATTGTAAACATAACAAAAAAATTTCAACCCATGCAACCATTTTCATATACCAAAACTATCTCCAGCATGTTATCATAAGCAGTAAAAATGGCATACTATAACACCAAATCATGAAAAACAAAAAAAACATGCTAAAAGAAGAGGTATAATGGAATATAATCATCTGAACATGTCATAAAAGTAGACATTATAAAGGAAATCAAGGTTATTCCATTACACTCAAGGCGCACAACCTAAATTAGTTGCCAACCTACTAATGCAACTACAAGGAATGTCATATTCTTGTCATGTGGATTTCTAAGTGCCTAACATGATGCATGTAATGAAAATTCCTTACCATATTAGGCCAAGGAAATTTTTCCAAAATTATCAGAATCAATAAGCAGTGGAAAAGAATACAACAGTTAACCAAGGTGAAATCATATCAACTATAACATCGAAAAGTATAAATAGAAATTCTGAAACCTGGACACTTGGTCATTTCTCGTACGTGGGGTGATTAGTCCAAGGTATGACTATCTACTAAGTGATGAAACATTCCTAGTCTCCGGTATACAAGCCCAAAATAGTAAGAAAAGTAAAAACAACCTCTGATACTACTTTGTAACGTCCCGACCCGACTAACCACAAAACCAGTAGCCGGACCGGTCAGAACATGACTTCAAGTGTGTCTCCATGTATTCCAGAGGCTGCTGACTAGTAGAAAGGGTGTTAGGATAGTCAGTGGGGGAGACTATTCCCTCATATTTAGAGTGCATAGTGGTAAAATAATAGTAATAGCTAGAATAAGATATCAACCAAAGTAGTATAAAGAAATCATTAAACAACAAAAGAAAATTGCAATATCAACTAAATATAGAAAATGACTAATGCCAGTTTATAAAATTCATGCATTCCAATGATGATACATAATTTTAATTTAGTATAATTTACCTCTTAGTACTTGAATTAATAAAGATAGAAAAAACTAAAGGTAATAAACACAAGAATCCCAAGCTCCATCTTAGTCCTTTGCTCCTAACTCCCAGGTACAAGTGAAAATTTCACAAGCATAGATCCATAGCCACAAAAATAAGAAGATTCGTCTCAGGAACCAATGGTACCCGAGTAGGGTGTGAGATAACATCTCTGTAGGGCAGCACCCAAGGTGTCATGCCCACCAATATGTATAATATGTAAACAGATAATGTAATGGTAAATACTAAAGTAGTAATTATGAATTACAAATTCACATGGCATGTAAACTACTAACAGTAATACCTAAATATCTACTTAAGGCTCTCTACATAAGACAGTCGAGATCCTTTAACAAGGAAGCTATAAGCAATGCACAACATAAATGAAGAACACAACCTCACCATACTTCCAAATATGTCCTAATTTACCACATCCAATACGTATATTTGATCTTATCACATACCTCATGGACGTGCTATATACAAAAGTGTAGAAAATAAAGTGCCAGATCTAAGGAAATTTTCCAAGGCATCCATATAATAAATCTAGACCATGAAGGACAAGATCCATGTAACTCATCCAAGGAATCCACATCGAGTCTCATGAGAATCCCAATGGAAACTCGGTCTAAGCACCGGTTGGAGTCTAAGGAGAAAGTGTACCAACATTTCATATGCATGTCCACGCAAGCTGAATCCAAGGGGTAATAAGGCTCGAGACATCCCACAGAATCAAGACCCATGGAAAATAATCAACCTAAGGTGTACACCAATGAATTCTAGAACCATGGAGAGCTATCTATGGTATATATCAATACATTTATCAAAACAAAACATATGAGTATACCCACTCATAAAAACGATTAGTCATTTACCATATGAGTATACCCACTAATATAAAACTTTTAATAATTCCATTATATATGAGTATACCAACTCATATCATCCATTAACCATTTACCATTGGTTTACCCACGCATTCATAACAATTCAATATGAGGCTTTAAATATAAGAGTAAGGGTATAACCAACCTTAAAACCAAATTAATTCACATAGTGAGTATACCCACTCACATATGTCACACCCACCATGAGAATACCACTCATGTGTTCTATTTACTTTTAAAAAATCCATATGGGTATACCCACCCATATCACTGTTTACTATTAAATTCATCACAAGTCAACCAATGAGAATATCATCTCATATTGACAATTAATTTTTTTAAACATCCTATGAGTTTACCCACTCGTTTAACCATTTTCCATTATTGTTAATTTAAAAAATTAAACAACTTAATCCAACCTATTTGGTATCCCTACTCAATTAACAAATTACCCTCAAGTATACCACATAGAATTTCCCACCCCTATTTCCCATTTTAGTTCATTCTAACCATTTATACCCAGATCGTTAACATGAAAAGGGGGAAAACATCTCCTAGGTAAGAAAACTGTGATCCTTTAACTTAAATATCTTCCTATATCTAGGAAAACATAGGAAAAACACATAACATCAAGACAAGAACATAACAGTCTACTCACTATGTTTTAGATTAAAGTAATAATACCTTGATTGGGGGGTTTTATTACAAAAAACATGATTTTGAATTCTAAAAAATCATTTAACACAAAGGTAGTTCATTCTAGTATTTTTTATTCAACTAATCAAAAAGGATTTAATAAAAAAATAATACATTTTTAATTTAAAAGAGTATGGTTAGGAACCTTACCTCAAAAGATGGCCTAAGAAAGATTTATAACTCAACAAGTAACCTTCTCACACACCACACTTACATATATATATATATATATATATATATATATTTTAAACTGATGCACGCATTCCCCATTCCACGAGGGAACATGAATATAATATATATATATTTATATATTCATACCTAGGAAGAAAGCATGCACACACTTGGGAATTGATAGAAACCCCCTACAACCAAACCCACAGGCCTCATAAAAACCATAAAACCTTAAACAACTGGTGTGAAACAAAATAGGGGTTTATAAGACTACCCCAAATGATGTTAGAAGACTGAAATCACTTGAACTACGTCACCTTATGTGGTGGTTTCCAGAACATAGACCAACAGGTCTCAATATACCCTTTTCAAAACCTAGAACGAAAAGAAAAACAAAATATGAATCATCCTCAAACCCTAGGTTCAGTCACCCACTTCCCAGGTAGTGGAGAGACTGAAAAATAGTTAAAAACAAAGATAAGAGAGGTTATAAAATCTACCTTAGTGATCTAAAGGAGAAATAACAAGAGATTTGGCCAGAAAATTGAAGAATAAAGGGAGTTGGGAAGGACATCATTGGTTAAAGGGGGAGATAACCTTGGGTTGGTGTGTTGTGTATAAGAGGGGATGGGTAGTGACTTATTTTTTAGTTTATAATTTTTATTTTTATTTATTTTAAAACAAAATATTTTTTTTAAAACTGTAGATCGTCCATGGTTTAAGCCGCATTGTTTGGAAAACCATACAAAACCCTCCTATTTATGAAAATAATTCCACATGGTTTGTATCACACAGTTAGAATAACCATACACGAACTATGTAATAACCATTGTCCCCTATAAATAAGCTCCATGATTTCCTATAGTAGGCAAAATGGTTTGATAGACCGTACAAAAACTGTGTACCCACTGCAGGTCATTTAAAAACCTGTCTTTCCCCGGTATGGTGCTCCTGAAAATCCTCAATCTTTCCAAGAAAGTTGCCGGGCCTTCACTCAAGTCCATATACATCACCTTTAAACATTCCAACTCTTAGAATTCATTTATGAGGTTCTGTTAAAAAAACCAATCTAGTAATTACCTAAAATTCAAATTCCCTCTGAACTTCATCTGATTAAAAAAATAGGTTATTATAGAATCCTTATCATATTATATTATTGTATATTGTATATCATCCCCAATTATAGACCTTGAAAAATCATAAGGATTTTCGAGAATGAAAAAAAACAAAAATATAAAAAATCATAGTAATCATCAAAGAAGATCTAAGAAGGTAAGGTGATAATCGATGAAGTTATATTTTTTCAAAACGATGGGATATATATATATATATATATAATTGGATGAATCTTTATCTAAGAATAGAATATTATTTTCAAAATCAAAAAATAATGTGAGATACACAAAAAATCAACATTGGCTATTTTGATGACCAGATATTCTAATACAGATAAGGAAATATATTATTTATAAAATTATTTCTTCATATAAATGTACCAAACTGAGGATAAAACTTATAGAAAACATTAATAGGAAATTAATTAAATTGGTATAAACCTTAAATAAACCATAAGAAAATGATGAACATGGGAAATTGATTGATGGTCAAGGTAGAAAAATTGTTGAAATTGATGAACATATCACTTTTTACACAAAACTGCCCCCCCAAAATAATATTCTAACCAGATTAGAACACCTAAAATAAAATAAACACACACCTACCACACTTCATGAAATTTGGAAGATGATTCATGAAAAAAAACCCTCATTAGCACTCATATCTAGTCTTCAATTCTTACTATCATTCGAAACCCTTATGTTTGACCCACCATGCTTTGACTCCCCTAAAACAAATTCCTCCTCTGCATTCGACAGTCGATGATGACTCGATCCAAACTCAGCCTCCAAAAAACTCGGCCCTAATCCGACTGCTGGTCCCCTTTGGATGGATCCCTCATATGAAATTGATCCATATTTGAGTGCTCAACTTCTATATAAGGTGAACCGCACAAGACCCTCCTGAAATCGAGCCACTTTCAAACATTTACTCTAACTGTTACCGACCTCTTGAAATCAAAACCCCTTATTTTTCCCCAAACTAATTATTTTGTGTTTGTTATCTTTATTTCATTTTTTATATCAAGATTTTATTTTAGAATATTTTTATTTTTTATCATTGGAATTTTAATGGTATATGTATTACCACAAGTATATATATATATAAATTAATAATATTCGAAATTTAGAAAACATTATAAATTTATTATAGTTAAATTATATTTTCTTTTATTTATTTCAAATAAGTTTTATTTCCTTTAGTATAATATGATTTTAAGTATAAATTTTGGTAAAATCATTTGTTAATACTAATTCATATGAATTTAAGTATTTATAATTATAATTAATTTTTTTTTGTAATTAAAAAAATAATACAATTTCATGACTAAAGAAATCAATAAAAATAGTTCAACAGAATTTTATGTTATCCAACACTTATCATTGATTAATGATAATGATTTTCAAAAAATATATTTCTATTTATTTTAATATAACATGTAATTTGATATAGTTATTTATAATAATTTCATAATTATTTTACCTTTCATTTGATTTTATTATTAAAAAAATAATCAATTTATTATATTTATATTAAAATATTCTTTTAAACAAAATAATATAACATTTATACAATATATTGTTTATTATTATGAATATTAATTTAAAATCACATATTATTTCTTAAAAATAATAATTAAAAAAATATGTATAATAACATACGATTGAAAACTATAAATTTTTCATTTATTTATTTTATTAATTTATAATTTAATATTCATTACAATTTTTTTATTAATAATATTAATAACAATATTTAATTAATTTTTAAATAAATATAGTAGTAAAAAAATAAATTAATTTTTATTAGAACTCAGGATGTCACATTTTAGACTCTCTTGAATCCAATGCAACTCATAAAATTTGTTTTAAAGCAGAGTAAAATATATTAATTTTAATATCAATGTCCCAAACAAAATATGGTACATACCTAGGAGGTATTATAAAATTGGATTCATGCATACCTACAAAATCATAATCTTTATACCTCCTCTTTATGAATTGTTTCAACATTATTAGTCACAAAGTTTTAGGAGAAGATTCTTCTAGAAAAAGACTCTTAAAACTATCCCATTAAATAACATCAATATCATATCATTCTCTATTATTATTAACTATAGACCACTATCAATCAGATTAACCATCATAATGATAAATGAAAAGGGTTAAATTTTAATGTTCTTAATATCCCAGGGATTTGAATATCATTTCAAGAGAATTTATTTATCCTCCATCTACCAGTGGATATGAGGTTCCCCTGAATGATGGATGATGTTTCCTCACAAAATGGTCCACTACTAAAAAATTCATTTTTTGTTGATTAGGATACTCCCTTTCAGGGATTCCAACACCATTTATATATTGTTTCAAATAATCCATCATTATGAATTTTTTTGTTTCTAACCATCTCAAGATACTAATTTAGAAAGAATTTTTCCTCTCGATGCCTTCCCACTAATACCACCACGTTTCCTCTTAGGAAAACCACTCTGAACACACATATCTAAGACACAAAAACATGGTAATCATCCAATGTTATATCATTTCAACATAAAAATAATGTTAAAATCACTTATGGGTATTATATTATCATTATCTAAACCCATAATGTTATATAAACCATTCTACACTACCATATACAAGGATCAAAACTTAAACATTATAAATTCTAGTTATTTTCAATGAGAAAATACATTACTAAAATCATAAGATTATTTTAAGTTTATATTTTTATTGAATTATGAATAAATCATACATTTTAAACCCACACATTAAAATTTTATACTTATATTCTGTATCCATTTCTTCCAAAAAGTAATGTCATAAAAAACAAGGGTTGACTTCATAAAAAAATCTTCACAATTCCCCCCTCGATACCATCCTTGTGTCTACTATTCCTTAAATCATATGAAAGCATTTTAAAACATGGAATGAGAAAAGATACCATAAATTTACATAAAATAAGGGAAAACCATTAGTCTAGTAAAAATCCATAAAACCACAATCTAAAAAACACACTCTTCTACCCTAAAAAAGGAATCACCATTTCCTATATATAGTTATCTAATCATTTGAAAATCAAACTATTTACAAAAATATCACAAGAACTAATGTAATGGTTTAACATGTTACTTGGGACAAAATTTTATATATCGATCTTACAAAGGAAGTAACCAATATAGTCAACCCCCAACTCTGGAGTACCTAATGCAATGGACGTTACAACGTAACCACCCATCATTGGTTTATAAATTAACCACACTTAATTATTTTATCAAGAAAACGCCCATAATTAGTTTATTAAAAAACTAAAAATCATCAAAAATATTTAAAAAATATGATAACAATGAAATCAATCATGAAATATTTAATTATAAAATACTCTTTAAAGGAAATAAACTTTCCCTTTTGAAATCACTTATTTTCAAAAACTATACATGTAAAATGGAAAATATATTCTTTAAAAGTAACCATATAAAATTGTAATGTATGTTTAAAAATATTAAGGTGAAATAAAAGTGAGAAATTTGGATCATTACATATATGTAGGATGAGCCTGTAAGGGGCACCGTCTCCTTAGGGTTTTCCCCTATCACTGCCTCTCCTCTTCACCTCGGATCATCTGCTGAGCTCTCTTCGGCACTCCTTCTCAGTGTTTTTGTGGCGGTGGTTCCTCTCACAATGACGGCGTTGCATTGGCGCGACCATCTGGGCCTCCCCCACCATTTTCTGGCCTATTCTCATTTGGCAGTGCAGTGTTGACAGAGGTCGTTGTTCCAGCACCTCCTGGCCAAGGGCCGACACTTCGTCTGTGTCAGATGGGGGCATGTGGGGTGGTTCGATGAGGTCTCCGAGCGAGATTGCGAAGCAAGCGATGGTATTTGTTCAGATTTGCGGCGAGGCGTTGTGACCGTCATCGTAGATTTGTATTCTCTTCTTGTTTATTTTACCTTTTTGATTTGTCTAGGGTATGGTTGAATCATGCTTTGGCGTATGGTGATTCTAGTTGTGATATGTGGTTTGATCTGCTCCAGTGTTGTTACGGTGATGGCATGGACATGACACTGTAGGGTGGTGGTGCCTCTCCTGCGATGATGGTTTGTTTCAGATTTACTGCTGGTTTCTTTGGGTCCTTATGGTTCTCGGTGATTATGTGAGCTGGTGATTCGATACAAGTTTGGTGTTTCTCAATGTTGATGTTGGTGCTCTGCGAAGACTATGTTGGTTTCCGATGGTTTCTTCAACGGAGAATTGGGACAACGATGGGTTTGTTTTGTGTCATGATTCTCGTCATGATGCGGGACATTGCCCAGGTTATCATGATGGTGTGGTTTGAATTCTGAATTTTGAATGTTGAAGGTTGAATGTTGAATTTTGAATTGAGTTTTGGGGTGTACGCGTGGTGGGGAAAGTTGCTGTAAGGTTCCCAGATTTTCAAAAAGTTATTTCTCAAAATAATAAAAAAATGCATTTATAGAATATATGAAAAAAGAATTCCTTTTTATATTTTTAAAATGAATATTTAAAGTAGTTTTTTTAAAATATAGTCTCTTATAAATATCATAACATTGAAGTGAGTATTTAGCAAATGAATTGATTATGTGTATCCAATGTAAATACACATTTTATAAGTGGAAATATAACATAAAAAAATAAAAATTCCTTTCACATATAATCTCTGCATGACATTACCGATGAATTTGATGTTTAACCCAAATAATGTGAATTGGGTTAAGGATTTTCTTACCTTAGGTTCGAATTCATTTAATCATGTTCAAACCTATTGTATAATAGATTAAATAATGATATTAATTTATTACATAACTATATTAATATCTAAAATAATATATATGATATTTTTATAACATATTTTTAACTTTTGAGAAATAATATTTCATTATTTTCATTGTTTTGGGTGTGTTAGTTTTATGGTTTCAAGGTCGGTTAATTTATGTATAATGAAGGGTTTCCATGTCAAATGGAAATAATACACTAGAAGTGGAATGAAATCATATAAATGCACATCCATAATTATAAATGGTCTCATATATCATTTTATCTAACATGAGGATGATTCATTTGATAAAATTTTAATGATAAATGTTTTGTTTATTTCGGTGGGTTTTTCCAACCATCACGAACTACTTTTTTTATTTAATATTATATCTATATATTAGTTAAATAATATCAAATATGTAATAATATAATTATCAAAATATTATATAACGATAATAATAGTTTTATGATCATTTTTCAAGTCAGTAATGAAAAAAATATTTATCCATAGAGACGGTTAACCGCCATAATTTGGACAATGGTTTTGTTTTTTTGAATATAAGGATATAATAAATAGGAAAAATATAAGATATTACATTATAAATGTAAGATCCTAGATTTTTTATTAAGTTATGTTTTGTTTATGTTTTGGTTTGGGTCTCTACTTTTGGAAAAATAACTGTTTACTGAAGTTTATGTGAAGGCTTGGGGGTGCCCCAGGGGATCGGGGTGCGAAGAGAAGGGAAATCAGGCCACGTAGTGCAAGGCGTACGGTCTGTGCATGGTTAGGGGAAACCATGTGGGTAAACCTTGAGGACAAGCTGTAACGACCCAAAGTTTCATTAATAGAAAATCCCTCTTGATCCAGTTAAATGTTTCTTTATGAAAAATGTTTTTATAAAATGTCAACTTATTTAGTTTTACGTTAAGATTTGTGACCGTTACTTTTATAGCCATTGAACAGTGATCATCTGAGTAGTATAAATATAAGGCTTTAACGAACCCATTTCTACTCAGACAAAGGAAGCGATGGCCTCATCCAGTAGAATTTCCCCTTACGAAGCCCATTTGTCAGAGCTCAGAAAAGAGGTGGCGTCTTTGGGATTTTCCCTTGACCAAGCCCAAGCTGAGATTCATCAAGTCAAGCTCGAACGTGATCGTCTATGGGAAAAGTGGAAGTTGATTAAAATTACAACTCGAGCGATGTTATTCGAGTCAACCCAAGAGTCTGTCACCATCGCACACCTTACCCTTAGGTCTTATGCGGCTATTTTAAGGGGTTATGTAACAAATAAGTAGCACCATGTTCATGTACATTATTTTTGTATATAATAATTAATATAATTTCTAGTCATTTTTAATACATTGTAATTAGTTTTTAAAGTACAAATGGTGTTTTTAGTTATTATTTAATTAAGAATTATATTTTATTAAATTAAAGGATTTTTAAATTAAATAATATTTTAATAAAATATTATTATTAATATTAAATTAATTATTTATTAAGTATAAATTTTCTTATAATTTTATGAATGCAATTAAAATTTTTATTAAGGTTTGAAAGCCATTTCTGTCAAAACCTGTGAATTTTTTTATAAATGTCGGTTTTTATTTTAAAAGTGAAAATTCAAATATTTAGAAAATTATTTAGATAAAATAAATATTATTTTTGGAATCAGGACGTCGAAATTATCCAATGGTGAATTTTTCATAATTTTCTGAGACAGTCAAATTTTTGTGTAAAAATTAAATACCATTTAAATATATAATGTGTTTTATGACATCATAATGACCCAATGGTGATGTAATAAAATAACATAATCCTTATGTTCGGCCAATATGTGTTTTATCATTAAAATAATGAGGTTTTGGGATTGTTTGACCTACTTTTCAAAGCATTAATGGAGCCCTCAAGACTTATTCAACACTTTTCCTTTTTAAATTAATTTCCATGGGAGTGTGACTCACCTCCACATAAGCAACCCTAATTTTTTAATAAGTTCGGACGTTGTCCTTGTAAAATATTTTTTTCCTCTTTCCTTTTACAGAAACCATGGGCAAATACCATGTGATGGTTTGTGGTTTGGATTATTTTAATATAAGTGGTCCCAAACCTAAATAATAAAGAATTCTCTCACCTTTCCTATATAAACCCACCCAAGCTCCCACTTCCTCCTCACTAAAATCCCTTGGAGTTCGTACAACCTCTTCCCTACTCTCTCTAGAATCCTCCCAAGGTGCCCCAAGCTCCCAAGAAGCCTCTCACAAGCCTCTCTCTAGCCTTTGGAAGCACACTTCCAAGTAAGGATTTTTTTCTTCCTTTCTCATTTTTGACAATTTTCATTAAGTTGTATTGCCCTTTTAATTTCAATAATGAATGTTGGGGTATGGTTTCACACCCCTCCCATACTGCCCTCTTATTTTTTGAATGATGGGAGACCCATTTCTCTCTCATTAAAAGCCTCCCATGTACACCCGTTACTATGCCGAAATTCTGAAAGAAACCTTTTTCTCCTCTTTTATATTCAAGCAATACTTTTGTATCATGAATCTAGATTCCTTTTCAATTGCTGGGACATGTATCTATATGACCTCCTTACTTTCCATTACATGTAAATATGATGAGGAACCCCTTTCTCTCTCATCAACCTTTTTTTATTATTTCTTATGTCACGCCGTTACGCTGCTGAAATCACACCGATTTTCTAAGCCAATATCATTGTGTAGTGAATACCATGCCCATTTCTCCATCAAGGGTATTCACCTTTATGCACATTTACTTATTGATTACAATGTTTCATGTATTAATTCCATATTCCTTTATCATGGAATAAATGATTAGGTTTTATGAACCCATGTTTTATGATCAATGTGGCACACTTATGCATGAAATGAAATGTTTAAGAAGGGTGCGCCCTTTATAGCGCTCCAATGCATTGGGTAAAGTATAGTATCATGATACGTCATGTGAAATGAGTGTTGACTCATGCTAATTCAAGTGCAATGAGGGTTTACTCGTGCTTCATGTGCAATGAGGGTTTACTCATGCTCCATGTGCAATGAGCCTTGGCTCATGCTAATTCAATGTTAAGTGTTGTTGCCACATTTCCATGTTATGGTTATCATGCTTTATCATGCCTTTATGTTCATGTTACTCTAATTCTTTATTGATGTTCCTATTGCCTAACATGTATTGTACTCCTCATGTTATTCATTGTGTACTCCATTACTGGGCTTTATAACTCACCATTTTCTTATGCATGTCCTCAGGTTATCCCATGAAATGCTAATTACGAAGGAATGTAGTGGTCATGTAAAGGAATTTTTCAATAAAGATGTTGTATTTCAAGTTTAAAGTTTTTATGTAATGATCCTAAGCCCCAAAGACACTAAACCTCTCGATCTTCTTTTTTGTATCAAGTGAGGTATTATGTAATAAATCATGCTTAAGTTGTAATAAAAAAGAAGGGTTGTCATAGTTGGTATCAGATGATAGGTTTAGTTATTTTTGGGATTAGGAAACCCTAGTAAAGCCTTAGATACAAGACTAAGCATAATAAAAACATCCCTAAGTTTTGGTAAATACTATGTACATGGTTTATCAAACAAATACATCCCTGTCTGGATACGAGCAGGTAGAGGCGGCTCTGGCACAGATGTATCCTAGGGGTAAAACCCGAAAACACCGCTTTGAGCTAGACTCGAACGGGAACTGGTGCACGACAATGGGCCTTGCTGCACAATTGGTTACGACACTCCCGGGGGATATGTTTTGATAAATTCACAATCTTAGTATGAACCCTTATTAAGGGAAAATTCCCCTAAGAATATATGTTAGAAGGAAGATCATGAAAATCCTGGATTAAATCCTATAGACTCATGAGTTAAAGAGATTAAAGTTTATTTATAAGTCATCAGTTTTTATCTTTGGATTACCCTTTATGTGTTACCCCTAACTTTCCTTTTATTCCAGCCAATGGCCGGTAATAGGAGAACTCGGGCTAACAACCGTTGTGAAGATCAGTGTGATGATTGTACTAATGAGATGCCCAATCCAATGGGAGCGGGAATCGCGAACTTTGTCACGCTTCTCTCTCAGCTAACTCAAGTTTTGAATAGAAACACGGGTCAAGAGGAACGTTCAACCCCCCCTAAGAAAGAACAAGTCACTATGGAGATCTTCATGAGACAAAGGCCTCCTACTTTTAGTGGATCATCTGATCCCACGATCACTGAGCAATGGATCAACTCCATTGAAAATATCTTCTCTATCCTTCAATGTTCTGAACAAGAGAAGGTTCTCCTGGCAGCTTATCATATGGAGGGTGAAGCTGATCAATGGTGGACGTTGATCAAAAATACGAAGCCTGAGGAGGAGATCAAGGCTTCGGAATGGAAGGAATTCCGGATGATGTTTTTCGATAAATATTTTCCACGCACCCTCCATCTTAAGATTGAAAGGGACTTCCTTTCCCTCAAGCAGAAAGATGAAGAATTTGTGGGAGAATACGAGGAAAACTTCACAAGGCTTGCACGATACGCTTTCGGCTTTGTCGTTACCCCCGAATGCAAGGTTGACCGCTTCTTTGGTGGGATGAAGCCTAGCTTGCGGAAAGCATTAGCAATCTGTGACTTTGAAAGCTATGAGGAAATTGTCCGATGTGCCCTCAAGGTTGAAATGGAGATCGGAGAATCACAGAGGTATCATGGGGATAAGAAGCAGAAGGTGGAATTCAATGCTGGTGGTCCGATGGATAAATCCAACGGTGCTAAGAAGTTCCAGCACCCCACTTTCCAAAAGTGTGGAAAGTAGAACTCTGGAAATTTCCTTATGGGGATGAGAAAATGCTTTAGGTGTGGAAGAGAAGGGCACCTAGCTATTAACTGTCGGCAAGAAGGACCCGCGGCTGCGATAGAGGAGAGGAACGCTCCGTTCGAACCTCAACGCATTGTTCAATGCTACAAATGCAAAGAACCAGGTCATTTTGCGAATCAGTGCCCTAATCCAAGGGTTATCGGAGGCAACCAACAACCTCCAAGACAGAAAGGAAGAGCTTTTTCCATCACTTCTACCGAAGTGAACCCCGACAACGAAGTGGTGACATGTATGCTACTTATTCATTCAAGAATAATGAACATACTTTTTGATTCAGGTTCTATGCATTCTTTTATATCTCGAATGTTTAGTAGAACAATCCTAGAACCACCACAAATCCTGGAAGTAAAGATGTCAGTGAGTACGGAAAATGGGGCAATCATTGCATCCCATGAATATAAGTCCTCCCCTGTTATAATCTATGGATTGAATTTCCTGGTGAACCTCGTCATACTCCCTTTGGTGGAATTTGATGCAATTCTTGGCATGGATTGGATTTCCTTATATAGAGCCAACATAAATTGTCGGGAGAGGGAAATCACTCTACATATGGAGAATCGACCCCCGATTCTTTACAAGTGTGAGGAGGAAGATGAATCTCCTTTAGCACCATCATCTCAAGCATGGATATTACTGCCTTATGAGCACACATATCTGGCTCAGATGATTGAGTCCAAGGAAGAAACCACCCTTGAAGAAATGCCTATTGTGAGGGAATTCGCTGAAGTATTTCCCAAGGAACTTCCTGGTCTTCCTCCAATAAGAGATGTTGAGTTCTCAATTGAACTTATACCTGGGGCGCTACCAATATCCAAGACTCCATATAGAATGGCTGTTTTTGAGCTTGAAGAGCTGAAGAAACAACTATAGGAGAATCTGGATAAAGGATTTATACGCCCAAGTGCATCACCATCGGGTGCACCAGTCCTTTTCGTCAAGAAGAAGGATGGGTCAATGCGGCTTTGCATCGATTATCGTGAACTTAACAAAATCACGATAAAGAAAAAGTATCCTCTCCCAAGAATCTATGACTTGTTTGATCAGCTGCGTGGAGCACAATACTTCTCCAAGGTGGACTTGCGGTCGGGATATTATCAAGTAAGGGTGAAGAAGGAAGATATCCCCAAGACTGCTTTTCGTACAAGGTACGGGCACTATGAATTGATAGTAATGCCTTTAATACTCACCAATGCTCCAACAATATTCATGGACTTGATGAATAGAGTCTTTAGAGATTACCTAGTCAAATTTGTGGTAGTCTTTATAGATGATATTCTTATATACTCCAAAACCAAGGAGGACCATGAGGAGCATTTAAGAACTGTACTGGAGACTTTGTGCAAGGTGAAGATCTATTCCAAGTACAACAAGTGTGAGTTTTGGTTGAAGGAAGTCTCATTCTTGGGCCATATCATCACAAGCAATGGGATATCTGTGGACCCCTCGAAAACAGATGCAATTGAGGGATGGCCGAGGCCAACATCGGTAACCGATATCCGTAGCTTCTTGGGTTTAGTTGGATATTATCGACGATTTGTGAGAAATTTCTCACGATTTTCCAACCCTCATACCAAGCTAACTCGGAAGGGAGTAAAGTTTTCTTGGAGTGATGAATGCGAAGAAAGCTTCAAGGAGTTGAAAAGGAGGCTTATCACTACACTCGTGCTCACTTTACCCACAAGTGGGGAGATTTTTGTGGTATTCAGTGATGCTTCGAAGAAGGGCTTAGGATGTGTGCTGATGCAGAATGATAAAGTGATATCCTATGACTCAAGGCAGTTGAAAATCCATGAGCGAAACTATCCAACGCATGATCTGGAGTTGGCGGCAGTGATCTTTGCCTTGAAAATCTGGCGGCATTATCTCTATGGAGAGAAATGTGAGATATATACTGACCACAAGAGTCTTAAATATATATTCAAATAGAACAAGCTTAATATGTGCCATAGAAGATGGATAGATCTCATCAAGGATTATGACTGTTCAATAAATTACCACCCTGGGAAGGCGAAAAAGGTGGCGGATGCCCTATGTAGAAAGGATCCAGCGATTCTATCAATGATGAGAATTGAAAAGGATCCAATCTTCTTATACTTGATGAAGATGGACATGGGAATAATAAAGAAGGGAACATCATCAATCCTTTCACAAATGATTGCTCAACCATCTCTTTTGGAAAGGTTAAAGGATGCTGAAAAGGATGATGTGGGAATCAAAGAAAAATTGGAAGCTATCAAAAAGGGAAAATCCTCAGAGTTTAATGTTAATGAAGAAGGAATTGTGCGGTTTGGGAAAAGACTATGTGTTCCATCAAGTTCGGAGATGAAGAAGGAACTTTTGGATGATGCACATAGTTCAAATTTCTCTATTCACCCAGGGAGGACAATGATGTATCGAGATCTCTGAGAAAACTTTTGGTGGGATAATATGAAGAAGGAGATCGTTGAATATACATCAAAGTGCCTGGTGTGTTAGAAAGTGAAGGTAGAGAGGCATAAGTCTAAGGGGATGATGCAACCATTGCCCATACCAGAATGGAAATGGGAGAACATCACCATGGACTTTGTCACTGGACTTCCAAGGAAATCTAAAGGCAACAATGCAATCTGGGTTGTTGTGGATCGTCTTACAAAGACTGCACACTTCATTTCTATTCGAGAGGATTTCTCTTTGGATCAACTGGCACGAATATATATCAGGGATGTGGTACGGTTGCATGGAGTACAACTATCTATTGTTTCTGACCGAGATCCAAGATTCACCTCTAAGTTTTGGAGGAGTCTTCAACATGCTTTGAATACTGAACTGAACTTCAGTACGGCCTATCATCCTCAAACTGATGGCCAATCCGAGCGGACTATCCAAACACTTGAGGATATGTTGATAGCATGCTCAATGGAAATTAAAGGAGGATGGGATCAACATCTTCCTCTAGTTGAGTTCTCTTATAATAATAGTTTCCACTCGAGCATCCAAATGGCACCATATGAAGCCCTGTATGGTAAAAGGTGTAGAGCACCAGCATGTTGGGATGAGGTCGGTGAACGTAAGCTGCTTGAACCAGAAATGGTCGAAGAAATGGTGGAGAAGGTGAAAACCATTCAGCAGCATATCAAGGCAGCCCAAAGTCGACGGAAGAGTTATGCAGATAATCGTCGATGAGACCTTGAGTTTAAAGTCAGAGACATGATGTTTTTACACATATCTCCATGGATGAAGGTCATGAGGTTTGGAAAGAAAGGGAAGTTAAGTCCAAGATACATTGGCCCCTTCGAGATTCTTGATCGTTTTGGGGCTGTGGCCTATCGAATTGCACTTCCACCTACTATGGACAAGGTGCATGATGTCTTCCATGTGTCCCTCTTAAGGAAGTACATACCAGACCCTTCACATGTACTCTCTTCTGAGGTGGTACAATTAGAAGACGATCTTTCTTATGAGGAGCAACTAGTGAAGATCTTAGATCGTAGAGAAAACGTTCTACGAAATAAGACAATGCCCCTCGTCAAGGTGTTTTGGAGACACCACAAGTTTGAAGAAGCAACTTGGGAGTCGGAGGATATGATGAAGCTAAGTTACCCACATTTGTTTTAGTGTGGGAAAAGGAAAATTTCGAGGGCGAAATTTCTTAAGGGGGGAATATTGTAACGACCCAAAGTTTCATTAATAGAAAATCCCTCTTGATCCAGTTAAATGTTTCTTTATAAAAAATGTTTTTATAAGATGTCAACTTCTTTAGTTTTACGTTAAGATTTGTGACCGTTACTTTTATAGCCATTGAACAGTGATCATCTGAGTAGTATAAATATAAGGCTTTAACGAACCCATTTCTACATAGACAAAGGAATCGATGACCTCATCCAGTAGAATTTCCCCTTAAGAAGCCCATTTGTCAGAGCTCGGAAAAGAAGTGGCGTCTTTGGGATTTGCCCTTGACCAATCCCAAGATGAGCTTCATCAAGTCAAGCTCGAACGTGATCATCTACGGGAAAAGTGGAAGTTGATTGAAATTAGAACTCGAGCGATGTTATCCGAGCCACCCCAAGAGTCTGTCACCATCGCACACCATACCCTTAGGTATTATGCGGCTATTTTAAGGGGTTATGTAACAAATAATTAGCACCATGTTCATGTAGATTATTTTTGTATATAATAATGAATATAATTTCTAGTCATTTTTAATACATTGTAATTAGTTTCTAAAGTACAATGGTGTTTTAGTTATTATTTAATTAAGAATTATATTTTATTAAATTAAAGGATTTATGAATTAAATAATATTTTAATAAAATATTATTATTAATATTAAATTAATTTTTTATTAATTATAAATGATCTTATAATTTTATGAATGCAATTAAAATTTTTATTAAGGTTTGAAAGCCATTTCTGTCAAAACCCGTGAATTTTTTTATAAATGTCGGTTTTTATTCTAAAAGTGAAAATTCACATATTTAGAAAATTATTTAGATAAAATAAATATTATTTTTGGAATCAGGACGTCGAAATTATCCAACGGTGAATTTTTCATAATTTTCTGACACAGTCAAATTTTTTGGTAAAAATTAAATACCATTTAAATATATAATGTGTTTTATGACATCATAATGACCCAATGGTGATGTAATAAAATAACATAATCCATATGTTTGGCCAATATTTCTTTTATCATTAAAATAATGAGGTTTTGGGTTCGTTTGACTTACTTTTCAAAGCATTAATGGAGCCCTCAAGACTTATTCAACACTTTGCCTTTTTAAATTAATTTCCATGGGACTGTGACTCACCTCCACATAAGAAACCCTAATTTTTTTAATAAGTTCGTACCATAGCCTTGTAAAACATTTTTTTCCTCTTTCCTTTTCCAGAAATCATGGGAAAATACCATGGGATGGTTTGTGGTTTGGATTATTTTAATATAAGGTGTCCCAATCCTAAATAATAAATAATTCTCTCACCTTTCCTATATAAACCCACCCAAGCTCCAACTTCCTCCTCACTAAAATCCCTTGGAGTTCGTCCAAACTCTGACATACTCTCTCTAGAATCCTCCCAAGGTTCCCCAATCTCCCAATAATCCTCTCACAAGCCTCTCTCTAGCCTTTGGAAGCACACTTCCAAGTAAGGGTTTTTTTCTTCCTTTCTCATTTTTTTTCAATTTTCTTTATGTTGTATTTCCCTTTTAATTTCAATTATTAATGTTGGGGTATGGTTTCACACCTCTCCCATACTGCCCTCTTATTGTTTTAATGATGGGAGACCCCTTTCTCTCTCATTAAAATCCTCCCATGTACACCCGTTACTATGCCGAAATTCCGAAAGAAACCTTTTTCTCCTCTTTTATATTCAAGCAATACTTTTGTATCATGAATCTAAATTCCTTTTAAATTGTTGGTACATGTATCTATATGACCTAATTACTGCCCATTACATGTAAATATGATGAGGAACCCCTTTCTCCCTCATCAACCTTTTTTTATGAATTCTTATGTCACGCCGTTACACTGCCGAAATCACACCAATTTTCTACGCCAATATCATTGTGTAGTAAATACCATGCCCATTTCTCCATCAAGGGTATTCAACTTTATGCACATTTACTTATTGATTATAATGTTTCATGTATGAATTCCACATTCCTTTATCGTGGAATAAATGATTATGTTTTATGAACCAATGTTTTATGATCCATGTGGCACACTTATGCATGAAATGAAATGTTTAAGAAGGGTGGGCCCTTTATAGCGCTCCAATGCATTGGGTAAAGTATAGTATCATGATACGTCATGTTCAATGAGTGTTGAATCATGCTAATTCAAGTTCAACGAGGGTTTACTCTTGCTTCATGTGCAATGAGGTTTTACTCATGCTCCATGTGAAATGAGCCTTGGCTCATGCTAATTCAATGTTAAGTGTTGTTTCCACATTTCCATGTTATGGTTATCATGCTTTATCATGCCTTTATTTTCATGTTACTATAATGCTCTATTGATGTTCCTATTGCCTAAAATGTATTGTACTCCTCATGTTATTCATTGTGTACTCCCTTACTGGGCTTTATAGCCCACCCTTTTCTTATGCATGTCCTCAGGTTATCCCATTCAATGCTAAGTATGAAGGAATGTAGTGGACATGTAAAGGAAGTTTTCAATAAAGATGTTGTATTTCAAGTTTAAAGTTTTTATGTAATGATCCTAAGCCCCAAAGACACTAAACCTCTCGATCTTCTTTGTTGTATTAAGTGAAGTTTTATGTAATAAAGCATGCTTAAGTTGTAATAAAAAGCAGGGTTGTCATACAAGCCATCCTCAGACAATATCCTTCACACGGTCTAAGCACGGTTAGGGAAAAATGTGTGGGATCCCAGGAGACTTTGCGGAATGGGTATTTTCGGACAGTGGATCACGCACAATTTTCGCACGGTTTGGAAAACCGTGTGAGTAAACCATGAGGCCCAGAAATGTTGAAAAAATTTACAATCTTTCTATCCTGTAATTTAGAACCCCAACTCAGGATTTTACTCCATTCCTCCCCTCCCAACCCTAATGTCTAACATGGATGACCCAAGAATCCAAGAGGTGTTTCTCCTTCTATTCTTGGCCATTTTGGACATCATTGGTTGTGGATTGAAGCTCCAGGTAAGTCTAATCCTCTCCACCCCTCTCTTCTTCGGATTAGGGCCTGTGGTTTCTCATATCTTCACCTTAAGCTCTAAACCCCCTTTGTTTTCTGGTGGAACCTAGGTAGGGTTTCAAGGGGTGCTTGAATCTGGATCCAAGGCCACGATTAAGAGTGAGTTCATCATCAGATTCATGTTAGCTGGTCTACAAGTTATATCCCTTGAGTTTTATAGAGATTTGTGCATGAAAATTTTGATTCATACCCTCTTGTGAAGAGTTCCTCATGACATTATTGTGATGTGCAGTTTAGGGAGTCTAAAAAACCCAATGGAACCCTCATGATCCCCACGGGATGCATGGAGGACGATGTGACCTATATTAGGGCCACCCATGGGGTGTGCCATAGTTCCCAGACATAGAGTTTAGCTAAGTAAATGTAGGGCCATTGTGTGAGAACATAGATCCCAGGGTGAATATGATATTAATCTTGAAGGATGTGAATGTGAGTCCTAGTAACACAAACAGGTCGGACGGTGACCTATGTGGGTGTTGGTGAGCTTAAAAAGGGGTTAAGTGAGATAAAGGGGAAAGATAAGGGGTTTATCTTTATACATGATTATGCTTAGTGAGACAAACATGGTAAATTGTAATTGGGGATGAATTGTGGAACATGATAATATGTGACAATTAGTTGGTGCACCTAAATGATTTAATCTAATGAAGGGATTGTTTTATGTGATATGAGAATTGTGTTTGAAATGCTTAAGTGGGTAAATGATTTTGAAATGATAAATATTCTAAATGGGTTAATGAATGGGCAATGATTAATTTGTATAAGGCAAAGGGGTTGTTGAATACACCAAATGGGTTAAGGCATGAAAATGGGAATTTTTTTAGACGAATATAAATTGTAATTAGAAATTGAGTTAAAGGGTAATTACATAGAAATGACTAGAGACCATAATCGAATGGATCAGGAGCATGGTAGTGGAGCCTAGTGAGTTAGGATTAATGAATGATGCCGAGTGATATAGGAACAATGAATGAATTATTAGTGATATAAGCATCATAAAAAGGGAACTGGGATAAATGGATAAACGATGTGAAATGTGGTAAATGTGTAAAGGGGTTGTGGCATAGTATTAATTCACATGTTGTTTGTTATGCACTGTGAAGGTAGATTCCCAATGAAATTTTTTATGTTATGTTGTGTTATGTATTGTGATATCCAATGGCATTTAATATGCTTGGTTGTGTTATGGTATAGTTGTAGTGATTTCATAAATAAGAACGTTCACATGGCTTGGTAGTGTGGGGTATTGACTGAGGTTCTACACCCACAGTTTGAGTTGGATTGATGCTTTAAACTTCACCCCTAATGCACGGGTTTGGGATGAGGAAAAATTCTCTATTCCCCTAATGGTTGAATTCCACTAGAACTGAGGCTCCAAGGTGAGGTTATTGTATTAATGTCATTCCACCTGGACTAAGGCTCCAAGGTGAGGTTATTGTATTGATTTCATTCCACCTTGACCGAGGCTTAGAGGTGAGGAAACTTTGTTGTTGTGATATTTGGGTCCCTAGTGAGACAAGGACTTACCTTGTTTTCTCTATACATTGTGAACAACTTCCTTAGACCCCTGTGTAGATGATATTTATGCCCAACCCATAGAACATGTGATCAATATGGATTATCTAATTAATATGTTATAAGAAATGGAATTGGGATGAATTCTAGTCATGAACTAAATAAACCATATTAACTAATGGCACCCGAACAATCCCTTGTTTACTTACCATTTCATTTGTACTTTCATGAACTATCTATTAGAATAGTTATTTTGTAGACACTGTTGGTTGTGGCCTACTGAGTTTTGTACCCATACCCTTCTTGGGCCTCTGTTTAGTACCTGAGAAGATCTCTTGGTTGCTGGTCGGGACAAGGGCAAAGGACCTACTCTATGATGTTGAGTTAGGCTCAGGATGTACATGGGGAGGACCCCGACTTGGTGTTAGGAACCATGTGGAGTTTTGTCCTTTGGTTTTATTTTTGCATTCTTCCACTTTTCACTACTAGTATTACTTTACATGTTTGTATTTGATTTTTGGTTTGTACCATGTTTGGGAAACACTTGGTTATGCTCGTTTAATTGGTAGTTAATTTTTTTTCGTTATTTATATTGTAATATTTTTTGGATTACACTGGTAAATAGGGTATAGTCTTCCCATGTGACTCATTAGACACTCAATGCTAGTCGGTAACCTCTAGCATATGGGGAGGCATGCTTGAGGTCATGTGACTACCTAACTCGGAACACCGGTTTAGTGGATTCTGGGTCAGGGATGTTACATAGTGGTATAAGAGGAGTTATTTTATCTTTCTTAATATTTGGGTATGGTAGACAAGAGATTATGATAGTGTCGGGCCATGGTAATGAACTCATTCTTAGGTGTAGATAACCAATGTATGAGGGAAAACCCAAGTCAGCCTGGGTGGTAATTATTGTTCTGGATGGGTGTTATTATAGTTGAATGATATTTCACAGTTGGTTGATGCACATGTTGTGTGATTTGACTAATTTATGATATTTATCTCATTGTTATAATGACATGGGGTTGTGCATTCATGCATAATTTTAGGCACATAGGGATATAGGTGGCATGCATCATTATAGGCACACACACAGGATGGGTGTCTGGGGCATAGAGAGTAGTATACATTTTGTTTCCTTGATAAATACGAAGAAAATGATGCCTAATAATGGTAATGAAGGGGGGGGGAACAAAAGTAATTAAAATTAATAGTTAAGAAATAACATGTAAAAAAGGAATGTTAGGGATGGGTTAAAATTTGGGGTTGTGATATATTGTAAAATATTAACTCGGTGTCTAAAAAAATGGTTGCATAATGATGGTAAAAGTGTTAGTGATTTTTTCCTAATGAATGACTTATGATTGAGTAAGTTGGTTACCACATGTTGACCCTGACTTTGGTAGGTATGGTAAAGGGGTGGTGTTCTAAGTGTGATGATGACTGTTGGGGTAAAATAAGAAGAACAATTTGTTTAAGGGTGACCGCGTGGAATCTTTCCATCTGTGGTTAAATTCTATTGGTCATTCTTCAATGTTCCGAGATAATGAAAATATTGTAATGAGAATGTTTGGGTGAAAATGTGGGTATCCATGGTGTTTTCGGTTTGATCCTTTTATGCGTGGGTGAGGCGGTGAGAGTTCCCTAGTGGAGATTTTTGGATTGGATTGTGAGGCCTTGCCGGTCATGATATGTCCTAGATAGTCTGTTTAGGGAACCCTTGGTAGCATTGTGGACATTGTGTTTCAAGGTGTTGTTTGGTAATGTTAAAGAGTAAACTTTCCTGGTCCGTGACCGTATACAGTGCAAGCTAGACCCTAAGGATGGTTCCTAGGTCTTGCGGACCTTGTGAGTGGAGACCTTTCGAGTTGTGACTCAAATTTAGGGGGAGGGGATTATTTGATATAGTATTGATGAATGTGTAAACCTTTTTCATGAAACCTATATAATATGGTTGTATGGTACACAAAGCATAGTGTGCGTCAGAATAGAATTGAGAGTTCCATTCACGTACTTTGCTTCGTTCGTGTCATGATAAGTGTGGTCTGGAGAGAGGGCCAATGGCTTATCATGGTTGTGACTCCAGTCAAGGGAGTTAACTTTCTTCAACATTGAAGGTGACCTATGAGAGAGGTCAGACAAGGATTTTAGTGCTTTTGGGTGTGTGTCACACATGTGGATGTTTTTAACATTTAATGTGGTACATAGAGTGCTACATGATGCAGTTTTGTAACGTAAGGATAAGTGGTAAGGTTGATGGTCTAGCTATGCCTGGTTCCTTCCTAATAGCACCCTAGTGTTTGTGATAATAGGTAAGGTTCTTTTGGAATGGTTGCATCACTTTAATTCCTGACTCACCTGTTTGAGTGAGGATTAATTGAGGTCTGAAGTTGTTTTGAATAGAAAATACAAGGGTGGCTAAAGTGTGGTTATATACTTTCGCTAAATGGTGACATCTGAGGCAGGGATTGTCATGTGTCTGAAATTGTTTGTATGAATGGTTAGGTTGTGGAGCGATGGTTAATGTCTGTGGAAAATCACACCTGAGTGGTGGTGGGTAAGTGTTGATGAGATACATTTGTAAGTGGGGCCTGAGATCCTTTAATGGTACTGATGTCCCATAGCTCGACATCGAAAATGGGTAAGTTGGTGGTGGTGTCGTTAGAAAACTTCTTAGTGTATCACAGCTAGTGATGAGAATACCTAATATCTTGACGTCATCCTAGTTACGTTGAGAAGATCTGGATTGAGCCAAGATACATGAAGGTTTTTGGTTGGATGAGGGACACCATGGAGTTTAAGCGCATGGAAACTGTCTATGTAGATCTTGAGGATAGAATGCAAACCCCCTTTGGTTTTGGATGAGGTCCTTGAGATGGACCGAATGAAGAAAAACGTCCTAGGTGTGGTCCACAAAGGTTGAGAATGGGCACTGGGTTATGTTCGTTTCCTTTTTTTAGGAAAAAGGCTGGATGGCCATGTCTATGTTTTGGGTTCAGCTTGTGATCGAGTAAAAGATGTGGTGGTTGAGATCCCCCTTGAGAGAAGTGGTAATTACACTCCTAAGGTGGGGAGTGATACGTCAGTCCTCGGTGTGTAAAAGAGAACATCGAGATGACGTAGTGGAACCAGGGTAGTAATGTGGAATTGGTGAGGTGTGTGTTAGGTTTCTAAGAGAGGCATGTGGGACTTGGTTGTGGTGAAAAATGAGAAAAGTGTTGACTCGAGCTCAGAGGTGGTTCCAAGGGAGGCTTGTGATGTCTTAGCTGAGTCATAGAATGATGTAGTTGGTTATGAAAAAAAGTTTTGGTAATAGAGGTTGGGTTCTATAACTCCCACGAAGATCAGGGTTGGACTCGGGTAATTTATCCTCGGGTGGATTTAGGAAATATTGAGGTTGAGGTAACCTTGGCAATGTGATGTTGTTTCATCCAAGGGTGATTCCTGATGGAGGTTTGGAGGGTGGTAATTCCGTGCTGATGGAATTCTATTGGAATTTAGGCAATGACCACAGTTGGGTGCATGGGATGATAATGATAGGCTTCCAATCAGTAAGAACCGTGGGAAGGTGAGAAGGGGGTAGCGTACCATCAGTAGAGAGTGGGAACTCGGGGAAAATCCAGTCAGTTGCGGACCGACCTAAGATGATAAACTTGAAAGTGTGTGGTGGGAGTGACCCACCTCTTGGTTCATGTAGTGGTTGGAAGTGCCTTTTGAAAATATGTTTTACCTAAGTGAGGTTTTGTTGATCTTTATCCAAGAAGGAATGGTGTAGGAATTTCCTTCGGAATGGATTCAATGGTGTAGTAGGATGTCAGTCTAGTGTAATTCCCTAAGGTTTCATGGGCGTAGTAAGTTGGAACATGTCAGGAAATAGGATGTTTTTGTTGAGTTCTAGTGGTCCTTTATCGATTGAGGAGGTTCCAATTAACCGAAAATGGTGGGGGGAACCATACTGGATAAATGGTTTGTTGATGACATCATCAAAGTTTTGGGTTGGAAGGACTCAAGTGGTCTTTGTTCGAGTGGGTAGGCCCTGGTAGAGAGCTTTGGAGTGGTTTAACAGGTCGAGTAGCCAAGAGTTTTGAGTTGTGTTTGGATGAATAGTTTTGGAGGGAGATCTTCAGGAAATTTGGTTAGAAGGGTCACAAGTTTTCCCCCAGGTGATACCGGGTTGAGTCACCAATAGAGTTGGGTGAACTAAAAATGAGACCAAGTGATTTTGGTCATGATTTGTGAAAAGGATCGGGCCGATGATGTGCTGATTGGTTCCCCCATGATGATGGGATATTGTGTGTTAGGTTTACATGTGTTGTGAGTTAAGTGTTTTCAACTATGTTTTCCCCATGAAGTTTTTGTGGTGAGAATGATTGAAGTTGATGAATCCTTGAGAGGTTTTCAGCTCATGTTGTGGTTGCGGTGAAGAAGACATGGAGGGAAAGTTTGTGCCCTTGATTCGTGTTCAGTAGAAATTGTGATGTAAAACCAAAAACATAGAAAGTGTGAGTTAACTAGTAGACCTTGTGGCATGATACATTGTTATGGGAGATAGTGATGCTCGAAAGAGCATCTTGAGGACGATCCGTTATATGGTGGAGAGGTTTTAAGTTACCAATTTTTTTTCTTAAGGTATGTTTTATTTATGTTATAGTTTGTGTCTCTCTTTTTGGCTAAATAATTTTTTCCCAAAGTACATGTGAAGGCTCGGGGGTGCCCTGGGGGCTCGAGCTGAAAAAAGAAGGGCAATTACGCTAAGCAGTGAAAGGTGCACGGTCTGCGCACGGTTAGGGGAAACCATGCAGGTAAATCATGCGGACCATCCATCCTCGGATCGTATCCTTAGCACGGTCTGAGCACGGTTAGGGAAAACTGTGTGGGATCCCAGGAAACTATGGGAAATGGTTGTTTTCAGATAGTGGATCACAGATGGTTTACACACATTTCAGAAAACTGTGCGGGTAAACCATGCGGCCCAGAAAAGTTGGAAAAATTTACAAAATTTCCATCCTAGGATTTAGAATCCCAACTAGGGATTTTCCTTCATTCCTCCCCTCTTAACCCTAATGACGAACTCGGATGGCCCAAGCTTCCAAGAGGTGTTTATCCTTCGATTCTAGGCCATTTTGGACGTTGTTTGGTGCAGATCAAATCTTCATGTAAGTATAATCCTATCCACCCCTCTCTTCTTTGGATTAGGAATTTTGAATTGTCCTATATTCATTCAAAGCTCTAAATCCCTTTGTTTTCTAGTAGAACCTAGGTTTGGGTTTCAAGGGGTGCTTGAATCCATATCAAACGCAATGATTAAGAGTGTGTTCATCATGAGATTTGAGGTAGGTGGTCTACAAGTTATATCCCTTGATTTTTATATTTATTTGTGCATGAAGTGTTTGATTCTTATCCTATTATAAATAGTTCATCATGTCATTATTTTGATGTGATGTTTAGGGAATCTGAATAACCTAATAGAATCCTCATGATACCAATGGGATGCATGAAGGATGATGTGACCTATGTTAGGGACACCCATGTGGTGTGCCAACATTCCTGAACTTCGAGTTGATCTATGTAAATGTAGGGCCATTGTGTGAGAACATAGAGCCCAAGGTGAATATGATATTAAGCTTGAAGTATGTGGATGTGAGTCCTAGTAACACATAGGGGTTGGGTAGTGACCTATGTGGTTGTTGGTGGGATTAAAAAGGGGCTAAGTGTGATAAAGGGGAAAGCTAAGGCGGTTATCTTTATACATGATTATGCTTAGTGAGATAAGAATGGGAAATCTTAATTGGGGATGGATTGTAGAATGGGTTAATACATGAAAATTAGGTGGTTCACCTAAATGATTGAATGTAATAAAGGGATTGTTTTATGTGATATGAGAATTTTGTTTGAAATGCATAAGTGGGTAAATGCTTGTGAAATGATAAATGGGCTAAATGGGTTAATGTATGTCCGATGATGAATTTGGATAATGCTAAGGGGTTGTTGAATACACCTAATGGGTTAAGGCACAGAAATGGGAATTTGGCTAGATGGATATTAATTGTAATTAGAAATTATGTTAATGGGTTATTATGTGGAAATGACTAGAGACCATAATGGAATGGATTATGAGCTTGGTAGTGGATCCCATTGAGTTAGTATTAATGAACGATGCCTTGTAATATAGGAATAATGAATGTATGATTAGTGAGATAAGCGTGATAAAAAGAGAACCGGGATAAATGGATAAATGATGTGAAATGTAGTAAATGTGTAAATAGGTTGTGGAATATTATTAATTCCAATGTTTTTTGTTATGCATTGTGAATGTTGATTCCAAATGGCATTGGTTATATTATGTTGTATTATGTATTGTGATATCCAATGTCATTGAATATTCTTGGTTGTGTTATGGTATGGTTGTGGTGATTTGATAAATAAGCATGTGCACATGGCTTGGTACTCTGGGGTATTGACTAAGGTTCTACGCCCATGGGTCGAGTTGGACAGATTCTATAAACTCCACCCATAATGCACGAGTTAGGGACAAGGACTGATTCTCTATTCCCCTAATGGTTTTGTTCCACCTAGACTGAGGATCCATGGTGAGGTTATTGTATTGATGTCATTCCACCTAGAATAAGTCTCAAGGTGAGGTTATTGTATTGATGTCATTCCACCAGGGCTGAGGATTCAAGGTTAGGAATGTGTGTTGATGTGATATGTGGATCCCTAGTGAGATAGGGACTTGACTTGTTTTCTCTATACATTGTGAATGATTTCCTCAGACCCTTATTTAGATGATATTTATGCCTAAACCATGGAACATGTGATCAATATTACCTATGTAATGAATATGGTATAAGAAATGGAATTTGGATGAATGATAGTCATAAACTAAATGAACCGTGTTAACTAATGAAACCCGAATTATCCCTTGTTTACTTACCATTTCTATTGTACTTGAATACACTATCTATTAGACTGAATATTTTGTAGACACCATTGGTGGTGGCCTACTGAGTTTTGTACTCTCACCCTTCTTGGTCCACCATTGGGTACCCGAGCGGACCTCTTGGTTAATGGTCATGATAAGGGAAAAGGACCTACTCTGAGATGTTGATTTGGGATCGGGATGTACACGGGGAAGGACCCGGACTTGGAGTCGGGACCCGTGTTGAGTTTTGTCCTTTTTTTATTTTTTGGATTCTTCCACCTTTCACTACTAGTATGGCATGGCATGGTTGTATTTGATTTGCAGTTTGTACCATGTTTGGTAAATGCTTGGTTATGCTCATTTAATTGGTAGTTCATATTGTTTCTATTATTTATATTGTATTCTACTCTGGATTACTCTAGTAAAGATGGTATAGTCTTCCCATGTGACTCATTATACCCTTGTTTCTAGTCAGAAACCTCTGGCATACGGGGTGGCGTGCTTGAGGTTATGTGACGACCCGGATCGAAACATCAGTTTAGTGGCTTCCTGGCTGGGGACATTATAATAAATATAACATTATAGTATATAAATGATACTGGAGTTTTTATTTCTTGATGGATGAATGAGGGTATGAGAATGTATGAGAAGAAAATAAATTAAGAGAGGTGCTTTAAGAAATTTACCTCTAGAATATCACCTCCTTTAAGGACCCCTTAAGGACCTTGGAATTAGTCTTTTGGTGTTAATAGTCGCACATAGATGCGGGGAGTGTGGGGAGGGGATTTTTCAAAGATATTTTGAAGATATTTAATGATTTTGAGGAAAAAGAAGGTTATGAGGAGTGGTATCTATATTTGAGGAGGGGTGGTTTAAGTGATTAAATAATGATTATTTAATATTTGAATCCAACCACATATGGGTGTCATTAATTAAAAAAATTATATTGATAATTAATTTTGTAATTTATCTCTAGGGTTTATAAATACATCTTTAAACCATTTAATTTTTTTAGTTTTTTTATGCTTTTATGTCTTAAATTTAACCCGTTTCCTTATTTTACCTATACTTTGGTAAATATTTTTTAATAGGGTTACTTTTTATGGATAAAAATGAAATTGACCTTAGAAACTACGTTTTTAATTATGTTTTAAAATATTGAATCCATTTTAACAAATTAATTTCACATAATTGGAAAAGTTAATCTTAAAACAAACCGGTAAACATGATGAAAAATCTAGTTTTCAAGAAGTATATTTTCAAGAAAAATATGATTTTTTAATAACCTAATGAATTATAATAGTAATTGTATGAAGCTAAATTAATATTTACTAATTAATATCTAAAAATTTTATTTTAAAAACTACAAATTAAGGATTATTTAAATTAATTGAAATGGATAAACATTATTTACTTCAAAATAGTTTTTTGAAAAATCCCATTTTAAACCAAAAAATATTCTTATTCTAAAATAGAATATAAAGTTGATTAAAAAAAATAAGTGGATGAAATATAAATAAATAATACTTATGTTACTTGAAATCAAATTAAAAATATAATTTTAAATATAAATTTCTTAATTTATTGAAAAGCAATTACATTTTTACAAAAATCGATTGTTTTCACTGTTTAGTGAAATATTAATCTTTTAAAAAATTATCAAAAATTCATCCTAATATAGTTTTTACATGATAAATCCAAAAGTGATTTTTTTTTCGAATTAAAATTATATAATTTTAAAATTAATATTTTAAATATAACCTTAAAATAAATTAGTTTAATAAAACAATTTCATACTTATCATATTTATAATTAATTTAACTATTTATATCAAGAATATTAATAAATATGAAAAAAATATTCCACATGTACCTGGGTTTTTAGACATGATGCATTAAAATTGAAATTAAACATTTATTTTTCAAATATCTTAACTAAAAACAATTACATGTTAACCAGGACATCACATAGGCCAATGGTAGGCGCTAAAACCTAATCATCTTTTGGTCATGGGTTCCAGTCTCACAACCTTTCCAGATGCAACAATGTTTTACCCAAAACTATGGTTATTTTTTATCAATATTATATTAATGTAGTTCATATAACATTCCCAAAAAATGATAATCATCATTCAAATAAATTTTTTCAATAAATAGCCTATTTTGAAAATATATACTAATTTTATTTGAATACTATTTCAGTATCTATAATGATACAATTAACCTTAAATCGTATCAATTCCATTAAACACATATGTATGAAATTTAAAGGCAATATTATTAAATATAAATTATAGTAACATATATATTTGAATAAATTTATCCAAAAATATCCTTAATATCGTTTGACTCTGGACACATAAAACCTAAAAAAGGGAGTTTTAGACTTTGAACTTATGATCAATCATAAAATCATTAACCCATGATGGTATCAGTAAATATTAAGTTAATTAAGACATATATGCCTCTAAAATTTAATAGAATCCTTAAATGTTTCATGATTCTTATAAAATAATACCATCGATAAAGATACTTCCATAATGTAATTATAAAACCCTAATAAATACCTCTACATACTCCTTCCATGATATAGGGGTTAACCTTTAGAAGAGGTAATTGACTTAGATTATGGATAATTTCTCCGAATTTTCTGAACAAACCTATAAATAGATCCCTTGGATGATATTTATTTCCTTCTATTATACACTTTCTTTTTTCCTTCAAAATTATTTTATTTTTTTCATTTTTTTCCACACATAAAAGTTTTTCCCATTCCATTGAGGAACTTTATTTTCCATAAAATACACATTAGTTTTAACCTGGGTAATTCATTTTGATAATCTATTCAAATACTTTATAATGGTATTTAAAGAAAATGTGAATTACCCAAATCATATACCCCAAGAGTTTCAAACCAGCTCCGTAGTAAGGACCATTATTTTGAACTAGGTGATGATTAGGTCATGATCAATGCACCATTTTTGGATTTTTTACTCCTAGGTATATTTTTGATAAAACTACCTCAACTTTTAGTATTCACACAAGGATATATTTCTAAGAAAAACTAAATAATTGATACCTTAAAAAACATTATGATATTATTCAATACATAAAATCAAAGTCTATCCTAGGGCTATGATTCCTATTATATGTTTTCCTAAATCTTTTTCCTATGGTTTTTACTAAAATTCATCTTATACTAACTATAATGAACCTAAATCTAAAAAAACAGAGCCAGTTTCTACTTTATTACATAGGTATAGCAAATAATGAATTGTATCCCAAATAAATTAATAGTTTTTTAGTCATGGTAAACTGGAAACATTCTTTAGTTTTATATTATATTTGGAGAAAAAAATTAAAACATATTTTTTTTGACAATATCATTATTCCTTCTAGAATATCCTCTGTATCATTCTTAGTCCACTTCTTGGATTCATGGGAAATGAATCAAAATAATGGTGATCTAAAATTATTAGTATGGATAAACATAAATTCCAACTATTTAATATCATCAATTTGAATAAAAATCATAGGAGGGTATAGAGACATAATCAGAGTGCATGAGTGAATCATAAAAATACAATTCCCATAAGTACATGATTCATCAATCATGAAACATGGAATGAGTATTTAATACAAAAAAGTGTCATAAGAACCAATAATCATGAGCCATGTGATATCAATGTTGATTAAAGGATACATTATAGTCCCATGGAATGTATAGATAAAATGTGTTAGTATATTGGGAAATAATCTTCACAGAACACTTAAAAACCCTTATAGAGCCCTTAAAACAAGAATAACCATATGGTCAACATCTAAAATAATTATCTAGAGAATATAATCATTACCCAATGCATTGTAGCACTATCTAGTCGCACCCCTAATTTAATTTATAGTGGTCATACCTAGCGCTACAAGGATGCATCCATCATATAAGCAATGTCTAATAACAAAATCATGATCAAAGTAAATAAATATCTCATTTAATTTTAAAAAACCTAAAAACCCATTATTCGTTTTATAACATGATTAACTAGGTAAAAATAAATGGGTTCCATGACAATCTTTTTGAAATATGATTAACCTATGAAAAATAAATGGGTTCCATAACAATGTATTTGAAATATGATTACCCCATGGAAAAAATGGGTTCCATAAAAATCTCTTAGAAACATGATTAACCCATGAAAAATAGATTGGTTACCTGAAAATATATTTGAATTATGATTACCCCATTGAAATTAAATAGGTTCCATAAAAATATATTTGAAACATGATTGACCCATAGAAAAGAAATCAATTCAATAAAAGACACTTTGAAAGATTATTACCCCATGGAAACGAAATTAGCACCATAATAATCTCATTGTAACATGATTAAACCATGAAAAATAAAAATATTTGATAAAAATCTATTTTAGAAAAAATTTAATCCAATCATAAAATGAATGAGGATGGTATAATTACAAAAGATACCCTTTAGATCACAATTAGAAATAGGGGTTGTTGATTTTAATGAATGAAAATACCCTTAAAATATCACTAAATACATTTGGGGGATAAAAAAAATTTTTATTTTAAAATATCACTTTTCAAGAACTAAAAAACAACAAAATATAATGAAAATTCTTTTATTTTAAAACAACCTTGGAATCATATAAATGAATCTTTAAAAACAATTTTAACCATTTAATGAGGAAAATATCCTTTACATATTAAAGAAAATAAAAAAATTTCAAAATAATTTTGTTTGAATATAAAAATGAAAAATTATGAAGTAATATTTAATTCAAATAATGGTCTTGAAGGATGAAAATTTCATTCATTCCATACACATTAAAACAAATATTCCTTTCACATTTTAGGTAAAATTCAAATGGGAATTGTTTAGAAAATAACAAGAATATTCAATTAAAAACATTTTGAAAAAAAAATAAAAACATCTATAAACATTCCTTCAATAATTGATTTTTAAAATTACCAAAAAGTCTTTCAAAACACTTTTGGAAATCATGGTTTTTGTAGAAAATGGTTTTCTGACCAAAGAGATAAATTATGTAATATTTTATTAAAAATTATTTTCAATCATTTTATGTACCAATGTGTGGAAAATGGTATATAAAATTTAAAATAAAATTAATAGAGGACATGAAAATTTATTATAATCCTTGACAGTTAGATCATAATATTTTAACATTTGATATTTAATTATAAACAATCCCGATAAATGATGAGATTCTAACATAAAACTATTACCACATTGATTACATTGAATCATAAGACCCATGAAAAGAAAAAATGAGATGAAACTTAAAACAAAATGGGAATAAAAAAATTAACCATACTACATGTAAAATTATATTTATATACACCTTATAAAAGAATATATGTTCTTAACCTGATACAAGTCTCAAAAAAGGAAATTTTTTAAAACAATTCCCTCACCACTATAGTAATCTTTTGAATCTTAATCCCGAATAAAGAATAATTTAAAATTAAAGGTTAAATTTCATGCAAATTATTTTATTCATGATAGAACATGTTAAAGTTATGGTATATATATGAGATAAAAGAAGTGAATGGTGAATTTTCATATGTCTCCCAGAAATAAAAGGAGACTATAAATCTATTTCCCCATGCTTATTTTTGGATTAAATTGATTTATCTTCATTTATAGTGGTTTTTAACATGTTAATAAATTTTTATAGAACCATATTAATATTTAAAATATCTTATATTGTATTTTTATAACATCTTATCACCCATTCATTAATAATCATTCATTATTTTCATTGTTTCGGGTGTTAATCGCCTTGTTTTATCATTCATGTTTTTTCATGAAAGTTATATGTTCTTGTTCTTATTATATAGTTACATAATATACAGAATTATAATATTTAAATAATTATCACATTTATATATAAATTATACATTGAGTACCAATCATAAAATATGGGTATGAAAAATGACATACGTTATGTTTACAGAGATAGTAGGCCAAATATACACATGAAAAAAATTTCTATTTTCAACGATCATTATGGGATGTTGGTATGTACTATTATATATATATATATAATTATCATAATATAATATAAAAAAATTATTTTGTTAAATATACTTATATATATTATCCATTTAGTGTGGTGATGAAAATAGAATCACATCATTTCATAAAGGTTGTAGTCCACACGTAAACGAACGATGTTATCATTTTTTGGTGTAAGAAGGAAAATGAGAAATAATATTTTAATAAAGATAAATAGGTCATTAATATCATAATTAGTTTATTTATATCATATATATTTATTATTTTTGTCATTATTACCTTCCATGTAAATAGTTAGTGAAAAATGAATCACAACACTTTGTGTGGTAGTAGTCCGCCCAACAGACGAGTGACGTTATCGTATACCATACAGAATGGAAAGTAAAAGGGTATATATGATATAATTAATACATAGTTATAATTATGGGTCTAATATCACTTATATACTTTATATCCATCATCATACCCAAACTTGATTGGTGGTAATGGAAAAATGAATAACATCAGTTCAGGAGGCGGTAGTCAACCGTACACACGAATGATGATTTCAAAAACCATTTGTTGGAAGTGGAAATGGTTGTAGGTAATGACCATATTATAAAAACATATTATTATACTTAATTTAATTAGGTAATTATATCTTCATGTTTTAATAATAATTGAAATATGTGGTGAAAAAATAAAATTAAAATGCTCGCTGAATAATAATTCTACTTATTTGAGTATACTTTTAGGTTTACACCAAAATCATTCTTAAGTTTTATTTATTACCAAAATAATTATTTTAGGATGATAGGATGGATTTTTTTGATGATATTTGGTAATTTATATTCCTAAAAAAGGTTTTATAGTGTGATAGAGAGTGGATAGGGGGAGGCATTTATAAGTTAAGTGAGTGGCACAATTGGTATTGTTTAAATGAATGAATTCCACACATTATTTTTTCATGTCAAAAGGATCATATAATAGACCTTTATTGATTATATAATGGATAAGTTCAATATTTTTCAATAAAAAATATTTCATAATGTTTTTTAGATTATTTTAACCCTTATCTGTTTGGTTTAACCCCCCAGTATGTCCATATTACCATAACCACAATAATTAATTTTTACTGTATTCACTATTAATTTTGGTCATTAATTAAGAAAAAATTATTAGAAAATATAAATTATTATGACTCAAAATATTAAATTCGTTTTACTAAATTAATTTTATATAATTGGGAAATTTTAATTTAAAATCACTCTTGCTGACATGATGAGAAAATGAGTTTTTAAAGAGAAAATCGTCAGATGTTTATAATGATTTTATATAAAAATTCAATATGAAAATTATTAAAATGAAATAAATTTGATTAATAGATATATAATTGAACTAATTTTACTTTGTAACCAATTTTTAATATAATTTAACATTATAAATAATATATAAGGTAGGGACGTTTTTAATTAAAATTTAGTATTTTTCACCAATCATCGAAAAATGATAATATTCAGAAAAATCACAAAAATTAAACCTAATATTATATTTATATTATGAATTAAAAAATTATTTTAATTTTATAACATAATATTTCTAAATTTTTTTAAAATTAATTTTATATTTTTACACAAAGCATGACGAAACTTTCTTTTATTAAAAGTACATTTTTTCATATTACATAACTTTTTTTATTAATTGATTCTTACATTATTTATAATAAATAGAAAAAAATTATTTTTTTAAAAAAATATGTATATTACTACCCACTGATTTAATAGTAATTTTATAATGGTATATTATATTATGGTTCATTTCGACTTGAGGTTTCGTTTTCTGCAAGATATTGAATATATTAAATTTTTCTAAAAGGAAACATATCATAAGGTCTCAGGGTGTTACATTATCTTCTATATTATGTGATTTGTCTCATTTATTATATTGTGCATAATATTCTTTATTTTAAATCTCAGGGTTTTACCAACCATTTCAAATATTGTTTTTCATTCTAATAGGAATGAAATCATTGTTCTTGTGTATGTTAGGACTACCACCTCTATAGAGAGACATAGTTCAATTTTCATCACCAATCTGCATGGATGGTTATAAAAATAACATTAATTCATTAATATGATATTATTATGAAAATATTTTCTTTTTTTAATGGTAATTAAATTTTAATATTTAAATTTTTAATAGTGATACAACTTTTTTTAAAAAAAATTAATGAAACAAGCTCATCACTACTTTAATGCTGACAAGTTTTAACTACAAACCTCAAGGTAAGAATATATAAATTTATAAAGAAATTATAGAACATATATTATAGAATGTTAAATAATCTACTAATGAAAAATTAGGTATCAAATAACTTGGATTGATATTCACACTTTAAAGTATTTGAAAATAATCAAAATCATTACCATATAATGATTAAAGTAAAATATATTTAAATAATGAATATAATATAAATGATAATAAATGAATATAATATTTAAAAATATATATCAATAATCTTTTTAAATAGTTTATTATGTTTATTATTATTATTATATAGTTTTTCAAAGATATTTTTAGGTATTCGTGAGTAAAAGGTAATGAGTTATCTTGGCATAACTTCCTTTCTTAATGAATAATTAGTCCTCTTTTTTCCATGATTTTAGAAAATATTATATTATATTATATGATGTTATTATTATGAAATGCCTCATTCATTTATAGGTAGTTATATATATAGATTTTTTTATTATAAAACTTGATGATGTTATGGCTAATTACCATTCTCTCATAATGAGATCTATTTATTTAATTTTCATATTAACCCTTACCACTAATGTCCTTCTTTCTATATTTAAATTCCAAATATGTTTTATTTTTGATGAAGTTAAAAATAATCTAAAACTATTTTCAAATGTACTAATTATAACTATTTTAATGATGTAGTCTTTAATAAATTTATTTTCTAATAACCAAAACGGATTTCTGATTTACGTACAGATTTTTTCTTTATCTCCATATTTCATTCTGAAAAAAATTATATACTTTCAAGTATCAATTATTTAAATTTATTTTGATTTGGGTATGGAAAATGGTTTTCATTTTATATTCCTTAAAACTAATTTTAAATGTGATTCATAATCTCATATCATTATGATACTATTGGGAAATTATTTATAAAATATATTTTCATGGTTTCAATTCCATTTTACTGTAAAAAAGATCTAGAACCAATAAAGTTATATTCTATAAGTCACATTATAAATTCCTTCTTTAAAAATTCCTTTTGGGTAATTCAAATTTTATTATCAACCTATCTCATATTTATGTATTGTTATGAGATACAATTTGGAAATGATATGAAACACATTTTATTCACTGGGATTTCATAATATATTGGATTTCTGATATCTTATACAAAAAATATGAATTTATGATGATAAGTGGGGTCCTATATAACCCTCAAATACATTGATTAAGGATTTTGATCTCATGATATATTAATTCTGTGAATGGAAATAACTGTTTAATGTTTTATTAACAAGGTTTTACATAGACATGACCATGTCATGCTTCATTGAAAAGTTTATACATACACATGCACACAATATGATTTTAAAAAAGTCTGTTCATACACATGATAATTTATTTATTTATTCACATGGTGGTGTTTGAATATGATCAAATATATATCTATTCAAAATATTGTGTATGGAAAATTTTACATTTATCTTTTTTCACAATATTGTCCCTGGACATGGTTTCTCTAAACTTTGTTCACAATATTAAAATTTCATTTTCCAATTCTTATTCCATATTCTTATGCCATTTTTCTATAATTATGATCCATGGATTATGTTTATTATGTTTCACTCTTATTATATGATACCCGTTTTTTGATTTAGATAAAATTTTTATTTTTTGGGATAAGGGAAAACTACTATTTACTATGGGGTTTTAATTAATATATCATTACCATGCTTTTGTTTTCACATATTTTTATCGTTTAACAATTTATTTAATTTTAATAAGTTTTAAGTTACTGAGTGTTTTAGTTTACTCATTTCATATGTTCCAATTCACTAGGTTATAAAAATGAGTATAACATATAAGGAGTCTAGAATGGGGTCTAGTGTGTTTTGAATATGGTGAAATATTCAAAATTATTATAAAATATTTTTCTTATACAGATGATCCTCAAAGATATTAAAACATTCATCCATGGTATTGTGTTTTTATTTTGTGATTTAGATTTTAAATTGTGGAAATACATGTCTGATTATCTTGGGAATTCTATATTGGTATCAAATCCAATTATAAAAGAATGCGTTTTTATCCCCATACTCGGGAGTGTAGGTTTTAGATTTATAAGTGTTTACTAAATGTTCTACCTCTATTGATTGAGATGATATTTCCATTTTCCATGAAAATTTCCGAGAAATAAAAAAATGTGTAGATCTCAAATAAAACAAGACATTAGAATAAATAGATTAATTAAAAAATTTACCTATCACCACTTCATCTAAGGTTCTTAAATCTATTGCAGTAGTATAAAAAGACTTTTCCACAACCTTATACTTTAAATAAAAAGGAAACCAACCATGAGTGAGTTACTTCATACATGTTTTTTCATTTTATACATAATTATAACATTATTCCTTTATTTCACAACCCAAATGAATATAATTACAAAATCATTAACTTTATCTTGATTATATAAAAAAAATTTAATACTTATTTTATCCCATTTGGAACATGTTTCTAGATTTCCTTGAGATTTGTTTATTGGATTCTTCTCCATTTCTTACCACCATGATCACATCTTATTCTTGTTTTCATGAGTTACATAAGTGTTAGAAATATCAATATGACATTATCATAATATCAAAAATCTATCTCATAGATTTCAAATTTAGGTGAGGAAACATATATTTGTAAACATGGTTTTAGACTACTATAAAATATATTAATTTTCCTTTAATGCTCCAGAATGAAATTCAGTTCATACCGAGCTATTATAGAGATATTTTCTTCATATATGGAAAATGATTCTTGTTTTTTATTTATCCTATAAATTTCCTATGCATTTTATTTCTAATAACATTAGGGAAATATTTATCAAGAAAAATATTTTTAAAAACTATCAATTACATGGCATCAATTTCATTTTTTTATTTTGCATTCTTTATTTATGGATAGAAATGATTTGATTTTAATTCAAAATAGTTCATATAAAGAGTTTACTTTTGATGTTATAAATAGACTAAGACTTAAAATATCTTCTCAGAATAATTTTTACATACTTAACAATTCAATATCTGTGAATATACACCAAAAACCGATGGTTCAATTTCAGTAATTATTACACTATCTATATATTCCTCTACGTAGAATTTAGTTTGTCTCCTATTTATGATACACAATTTTTTTCATGGGATAATTGAGTTATCTTAGTTATAAACTACTCATCTTTTGATCCAACCCTTTTAGATTATTATTTTGAATGAATATTTTCCTCTTAACACCTAACTACCTTAGTCGCCTTATTTCATATATAGAAAAGACATGGATTAGAAAATGAAATGATGAATTACTCAATGTTAAATTAAGAAAATATTTTAGAATCTATGAATAATCTATAATGATATTGTCATATCCTATAAAGTTATTAAACCCTTTAATTGATCCTAACTATTACAACCCATAATTATGAGTTTAATAGTAATGATTTGAAATAATTAAATTTCTATTATCTTTTATGGCTAAAATATTCAAAAATTAGGATAAAACTAACATAATTAAGTGGGGTTTTTTTAAAAATCTAAATTTTCCCAAAAAAGTGTATTTTTTAATTTACACCCTCTTTTAATTTATGAAACTTTTCCCACTTTTAAGACGAGTTACCATAATCAAAAAAACATTAAAAAATCATAATCTCATAAACTATGTTAAACTCTTTCATTGAACCATTTTAATTGAACATATCAAAAAAATCATAATCTCATGTGAAACACATGTTAAACTCTGAGCATATCAAACAAATCATAATCTCATGTTAAAATAAATATTTTCTCAAATCAAAACATTAAATATCATAACAGAAATAGAAAACTCATAATGGAATATTGAGGAATGATATTAAAACCTATGTTAAACTATTTCATTGAACCATTTTAATTGAATTAATGTAATCTGTTATCTCCAATATTTTTTATTCAAAGACTAAATTATTCACAATGTATTAGAAAATAGTATCCAATGATCAAATATTATTATTTATACTTTCCAAATAATATATCATGAACATAAATTAAAATATTACACATTTTCATCATAAAACCCCCAAAAACATATTGGAATCCATGGGACAATGTACATTCCATTTCTATATAAAATAAATATCCATTTTTTTGAGAAATTATAAAATTTAAAAATTCATAGGGGAATAGAAATAATAAAATCTTTGAAAAAACATTAAAAATTATAGATCAATATTGAAAATTAATAATGACCATGATAATGGGAAAACTAGTTCTTGTGACAAACCATAAAAAAATATTTTTCACTTTCTTAAAAACTATGAAAAGTAACCCATATAGAAAATGCTGAAAATATTCCTTTTTAAAAAGGTATTAAAAGTTAAATGATATTTTAAAATAAATTTATATATTAATTTATTTTTATATGAGAATATTATTTAAATATTCATAAGATCAAAAATATATATGAAATATGGTTGAAAGAAAAGCATTAAAACAATGGTTTTAAAGAAAAGTCTCTTACCTTGATTAATGTATTTCCTTGTGCGTTCTCAAAATTATAAATAATAAAATTATTTTCATTATTTATAACCATTTCTGGTTTATTATCTTATTATTATTCTTATTATTTAATTTTTTTACCATGTTATATTTAGTGACAAAATAAATTAAGTTTATTTTTGGTGTTTTGAGGTCATTCATCCCAAAAAAACATTGTTATATTGATCATGGTCAAGGGGATCATGGTTTAATCTTAAATAAAATCATAAAAATTTTATCATTATAATATTTTACATTAATTATAATTTTAAACATCTATGTAAGTTAGAGATTAAGAGTGAGGTATAACGTACATGGAGGTGGTAGTCTACACATATACATAAGTGACATTTCCATTTTTACAATGGTCAAAATGAAAGTAATTCGGATAGAGGGTCTATTTTGTATAGTAATAATCATGTTATTAATATCATATTTATTCATTAAATTCATCCTTATGATATTGCATGTGAGGGGATAATGAAAAATACATTATATCGCTTCTTGGATGTGGTAGTCTACATGTACACATAAGAAACATTTTTAGTACCCAAGGATGAAAATAAGGTGGAAGATCATTGATTCATAAAAGTAAAAAAATTTAAATATAGTGATCATAATAATATTAACATATTATTATTTTTATAGTTGATTAAATTTATGTAGAATAATAAATAAATATGAAAGAATTTGGTTAAGACCGATACCTCCTCCATGGGTATCTTCCATTGGATTATAGCTTTAACCTTATTTCATTAGACTTTTAGAATGATTAACAACTCTAGGACATGGGTAGAACTATTTTCGAGGGATTTTGGTAGATCTAGGTTAATCTAGGATGCTCAATGTGTGTGGGGAAGTGATGAGAGTAGGATCCCATTTATATGTGGGAGAAATGGAACCCTTGTAAATATGAATTCCATTTAAATATAATAAATATCTTTATTATGGAAAATGGGGTAATTTAGACTAATTTGTAATATAAGATATGTTATGGTTGAAAGAAACTCAAAAAAATATAATTTGTATATATTTTATTGATATTTTAATCATTATCCCTTAGTGTAGACTCCTCTTTTACCCTTTCAACCCTTATCGTGGTGACATACATTTAGTAGGGTAACTAATAAATATAAATAACAATTAAATGGAACACATTTCATAATTATAATGATCATCTCAAAATATGGAATAAATTATAGAACAATAAATTTATATAAGTGGTAGAAATTAATATTTTTATACTTTTACAAAAAATATAAAAAAATGTAAGAAAAAATATATTTTTTGTGTGAAAATAATGAACTTATACTTATTTAGGCCAAACATTATTGATTAGTGGTTATTAAAATATATTAATTATATTATTATTAAAAAAGTAAGGTTATTATCCATTTTGATTAATCCAAAAAATAAATTCACCTTCCATCCACTCAATTTAATTCAAAGAACCAAAAATGGTTTTTTATTAGATTAAAATAAGACTTATGTTCCAAAAAGACGGACCTTGGTTTTAAAATTCAACATAATAATTTTAAACCAATTATTTTAAAATTCTAAAACATATTTAGGATGATAAATTTATTTAATATATTTTTATTTAATTCAAATATCATAACGTAGTCATAAATTTTATAGTATTTGTAAAATCTATAGTTTTCATTATTCAGTAACAAATAAGTCTTTTTAAAATAATACCAAAAAATTACCCTAAGTTAATTATGACATGATAAAATAAAAAATATTTTCATTTTATCAATTTCAAATTATAAAATTAATAAATTTTACTTTTACTTAATGTCTTGTAAGTCATGGAAAAATAATATCATTAAATAAAATTATTCACCTTTTGATTGAAAAATTATATAAACTATTTATAAAACTATAATGAATATGGATCCATAAAATAATTACATATAAATAAAAAATAGGGGTTTTCAATGATTTCCTAGGGTTTCACAATAGTAGTTATTCGATATTTTTCTAACATAAATAGTAGAACCAATACATGAAAAGCGATACAATCCCATTGATGTAATTGTGTGGGATTCCTTGAAGGATATTTTTATATTCATATATATTGTATTTTAATATTATATTTTATATTAACTTTTATAAGACCTAATATAATGATTTTGTCAAAACTCATGCTATTAAGGGATCTAACATGATTTCTATTAAACACAGGAATTTCAATATAAGCACCCTCATTATGTATCTATGTACATTATATATAATTTTATACCCCCTTTTATATAATAGAGTTAATACACTCATTATAGAGTAATTTGTTATATGAAATCTTCAAATTCATTGTTCTAATAATCACAACACATTTATCTATTTTCCAATGAGCTTAATTATACATTCCCCTTGAATTATAAGACTTAATTGAATTATATATTTTAGTCTTAAATTTTTTTAATGTTTAAATTTCATAACTAATTAAATTAATGATAGTGATCGATATACCAAATATTACAATGAATAATTATTGGCCTACCTGAATTTTATTATTGACACTATGAGGACATTAGTGTTAATACATGGAATAATTATTTACTAAATGATAAAAGGGATATTTAATGAAGCAAGATAGTGAAGAAGAATATTAGGAACCCTATAATTAATATCCAATATTATCCATGACATATTTTTATATTTTGAAAAATTAAATATATTAAATACCTAAATCCATATCTATTCCATTGTTTTGATATATACACTTATAAATTGAATGTAACAAACCCAACCCTAGTATCCCAGAGTTGGTGACATACTTTATTGAATTGTTATAGATACAATGGGTAGAATTTTAAAGGATCTATTATTTTAGAAATTTTTGAGAACCTAATTATATAAATGATACCAATTTTATATTGGGAAAATAAAGTAAATAAAAACAAACATAAAATATCTACATCCTTGAATCTCAATCAAAGAATTCATCTTTATATCTTAGGGAAACAAAAAAATAAAGGTGTACTCAAATGTTTATTAAGGATTATTTATATAGGAATCTATCATGAATCAATAACCATAATCAACATGAAAAGTTAGGTAAATAAAAAAACATGCCATTTATACAACTTGACTATCATGAGGAGATAAGGAAGAATCAATATAGAAAGGTATATAAATGAAACACATTCCACCAAAACAATAAAATTAGAATGAATTGTATCCATAGATTAAGAAATAGTGAAAATATTATAGATGACAATAATAAATTAATTCTCATTGAATAAATTTTTTAATTGTTAGATGTCATGTTTCCCAGGTATATAAAACCTTTAACATAAAGACCTTTCACAAGATTTCTTAAAGCATAATAGGTTAATACCCATCTTATTTGGATAATTGATTCATCTCATGAGACTACTGATGCATCATGGGAATTTCTATGAACAATCCAAAACACTCATCATACCTATCCAAATAATTACTCATATTTGAACAATTAATTTAATTTATAAATAATGTGCATTATCATCAATTATCTGTATTGAGTAAAGAATACAAATTTTTCAATATTTCCCCAGTTAATCATATGACATTAAAAGTAACCATCATATGTAATAATCATATATGGTTTAGGAAATAATATTATTCAAAACAAAATATTATATATATCAAAGATAAATTTAATTTCTAATGAAAAATGATTATAAAAAGTGATTATTTCAATAGAAAGATAACAATCACAAAAGAAAATATCTTTTACCACTGGGTGATTTTCAAGTCAAATCAACTTGGATGAAATAATTCAAATTCAAACATAAAATACCATGAATTATAAAATTATCATGACATTACATATCAAGGGTGAAGTATATACACCATATAAATATGAATTTGTTTATAATTAAAAATTAATCTCAATAGAATATAAATTGAGGCAAAATCCCTTACTTCATATTTCCTTTTGGGTGAATTTTCTTTAACTTCTTGTATAGTGGTTTTAATCATGTTATTATCTTATAAAATTACCGTATTAGTATTTATGATATCATATATGACCCTTTTATAAAATTTTATCACCTTTTCTTTAAAAATCATTCATTATTTTTATTGTTTCGGGTTTTCATTGCCTGGATTTCTTATAAACGAATTATTATGAGACTTTCAATTCTTGGGAATATTATATAGTTTTATCGTCTCCATAATAAGAATTATAACATAATTTTTATATTTATACATATATTATTCTTTTATGTTCAATCATGGATATTGGTTATAAAAAATGATATATGTTATGATCATAGAGATGGTAGGCCACACATACGCATCAGTAACATTTTCACTTTTGAACTATCATTATGGAAAAGAGGAATGTAATATTTTAATTTTATATAATATTCATAATATCATCAATACTATATTATATAATTATCTATTTCATCAATGTGGTGTGGTGATGAAATAATAGTTACATCGCTTCATGAAGGTGGTAGTCCATGAAAACATAAACGATGTTATCATCTATACATGTTTTAAATTGAAAGATTGAAAATAATATATATTAACTTTATATAATGATAAATATGTCATTAATATCTTACTTATGTATTGTACATAACATATAATAATTAACTTTATCTTTATCACCTTCTATGTTAATCATTACTGAAAGAAAAATCACATCTGTTCAAGATGCAGTAGTCATACACACGAGTTCCATTATCATATCTTCTATGGAATGAAGGGTAAAAAGATATGAAACAACCCAGAATATATAAATTGTATTCATCTCATTAAATAAATGTGAATAATAGTATAATATATTGTATTATATATATAAAGAGATTGATAAAAATTTGTATAATTAATAAATACTATTACATTGATCAGTAATGAAACCAATTACAATCCTAAATATTAAAATTTGAAAAAAAGTACAAAAATTGAAAATCTAGAATGGAAAAATATGGATCGAACCAATCAACTAAAATCATCACTGATATTTTCAACAATATAGAAAAGAAAGAAAATATTAGTAAACCAAACTAAATTATAGGAAATATGAATATACAACATTGATAGAAATTGTGTTTAATTAGGAAGGATGGAATTTAAATGTATTTATAGGAGGAAATTTAATAGTTGGAAACGTATTGTGACCATTCGAATAGTAATGTTACCATTGCGAATATTAAGCCAACCATTGGAATAGTAATTTTACCTCAATATAATAAATTGTGATATTAATAATATTTAACACGATTAATTTTATTAAATTTAAAAATTATAATTCTAAAAAAATAGACATTGTGATTAAAAATATCCGCTAAATTATTATCACATTTTTAATAAACTATATTTTAATATATTTTTTAAAAGAAATAATTTTTTTATTAAAAATTAAAATTATCTATTTTAGATATCTATTTTGATAAAATTAATATGATTTTTCAAATTACCATGTCTAAATTTTTCAAGGGATATTTATCAGTATTTTTTTGAAATACTTTATTTTTTGGTGAATAGTAAAAAATATAATTGTTCGATTAACATATGTATCATAAATTACATCAATCATGTCATAATAAAACCTTAATAACATATAGAATTTTTGGATTGTACAAGATATATTTACATTCATAAATGAGTAATTAAAAAAAATAACTTATATTCCAAAACTAAAAATCATTTTCCAAAACTTAAAGTTAAATGTGATCCCTTAAAAAATCTATTTTTATTTACTTCCACTTTAAATTTTAACCAAATAAAGAATTATAAATATAAAGGAGTTTAAGTATTAAATACTATAATATTATATTTATATTTGATTTATATTTTCATAAATTTAGTTTTAAAAGTTTTACCTTTGATATATTATTTTATTTAATATTTTATTCTAACAATACCACTCTTCTCAAGTATAAATAACCCTCTCCTTCCCCTTTTAAAATCACTCATACCTATCTTACTAAATCCTATAATCTTCCAATATAAATCCTCTCAATTCACATAAAATCATTATGTTCATTATGGAGTAATCTTAATCTAAACATCATGGAAGTTTTAATGTTATAATAGAGAATTTACACCAATGATTAAGTAAGTTTCAATTAACTGTTATCTTTTTTTCTTCTTCTTCTTATTTTCCTATTTCATTTTTCACTAACATTTTCAAAATAGAATCTTATAAGGTTAACTATAAAAAAATTTAACTTTATATTAATGATTTTAACATACTTTAAGGGTATTATTTATTATATATATATATAATTTTTAAATCCCTGTCCTGCTCTTTCAACAATGTCTCGTTAAAGGTTGGTTGACCACCAACAAAGATATTTCCATTTAAACACTTAAAAACTTCATCATGTATGGATATTATTCATTCTATATAATATATAAATATTAAATTATACATAATATAAGATTATGCAATTAATTATACTAATGTATACATTAAATTGAACAGAATAGAAAAATCTTTCAAAACTAGAAATTATTAAGTGAAACATGATATCAAAATGATTACCATATAACCAGGGAAATTAAGAAATATAATAAAACTACTATAATGGATAAATAGTGGAAAAATACTAATAATTCACTTCTGAATCAATTTTTTAATAATAATATGATTATTATTCTGGAGGCGGAAACACGAAAAAATAAAGTGGGAATAAATTTAAGGGGATTCACAAAGCCAACTCCCTTTCTTTGGGGTTTCACAAATTCACATAAATTTCAATATGTATATTACTATAGTGTTCCTTAAATATCATTTCATTATTCTTCCCATTATTTTGGCGATATACATGTTTTTCACCTTATTTTTTAAGCCGAATACAATTATTTTCATAAATATTATTATTTACTAAACACATATTTGACACCTCATGTATTGTTTCATATCAAAAGAAATATTATCTTTTATTCCATATTATGATCTCAATATTTCATTTTGGAACACCAATATTTATTCATCAATGTTTCTTCACGAAATACTTATGAAACCCACTCTTTTACATGGGTTATTTCATGAATACAATTTTTATATGTTCTATGTGACATACATGAGTATGTAAATATAATAATGTGATGGGTGGGCCTAGAATTACACATCCCTCTAATGCACTGTGTAATGTGATGCATATCAAGAGATAATGTTTAATATTCATGAACATTATGCTTCCATTATTCAAAATGATGATGTTATGATTATGAAAATATGTTATGTGTGAGCATGATACAAACTTTATTCACAAATATTTTTAGTATTTGACCACTATGAAATGATGTTTCATTTTTAAAAATTTCACATAAAATGAATTTACCACATGTTTCTATCATGATGTAGATGGTTATCATAAGGTTATGATATGATGATGATGAATATTCTCACCCATGCTATATTGAATCATGTCTCTTATTCATCATATTACTTAGATTTTAGATCACCCATTTCTTTGATGTATATCCTCATATGATTACATTTTATAAATATAACACAATATTTTATGTGGATAAATAAGAATGATTTAAATGAATGTTTATGTTTTATTATGTACAATTTATGTATGATCCTAATTTTTTCAAGACCCTAAACCTTTCGATCATGGATGTGTTTCTGAATTTTTTTGTTGATCTTAAAAATGATATAATAGTCTTGTAATAAAACGAGAGGTCACTATATTTGGTATTAGATATTTAGTTTTTTTTATTTTTGGAATTATTATTAGAAAAAATTACATAAAACACTTAGGATAAGACTAAGTATATGTAAATATCCATGAAACCTTGTTTTATAAAAATGATAAACCCAGGGACCCCGTATGTGTTAATCAAGTACAAGAATAAATTAATTATTCATGATTTGTTGACTCATGTTGTATTAAAACCAAATATAATTTAGAGAATTGGGGAACTAGTAGAAATGATACAAACCATCTATATGAGGGACAATGCAGAGAGTTTCTAAACAATATCCCCAATTCCATTAGATGTGGAGTTCGAAATATAATTTATATGCTTACCCAGATGTATGAGGCTGTGAATAATAACCGAAATAATGTGTAACATCTTCCTTAACCCAAGAATGATCAACTAACCATTGATTCCTTTATGTAGTAATGACCACATACATTTTTTAGATCTTATTATCCACTTATAGTGGAATAGTGGGTTAACTCGATGGAGAAGATATTTTAATGTGCTCCATTATTATGAGAAGGAGATGATGACTCTAACCACCTATCATTTAGATGGAGAAGCCAATAAATGGTGGTAATTGATAAAGACCAAAAATACAAATGATGAAATGGAAAAGATAGAGTGGTCATTTTTTATAAAAATATTTCATATCAAGTATTTCCCTTGAAAACATAAAAATACTTATATAGGGAATTCATAGAGATGAAGAAAAAAGAAGGTAAATATATCATAGAATACATATAAAACATCAAAATAATTTCTAGATATGCCTCAATTTTTTATCAACAATTATAAAAATATATAAATATCCTTTAGTTGTTTCAAACCACACTACCAGAAGTCACTAGGTATTCATGAATTTCAGAGTTATAAATTTGTGGTTCGGTGTGTTCTCATTGTGGTTATGGAGTTAATATAATGGCCCCATGGTTACAAGGATAAGAAGATAAGAATGGAGTTTCGTGTTGTTTTTTCAAATGAAACAGGAGGAAAGAGGATACAACTACCCATCTGTCAAAAATGCGGGCTGAATCATCATCGGAATTATCTCAACGTGATAGGGAAATTATTCAAGTGTGGGAGAAAAGGACACAAAGATTATGAATGATTAATAGTCATAAAGAAGCTGGAAAACATGATGGAGGAAAGGGAAGAACCTCCTAATGCACCACCCATGGTTCAATTGTTTAACTATATGGAGAAAGGGACCTATGTAATACAATTCACTAAACCATGGGTCCCTGATGGTAATCAGCATCAGCAACCACAAAAGCCAAAAGAGAAAGGGAATACTTATATATTCACTACTTTAAAAGTGGATAATGAGAATAAAGTCGTAAAATGTGTACTTATTATTCACTTAGGATGGGAAACTGTTTTATTTGATTCCAGTTAAAAACAATCCATTATATCCTAAAGTCTTACTAGAACTATTGAATTAAATCCCTGATAAATTGAAGTATAGATATCTATAAAAGCACCTACATGTGAAATCATTACATCCAAAGTGTTTGAATCTTCTCTTATAATCATCTGTGGAAAGATTCTTCCATTGAATCTCTTAATACTTCCCTTGTGACAATTTGATTATATAATGGGAATAGATTTTCTCTCATTATATAGATCACACATCAACTATTGGGAAATTTAAATCTCTTTTCATATTATGAATCATCTAATGATCCCATACAAATTCAAGGAAGATCATGAATATCCTTTTTGAAAATACACTAATGGTGTCGGTGTTGATACCCTGTGAAGATACATACCTTTTCCAAATGGTAAGATAAAATGAAAAATCGACCCAGGGGGAATTTCTATTTTTAGGGAATATAATAATGTATTTCTTGAATAGTTACCCAAATTTCCACCAGATCGTGAGGTAGAGTAATCAGTATAGCTCATTCATTGAGCGACTCATATATCAAAATTACCCTATAGGGTTTACCCAATTGAAATGGAACAATTAAAGAAGTATCTATAAGAGAATTTTGACAAAGCGTTCATATTACCTAGAGCATCACATATGGGTGCTCGAGGTCTCTTTGTAAAGAAAAAGGTTAGATTAATGAGGTTGTGTATCAATTATCAGGAGTTAAAAAAGATCACCATAAAGAACAAATATCATCTTTCAAGGACTTATAACATTTCATATCAATTAAGAGGATCAAATTACTTGTCAAAGGTGGATATTAATTCTGGATATCATCAATTGAAGGAGAATAAGGAAGATATTTGAAAGACTTCTTTCTGTACAAGGTATGAGCACAATGGGTTCACAGTGATTCCCATAATATTTACTAATTCCTCTAGAATATTCATGGATTTGATAAATAATGTCATTATAGAATACCAAAATATATTTTTGGTAGTTTTTTATGATATTATAATTTAATTCATGCAAAAGTAGGAACATTAAGGGAATTTAAGGATTGTGTTGGTGATACTAAGGATAGAGAAATTGTATGTTAAGTTAAGCAATTATATCTTTTCGATGTAGCAAGTCACGTTATTCAGAAATGTGATCACAATTGAGGGAATATATGTGGAATCTTTTATGAAAATGGAAATTTAGGAATGGACAAAAACTACTAAGGTAATATAAATAGGTAGTTTTATTGTCTTATATGGGTACTACTGATATTTTATAAGAAATTTATCATGATTTTATTACCTACAAACTATCTTAACACGGAAAGGGGTAAAGTATGTATGTATAAAAGACTGTGAAAAATTATTTTAGTAGCTCAAGAAGAGGATAATCTCTATAACTGTACTCACACTACCAAAAAGTAGAGAAGGCTTTGTGATATACAGTGTTGCTTTAAAAAAGGATAGGGTTGCAAACTAATGAAAAATGATAAACTGATAGACTGTGACTCATGATAGTTTAATATCTAGGATTTGATCTACTAGAAGCATGATTTAGCATTACAATCTATGATCTTCACTTTTTAGATTTGGCGACACTACATCTATGATGAAAAGTGTGATATAAATACTGATCAATAGTGTATAAAGTTTATCTTCACATAGAAGGAGATAAACATGATTCAAAGAATACGATTAGATCTAATCAAGGACTACAATTTCTCTATTCACTACCATTTAATAAAAGAGAGTAAGGTATACAATGCTCTTATTATAGAAACACCTTCTACTATATTAATGATGTGGATTTATAAAGACAATAACTTCATCGATATGGAAGGATGGATCATGAAATCATAACCATTGGCAATACATCCTACATTTTCCAAATAACTTCCCAACCATCAATCAATGATAAGACCAAGGAGGTACAAAGGGATGACTTGGAGATATAAAAGAAGTTAAAAGTAGTAATGGAATGGAAGAAACATGAGTTCAACATTGATGATGATGGTGTAAGTCGGTTTGGAATGATTCTTTGTGTGCATTCATCACCTGAGATAAATAATGAGATATTGGATAATGCACATATCTCAAATTTATATATACATACAAGAAGTAGTAACATTTATCGTGACATTTGATAGCATTTATGGTTGGAAAACATGAATAAGGATATTGAGAAGTATATCTCATGGTGTTTGTTATTTGAGTAAGTTAAAGACGAGTGACAGTAGTCCAATTGGATAATGAAACCAATTCTTATAACCATGTAGAAATGGGAAAATGTCACTGTAGGGTCCTGAAGATTCCACATGAAAGGTGATAATTTCATCAATTTGAAAAAAGAAAAAAATAAATCAAGGGAAGAGTTGGAGGGAAAATGTTCAAAAAATGTGAAATTTTAAGAAGGAACCCTGCAATTCAAGGTTCCCTTTGTGGACCGTTGCATTGCATGGAGGTTTTCCGCTCCATGAAAGCCCCAGAAATAGGAAACCATCTACGAAAGGGGTAGATTGTGTAGAGCCCGCAAACTGAAAAAAGGACATTTTCAGAAAGGGGTTGTGATATATGACCCTGCAAATGCTTTCCCCCAAATTAAATCTTTCTTGGGGAAAGGTGGTGACACTGGCTCATGAAAATGCAATGAAATCATTTACGGAGCCCAGAAAGGATTTCGGCAATCACAAAGGCCACTCGCTAACTAAGTAACCTATGGGATTATTCAAAAGACACTTGTAGACCACCACGGATGACTGACAACACAAGTATCCAATTCCTCCACCTCTCTATAAATAAGATCATAAGGGGAACCAAAAAGGGAGATTGATAGATTGATAATAAATGGTAAATGATATCACCTAAAAATATAGCTTCCTTTCATAATTTTCTAAAGGTAAAACCCATCACATAGTATTAAGGAGGAGAAACTAAACCAATTATCAAATAATGAAACCCACATACCTTAAAAATATACTTCTCATGAGGCATAGAACCAATGGACCATTTGAAATCAGGAATCCCGCAAAACAAAGAGATATACGAGTGGAACCCTACACCATGTAACAAATAGCTACACAGACAGAACTCAACCCCACATAGCACATCACTACATGAATAAAACATAGCCCTGCATAAAAAATAGCTGTGTGACTAAAACCTATGTCTGCATATCACTATGGTATTCAGAATGTTCCATTTTCTCAAAAAAATGCTATGTAGAGGAAATCTCATCCCACATAAGGATATGCTACGCAGAATGAGGTATCCTAGGGTGTTTAAGCCTCTAGCTCCAACAATTTCCTTCTGTTTCGGTTGTATCATTGGTATTCCCTAAATGAGCCAGTCTAACGACATTGTAGAGACCCGTATCTTTACGTACATGAACATTACATTACTTTTGCGGAATACTTAGTACATAACAAAAACACACACACACAAGGATCGTAATAGTTTAGTGTCTTTTGAAACTCGGAACGTAATCTTCTAAACTTGGTGAAAGATATTCAATATCTCCCATAAAGATCTTCCCTTTTTTTTTACCTAAAACCTTTCTTTATATCCTGGGGAAAAGAAAACATAAAAGGGTGAGCTCAAATTCTCAGTAAGGGTATACAAAAGAACAAATCAATCACATCATATTCATAAGAACATAAATTTTGGAAATCTTAACCTGCAAAAGAGAGCATAATTTCATAACATGGGATAAATCATTGTAGTGAAATGAAATCCCAATAATCATAACTTAAAACATGAAACTTTGTGGCATACACACATAATCATAGAGAATCATTTCTTGTTAGTCAAGACTCATTGCCAAGACTATCTTAGTGGACAAAGTCCCTTTCTGAATCGAGTAACCCTCGTTTCAGTCCTGTTTCACTGAACCGGTATAACCTACCATTTCAGCCATGTCTATCTCATGAGATATAAAATCTTTACCCAATGCATTGGAGGGAGATATAGGTCCCACCCATATCATAATGATACCATTCTTATGTGTGCCACAAAATCAAAAATCATACATCATTGCATAACCCATGTAATAAAAATGGGATTCTTAAACAACATGACATCATAAAAAAATTCATATAAGATAAAGGAATTCATAAAAATATTTCCATCACAACATAATCAAATCCATGTAATAATAGGGATAGAAACAGAACCCTTTATTATCTTAGATGGAAAATAATTTTGATAAAACACATAAAATCCATTCTTGAGGAAAATATCCTTTCTACTTCAAAAACATTTTCTTTTCTTAACATGTCTTACAATTTAAAACTAAAATAAGTTGATTAAAAATAAACTTGAAAACTTTTAAAGTAAGCTTCTTGGAAATAATGTTTTAAAAATACATTCATTCCGTATAATTTAAAAAAAAACATTCTTCTCGTACTTTTGTCGGAAAAGTCAAAAAAGTACCTTGTACGAAAAACGACAAAAGATTCATTTCATATCTTTTACTAAAAACTCACCAAATGGTAAAATTGGATTTAAAAAAATGTAGGTGGATGGAAATAATATTACATATTGAGGAAATATGGATGAGGATGATAAAATACACCCCGGTAAATACTAAAGTATAAACAATCTCGGATAAAAATGAGATTGTGATATTTCCCTTACCTTAGGTCCGATTTGCTTCGTAAGTATCCGAACCTCCTTTATAATGATTTAAATAATGTAATTTACTTATTACAGAATCATATTCATTGTTATGATATGATATATGGTTCACTTATGACTTTATATTACCTGTTCTTTTGTAAATTCCCTGTTAAAGAGCGTTTTGGGTAAAATTGTTTCATTTGTCATCCGTGTTTTGACTTGTAATTATTCATATGATTACTTAGATCATGATTACATAATTCCAGAACATAAAACATGATTTATATATATATATTCAGGATATACATATATATAATAAATCATTAAATGGAAAGAAATACACCGTTCATGGAGACGGTAGTCCGTACGTACGCATGAACGCATTTTTCGTTTCCTTATTGAATTGAATGGAATTAAGTAGATGACATACATATAAATATATAAATAAATCCAGTATCATTATTATGTCATATATTAGTACATATTATATATACTTTATAATCATTCATGAATGGTTAATCATTGAGAATGAATCCCATCGCGTCGTGGAGACGGTAGTCCGTACGTACGCACGAGCGATGATATCGTTCCCATGGTCGTGGAATTGTATTTGAGTGTATTTATACTATTTAAGTATCAATACCACTTTATAATAATCATATATAGTAACTCATTACACCATTATACCCATCCCTGTAAGGTAATGGTGGAAAATAGATTACACCACGGCGTGGAGATGGTATTCCGTTCGTACGCACGCGAGGTGATTTCATTTTTTCATAGGATGGATAGAAGATGAATTAGGGTTTTTTCATATTTATAATAACATATCAGTATGTAAGTAATACTGATGTTATTACTTTATCATGAAACAACTAAATAAGAAGAAGTTGAAGAAGAAAGAAATTGAAAAGATCGGTAATGGATATTACCTCTTCTTTGAAACGCCTCTTTGAATCCTCCACTTAGGGAACTAAGATTGGTCTTTGAAGAAGACCAGGACCTCTAGGATTATTCTAGGGAAGTGGAGAAGTAAATTTTTAAGGGGTTGGCCGAGCTTGAATGCTCAAATTGGTGTGAGGAGGAGAGGGAGGAGGTGTCCTTTTATAAGGGAGGAGAGGGGAACCTTAGGAATATCTCAAAATATTATTTTATATTAAAGTAAAAATAGGTTTATAATGGTTCCAAAGGGTCTTATTTAGAAGATAAAGTGGGGATGGGTCGAAATCCTCTCATCCAATAGGATTTAGACAAGTTTAGGTTATTATTTTAACCTTATCAATTAGATTTAACTCTAAGTTAAATAATTTAACTTTTGCCGTGTCTTTTTGTTTTCTTACAGTATATGGTTAATAAACTTACTATATCAAGACAAAAGAACACCAAGTTGTTTATTATTAATATATATAATCTTATCTAAGTCATTTGGCCGAACCTTAGATTTTTAGGAATAAAATAACAATTAATAATATAATATTTTTTTTAAAAACTATTTTATGTCAATTTTGACACTATTTGGTACATGATTTTTATTAAATTCATAACAGAATGATAAGCTCGAACCAAGTTACTTATATCAACAATAACATGTCATAATAACCTAGAAAATTATTGTAAGTCATAAAAAGTCTCAAATTACATTTATTTGGGCATTTATAACATCAATTATGTCAATATTTCAATAATAAGACAATTACTGCATCATCTTTCTGTCATAATAAATGATAATTATTTAATCCCTAAAAATTCTAAATAAATTCCTATGATGTAGATAATTGTATTATATTTCTGTAGACTATTCATGTTCGATGTTTCATGAAGTTTATCACTAGATTAAAATTATTATACTTATAAGATTTAAGATAGTGACATGTTGTCACATTCTTTGGTTTTAATAATAATTAAATTATTTTCATTGAAAAAATTTAATTAAATTAATATAATCAGACCCTTAGGTGATGTGGGTCTTTGTTTAGTCATCCAATAGGATTTTGACATTTTTTAGGGTAATTTTAAAATATTATATTTACCCTTAATTACCCGATTTACCTTTAACTATGGTAAATAAAATTTACTGTAGTTACTATTCATAACTCCCAAAAATAAAAAGTAGCATATTAACATAATTTGGACCCTCTGATTCCAAATATGGAATCCATTTTTTAAAATTCAACACACAGAAGTTACAGAAATTAAATTAAAATTAATCCCGTTGTCGAATAAAAACTGGTTTTTGTTTAAAACATTGTAAAAGATTGAATTGATTTAACCTACGAATTCAAGGTAAAATCAATGCTAATGACATAAATTATATTAAATGGTAAAAATATATTCTATTTATAATTTAAAACCATTAAATATTATAATTTAACCACATATGATATTACGATGAAAAAAGTTGTTTTTAATTAAAATATAGCGTGTTTTTACTATTCATTAAAATGTGAAAGTTACCAGAATAATATGAAAAATTTATCCAAAGTAAAATTTTATTTCTTGATTCCAACGAAGAATTTTATTTTGTCAAATTGAACTTATAAACATGTCGAAAACCAGATTTAAAGTGGGTGCGCCATCAAAAGGCGGTAAAACTGCATTTTTTGAAAAATACGTATTTTACCCGAAAAATTTATTTTGTTCTTACACCATGTTCTAGAAATGTGTAAGATGAATAATAATGTTATAAAATTAAAAATTTAGTTAATATTATTCATAACGGCTAGTTCATGACAATATTATAATAATATAACATTGTTTATTAAAACCCGGTATTGCGTACAACACACGCTATCGAGGAAGGTCGCAATTGCGTGTAATGCAAGCCAAGTCAGGGTTGCGTGTTGTGAAATAATCGTTCATTGTTTAGTATAACAGAATCCAACCATATTTCATTTATAAATTGAATATATATATATATATACTCAATGTTGCGTAGAATAACTATTATCAAAATTGTGTGTAACACGGTCCAAGAATAGTGTGGCGTATACTGCAAGCTAATACGGTGTTGCGTATAGCGCAAGGTAATCTTGGTGTAGAATAAAACACAAGACATTAATGAAATTAAAATAATATTTTTCATAAAATCTCAGGGTGTTACATTCTACCCCCCTTAAAATGAATTTCGCCCTCGAAATTCGTCAGGGTTATAAATGGTTTACTATTTGAAAGTTTCTTTGATAGAAAACCACATCGTAAAAAGGAATACCAAAAATTATCTTTAAAAACAAAAGTATGAAACGTAACGGTTACCTAAATAAACTAATCACTGGGTTTCCACATAGGTGAAAATATGGATATGGAAGAGAAATCTAACCATCATGTTCTGATGGAGAGTGGTAGAGAATATGGCTATGGGAAATCCAGCAATCACAAAGCTATAAATTTGTGACAATCTAAGGTACCATCTGATTAATCAGATATAAGAGCACTAGGACAACATTTTTGTTTTTCAAAATCGTTTCCCTAAAGTTGAAGAATTTGAATTATAATAAATACTTAGTTTATTTTGGTACAATCTCACTGTTGTTCGTGCCTTGAACAATTTACACTTCATCTCTTAAATAAATGAAGTTAAATTTGTTATTCGTGAAGTGTTAGCAGATCATGTGATAGAATGACCGGTCATTCCATCTGTCTGAAACAAAAGGTTAGCAAAAGTTATTAAATATACATAAGTCATTCTATAGTGAGATTAATCATATATGGTTCCTAAAATGGACTTATACTTCATATATCATACTGCTTAATATAATAAAACTAGTTTCTATTAAACAGGGACTTCCTGTAGGTCAGTGGTAGGCGATAAAGGCCAGTCGCACTTCGGTTGTGGGTTCGATTCCCACAGCCTTGTCCGAAGCGATGGGATGTCGCCCGTCCTGCAGGTTGTCCTTTTTCTAAAACTATATTAATATAACATCCCATCAATAATATCGAAAAAACTTATATCCTTAAACAATACTAACTTATGTCCAACATAATCCATTCTAATCTTTAGGCTTATCCATAATACTACAGTCCACTCTCATAACATAGTGAAAACGATTACCAGAGATTTAACACCGTCGTCGATCCCCATATATCATAAGATATGTTTTGTTGGTCACATTCCAAACATTCAAAGTCCTTAATCATGTATTCTCTTGAATACCTTAGTGAAAACATGAATGCAGTTAAAATTTAAGACTTTCCACATACCAAAATCCTCAAAATTCTATATACTCAAACCATGATATCACATAGTCCTTATATCAATCATGAGCTCATGAATACTGTTAAACATTTCTTTTTCTTGTTTTCCCTTTATTATGCGCATATCATCTTATTTCCAAAAAATATCTCAATCACTTTGAATACCACATTAGACCAATACATAAATATTCCAATACTTTATGATACAACATTATTTTGGAATCCCATTACATAAACACTTAATCATTCCACCACATCGTTGTCATATTCAACATTCCCAAAAGTGATCGCATGTGACTTCCCTTTGTCCTTTGCCTTCAGTGGTTGCTCATGTTGATCATCACTAACCCTTGGATTAGGGAATTTATTAGCATAATGCCCCATTTCCTTACACTTGAAGCATTTAAGTGTTGGTGGTGCATTCTCTGCAGTGTTTTCTTTATTCACATCATTATAAACCCTTTTTCCATTACTTCGACACTCAGCTGCTCGATGACCTTCTTTTCCACACTTAGAACATTTTCTAGTCCCTTTAAGACAATCTCCACCATGCTTCTTTTCACACATTGTGCATAAGGAAACATTCATCTTCTTTTCACCATTATTCTGAGATTTCTCCTTGAACTCCATCTTTCGTTTCTTGTCAAAACCATGAGATGGATATGTAACACCAACTTCCATTTCTACCTTGATAGCACAACACACAATTTCTTCATAGCTACTGAAGTCTCTTATAGCTAATGCCCTTAGAAGACTTGGTTTTAAGCCACTGAAAAATCGATCAACTTTACTTTCAGGTTGGATGATAATGCCAGATGCATACCTTGCAAGTCTTGTAAAATTCGCTTCGTATATACCAACAGATTCATCATCCTTTTGCTTTAGTTCAAGAAACTCCTTTTCCATCTTTGTTCGAAGAATACGAGGGAAGTAATTACTGAAAAACAAGTTCTTGAACTTGTCCCATTCCATGGACTCAATTTCATCTCTTGGCCTTGTATTCTTGATAAGATTCCACCATTTATCAGCTTCACCTTCCAAACGATATACTGCTAAGATGACTTTATCATGTTCAAAACATTGAAGAACTGAAAATATCTTTTCAGTGGTACTGATCCATTGTTCAGCAACAAGTGGATCAGAAGGCCCACTGAAAGAAGGTGGACGTTGCCTCATGAAGGACTCAATAGGATATTGTTCCCTTATCTGCTCATTTGGAAGTCCAGAATGATTCATAGCTTGTGTAAATATAGCAATAATATTTTTCACTCCATCTCCCATAACATTTGTTTGTTCAGGAGGACAATCATTGCATTGTCCATTTCATTGATCAACACGGTTCTTTCGGGTTCCAGCCATCGTCTAAAACCCAAAAAGAATAGTGTGAGAGGCAAAAATCATGCTAGGGAAAACAACATAATAAAGGGGGAGTACCTTCAATATCTAACATCTTAGGTTTAATTATATGATCGTTAGCGTAGTTCTAGTACTATAACCTATACGTATACTTAACCTTAGGGACATCCCTAGACATACCATAGAAATATCTCTAGGGATCTCACTAACGTTTTCGCATCCTAGTTTCCAAAGGTTGAATAAACCTTTCCTCTGATACCAACTGTAGAGACCCGTATCTTGACATACATGAACATTACATTACTTTTGCGGAATACTTAGTACATAACAAAAAAACACACACACAAGGATCGTAATAGTTTAGTGTCTTTGGAAACTCGGAACGTAATATTCTAAACTTGGTGAAAGATCTTCAATATCTCCCATAAAGATCTTCCCTTTTTTTTTACCTAAAACCTTTCTTTATATCCTGGGGAAAAGAAAACATAAAAGGGTGAGCTCAAATGCTCATTAAGGGTATAAAAAAGAAAAAATCAATCACATCATATTCATAAGAACATAACTTTTGGAAATCTTAACATGCAAAAGAGAGCATAATTTCATAACATGGGATAAATCATAGTAGTGAAATGAAATCCCAATAATCATAACTTAAAACATGAAACTTTGTGGCATACACACATAATCATAGAGAATCATTTCTTGTTAGTCAAGACTCATTGCCAAGACTATCTTAGTGGACCAAGTCCCTTTCTGAATCGAGTAACCCTCGTTTCAGTCCTGTTTCACTGAACCGGTATAACCTACCATTTCAGCCATGTCTATCTCATGAGATATAAAATCTTTACCCAATGCATTGGAGGGAGATATAGGTCCCACCCATCTCATAATGATACCATTCTTATGTGTGCCACAAAATCATAAATCATACATCATTGCATCACCCATGTAATAAAAATGGGATTCTTAAACAACATGACATCATAAAACAATTCATATAAGATAAAGGAATTCATAAAAATATTTCCATCACAACATAATCAAATCCAAGTAATAATAGGGATAGAAACAGAACCCTTTATTATCTTAGATGGAAAATAATTTTGATAAAACACTTGAAATCCATTCTTGAGGAAAATATCCTTTCTACTTCAAAAACATTTTCTTTTCTTAACATGTCTTACAATTTAAAACTAAAAGAAGTTGATTAAAAATAAACTTGAAAACTTGTAAAGTAAGCTTCTTGGAAATAATGTTTTAAAAATCCATTCATGCCGTATAATTTAAAAAAACATTCTTCTCGTACTTTTGTCGGAAAAGTCAGAAAAGTACCTCGTACGAAAAACAACAAAAGATTCCTTTCATATCTTTTACTAAAAACTCACCAAAGGGTAAAATTGGATTTAAAAAAATGTAGGTGGATGGAAATAATATTACATATTGAGAGAATATGGATGAGGATGATAAAATACACCCCGGTAAATACGAAAGTATAAACAATCTCGGATAAAAATGAGATTGTCATATTTCCCTTACCTTAGGTCCGATTTGCTTCGTAAGTGTCAGAACCTCCTGTATAATGATTTAAATAATGTCATTTACTTATTACAGAATCATATTCATTGTTATGATATCATATATGGTTCACTTATGACTTTATATTACCTGTTCTTTTGTAAATTCCCTGTTAAAGAGCGTTTTGGGTAAAATTGTTTCATTTGTCGTCCATGTTTTGACTTGTAATTATTCATATGATTACTTAGATCATGATTACATAATTCCAGAACATAAAACATGATTTATATATATATATATATTCAGGATATACATATATATAATAAATCATTAAATGGAAATAAATACACGGTTCATGGAGACGGTAGTCCGTACGTACACATGAACGATGTTTTCGTTTCCTTACTGAATTGAATGGAATTAAGTAGATGACATACATATAAATATATAAATAAATCCAGTATCATTATTATGTCATATATTAGTACATATTATATATACTTTATAATCATTCATGAATGGTTAATCATTGAGAATGAATCTCATCGCGTCGTGGAGACGGTAGTCCGTACGTACGCACGAGCGATGATATCGTTCCCATGGTCGTGGAATTGTATTTGAGTGTATTTATACTATTTAAGTATCAATACCACTTTATAATAATCATATATAGTTACTCATTACACCATTATACCCATCCTTTTAAGGTAATGGTGGAAAATAGATTACACCACGGCGTGGAGACGGTATTCCGTTCGTACGCACGCGCGGTGATTTCATTTTTTCATAGGATGGATAGAAGGTAAATTAGGGTTGTTTCATATTTATAATAACATATCAGTATGTAAGTAATACTGATGTTATTACTTTATCATGAAACAACTAAAGAAGAAGAAGTTGAAGAAGAAAGAAATTGAAAAGATCGGTAATGGATATTACCTCTTCTTTGAAACGCCTCTTTGAATCCTCCACTTAGGGAACTAAGATTGGTCTTTGAAGAAGACCAGGACCTCTAGGATTATTCTAGGGAAGTGGAGAAGTAATTTTGTCAGGGGTTGGCCGAGCTTTAATGCTCAAATTGGTGTGAGGAGGAGAGGGAGGAGGTGTCCTTTTATAAGGGAGGAGAGGGGCACCTTAGGAATATCTCAAAATATTATTTTATATTAAAGTAAAAATCGGTTTATAATGGTTCCAAAGGGTCTTATTTAGAATCTAAAGTGGGGATGGGTCGAAATCCTCTCATCCAATAGGATTTATACAAGTTTAGGTTATTATTTTAACCTTATCAATTAGATTTAACTCTAAGTTAAATAATTTAACTTTTACCTTGTCTTTTTGTTTTCTTACAGTATATGGTTAATAAACTTACTATATCAAGCCAAAAGAACACCAAGTTGTTTATTATTAATATATATAATCTTATCTAAGTCATTTGGCCGAACCTTAGATTTTTAGGAATAAAATAACAATTAATAATATAATATTTGTTTTAAAAACTATTTTATGTCAATTTTGACACTATTTGGTACATGATTTTTATTAAATTCATAACAGAATGATAAGTTAGAACCAAGTTACTTATATCAACAATAACATGTCATATTAACCTAGAAAATTATTGTATGTCATAAAAAGTCTCAAATTACATTTATTTGGGCATTTATAACATCAATTATGTCAATATTTCAATAATAAGACAATTACTGCATCATCTTTCTTTCATAATAAATGATAATTATTTAATCCCTAAAAATTCTAAATAAATTCCTATGATGTAGATAATTGTATTATATTTCTGGATACTATTCATGTTCGAAGTTTCATGAATTTTATCACTAGATTAAAATTATTATACTTATAAGCTTTAAGATAGTGACATGTTTTCACATTCTTTGGTTTTAATAATAATTAAATTATTTTCATTGAAAAAATTTAATTAAATTAACATAATCCGACCCTTAGGTGATGTGGGTCTTTGTTTAGTCATCCAATAGGATTTTGACATTTGTTAGGGTAATTTTAAAATATTATATTTACCCTTAATTACCCGATTTACCTTTAACTATGGTAAATAAAATTTACTGTAGTTACTATTCATAATTCCAAATATAAAAAGTAGCCTATTAACATAATTTGGACCCTCTGATTCCAAATATGGAATCCATTTTTTAAAATTCAATACACAGAAGTTGCAGAAATTAAATTAAAATTAATCCCGTTGTCGAATAAAAACTGGTTTTTGTTTAAAACATTGCAAAAGATTGAATTGATTTAACCTACGAATTCAAGGTAAAATCAATGCTAATGACATACATTATATTAAATGGTAAAAATATATTCTATTTATAATTTAAAACCATTCAATATTATAATTTAACCACATATGATATTACGATGAAAAAAGTTGTTTTTAATTAAAATATAGCGTGTTTTTACTATTCATTAAAATGTGAAAGTTACCAGAATAATATGAAAAATTTATCCAAAGTAAATTTTTATTTCTTGATTCCAAAGAAGAATTTTATTTTGTCAAATTGAACTTATAAACATGTCAAAAACCAGATTTAAAGTGGGTGTGCCATCAAAAGGCGGTAAAACTGCATTTTTTGAAAAATACTTATTTTACCCGAAAAATTTATTTTGTTCTTATACCATGTTCTAGAAATGTGTAAGATGAATAATAATGTTATAAAATTAAAAATTTAGTTAATATTATTCATAACGGCTAGTTCATGACAATATTATAATAATATAACATTGTTTATTAAAACCCGGTATTGCGTACAACACACGCTATCGAGGAAGGTCGCGATTGCGTGTAATGCAAGCCAAGTCAGGGTTGCGTGTTGTGAAAGAATCCTTCGTTGTTTAGTATAACAGAATCCAACCATATTTCATTTATAAATTGAATATATATATATATATACTCAATGTTGCGTAGAATAACTATTATCAAAATTGTGTGTAACACGGTCCAAGAATAGTGTTGCGTATACTGCAAGCTAATACGGTGTTGCGTATAGCGCAAGGTAATCTTGGTGTAGAATAAAACACAAGACATTAATGAAATTAAAATAATATTTTTCATAAAATCTCGGGGTGTTACATTCTACCCCCCTTAAAATGAATTTCGCCCTCGAAATTCTTCGGGGTTATAAATGGTTTACTATTTGAAAGTTTCTTTGATAGAAACCCACATCGTAAAAAGGAATACCAAAAATTATCTTTACAAACAAAAGTATGAAACGTAACGGTTACCCAAATAAACTAATCACTGGGTTTCCACATAGGTGAAAATATGGATATGGAAGAGAAATATAACCATCATGTTCTGATGGAGAGTGGTAGAGAATATGGCTATGGGAAAGCTAGCAATCACAAAGCCATAAATTTGTGACAATCTAAGGTACCATATGATTAATCAGATATAAGAGAACTAGGACAACATTTTTGTTTTTCAAAATCGTTTCCCTAAAGTTGAAGAATTTGAATTATAATAAATACTTACTTTATTTTGGTACAATCTCACTGTTGTTCGTGCCTTGAACAATTTACACTTCATCTCTTAAATAAATGAAGTTAAATTTGTTATTCATGAAGTGTTAGCAGATCATGTGATAGAATGACAGGTCATTCCATCTGTCTGAAACAAAAGGTTAGCAAAAGTTATTAAATATACATAAGTCATTCTATAGTGAGATTAATCATATATGGTTCCTAAAATGGACTTATACTTCATATATCATACTGCTTAATATAATAAAACTATTTTCTATTAAACATGGACTTCCTGTAGGTCAGTGGTAGGTGATAAAGGCCAGTCGCACTTCGGTTGTGGGTTCGATTCCCACAGCCATGTCCGAAGCGATGGGATGTCGCCCGTCCTGCAGGTTGTCCTTTTTTTAAAACTATATTACTATAACATCCCATCAATAATATCGAAAAAACTTCTATCCTTAAACAATACTAACTTATGTCCAACATAATCCATTCTAATCTTTAGGCTTATCCATAATACTGCAGTCCACTCTCATAACATAGTGAAAACGATTACCAGAGATATAACACCGTCGTCGATCCCCATATATCATAAGATATGTTTTGTTGGTCACATTCCAAACATTCAAAGTCCTTAATCATGTATTCTCTTGAATACCTTAGTGAAAACATGAATGCAGTTAAAATTTAACACTTTCCACATACCAAAATCCTCAAAATTCTATATACTCAAACCATGATATCACTTAGTCCTTATATCAATCATGAGCTCATGAATACTGTTAAACATTTCTTTTTCTCATTTTCCCTTTATTATGCGCATATCATCTTATTTCCAAAAAATATCTCAATCACTTTGAATACCACATTAGACCAATACATAAATATTCCAATACTTTATGATACAACATTATTTTGGAATCCCATTACATAAACACTTAATCATTCCACCACATCGTTGTCATATTCAACATTGCCAAAAGTGATCGCATGTGACTTCCCTTTGTCCTTTGCCTTCAGTGGTTGCTCATGTTGATCATCACTAACCCTTGGATTAGGGAATTTATTAGCATAATGCCCCATTTCCTTACACTTGAAGCATTGAAGTGTTGGTGGTGCGTTCTCTGCAGTTTTTTCTTTATTCACATCATTAGAAACCCTTTTTCCATTACTTCGACACTCAGCTGCTCGATGACCTTCTTTTCCACACTTAAAACATTTTCTAGTCCCTTTAAGACAATCTCCACCATGCTTCTTTTCACACTTTGTGCATAAGGAAACATTCATCTTCTTTTCACCATTATTCTGAGATTTCTCCTTGAAATCCATCTTTCGTTTCTTGTCAAAACCATGAGATGTATATGTAACACCAACTTCCATTTCTACCTTGATAGCACAACGCAGAATTTCTTCATAGCTACTGAAGTCTCTTATAGCTAATGCCCTTCTAAGACTTGGTTTTAAGCCACTGAAAAATCGATCAACTTTACTTTCAGGTTGGATGATAATGCCAGATGCATACCTTGCAAGTCTTGTAAAATTCGCTTCGTATATACCAACAGATTCATCATCCTTTTGCTTTAGTTCAAGAAACTCCTTTTCCATCTTTGTTCGAAGAATACGAGGGAAGTACTTACTGAAAAAAAAGTTCTTGAACTCGTCCCATTCCATGGACTCAATTTCATCTCTTGGCCTCGTATTCTTGATAAGATTCCACCATTGATCAGCTTCACCTTCCAAACGATATACTGCTAAGATGACTTTATCATGTTCAGAACATTGAAGAACTGAAAATATCTTTTCAGTGGTACTGATCCATTGTTCAGCAACAAGTGGATCGGAAGTCCCACTGAAAGAAGGTGGACGTTGCCTCATGAAGGACTCAATAGGATATTGTTCCCTTATCTGCTCATTTGGAAGTCCAGAATGATTCATAGCTTGTGTAAATATAGCAATAATATTTTTCACTCCATCTCCCATAACATTTGTTTGTTCAGGAGGACAATCATTGCATTGTCCATTGCATTGATCAACACGGTTCTTTCGGGTTCCAGCCATCGTCTAAAACCCAAAAAGAATAGTGTGAGAGGCAAAAATCATTCTAGGGAAAACAACATAATAAAGGGGGAGTACCTTCAATATCTAACATCTTAGGTTTAATTCTATGATCGTTAGCGTAGTTCTAGTACTATAACCTATACGTATACTTAACCTTAGGGACATCCCTAGACATACCGTAGAAATATCTCTAGGGATCTCACTAACGTTTTCGCATCCTAGTTTCCAAAGGTTGACTAAACCTTTCCTCTGATACCAACTGTAGAGACCCGTATCTTGACGTACATGAACATTACATTACTTTTGCGGAATACTTAGTACATAACAAAAAAACACACACACAAGGATCGTAATAGTTTAGTGTCTTTGGAAACTCGGAACGTAATCTTCTAAACTTGGTGAAAGATCTTCAATATCTACCATAAAGATCTTCCCTTTTTTTTACCTAAAACCTTTATTTATATCCTGGGGAAAAGAAAACATAAAAGGGTGAGCTCAAATGCTCAGTAATGGTATACAAAAGAAAAAATCAATCACATCATATTCATAAGAACATAACTTTTGGAAATCTTAACCTGCAAAAGAGAGCATAATTTCATAACATGGGATAAATCATAGTAGTGAAATGAAATCCCAATAATCATAACTTAAAACATGAAACTTTGTGGCATACACACATAATCATAGAGAATCATTTCTTGTTAGTCAAGACTCATTTCCAAGACTATCTTAGTGGACAAAGTCCCTTTCTGAATCGAGTAACCCTCGTTTCAGTCCTGTTTCACAGAACCGGTATAACCTACCATTTCAGCCATGTCTATCTCATGAGATATAAAATCTTTACCCAATGCATTGGAGGGAGATATAGGTCCGAACCATCTCATAATGATACCATTCTTATGTGTGCCACAAAATCATAAATCATACATCATTGCATAACCCACGTAATAAAAATGGGATTCTTAAACAACATGACATCACAAAACAATTCATATAAGATAAAGGAATTCATAAAAATATTTCCATCACAACATAATCAAATCCATGTAATAATAGGGATAGAAACAGAACCCTTTATTATCTTAGATGGAAAATAATTTTGATAAAACCCTTGAAATCCATTCTTGAGGAAAATATCCTTTCTACTTCAAAAACATTTTCTTTTCTTAACATGTCTTACAATTTAAAAAAAAAGAAGTTGATTAAAAATAAACTTGAAAACTTTTAAATTAAGCTTCTTGGAAATAATGTTTTAAAAATCCATTCATGCCGTATAATTTAAAAAAAACATTCTTCTCATACTTTTGTCGGAAAAGTAAAAAAAGTACCTCGTACGAAAAACGACAAAAGATTCCTTTCATATCTTTTACTAAAAACTCACCGAAGGGTAAAATTGGATTTAAACAAATGTAGGTGGATGGAAATAATATTACATATTGAGTAAATATGGATGAGGATGATATAATACACCCCAGTAAATACTAAAGTATAAACAATCTTGGATAAAAATGAGATTGTGATATTTCCCTTACCTTAGGTCCGATTTGCTTCGTAAGTGTCCTAACCTCCTGTATAATGATTTAAATAATGTCATTTACTTATTACAGAATCATATTCATTGTTATGATATCATATATGGTTCACTTATGACTTTATATTACCCGTTCTTTTGTAAATTCCATGTTAAAGAGCGTTTTGGGTAAAATTGTTTCATTTGTCGTCCGTGTTTTGACTTGTAATTATTCATATGATTACTTAGATCATGATTACATAATTACAGAACATAAAAAATGATTTATATATATATATTAAGGATATACATATATATAATAAATCATTAAATGGAAAGAAATACACCGTTCATGGAGACGGTAGTCCGTACGTACGCATGAACGCTGTTTTCGTTTCCTTATTGAATTGAATGGAATTAAGTGGATGACATACATATAAATATATAAATAAATCTAGTATCATTATTATGTCATATATTAGTACATATTATATATACTTTATAATCATTCATGAATGGTTAATCATTGAGAATGAATCTATTCGCGTCATGGAGACGGTAGTCCGTACGTACGCACGAGCGATGATATCGTTCCCATGGTTGTGGAATTGTATTTGAGTGTATTTATACTATTTAAGTATCAATAAAAATTTATAATAATCATATATAGTTACTCATTACACCATTATACCCATCCTTGTAAGGTAATGGTGGAAAATAGATTACACCACGACGTGGAGACGGTATTCCGTTCGTACGCACGCGCGGTGATTTCATTTTTCCGTAGGATGGATAAAAGCTGAATTAGGGTTGTTTCATATTTATAATAACATATCAGTATGTAAGTAATACTGATGTTATTACTTTATCATGAAACAACTAAAGAAGAAGAAGTTGAAGAAGAAAGAAATTGAAAAGATCGGTAATGGATATTACCTCTTCTTTGAAACGCCTCTTTGAATCCTCCACATAGGGAACTAAGATTGGTCTTTGAAGAAGACCAGGACCTCTAGGATTATTCTAGGGAAGTGGAGAAGTAATTTTGGCAGGGTTTTGCCGAGCTTTAATGCTCAAATTGGTGTGAGGAGGAGAGGGAGGAGGTGTCCTTTTATAAGGGAGGAGAGGGGCACCTTAGGAATATCTCAAAATATTATTTTTTATTAAAGTCAAAATCGGTTGATAATGGTTACAAAGGGTCTTATTTCGAAGCTAAAGTAGGGATGGGTCGAAATAATCTCATACAATATGATTTAGACAAGTTTAGGTTATTATTTTAACCTTATCAATTAGATTTAACTCTAAGTTAAATAATTTAACTTTTACCGTGTCTTTTTGTTTTCTTACAGTATATGGTTAATAAACTTACTATATCAAGACAAAAGAACACCAAGTTGTTTATTATTAATATATATAATCTTATCTAAGTCATTTGGCCGATCCTTATATTTTTAGGAATAAAATAACAATTAATAATATAATATTTGTTTTAAAAACTATTTTATGTTAATTTTGACACTATTTGGTACATGATTTTTATTAAATTCATAACAGAATGATAAGTTCTAACCAAGTTACTTAAATAAACAATAACATGTCATATTAACCTAGAAAATTAGTTTAAGTCATAAAAAGTCTCAAATTACATTTATTTGGGCATTTATAACATCAATTATGTCAATATTTCATTAATAAGACAATTACTGCATCATCTTTCTGTCATAATAAATGATAATTATTTAATCCCTAAAAATTTTAAATAAATTCCTATGATTTAGATAATTGTATTATATTTCTGTAGACTATTCATGTTCGAAGTTTAATGAAGTTTATCACTATATTAAAATTATTATACTTATAAGATTTAAGATAGTGACATGTTGTCACATTCTTTGGTTTTAATAATAATTAAATTATTTTCATTGAAAAAATTTAATTAAATTAATATAATCCGACCCTTAGGTGATGTGGGTCTTTGTTTAGTCATCCAATAGGATTTTGACATTTTTTAGGGTAATTTTAAAATATTATATTTACCCTTAATTACCCGATTTACCTTTAACTATGGTAAATAAAATTTACTGTAGTTACTATTCATAATTCCCAAAAATAAAAAGTAGCCTATTAACATAATTTGGACCCTCTGATTCCAAATATGGAATCCATTTTTTAAAATTCAATACACAGAAGTTGGAGAAATTAAATTAAAATTAATCCCGTTGTCGAATAAAAACTGGTTTTTGTTTAAAACATTGCAAAAGATTGAATTGATTTAACCTACGAATTCAAGGTAAAATCAATGCTAATGACATACATTATATTAAATGGTAAAAATGTATTCTATTTATAATTTAAAACCATTCAATATTATAATTTAACCACATATGATATTACGATGAAAAAAGTTGTTTTTAATTAAAATATAGCATGTTTTTACTATTCATTAAAATGTGAAAGTTACCAGAATAATATGAAAAATTTATCCAAAGTAAATTTTTATTTCTTGATTCCAAAGAAGAATTTTATTTTGTCAAATTGAACTTATAAACATGTCAAAAACCAGATTTAAAGTGGGTGCGCCATCAAAAGGCGGCAAAACTGCATTTTTTGAAAAATACTTATTTTACCTGAAAATTTTATTTTGTTCTTATACCATGTTCTAGAAATGTGTAAGATGAATAATAATGTTATAAAATTCAAAATTTAGTTAATATTATTCATAAAGGCTAGTTCATGACAATATTATAATAATATAACATTGTTTATTAAAACTCGGTATTGCGTACAACACACGCTATCGAGGAAGGTCGTGATTGTGTGTAATGCAAGCCAAGTCAAGGTTGCATGTTGTGAAAGAATCCTTCGTTGTTTTGTATAACAGAATCCAACCATATTTCATTTATACATTGAATATATATATATATATATACTCAATGTTGCGTAGAATAACTATTATCAAAATTGTGTGTAACACGGTCCAAGAATAGTGTTGCGTATACTGAAAGCTAATATGGTGTTGCGTATAGCGCAAGGTAATATTGGTGTAGAATAAAACACAAGACATTAATGAAATTAAAATAATATTTTTCATAAAATATCGGGGTGTTACAGACATCAGGCCAAAGCCTCTCCCAAAGCCACCAGAACTATATGATGAGACCATTGAGAAAATCAGTAAGCCCTTTTGAGCTTACATACCCATTGTAAGTGGAGTCACATGGGTAATCCATACAGTAATAAAGACACACAAAATGTCGTTGAGTTTACATTCCAATGGTAACCTCGGTTCTGACCTTGGGATACTCACATAAGCCTCCCCATTCAATGGATTAAGGGGAATCACTATCATTTACCTTCAATGAGATCCATTGTTAAATATTGGATATATCACCTATGTTTCCTTTTGATGAGGAAAAACACCCCTACCCTTTCCCAGAACCGATTTCAAGGAACTCCTCATAGGATAATCCCCAAGCCTTTCTTACTAGAGGTAGTTCTATTTCTCCTCTTCACCTCAACTCGGTATTTATCTAGATAGATCTCTAAAAATGAGTATCCTGTATATGAAAGAAAGAGAGAAAATGGGCACATTAAAATCCTCCCACTCTCCCCCTTTAAGATTTATCACCATCCATCAACGAATGGGGATGGTTGTGCAATCATCAGATTTACTGCTTCTTGATGTTTTTCACACTGATCATGACTAACATGGGATTGGAGATTGGTGAAGATCATGAAATCTTCATGATACCAAAATTAAATTGTCCTTCTCCATATATATAATCCCCAACCATGAACCAAAAGGCCAAATTACATGTGTAAGCCCCATTTCAAATCCAATCAAGAGAAATCCTCTTGGAACAAGCCTTCTCCATCATTCTAAGACCCAATCAAGCCCCATTTATGGGTATATCCCATGCGTATGTCCCAACTAGAAACTGAAATGGGATTCCTTTTAATGAATAATAACTAATATTTTATAACCATGAGGGATTTTATTCCAAACTAACAATTATACGTAGAAAATCTCCCTGATATTCAAGCCCGAAACTTCACATATCCCATCCATTCCATCATTTCCATGATGGATCACTCTCATCGTCATTTCATGATGTTAAACTGCATGGGTTACCGAACTATAAGGGATTTTATTCCCAACTAAATGAGATACATATAAATCCTCCTTGAGGTCTAAAAACAACTCCCAAATCCACTCTAATGTTCTTTTAGCACATCCTAGGTTGGGTCACGTCTTCCCAGAAGGTCACATCTATTCTAAGACCCTTGGTCTACCTCGAAGTAAGTCCCACATGAAATCTCAACTAGGATGTTTCTTCTTAGGCATCCTTGTTTCGTGGCATTAAACTACTTGGTTGGGTCCTCATCACACGACCTTAAAAGGTGATGTGTCCAGATAAGTGGTAACAACCTATGTATTTTATGATTCCAATCACAAGAATATATAGTAAAAACATATTACGAGTCTGATATCGACATAAAAACCATTTCCTTCCCCATATATGATGATAAACACTAAAGCAACTCACCACATGGATTAATCCTGGATTGTCTTGATAAATGATAAAGGAATTCATTATCTATCGACAAAAGGGTAACATTGATGAAGAACCTCAGATATATAAAATTAAATCCATTCATGTAGATACTATGGTACCTATAAATGATTCTGAAACCATGTGTATTTATGATCAATATTACCTAGGGGCAATTTTGAAACACATGCTTTGGAATGAACCAAGGATTCACGAACATATGAACATTAAATCTATAAGAGAGTCTTGGAATAGGAAATAGTTCCCACCAAAAGGGTGTGATGAGATTGAATTACCAACCTCTAGACCAATATGAGTTCATAAGTTTCTTTGGCCAAATCACCTATTGAACGCCTACCTTTTGATTACAAGTTCATGAATCATGGATTTGAGAACCGTTGGGTGTTTTTGGATCTTCAAACAAACCCATTAGAGACTATTTAAAAGTGTTATAACCAATGCTAGTGATTTCACACCCATTAATCCCCTTCAATAAATCCACATGGGCATAAACCCATATTCGAAGGAAGAAAAATGGTGAACCTGGCATAAATGATTTAACTATGAAACCTCCTTCTTGGGATAAAAAAGATATACTAGAAAGTCCCTGTCAGACCATTTAAAATGAGTATAATAAAATGTTTTAGTCAGAAAAAATGCTGAACCTAATGTGAATCCTTAACAAAGGTGGTGGTGTTACCCCACCTCAGGCCCCTTTCACATCCAAAAGGGTAGAGGGCCAACTAAGTTCATCAATTATACATACGATCATGAAATGATACATTAATGGGGTTTTATTGTATGTAATTATCATATATACTTACAAAATTCTTCAAATATTCCTTTAATCCAATAGAATCATGTAAGTTCTTATAGAAATGCATGTCAACCACCGCACAGACGGCTGATTCCTCCATGAATTAGAGGACTTTATCGCCTACCCAGAGTCTCCAATGCTAGGTCTCAAATGCACTAATCCAGGAGTACCATAAGAAAGGTACTCTATCATCATTTTAGGCAGCAAGACAGTCCCTCCTTTCGATGAAATCCTACTAGATTCCCACACAATAGTGACCAACGGTCCAGAATTGGGCAACTCCACTATACGTCTCTAATCATTTGGGGAGCTTGTCCCTAGAATGTGACAATGAGTACCTCCATTATCATTGGGAGGAGGATGAATTCATCACTAATTATTTCGTTCTCACTGCATATGGGTCTCACTCAATAGAACATTACAAAAGAAGCATCTGCTAATACCACATAGATATGTATCTTCATTTTGAAGAGGATATTGCTCTGAGGTCTCCTTCTACAATCCAATAGATCCAGGTCCCACTTAGTGGCCCACTGAGGGAAACAATTGGAAAACCAGGAACATTTCATCGCCATCATTCATGCTGAAGAATCCCACCATAGAAATACGATGACAACCTACGGGAGAAATATGTCCCAACTCACTCTTATAATGACCACTAGGACAATACGGTGGCACATTACAAGTAGGCGCAAATTCATTCTAATTCTTTCCAAACCCATCCTCCAAGTAGGGTGTTAAATTATAGGTAGATTCAAATACCTACCGATTCACTTGAATACCATCATCCTAATAGGGTATAAAATTATAGGAAGTAGAATATCCCTACCCATGGATATGAATCCCACTAGTAAAATACGGTGGCAATCAAATATATGAACTGTAAAATTATTACTCCCTTATATTAATAACATCAGTCTAATATGATGGAAATAAAATATAACTAGATTTGAATTCCTACGAATTAATATCAATCCCATCAATCAAATAAAATGAAATAAAAGTATATGAAAATTCCTACTCTCATATATAAAGTCCATCAGTCAAATATGATGGAAGCCAGAGAAACAAACAGGTGTATCCTAACTATATATCAAGGCCAGAATCATTCCTCTACCCCCATACAGGAGAACTATCAATAACCATTGGTAGAACATAGAGGACCGAAGTAGGTACATATTCTTTCTCTAACATTGGAATGGGAATATATCACTATTCCAACCAAAGATGTCTCTCAACACATCCTGGAAATGATGGAGTATTAGACATAAATTATTGATCACATCCTCTAGATCTTTCAAGATGTTATCAAGTTCATGGTAATAACAAGGGGTTAGGACCACAACCCTATCTACCCAAGTGGGGTGACTAATCCACACTGTAAGGTGATCAATCCAGAGAAGAATTGCATCCCTAATCTAGTATAGGAGGGACTTCGGTCATATTACATGATAAATGGACAACCATATTGGGAATAAATACTCTTTCCAGCTGGGGGACACTGGTCCACTATGGTGGCCACGATCGGTGGGAGTATATCCATAATAGAAAGCAAGATGATAGTCAGTGTATCCTAGAAGCATCATAGGAACAACCCAAACATGAAACCATATACGAAGGTCATTACCAACAACATGCGACCCCGGTTTCCCGTAAGAGAGTTCTCAAAATGAAATGTACCAAAGGAAATTGAAAAATGAATAGAAAATTCATGATCCTTATCTAATGGAAGATAGAGATCTTAATAATGTCAATTATTCGAAAATAGAGACTCAATATCCTTCCAATCAATTACTGAATTATGGATGTGGTAGTAATATTTGAAAAGGTCATCACCGCAATGTTACCACCAACATCTCTGAAGGTCCTCTTCAAGTCATGCACCATGAATTCTTACTTAGTTGGAAATAAATTATTGATCACAAGATCCCATATCTCGAGGAATGTCACAATAACCCTCCTTGTGACTAGAAGATAGAACAAAAATAAGGTCCTCCCCTTAATTTCTTCTACCCAGATGGTCCTCCAAAGGGTATAAACCATAGAAATTATCCTTTCGGTTGGATATCCAACTATGATGGTAGTCCTTACCATGATGGAAGTTTCTATGAAGGTCCTCCCCACAATGAAATAAAGATGGAAGAAGTTCCTTACCTTGATGTAGTCCACTTTCAAGGTTCTCCCTTGGGTATAAACCACAAAACTTATCCATGAGGTTCGACATCCAACCATGATATTAGCCCGTATCATAATGGTACCAGTTGCAGAGGTCCTCTCCATTATCAAATTCAACACTGATAAGAAGGTCCTCCTCTCACCGAGTCAAGTATGAGAAATCCATCATATTCTGAGGTTCATTTAAATATGGATTCTGACATGTTACATACTCTATAAATGATTAGAAATATCCTTTCTCATCCAGAAGATAGCCTAGGTCCATTCTCATATTCTAAGCTACCTCTATACCATTTACATATCAATGAAACCCCCTCTAGCCCTGCTACATGGGACGAAAGCTTCAAGAAGTATCCAAATTAGGACACAAAGTAGAAGAATATCTAGTAGGAGAACAAATGGATATGTAACTCATGATAATAAAATTATCCAGGGATGACATACCAGTTTTGTTTTGGCCCACAACTACTTCTTAGTTCGATATACCAGGAGAGTAGTTGAATGGATGTATACATACAATTCTTCTTAATATCTGGAAAAATTTCCACTAGTTGAAATAATTTTTCCCTATAATGGGTATAAAGACCATGTCATAATATTGGGAGATATTCATTTCCAAATTTTCCTGTAATCCCTTATGCATGCACAACGTCCGTAATCAGAGAGCAGGAAGAAACATCTCAAACTAACTTGCCTCTATGTGTTTCACAAGTTATTTTTCATTGGGGAAATGTCCCACCTGACATCCATATTTGGGTTCCATGACCCATCCCCTGGGGCCCATATTGTGACTACCCCAATCCCACCTTCAATAGGCTAGGTTACATCGACTAGCACCATAGACGTAAATCCCAAAACTGGGAAGACATTGCCTTAATAAACAGAAACACACACAATAGAGTACGCAACTGGAAGTAAAAAACTAAGTAAACTATATACAAAAGAGAGTGTTGAAAGTAAAAGGGGGGGGGTTGCAGAAATACAAACCCAACAGTATAGTACAATACAACTGAAATGATAGTACAATAGAAGTAAAGTAGACCAGCTACTGGATCATCCTCCGGGGTTCCTACCTGAAGGGTAGGTACTGATGGCCTCCTCCGCACTCCACGCCCGTCCGTCTGCTCCGTGTACCATCATGGTGAGTGGTCCACCTCCAGGTACCATCCAGTCCTGCTTCTCCCTGCATCGATCAGCTCTGTCCGTCATCTATAACCAACACATCAAGGTGCAGGCATAGCCCGTGCAGGGGTGAGTATAATGATACTCAATAGGGACCGCGAGAACTTCAGGGTCTCACAAAATCTGAAAAGGATAAACCAAAAAGTATGAAATCAAGGTATAACAATTACATAGGTATATGCCCATACATATATCTAAGTTATCTAGTAACCCATCTTTATCATGAGGAAAACTCAAAAGTCATTGACTCAGCTCAAAACCTAGATTTTATTCTCAGGTGGTAACATGTATCACTCCCGGTATAACTGTCCAAACCTTGGTTGGTGGTGTACTCCTCCTCTATAGAGTACTGTGGGCCTTCCGCGTCACACACAAATGATTCCCACTATCCTGGAGTGCTAACTCCTCCTGTCGAGTACCGTGGGTCTGTTGCGTCACACATAGGTACTCCCCACTGTGGGTCTGCCGCCTCACATAGAGGCGCTCCCCCTCGTAGCATGCTATGGTAATCCACCTATAAAGTACAGTAGGAATTCCGTTTCACACATAGGCGCTCCCCACTATGGGTCTTCCACATCACACATAGGGGCTTCCCACTGGGCTAGTCTAAACACTCCGAGTCGAAAGGTCAGAAATCATCAGGTATCAGCGAGCTACTAGGTCTCCATACTCCACTCGCTCGACTCAAGGAGGGTCTGCTCCACGAGCTACTGCTCTATACTCCAACTATCCTGAATTTCAAAATGGAAGTATCTCAAAGATCTGGCTTGTCATAGGGGTGTCAATGAAATAGACGGCCCGTCAATCGGACGCCCGGTCTGTGAGTTATTGGCATTTTCGTTCTACAGGCCCGGTTGGTTTTTAGGTTAAATCCAACACGACCGTACCCCAACTATCTCCAAACCTCAGGTGGGGTATTCCAAAAGAACCGTCTTGCTCTAAGCTTTCTATCGCAATATACGGTTCGTCGATCGGACACACATGGTCCAAGATATTGGTGCAAAAGTGTAAAATGGCCATAGCGGGTCCGCGTCCATTCCGAACCAGTCAGACCAACCCGGCCTGAGGGGGGAGGCCCGACCTGATTGAGTGGCCCCTCCTGAGTGGGTGGACTGGCACAAAAGTATCCTGGCCTGAGGGAGGCCAGACCTGAGGGCGGCCCACGATGGGTTCGGCCGAGCGGCCAGGCGGCCTGGCGGTTCGTGGGGGTCTGCCTTAGTCGTGGCTAGGGGGAAGCCGCGCGCCCCTGGCTGCCGAATGGCTTATCTGGTTGGTTGGGAACCTAAACTTGTGCCAGGTGGAACTGGTCAAGATCACATGGGACCCGTTGGGTCCTGCTCTTCTAGGCTGGCAGAGCGGCCAGCCGCTCCAGCTCCACCGGCGGCCGAGCGGCCAGCCGCTCAAGCTCCACCAGCGCGACGGCGCCGTGCCACCTTCACCACGGCCTGGTCTGGACATGGCCCCCTGCTCCTCTGCATGGTGCGACGGCGCCACTCCACCTCCTCCGTGACTGGGCCAGGCTGCAACCCTCCTCCTATGTGCGGCGCGACGGCGTCGCGCCCTTCCGGTGGCCTTGCGCCGCAGGTCTCCTTTGTGGTCGACCCATCGCCGGGCACCATTGCTCTGGTGTAGTTCTCTCTTCCGGAGGAGCCGTTGCACCGTCGTCATCGTCAACAAGCGAGATAGAACTAAAGGGGAGGGTCGGGCCATGTTCGTGTGGTCCGATCCCTCCTCATTATGGTGATATCAATCGGAAGTTCACAATCCATAATTTGAACGATGACGAACGGATGGTAAAAATCATACATGGAACAACCCCTACCTCGCTTGTCGATCGTTGAAGTTGGAAGGAGATGAATGATAGACATTGATTCATTGACGAAGGGAAGCGTCCGAGGTAGGGGACTGATGAATAAGCATCGTCAGCATTCTTCACGGTCGGCTCCTTCTCTTTTGGCTTGGTCGAAGATCGAAGAAAGAGTTCGTCATTCTTCGGTGGATGATGAAGAGGTGTTATTTGTGTTATTCATTGAGAGATATTTCTCCAAGGGTTCTCCAAGATCTTCCAAACCCTGTCTCAATCTCCACAAAAATTATTTCCAACCAAAAAATAATGGGCTATGTTAACCCATTATTTAATTTGTTGGCCAAATTTCAAAAGAATTCAAATGGGTTTTAAATTAATTAAGTGAATAAATTCAATTAATTAATTGAGAGGGTTGGGAAAAATAATTAGCGGATTAGGTGGAGCGTTTCATACCACATAAATGGGGGGTTAAAGGGGGATTAAATCCCGGGTGGGCCCCACCAAAGATATCTTCCAAAGGGAGGTTATGAGTGGGTGGGACCCACCACCATAACCTGTAATTGGAGGTTATGGTGTGGTGGCACCCACCTCTAACCTCCTCTTGGAGGTTTTAACCCCCACAAAATAACAATAAGTTATAACCTTATTTTTATTTAATTTATTTAAAAACCCAAAAGACTAACTTCTAGTCCCGACCAACTGTCGTCGAGGTGAAAGTATTCTTTAGAGAATATCAGCGCTGTGAGTTCAACGATTCCCTCTGATTTAAATTCCTAGAACCAGTTAAAATGTTATAAAATCCCGCTCGCACGTTTATTATAAGTACCTGAACAAATCATCATAAATTTATTTAGGGCACACCGGGCCTCGGAATCAAACACCATAAATTTTCACGGACTCGTAAAAATCCCATGAATTTAATAAAAAACTTTCCACAGAATTTCTGCATCTTTACATTATCCCCACCTCAGATATTTATGTCCCCTTAATCTAAAACTCACACTAAGGGATAAAATGGGGATACTAAGCACGCATCTGAGCCTCCCACTCCCATGTGCTCTCTTGGGGGTTCCCGTGCTGCCAATGAACGCACACCAGAGGTATCAACCGTCCACATCAGACCGAGTCCTGTCGATCTTCAATCACCACTGGAACCTCCGTGAAATTCACCCCATCGTCAATGTCCAGCTCCCCATGGTCGAGGATGTGAGAAGGGTCGTGCACATATCTCCTCAGTTGAGATACGTGGAAGATGTCATGCACCCGGTGCAACTGAGGTGGAAGAGCTAGGAGGTAAGCCACCTCGCCCACTCTGCTGAGGATCTGAAAAGGTCCGATGAACCTCAGAGATAAGTTGCTACCTCGGACAAATCTCTGTAGACCTTGTCGAGGTGAGACCCATAAGAAGATGTGGTCGCCATCCTCAAACTCTATAGGTTTTTGTCTCCTGTCAGCATACAACTTCTTCCTTCTCTGTGCATTCTTCATCCGCTCCTGGATGATCTGCACCTTCTCTATGGTAGCCTGTACGATCTATGTTCTCACTAGTGCTAACACCCCTGGGTCTGTCCCGCACAGTGGCGATCTGCAAGGTCGACCATACAAGGCCTCAAAAAGTTCCATACCGATGGTGGTGTGATAGATATTGTTGTAGACAAAATCTACCAACAGTAAGTGATCCTCCTAGCTACGACCAAAGTCGTGGACACATGCATGGAGAATGTCCTTGAGGGTCTGAATGGTCCGCTCAATCTGGCCATATGTATGAGGATAGAAGGTGGTGCTCAGACGTAGCTGTGTCCCAAAAGCCTCCTACAACCCCTTCCATTGCTGGGAAGTAAACCGTGTGTCATGGTCGGAGACAATAAAAGAATGTACTCCCTGCAAATGAACAATCTCTTGCACATAGAGGCATCCCGAGCTCTCTACTGAGCCATGATCTCTGATCGGTAGGAAGTGGGATGACTTGGTGAGTCGGTCAACGATCACCCATATCGAATCGTGACTCCTGAATGTATATGGAAGAACCGTCATGAAGTCCATGGATATCCCATCCCACTTCCACTCTAGGACCTCTAAGGGCTGAACCAAGCCAGCTGGTACCTGGGGCTCCGCCTTCACTTGGTGACAAGTGAGGCATCGAGAGAAAAAATCCACTACTACCTTCTTCATACCTGGACACCAGTGTTGTCGTCGAAGGTCCTGGTACATCTTCTCCACCCCTAGATATACCGCTAGAGGGGAAGTGTGGAACTCCCTCAACCCTTCCTCCTGAAGTGATACTGGTACCATGGTACATCCTCTAAAGAGGATGATGTGCTCTCCTCCTTCAGAAAATCCATCAGGTGCCTGTCGTGTGGATAACTGAACACGTCATGTCTCGTGGTCAGTGTCTCTATGTTGTGCCTCCCTGACTTTCTTAATAAGTGGAGGAGTTAATGTAAGAGACTGTAGATAGTCTTCTCCATCCCTATCCACGAAGGATATCTGCAAGGCAGCTAGCTACTCTGTCACCTCTCCTAGCAGCTATATACCAGATGTCCTACTGAGCGCATATGAAACAACGTTCTCCTTCCCAGGAGTATAGAATATCTCGATGTCATAGTCCTGGAGGAACTCAATCCATTGCCGTTGTCTTAGGTTCAGGTCCTTCTTAGAGAAGATATACCTAAGAATATTGTGATCAGATTAGACTATGAAATGCTCTTCCATCAAACAGTGTCTCCACATCATCAAGACGAAGACCAATACTGTTGACTCTAGGTCGTGGGTTGTGTAGTTCTGCTCGTGCTGTCTCAGATGCCGATAATGATATGCGATCATTGTTCTCTCCTACATTAAGACACACCCAAGTCTGGTCCCTGATGCATCGCAGTAAACTACGTACCCTATTCCCTCCTCTGGAAGCCTCATGATGGGGGCACTAGTCATCCTCTGCCTCAACTCCTGAAAGCTCTGCTCGCATCTCTCTGACCACACGAAGGGTTTCCCCTTCTTTATCAAGGATGATAGTGGTTATTCAACTCTGGAGATGTCTGGAACGAATCTTCGGTAGTATCCAGCCAAGCCAAGGAAACTATGTACCTCGGTCACACTCTTGGGTGGCTCCCAAGCAAGTACTGCCTCCATCTTCACTGGATCTACTGCAACACCTGCCTCAGAGATGAAGTGTCCCAAGAAGTGAACCATTCAAATCCAAAACTAGAATTTCAAGAGCTTAACATAAATCTAGTTCTCTCAGAGTGTGCCCACACTACCTGCAAATTGTAGGCATGCTCCTCCTCAGTGGTAGAGTAGATCAGAATGTTGTCGATGAAGACCACGACAAAGGGACCGAGGTATGGCTGGAAGATCCTGTTCATGAGACAAATGAACACTAATGGAGCATTGGTTAAGCCAAAGGGCATAACCAAGAACTCATAGTGGTCATACTGACATCTGAAGTCCATCATCTACACATCCACGTCTCGAACTCTGAGCTGGTGATAGCCTGATCTGAGGTCTATCTTCGAGAACCATCGTGCTCCCTTGAGCTGATCAAAGAGTTCGTCAATCCTCAGGAGTGGGTACTTGTTCTTCATGGTCACCTGGTTTAGATGACGGTAGTCAACAAAAAGCTGAAATCTCCCATCTTCCTTCTTGGAGAACATAATCGGAGATGCCCAGGGAGAAACACTGGGACGGATGAATCCCTTCCCATGAAAGTCCTCTAACTATACCTACAGCTCACGAAGCTCATCGTGTGCCATCTGATATACTAGAGTAGATATCGGTGCTGTCTCGGGGTACATGTCAACGTATAAATCCACCTCTCTATGAGGAGGTATTCCAAGGACATTGTTAGGGAAAACATCTGCGTACTGGTCCACCACTACAGGATAAGTCAGACTCTCCACATCAACTTCTCAGAGGGTAAGGTAGTCCAGTTGGTGAGTGATCGGTGGCACCCTACTCCGAGTAAGTCTGTCCTGTTCTGCAAAGGTTCCCTTCTCACCGTTAAAGGTGGACCTAGTCCCATCCATGTGCACACACCACACTTTTCACCTAATACAGTCAATGTGATCATGGACAGTAGATAACCAGTCCATACCCAAGATGAAGTCATACGGCCTCGACATCTCTATGAGGAGATCCTAGCTGAATTTATTGCCTCCTAGAGTAAGCTCACACTACCGGCACCAGGGTGTAATCGTTGAGTCTCCTCCCGTAGGAGTCTTTAGCCGTAAGGATCAAGCCAACGACTCTGTCGAAATTTTCGAGCTCCGAATGAGGGAAGTGGAAATGAAAGAATGATTGGAACCTATGTCTATAATAACTATAGCTAAGGTAGAGTAGACACAGATAGTACATCGAATCATATCCAGAGCACCGTGGTCGTATGCCTCAGCTACCTGAAGTTGAGCTCTCCCCGATCCACCTGCTCCCTGTGGTCGTGGTGGACCTCCTGGTGGTGGTGGTGGTAACACCTCATAACATCGTCCACCGCCAGCTACACGACCACCTCCTCTGCCACGTCTACCTGCACCCTGAGGACCGCCTCGATCAAATCTCTGCCTCTACCTGGGGGGTCCCTCAACTGTCTGCTGACCATTTGAATGGTAGGTCAGACAATGACGATCCATGTGACCCTACCCGCTGCATGAGTAACACTGCCTGATATCGGCATGTGTGTCTCTGCTCCATGTGCCCCACACAACTGATCCCAAGTCATGCGGTCGACCACTTGTAGGTCTGGTCCTCTTGGACCTCTACAACATCTGTCTACTGCCAGCTGCAGAAGACTCCGCTTCTTGTCAACTAGTGGTGGGCCTCGCTGATTGTGACTGCTCAGCAAGAAAACTCTCTACTAGGAGGGTTCTCTCTAACACCACTGCATGAGTCGGGATACTATGTGAGATCACCGAAGATCTGATATCCCTCTTGAGTCCCTAGTCGAAGGTCTGGTCCATAAAGAACAGGTTCTGTACCATATAAGTTGAGTAGCACGGGAGGTCGGTGAACCTCGCTGAGTACTGTGCTACTGTCATGCTGCCCTGCAGTAGATGAAGTAGCTCCTATATCCACACCGGTCTAAGGGTGGCTGGAAAAAACTCTGCCCGAAACATGCTCTCGAAGTCTGTCTAGAGTAATGTCACCTCATCGTGGACCTGAAGCATCAGGCTCCACCATCTGCCTGCTGCTCTCTGAAGGAGAATCACAACAAGGATCACCATAAGGTCTGATGGTGTCCCCACTAGCCTGAAGACTCTCACCATAGCCTCCAACCAATCCTCAGTCACCTATGGGTCCGTCTCTCCCTAGAACCTGGGTGGCCTCTCGCACTGGAACTCGTGCAATATGCCCAAGCGGTGTGCATTGTCTGCTACTGGGGCTGGTGTCATCAGTGGTCCAACGTGAATTGGTACCTATGGTGCCTCTACTGGTAAAGGGACCTGCACCGAGGCCTCGTCGATCGATGGGCTGTGAGAGCATAAAACTATTGGGGCTCTGCGGGGAGGCATGCTGAAAGAAACAGATGCGACACTGTCAAAAGATTATACCCTGTGAGCTGACCTGGTTGAGCTGACTTAAGAAAACTTTTGAAAACACACAGACAATCAGTATTTTTGTGCACTACATCAGAAATCAATAGTCAGGGTCCTGGGAATGGATACGCCGGCCACCCACACCAACAATGGACTCCCTGAACTAAGAACCACAATTAGTACCATTAACACTATTTCTTCACATAAGAGAACGTTCAGAGTCCTTTTTTCTGCAGTAGAACCAACTCCTCTAATTCCAATTTGTCACAAACTGTCCCCCGGGGCCCATATAGTGACTACCCATGCCCTCCTTCCATAGACCAGGGGTTGGGGACTAGCACCAAAGGCGTAAATCCCTAAATTGGGAAGGAATTTCCTTAATAAATTGAAACACGCATAACAAAGTACGCAATTGGAAGTAAAACACTAAGTAAACTGTATAAAAGAGATAGTGCTGAAAGTAAAGGGGGGGGGTGGAAATAAAATCCCACCAGTAAAGTACAATACAACTGAAATGCTAGTAAAAATGAAGTAAAGTAAAGAATCTACTGGATCATCCTCTGGGGTTCCTTCCTTAAGGGTTGGTACTGATGTCCTTCTCTGAACTCCGTGTCCTTCCGTCTGCTCTGTGTACCGTCACACCGAGTGGTCCACCTCTGGGTACAGTCCAGTCATACTTCTCCCTGCCTCGATCAGCGTTGTCCAACATCTGTAACCAACACAATGAGGCGCGGTCATATCCTGTGCAGGGGTGAGTATAACGATACTAAGTAGGGACCCCGAGACCTTTAGGGTCTCACAAAATTCGACAAGAATAAACCAAAAAGTATGAAATCAACGGATAACCATTACTTTGGTATATGCCCATACATATATCTAATTTATCTTATAACCCATCTATATCGTGGGGAAAACTCAAAAGTCATTGACTCAGCTCAAAACCATGATTTTATTCTCGTGTGGTAACATGTATCAGTCCTAATCAAACAGTCGAAACCTCGTCTGGTTGTGTACTCCTCCTCTATAGAGTACTGTGGGCCTGCCACGTCACATAGATGCGCTTCCCACTATACTGGACTGCTGTGGTACTCCTCCTGTCGAGTACCATGGGTCTTCTACGTCACACTGAGGTGCTCCCCACTGTGGGTATGCCGCATCACATAGAGGTGCTCCCCCTTATAGCCTGCTGAGGTAATCCTCCTGTCGAGTACCGTGGGTCTGCCACGCCACACAAAGGCACTCCCCACTGTGGGTCTACTGCGTGACATAGAGGCGATTCCCACTAGGCTAGTCGAAACACTGTGAGTCGAAAGGTCCGTAGTCATCAGGTATCAGCTAGCTACTAGGTCTCCGTACTATGGTTGCTCGTCTCCGAGAGGGTTCGCTCCATGAGCTACTGGTCGATAATCCCATTGTCACGAACTTCCAAATGGATGTATCTCAAAGGTCCACCTCGTCATAGGGGGCTCAACACAACAGACGACGTGTTAATCGGACGCTCGGTCTGTGAGTTATTGGCATTTCTATTCCAGGGGCCCGATTGGTTTTTTAGGTTCAAACCAACCCGACTGGACCCCAACTATGTACAAACCTCAAGTGGAGTATGCCAAATAAACTGTCTCACTCTAGGCTTTCTGTCACTGCAGATGGTTCGTCAATCACACACCTATAGCCCAAAATATGGGCGAAAAACTGTAAACTGGCCATAGCGGGTTCGGGTCCAGTCCGACCCAGTCTGACTGACCCGGCCTGACCCGGTCCGCGGGTCCGACCCGGATTGAGGGGGGAGACCCTGCCCGAATGGGTGGCCCGACCCGAGTTGGTGGCCCAACCCAAGAGAGGACTGGCCCAAGAGCGGCCCGACCCGAGGGCTCCCCGGTGGCCCGCGCTGGGTCCGGCCCAGCGGCCCGTGCTGGGTTTGGCCCGGCAGTCTACGGGGGTCCGCCTCAGCCGGAGCTAGGGGGAAGCCGCAAGCCCCCTTGCTCCCGAACGACTTATCTATTCTGGTGGGGACCCAAACCGGTGCTAGGTGGCGCTGGTCCAGATCATGGGGGACCCATTGGGTCCCGCTCCTCTTGGCTGGCTGAGCATCCAGCCGCTCCAAGTCCACCAGGGGCCGGCCCGGCCAGCCAGCACTGCACCTACACCGCGGCGTGATGACGCCACAATTCTGTACCTCTGCGAAGCGCGATGGTGCCACACCGCCTCCACCGCGGCCCGGCCTAGCTGCAACCCCCTGCTCCTATGCGCGACGCGACGACGTCGTTCCCTTCCAGCGACCCGGCAGCCTTGCGCCGCCAGTCTCTTTCGTGGACAGCCCATCGCCGGCCATCATTGCTCCGCTACGGTCCTCTCTTCTGGCGGCGCCTTTGCACCTCTGCCGTCATCAACAAGCAAGATAGAACAAAGGGGGGGGGGGGGTTGGGCCTTGTTCGTGCGGTCCGAGCCCTCGTTATGGTGATATCAATCAGAAGTTCACAATCCCTAATTTGAACGATGATGAATGGAGGGTAAAACTCATACACAGAACAACCCCTAACGTGCTAGTCAATCATTAATGGTAGAAGGAGAGTAATGGAGGATGTCGATTCGTTGATTTCGGGAAGCGTCTGGTGTAGGAGACCAAGGAAGAAGCGTCATCAGCGTTCTTCATGGTCAGCCCATTCTCTTTTGGCTCAGTCGAAGATTGAAGAAAGAGTTCATCATTCTTCAGTGGATGATGAAGAGGCGTTCTTCGCAATCTTCGTTGAGAGATATTTCTCCAAGGGTTCTCAAAGATCTTCCATCCCCACTCTCAAGCTCCACCAAAAGTATTGCCAAAAAAAATAATGGGTTATGTAAACCCATTATTTAATTTGTTGGCCAAAGAATTCAAAAGAATTCAAATGGGTTTCAAATTAATTAACTGAATAAATTCAATTAATTAATTGAGAGGGTTGAAATAATTAATTAGTGGGGGTAGGTGGAGAGTTTCATTTCACATAAATGGGGGGTTAAAGGGGGTTTAAAGCCCATGTCAGCCCCACCAAGGATATCCTCTTAAGGGAGGTTATGTGTGGGTGGGCCCCACCACCATAACCTCTCATGGGAGGTTATGGTGTGGTGGCCCCCACCTCTAACCTCCTCTTCAAGGTTTTATCCACCAAAAAATAAAAATAAGTTATCACCTTATTTTTATTTAATTTATTTAAAATCACCAAAAACCAACTTCCATTCCCGACCAACTGTCATTGAGGTGAAAGTCTTATTAAGCGAATATCGGCACTGTGAGTTCAATGGTGCCATCAGATTTCAATTCCAAGCCGTGGTTCAAAAGTTATAAAATCCTGTTTGCACGTTTACTGATCGTACCTGAACAAAACTTTATAAATTGATTCCGGGCACACCGGGCCTCAGAAACAAGCGCCGTAAATTTTCCCAGAATAGTAAAAATTCCAAGAATTTAAGAAAAAATTTCCCACCGAATTTATCGGTCTTTATATTGGGTATGTGGAGATAATGGAGCTTTGAACTTCACCTCATGTCCTATCCAACATAACCCAATGAGAATGACAACATGTAATGTCATTATCCCAAGACGACGATCAAATGAAATCCCTCTTCAGGAAAGGTATTGCGCTTGAAAAGGACCAGATTTGAGTAAGTCTCAAAAGCATAAGGCCCGATGAGAGAGATCCATTGAAAAACTACTAAACCAAGACACTGAGAACATTTAATAGGATTCTCGCCTAAGGGAAACCAATCATCAGGCATTGCTTACGTCCTCAGAAATAAATAATTCACATGCAGTGTAACTACTAGGCCTCGCTAAAAGCACATACACCCCCACCCTAATATGGATTTCAGGTCCTGACCTACCAGGTGACACTATTTTCCCTAAAGACATGTGGTCCCACCCATGGGTCCCACCCACGTGGCTGAACATGTCATCTAACCAATGACTGTCCCTATAGGCCAACACATGTTCATTCCAGTGCAATGTTTCCTCACACACACACTAATGACTGTCCCCATAGGCCAACACATGTTCATTCTAGTGTGTTTTTTATTCACCCACACACACATTGGGAAACTTCCCCTAAGGAAACCCATATTAATCACTACTCTAGGCCAAGAATGCATAACTGTGGAGTTATAATAAGTTAGGCTTCTGAAAAGAGAGGTGCATCTTATTGACACAAGTCATATCATTGAGTCATTTAACCCTTTATTATTATGGGGAATTACATTCAACCCCATTAGAGTACAACGTCCTTATTGTGGACCCTACATCTCAACTGTGATAATGCAACACACTTAATGCTGGGTTCCTCCTCTGATAACAATTGTAACAATTGGGCCCTACTAAAAGCAATGACACCCAGCCCTAACATAGCCATCGGGTCCAAGCACATAAAATACCAGAAGTTTCCCCTTAAATAGATGATTCCCACACACATTCCCAAACGGTTCATTTCACTAATTACTGTCCCCATAGGGTAACACATGTTCTTTCCCATGTGTTTTTTCCTCACTTGCACACACCCTGCAAAACTTCCCATAAGGTCCCCCATCCCTATCACTACTCCAAACCAAACATGATTAACTGTGGTGTTCTAATCAGGTAGGCTCTCAAAAAGAAATGTGAAACTTATTGACACGAGTCATATAATTGAGTCATTTTACCCTTTATCATTCTTGGGTGTTACAAGCAGACTCGACACCATATCCAGCTCACAACTGAATGAGAATGTGTGAGAAAAAGAAAGTGGTAAAAGCTGCATTAACCGTGTCAGTACATGATCAGTACCAGCCCAAAGGGATTAGGGTATTTTAACACAAAATTCCCCTGTAATACCAAACAATCTGGGCTGAGGCATAATAAAGAAGGAATTTTAGAATCCACAAATTGTAGGGTTGGGGGAATTTTTACCTCTACCACCCGCTCAACGGATGTAAGTTTTTCCCAATTAGGGAGGAAAATGAGTAGATAAGTTCACCATTCCATTACATCTCATGATTAATGTACCCCAGAAAGGAGGCGCATAGAAAGGCTATGTAAAGGTTACATCTGAGTTACACTTCACTAAAAAACCTGAAGAAGACCTCAGAATGGAAGGAGAACATCCAACAAAGGATGAAAAAATCTCTCCTACCATTCAACAACTCGTACACCACCCACAATGTATTATACATCAGTGAGTTTTTTGAAAATTAATCCCATGGAACTCAATGAAAATGGTACAAATAATGAGGATGAATGAGAAGATGGTTCCCTCCAAAGGTGGTCCACACCAATCTTGAAGGTGTACGTTCCCGAAATCAAAGAGTCCCAAAATTTGGGCATTCCTGAAGAGAATCCATCATTACCTAATTTTAAAATATATAATATGTAGAAGAATTAAACCAACGTCATACAAAACCCACCACATCCTCCACAAGAAAATGATCCCTTCAGGCTTGAGGAGAGATTTGTTTAGAAAGAAGAAGAAATGATGCAAATCAATGCCGAATTGCTCTGAGGTGTGCCTCAACCTCAAGGTTCTATCCCAATAAATGAATCATGGACATCATGATCATACAAAAAAGTGCGGGGATCATCATTATACCTGAATTTTATCCCATAAGGATATTAATATTTTCCTCCATTAGGGAAACAACTGGAGTAGATTCATGAAAATCCACAAAAGATTCCTCTGGTCAGGTATCTGCCTCAAGTACCAATGAATCCATCAAGTCTAATCTTTACCCCTAGTATAACCTCCCATGAGCAGGTTCAACAGGACTTGCATCAAGGGATAATTAATACCATTGACCCATTGGAAGCTCGATTGTGATCCCTGGAAGGGTGACATGCTCCGATACAATCAGAACATAATCCTTACCCTTACTAGGTGAGTAACACTCTACCGCCTTGAAATTTAGGGAACCACATATTCCCAATATTCAATGGCTTATGTGACCTAGAATAACTTATGATTCATTATTCATATTACTATGGTCCCATGACAGTATCCCTAGAGCAATAAGAAGTAGTGGAACTTATATGCTTTCTGAAAACCATGCAAGGGTCATTTGTATGGCATACCGGTTTGTGAGTTCATTCGATAATAGTATGGGAGGAACTTCACCAAAATTTCCATTTCCAATTCATATCAATGTTTCCAAAGAAAATTGTCAGAGAGCTCATGAACTGCAAATATAAAGATAATGATAGAGTTTCATAATTTATTTTCAAATAGAAGGGTATGACCTACTCCTTGAAAAGAATGCTCCCCTCGATGAGATGATTACTATTTACATCGCTAACATCTATGATGATCTATGAACACGACTTATTCTAGAGTAATATAAAATTAGATTTCCAGATATATCTTCTTTTTCCAAAAGAATATAATACTCCTTATAATAGAAAATCCTCAAGTCCCATGTAGACCCAACGACCCCATGAAAAAGTGTGGGAAGAGATGAAGTGGATTTTGTTATGCTTAAGCCACCCATACACCATATACATCTCTCATGCCTACACCAAATCATGTAGGGGCCCCTAGAAATTATAAACTACCCCAACTCAACAAGATGAGAAAAGGGGACCCAAGAAAAATCTATTTGAGGATTGGAGGAATGAAATTTACTTATTCCGAGATGACAAAGTCTATGTCTACTTCATATCTTCCATGAATTGCAAATTACTCTATCTAACAGAGGCAAAGAGGGATTATGAAGAATGTATTAGTTACTAGCCAAATAATTTTCCTTTCCACTGGATACTGGGGAACACCATTCAAGAATGTTTTTACTTCAAGGACCTCCTGTAAATAAAGATAGATTTAGGTAAATTAAAACTAAAACCACCATTAGTACAAGGGAAATATGTTTCCACCATAGATCTTGATAAAGGGTATGAGTGGAAAAAATTTGTTAGAAAAAGAGAGAAGAATTTTGATAGTTGGATGAATTAGTAAATAGTCAACGAAGATCATGAAATACCCTAATCATAGTGAAAGTAACCAACAGTGCCCCCAACAGCTCCTAATATAATACATCCAATATCCTCAACCACACAATCCTCTAAGAGTTGACCATACAAAAAGAATTTTTACTATAATGGTAGAGAGAAACTGAATGAAGAAGAACTCATGTCATGGCCAAATTCATTTTTGAACCTATCAAATTTTATTCCATCAGTTCTAAAAAGACATGGATCACCCCACCAAACAACATCACCCAAAGTAGTCAATGAGGAATACCCATCATCAGACGAGGAACTTATCTTTGGCACCATTAATGTCATTCCATTAATGGATAACTTATTTAATGAAGAGTATGGTTATGAACCAGAGCTACCCGCACCCAATATAATAGCCAGAGGAAGAGGACATAGGATCTGAGGATACCGGGGAAGACACAGTTGTGGTAGAAACCAAATTCCTAGGCTCACCCCAGTTCAAACCATCAATGTTTTAGAAACTCATGGATGATCCCTTCAACAGACCCAGCAAGAACACACAAATACTCATGCCCTTACCAGAATCCACTCAAACATGATCATACTAGAATATCCATCAGAAGAAGAAAAAACATCTAATCACCCACGACATGCAATAAGACTTTCCCGAATAAACACACAAAGCAAAATATCACCACAAACTCTTGTCCCATGGGCCAGTCCATCAATATACAATACTCAATCCCCTGTAGTACTGGGGAAATAGAATCCCCAAGTTGGAATGTACCAACCTTTAAACCAAAAAATATGATATTATGAAGCCATTGGACTAAGTTCTATCCAAACTACAGGGCATGGATTCCATGAGTTTGTCAATAAATATCAAGGAATACCTTATAGAATTGTTGATAAGACCCTCTGAGTTTGAATTTGAAGTGTCCATTGTTAAACTTTATTAGAAATAGACCGATCTAGTAGAATTCCACTTCATTATCTCCTCAACAGCCATTATGTAGGTACACATAAGACCCTTATATGTGTATAGCACAATAAATGGTGTGAATATCCGAAAAATATTCATTAAAAATGGATCTGGATTTAATCTCATCTCACTATAGACACTTCATTAGTTAGGCTACAATGAGGATAACCTAACATACCACACCAAAAAATTGATGGGATGTGAAAAAAGTATGCATAATCCATTGGTCTAAATAAATCATACAACTTGATTTCTATACTTTATAGACAACTCATAATTTTTGGTGGTTCGGTAAAACATAGTCATCAAAATCCTTCTTAGAAGACCCTGGTTGATCAACATGCAATGATCCCCTCATCATACTATCAGTGCATCAAGTATTGCATTAATGAAAAAATGGGACATTTCATTTCTATAAGGCACCATTCGAATTATGAGAGTCACACAATATTGATGTAGGATTATATGAGTAGAAAGTTAATCAAACCTCAGTTGATGGTGTTGATTGGGTCACCAACCCAAGCGGATTTGAAATGGTCCCAATTGAACCCTTCAAAAGGATCTGTGAAGAATATGTACTTACCATAAATTAGGTTGGGTGCATGAGGCAAAATTTGAACCTCTATTCATTAGTCTTCTTGATTTTAATCATGGTCACTGAGCCTATCAATTTTGAAAAACTCATTGACCCCCCTGATAATGGTGAGTGAAAGAATGGAAATTCCCTCAATACATCACTGAAACTGTATATAATCTCTACCTCACCAACTGAGAAAAAAGGGGTGTATGGTCACCCAAAGAAGGTGAAGACAATCCTATTTCCCTTACCCCATACTATCTAGATAATTCCCCACTATCATCTTGGGCAGAAGAAGCTACTTCATCTTCTAAGTACGAAAATCTCAACTTGTCTCCCAACCCTAATAATATCATCTTCAGAATTTTTTATCCATCAGAAAAAGCGAAAAAATATGAGGAGGAGGAGGAATATGACCTTAGGGATTTCCCAACACCATTTCATGAGGGGTTCTCTACCATCATTAGTGAAATCATGGAAATAAACCTAGGTATCAAAGAAGACCTATGGCCCACTATGATTAGCATGACCTTCTCATATAAAGAAGAAGAGGTATCTACCACATTCCTAAGGTATAATCCATATGTTTTCACTTGTAATTGCATAGAAATTATAGGCATCTATCTCAAGGTGGACACTCACCACTTAGGCATTCCATAAGATCATTGTGGCTATAATTAATCTGCTAGAAGGATGCACCGACCCATGATACCAAAATAGAGGCTGAAGTCAACAAGATCATTAGAGAAAAATTCATTTAGGAGGTCCAATAACCCATCTAGTTAGAAACAATTTTACCTATAAAAAATAATAATGATAAAATCACAGTTTTCATTGATTTTAGAGATCTCAACCAGAACTTTCTGAAATATGATCTCCCAGTCCCGATTATAAAACTACAGATTGATACAATAACTAGATAGCAAGATATCCCCTTTATGGATGGCTATTTAGGATATAATAAAATCTGAATGGCCTAAGAAGGCGAAGAATACACCATATTAAAGCCCCCAAGGGAGTATTTTGATACAAGGTTACACCCTTTTGTTTGAAAAATGTTGGCACTATATATCAACGTTCCACAAATCGCATCTTCAAACCCTTCCTAGGAATGTTCATCGAGTGTTTTATTGATGACATGATGGTTAAGTTGTGAAAAAAATCTTACTACCTATTATTTCTTGAAATCATCTTCAACAAACCAAGAAAACACAATCCAAAAATGAACCCCTTCAAATATGCCTTCGGTGTTACCACATAGAAATATTATGGGTTAATTGTACACCATCATGGCATTGAAGTCGACCAGAGGAGACGAAGGCCATCCTTGGAATGTCACCTCCTCTCAACCTCACTGTGTTGATAAGAATTAATGGATATCTGGACTACATTAGATGCTTCATATATAACCTTATAAGAAAATGTTTTCCCTTCACCAAGTTGATGAAAAAGGGGATTGATTGTCAATGGACTGATGATTATCATGAGTCATTTGAAAATATCAAGAAGTATCTCCTAAACCATCTAGTGTTAATGACACTTTTCAAAGGAAGACCAATCATTATATATGTAAAAACCATCGAGCGATCACTAGGATCCTTCATGGATCAAAAGAACAGTTTTGTCAGTGAGAATAACCTCTGTTACCTAATCCGGATGATGATCGATGTTGAGACTCATTATTCAAATATCGATAAGAGATGTCTGACACTAATTTTCATGGCCTAAAAGATGAGTCACTATATGCAGCACCATGAGGTCCACCTGGTCTCTTGTAGAAAACCGGTCATGTATATTCATAGTCATCACATGCTGACTGGATGCCTAAAGCAGTTCAATATATTTTTTGTGCCTCAAAAAGATATCAAAGGCTAGGTGTTAGAAATTTTTTTTGGAAGAACACCCCTCAGAATAAATGAATTCATTTGATGTTGAACAATTTTATGAGGAGGTTTTCTCTATTAAAGAGGACACCAACACATGGGATATGATTTTTTATTTTGCGTCTATAAGCCCAACATGAAAAATGATGGAACACCCCAATCTAAAATAATAAGGGATAAGAGTCATACTCATATATTTGGAAAAGGAAGTCATTCCTTACTCCATCTTACTATCATATGGGTGAAAAAAAATGAATAAGAATAAAAATCTCTCATTGTCAGCATAGATCTGGCACATTAAGTACAAGTAGAACACTTAAAGATAAAAGGTGACTCATAACTGGTCATAAGTCAAGTCAATGGTGATTATTCTATGAAGAAGGATGTTATAATCCATATTTTAGACCACATACAAGAGTTAATTGTGTAATTATCTCTAGATTCGACATTAACTCATGTCCCCCAATTAAAAAATCAATTGTGCAATGCATCCATAGCTATGGATGCTTCAATGTGGGATGGAACAATCATCAAAATTTCCCACCATTGGATGGTATCACCATTCGTTCAGGTTGACATGGATGAAATAAATTATATTAGCCCCATCCCTGAGCTATATGGTCTTACCAATGGTTGGATGACCCCCATTTTGGATTACCATCAAAACGAGAGCTCTCATCATATAGGGATAGAAGAGAGAAAATACAAAGATGAGCAATCATCTTTGTTTTGTATGATGTCACAAATCAACAAAAGTTCCTCTATAAGTGGGGCCTTAATGGAGTCACTATCAGGTGAATTGATGGATAAGAGACCACTACAATCATGAAGGAAGTGTGCAATGGATCATGTGGTGAATATCTACTTGGATTCAAGATCTTTTATCAAATTCCAAGGCTTGGATACTGTTGTCCTACTATGACACATGATTTCACTAACTTCACTAAGAAGTTCAATTCCTATAATGTTCTTTCCAATTTTATCCACCAACCCCCAGAGTTACTTCACACAACCATGTACTCTTGAACAATTTACATACAGTGAAATGAATGTTATGGGATCGTATCCTCCATCCAAAACCATAAATTCATGTATATTCCCATAGAAATGGACTTCTTTTTCAAATGTTTGGAGATTCACCCCTCAAATAAGTCAGATAAATAAACATCATTAGCTTTTTAAAATCCAACATCATCACCATATTTGGTGTCCCTTATACAATAATAATGGAAAATGAAAATAACTTTTTCTCTATTGAATTGAAGAATCTCTACTAGGAGTACGATATAAAGACTAGTCATTAATCCCACTACTATGTATTGGCCAATAGATAGATATAAGACTTCAATAAGTCTCTGTCCAATATGAATAAGAATATGGTAGAAAAGGACAAGAGATCATGGCTAGAAAATATAGTCCATGATCAGTGGGATTACTGAGATACGACTTACACTACAACACAGAAAGCCCCGTGCTCATTAGTATACAGGACAGAGGCAGTTCTATGTTCAGCTTCCCTAACTCCATATTTCCATCTGTGATCAATTATGTATAGATGAGAAATCCCATAAATAGCTTGATGAGTTAGAGTGACTCAATGAAAAGATACTATAAATCTTACATCATTTGGAGATCCTCCAAAATCGAATTACATGGTCCTTTAATAAAAATGTTCACCTCTAGTCTTTCCTCGAAGGAGAAATGGTGTTGGACATCAGAACTCCAATTATAGGTTGATATGAACACTAAAATTTTAAAAAACATGGGAGGGAACGTTTGTAAAACATAAGGTCTACCCCAATAGAGCCTATTATTTGATTTCAATGGACGGAATACTCACCAAAACTCCCACCAATTCAAGGTTCCTAAAGAAATAATTCATGTAGCTAGATGTGTAAAAGTCCTAATAAAAAAATGTTAAAATGTAGGAAGAAATGTCCTTGCTATATACCATTAAACAGAATAGCATGAATGTCCTAACCATGTGATGTTAAAATGTAAGGAATTTCCTCCCGCAACACTATGTCAAACTGTGTTGCCATTGTCCTAACTACACGATGATAAACTGCACATATATTCCACTATCTATGGCATATTGTCCTAATCAAAAGATGTTAAAATATTGGATATAACATGACTCTTTCTTAATTTTGGTTGATCAAACTCCTTAATACAATATGTTAAAATACCTGACAACTATCATTCTGACCACATGACACTAAAATTTACAGAGATGATTGTTCTAATCAATGATTCCTCACATGAGCTAGATCCATGTGGGAGAAAGATGAAATGTACTTGTTTTTGTGTGAGAGTTAGATCCACATGGGAACATACTTCAAGAACTATGTGTGGCTTGATTCTCATTATAGAAGGATATATAGTGACTCCTAGACCCTATGTCATGGGGTCGGCCACCATAAAAAATCCCCCCTCCTGGCGTATGGACCAAGCCGATGGAGGGAGGTTTCCTCATAGAACTTCATACTACTTGATTCCAATTTTTCAATGAGATATGTATATATTTCTCAATCATATATATTGTTCTAGACACTACATGATACAAAATAACTTCTTTTTACCCTCAAATTATTCTGTATTGCGAGATAAACCCTTGATATTCCTTGTTTATCACACTGAGTGTAGCTCATGTGAGATAAAGAATGGTATTAAGGGATTCCCCCACACGAACATAGATTAGAGTTACATGACAGGCCTATTAACTCTAAATAATGGATAAAAATTCCCCTCCCTATGCATGGGTCAGACTAGTACATGTAACATACCTCGAGACCTATGTGTAGCTTGATTATCTTCCCAACGAGATATGTAGTGACACCTTGATTTTCCATTGAGGTCTAGCCACCACCAAAAAATATGTCCCCTCCTTGCATATATATCAAACCTATACAAGGTTTTCCCCTTATAACTATGTGTGCCTTTATTCCATCCCTGATAGTATACATAGTGATGACCAGATTCTATATCCCGATCCAGCCACCACTAAAAAAATAAAAATAAAATGACCAGTGAAATGACCCTTCCTTACATATGGGTCAAAAATGTGCATTGAAATTCATTGATCAATGTCTGTATTTATTCCTTTCAACACAAGGTATGCAGTGACACCCAGATCTCTAAAATCAGGCCTTATTATGAAAAAGGATTGAAGGTAAAATGACCCTATCCTTCGTTATGTTACCCTTGTGTGGTAGAGTAATCCGTTTACATCCCATGTTTCTCACACCAAGAACAACAAACATGGGATTAATAGTTTTTATAGGGGATTACTTATAAGAGTATCAGTCCACTTCATGGTTATAATCCTTAATGTAAGACATTAAACTATAAGGCCCAAGTCTTCACTATAAAATTCTGAACTTCTTGGTATGGAATTAACTATGTGTGGCTTAATTCCATTATAATGAGATACACAGTGACACCTAGAACTTATTCCTGACTCCAACCATGTAAAATTAAAAAAATGTGTGCCCCCATATCCTGAACATAAATAAAAGTACATGAAGAAGATTTCAAATCATGCATCCCACAACAAGGATTTATCAAGGAATAAAAATATCCCCTCCCTTACATATGATTTACATCCATGAAGGGGAGTCCATACGTCACAACTAATCATGGTCTAGATATTTCTTGCATACTCGGACACATCCTTTCCATTTATCAAACTCAATGCCATGGGAAATTTTGGATCTCCATTAAACCTCCATGGATATCTGAAATGCACAGTGAGTGTCCTAAGGACACATTTTTTTGACTATGAAAAATAAGTCCGAGTGGATTTGAATAAGTTTCCCATAAAAAAAGTCCTCTAAACCAAAGAAAAAATTTTCCTCATGAGAGTATTTCCCCAACTCTATATTCTCTAATGGATTCCATGCCCTATTCTATTTCTCCCAATCTAAGAATTCTTGGAACCATGGTTTATACTTTTTTACCCACTCACATTCAGGGAATATAGAATATCCCGTCCTGATTAGCCTATACATACTCATTGTTTCTATGAAAATTCATCACGACAACATGATGTTAAACTAATATGCAAATGTATTTACAAGAAGATGTTAAACTGAAAGCTAAATGTAATTACTAAAATATATAAAACTTCATGGATCCATAACTTCCATCTCAATTCACGTAGATTTTCCATCATCCTTATTACACGACGTTAAACTACATGGCCCATCCATAACTATTTTTAACTTGATTCCTCTCCACATAAGATATGTAGAGATTCTTAAACTTTCATCCTAGTTTATCCACCCCAAAGTGAAATATTACCACTACATATAGACTAGACCTAAACATGGTGATTTCTATATAGAAATACATGTGGGTTGATTCCCATCCAATGGGATGTGTAGTGATGCCGAGATCCCATGACCAAGTCCTAGACCCAAAATGCCTAAAAATGTAACCTATGAATTAAAACTAAGTCAAAGAAAGGGACTCCAGAACATGCCCTATTTTAAAGACCATTTCAGGAATAACCATATTTCCCCTCCTTCACGTCATGGAATCTACGTCCTTACCGCACGATGATAAACCGCATAGAGAAATTTTCATAATAGTATGAAGTTAAACTACATGATGAAATGTCCTTGTTGTACAATGTTAAACTGTAGAAACATCAAAAAATTCTCACCTAATAGGACATTTCCCCCCATACCGGTCACCCACCATGTTGTTTTATGAAAATACATACAACTTTATTCCTATCCATATTGGATATACAGAGACATCCAAATTTTCATCTTGGTACAATCACCCCAAATGTGAAATGAACATATCCTCAGTTATGATATCCCAAGGTGGCGGATTAAACCATTGGTGCTCCTTGTTTCTCACATAGATCACAACTCACATGGCCTTAGGGGCCTAAGTAGGGGATTCCCCATAGAAGCATGGAAAATCAATCCACAATAATTGGTCCTTGTGGCATGAGTTTAAAAGGAACATTAGGGTTTTCCTCTCCACATTAGGGAACCTATGTATATATATAATTTTAAAATCCCTTTCCTGCTCTTTCAACAATGTCTCATTAAAGGTCGGTTGACCACCAACAAAGATATTTCCATTTAAACACTTAAAAACATCATCATGTACGGATATTATTAATTATATATAATATATAAATATTTAATTATACATAATATAAGATTATGTAATTAATTATACTAATGTATACATTACATTGAATGAAATTGAAAAGTCATTCAATACCAGAAATTATTAAGTGAAACATGATATAAAAATGATTACCATATAACCATGTAAATAAAGAAATGTAATTAATCTACTATAATTGATAAACAGTGGTAAAAATACCAATAATTCACTTCTAAATCAATGTTTTAATAATAATATGTTTATTATTCAGGAGGCGGAAACACGACAAAATAATGTGGGAATAAATGTAAGGGGATTATCAATGTAAAATACCTTTCTTTGGGGTTTCACACATTCACATAAATTTCAATATGGATATTCCTATAATTTTCCTTAAATATCATTTCATTATTCTTCCCATTTTTTGGGGGATATACATGTTTTTCACCTTATTTTTTAAGAAAAATACAATTATTTTACAAAAATATTATTATTTACTAAAATATTATTTGATTCCTCATGTATTGTTTCATATCAATAGAAAAATTATCTTTTATTCAATATTATGATCTCAATTTTTTATTTTGGAACACCAATATTTATTCATGAATGTTTTCTTCATGAAATACTTATGAAACACACTCTTTTACATGGGTTATTTAATGAATATGACTGTTATATGTTCTATGTGACATGCATTATTATGTAAATATAATTATGTGATGGGTGGGCCAAGAATTACCCATCCCTATAATGCACTGTGTAATGTGATGCATATCATGAGATAATGTTTAATATTCAAGAACTTGATGCTTCCATTATTCAAAATGATGATTTTATGATTGTGAAAATATGTTATGTGTGAGCATGATACAAACTTTGTTCACAAATATTTTTGGTATTTGACCACTATGAAATGATGTTTCATTTTTATAAAATTCCACTTAACATGAATTTACCACATCTTTCCATCCATATGTAGTTGATTATCATAAGGTAATGATATGATGATGATGAATATTCTCACCCATGCTATATTGAATCATGTCTCTTGTTCATCATATTACTTGGATTTTAGATCACCCCTTTATTTGATGTATACCCTGATGTGATTACATATTCTAAAAAGGACACAATATTTTAAGTGGATAAATAAGAATGATTTAAATGAATGTTTATGTTTTATTATGTACAATTTTTGTATGAGCCTAATTTTTTCAAGACACTAATCCTTTTGATCAAGGATGTGTTTCTAATTTTTTTTCTTTATCTTAAAAATAATATAATAGTCATGTAATAAAATTAGAGGTCAGTATATTTGGTATTAGATCTTTAGTTGTTTTTTTATTTTTTTAATTAGTATTAGAAAAAATTACTTAAATCACTTAGTATAAGACTAAGTATATGTAAATATCCATGAAACCTTGTTTTAGAAAATTGATAAACCTAGGGATCCTATAAGTGTTAATAATGTAAAATAATAAATTGAGTATTCATTATTTATTGACTTATGGTTTATTAAAACCATATATAATTTAGAGAATGGTGGGAACTAGGAGAAATAAAACAAACAATCTATATGAGGGATAATGAAGTGAGTTTCTAAACAATATCCCCAATTATATTATAGGTGGAGTTCAAAATATAATTTATATGCTTACCCAACTATATGAGGCTATGAATAATAACACAAACCATGTGTAACATCTTCCTTCACCCAAGAATGATCAACTAACCATTGATTCCTTTAAGTAGTAACTACCACATACAATTTATAGATCTTCTAATCCACTTATCGTGGAATAGTGGGTTAAATCAATGGAGAAGATATTTTATGTGCTCCATTATTATGAGAAGGATATGGTGACTCTGAACACCTATCATTTAGATGGAGAATCTAATAAATGGTGGTAATTGATAAAGACCACAAATACAAATGATCAAATGGAAAAGTTAGAGTGGTGATTTTTTATAAAAATATTTCTTATCAAGTATTTCCCTTGAACTCTTAAAAAACATGCATAGGGAATTCATAGAGATGAATAAAAAAAGGTGAATCTATCATAGAATACGAGGAAAACATCAAAAGGATTTCTAGATATGCCTCAAATTTTTTATCAACAATTATACAAAAATATAAATATCCTTTAGTTTTTTCAAACAACACCACTGGAAGTCACTAGGTATTCATGAATTTCGGAGTTATAAAGATATGGTTTGAAATGGTATGAGGGTGAACAATGAAGTTCTACAACAAGATGCTGATGAATCTTACCATATTAATTTTGGTATGATTCCCAATGTGGGGGAATCCTTGTATTGGAAGGGACAAAAAGGGAAAAAATCATTGTGGACCCTGATGGCTTCATCACCACAATTCCAAGGAAGGCTAGGAAGCATAGAAAGAATCCCAGCCATGAGTGATCCATTGTCACAAGATCATTTGCGGCTAAAAGCTCTACCCTTGAGATTCCTCCACAACCATTTCCCTCTGAACCACTACCTGAATACTCACTATCCTCTGATTGTTCTGACATGGATGCTCATTAAAGTTGTTGAAGATTTCATCAAAGATCCATTTTCTGATTTCAAGAGCTTTGATTGAATATCACTTTTCATGAATAGTTTCAACTACTGTATGTTCTCTACTTGGTCCTGCGGCTATTGATCTTGCCTTGTTTTTGGGTTATTAACGAAGCAATTTGGATGATCCATTCTCTCTGCCTTCCTTGAGTTTTTGATTCATGTCCTATTTTGCATGGAACTTATTTTGATGGAGCTGCTGATTTGTGTTGGATCTTGATTTATACTGAGTCTATCATCCATATTTTCTGGATTAGACTGGCTGGTCTTCATTTGCTTCTTGGTTCTCAGTCTGTTTGCTTCTTTGGAGTTTGCTCTGACTATTAGATTCTTTTCATTTATGGTTCGAAGTTTTTATGCATGTCATATTCCCTGTTTGGTACAACCTTTATCCCTTGAAGTGAAGATCCTTGCTGGATGATCTTAGATGGAAGATACCTCTGCATTTTTAAGGAGCTAATTTGGGAGATGATGCACCGAACAACTTTTTTTTCTGGAATGCTTTTTCATAAGTCTACATCAACTCTGTCGCTGCACTACCTGTGACACCTACTGGATGTTGTTGACTGTGAAGCTTCTGAAACCGCTTGTCAGTGTAGGCCAGTGAGAAATTTTGATTTTGTGTTACCTCAGGTGCATTCACAAGACATCTTGGAGGATGTGTCTCAATGCAGGACTGGGTTGCTGCACTTTGGTATGAGGAGTTTTTTGAAGGCATGCTTTTTCTGTTTCTTGATTTGTTGTGGGTTGCTGTTTGAATCCTTTTGATTTATCTTCATGTATTCTCTCTTTTTGTGTTGGTGTAAACACATTACACCTCGAGAATGATTTGTAACAATGTTTATTTAATAAATTTATTAGGGGCATGAATTGGGTGACCAATTTATGTCTCTGTTTGTCAAGAAAAGGAGGAAAGAGGATACAACTAATAATATGTCAAAAATGTGAGCTGCATAATCATGGGAATTATCTCAAAGTGATCAGGTAATTATTCAAGTGTGGGAGAAAAGGAAACCAAGATTATGAATGTCAAAGAGACATAAAGAAGCTAGAAAACATGATGGAGGAAAGGAAGGAACCTCCTAAGTCACCACCCATGGTTCAATTCTTAAACTATAGAGGGAAAGTGACCTATGTAATATAGTTCACTAAACCATGGGTCCCTGATGGTAATCAATATTAGCAACAACCAAAGACAACGGAGAAAGGGAATTCTTATATAATCACTACTTCAAAAGTGGATAATGAGAATAAAGACATATAAGGTATACATATTATTCACTTAGGATGGGAAAATGTTTTATTTGATTCCAGTTAAACACAATCCTTTATATCCTAAAATATTAATAGAACTATTTAATCAAATCCCTGATAACATGAAGTAGAGATATCTGTAAAATCTCCGACATGTGAAATCATTACATCCATCGTATTGGAATCTTCTCCTATAATCATCTATGGAAAGATTCTTCCATTGAATCTCTTAATACATCTCGTGTGTCAATTTGATGCTATAATGGGAATATATTATCTCTAATTATATAGATCACACATCAACTATTGGGAAATATAAATCTCTTTTCATATTATGAATAATCCAGTAATCCCGTACAAATTCAAGGAAGATCATGAATATCCTTCTTGAAAATCCATCAATGGTGTGGGTGTTGATACCCTATGAAGAAGCATACATTTTACAAATGGTAAGATAAATTGAAAAATCGACCAAGAGGAAATTTCTATTTTAGGGAATATAATAATGTATTTCTTGATGATTTACCCATATTTCCACCAGATCGTGAGGTAGAGTTATTAGTATAGCTCATTCATGGAGAGACTCATATATCAAAATTACCCTATAGGATGGACCCAATTGAAATGGAACAATTAAAGAAGTATCTACAAGAGAATTTGGACAAAGAGTTCCTATTACCTAGAGCATCACATATGGGTTCTCCAGTTCTCTTTATAAAGAAAAAGGCTGGATTAATGAGGTTGTGTATCAATTATCATGAGTTAAAAAAGATCACCATAAAGAACAAATATCATCTTCCAAGGATTTATAGCTTTTCCTATCAATTAAGAGGATCAAAGTAATTGTCAAAGGTGGATATTAATTCTAGATATCATCAATTGAAGGAGAATAGGGAAGATATTTGAAAGACTTATTTTTATACCAGGTATGAGCACAATGGGTTCACAGTGATTCCCATCATATTTAAAAATTCATCTAGAATCTTCATGGATTTGATAAATAAAGTCATTATAGAATACCAAAATATATTTTTGGTAGTTTTTTATGATACTATAATTTAATTCAAGAGAAAGGAGGAAAATTAAGGGAATTTATGGATTGTGTTGGTGATACTAATGGTGGAGAAATTGTATGTTAAGTTCAGCAATTATAACTTTTGGATGTATCAAGTCACGTTATTCAGAAATGTGATCACAAGTGAGGGAATATATGTGGACCCTTTTAAGAAAACGGAAATTTAGGAATGGACCAAAACTACTAAGGTAATATAAATACGTAGTTTTATTGTCTTAGATGGGTACTGCTGATGTTTTATGAAAAATTTATCATGATTTTATTACCTGCAAACTATGTTAACACAAAAATGGGTAAAGTATGTATGTATAAAAGCCTGTGAAAAATTATTTTAGGATCTCAAGAGAGGATAATCTCTATAACGGTACTCACACTACCAAAAAGTAGAGAAGGTTTTGTGATATATAGTTCTGCATTAAAAAAAGGATAGGGTTTCATACTCATGACAAATGATAAATTGATAGCCTATGAATCATGATAGTTTAATATATAGGAGTTGAACTACCCGAAGAATGATTTATAGTTACAATATATGATCTTCACTTTTTAGATTTGGCGACACTACATCTATGATGAAAAGTGTGATATAAATACTGATCAATAGTGTCTAAAGTATATATTCACATAGAAGGAGATAAAAATTATTCAATGAAGACAATTAGATCTAATCAAGGACTACAATTTCTCTATTCACTACCATCTAATTAAAGAGAGTAAGGTATCTGATGATCTTAGTACAGAATAACCTTCTACTATATCAATGATGAGGATTTATAAAGACAATAACTTCATCGATATGGAAGGATGGATCATGATATCATAATCATTGGCAATACTTCCTACATTGTCCAAATAATTTCCTAACCATAAATCAATGATAAGACCATGGAGGTGCAAAGGTATGATTTGGAGCTATAAAATAATATATAAGTAGTAATGGAATGGATGAAACATGAGTACAACATTGATGATGATGGTGTAATTTGGTTTGGAATGATGCTTTGTGTGCCTTCATCACCTGAGATATAGAAGGAGATATTGGATAATGCACATAGCACAAATTTATCTATACATACTAGAAGAACCAAGATGTATTGTGATATTAGAGAGAACTTATGGTTGGAAAAATTGAATAAGGATATTGAGAAGTATATCTCATGGTTTTTGTTATGCTAGTAAGTTAAAGAAGAGTGACATAAGCCCAATGGGATAATGAGATCAATTCTCATAACCATGTAGATATGGGAAAATGTCATTGTAGGGTCCTGAAATTTCCACATGAAAGGAGATAATTTCATCAATTTGAAAAATGAATAAAAATAAATTGAAGGAAGATTTGGAGGAAAAATGTTGAAAGAAAGTGAAAATTTATAAAGGAAGGATCCCTGCGATGCAGGGCTCCCTTTATGGACCGTTTCTTTGCATGGAGTTCTGCCGCTCCATGAAAGCGCCGCAAATAGAAAACTGTCTATGAATGGGGTAGATTCTGTAGTGCCCTCAAACTACAAAAAGGAAGTTTCCGGAAAGGGGTTGTAATATATGACCCTGCAAAAACCTTCCCTTGAATTAAATCCTTCGCGGGGAAAGGTGGTGTCACTATCTCATGATAATGTAATGAAATCATTTGTGGATCCAAGCAAAGATTTCAGAAATCACAAAGGCCACCCGCTATCTAAGTCCTCTATGTGATTATTCAAAAGACACTTGTAGGCCACCACAGATGACTGACTACATAAGTATCCAATTCCTCCACCTCTCTATAAATAAGATCCTGAGGGGATTTAAAAAGGGTGATTGATAGATCAACAAGAAATGGAAAAATATATCACCTAAAAAGATAGCTTCATTCGTTGATTCCCTAAAGGTAAAACCAATCGCATAGTATTAAGGAGGAGAAACTAAAACAATTACCAGATCATGAAACCCACATACCTTGAAAATATACTTATCATGAGGAATAGAACCAATGGCCCATTCGCAATTAGGCATCCTGCACAACAGAGAGTTATACTGGTGGAACCCTACACCACGTAGAAAATAGCTACATAGATAGAACTCAACCCCACGTAGCAAATCACTACATGAATAAAACCTAGACCTGCATAAAAAGAGCTATGTGAATAAAACCTATGTCTGCATACCACTATGGTATACAGGTAGTCCCATTTGTTTCAAAAAAAATTCTATGTAGAGGAAATATCATCCTGCATAAGGATATGCTACACAGAATGAGTTATCCTAGGGAGTTCTACCCTCTAGCTCCAATCATTTCCTTTTGTTTCTATTGTATCATCGGTAGTCCCTACATGAGCCGGTCCAACGTCATCAGGACATAGACTCTCCCAAAGCCACCAGACCTATATGATGAGACAATTGAGAACATCAGGATGCCCTTTTGAGATTAAATACCCATAGTAAGTGGTGTCACATGGGTAATGCATGCAGTAAGAAAGACACCTGAAACGTCCCTGAGTTTACATTCCCATGGTAACCTAGGTTCTGACCATGGGATACTCACATAAGACTTCCCATTATGTGGATTAGGTTGAATCTATATCATTTCCCTTCAATGAGATCCATTGTCAAATATTGGAGATATCACCTATGTTTCTTTTTGATGAAGAAAAACACTCCCCTCCCTTTCCCAGAAGCAATTTCAGGGACCTCCTCATATGGTAAGCCCCTAAACATTCTTACTAGAGGTAGTTATATTTATCTCCTTCACCTCAACATGGTATTTATCTAGATATATCTATAAAAGTGAGTATCTTGTATATAAAATCAAGAGAGGAAATGGGAACATTCAAATCCCCCCTCCCCCCCTTTAATTTTCATCACCATCCATCATCGAATGGGGAGGGTTGTGCAATCATCAGATTTACTACCTCTTCTTGTTTCTCACACCGAGAATGACTCACATAGGATTAGAGATTGGTGATGATCATGAAATATTCATGATACCAAACATTAAATGGGCCTTCTCCCTAGATATAAGCCACAACCATGAACCAAAATGTCAGATTACATGGGTAAGCCCCATGTCAAATCCAACCAAGAGAAACCCTCTTGAAACAAGCCTTCTTCTTCATTTTAAGACCCAATCATGCCCCATTAATGGGTATATCCCACACGTAAGTACCAACTAGAAACTCAAATGGGATTCATTTTAATGCATAAGTACCAATATTTTATAACTATGTGGGATTTTATTCTAAACTAACATGTTTACGTAGAAAATATCCCTGATATTCAAGTCTGATACTTCACATATCCCATACATTCCATCATTTCCACGATGGTTCACTCTCATCCTCATTGTTTGATGTTAAACTTCATGGTTTACCGAACTAGAAGGTATTTGATTCCAAACTAAATGAGATACATATGAATTCTCCTTGAGTTTGAAAACCAACTCCCAAATCTACTCTAATGTTCTTCAAGCACATCCTAGGTTGGGTCATGTCTTCCCAGAAGGTAACATCTAATATAATACCCTTGGTCCACCTAGAAGTAAGACCCGCATAAAATATTGACTAGGAAGATTCTTCCCAGGAATCCCTGTTTCATGACGTTAAACTACTTGTTTTGGTCCTCATCACATGACCTTAAAAGGTGATGTGTCCAGTTAAGTGGCACCGAACTATGTATTTTCTGATTCCTATAACAAGGATATATAGTAAAACCATATTATGGGCCCGATATCGACATGAAAACCATTCCCTTCCCCCTATATGATGATAAACTCTAAAGAACCTCACCACAAGGATTAAACTAGGATTGTCTTGATAAATGATTGAGGAATTCATTATCTATCTAAAAAAAGGTAACATTGATGAAGAACCTTAGATATATAAAAATATATTCATTCATGTAGAACCTATGATACCAGTAAATGATTCTGAACCCGTGCGTATTTATGATTAATCTTACCAAGGGTCAATTTGCAAACACATGCTTAGGAATGAACCAAGGATTCGCGAACATATGAAAATGAATTAAATATATAAGAGAGACTTAGAATAGTAAATAGTTCCCCCCAAAAGGTTGTGATGAGATTGAATTACAATCCTCTTGACCAATATGAGTTCATAAGTTTCTTTAGACAAATCATCTATTGAATTCCTACCTTTTGATTACAAGTGCATGAATCATGGATTTGAGAACCGTTGTGTGTTTTTGGCTCTGAAAGAAAAACCATTGGAGACTATTTGAAGGTGTTATACACAATGCTAATGATTTCACACCCATTATCCCCCTTCAATAAATCAACATGGGCATAAACCCTTATTCATTGGAAACGAAATGGTGAACCTGGCATAAATGATTTAACTATGGAACCTACTTCCTGAGATAAAAAATATACTGGAAAGTCCCAATTAGACTGTTTCACTTTGAGTATAATAACATGATTTTGTCAGAAAAAACGGTGAACCTAATGTGAATCCTTAACCAAGGTGGTGTTGTTACCCCACCTCAGGCCCCTTTCACATCCAAAAACGTAGAGGGATAACCAAGATCATTAATTATACATGTGGTCATGAGATGATGCTTTTATGGGGTTTTATTGTATATAATTATCATATATAATTTAAAAATTCAACAAAAATTTCTTTAATCTAATAGAATCATATAAGTTCTTGTAGACATGCATGTCAACCACCGCACAGATGACTGAATCCCCCACAAAGTAGAGGACTCTATCGCCTACCCATGGTCTCTAATGTTGGGTCTCAAATGCACTAATCCAAGAGTATCATAAGAAAGGTACTCTATCATCATTGTTGGTAGCAAGAAAATCCCTCTAGTCAATGAAATACAGCTAGATTCCCACACAGCAGCGACCAACAGTCTAGAATTGGGCAACTCCACTATACGTCTCAAATCATTTCAGGAGATTATCCCAAGAATGTGAAAATGAGTACCTCCATTATCTTTGGGAGGAGGATGAAGTCATCACTAATTATTTCATTCTCACTACATAGGGGTCACACTCAAGGGACCTTTCCAAAATATACTGCCACTAATACCACATAGATTTGTATCCTCATTTTGAAGAGGATATTACTCTGAGGTCTCCAGCTAAAATCCAACAGACCCGGGTCCCACCGAGTGGCCTAGTGAGGGAAACAATTGGTAAACCAGGAACATTTCATCACCATCATTCTTTCTAAATAATCCCGCCACATAAATGTGATGAAACCCTATGAGAGAAATATGTCCCCACTCACTCTTATAAAGACCAATAAGATAATATGGTGGAAAATTACAAGCAGGTGGAAATTCCTACTAATGATTTCCAAACACATCCATTAAGTATGGTGGTAAATTATAGGTAGATTCAAATACCTACCGATGCACTTGAAAACCATCATCCAAATAGGGTATAAAATTATAGGAAGATGAATATCCCTACCCATGGATGTGAAGCCCACCAGTAAAATACGGTGGCAATCAAATATATGAACTGTAAAGTTCTTACTCCCTTATATCAATACCATCAGTCAAATATGATGGAAATAAAAAATAAGCATATGTAAATTCATAAGAATTCATATCAATCCCATCAAAAATATACAATGGAAAAAAATTATATGAAAATTCCTACTCATTTATATAAAGTCCTTCAGTCAAATATCATAGAAACCAGGGAAAAAATAGGTATATCCCAACTATTAAACCAGGCCAGAATCATTCCTCTACCCCCATACAGGAGAACCATCAATAAACATTGGTAGAACATAGAGGTCCATTGTAGGAACATATTCTTTCTCTAACATTGGAATGGGAATATATCACTATTCCAGCCAAATATATCTCTCAACACATCCTAGAAATGATGGAGGATCAGACAAGAATTCTTGATCACATCTTCTAGTTCTTTCAAGATGTAATCAAGTTCATGGTAATAACAATGAGTTAGGACCAAAACCCTATCTACCCAAGTGGGGTGACTAATCCACAAAATAAGGTGATAAATACAGAGAATAACTACATCCCTACTCCATTCTAGGAGGTTCTTCATTCATATTACATGATAGATGGACAACCATATTGGGAATAAATACTCTTTCCAACTGGGGGACACTGTTCCACCATGGTGGAAACCCTAGGGAGGCATATATCCCTAATATAAATCAATATGATCGTTAGTGTATCCTAGAAGCATCATTGGAACCACCCAAACATGAACCTATATATGAAGGTCGTTACCAACAACATGCGACCCTAGTTTCCCGTAAGAGAGTTCCCAAAAATGAAATGCACCAAAGGCAACTGGAAAATGAATAGCACATTCATGATCCTTATCTAATGGAACCTGGAGTTCTTAATTCAATCAAAAATTTGAAAATAGTGGCTCAAGATCCTTCCAATAAATTACTATTATGGATGAGGTAGTAATAGTTGCAAAGGTCATCACCGCAATGTTCCCACCAACATCTCTAAAGGTCCTCTTCAAGTCACGCACCATGAATTCTTACTTCGTGGGAAATAAATGATTGATCACGAGATCCCATCTTCTGATTAACATCATAATAACCCTCCTTGTGACCAGAAGATAGAACAAAAATAAGGTCCTCCACTTAATTTCAACTACCTAGATGGTCCTCCAGAGGGAATAAACTGTAGAAATTATCCTTTCAGTTGGATATCCAACTATGACGGTAGTCCTCACCATCATGGAAGTTTCTATGAAGGTCTTCCCCATAATGCAATAAAGATGCAAGAAGTTGATTACCTTGATGCAGTCCACTTTCAAGGTTATCCCTAGGTTATAATCCACAGAACATATCCATGAGGTTTGATATCCAACAACGATATTATACCACATCATAATGGTACCAGTTTAGGAGGTCCTCCCCATAGTCAAATTCCACACCAGCAAGAAAGTCCTCCTCTCACCGAGACAAGTATGAGAAATCCCTCATATTCTAAGGTTCTTGGAAATATGGATTCAGACATGTTACATACTCTATCAATGACTAGAAATATCTTTTCTCATCCAGAAGATAGACTAGGTCCATGCTCATATTCAAAGCCACCTCCATACCATTTACATATCAACGAAACCCCCTCTAGCCCTGCTACTTGGGATGAAATCATCAAGAAGCATCCAAATTAGGACACCAAGTAGAGGAATATCTAGTATGAGAACATATGGATATGAAACTCATGATATGAAAATTATCTAGGGATGATATACGGGTTATGTTTTGTCCCACAACTACTTCTTAGTTCGACATACTAGGAGAGTCGTTGAAAGGATGTATACATAAAATTCATCTCAATATCTGGACAAATTTCCACTAGTTGAAATAAGTTTTTTCCCTATAATGGGTATGAATACCATGTCATAATATTGGGAGATATGCATTTCCAAATTGGCCTATAATCCCTTATGTATGCACGGAATCCATAATCAGAGAGGAAGAAGAAAGATCACGAACTAAATTGCCTCCATGTGTTTCACAAGTTATGTTGCCTTGGGGAAATGTCCCACCTGATATCCATATTTGGGGATGGGGAGAGAATGGATATTTTTACTTCACCCCATGTCCTGTCCAACAGAAGCTAATGGGAATGACATCATGTAACATCATTATCCCAAGACAACCATCAAATGAAATCCCTCTCCAGGAAAGGTATTGCGCTTGAAAAGGACCAGATTTGAGTAAGTCACAAAAGCATAAGGACTAATGAGAGAGATCCATTGAAAACCTCCTAAACCAAGCCACTGAGAACATTTAATAGGAGTCTCGCCCAAGGGAAACCAATCATCAGGCATTGCTTATGTTCTTAGAAATAAATAATTCACATGCAGTGTAACAACATGGCCTCATTAAAAGCACAGAAACCCCACCCTAATATGGATGTCAGGTCCTATCCTACCATTTGACACTAGTTTCCCTAAAGACATATGGTCCCCGCCATGGGTCCCATACACATGGAAGAACATGTCATCTAACCAATGAATATCCCTACAGGCCAACACATGTTCATTCCAATGTGATTTTTCTTCACTCACACACTAATAACTATCCCCACAGGCCAACACATGTTCATTATAGTTTTATTTTTATTCTACCACACACACCTTGGGAAACATCCCATAAGGACACCCATCCTAATCACTACTATAGGCCAAGAATTCATAACTATGGAGTTCAAATAAGTTAGGCTCATGAAAAGAGAGGTGAATCTTGTTGACACGAGTCATATCATTGAGTCATTTAACCCTTTATTATTCTTGGGCATTACATTCAACCCCATTAGAGTACAAAATCCTTATTGTGGACCCTACATATCATCTCTGATAGTGCAACACACTAAATTATGTGTTCCTCCCCGCATAAGAACTGTAACAAATGGGCCTTAGTATGAGCATAAACACCCAGCCCTAACATGACCATCGAGTCCAAGCCCATAAAATTCCACTACTTTCCCCTCAGATAGATGGTTCCCACTATGGGGTCCAACCACGTGCTCGAACGGTTCATATGACTAATGACTTTCCCCATAGGCCAACACATTTTATTTACCATGCTATTTTTCCTCACTTTCACACACCCTGGAATACTTCCCATAAGGTCACCCATCCCGATCACTACTCCAAAAGAAACATGCTTAACTGTGGTTTTCTAATCAGGTAGGCTCTGAAAAAGAAATGTGCACCATGTAGACCTGAGTTATATAATTTATTCATTTTACCCTTTATCATTCTTGGGTGTTACATTCAGACCATCACCATATCCATCTCACATCTAAATGAGAATGTGTGAGAAAAATAAATAGGTAATAGCTGCATAAACATCCTCAGTACCAGATCAGCACCAACCCATGGGGATTGGGGTATTTTTAACACAAAATTACCCTATAATACCAACAACTCAGGGCTGAGGCATAATAAAAAAGTAATGTGAGAAGCCACAAACTATAGGGTTGGGGTAAATTTTACCTCTACCACCCGCTCAATTGATGTCAGTTTTTTCCAATTAGGGAGGATAATGAGTGGAGAGGTTCCCCATTCCATTACATCTCACTATTCGTGTACCTCAGAAATGAGGCACATATAAAGGCCATATAAAGGTTCCATATGAGTTACACTTCACTAAAAAACCTAAAGAAGACATAAAAATGGAAGGAGAACATCTAAAAAAGGTTGAAAAAATATCTCCTACCATTCAACACCTCATACACCACCCACAATGTATTATACATCAGTGAAATTTTTGAAAATGAAACCCATGGAACTCAATGAAAATGATACAAATAATGAGGATGAATGAGAAGATGGTTCTTTCCCAGAGGTGGTCCACACTGAGCTTGAAGGTGTACGTTCCCGAAACCAAAGAGTCCCAAAATTTGGTCACTCTCGAAGAGAATCCATCATTTCCTACTTTGAAAATATATAATAAGTAGAATAATTAAAACAATTTCATACACAACCCACCTCATCCCCCACATGAAAATGATCCCCTCATGCATGAGGAGAGATTTGTTTGGCTGGAAGAAGAAAGGAGGAAAATTAATGCCGAATTGCTCTCAGGTGTGCCACAACCTCAAGGTTCTATTCAAAAAAATGAATCATGACCATCATGATCATCCAACACAGTGTTGGGATCATCATTATACCATAATTTTATCCCATAAGGACATCAATATTTGCCACCATTAGAGAAACAACTCAATTAGATTGACGAAAATCCTCAAAAGATGCACCTGGTCAGGTATCTGCCTCAAGTACCAATAGATCCATCATGTCCGATCTTCACCCCTATTATGACATCCAATGATTAAGTTCAACATGACAGAAATAATGAGATAATTAATCCCATTGATTCATTGGAAGATCTATTGTGATCCCTGGAAGGATGATGTGCTCCGATACAATCAGAACAGAATCCTTACCCTGACTGGGTGAGTAACACTCTACCACCATTAAATTAAAAGAACCACATATTTACAATATTCAATGGATTAGGTGAACTAGAATAACTTATGATTCATTATTCATATTACTACAATCCCATGATAGTAACCCAAGAGAAATAAGAATTAGTGGAACTTAGATGCTTTGTACAAACCCTACAAGGGTCCTTTGTATGGCATACCGGTTTGCCAAGTCATTAGATAATAGGATAAGAGGATCTTCACCAGAATTCCATTTATAGTTCATATCAACATTGGAAAATAAAATAGTCAGAGAGCTCATGAACTGAAAATTGAAAGATAATGATTGAGTCCCAAACATTATTTTCAGATAGAAAGGTATGACCTAATCATTGAAAAGAATGCTTCCCTAGATGAGATTCTTACTATTTTCATCGCTAACATCTCCAATGATCTATCAACACCACATATTCTAGTGGAATATACAATTGGGTTTCCGGATATATATACCTTTTCCAAAATAATATAATACTCTTTATAATGGACAAACCTCAAGTCCCAAGTTTCCCCAACGACCCCATGAAAATGTGTGGTAAGAGATGATGTGGATTACGTTATGCTTAAGCCACCCCTACACCATCTACAGCTTCCAGGACTACAAAAAATAATGTAGGGACCCATAGACATTAACAACTGCCCCTAAATCAATGAGATGAGTAGAGGGGACCCAAGAAAAATCAATTTGAGGATTGGAGGAATAAAATTTACTTATTCTGAGATGACAAAGTCTATGGCCACTTTATAGCTTCCATGAATTTCCACTTACTCTATCTACCAGAGGCAAAGAGGGATGATGAAAAAGGTATCAATGACCATAGAAATCATTTTCCCTTCCACTGGATACTAGGTCACACCATTCAAGAGTGTTTCTACTTCAAGGACCTCATTCAAAGAAAGATAGATTCAGGTAAATTCAAATTGCTACCACAATTAGTACAAGTGGAATATGTTTCCACCACAAATCTTGATAAAGGATAGGAGTGGGAAAAAGTTGTTAGAAAAAGAGAGAAGAATTTTTATAGTTGGATGAATTAGAAAATAGTAAACCAAGATCATGAAATATCCCAAGCATAGTTAAAGAAACCAAATGTTCCCCCAAAAACTCCTAATGTAATACATCCAATATCCTCAGCCCCACAATCCTCCAAGAGTTGACCATACAAAAATAATTTATACTATAATGGCAGAGAGAAAGTGAAAGAAGAAGAACTCAAGTCAAGGACAAAGTTATCTTTTACCCTATAAAAATTTATGCCCTCAGATCTAAAGAGATGGGAATCGTCCCACCAAACAACACCACCCAAATTAGTCAATCAGGCATACTCATCATCAGACAAGAAACTTATATTTGGCACCGTTAATGTCATTCCATTAATGGATACCTTATTTAATGAAGAGTATGGTTACAAACCAGAGTTATCCACACCCAATATAGGATCCAGAGGAAGAGGCCATAGGATCTAAGGATTCCAGGGAAGACATAGTTATGGTAGAAGCCAAATTTCTAGGCGCATCCCAGTTCAAACCATCAATGTTTTAGAAAGTCACGGAAGATCCCTTCAATAGACCCTGTAGGAACAAAACAATTCCCCGAACCTTACCAGAATCCACTCGAACATGATCATACAAGAATATCCATCAGAAGAAGAAAAAATGTCAAATCACCCATGGTGTACAAGAAGACCAGCCCGACTTAACACACGATGAAAAAAATCACCACAAAATCTTGTCCCATGGGCCATTCCATCAATATCCAATAATCAATCCCCTAAATTATTGGTGAAATAGAATCCCCAAGTTGTGAAGTACCAACCTTTAAACAAAAAAATATGATATTATGAATATATTTTACTATGTTCTAGACAAACTATCAGGAATGAATTCCTTGAGTTTGTCAATAAATATCAAGGAATATCTTATAGAAGTGTTGATAAGACCCTTTGAGTTTGAATTGGAAGTGGCCGTTGTTGAAGTTTATTAGAAAGAGACCGATCTAGCAGAATTCCTCTTCATTATCTCCTTCACATATATTATGTAGGAACACATAAGACCCTTATATGTGTATGGCACTATAAATGGTGTCGATATCCAAAAACTCTTCATTGAAAATGGATCTGGAGTTTATCTCATCCCACTATGGACACTTCATTAGTTAGGCTACAATGAGGATAACCTAACATCCTACAGAAAAAATTATCAGGACATGAAGAAAGTATGAAGAATCCATTGGTCTAAATAAATCATACAACTGGATTTATATACTTTATAGCCAAATCATAATTTTTGGTGGTTCGATAAAACATAGTCGTCAAAATCCTTCTTGGAAGACCCTGGTTGATCAGCATGCAATGATCCCCTCATCGTACAATGAGTGCATCAAGTATTACATTAACGAAAAATTTGGACATTTCATTATTACAAGGCCCCATTCTAATTTTGAGAGTCACACTATATTGATGTAAGATTATATGAGTAGAAAGGTAATCAACCCTCATTTGATGGTGTTGATTGGGTCACCACCCCAAACATCTTGGAAATGGTCCCAATTAATACCTTCAAAAAGATATGTGAAGAATATGTACTTCCCATAAATTATGTTTGGTGCATGATTCAAAATTTGGACGTGTATTCAGTAGTCCTAATGATTTTAATCATGGTCACTAAGCCTAACAATGTTGAAAAAATCATTGACCCCCATTGATAATGGTGAGTGCAAGAATGGAAATTCCCTCAATACATAACTGAAAATCTATAAAATCTCTACCTCACCCACTGAGAAAAAATGGGTGTACTGTCACCCAAAGAAGATGAAGGAAATCCTATTTCCATTACTCCATATTATCTATAGAATTCCCCACTATCATCTAGGAAAAAATAAGATACTTCATCTTCTAGGTACCAAGATCTCAACTCTTCTCCCAACCCTGATAATCTCATCTCAAGAATTGTTTCTCCATCAGAAAAAGAGAATTAATATGAGGAGGAGGAGGAATAAGACCTTAGGTATTCCCCTACACCATTTAATGAGGGGTTCTCTACCATCACTAACAAACTCAGGGAAGGAAACCTAGGTATCGAAGAAGACCTATTCCCCACTAGGATTAGCATGACCTTGTCATATGATGTGGAAGAGGTATCAACCTCATTCCTAAGGAATAATCAAAATGTTTTCACTTGGAATTTCATAGAAATTATAGGCCTCTATATATAGGTGGACACTCACTACTTAGGCATTCCATAAGATCATCATGGCTACAAGTAATCTTTTTGAAGGATGCACTGACCCATGCTGCCAAAATTGACGTTGAAGTCGACAAGATCATTAGGGAAAACATCATTTAGGAGGTCCAATAACCCAGCTAGTTAGACAACATTTTCCCTATCAAAATTAATAACGATAAAATCACAGTTTTCATTGATTTTAGAGATCTCAACCAGAACTGTCTGAAATATGATTTCCCATCCCCGATTATAAAAGTATTGATTGATGCAACAACTAGATACCAAGATCCCCCCTTCATGGATGGCTATTTAGGATATAATCAAATATGAATGGCCTAATAATGTGAAGAATATAGAATATTCAATCCCCCTTGGGATTATTTTGTTACAAGGTAATTCCATTTGGTTTGAAAAATACTGGCACTACATATCAATGTTCCATGAATCGCATCTTCAAACCCTTCCTAGGAATGTTTATACAATGTTATATTGATGACCTTGTGGTTAAGTTGTTAAAATAATCTAAATACCTATCAGTTCTTAAAATCATCTTCAACAAACCAAGAAAACACAATACAAAAATGAACCCCTTGAAATGTTCCTTCGGCGTTACCTCATTGAAATTTATTGGGTTCATTGTACACCATCATGGCATCGAAGTCAACTAGAGAAGAAAAAGGACATCCTCAGAATGTCACCTCCTATCAAGCTCACTAAGTTGAGAAAAATTAATGGATATCTAGACTACATTAGATGCTTCATATATAACTTTATAATAAAATGTTTTCCCTTCATCAAGTTGATAAAAAATGGGATTGATTATCAATGGACTAATGATTATCCTGAGTCATTTGAAAATATCAAGAAGTATCTCCTAAGCCAGCTAGTGTTAATGCCACCTGTCAAAGGAATACCAGTCATTCTATATGTGAAAACCATCTAGCGATCACTCAGATCTTTCATGGCTCAAATTAACAATGATGGAAGTGAGAATAACCTCTGTTACCTCATCTGGATGACGATCGATGTTGAGACTCATTATTCAAATATCGATAAGAGATGTCTGGCACTAATTTTTATGGTCTAAAATATGAGTCACTATATGCAGAACCATAAGGTCCACCTGTTCTCTTGTAGAAACACACTCAAGTATATTCATAGTCATCCAATGCTAACTGGATGCCTTTCATGGTGGGAGGTCATCCTAAAGCTATTAAACATATGGTTTGTGCGTCCAAAAGCTATCAAAGGATAGCTGTTAGCAATTTTTTTGGAAGAAAAACCCCAATAAAAATGAATTTATTGGATGTTGAACTAGTCAATGAGGAGGTTTCCTCTATTAAAGGGGACACACACACATAGGATATGAATTTTTATTGTGCATCCATAAGCCCAACATGATAAATGATGGAAGACCCCAATCACAAAAAAGAGGGGCTAGGAGTCATACTCATATCTTTGGAAAAGGAAGTCATGAATTACTCCTTCCTACTATCATAGGGGTGAAAAACAATGAATAAGAATAACAAGACCTCATTTTCAGCCTAGATCTGTCACTTTATGTACAAGAATAACACTTGAAGATAAAAGGTGACTCATAACTGGTCATACGTCAATTCAATGGTAATTATGCTATCAATAAGGAAGTTCTATTCCGTTTTTTAGACCACATACAAGAGTTAATTGTGGAATTAACTCTAGAGTCGACATTAACTAATGTCCCCGAATTAAAAAATGCATTTTTCAATGCATTATAGAATGAATCCATAGCTATGGACAGTTCAAAGTGGGATGATAGAATCATCAAAATTTCCTACCATTGGATGGTATAACCATTTGATCAAGTTGACATGGAATAAATAAATTATATTCGCCCCAAAACTGAGCTATATTGTCTTACCAATGGTTGGATGACTCCCATTTTGGATTACCATCAAAACGAGATCTCTCATCAGATTGGGATAGATGGGAGAAAATATAGTGATGAGCAATCATATTTGTTTTGTATGATGTCACAAATCAACAAAAGGTACTCTATAAGTGGGGCCCGAATGGAGTCCATATCAATTGAATTGATGGAGAATATACCACTACTGTCATGTAAGAAGTGCACAATAGAGCATGTGGTAAACATTAACTAGGATTCAAGATATCTTATCAAATTCCAAGGCTTGGATACTATTGTCATACTATGACACATGATTTCACTAACTTCACTAAGAAGTTCCATTCCTATAATGTTCTTTCCAATTTTATCCACTAACCCCTAGAGTTACTTCAGAAAACCAAGTACTCTCGACCAATTTACATATAGGGAATGAATTTCATGGGATTGTATACACCAGCCAAAACTAAGAAATTCATGTATATTCTCATAGAAAAGAACTTATTTTTCAAATCGGTGGAGATGAACCCCTAAAATAAATCAAATAAATAAACATCATTAGATTTGTAAAATCCAACATCATCACCAGATTTGGTGTCCCTCATACAATACTAATGGACAATGAGAATAATTTTTTCTCTATTGAATTGGATAATCTCTACTAGGTGTACGATATAAAGACCAGCCATTAATCCCACTACTATGTAGTAGCCAACAGATAGATATAAGACTTAAATAAGATCCTGTACAATATGAATAATAATACGGTTTAAAAGGATAAGAAATAATGGCTGGAAAATCTCCTCCATGATCCATGGGATTACCGAGACATGAACCACACTACCACACAGGAAGCCCCATACTCATTAGTATATGGGACAAAGGCAGTTCTAAGTTCAGTTTCCCTAAATCCATATTTCCATCTGTGATCAATTATGTATAGATGAGAAATCACATAAATAGCTTGATGAGTGAGAGTGACTCAATGAAAAGATAATGTAAATCTTGCATCATTTAGAGATCCACCAAAATTGAATTACATGGTCCTTTAATAAAAAGGTCTGCCTCTAGTCTTTCCTCAAAGGAGAAATGGTTTTCGACATCAGAACTCCAATTATAGGTTGATAAAAAACACTAAAATCAAAACCAAAATGGGTGGGACCGTATGTAATACATAACGTCTAACCCAATGGAGCATATTATTTGATTTAAATGGATGGAATACTCACCACAACTCCCACCAATGCAAGGTTCCTAAAGAAATAATTCATGTAGATAAAGGAGTAAAAGTCCTAATAAAAAATGTTAAAATGTTGGAAGAAATGTCCGTGCTATATACTATTAAACAGAATAGCAATAATGTCCTAACAATACGATGTTAAACTGTGTGGAATTTCACCCCGCAACACTATGTCAAACTATGCTGCCATTGTCCTAACTACACGATGAAAAACTGCGTGTATAGTCCACTCTCTATGCCTTATTGTCCGAATCAAAAGATGTTAAAATATAGGACACAACATGACTCTTCCTTAATGTTGGTTGATCAATGTCCTTAATACAATATGTCAAAATACATAACATCTATCATCCTAACCACATGACACTAAGATTTACTGAGATGATTGTTCCAATCAGAGATTCATCACATGAGCTAGATCCATGTGGGAGAAAGATGAAATGTACTTGTTTTTGTGTGAGAGTCAGATCAACATGGGAACATACATTAAGAACTATGTGTGCGTTGATTCTCATTCTGGAAGGATATATAGTGATTCCTAGACCCAATGTCATGGGACCAACCACTATAAAAAATGCCCCCTCCTTGTGTATGGACCATGCTGATGCAAGGAGGTTTTCTCATAGAACTACCTACGGCTTGATTACCATTTTCAATGAGATATGTAGAGATGCCTCAATCCTATATATTTTTCTAGACACCACATGATAAAAAATACCTCTTTTTTACCCTCAAATGCCTCTATACTGTGAGATAAACCCATGATATTCCTTGTTTATCACACCGAGTGTAGCTCATGTGAGCTAAAGAATGGTATTAAGGGATTCCCCCACATGAATAGAAATTAAAGGTACATGATGGGCCTCTTACCAAAAAATAATGGTTAAAAATTACCCTCCCTATGCACGGGTCAGACTAGTACAGTTAACATACTTCAAGAGCTATGTGTAGCTTGATTCTCTTCCCAACGAGATATGTAGTGATTCCCAGATTTTCCATAGAGGTCTAGCCACCAACAAATAAATATATTCCCTCCTTGCATAAATATCAAAACTATACAAGGTTTTCACCTTAGAATCATGTGTTCCTTGATTCCATCCCTAACAGTATACATTGTGATGACCAGATTCTACATCCTGGTCCAGCCACCACTAAAAAAATATAAATAAAATGATGAGTGAAATGACCCTTCATTATATATGGGTCAAACATGTGCATATAAATTCATTGAACAATGTTTGGATTAAATTCTTTCAACACAGGGTATGTAGTGACACCCAGATCACTAAAATCAGGCCTAGTTATGAAAAATGATTGAAGGTAAAATGACCCTATCCTTCATTATATTACCCTTATGTGGTAGAGTAATCCTTTTACATCCCATGTTTATCACACCAAGAACAACTTACATTGGATTAATAGTTTTGATATGGGATTCCTTATAGGAGTATCAATCCACTGCATGGCTATAGTCCTTACTGCATGGCATTAAACTACAAGGCCCAAGTCTTTAACATATAATTCTAAACATCATGGTATGGAAAGAACTATGTTTGGATTAATTCTCATTATAATGATATACACAGTAATGGCTAGACCTTATGCCTGAGTCCAACTATGTAAAATGAAAAAAAAATGTGTGCCCCCATCTCCTGAACATAAATAAAATCCCATGAATAATATATCAAATCATGGATCCCACAACAAGGATTTATCATGGAATCAAAATATCCCCTCCATTACATATGAATTAGATCCATGTAGGGGAGTCCATACTTCACAAATAATCATGGTCTAGATATTTCTTGCATACTCAGACACATCATTTCCATTTATCAAACTCTATGCCCTGGAAAATTTTGGATCTCCATTATACCTCCATGGCTATCTAAAATGTACAGTGAGTGTCCCAAGGACACATTTTTTGACTATGAAAAATAAGTCGGGGTGTCTTTGAATATGTTTCCCGTAAAAAAATTCTTGTAAACCAAACAAAAATTTGTCCTCATGAGAGGCTTTACCCACCTCTATATTCCCCAATGGATTCCATGCCCTGTACTATTTCTCCTAATACAAGAATTCCTAGAACTATGGTTTAGATTATCTTACCTCCTCGCATTCACGTCATATAGAATATCCCGTCCCGATTAGCCTACACTTACTCATTGTTTCTATTACAATTCATTACTGCAACATGACGTTAAACTAAGATTCCAATGTATTTACAATATGATGTTAAACTAATAGGTCAATGTAATTACCAAAATATATAAAATTTCATGGATCCATAACTTCCATATCCATGCACGTACAGTTTCCCACATCCTTATTTCATGACGTTAAACTACATGGCCTATCCATAACTATTTTTGATTTTCATCTTCTCCACATAAGATATGTAGAGTTTCTTAATCATTCATCCTAGTTCAGCCACCCAAAGTGAAATATTACCCCTACATATGGACTAAACATGCACAGGGCAATTTCTATATAGAAATACATGTGGGTTGATTCCCATCCAATGGGACATGTAGTGATACCCAGATCCCATGTCCGAGTCCTAGCCACAAAATACCTTAAAATGAAACCTATGCATTAAAACAAAGTCAAAGAAAGGGACTCCAGAACATGCCCTATTTTCAAGACCATTTCAAGAATAATCATATTTCCCCTCCTTCACATCATGGAATCAAAATCCTCACAACACGATGATAAACTGCATAGAGAAATTTTCCCAATATTATGCAGTTAAACTACATGATAAAATGTCCTTGTTGTACAACATTAAAATTCACAAACATAAAAAAATTCTCACATAAGAGGACATTTCCCCCCATACTGGTCACCCACCATGTTTTTTTTATGAAAATACATACAACTTGATTCCTGTCCATATAAGATATGTAGCGACATCCAAATTTTCATCTTGGTACAGTCACCCCAAATGTAAAATGCACATATCCGTAGTTATTATATCCCAAGGTGGCAGATTAAACCATTAGTGCCCCTTGTTTCTCACATAGATCACAACTCACATGGGATTAGGGTCCTTAGTAGGGGATTCCCCATGGAGGCATGGAAAATCAATCCACAATAGTTGCTCTTTGTGGCATGAGTTTAAAAGGAACGTTAGGGTTGTCCTCTCCATATTAGGGAACCAAAAGTCCTAACTGCATGGAATTAAATATAAATCCACCCCAAAAACTATGTTTGGATTTATTCTTATTATTATAGGATATGTATTAACACCTGAATGACAGATTCCATACAATTTCACCCCTAAAGGAAACAAATATAGAATAAATGCACCTATCCCTATGTATGGACCAAACCTCTGTAGGGAGTATAATTTCAATAGCTACATATGTATTGATCCTTATTATCACAAGATACACAATGACACCAAAATATTCAAACCTAGGTCTAGCATCAAAAAAATAAAAAAAATGACCCACCCTACATTAATGTCAGATATATGTAGGTAAATTACCAACTCCATAGGTACTTGAGACCTAAAGTTATCTAATATGACCAAACACATCCATTCCATCTATTAAACTCCATTACTCAGGAAATTTTAGATCTCTATAAACCTCCTTGAGTATTAGAAATGGACAGTTAGTGTCTTGTAGACACATTTGGTTGATTATGTAAAATATACCCCAGTGGATCTATATAAGTTTCTAAAAAGGCATTTTATCCAAAGGAAAATCCATCCCGAAGAGAGGATTTCCTACTTCCATAAGACCCAATGGTTCCCATACCTCCTATCATTTCTCCTGATCCATGAACCCTTGGAACCAAGTTTTACACTACCTTTTACCCTCATGTCTTGGTAATTTCAAGACATCCTGACCCAATTATCCTCTTGTTAATCAAGGATTCTATATTAATGTTCTAATCATATGACATTAAAAATTCATAATGATTGATACCCAATGTTCATCCTTGGTCCCAAATGCCAAAAATTTTGAAAATACCACTTCCCGAAGAATGAGTCTAACCTTCACTAGAAATTTCATGACACAATAAATAATATGTTCCCCTATGTTCCTATACATGAAATAAATCTGCACAGAAAATTCCTATATGAGTACCACCTCATTGGTGAGCTCTTATAAAATAAAAAAAATTCCCTATTCCTATCTCTGAACCAAATCTACATATAGATAAACGTTAAAATAAATACATCCCTATTGATTCATATTGTTATAGGATACATAATGACACTTGAATCTCATATCTCAGGTCAAACCATGAAACAAAATTGTCCCCTCTTTTTTGGTGTGTTGGTTAGACCTATGCAGGGAATCTACTCACACTTGTATAGGGAGAAAATCTATACCTATTATTAGGAAATTTAGGCTTGAGATTCCCATTTAATGTTCAGTTACCCCCTTTCTCACAAACCATACTAGGTGTATAGAAAGTTATCAATCCCTATAACCATCCATGGTTGTTGGAAATGGAATGTTAGTGTCCTGAGGACACCTCTTTTTGACTATGCATAATATTCCCCAGTGGCTCTCCATAAGTCACTCAAAATAATGGTTTTTCAACCAAAGAAAAATTCATACTCATGAGAGGCTTCTCCTACCTCCGTATTACCCTATGTTGTTTATGTCCAACCTCACTCCTTGGTTTTAGAAACCACTCTAATTACATTTTACAAATTTTCTCCCCCTTGATACTTACAAATGATATGACATGTTTGGTCATTCTACTATGAAAATGGTGTATCATTTACCCCTTGGGAAAAGTAAATGAATATAAATCATAAGCCTCAAATTTCATGGTAGAATGACATTAAACAATACCATGATTAAACCCTCTTTTACCCAAGTAAAATTTTCCTGGGAGTGGTGTTCCTATTCATAGATGATACAGATTCACTATCACCTTCAAACATCATTCCATCATCAATCCACCCACTGTGGTATTAACAAAATAAAACAAATCCAAATTTCCATAAAATTACCAGGCCATCGAAAATAGAAGGTCATTATCCTAAGGAAAACGTTGTTTGACTATACACAATATGCCTTGGATTTGCATATGTTTCCCAAAAACGGCATATAAATTACAGGAAAATTCATCCCTAGGAGAGGCTTTTCCTATCATCATATGCCCCATGGATCCCATGCCCCATATCAGGTATTATATCAAGAAACCACAAAGTCAGGGTTAATAAAAATCCCTCTTTTATATATAAAACATATTGGGACATCCTCAGTCAATATGTTCTAATTAGGGACCTCAACCAGTAATTAATGGTCAACACTATTTTACATAAAACAACAATAATGTTATTCCATGAGTTCAAGAATCTAAAATTCCCACAAAAATAGGTACAAAAGCTCGTTATGTTGAAAACCCACAAAGGGAAACTAAAGAAAATTTCAAGTTATACTCTCTAAGATAGCACCAAATTGGGTTTATAAAAAATCAGGGTAATAACAAAAAAGGCACAATGTTTTTTGGGTTTTCCAGATAAATCTAGAAAAATTCAAACTATGATCACTGAGTCCCTTAGCTCATGAACAAATTAGAGCATGATTTGACCATTTTAATTTAATTATCACAGATCATGATTCAAATTAATTTTTTTTATTATTTAGATTATAGTAAATTACAATTTACCGAAATTTTAGGAGAAGATGAAGGAGAAATAATAGATAGAAAAAACATTTTCATTCAATTAATTACAAATGGGGTAGAATATACACTCTAGAGTTTCTCCCTAATTTCAAAACAAAATGGGGCATGTGACAACCCAAATGATTTCAATAAAACCAAAAATTCTTTCTTTACCAAATCAATAACCACCTTATGTGGGATATAAATGGTTTTTTATAAATTATTTCTTTGTTCATCTTCAGCTTCAACCACTGAGCATACTTGTCTAACAATGGTACTGAGATCTCAACCTTTCGGTTTAATAGACTCAAATTGGTTATTTTTTTGGTAGTTGTGCCTTCATCTTAGACACACGATCCTCTCACTCCCAAAGTTCTTCTTTTTGGGCAATCATTTGGTCATAAGAATTTTCTTCCTCAGTCTATAGGGGGTGAAACTCCTCTGTAATATCTCGAAAGGCCATTGTTTGATGATGGAAGGTATTGAAATGAACAAGGGTTCATTCAAGATCATCTTGATACTATCGATCTATGACAGTTTGGTATACAAGAAGGGAAAAGTTATAATATTTAAATCCACCCAAGCCCAGGTCAATGAACAATCACCAAAATGTTTCCTCTTCATTAGAGAATTCTTTCATAGGGGTTTCAGTGATGATAGTATATATTTGATTCCATGACCATCTCCACATAATTTGATTTTCCTTAAATACAACAGAACCTTGGTTTTTCCCACCCACTACAATAGTTATATAATATGGAAGTGCAGTCATAGAAGATTTAGTCTCCCTAGGTTGAGTTACCCAATCAGAAGAATCTTCACTTTCCATAGGTGGTTCAATTTCTAAATCTAGGCATATGGGGATGACTATGCTTTTCAGGATTCCTAGTGATGTCCCACTAGGGCCATCCTTAATAGGACCTCATACCATGTTAGTAAAATATATAGGGTATTAGTCACTCCCAATATAGATAGGTTGTGCGGAGGAGGTCCCCTCTAAATGTATGTGACAATGAACAGAACACCTTCTTACAGAAGGACTGGAGAAATATGGCACATCTAGAACATGACTAGAAGTAGCCAATGGTCTTTGAAATCATCAAACCAACCTAGCCAGTACTACATTAGTTATCAAGATACCCACATTTGAGAATATTTCAATGACAAGTAGGTTGATGTCATTTGGGGGGGGGGGCATAAAGACATGCATACTGGAATCTTCACGCATTATCATCGACCATAATTAGATAAGGATTACTAGGTGAGATTCCTTCTTAACCCAATTAAATTGAAAAAATGTGATTTTCTATAGGTATCCAAATTTCCTAAAAAATATAAATAATAAAAGTTTCACAAATGGTTACATTATCCACATGAGAAGTTAAGATTCCATCATGAAGTAAAATTATATAGGAGAATGCTTCCAAAGACCCCATATCATCATCTATCACTACTCCATCGGGCACATGGTAAGGTAAAATAGAAAATTTAGAAACACCACTAAATAGTTAAATCATGCTATCAATGGTCAAATATATTGGATGAAAATTAGTGATATTGAGTTGGGAATGATAGAAATTAGAAAGAGGAACCATTACGGTATGCAGACACTCATAACAAGGGAAATGCTCCGCTCTCTAGCCATAAAAAATTGAAATGTTCCACAAAGATAATATAGAGATCTTCCTTCCTATATCTTCCTGATTAATTCATAAATATTTGAAAAAGTGGTGATAACTAAACTGATAGATTTTCATTCTTATAATATAGTTTCCATCATAAATGTGAAAACTCTTACACCAATATACATGTCGCAGGAGGGGAAAAGCCATCTGCTCATGAACACAGTGAAGAAAACTACTAGTCTAAGATTAGATGATACGTCTGATCGATCCTCGTAACCCCATGAGGTGTATTATCCTGCTTTAAGGGCACAAATGTATGAGGATGAAATGAATCATGATTGTTGGGTTGGATGTGTCCTTCTATGGTGAACATTATATCGTGGACCATTCACCCAAAAAATTACATTATCCAATATTCAACTAGAGTAAGAGAGAAAACTTGGAAGGGTTGGCCATGAAATATTTCTGTTGTGACTAGAAAATCTCTCTTCAGTGGGGAAAATTTCTCGATGTTCTCTTAAGTATTGTCTGTCTTGAATAATTCTTCATTCATATTACTAAGGATGAGAAATCCTCATAATTGGTAGATATCCCAAAAGATATTACCACTTCACCATGCGACAAGTGGAATGTGTTAGTTATTGAACACTAATGATTAAAAATTTTAGGAAGCATATCTCCTTGTGAATAAATCATAAATTGAGAAAGCCAAAATGCCTAGTAAATGTAAGAAGTCTCCAACCATTTGGGAATTTCCAAGAAATTTTAGTGTACCTATAATCCCCAAGGCCATTCATCAAAGAAGCACCCTCCGAACCTTGGATCCCATTTAGAGCTCCACCCTCTATTGGAATTACCTCATAAAAGATTGATAATGGATGGGTATTCATGGATATAGGATTATAGGGATTTATTATGGCTATATAAATTACTTTGTGTCCACATGGAGACATTTTGGATGAACATGTCTTATTGTCCTGAATCAGATACGATTTACCCCATTGCAAAAACATTTTCCTAATCATGCACCTAAGATATATCAAGTCAAAAAGTAAGGATTTTCCAGTTAATTGGTTGTATAAGAGCATCATCTTGGATTCTGAAGTTATAAAATAGAAATTGTTTAGATAATGTTTAGGCCATAAGTTAGGGAGAAAAGAGATCTTTCAGAGTGATCTCCTAAGGGATAACACTAGACTAGAGATCATCGTAGACATTCTCAAAAAACATTGTTCTCCTTATTGTCACATTTATTAAAATGAGAGGAAGATCCATTATCATTCCTCCAATTAATTGGTTAAAGTTAGTTTCTAAATTTTTTTGCAAAGGAATGAAAATTGGTCGACATACTGATGGTCCATGGAAGACATCATCCCACGAACCATCCGTCTGCTAAACAATGGCTCACGAGGCATTGGACAGTGAAGCAATAGTTCATGGAATAATTAATCTATGAATCTTCTCCAACTATTAAAAAGAATTATATCACCCTTTGCAGTCGAATTCTTTTAGTTCATAGGTGCAAAGTTCCCCATTTTCAAATAAGGACAGATATAGAAGAGGTGGTATGCAGAAGCTGTTTGCAGTCAGGGATTCACGAGAGTTCTAAAATAACTGTAAATAATAGAATGAAACGAATGAGCTAGCCCCATATATATAGGCATGGTCCCCTCCTATGGGTCCACCATTGTACAACAAACCAGTTCAAATCACGACAACTTTTTACAATGGAATATCTTTCTCTTCATCTCAATCGGAACCCATTCTGACAGCGGGAATTTGTTTCGTCCTAAAATTTCCACATGCATGAAGATAATTTCATCGATTTGACAAAGGGAAATAAATTGAAGGAATATTTAGATGAATAATTTCATAGAAAGTGAGAAAATACAAAGGAAGGAACACCATGAAGAAAGGATCCCTTTGGAATCCACCTCTCCGCATGACAGTCCGCCACTTTTCAAAATCCCCACGAATGGAAAACAATCTGAAAAAGGGGTAGATCTAGTAGCACCCATAAACCGCATAAAAGGATTTTGTGAAAAGGGTTGGTGATATCCACTCCTGTAATCAATTTCCCATGAATTAAATCATTTTTTTGGGAAAGGTGGTGTCATTGGATCCCGTAAACATAATGAAATCGTTTGTGGATTTAGGTGGGGATTTTAACAACCATAAAGGCCACCCTATGACTACTTCATTTGTGGGCTTCCACAAAATACACTCGCTACCCATTTCAGACCACCGACTACACCAGTATCTAGTTCCTCCACCCCTCTATAAATAACAACCTGAGGAGAATAAGAAAGGGAGATCAATATATTGACAAGGTAAATAAGAATAGATAACCTTAGAATAAGGACGCCTTCAATGATTCCCCATAGGTGAAACCTTCCACATATAATTAAGGAGGAGAAACTAAAACAGTTGGAAAAGTTTGAACCCCACATACTTTATGATTATACTCCCCATAAGGTGAAGAACCAATAGTCCCTCTGAAATAAGGCATCCCGCATAGTAAAGAGCTATGTGGGAGAAACCCTACACCACATAGAAATTCACTACATGGATAAAACTCAACCCCACATAAAAAATATGTACATGGATGGAACCTGGCCCTATGTAGAAAAGTGATACGTGGAACGATCCTAGGTCTACATACCACCATGTTGTGCATATGGTCACCATTGTGGGAACCCCATCCCTATAAGGATATACAAGATGAAATGGGGTATCTTAGAGAGTTATACCCTCCAAATCTAATCATTTCCTTTCATTTTCATCATATCATTGACAGTCCCTCTATGAGACTGTCCAATGACATCAGGAAAAATACTACCCCAAATCCACTAGGCTTGTATGATGAGACTATCAGGTGAATCAGTGTTCCCTTTTGAGTTTACATACCCATGGTAAGAGAAGTCATATGGGTAATACCTAGAGTAATACAGACCCCCAGAACATCCTTAATATTACATTCCCATGGTATTCAGAGTTATTCCCCTGAGATACTCAAGTGATCTTCCTCGTTCTAGGGAATAATGTGAATTTTTGGTTATTCCCTTTGATGATGGCTGATGTTAAATAGTATATATCATGATTTTGGTTCCTTTTGACGAGGAATGACACTCCTACACTTTCCCAAAAGTAATTTCAGGGAACTACTCATAAGTTAATATTCTTACTATTCTTACAAGAGGTGGTTCTTTTCCTTCTATTCGCCTAAGTGTATGATATATTTAGATAGATATCCATACATGACTATCCTGGATATAAAAATAAGAGAAGAAGATGGAACATTCAAAGTCTCTATCCATCTCTCACCCATTGGGCTCCAACACTATCCATCAACAAATGGTGTAGGTTATACAACCATCAGATCAACTACTTCCTCTTGTTTCTCACACCAATATTGACTCACGTGGGCTTTGATATTATTGGTGATCTTGAAATTCATACTATCCCACAACACACATGGGCCTTCTTCATAGATATAAGCCCCAACCATGAACCAAATGGGCAGACTCCATGTATAATCCCCACATAAAATCCAACAAAGATGAATCCTCTTATAATAGGCCTTCTCCATTTATGAAAGCCCTAATCATTCCCCCTTTATGGGAATATCCCATTCATAAGTTCCAACCAGACACTCAAATGGGATTCCTTTGAAAGTATACGTCTAAATCATTTAGAACTCCATTGACTTTCATTCCCAAATAACTTGGATACATAATAAGTATCCTGGATATTCAATCATGATAATTCACAAATCTAATCCATTCCATAATTTCCACGATGATTCACTCTCATATTCACCACAAGACGCTAAATTGCATGTGTCACAAAAAGATGGGGTCCTTGATTCTTAGCTATATAGGATATGTAGGAAGCCTCATTGAGGTTCAAAACCATCTCTCAAATCCAACCTAATGTTATATGGGAATATCCCCAGTTGGTTCATGTCCTCCTAGAAGGTCACATCTCTTATCGGTCCATTGGTCCACCTCCCCAAAAGTCCCGCATCAAATCTTGACAAGGCACTTTCTTCCTAGGCATCCTTATTGTGTGATGTTAAAATCCATGGTTTGGTCCTCATCACATGACCTTAAAAGTTGATGTTTCTAGTTAAGTGGAAATGATCTATGTGAGTTCTAATTCCTCTCATAAGGATTTGTAGAAAATGTATCTTATGGGTCTGATCTTGACATTGAGACCATTATCAACCCCATCGATGATGATAAACTCTAGAGTGCCTCACCACGAGGCTTAAACCAACATTGTCTAAATAAATGACTAAGGAATTCCTGATCTCTCAGAAAAATAGTAAGCTTGATGAAGAATCTTCGATATATATAGATATCATCATTTACGGAGAACCTCGCATACATACACATGATTCTGAACCCATGCATATTTATGATTGATCTTACCTAGGGATAATCCACAAACACATTCTTGGGAATGAACCAAGGATTCATGAACAAATGAACATGACATAAATCTATAAAAGAGTCCTGGAATAGGAAATAGTTCTCTCTAAAAGGTTTTGATGAGCTCGAATTTCCATCCTCTCAACTAATGTGAGTTATTATGTGTAATTATCCAAATCATCCAAAACATTCCCACATTTGGAATGTATGTCTACGAATCATCTAATTACAAATATTTGGGTGTTTATGGATCCTCTAAAAAACCCTTTGGAGACCATTTGAAGGTTTTATACCTGACGCTAGGGATTTCACACCACTGAACCACAACAATCAATCCACATGGGCATAAACCGGTATTCTTCAAAATGAAAATGGTGGTCATAACATAAATGAATTAAATTTGGAACCTCCTTACTGAGATAAATAGTATATACTACCCGATCCCCATTAGACCATTTATATCTATGAATAATAACACATTAGAGGCAAAACAATCACTAAGTAATTTTTCTCTGGTCTCCTAAAGGAATCCAAATGAAAAATTGTGATATTTGTTCTATGGATAGACTAACCAAGAAGTCCCACTTAATTTATATTAGAGAATATTTATCACATGAAAAACATTACAAGATATATGGGATGGAATTGGTGATGCTACATGGGGTTCTACTTTAGATCATCTTTGATCATGATCCATGTTTCACATGTAAATTATGGAGAAGTTTTCAACATGCCTTGAGTAATGAATTGAATTAAAACACAACCTACCACACCTAAAATGATGGAAAAAGAGAAATTAATATTTAGATGCTAGAGGAAATGGTAATATCCTACTCAATTTAATTCAAATTTGGATGGGATCAACATATCTCATTGGTTGTATTCTCATATAAGAATAGCTTCTTCTCGAGTATTCAAATGTCTATATATGAAGCTCTGTATGGGAAGCGATTTATAACTCAAACTTATTGGGATTATGTTGGGGAATAAAATCTACATGGACTTGATATTGTTAAATAGATGAAAAATAAGTTTCAATCAATCCAAAAACATATAATATATTCTCAGAGTTGGCAAAGAGCTATTTTGAAAACAATCGAAGGGTATTGGAGTTTGATGTGGGAGAAATTATTTTCCTTAGAATATCACCATGGAAGAGATTCATGATTCTTTTAAAAGGAGGGAAGATTAGTACAAGGTACATTAGACCTTTTAATATTATTTATTACATTTGAGTAGATTCTTATCGACTTGAACTTCCACCATATATAGATCAAGTTCATGACATGTACCATGTATCACTCCCAGTAAAGTATATACCTGATCTCTCACATGTACTAAATCCATATGTGGTACAACTTGAGAATGACCTATCATATGAGGTGTGTCTTTTTAAGATATTGTATCATAGGGATAATGTTCTATGCAATAACAAAACTCACTATCTTAAAGTGGTGTGGAGGAACTAAAAGTTTGAAGAGGCAACATGGGAACCATAAGAAACAATGAAATAGAATTACCCTCATCAACTCTAAACCTAGAATATGAATTGAAATTTTGGGGGTGAAATTTCTAAAGGGGGTAAGAATTTAACATTATAGAATTTATAAATGATATTTTTCTCCTAAAATATAGGTTTGTTATAATATTTTATATAGTATTATATACCTAATGAGACAGAAAAAAATATATTTCATTAAAAAATATTGTTACATTAATAAGTAATGAAAATGACTAAAATTAAAAAAATTAAAATTGGACAAAAAATATATAATAGAATAGAAAAAATTGAAAAAATGGATTTCCCCAATCTAATAGAATCATCACTCCTACTTCCAACACTATATAAACGGAAAAAAATATTAGTAAACCAAGATACATAATAAAAAATGGAAAAATATAACTTTTGAGAGGATTTTAGTTGAATAATAAATAAAGGATTTTTGAGGTTTTTATATCAAGTAATGTGACTATGGAAATAGTAATGTGATTGTTGGAATATAAACCTGACCTTTAAGAATAGTAAAACGACTGTTAGAAAAAATAACCTAATCGTTAGAAAAGTAATTTAACCTCAAAATAATAAATGGTGATATAAAAAATATTTATCATGATAAATTTAAGCAAATATAAATATTATAATACCAAAACAATAAATATCATGATTTAAAAATCAATCAAAATATAAGCACATTTCTAATAAACTTTATTTTAAAGTATTTTATAAAATTCATAATTTTTATATTAAATATTAAGGATTCCTATTTAATAAATTTATTTTGATAAATTTAATATAATTTTTCTCACACCTCGACCTTGGACTTATTTTATTTTATTCTTTTCTTAGCTTTGTATCTTTTGGTTGAGGTTCGTTTTGAGTTCCCGATTTGAGTTTTTGTGTTTTAGATGTTTTAGGGTGAGTTTTTGTTTGAAAATGAAGCTTTTTTATTGACAACATGTCGTGCAAGGTTGGCACATGGTTAGGGGAAATTGTGTGCCCTCACCTAGAAAATCATGTGACAAATGATCATTTTGGATAGTGGTGACCGCATAGTTGGTGCATGGTTTAGAAAACCATGAGGGATAACCATGTGACATGTTCCTCTTAGAAAGTGAGGGGAGCATGAGGAGTACACAATTTATAAAACCATGTGGCCATAACGTTCGATTTTCCCATGTCATTAATAGTTGGAAATTACCTCTTTTCACATTCAAATTTCAACCATGTTTTGGTTTTCTCCATCCTTTCTCTACCTATATGCACCATGGGGTCTTCTAAGCTTCCCGACCTTGGCCCTCCTTTTCCCATCAATTCATTTTAAGGTTCCAAGGTGAGTTATTCATGGGTTTTATTGATTTTATAATTTAATATATTTTATCTATTTATTTATTAGTTTCCATTAGTGGGGTTTCATTTTGGATGAACCCTAAGAGTTAGGGTTATTGTGTGGGTTGTTTTCCTTGGATGTTAGGGAATGTAGATTTTCTCTCAGACTTGTTTCTTACTTCTCCAGATGTTTGGTTGTGTCTGAAAAATGTCGAGGTTGGTGTTTCCTTCCATTTACATTCCAATACATTCCATTAATTCTTGATAATTTGATAAATAATTTCAAAATGTTATAATATTTCTTCTGATGTGTTTTTATAAATGTATTTGGTATTTTTATGATATAAAGAGGGTGAAAACCCTTTTTCAAAGGGTTTCTTGAATTGTTAATATATTAAAATGCATGCCAGGTGTTTGATGAAATGAATTTTGTTTTATAAAAGTTAAATTTAGAATTTTTGGTGTTGTTATTCTTGGTTATATCTCAATATCTTGGTTGAAATGATAAATTGGAAATTATATATGGTTTTGATGCATCTTAAAGACTTGATAATTTGTGGAAAAATGTTTTGGGAAGGTTCTTCTAGTTTTTAAATGATTATTGGATTTATTTTCATTGTGATAATTGTTGTGTTGGTTTAATGTCAAGTGGTTTTTCTGGAAAATGTAATTTGGATGATATCATAGACACTTGAATTATTCCATTGGATATTGGCCATCTATTGGTTCATGGGGTGCATGTATGGATGGGAATTCAAATTATAATGGCATTTTGAAAATGGTATTTTCCTTAAGACTTGGATTCTAAAAACATTTCTCATTTTTTTCTTCTTCCCCTTTTTACTAGAATAGTTTCATGGTTTATAAATGGTGTGTTGGTTATTCAAGTAACTTTAAATGTGGTTTCAAATGTTTTTCTAAAAGCTTGGTCTATTCGGTATTGTGAGATATGGTTTAGTGTAGTGTTGGGATAAGTTATCATTTGGTTCTTTTTTTATTGTTTCATGTTTCCACTTTATCTTGAGAATGGTTTTATATTTGAAATTTAAAGGCCAATTTTTCATTGTAATGTGAAAGTGGTGTTTTATATTGAATTTTAAAATAGTGTGTAAATGGATTTGTAAATATATTTATATTGGAAATGTTAATGTCTGGGTTGGAACTTGGAGTTGCCTTTGAAAAGATGGTTTTTAAGGGACGTGATTTGAAGGATTGATGGGGGTCTTATAATGGAAATTGGTTTTGGAAATAATATAACATATGTGATTGATGGGATTTCTAGGAATGTTTTGGAAAATGGATTAAAAACATAGGTAGCGTGAAATCCTGTCTGTTATTTTAAAATGATTTGGAAAGTGGTTTTCATTATGGAAAATGGTAGTTTCCATGTAATATTTGATTTTTGTATGTGTAGTTTTATGAAAGAAATATATTTTCATGTATGTTTTTGATGACTTGGATTATTTTCAAAGACAACTAGAATTTTGGGATGGGATTTTTTTTAGTGTATCATCCATGTGAATGTTATTGGTATTGAGAGCACAAGACCTTGGGATCCATTCCCCTCTAGTGGACCATTACTAAGAAAACTATGAGATATGGTTTATATACCATGTTTCACTGAGTATAATTATTATTATGGGATTTTTGGGAATCATTTATAGGGTCATGTGACGGTTGATTTTCAACCCTGATTATATGGGTTAGTGCACCCTAGACTTGATGTGGCTAGGTGGTTTGTGCCACTAAATCGACTAGTTTAGAGTAGTTAGTTTTTTATTGACATGTCGTTTCACCAAATACCAGATGGTGATTCCAAGTTGAGTATGTCTAGGGATTTATTCTAGAGATTTCTAGGAAGTTCCAATGATTACTAAATGAATGTTCAGTTTATTTCTACTACTTTTTTGAATGTTATACATTCTAGTTTATGAAATTTTGTTTTTCCCTTTTACTTTTGCTTTTCCCTTTCTGGTTACATTGTATGGATTTTTATTTTGGATTTGGGTTTGAACTAGTTTATGAAAATAAGAACTATTTAGAAAAAGGAAAACAACATGTTTTTTTAAAAAAAATGAATTTTTGGAAAGCTATGTTTACTTATTGAAAATTATTTAAATAACTATTTTATAAATTTATTTTAAACTACTGTTTGTGGACTGTTTTGGGAAATGAAATGCATGGAATCTATAGTGATTACCTAATGAGATATTTAACCTCACAACCTACTTGTTCCACTTGAAATCATTAGACCCAAGCTATTTTGTAGGTGTTGGTTTTTAGTTCAGTTTCACTTAGAGTAGGTTGGTTGGAAATGTTGGTGATGAAGAGGTCCCATAAAGATCATGTTGGCATGGTCTATTGTCAGTTTTGTTTTCAGGTTATGTTTTCTTCATCAGTTGTAATATCTATATATTTTATTTATTTATTTATATTTAGTTTTTATTTTTTTCAACATGCTTAGTTTTGGTTATTTGATACAAGTTTCTTTGGAAAACAATCATTCCCACTGTGATTATTTTTATTCATGGAACTAGTTTCTAACCTGTGGGGAATGAGAATTCTTTTTGGATCATGTCTCGGACCGGTTCCAGTGTTGGGAAGGATGAAATCTTGGCTTGGTTTGTGACAAAATAATATCCAACGACCCTTTTTATATTTAGTTTCATATAGCTGGAGATTAGTATTACCGGGGATTAGGAGGTAGGTACGAGAGGGATGTCATGAACCCTTTCCTATTCTGATCCTTGTGTTTCTAAAAGAAGTTTAGGATTTTTGTATTTGTTTTGTTCTGGTTTGTTTGAATGAGGGACGAAAATGGAGGTGATCTTATGTTATGTAGTGATTTCACATAGAGTAGCAACCCACGTAGAGTATGAGTACATGGTTCACAGTCATATTAGTTCTCAATGCTTACTTGGTGATTGTCTTGGTAACCATGTCACTGGGTTATGCATTTACACTAGTTCCTCATTCTAATGGTATGGTGTGGGTTGTTTTTTTTTTCAGTTGGTATGAGTGGTCTTTTAAAATGAATATGTTTTTTTAAATGGAAATTATTTATTTCATGCTTTTTTGGATTGAAAATAATGGGTTTTAAAAGAGAGAGTGATTGATAGTGAAAATTGGATGAATTCTTATGTTTGGTGATTAAATGGTATGGGTAAACCTTGTTATTTCTTATAAAATTTATCATATGTGTTAGTATGTATGGAAATTTCATTTCAACATGTGTGCATGGATGATATAAGTGGAAGTGGGATAAATTCAGATGTGACGGTTCATAGTATTCCATGGGAGATTATTTGAAACTAAAGGTCCATCTTAGTGTTTTGAAAAAAGGTTTTCAAAAGGGGAAAATTATTTTAGGGTTGATTTTTCTTTAAAAATAAGATTCTTATTTTACAAAAAAATAGACTTTGGTATTTGTAAAGGGGCCATGGAAGAATTTAGTTTTTGAATTGGAGAAAATTGGGGTTTTTAAAGGGAAATAGTTAGTTGTTCTTGTAGTATTTATATTGTGTGTCAATTGTTTGGGCTTGAGTTATTATTTTTTATTATATTTGGGGTTGATTTTTTTATCTATTTATTTACTTATGTTGTTCAGAAATTGCCTCCCAGAAAGGTCCCAATGTTTCTAGTGGGCCTTTTCCAGTTTCTAGTTCTTCTAAGTCATTTAATACCTTTTCTGGTGATCACGGTCCATTATAGGTAGTGGGATAAATTGAGGAAGTTGATAGTGTATTAAAATCATTGGTATCTCCTAAATCCATGAGAGTGTGTGATATTCTGGGTTTGTTTAATGGTCCCTGTTTGAATCAAATTAAGGTGATTTCTCCATCATCAAAGAAAGTTGGGATGTTATATGAATAGTTTAATTCATCTTTCATATAATGGTTTGTACCTAAGGAGGTGAAGACAAAGAAAGTAGAATAGGTTTGGAGTTTATAACAAGGCCAACAGATACTGAAGGCTTATGTTTTCCACCATAAGGAGAAAGTTTTCTTTTTCTCTGGTGGTAGCATTACATGATCTGTTGAAAGATCCAATTTTTATTGAGGGTATTTTTTCAGAGATCAAGGAGTGATCCTCCAAGGATATTCATTTTGATAAGTTGGAGGATGAAATTATCTTAGCAGAGATGGATTTTTGGGTGTGATCAGTGTCAGTTGATGAACTATTCTTTCTCAGTGTCCACGGAGGTTCCCCATCTAGTGAGAGGTGTTTGGAAGAGGAACCAGTTTCATATAATCCTTTTTCATCGTCTCTAGGTTCTCACTCATCATATAGTTTTCTTATGAGTTTTTAGTGTGGACAGTTTGGGAATCTGAATTTGTCTTGTCACAATTATTTAATGACCCATCGTCATTGTGTTTATCTTGTTCATCTGGAGAGGTTTTGTAAGAATCATTTCCCAAAAAATAAGACTTAATCAAAGGATGTTGGATCCTAATGTTAGGGAAGTAGATGCTTCAGACATTAGGGGTCCATCCATAGTCCTTAGAGTGAGGCTTTTTACATAGTCAAGAATCACCAGGGGTGTGGGGATCCTTGGTCCAGTTATTGTCTCTAGTGATGGAGTAGAGAATGTTTAAGTATATTTTTGTAGTTTGTCACTTGTTGGGAGCCCTTTATAAGGGACCTAGTGGTCCTGTTTTCTTGTAGCCTCATTTTTTGATGTGTACGTGTTTCCTTAAACACTTAGCCTTTCATGAATTATTTTTTGTTTTATATTTCATTTTTAGATATTTTTTTCATGTAAATCTATGATTTTATCTTTTATTTGGGTTCATTGTTTTTTTGAGTTCCTTTCATGGGTTTACCCATAGCGTTGGGGGTTTTGGATTTTGTGGGGAATCTGATGTTCCGATGAATTTTTTTTAAGTTGTGTAGAGAAGATTGGACTAACTCATGTTGTGAGTTCCCATGTTAGTCTACCCATGGTGGTGTTATTGGGAGCTTTAGTATTGGTCATGTTAGTCTAGTTCTTATTGTGGGTAAACCCTCTCGTGTTATCCCATTGTTCTTACTACTATGGTTTACTCTAGAAATAGTTGGGAATGAATTGTGAATAAAAATGTCACCCCAATTCCTATGGTTCAGTTTGTCTTTATTCGGTTTCGGGATCATGTTTTGTTTATCATTTGGATAGGTGACTTTCTATGGGTAGAAAGTGTTTATGGTGGGAAGAATTGTGACACCAAGACCTTTGAATTATTTTATTTTATTCTTTTTTTGGAATTGGATGTTTTGGTTGAGGTTTGGGTTTAGTTATTGGTTTAAATTTTTGAGTTTTGGATGTTTTTGGGTGAGTATTTTCTGGAAAATGGAGAGTTTGTTCTTGATAGAAGGTGGTAGACATTTGGAACATTAATAGTGAAAATCGTGTGCCCTAACCTAGGAAACTGTGTAAAAAATGTTAATTTTGGAAAGTGGTGACCACAAGGTTGGTGCAAGGTTTGGAAAACTATGTGGGATAATAATGCACCATATTCCTCTTAGACAGTGTGGGGTACACAGTTTTTTCACAGTTGTAAAAACGGTGTAGCCAAAATATGCAAGTTGTCCTGGTCATTAAAATTCAGAAATGCCCTATTTTTCCTTCTCATGTTTTAACTATTTTCAGGATTCTCCTTCCTTGATCAACTAAGACTCACAATGGTATCTCCCATGCCTACTTCCTTTATCCCACATTTTCCCATGGATTCGTTTTTAAGGTTAAATAGTGATTTCTTCATGGTTTTGGCCAATTTCCACATATTTTCTCTTTTCTCTCGTGATTTCTTTGTTTCCCATGGTGGGGTTCCATTTTGGACAAACCCTAAGAGTTAGGGTTGGTGTGTCGGTTTTTTTAATTTGATATTAGGGTGTGTAGATTGTCTCTCATGTTTGGTTCTTTCTTCTCCAAATGTTTGGTTGCATTCATATGTCACTGATGTAGGTGTTTCCCTCCATTTCCTTTCCAGCACATTCCATTGATGCTTGGTATTTCCTTGAATGATTTTAAATGATATAATATTTCTTGTGATATATTATTATTAATTATTTTGGGGTTTTATGATATAAAGTGGGTGAAAAATGGTTTTAAAGGCTTTCATTAATTATACCTATATTATAATTAATTAAAGGTGTTATAAAAATTCTTTTGATTTATAAAAATGAAATTGAGAATTTTGGGATTTATTAGACTTGTTTGTATCTTGATTACATGGTTTAAATGATAAATTGGGCATGATATGTCGTTTGGATGCCTCTTTAAGGCTTGATAAATTGTGGAAAAATGTTTTGGGAAGGTTCTTCTGGTTTTTAAAATATTATTAGCGATCTTTTCATTGTGTGACTTGTTGTGTTGGTTTAAAGAAAAGTGGTGTTTCTTAAAAATGGATTTTGGATGATTTAATGGACACTTAAAGTGTGCCTTTGTTTGTTGTCCATCCATCAGTGCAGTGGTTTTATACATAGATGGGCATTTAAATGATAATGAAATTTTAAAACACTGTTTTCCTTGAGCCTCATTTTTTCAGAAGGTTTCTCCTATATCCCTTCTTCCCATTTTTCTTATAATAGTTTATTGGTTTCTAAATGGTGTGTTGGTTCATCAAGTGAATCTAAATATGGTTTTAAACATGTTTCCTAATGCTTTTCCCATTTGTAATCGTGAGTTTTGTTTTTGTTATGTGTTGGTATAAAATCAAATTCTGTTCTTTTCGTATTGTTACATGTTTTAAGATTATCTTGGTAATTTTTTTTGATTTGAAATATTAAGGACTGTTTATAATTTTTCTTGCAAAAGTGGTGTTTCATATTGAATTTGTAAAAGGTGTGGAAATGACTTTGTAAATGTCTTTGGATTGTAAATTTTAAAGTCTAGGTTAGCACTTGGAGTAATCCTTGAAAATAAGGTTTTGATGAGATGTGACATGAAGGCCCAGTTGGAATGTTGTAATGGAAATTGAGTTTTACAGTCAGGTGATTATTGGTATTGGTGGGAATATTTTCGTGTTTTGAAAAATAGATTATAAACATTGGTAGCCTGAATGTTACTACCGGAACCATACCAGGGATTGAGCCGCAACTACCCCAAGACCACCTCCATAGGCTAGGGGCTGGCCACTAGCACTGAAGGCAAAAAAAAACTCGTGGAGGATTTTAACTAATAACCTAGACACACACACACACATAGATAAATCAATGAAAATAGTGTAGAGTGAAAGGAAAAAAAGATAAAATACTACTATAAATAAACCACAGACATGCATCGACCTATAAATAGTACAAGTATATAAAAGTATAGCTGAAAGGGAAATGGAAAAAATACACAAACAACCAGAAAAGTGACACAACATAGAAACATGTGAAAAAGAAAAATAGCCAGGAGAGTCCAACTCCTAAATCCTAATCAATGACCACTACACATGATCCAAGAACCCTGTATCCCTAGATCCTTTGAAGTCATGATCAACCTGTCTGTCATCTACATAAGAACACCAAATGTGAGAAAATTCCAATCATGAGTGATTATAAAAATACTCAGAAGGATTCCCTAAAGGCCTGATGGAGAATAAAGAGGTGTAATTAAGATGGGAGAAGTAGAGAGATATAACCGAAGAGGATGACAACAGTAGAGAGAACAAGTTATAATAAAAGGAGTGCAGCTCAACTCAAAAAAAGTGTGAATTAAGATTTTACAAATACAAGGAGCTATAAATAGTGAGAAGATGAACTTCTTGTCGAGTATTTACTACATATAGTAGTACATTAGACTCGTCCGACCATGAGAAACTTGTCATAGAAATAACATGACATAACTTTCACATCTTTTCCTCTCCTAGAAGGAGAGTAGCCAAAACCCAATGAGTGGGTACTAGAAACAAGATATATATATATATTATCATTTAACGAATCCAAAATTAGAGAGTAAGGGGATATCCATATCAAAGGATCTTCCCTATAAAAGAGAGTCACCAATAGTTCTAAAAGTAACCATCGATTCCTAGCATCCCACATGATTGCTATAAACTGAAAGTCAAAGGGACTCAATCATCGTACCTTGATACTATCTGCTTTAGGAGGTATTTTCTCTCCCTCATGGTTTTAGGTTGCATCATAATGACATGTCTTGGTGGGAAGAGAGTCCCTATTTATTGAGAGTCTAATTTCATGTAAGAGCATGACTCATTACTGTCGCACTGTCGAGAGGTTGTGTCTCAAAGTTGAGGATCGATGCCCAGCCCTTCTGGAAGATAACACTCGTCATTGAGCATCTGTTCCCTAGTACGCCTGGGGGGAAGCATCACCCATAAGTTTATAGGGAACCACTTTCCATCCTAAATAGAGGGGAAATTCTAAAAAGAGCCATTTATGGGTCCCACTACCCATCCCTACTAGATGGAAGCCTGAAAATACCATTGGGGACAACTTCCTAGCCCATTTGGACGTAAACTTGGAACTGATATATCCATTCCAACTAGATGGTACCTCTCAAAAAAGTATTGAGGAACATTGAGCATACCTACAAATTGTACTTCTTAGAAGAACACCAAGGAATAATGTCCATCCCTACTAGATGGTACATCTTGGAAGAACACTAAGGAACACTGGCCATTCCTACTGGATGGTACCTCTCAGAAGAATGCCGAGGAAAACTGGCTATCCCTGCGGGATGGTACCTCTCGAAAGAATGCTAAGGAACACTGACCTTCCCACATAGATGGTACGTCTTTGAAAGAACACTATTGTAGTCTTCAGATGCCACCCCAGATCAGCGTCACACCTAGAATATCTTGCATTGTACATCAGAAGCCACTACGGAGGGAACCATCACGTTCTACATGAAAAAACTATCTAGATATGCTACTTGCATGCCAAAATTTGATTTCAATAGAAGGATTTATGATGGATTGAAGATCTGTAAAGTGGTACATGATGTGTGTGCGGCCCACATGTCTTGTGGCCCCACATCATTACCTAGCTGTGTACCTAACTATTCATGGGTACCAAACCAAAAATATGTACCCCTAGGCGTACTCCCAGAGTACTTGACACTCCTAATCAAAAGGCCAAAAAGCGCATGATACTTGTCATTGATCTAGAGGGACAAAAGCATAATTATTATGGAACACCTCCTCAAATGACTTAATAACCTTTGATCGCATCTATTCATACATCATCTCCACTCCCACAAGAGTGGAGGTTGTCCTAATCCATGGGTGCTCTTCAAACACGTCAAAAGGATCTTCCACCAATATTCCATTCATGTTTACATATTTAATGAGATCGCAAACAAGGTGCTTCATATCCAAACATATTACTCTATTATGATCCTTGTGAAAAAATTATTAAGACCGATCATTTATTCACCCCAAATGGAAATCCGATGGAAAATTCATAAGATGGTGAATTGCACATGAAAGGCGTATCATGGGGCCTAGGCTTGGGTCCCAAAAAAAGTTATATATATCAATCCATTATGATGCTCTCAGAAAAACACATGGAATGGTGTACTTTTTCATCCAAAATGGATACCTGGTAAAAAAGTTTCATTTCACCATAAAGCATGAGAACCGGGCCTTGTAGGGCCCACAACTCAACTTTATCTTAAGCATCTAAAATTTCTGCTGAAAATTATGCATAGAGAGAAGGGTTGTGTAGCTACTGATGGTGCGTCAAATGAACATACCATTTAAATGATATGTATGGTACAAGATTTTGGAATAATAATAATTAAATTATTATTATTAAACATAGGTGTCTCGTGCACCTGCACCCTGATACCAAGACTTAAAAGTCCCAAACTGGTCTAGAAAGATCCACCCGGATGAGAGGATCGTGTGGCCACATACGTCACACGTATCAGAAACCTGTATCAAAAGATACAAAAATTTAAATTGTCCGGGCCCAAAACATGCTAGACTGGCCCAGTTTAGCTGGTCTGCCACACATGGGCAACTCATGACCCAGTTGCATGGACCAACCTTCTTGTTGCAGCCCAGACCAACTTCTGGGGCCCAACCGACCACGTGGGCCGCAGCCCGGGTGTAACACCCCAAGATTTCATAGTGTGTTATTTCTTCAAAATAATTCAATAACTTGCACTACACGCAACACCGAGTTCAATCACACCATGACTTAAAAAAATAATCCATTCAAAAGCGGTTATGAATAGTATTATCTAAATTTTAAACTTTATATAATCCTTATAATTTTAGAATCCATATTATGAGTTTCCTTGATATAATGCAAGAACAAATTCATTTTCAGTATTGCACTTTTATCAACTTTTAATAGTGAACCCTTTTTAAATACAATATTTTAAACATTTTGACTAAATGGGGACATCAAAAAAAATTTAAAATGAAACATCCCAAGCTTCCACGGTACGCTTTCCTTTGAATAATACAGTAGCGTGTGTTATACGCAACTTCGAGTTTTAACACACACCGTAACCAATCAAACTAGCTGTTATGAATAGTAATACCTACTTTTTGAAATCATATATATTCTATATTTCAAAATGGACTTCATTTTTGGATTCGGAATATCGAAATTAACCTAGGGTGAAATTTTGGTACTTTTCGGAAAACTTTTATATTTTGATGAGTAGTGAAAATTACTAAATTTTAATTAAAAACAACTTTTTTAATCAAAATAATTAATAGTGATAAATTATTAATTTGAGTGGTTTTAAAGTATATTTAGAATATATTTTTACCACTTAATATAATGTTGGTCATTGGACATAAGTTTACAATTAAACCGAACATAAACAAGTGTCAATCATTTGATAGTTATTATCTCTTAAAAACACGCTTTTTGTTTTGACAGCTGGAATTAATTTTAAATTAATTTCTTCCACTTCTGTGTTTTGAATTTAGAAAAATGGATTCCATATTTGGAATCAGGATGTTCAAATTGTGTAAATAGGTAACTTTTATTTTTAGACATTTTGAATAATTACTGCGGTAAATATTTTATTTACCATGGTTAAGGGTAAATCCGGTAAATAAGGGTAAAAAAAATAATATTATAATAATACTAAATTACCCTAAAACGTGTCTTAACCCTATTGGTTGATACATGGTCGACCATGGGCATCTTTGGGTCTATTTTGGGACCCCATGGATCCACTTGTGAGTGATAATGACACTTTATTTTAATTAAGTTAAAATGAATACAAAAATGGCATAAGCTTACATCTTTTAGAAGAAGACTTTTTACATAAGGTTATACATGTTGGATTTTAGATTATAAATATTCATTAGAAAGCTAAAAAGAGTTCCTACATAAGGATATTTTATTTATAATTTTTAGACATTAAAGAATTTATTTTATTTATGACACAATGATGATGCAGTAATTACTATAATAGTGAAAAATTAAAATAAGTGATATTATAAATACCCAAATAAATATAATATGAAACTTTTAATGAATTAAACTAATTTTCTAGGATAATATGATATATTAGGATTGATTTAATTGACTTTTTTAGAAGTAATCAATCTGTTATGAGTTTCACAAAAATCAACTAATGAATAGTGTCAAAATTGACATAAAAGAGTTCTTAAAACAAATATTATATTATTAATTGATATTAAATTCCTAAAAATCTAAGGTTCGTCCAAGAGACTTATATCATGATATTTTAATCATTAATGGACCACTTTGGGGTCGCTTGGATGTATATGGTAAGTTTATTAACCATATAATATAAAAATACAAAGAGACATTGTAAAAGTGAAACTAATTAACTTAGAGTTAATACTTAAAGATAAGGTTACTATAAGTACCCAAACCTGTCTAAATTCTATTGGATGAGTTGTTTTCGACCCATCCCCACCTCAACCTTTGAATAGTCAACTTTGGAGCCATTAGAAACCGAATATGAATTTATTATAAATTAATATTTCTAGCTTTTCCAAAGGTGCCCCTCACCCCTCTTATAAAAGGGCACTCCTCCTTCTCATTTCTTCACACCTTCAAAGCCTTTTGGTTCAGCCAAACTCTGACCAAATAATCTCCCAACATCCCTCACTACAACCTAGAGGCCTTAGTTTGATCAGAAAGCCAACCTAAGGAGCCCTTTTGATCAAATCAAAAGGAAGAACCCGAAGAAGAGGTAATGATTTCACCACCCTTTTCTAAGTTCATTTCTTCTTCCACTTCTTCTTCCTTTGTTCTTACCATTCTAAAATAATAACTCCAGTATCTCAAATATACTGTGATGTTATAATAAGTATGGTACAACCATATTCAGTATTCTATCCACCCTTTGAATAACATGTCACCATACGTGCGTACGTACGGCTTACCGTCTCCACGTCGTGGTGTAATTGTTATTCAATATAATATTATTTGGATGGGTATAATAATGATGTGTAACTCATGTAAATAATAAATATAACATGTTAATGATTCTGTATATATGATATACCAATCATTTATATATTATTTTAATATCAAAAGAATGATATTGTCGCTCGTGCGTACGTACGGACTACCGTCTCCACGAACGCGATGAGATTCATTCTCCATCGTAACCATTCAAGTATAATTATCATTTGATGATTTAAAAATGATGTTTAAGGACTAGATATCATTCTTGATATGAATAAGATACAACAACCATGGCTTATGTAACAAAACATATAAAGAAAATGAGTAAGTTAACACCCGAAACGACGATAATTCTAAGATATTATTAACAAATCAATGTTAAAAGATCATATATGATATCATATTAATATATATGATTCTTGTATAATTTAATAACAATTATTTCACCATTATACAGGAGGTTAACCTACCCCAACAAAGGAAAAGTACAAGGTAAGGGTTATTTCACAATCTCTTCATTATCCGAGGTTGTTTATACGTAATAATCTACTGGGATTTCTTTATCATCCACATCCATGTTTCTTCGAAATGTATTTCAAAACATATTTATTATTTACAAGAATATGGGTTAAATTCATTTATACCCTTGTTTAACTTTTTGTAATAGGTTTATAAAGGAATATTTCCGTCGTTTTCAAAACAAGTTCCTTTTTAACCTTTTCGACAGAATTAAGATAAGAATGTTTTTTTTACTTATACGGCGGGTGCGGTTATTTTCCGCCATTATAAAATCGTCAAAGCTTTCCTTACAAGCTTACAAGAATATTTTCAAGAAAATGTTTTATTTTATATGGCTCTTAAATGATTTCAAAAATAGAAAGAGATATTTCTCTAAAAAGTGTTTTGATTTCATCTATGTCAACATCCTTTAATGGATTTTACGCTTATTTGAAGTTGATTTATTATAATACAAAACTTCTATATTGTATTGAAAGTTTTGTGATATGTTTGACTGTGGATGTGCTATTTTATACCATTCATATTTTATGGTGAAACTATTGACATTTCGTATGCTAGTTTTAATCCGAATGTTTATGTTATATTTCAAACTTTTCTTCAGATGAATGTGCTAAACAAGTATGTTCCGGGTTGGGGACCGGTAAAAGTAAGCCCTCCAGGTTGGGGACTGGTTAAAGTAAGCCCTCCAGGTTAGGGACTGGTAAAAGTATGCCCTCCGGGTTGGTGTCCGGTTATTAGAGGCACTCCGGGTTGGTGTCCGGTTATTAGAGGCACTCCGGGTTGGTGTCCGGTTATTAGAGGCACTCCGGGTTGGTGTCCGGTTATTAGAGGCACTCCGGGTTGGGTTCCGGTTAGAAGTAACCCCTAGGTCTTGGGATGAGGCCTAGACAAAGAAATTAACGTTTAGCATTATGCATTCCAACATTATGAAAGTGGTTATTGATTTTTTCATGTGATTATTCGATTAGTAGAATATCCATGTGAATAAGTAAATGACATTATTTCATTTTTACTTTTTCCATACTATGTTGAAGTTCAAGTTTAAAAGGCTTTTGTTTTAGTAATGCATTGCCTTAAATGTTTATTCTTATTTATGAAAGTTTCCGCTATATTGTTATCCTTACTGGGCATTTGAGCTCACCCCTTTTCTATGTTTTATTTTTCCCAGGATGTGAAGAAGTAAGTTATGAATGACCTGCAGGGATTTTATGAGGGGTTAATAGTGTGGATATGAAGACTTTGTTATTGTAGTAGTTTTTCACTTTGAAATGTAATGTAAAACTTTATGATTATATCTAGTGTTTCCAAGGCTACTAAACCAATCGGTCTTTCGAGATTTGATCTTCTTGTGATCATGCCAATGTTATGTAATAATGCACCGACTCTGGGTAGCTGGGGTCGGGGCGTTACAGTTGGTATCAGAGGAAGTTTAGTACAAACCATGGAAGCTAGATTTAGATAAACTCTGATTAGAGCACGTAGACCTAAGATGAACTTTGAGGATTAGTATAGGAGAACTTCCTAGAATTTTGGTATTGTAGAGATTTTGTCAGTTTTCCGAGCAATACATCCCTGTCTGGATACGAGCAGGTAGAGGCGGCTCTGGCACATATGTACCTAGGGGTAAAACCTGAAAACACCGCTTTGAGCTAGACTCGAACGGGAACTGGTGCACGACAACGGGCCTTGCTGCACTCTTGGTTACGACACTCCCGGGGGATATGCTTAAGATAACTCTTATTTTCTTTACAAATCATTATGAAGGGTTTATGAGTATATACATCCTCAAAGGAGACATTTTTATGGATTATATCCATAAATAGTTCAATTTATGTTAAGCGTTTTATAAGTATGGGATTATGTATTTTGATTCATAAACTGATCTAGTGTATTCCATTGTTTAGAAATGGCACCCAGTGGAAGGAATGAGAACTCCAGAAATGCACATGATCCAAAGAGAAGGAAGGATCATATCTTTCATGGTCTTAAGCTAGAATTTATAAGAGAAATAGTCTCCCATGTATTATCATCATATGAAGAAATAATATCATGTGTTGATAAGATAAGTAAAGAGTTTACTGAGTCCTATGGCTTTGAAGGGAAGCAAGAGAAGAAAAGGTTGGAAGAGAGAAAGATGGATAAAGGGAAGAGGGAAAAGAAGAATTTTCCCATATGTGGTAACTGTGGAAAGAAACACCCTGGAACTTGCCTGAAAGGAATGGGAGTTTGTTATAAGTGTGGAGGAAAAGGGCACAAAGTACGTGACTGCAAGGGTAAGAAAATGGTTTCAAATGTACAATGCTTCATTTGCAAGGAGTTTGGACACTACGCGAACCTATGTCCCAGTCATCAGACTATGCCGCAAATGATGTTATTGGATAATAATCAAGTTATGATACTACCACAGATGAAGAGGAATGATTAGAGTTAGTATGTTGATTATATCAATTTAGTGTTGTATCAACAATGTACTTGTTATAATAATTATGGAGTATATAAGGATTGTACTGCAGTACTATTTCATTAAGGACTTGAGATGGTGTGGAACAATGAAAAGTGACTCAGTAGCAGGTTAAATGTTTGGAAAATATATGGTTGAGAGAAAGATAAACCATAATATAGTTCTGATACCGAGGTAGTGATTTTCGAATAATACATGATTATTTTGGAAAAATTATATTGGATATTCTTGACTACCTTGGAACTGATTAATGATTTGTATATTCCATCATTGTTGGGGTTTAAAACATTTTTGGATTGATGAAGTATATCCAGCATTCAATATGGAATAAGGGAGCATGAATGTAATCAATAAAAAATATGGTAATTCAGGATGTTTTAGTGTATTAAAAGAATACACGATGAAGGTATTCATATGCTATTACGGGTTAAAAAGGATCTACATTATGTTTACCCTCCTTATAAAAGTTGGACTGTGAGTTTGGATAGAATTATTTTGGATAGTTCTTGTTTGGATTATTTTGGATTGCCATAAAAGGACAACCCGGAGGTCGGGCGGCAACCCGTCGCGTCCGGCAAGGCTGCGAGACTTGAACCCGCAACCGAAGGGCGACAAGGGTGTATCACCTACCACTGGCCCACGAGATGTCCTGGATTAAATAATGTAGTTTTTATTAAAAGATCTTTTATATGAATTATAAATTCGTTTATTTTGGAACCCTATACGAATAGTGTAAATAGAATTTTTTTACATTCTATTATCTTTTAGAGTGAAAGATGAGTATGTGGTAGAAATTTATTAATGGATAAAACTCTAATTATAAAGTTAGTATATCTCTATATGATCTTAGCCAATCTCATAAAAAAATTCCTCAATATTAAGAAAATCAAATTAGAACAAAAATGTTTTCCTAGATGGTACCTTAAATCATCACTAATTTATGGATTTGGGATTGTTGGCCTTTTCATAGCCATGTTCTCTACCACTCTCCATCAGATAATTGATGGTTAGATTTTTCTTCCATATCCATATTTTCCTACATGGAACCCTAGTATGAGTTATTTTCGGTAATCTTCATACTTTCGACTCTTTATTTTAAATAGAGGCCTCATTAATTCATTTTTCGATGTGGGATTTCAACTAAGATATTTTGAAACGTCAAAAATGTGTTATCCTAATACCCTATGTTTTGTTGAACCGAAGGTATTTCAAATCATCATAGATTGATGAATTTAAGGACCTCAATTTTATACTTATTTGTGATTGATGACCTCAATCACTACCTATAAATATTTACGTTTTTCCTCCAATTATATGTCTCAAATTGCCACCAATGTTCTCCTAATCGAGATCATAATTTGGTGGTGACCCTTTCATTTCTCTTTTCCTCATATTAAGACTAAATTTTAGTAAACCAATTTCCGATGTGGGTTTTCCCACAAATATATTATCTATTTTCAACCTTTTATTTTCGAAGAACAATTTCAAATTGCGAGGACGCAATTTATTGAAGGAGGGGAGAATGTAACACCCCAAGATTTCATAGTGTGTTATTTCTTCAAAATAATTCAATAACTTGCACTACACGCAACACCGAGTTCAATCACACCATGACTTACAAAAATAATCCATTCAAAAGCGGTTATGAATAGTATTATCTAAATTTTAAACTTTATATAATCCTTATAATTTTAGAATCCATATTATGAGTTTCCTTGATATAATGCAAGAACAAATTCATTTTCAGTATTGCACTTTTATCAACTTTTAATAGTGAACCCTTTTTAAATACAATATTTTAAACATTTTGACTAAATGGGGACATCAAAAAAAATTTAAAATGAAACATCCCAAGCTTCCACGGTACGCTTTCCTTTGAATAATACAGTAGCGTGTGTTATACGCAACTTCGAGTTTTAACACACACCGTAACCAATCAAACTAGCTGTTATGAATAGTAATACCTACTTTTTGAAATCATATATATTCTATATTTCAAAATGGACTTCATTTTTGGATTCGGAATATCGAAATTAACCTAGGGTGAAATTTTGGTACTTTTCGGAAAACTTTTATATTTTGATGAATAGTGAAAATTACTAAATTTTAATTAAAAACAACTTTTTTAATCAAAATAATTAATAGTGATAAATTATTAATTTGAGTGGTTTTAAAGTATATTTAGAATATATTTTTACCACTTAATATAATGTTGGTCATTGGACATAAGTTTACAATTAAACCGAACATAAACAAGTGTCAATCTTTTGATAGTTATTATCTCTTAAAAACACGCTTTTTGTTTTGACAGCGGGAATTAATTTTAAATTAATTTCTGCCACTTCTGTGTTTTGAATTTAGAAAAATGGATTCCATATTTGGAATCAGGATGTTCAAATTGTATAAATAGGTAACTTTTATTTTTAGACATTTTGAATAATTACTGCGGTAAATATTTTATTTACCATGGTTAAGGGTAAATCCGGTAAATAAGGGTAAAAAAAAATAATATTATAATAATACTAAATTACCCTAAAACGTGTCTTAACCCTATTGGTTGATACATGGTCGACCATGGGCATCGTTGGGTCTATTTTGGGACCCCATGGATCCACTTGTGAGTGATAATGACACTTTATTTTAATTAAGTTAAAATGAATACAAAAATGGCATAAGCTTACATCTTTTAGAAGAAGAATTTTTACATAAGGTTATACATGTTTGATTTTAGATTATAAATATTCATTAGAAAGATAAAAAGATTTCCTACATAAGGATATTTTATTTATAATTTTTAGACATTAAAGAATTTATTTTATTTATGACACAATGATGATGCAGTAATTACTATAATAGTGAAAAATTAAAATAAGTGATATTATAAATACCCAAATAAATATAATATGAAACTTTTAATGAATTAAACTAATTTTCTAGGATAATATGATATATTAGGATTGATTTAATTGACTTTGTTAGAAGTAATCAATCTGTTATGAGTTTCACAAAAATCAACTAATGAATAGTGTCAAAATTGACATAAAAGAGTTCTTAAAACAAATATTATATTATTAATTGATATTAAATTCCTAAAAATCTAAGGTTCGTCCAAGAGACTTATATCATGATATGTTAATCATTAATGGACCACTTTGGGGTCGCTTGTATGTATATGGTAAGTTTATTAACCATATAATATAAAAATACAAAGAGACATTGTAAAAGTGAAACTAATTAACTTAGAGTTAATACTTAAAGATAAGGTTAATATAAGTACCCAAACCTGTCTAAATTGTATTGGATGAGTTGTTTTCGACCCATCCCCACCTCAACCTTTGAATAGTCAACTTTGGAGCCATTAGAAACCGAATATGAATTTATTATAAATTAATATTTCTAGCTTTTCCAAAGGTGCCCCTCACCCCTCTTATAAAAGGGCACTCCTCCTTCTCATTTGTTCACACCTTCAAAGCCTTTTGGTTCAGCCAAACTCTGCCCAAATAATCTCCCAACATCCCTCACTACAACCTAGAGGCCTTAGTTTGATCAGAAAGCCAACTTAAGGAGCCCTTTTGATCAAATCAAAAGGAAGAACCCGAAGAAGAGGTAATGATTTCACCACCCTTTTCTAAGTTCATTTCTTCTTCCACTTCTTCTTCCTTTGTTCTTACCATTCTAAAATAATAACTCCAGTATCTCACATATACTGTGATGTTATTATAAGTATGGTACAACCATATTCAGTATTCTATCCACCCTTTGAATAACATGTCACCATACGTGCGTACGTACGACTTACCGTCTCCACGTCGTGGTGTAATTGTTATTCAATATAATATTATTTGGATGGGTATAATAATGATGTGTAACTCATGTAAATAATAAATATAACATGTTAATGATTCTGTATATATGATATACCAATCATTTATATTTTATTTTAATATCAAAAGAATGATATTGTCGCTCGTGCGTACGTACGGACTACCGTCTCCACGAACGCGATGAGATTCATTCTCCATCGTAACCATTCAAGTATAATTATCATTTGATGATTTAAAAATGATGTTTAAGGACTAGATATCATTCTTGATATGAATAAGATACAACAACCATGGCTTATGTAACAAAACATATAAAGAAAATGAGTAAGTTAACACCCGAAACGACGATAATTCTAAGATATTATTAACAAATCAATGTTAAAAGATCATATATGATATCATATTAATATATATGATTCTTGTATAATTTAATAACAATTATTTCACCATTATACAGGAGGTTAACCTACCCCAACAAAGGAAAAGTACAAGGTAAGGGTTATTTCACAATCTCTTCATTATCCGAGGTTGTTTATACGTAATAATCTACTGGGATTTCTTTATCATCCACATCCATGTTTCTTCGAAATGTATTTCAAAACATATTTATTATTTACAAGAATATGGGTTAAATTCATTTATACCCTTGTTTAACTTTTTGTAATAGGTTTATAAAGGAATATTTCCGTCGTTTTCAAAACAAGTTCCTTTTTAACCTTTTCGACAGAATTAAGATAAGAATGTTTTTTTTACTTATACGGCGGGTGCGGTTATTTTCCGCCATTATAAAATCGTCAAAGCTTTCCTTACAAGCTTACAAGAATATTTTCAAGAAAATGTTTTATTTTATATGGCTCTTAAATGATTTCAAAAATATAAAGAGATATTTCTCTAAAAAGTGTTTTGATTTCATCTATGTCAACATCCTTTAATGGATTTTACGCTTATTTGAAGTTGATTTATTATAATACAAAACTTCTATATTGTATTGAAGGTTTTGTGATATGTTTGACTGTGGATGTGCTATTTTATACCATTCATATTTTATGGTGAAACTATTGACATTTCGTATGCTAGTTTTAATCCGAATGTTTATGTTATATTTCAAACTTTTCTTCAGATGAATGTGCTAAACAAGTATGTTCCGGGTTGGGGACCGGTAAAAGTAAGCCCTCCAGGTTGGGGACTGGTTAAAGTAAGCCCTCCAGGTTAGGGACTGGTAAAAGTATGCCCTCCGGGTTGGTGTCCGGTTATTAGAGGCACTCCGGGTTGGTGTCCGGTTATTAGAGGCACTCCGGGTTGGTGTCCGGTTATTAGAGGCACTCCGGGTTGGTGTCCGGTTATTAGAGGCACTCCGGGTTGGGTTCCGGTTAGAAGTAACCCCTAGGTCTTGGGATGAGGCCTAGACAAAGAAATTAACGTTTAGCATTATGCATTCCAACATTATGAAAGTGGTTATTGATTTTTGCATGTGATTATTCGATTAGTAGAATATCCATGCGAATAAGTAAATGGCATTATTTCATTTTTACTTTTTCCATACTATGTTGAAGTTCAAGTTTAAAAGGCTTTTGTTTTAGTAATGCATTGCCTTAAATGTTTATTCTTATTTATGAAAGTTTCCGCTATATTGTTATCCTTACTGGGCATTTGAGCTCACCCCTTTTCTATGTTTTATTTTTTCCAGGATGTGAAGAAGTAAGTTATGAATGACCTGCAGGGATTTTATGAGGGGTTAATAGTGTGGATATGAAGACTTTGTTATTGTAGTAGTTTTTCACTTTGAAATGTAATGTAAAACTTTATGATTATATCTAGTGTTTCCAAGGCTACTAAAACAATCGGTCTTTCGAGATTTGATCATCTTGTGATCATGCCAATGTTATGTAATAATGCACCGACTCTGGGTAGCTGGGGTCGGGGCGTTACACCGGGTGCCACGGATACCTACCAACCCTCGTGTTCTCTACCTCAGATCCAGTCCACACGATGCGGACCGGTCCATGCTCCTTCGGAAAAGTCTAGCTGGACGCCTCCCTTAGGACCGTGCGGTAATCTGTCACCCCTAAATTCCACGTGTCTTTCACTCTGTCATGGTACCTCCATCTGCTGCTCTAGCTCACCACTCCCCATGCTTCGATATACTGCCCTGAATTCCTCTACCTCACAAACCAGGTTGACGCCACTGCCCAGCCGAGCATCACCTCACTGCTCAGCCCAATCACCTTCCACTGATATCCTTTTCTCCACTGTCACCTAGAAAACCGTTGGATCACCCAACCACACCGCCTCGGAAAACCGGAGCACCACCACTGGCTGGCCTAGCTCCGGTGGTCCCTTCTGGGGACCACCACGACATCACTGGAAGACTAGAAATTATTCTAAGATCAGTTTTATGATCCTGAGGATGGGATCTTAAGAGTTCCAACCTCCACTCGATGATTTGTTGATGATTTTATGCGTATAAATATAACTATTGAAGAACATGAAAAAGAGTGAAGAATATAGTTCAAAACATAGATCGATGGCCATGATCGTGCAACCATTGATGATTTTGTAATTATAAAATGAAGAAAAAAGTAGAAAAATTGATATTTGGAATAAAATTGAATCAGAAATCAAAAATAAATAGATCCTACCTCAAATCGATGTTCCATCGTTGGTGACACATCCACTGTGATCCCGCTTAGATTCATCGAAGTTTCGGTGGAGATCGTTCCTTGATCTAGCGAAGAATGATGAATAACGATATATAGAGAGAGAGGGAGAGGGACTCTTTAGAGAGAGAGAGAATTAGGGATAAACGTAATTCTATTTCCTGAAACATATATTTATAGAAGCCCCACTCAGCGTAGAATCCGAAATTCCTACACCACCTATTTTTATGCCACACATAGGCAAAAAACCAAATTCCAAACTCAAAAATGGTTTGGATTTCCAATTCGAGTCCCCAATCAAAAGTTTTTGGGCATTACATTAGAGATAAAATAAATAAATTTAATTATTTTAATTACAATTTTCCCTCTATGTGGCCTTTTTCACAGAAGTCCCATGCCCCCAAAATTTGTATTCCACCAAGGGTAAATAACAAGTTTTGAACTAAACCTTGGACTCTAATTTTTTATCCGACCTATCATTTGAGATATATACCATATTTGACTTGTTAATAGTACACATACACTTAATATTTTTATATAATTTATGTGAAATATTCCAAAGTATTAGAAGGGAAAACACAGGTCTATACATCATTCCCTCCTTCAATATTTTTATCCCCAAAAAGTAAATTTAGGGAAAACAACTCATGGTACTGAGCTCACACTTGGCTTTCCCACTCTAAAGAACACCTACACATTAACATGCTTGCTCATCACACAAAACAAAGGGATGGTCTGACCTCACATGTTATGCTCATGCCAGTGACATGTATTGAAAAATGCATGGATCTCCCCAACTACGACATCTGTGGTGTCGTGCACCCACTATCAATATTGGCGGATCAGTTAGGTGGTTGGAAACCCCTTAATATCCTTGCGTGACCCCAAATGGAATGAAGAAACTCAGGGGATAGTTCAATTCCCCAGACAAACCTCTACATTCCACATCGTGACTGGAATCACTGTTTGTCCCTGGAACAGAGTTTCACAATTCCATCCTTTAGAATATCCATCTAGTGAAACACCCAAGGATATCTGGTTATGCAAGTTTTCATAGTCGATGCATCACAGTTGAGACTCTCTAACACACTTTAGAAATGAAAGATTCAACACCAATGAATGAAGAAATGTTTTACCCTCCTGCTCCTCTAGGGTCAGCTACTGGGAAGCCAACTTCTCTAAAACTTCCTGCACCAGACAGTGAGTCGTGTCATTCTGTTCATCGGGTTTCCATCACCTCAACTTGTACTTGATAAATGTATAAATATTGAAATTGAGAACAGAAGGTACCAATGAAAAAGGAAGGTGAGTAAAATCATCCAACCATAAGAGGCTAGACAGAGAAAGCACATGACATACCCTGTGAGTCTATGTCCCTCTTGGAAGGAGAGTAATCACTAAACCAAAAAAATAATACCAAATCCACTAATGGACTATCAATAAAAATCAGGTCAAGTAGGATAAAATCCACTAAAAAATCTTGGACCTATTCTGACACTCCATGGAACAACCTTGCCCTAAACTCACAAGTCATAGGGATTCATCCACCACACCACAATAATATCTGCTTTGTGTGGCACTGAATCTCCCTCATGGTTTTTCTGGAATCATAAAAACACATCTCGATGGGAGAAGTACCCCTATTACACATGAAATCAATGCTACATCGAACAACGCTGACATAGGGTTACACCAATGCCCCGCGTCACCCTGGTAAAACCTCAATCAAGGGGCAGGGAGAAAAGAGTATTTCACAGAGTGTCTAAAACGTTCTACTACAAAAAATTATAAAAAGACACAAGGAATACCATTTATCATCTCATGATCCGTAGGATCATAGAAATAAAAATCTTGAAACAGTCCATGGACCCAGTTGCTCGCTTCTTGAGCCTGACGTGGGCCACCTGATGGTGGTGGAAAGACCTCACAACATCATCCCCCACCTCCAACTCTGCCTGATCCTCTCCCAACACCACCTCCTTGGGAACCACCCCAATCATGGCACTGTATCTATCAGGGTGGTCCACCTATTGTCCACCTGGTGTTCTCAACACATCTGGTTGGGCAGTCTTGTGCCCGATGACCTCTCTCATCACAAGCATAACACCTACCCTCTCTAGGATGACCTGGTGCCTGATTCTGATCATGAGAAGAGATACTACATCAAGATCTTGACATTTTATTTCTTCTAGATTCTAAAGATGCCTCATATCTTTTGAAATCACTACCACAACCAGATTCATGGAATCACTATGACATGAAGTTCTCTAGCAGCAATTCCTTCTCTAGCACCCCGATATTGGTGGGAATGTATAAGGGTACTTTGATAGCATCAATCTCTCTACAGAGTCCCTACTTGAAATATTGTGCTCAAAAGTAACCATTATAGATCATGAACAAAGAGTAGTTCACAAGGTATGTGAGCCTAGTCACATACTCAGTCACCATCATCCCTCTTGGCTGTAATTGGAGGAGCACTATAAGTCCAACAGAGCACTAGGAGGGGTAAAAATCCTCAAAAAATAGATGCTGGAAGTCATCCCATGAGAGTGTCAACTCAAAGTGTATCTGAGTAAGCAAGCTCCACCAATGTCCAGCTGATCCATGGAAAATGTCTTACTTCCAAAGACACCATCTGATCTATTAGTTTACGTGTAAGCCTAGATAGGCAGACTCCCGAATCTATCCAAACCTCTACTGCCTGAGCGTCTGCATCACCATGAAACCGCATCGGTCTCTGTCATTGGAACTCACGATGTGCAATCTGCATGCACACATCCTCAGCCTGATCTATTGGGGTTGTCTGTTGCACAATAGGTGGAGGTTCTTCTACATACCCACATAGAGAAAGGGGCTCACATGATGGGTCTTGAACTAAGGTCTCATCGCTCACTGGGTAATCATCACGAACGAGAGCTAGTAACCTGGCTGGCTGTCATTGTAGAGACATCGTGAATGTAATCAAGGTGTATTAAGATCAAATGAGCATATATATATATATATATATATATATATATATATATATATTAACAATGATGTGGAGCTGACTCAAGAAGGGAAATCAAAGACTCAATCCTATATGATGCATGTACCATTGTCCCCTACAATATGTGTCTCAGGTTGTCGAGTTGACAAGCGGGTAATGAGGGTCCTATTGAATGGATACACCGGATGCCTGTACCATCACTAGACTCCCTTTCCTGAGAGAAACTCTCGAGAAACTTCGACACTATTTCCCTAAACCCAACCAAGACCTTTTAGGGAAACATCTGCGTAATGTCCCAAGGGTCAAACCACCAATGATACAACTTTTTCATGACACTACCTATATCAGGTTTGAGCCGAAACTACCCCAATACCACCTCAATATGCAAGGGGCTGGTGACTAGCACCAGAGGCACAACAAACTCGAGGAGGGTTTTTCCTAAGAACTAGTACACACAGACACAACAAACTCAATAAAAATATTGAAGAGGGAAAAGAAAACAATATATAATACTTCTATAAATAAACCCCATACATTCATCAACCTCAAAATAATAAAAGTTTAAAAAAGTAAAGAGGAAAGGGAAAGGGAAAAAATACACACCCAACCAAAAAAGTGACATAACCCAAAAAACAAGTTAAAAATTAAAACAGTTGGGAGAGTCCCGATCCTGAATCCCAATCTACTACCACCAGACATGGTCCATGCACCCCGTAATGCTAGATCCTCTGATGTCACGATCAACCTATCCTTCATCTCCAAGGGAACACCAAGTGAAAGAAAATCCCAATAAGGGGTGAGTATAAAAATACTCAGTAAGTTTCCCTAAAGGCTCAAGGGAGAATAAAGAGGGTACTGAAGAGGGGAATAGTAGAAAGATATAACCTAAGAAGACGACAATAGTAGAGAGAACAAGGTACAATAAAATAAGTGCAACTCAACCTAATAAATGAGTGAAGTAAGCTTGTCTAAACATAAGGAGCTATAAATGGTGAAAAGGTGAACTTCTCATCGAGTCTTCTCTACCAATAGTATGATAGTAGAATCATCCAACCACAAGAAAATTGACATGGAATTTACATGGCATACCCCACACGTCTTCACCTCTTCTGGAAGGAGAGTTTCCAAAACCCAAGGAGTGGGTACTTGAAATAGAATTTATATATAAATATATATATATATATATACTCATTCAAAGAAACCTAAATGAGAGAGTAAGGGGATATACATCTCACAAGATCATCCCAAGAAAAGTGAGCCACCAAAAGTTACAGAATTTACCATCAATTCCTAGAATCACACACGTCTTCTCTGAATTGCAAGTCAGAGGGACTCAATCACCACACCTTGATATTATCCACCTTGGGCGGAACTATCTCATCCTCACGATATTAGGCCACGTCAAAAGGATGAATCTTGCTAGTAAGAGTGTCCCTCTTTTTTTAGTGTCTATAGTGATGTTAGAGAATGCCTCTTCACTGTTTCATAGTCCAGAGGTCCCGTCTCAATGTTGAGGATCCATGCTCGTCCCTACTAGAGGATGCCACTCATAATCGGGTATTCATGCCCAAGTATGTTATGGGAGAAACTTGACATGTACGTTGATGGGTACCCACTACCCAGCCCACCAAGAGGGTACTACTGAACAAGAGTCATCGATGGGTCCCACTGCCCAACCCTACAGGAGGGAAGGCCGAAACTTCCATTGAGGACCACTTCCAAACATAGCTGGAGGTAAACCCAGAACTGATCTGGCCATCCATATTGGATGGTACCTCTTATAAAATCATCGAGGAACACTATAAATACTTACTGGATGGTACCTATTGAAAGAACACAGAGGAACAATAGCCATCCTTTCTAGATGGTACCTCTCAGAAGAACACTGAGGAATACTGTCCATACCTATAGGATGGTACCTCTCAAAAGAATGCTGAGGAATACTGTCCATCCCTTCTAGATGGTACCTCTCAGAAGTACACTGAGGAAAATTGACCATACTTTCTAGATGGTAACTCTCATAAAACACAATGTTGTAGTCATCAGGTGCCACCTTGAAGAGGCGTCAAACCCAGAACCTCTCAAATCGTAACTCAGAAGCTACTATGTAGGGCACCATTTCATTCTAAATAGAAAAACACTCAGGATATGATACTATCATTCCAAAATCCAAGTTCAAGATAAGGAGTTATGATGTATATAATATTCGTAAAGTGGAAGACGATGCATGTGGGGCCCACACATCATGTGGCTGTGCCTCATTTCCTAGCCGTGTACCTTACCATTCTCAGGTAACAAACTATGAACAAGTACCCCTAAGCAAGTTTGGCATACTCCTAGTGTACTTGACACACCTAGTCAAAAGTATGATGAGCGCACAATGCTTATCGTCGATCTAGAGGGATAAAAGCATAGTTACAATATCACACCTTCTAAAACGGCTCAAGAACCTTTGAGAACATCTCTTCATACATCATCTCCACTCCCACAAGATTCGAGGTTGTTCCATGTCATGGGTTCTCTTCAAACATGTCAAAAGGATATTCCACTAACATTCCTTTAATGTTTACACATTTTATGACACAATGAACAAGGCTCTACACATCCCAATAGATCACGCTATTGTGATCCTTTTGAAAAAACACCCAAGTTTGATTATTTATTTTACCGAAATTGACATCAAATGGGAAATTCATAAGTCGATGAATTGTTCTTGAAAGACATATCATGGTCCCATGCCTCAGTCTTGAAAAATGTTATATGAATAATGCAATTGCGATCCTCTCAAAAAAACACACAGGATGGACTACTTGTTCGTTTAAAACAGATACCTGATGAAAATGTTTCATTTCACCGTAAAGCGTGTTAAATGGGCCTCATGGGGCCTGCACCTCAACTTTATCTTAAGCATATGAAAGTTGTATTGAAAATTCACCATAAATACAAGGGTTGTTCCACTGCTGACGGTGCATCAAACAGACATCTAGTTTAAAAGATATGTCTAGTACAATATTTCATAATAATAATAATTAAATTATTATTATTATTAAACTTATGTGTTTCGTGCTCCCACAACCTGAGACCAAGACTTAAAAGTCTCCAAGTGGTCTAGAAGGATCCTTCTTTATGATAGGATCACATGGAGATATACTCTATGTGAATCAGAGGCCCATATCAAAAGATACAACCATTTATAATGTCTAGGCCCAAAATGGGATGGACCGGCCTTGTTCAACCAGTCCGCCCCACCAGAGCCAGCTCGCCAGCCCGCGACCTGGCTGTGTGGCTCAAACCTCTTACAGTGGCTCGAACCCTCTAGGTAGCCTGTGATCCATGTTACATCGAGACCGACCAGCCCTCATGGTCAGTCCTCCCACTGAGATCTGGTTAGCACGGTGCAGACCGGTCCGCGTTCCTCCCAACCAGCATAGCTGGTCATCACTCTTCGGACCCCGCATCAACCAGAAACCCTCGTATCATATGGGTCTTTCACCCCACGTTTGTACCACTGTTATCCACTCCAGCTCTCCGTGCCCATGTGCACCGACCCACCACCACAAATTCCTCCTCCTTGCATTCCATGTTGATGTCGTTACCCAACATAGCCCCACCTCTCCTAGCCGCATTACCTCAGCAACCACTGCACCACCGCTGGACGGCCTAACTCCGATGGTCTCTTCTGTGGACCATAGCAACATCACCGGACACCCAAAAATTATTCTGTGACCGGTCTTGTGATCCTTGGGATGATATCTTCATAGTTCCATCCTCTACTCGATGATCCATTGAATATTTTACATGTTTAAATATAATCATCGAAGAACTCAAAGAACAGGTGAAGAAAAAGGTTCAAAACATAGAATGATGGTCTTGTTCATGCTACCATCAATGATTTTGAAATTATATAATGAAGAAAAAAGTAGCGAACAGATATCCAAAGTATAAATCGAATCAAAACTCAAAATGAAATAGATCCTACCTCGAATCGGTGTTCCGTCATTGGTGACACATCCATTATGATCCTGCTTCGATTCACCATGGATTCGTTGTAGATCTCTCCATGATCCAGCGATGAATGATAAAGAACAATAGATAGAGAGAGAGGGAGGGGGCTTTGTATAGATAGAGATAGAGATAATTAGGGATAACCCTAGTTTTAGTTCCCTAAATTTCTATTTATAGAATCCTCATTCAACACAAAATCCAAAATTCCCACGCCCCGTCTTATTATTCTGCGCCTTCGCAAAAAAATACATTCTAAACTCAATGGCGGTCTTAGATTTCCAATCTGAGTCCCCATTAGAATGTTATTGGGTTTGATATTCAAGATACAATAATTAAATTTAATTATTTTAATTAACATTTTCCCCCTGTGTAGTGTTTTTCACAGAAGTCCCATGGCCCCAAAAGTTATACCCCACCTAAGGTAAACGACATGTTCCAAACTCAACAGTTTCCTCTGATTTTTGATCTGAGCTACCTTTTGAGATATATATTTTTCCCAACATGTGAATAGTACAAAGACACTTACTATTTTTGCATAATTTATTTTGGGAACATCGTTCCTCGAAATTGCACGCTCTCTCATTGCCTAGCTCTGGAAATATATTTATAAATATTCCAAAGTCTTACAAGTTGAAAACCAGGTCTCTACAATGAAATTCTGATTGGTATTTTAAAATGATTTGGAAAGTGCTTTTGATTATGGGAAATAGTGGTTTCCATGTAAACATTTATTATTATATGAGTGCGCTTGTGAAAGAATGAGATTTTCATGTATGTCTATGATAACATGGCTTATGTTTAGAGACCAGTAGAATTTTTGGATGGAATCATTTATAGTGTCTTGTGTACAAGAACATTGTTTGTACTGATACCACTATATCTTGTGATGTGTTCCCCTCTAGTGGGATGCACATGAGAATGATGTGGGTTATGGATTCTATACCTTGTTTTGATGAGTATTATTCTTATCATGTGATTCCAGGGATTCATATAGAGGGTTGAGTGATTGTTGGGTTTTGACCTCTAGTAGATGGGTTAACACCACATGGACTTGATGGGGCCATGTGGGGAAGCCACTGGATTTTCTAGTTTGGAGTGGCTAGTTAGTTACTAACTATGGAGTTTCACCATATTATGGAAGGTGAGTCCGAACAAATTAAGTTCATGGATTACATATAGAGATGTCTAGAAAACACCTATCACTACTATATACATGTTCTGTTGGTTTTTTCTACTTGTGTGGATTTTATCCCTTTAGTTTTTCCTAGTTTGTTTTGGTCCCTTTTAATTATGCTTATCCCTTTTTGGTTACTTGGTATGAATTTGTATTTGGGATTTAGTATTGAACTAGGTAGTGAAAATATGAACTATTTTGAAAAGGGAAAGGTGTGTGTGTTTATTTCATATTGTAATTTTTTAAAATCTATGTTTACTTCTTAGAAATGATTTAAAAGCCTAATTTTTGAATGTATTTTAAACCATTGTTTGGGAAATATTCCAGGAAAGGAAATCCATGGACAATTTGGTGACTACCAAATGATCTATTTAAGCTCACACCATACTTTTTCCACTCAACATTACTAGACCCATGCTATTTTTCAGGTGAAGGTATCTGGTTCAGTTTCTCTTGGATTAGGTTTGTTGTTGATGATGGTGACCAATAGGTCATATGGAGATCATGTTGGCATGGTACGATTTGATTTTGATTTTCATTTGTTGTTTTCTTCAAGAGTTTTTATTTATAAATCAGTTTAAAATTTATATATATTCAGTTGTATGTTTTTGCGGTGTTCTATGTTTTGGTTATTTTATCATATATTATTTTGGGAAAAACATTCCCATTTTGATTATTTTGATGCCCGACAGAAGTCTCCAACCCATGGGGATCCAGAATGCCATTTGGGCCATGTCTTGGACTAGTTCGCGTGTTGGGTAGGATGAAATCCTAGCTTGGTTCATTATAATTTTTGGAATCAGCATGTGCAAATTTTTCATAGGGTGATGTTTTAGTAATTTTATAAAATAATTCATTTTTCAGGTGAATAGTAAAAATAGAGCTTCTCACATCATCGATGTATATTAAATTAAATCATTCATGATGTAATAATGACCTATTCCTTTCTTGAACATGATTTTTATACATGATATATTTAATTTCATAAAAGATTTTTTAAAATAAAAAAACGTAAGTTCCAATCCTAAAAATAAAATCCAAAACCTAAAGTCAAGATTGATCCCTTAAAATAAGAAATTTAATTTATTTCCACTTTCATATTTATTAAATTATTTAATTTGAATTATAAATGGATTTCAAGTATCAAAACCTATTATAATATATATATATATATTATTTATGTTGTCCAAAATTATTTGTTACATGTTTTACCTTTGATATATTATTTTATTTAATATCTTATTCTAAAAATACCCATATCATTCGGTATACATAACATTTCTCAAACCCCTTAGAAAATCACTCCTACCTCTCTTAACATGGCCTATCCTCTTCAAAATTACTTCTTATCAAAACCCTTAGAATCCTTATGAACAATATATAATAGTCCAACTATGAAAATAATGTGTGTTTTAGTGTCATACATGAGAAGATAAAATGAGGATTAAGTATGTTTTTATCAACTCTTCCCTCTATCTTCATCTTATTATTATTCCCTTTCTTTTTTTGCAAACCCTTTCAAAAAAAATTATTATTAATTAGGAATCTTTTTAAGATTATATTAATTACTTTCACCTATTCTATTTATCATATTTATTATATTAATAAATTTCAAATATCCATTTCCCCCTCTATTGACAATGTCCCCTCAACGGTTCATTAACCACCTACAAAGACATTTATATGGCATCACTTATAACCATCATCATGGATGGATATTATGAATTATATATAATATATAAAAATTTCATAATTTTTACTATAATATGCTATAATTAATTCTATTAATGAATAAATTACATTGATAAAAACAGGGGAATCAACGAAAAATAATAAATTTTTATGTGAAATATGACATCAGAATCACTAACCTATAAAAAGGAAATTAAAAAAAATATAATTAATACATTAACTAATAAACAGTGGTTAAAATCATAAAAATTCACTTCTGGATCAATGTTTTAATAAGAGTAATATATTTATCCAGGAGATGGAAAAATGAGGAAATAAATAATAAATTAAGGTAAGGGGATTATCGACCACAACTCCCCTTATTTGGATCATACCTCTATCACATAAATTTTAGTATGGTTATTTATTTAATTTCATTAAATACCATTTCATTATTCATCTCTTTACTTTCAAGGATATATATATTTTTCACCTTGATTTTTAATCTAAATACATTAATTTTCCAAATTAGTATTCATTGAAAGAAAAACATTTGACTCTCGTGTTTTTTTATAGATATTAGAAAATGATATTTTTTTTCTAAAGTATGATATACATTTTTCATTTGGGAAACCTAATGTTTATTCCCAAATTTATACATTATGAAATCCTTATAAAATCTTTCCTTTCAATGGTATTTTTCACGACTATGATTGTTATACATTCTATGTGGAATTCTTGATTATGTGAATATTGTTATGTTATGGGTGGGCCAAGAATTATACATCCCTCCCAAGAATTGGGTAATGTGATGTATTTCATGAGATAATGTTGAATATTTATGATCATGCTGAAAGATTTTTTCTGAATGATGATGATATGATTATGAAAATATGTTTTGTGTATACATGATGCTAACTTTGTTCACAACTATGTGATGTATTTGACAACTATTACATGATGATTCATTTTTATGAATTGTCACATTCTATTCTATTATCACATGTTTCCATCACAATTTAGATGACGATCCTATTATTATGATATGATGATGATGATTATTATCACCCATGTTATACAAAATCTTGTACCTAATTCATCATCTTATTGTTATTTTAGCTCACCCATTTATTTGATGTATATCCTCTAGAGATTACATGTACTAAGGAAAACACAATATTTCTGGAGGATAAAGATAAAGGAATTAAATAAATGTTTATGTTTTATTTTTTACATGTTATGTATGAGCCACATTTTCCCAAGACACTAAACCTTTGGATCCTGGACATGGATCTTTATTTTTTTATTCATCTTAGAAATGATTTAATGGTCATGTAAGAAAAATATGGGTATTTATAAGATATATATGATATAGAAATGATTAAGGTATAACTAGGTAATAAATATAATATATAAAATTTAGATCCACAATCATACGCATCCATGAGAGGTTGAAATGGAAAAACAAACAACATCGGTTCATGAGGCAGTAGTCCACCGTACACACAAACGATGATTTTATAACAAATTTAATAGAAGTGGGGATTTGTTTTTATGTAATGGAATTATTATAAAACATCCTATTATGTGGAATATCTAGAGGATATTATATAAAAATTATCAAATAAAAATTGAATGATTTGGAGAAAGAATAAAAATGAAGACTTTCATTGAATAACATTACCACTTACTTGGGTATCCACCTATGATTTTCAAGAAAGCCATAAATGTTTTTATTTCATCCCAAAATAGGGTTTCTATGATGAGAATATGGAATATGGGAATTTATTTTGGTATGAATTTGATGATATAAATGGCTTGAGAGGTGTGAATATGTGAGGGGACAGAGTACACTTTTATAGTTGAGGATGAGTGTCATCTTTGTAAATACCCCAAAGTATTCACTATTATGAGGTAAATATTACCTCGAGTGGTTAAAATATTGATAATTAATTTTGTGTAAGGATCATATGATCTATTAAAACCTCTTATACACAATAAAACACATTTTGAAATATTTTTGTCCTTAACTTCCATGTTTCCTTATTTTTACCATTTTAGTTTTCCATAACGGTAACTTGCTTTCTATCCTAAGAAACTTATCCCTCAAGAATAAATTAAAGTGAGAATTATTAGATAATTTTTATCCACTTATTCTATTTAATCAATCAAATTAATCAATTATAAATCATATGTTTGTTGAAAATTTATTTAAACAAAAGAGCATGTACTTGCAAAATCGATGTTTTAACCTTAGTTGTACTTATAATGTTATTTATTATTTAGGGTTGAAAATATTCATTATTAAAAAAAAATTGGTCCATGAATGAAATTTTTTTGATAATTTTTAACATTTTAAAATTTTAATATAGTATTTTTTGACATTTTAAATCATTTAATAAAATAACATTTGTTTCAGAAAAACATTATTGACGATTTTGATATTATTCATTTAAAATGAATTTCAAAATATCAAGATAGTGATGAAATTAAAATATAGTTTTTTAAAACTTGTGTAACATGATATATTAATCTATAAAATAATTTTAGAAAATAATTCACTCAATTTAAATAAAATTTCATATTTTTTGTATCATTATTTTAATTTAATTTTTAACCAATTAATTACTATGTTGGTGTTTTATAAGAATTTAATGTTATTATTTCATCTAGAAAAAGAAAAAATGATGATAAAAACTCATTTATATTTAAAAAAGATATATATAATCTAAAAACTGGTCATTTTCATTATCTTAGGTCTTTATATATATTAAAAGTATTAAATATATCATTTTTTGTCGTTTTCTTTACTTAATGTATTATATGGGTCATATTCAAAGGAAAGTAGAAAGTAATTTCCATATTTTATATAAAATTAATTAAAATATAAAATTACCTAATTAAAAATAAGCATGATAATATTTTAGGACATTTTCAATCTTATCAATATCATTTGACCACTGGTAAAACAATTTTTACCTTAACTGCTGTAATTAATTTTTACTAAATTCACTATTTATTTTGGTTAAAAATTATGTTAAAATTATTATAAAATATAAATTATTCTGATTAAAAATATTTAATACATTTTTCCGTATTCAATTCAAATAATTTAAAATTTTTCATTTAATGTTAATCTCACAGACATCACGTGAAAGCCCATTTTTATTGTGGCGATGTTGAAAACCACACAATGGTGTTATATCTAAATTGAACATGAATGTGATTAAAATTAACTAAATTTTATTAATTAATATAAAATTTAACTAATTTTCCTTTAAAAAATATAAAAATATAATTTAACATTATATATTATTTTTAATAAAAGACATTTTTTAATTAAATTTCAGTATTTTTCAGTTTTCATCAAAAAATGAAATATTTTAGAAAAATACCAAAAATTCCCTTTATTCTAGTTTTTGTATTACAATTTTAAAAAATGAAATTATTTTTTTCTAATACCATTTCTAATAGTGTTAAATTTTATTTTTAAATTATGTGTGATATGAATGACTAAATTGTTTGTTGTTTATACCTAGTGTTTCATGCAAGGTAAGTTATTAATGAAATTAAATTTATTCTTAAAAATGTATATTGTAATGTCTTGGGGTGATAAATTCTCCCTAGCTTAAACAAATTTAAACCTCATAATATTAACATGAACTTAGTTATCAAGGTGTTTATATTTGAAGATTCTATTTTAAAAAAATGACATCATAAAAGGGTTATTAAAATATCATGTTAATAAGAGTGAAAGGTATGTAAAAATGTTTCTAAAATAATCACATAAGTGGGTTTCAAATATGATAACATATGTGGGGAATGAAAACATGGATATGGAAGAGAATACTAAAACAAAAAGATTAATAGTGAGTGATAATGGTCATTGATCACAAGAATGTGTGTGATTCAGAGAAGGTTAAAGACCAAAAAACCAAAAACCAAATAGGTTTGAAAAAGGTAATTAATATCATCCAAAATGGTTATAAAAGGATAACATTTTATTCAAGATAATTATTCCTAATGTTGATGAATTTTCATGATAATATGTTCTTACTTGATTTCATTCCCTATCATAATCATAATCTCACCTTTTGGTTATACCTTCTTCAAATTATTAATTTATCTTTTATTCTAAGAAAATAATGTCCAAAAATGATTTTTTATGCATGAATCTCTAAAATTCACTTTCAACATATCATAAGACCCAAAAAAGAGTGATAAGTCTTTCCATTGGCCTCAATCTATTTTCCAAAACTGATATGTTCTAAAAAAGTTTTAAAATATTCATAAATCATCAGATGATGTTGTAATAAATTAATACATAAAACCACATACAATGTTCAATATATAAAATTTCATAAATAATTAACCTTATAACCCTTCCAAAAGTTTATGATTTAAAACATTAGAAATAATTTCTTGAAATATATAAAATGAACTTATCATTAATCTTTAAACAACATTAATTATCACTTAATAATAACATTCCAAACATGTGAATGCCTTCTTCATGTATTTTATTGAAACATGATAATAACATGAATTAACATAAAACATTATTTTAAACATGAATTATTACTTATTCCTTAAATAACACTCTGATTATTTGACATATTTCATAAATCCAAAAATTTTATTTACTCCCTCATTGATATCATAAGACACTTTGTCAACAAATCATTAATAAATTCCATGGTAGTTAGTACAATACAAATTTACACTATAAATATTAGTCATCTATTCATCCCAACAACATTACATCAACACCAAGAAAATATTAAATTTTATCTTTACTTTAATATGTTTTTTCTAATAAGTTCAATATTCCACTAAATCATTTTTATTGGTCATCGGTACCATTAAAAAAATTATTTCAAATCCATTAATAAATAGTACTTTAGTAAAATATTTATATATTTCATAATTATTATAAACATAATATCATCAAAAAATAAATTTACAACATATTTCTTAGATAAAAATAATTGAGAACATTAATCAATAAACCTAATTTTTATAAATATAATATTCTTAATATTGATCCCATAACTTCTTCCCATGTATATTCCCTTGATTCTTGGGGATTTCATTGTCATAGTGCCCTATCTGCATATAGTTGAAACACTGAATAATATTGTATTATTTCTTCAATTTAAATTATTTTTTGGTGACCTGTTTTCTCTACAGTTATAACAAAATCCCAATCCCTTCATGAATTTCCTAGAGTGATTATTTCCATAGTTATCACATGTGTGAAATAATTCTTTTCCTTCTATTTATCCATTAATATCCCTATTTTTCATTTTCTTCTATTACATCCATTTTAATCCATAACACTAAGAGAATTATTTCCTTTTCATGGTAGAACATAAAACATTTTCATTATAAGAACAACAATTTTGAGTGACCGGTTCCCTTCGGAGTCTTGGATTAAGCCCTTAAATTAAATGCTCAGTCTTTTACTCTGTGTTCTGTATGAAATTGGTAGAACAACTAGGTATCCTTATAATGGTATATTCCTACTCTGCAACACATTCTCTTTTATTTTTTCTTTATGATAATGAACATTATCTTCATACCATTCTATGTTTTATTGGGGGAATATTTTTCCAAGAACGTGTCCTTAAAATATTTCCATTCCATGAGTTCTATTTTACACCTCCTCCCAAGTATTCTTGATCAATTAACACCATTAATCAAAATCACCTTCCAAATAATACACTATAATTGTAACTCTTTCCTTTTGACTAGATCCAAATTCCATAAATATATTCTCCAGATACTTAATTCATTTCTCATCTTACATTGGGATAGTAGTCCCAAAAAATGATGACCACCTATATTGTATAATGAGATCCAATATAAGTGAATTTCACTCTGGAACTATTTACTCCATTAGGGAAGGGTTATTTATAAGAAATTGTTTATGATTCCATAATATATCCATAACATTATCATTTCCAATACCATATATATTGGATTCCTTAACAGGCAAATATCTACATTGTCCAAGAGTATTAAATCCCTTATTAATTATAGGTTTTATTACTAAATATTGGAATATACTATTTTAACACATAAGATTATGAATTTTAAATCATAATGTATAATTCTAAATGTGGTGTAACACTTAGAATAAATTAGAATTTAGGAATTGTTAATATCATATTCCCAATCTTGTTTTTTTTGGTGATATCATTGTTTTCAAATATTTCATAATAGTTTGTAGAAAAAATGTGAATAATCATAAGCATGCACCCTTGAAGTGTCAATCCAGGTGTGCTGTAAGGCTTGATGTCAGTCCCTAAGCAACAATAGATTCTACCATAACACACCTTTTTAGAGTTATCACCCCTAGGTACCTCTATTCCAGAACCAGGTCTACTTATAATATTCCAATGGTGAAGTATTTATTGGAAAGACCTCATAATAGATACCTTAACAAGACATTAGTATGTTATTATATTCTTATTCTCTAATTATGTCTTATTGTTATGTTCACTAATATATTTATTCCTAAATATAGTTCTCAAGGTTATTTCTAAACCTCCTCTGATGCTAACTATAACGACCCCAACCCCAGTAGTGAGCATGGGCCTTACTTTATTACATTAGAAAAGATATAATGTATTGAACCCTAAAAAACCAAGTAGATTAGTAATTTTTTAGAACATTATTACATACACAATAACCATTTTATATTGTGAAAATAAAATAAATTAAAAAAAATTAAAATCTCACCATCATTAACACTCATCCCAAGAATTCATCTTTATATCTTGGGGAAATAAAAAAATTAAGGTTGAGCTCAAACACTCAGGAAGGGTTAAGTACAAAAAAATATATCATGAATAGATAATCATAATCAACATGGCTATGTAGTTAATTTAACAAACATGATATTTAAAGAACTTGACTATAAAGGAGGGATAAGGCATAGTCAATATGGAAATCTAAATAACTAATACACATTCTATCTAATCAATAAACAAAGAATGAAATGAATCCATAGATAATGTCACAGGGAAAATATAATGAATAATAATAATAAATTAAATTTTAATGAATGAAATTCTTAGTTATTTGACTTCATGTTTCTTTATTATATGATACGTTTACCATTAAGACTATTCAAAAGTCAGTTTAATGTATACTAGGTAAAAACCAATCTGATTTGACCAATTGTTTCATTGCATGTGACTACTGATGAATTAAGGGGATTTATATAAATGTATCCCAACCCATTTAATAAATTTCCAAAAAAATCCTCAAATATAAAATCATCTATTTAATTCATAAACAATGTTTCTTATCTTCAAGATTCTATATTGAGAAAAGTATAAAGATTTATCAATATTTACAAAGTTAATTAAATAACATTAAAAGTCAAAAAATATGAAAAATTGGTTTATGGTTTAAAAAATAATAATATTCTTAATAAAATAATTTGTATATATAATATAAATTCAATTTTTAAAGATAAATTATTATAATAAAGTGATTGTTTCAATAGAATGTTGACAACCAGAAAAGAAAATAACTTTTAAAACTTGAAAATTTTCAAGTCAAATCCACTTGGATGAAATAATTAAAATTAGAAGTTAAAATACCATGATGTATAAATTAATAATGGTATTAAATTTTAAGGATAAATTATATACACCACAAAAATTTGAAATGTTTCTTAATAAAAGATAAATCTCAATGTAATGTAAATTTAGATGAAATCTGTTACCACACATTTCATTTTGGGTGAACATACTTTATTCTCCTATATAGTGGTTTTAAACATGTTATTAACTTACAAAAGAACCATATTAGTATTTAAGATATCAAATATTTTCATTTTATAACATCTCATCATCCATTCATTAACAATCTTTCTTTATTTTCACTCTTATGGGTGTTAATTGCCTAGTTATCTCATTCATGCATTATTTTGAATGTTTTTGTTATTTTTCATATTATATAGTTTTATAATATCTGTAGTATTAATACTAACCTAATTATAAAATTAATAGGTTAATTATAATTTTAAGATCAATAATTATTTTTATGAAAAATTAAGTACATTACCATCATAGAGATGGTAGGACTTACATACACATGAGTAACGTTTCTATTTCTAAATGGTCAATATGGAGTAGAGGTAAGTAATATTTTACCTTTATAAAATGATAATACTATCATTAATACCATATTATATAATTATATATTTCATCAATGTGGTTTGGTGATGAAAATAGAGTCACGTCACTTTGTGAAGCTGGTAGTCCACAGATACACGAACGATGTTATCATATTTACATGAGTGAAAAGGAAAGAAAGAAAAGGATATATATTATAATTATATAATTATAAATATGTCATTGATATCATAATTATTTAATATATATAACATATAATCATTAAAATTCTCTTTATCCCCTTCCATGTGAAGTGTTAGGTAAAGGTGAATCACATCGCTTCGTGAGGTGGTTGTATGTCGTACACATGAGCGGCGTTATCACATATCCTACACAATGAAAAGAAAATTCATATATATTTTATAGTGAATATAGAGGTATTAATATATTATAAAAATAATATATATATATATATACTGTATATCCATCATCATACCCAACCTTGAGCAGTGGAAATTAAAAAAATAACAACATCATATTGTGAGGAAGTAGTCCATCATACATAAGAATGATGATTTTGAAACCCATTAGATGGAAGTAGAGATGGTTTTAGGTAATTAAAATATTATAAAAACATACATGTGTATGTAATATATTATGGTTATTATATTAAAACACTTTAATAAAAATTTAAGGAGTTGTAGAAAGAATTAAAATAAATATTCTCATTGAAGAACATTAACTCTTCTTTGATTATCTTCCTTTTGTTTTCACTTAAGCCTAAAAAGGATTACTTTATACCAAAAATAATGCTTATATAATGATTTTATGTATGTTGGGAAGTAAATTGTAATAGTTTATAATGATAAAATGTCTTCATAGACATGAAAAATAGAGGGGGTAGAGTGTCCTTTTATTGTCGAGGAGGAGTGTTTTTTTTGTAAATACCCAAATGTATACACTATTGGTAGTACAATATTAACTAAAGTGGATGAAATATTGATAATTAATGGGATATAAGGATTATAGTATCCCTTTAAACCTTGATAACACAATAAAACACATTTTTTTTAAAATCCTCAATTTCTATGTTTCCTTATTTTTATCATTTTGGTTTTTTCACCATCGTAACTAGTTTTCTAACCTAGTTAATTTATCTATCAAGACTAAATTATAGTTATAATTATATAATAATTTGGACCCACTAATTATCTATATGAAATCCAATTTATAAATTATTAATTATAATATTGTTTAAAATATATCTTAACATAAGCACATGTAGATGAAAAATACCTTTTAACCGTAACTACACTAAAAAGGGTTTTTTTAAATATTATGGGTCAATATAGTCATTTTAAATGTTAAAATGGTCCACTAATGAAACATATTTTATATTTATTAACATTTAAAGAAATTTTTTATTAATAAATGTGTTTTTGACATTTTAAATAATTTAATAAAATATTATTCATTATAAAATTACATTATAGTAAATTTTGACATTATTAATTTATTATGAAATTAAAAATAATAATAAAATTATGGAATACAAATATATTTTGTTCAAAACTACGTGACAAGATATATTCAACTAGAAATTTAATGTATCTTAAAAATTCACTCAATTTAATTCATCTTTAATATGTGTTTTATTAATTAATTAATTTAATTGTTACTTAAAAAAATACTTGGTATTTTGTAAGAATTTAATGTAATTATTTTATCTGAAAAAACTAAAATAAATTATAATTATAAAATAGATTAATTTATATTTAAAAATTATATATATAACCAAACATATGTTTTCCCCTATCCCAAGGTCTTATAGATATTAAACGTTAGAAACGTATATATTTTTTGTCTTTTTATTTACATAACTTATTATATAGGTTATATCCAGAGGTAAGTGGAAACAAAAATCCAAATTTTTAAGAAATTGATATTCATGATCTAAATAATTCTTAAAATATAATTCTGATATTATCTTAGGTCATTTCTACTCTTATCATTCTACTTTAACCACAAGTAAATAAATTTTTACCTTAACTATGGTAAATAATTTTCTTTGTATTCACTATTAATTTTGGTAAAAGATTACGTTGACCGTATTAGTAATAAAAAATTATTATAATTCTAAATATGTTATCCATTTTTTCAATTTTAATTCATATAAGTGTCAAAATTTAGTTTAATATTAATCCCTCAAAAGTGACATGAAATCTGATTTTGATGGTGAAAATGATTAAAAGTTCACCATTTTTTAATTTATAAATTCAATATTAGAATGATTAAAATGAAATAAAATGGATTAAATGATATAAAATTAGTTTATTTTTTTCTTTAAAACAAACTATATAATGAATTTTACATTATAAATTATTTAAACTAAATGGACGTTGTAAATTAAAATTCAGTATTTTCAACTATTCATCAAAAAATGTAATATTTCAAAGAAATCCCAAAAATTCACCCTAAGAAAATTTTGGTATTTTGATTTATAAACTGTTTTTTTTTCAAATAAATTATCTAATAATGATAAATTAATTTTTAATTAAGTGTTCTATGCATGACTATGAAATTGTTTGTTTATACCTGGTGTTGCGTTCAACAAAATCTATCAACAAAATAACATTTATTCTTAAAAAGTATTTACTAAAGTGTTGATTTGTTAAATTTAATATATGGGATATTGAAAATTTTATTAATTTACATCATAGAATGATTCTATGAAATAATCCTTTGTGAGAACTCAACAGTCCAAAATATTAAAAACCACTTAAAATAATAACTTAACCTTTATACATACTACTTTTTCGTATTTTGATATTATACAATATGCTTATATAGAATCCGTAAAAACATATAAATTAATATGAAAAACTTTTTATGACTATACTTTAAATACTTCAATTATTTTATAAAAAATAATTTATTTATTAAGAACATGATCTTATCTAGTTTAAAAACATAAACACCACTTACATACCAAATCTGGTTATAATATTCACCTACCACTTTAGGTTAAATGAGAACAAGTTTTGAGGTTTAGGAATATATTAAATTTATACATGTATTTATATATATTATATGAGATTAGAGTTTTTTATCTAGAAAAGTTTTATCAAATTATTTTATTCATTACGTTTAATTTAAAAAATTCATCACTCATATAGTCTATTTTCAATAAACCTATTCAAAATTTTCATTTAGTGAACATTTTATTGTTTATATAAACAATTTATAATATTTTAAAAGATTGTTATTAATTTTTTTTAATTTTTAGTTTTTAAACAATAATTCACTCTTCTTTAATTTTCTTACATTTTAAAATATTTTTAATTTGAGAAAAATTTATTTATTTTCCTTATAATAACATATTAGAGTAGAAATGTCAATTGAAATGAATCATTAAGTCAGTACCCTTGAACTAATAAATAAGTAAATAAAATATTTCATTTATGTAATGGATTATTAATACTATAAATATATAACTGCGAATTTTATTATAAATTTGATAGTGGATCATTTTAATATTACCCAAAAAAATATCAATATTTAAAAGAAAAAAGAGACTACTTCATTTATCAGTTTGGAAACATTTTAATTTTATAAAATTAAAATTTCTAAATCATATTATTACTATAATTAAAAACATATATGGTAAAATATATTTAATATATCAGATCTCCCCAGTCCATTAGTTTTAAAAAATCTTGTGTTTGATGTGTTTTGGGAGGTCATAGTATCCCATTTCAAGAGTTTAATAGTTTTCTAGTTTCACAACGATCCGTTAGGAACGGTAGGTCGCTGATAGTGATTCAGGGCTGGTGGATCAGATAAGATTGGCCACACTACTGATTCATCCAATGGTCTGTTTTCCAGTGGTAGCTCATCGAATGGTGACTCACTAAATAGTCACTCACCGAACGAGCGCTCACCAAATAGTGACTCACTGAACGGTAGCTCATCGAATAGTGACACATCGAACGGTGACTCAATGAATAGTGACTCACTAAATGGCATGTCACTAAATGGTGACTCACATAATGGTGAATCACCTAATTATGACTCACCACTGGTAGCTCACACTAGTTACTCTCTTAACAGTGAGTCATTTCAATAATTTGTCAAAATTTCCATCTTTTCCCAGTTTTTCTAGATTCTCCCTTTTAACATTTTATATGACATGAAATTATTTTATAACCATTTGTATGTGCTTTTTAAGCCATTTCAAAGGATGTAAAATATATATTTAATTTCCTAACACCCATGAGGCTTTAAGTTAGTCAAAATTCATGGTCAAGATCCACTTTTAATGGGGAGTTCAAAACGGTTTCATATTCCTTGATTCTCAGATCTAGTCCTTCAAAGTTGGAAACATTTACTTCATTATTTATTTCTCTTTTCTATATATACCTCAGCATCCCAAAACCTTTATTCCCCAAGGAGCTCTGCGTCTTTGTTTTACCCTTGGATCGTATTTCTATAGAGACTTTCCCACCACCTATTTTATGCAAGGAGGAGGTGTTGATCGTCTATTTCTCATGGCAGGGATACCTTGTTCTATCTTATTTGTGTATCATGTGGTTTGGGTTTACAATTTTTTTCCATGTGAAATTAGTTGAATCCAAATTTAAAAAAATAATTCAATTGGATTTAATCCAATAAACAGAGGTTGGGGAAAAGTGATACATGCTTCTATTTCATTGTTTATTGATATTTTGATTTATATGGGTTATATTCCTACTGAAAATCAAGACAATTGATGGAATTTAATTTTGATATCAGGATGAATTTTGATGGATTGTTGTTGATCATGTGTTGAAAAACTTTATATATACAATTGATTAACTACATATATTCATTTAATTAAATGGACTCCCTAGGATCTAACTTGTTCTATGATAACCCCTGAATTATCAAAGTAGAATTAAAGAAAGCATGTTTTCTAAATATGAATACACCCTACCTTATTTTGTGTGTAGTTGTGTTGCGTGTGGATTTGTTCTATCTTGTTCCTTAGGTGGTTGTATGGTGCTGAAATTAAGAAAAAACTATGTGTGGGGTTGTTCGGGTGGTGTAATTGAATCTCAGGTTGAGATATTGACTGATTGTGGAATGGATGGGAAATGTTTGATCAGTGGGGCTGAAGGTTCAGGTTATTATATGTTTATGTTACTGGGTGTGATAGGTGTTGTGTTGTTATGCAGTGGGGCTACTAGGTTTGGTTGTGATGAGATGTGTTACTAGGTTTGGCTATGAGTTTCGAGTTTTCTTTATTGAGATATTGGTTGGGGAGGAATGAATTTGAATAATGCTGATGGAAGTGGTTGTCATGGGTGTAAAGTAGAGAGTAAATGTGAAGTGATCTTTTTTAATATTGTTCTTCTTTCAATGTGTGGTTTATGATTTTTGGACTCTCATGTGCTTTGGATTATAGTTTCCCACGTAGAGATTAAGTAAATAAATATCTTCCTTTATAAATAATTATAATTGGTAAAATAAGTTGGAGAAGGGTATGTTTTGAGTTGTGGATTATTGTGAAATAGATTTCATTTAATCAACATTTGAAGTGACTATTGCTGGTGTAATTAAATTCATTTAGAGGTTACATCCAAGTTGAAAGTATCATAGGGTGTTTGGTTGTTTGATTGTGAACCTAGAAGTTGGGCTTGAGTGTTTGATACTATATATACATACCTATATTTCTCTTGTTTTTTTTATATACACCCCACCATAGTTGAGCACTATGTACCAAACATACCCATTGTCATGGGGGAGGGTGTTTTTCCAAAACATCCATGTGGGAGGATGGATGGATGAACACCCGATGATCCCCCTCCCTCTTCTAGGTAGTGTTAGCCTAAGATCCATTGGGTTGGTTGTGGTTATAAGGCCCATGTGTGTGTGGGTGAGTTGTGTTTTCCTAGGTTTCTTCAGGATGAGATGAATTATGGTTTCCCATGTGTCTTCAGGATGAGATGTGGTGTGCATTCCCAGGTGTTTTTGGGATGTGACATGGTAAGTAGCCTAGGTGTCTATGGGAAGGACATGGTTGTGAGGCCTAGGTGTGTGCGGGTGAGATGTTATGAGCGTCATTTTACCAGGTTTTCGAACTAGCTATGAGGCCTAGGTGTCTATGGGTGGGTTGTGATGTGGTACTTTCAGAAGATTTGGGAGCTCTTGTATGTTTTATGTTATGGGATGAGAGCATATAATCACTGAGAAACTGGTGCAGGATACCCAATCAATGATGTGCTCATTATATTACTTTACCTAACTTGGGTTATTTGTTGAGTGTGTCTTAGTGAGGTTGGTATGTAATGTATTCCTTGCCATGTTTTGTTAGTTTTTGATATTTTCTCATAGGGGAATTATTATTTTTCTTCCACGTATGCATGAGAGACTTTGGGTTTTCCCTACTAATTATAATTGTATTCTCACCCTATGTATATGAAATTATTTTTTATTTTATAGGAGGACTACGAGGATTTTTTTGGGCATTACTAGTTTGGAAATTGGGATAGTTGTTTTGTTTCTACTTAGCCTTGTTTTTTGTATTTACTTTGTGGACTCTTGTTTTTTTACAGTAATATTTTTGAACATACACGTGGGATGGTTTTTTTATTTCTTTTATGTAGGTATTGGAGTTGTTTTGGTGGTTGATACATCTTATCTCTTGATATTGGTTACTATATAATGGGTAATGCCACCCATTCCTTTATATTTTATACACTTTGTGCTAGTTGCTACCCCGGGGCAAACTGGAGGTGGGACTCAGGGGTCATTATCTCACTTCCTTCATTACCATCTTAGGAGGGGCACCATTGGAGGGAGGTGGTAATGATAGAATGGTATCAAAGGTGATGGTTGAGATATATGATGAAATTTGGAGGTAGGAACAGTGAGTATTGCATGGTTTAGTAGGGAAACATTGTTAGGTGACCATGGTATGTGACATACTCTAGGGAAGACTGGAAAGGACATGAGATTTTAGCCCCCCCCATGATCTGATGCAAGGAATTAGAGTTTACCAAATGACCAAGTGAGGATACACCATTTGTAGGGTAGAAACTCCATGAAAGGTTCAGACATCATAATTACATTTCTTCTTATTTGAATTGGGAATTTTGAGAAATTTAAATAAATAATGAGTTAAAATGAATCTTGACTAAAATTACATACTACTGAGGATTATTAGTTCCTTGTTTACCTTTTTTCATCCATGGAACCCAATCATCATCTGCATATAGTGTATGAAGTGGAGGGTTAGTAGACTGACCAGGTCGATTGACGAAGGTTTTATCAAGTAGAGAATAATGATCAACATTATAAGTTAGTACGAGATTTTCTATGGAAAACTCTAGGGAAGTATGAGTGAATAGTTTTGGATATGGAGATGGAGAGTTGGCTCGAGGAGCTTGTGATCTTTTTCAGTTTGATCTAGGATCTGAAAGAGTACTGGATCACTTTGGCAGTGAACTAGATACAGGTAGCTACGAATCAATGGTGAACACTATACCTAGGGGAGATGAAGGAGGCTGATATTATGTGGCCCAATTTTGAGAAGGACATCTGAGCTGAATTCCTTTCATCAACAATGAAGGATTAGAAGAGGTAGGATCTAATCTCCCTCCAATAAAAGAGTATGCCAGTATGGGAGTTGGGGATAATGTTCAAGGATCTCCTTTATTTTTCTCTTGATCTCTTTTTTGGATGAGGTGTCTCATGCGAGACACCTAGAGGAGGTAATTCTTCATTTTCTTTTGTACGGTGTTATACCCTTTACCTTGCTGACATACATAGATGTTTAGAAGAGGGAACAGGTAATTGAGAGGACGAACTCTCAAGGATGTATAGAACAAGAGAGGAGCTATAAATGTTCATTAAAGGGAAAGGTTACCTATAGCAGGTCTCAAGCGCCAAGGCCTTCCAGGTTTCGGCCAGCTGGGAGGTGACCTCAGTAGTTTCTATTTCGACCTTCTAGTCCTCGTGCCTATCCTATGGGCCAGGATCTAGTGTTTTTTATTTCTTGAGTCTATGTAAATATTCAGAGTCAGTGCCCAATGGTAGTTAGATATCAGTATGGTGGAGGTGGGTTGGTCTAGCGCCCACCTCAGAAGCAGTTTCTGGTAGGGAAGTTCCAATAGAAGTGAAAGTAGCCACACACTCCACCAAGGGGGGATGTATCAGGTAGATACTGACCTCAGGTTGTTCCTCAGTGACCTCAAACCAAGCATGGTTGAGGATGAGAATTTTTTCATAGGGGAAGAGGATATGGGTGGGGTCAGTTGCACACCATAGAGGAAGCAGTTCTAGTAAGTATGAATATCATTTGAGGTATGATCAGTTTGTTCAGTACTCTTGATGGTGCTTTATTTGATTCAAGAGCTTTACACTCCTTTGTTTCAACCTGTATACACCATTCTTTTGGACTAGATGTAGAGATGATTCTTGTTACCATGGTGTCAAGTATGCTAGTCGGAGGTCAGATAGGATTGTTTGATGTGTTCCAAGGATATAGGATGATGATGGGACTACATCAGTACCATGGGGATATTTTTCTGTGACAAATGAAACCGTATGATGTCATCCTTGGAATAAAATGGTTTTAATTTATGCATGCTATTATCAACTAATTTCGGAGGAGAGTCATGTTTTCAGATGAGGATAGCTGGAATGTGGTTTTCATTGGTGAATAGTTCTATCTATTGGGAAGTCAGTGTGTGAAGCCTCTTATTTCTTTGTGGGACGAGCTGTTAGTGAAATTGATGTATTTTAAGATGGTGGAGGTTCCCATAATTGTTGGGGAGTTCATGGATGTATCCCCTGAGGAGGTTGTGACTCTACCCCCTCTATTTTATGTTGAGTTTAGGATAGACTTACAACACAATTCTTGTCCGATTTAAATGGATCCTCATCAGATGAATCCTACGAAGCTATGGGAGTTGGGAATTCCGATTCATGATCTGATGGAGAAGGGTTTTATTCATCCAGGTTTTCACCATGGGGTGATCCAATCATTTTTAATAAAAAGGCGGATGGTGGTATGAGGTTGTGCCTAGACTACTGCATGTTTGAATCAGGCAACTGTCAAGAACCGTTACCCTCTCCCAAGGATAGAAGATAATTTCAACTAGTTGAGGGGGGTGAGTTGGTTATCTGAGATTGATCTATGGCCTGGATATCACTAGTTGACGATGAATGAGGGCGATACCTCGAAGACTGCTTTTAGATGCAGGTATGGGAACTTCAAGTTTGTAGTTAGGCCTTTCGGTGTTACGAATGCACAATCTGTGTTCATGGGGGATTATGAAATCAATATTCCATAGGTTCATGGACCAGCTCATCATCATATTCATAAATGAAATATTGATATACTCAAAGTTAGAGGAGGATCATATCGAGTATCTTAGGATTTTTCTATATATCCTTTGACTCCATAAGAATTATGGAAAGTTATCCAATTGCATGTTATAGACATGATAGGTTCATTTCCAAGGACATGTGGTGTCATAGTAGGGTGTAATAGTTGACCCATCAAAGGTTGAGGTAGTTATTTCTTGGCCAACACCTAAAAATGTTGTATAGGTTCATAGTTTTATCGGTCTATTAATCTATTACTGGAGGTTTGTACCTAATTTCTCTTGAGTTATAGACACATTGACAACTCTAACCAAGAAAGACTAGGCTTTTGTGTGGAGTGAGCAGTGCTAGGCAACACTCGATAATTTTAAGGGGAATTTGGTTAGTAATCTTTTTCTCTAGTTGTTAGAGGGAGGGGTGATGTTTGAGTTTTTTGATACTTCAGGTATAGGCTTGGGGTACATGTTGATGCAATAGTGGAGAGTGATATGTTATGAGTCTAGGTAGGTACTTCCCTATGAAAGTAACAATTCCTCCGAAGATCTAGGATTAGAGGTGTTCATGTTCATGCTGATGTTGTAGCAACATTACCTCATTGGGGAGAACTTTGTGTTCTTAACGGATCACAAGATCATGAGGTATATCATTTCCCATTGAGATTGGAACATGAAAAAATAGAGGTGGATGGAGTTTCTCCAGGACTACGACTTCGAACTCAATTATACCTCAGGAAAGGGAAATGTCGTGGATGATGCTTTGAGTAGGAATTCATAGAAGGATGTAGTTTAGGAATCTGTGGATGCTTAGAAGGTTATGGAGGATTTAACCACATTTCACTTAGATGTAGGAATGGATGGAGGCAGAGGCTATCTATTTTTGATGATGATGTAGTCTAATCTGATGCTATAGGTGGAAGAGTCTTAGTGGGGATACTCAAAGGTATAGGTGATGCCTTGGATAGATGGATAGAGGATGGTCAGAACCAGATGTTATTTCATGAAATGCTATTTTTTCCAATGGAGATGTGTGAGGGAGTCCTCCATGAGTTTCATAGATCACCCTTAGTGATACACCCAGAAGTTTCCAAGATGTACTGCGACTTGGGAGGGCAGTTTTGGTGGCCCAGAATGAAGCAGTTAGTGGTGGAATTTGTGGAGAAGTTCTTAGGGTTCTAACAGGTGAAGGTCATGCACCATCATCCTAGTGGTTTGTTGCATCCCCTAGATTTCCATAAGTGGAAGTGGGAGGAAATATCAATGGATTTCATCACAGTTTTACCTAGAGCTCTAGGAGGCTATGATGATATATGGATAATAGTGGATCAGTTGATGAAATTAGCTCACTTATTAACTATTAAGTAGTCGGGTGTAGTAGATGACATATCACCGATGTATGTGGATGAGGTAGTGTGGCCTCTTGGAGTTTCAAGATACATTGTCTTATACTAGGATACATGTCTAACGTCATGAGTTTGGAGGGGATTTCAGTATGCTTTTGGCACTCATTTAGGCCTCTACACTTCTTTCCACCATCAGATAGATGGTCAGACAGAGCAGACCATCCAGATGTTGGAGGACATGTTATAGGCATGTATCTTGGAATTTGGAAGATATTAGGTGTGACAATTTACATTGGTATAGTTTTCTTATAATAATACATACCACTATTCCATAGTCATGGCTCTCTTTTAAGAAGTGTATGGATGACTGTGTCATTCAACCTTGTGCTAGTTAGAAGTTGGGAAGACAACAATTCTTGGTCCGAACATGGTGTAGAGTATGAACTAGAAGGTTAAGCTTGTTAATGAGAGTATAAAGGCAATAAAAGTTTGGAAAAAGTCATAATCTGATCACATGATTAGGTTTATGGAGTTCATGGCCGGGGACCACATGTTCTTAATGGTTTCCCCTCGACGTGGGCATCAGAGGTTTGGCAGAGGGAGAAAGCTTTATCCCAAGTTCATTGGACCCTTTGAGGTGTTGGGGTGAGTTGGGGAGGTAGAATACCAATTGTGGCTTCCACCGTAGTTGGAGAAGGTCCACGATGTCTTTCATGTCTCTTTACTTCATTATTATCATTACAATGACTCTCATGTCATTGACTAGGGAGAGTTGGATGTTGAAGACGATGCGACATTCATGGAGTGTCCAGGAAAGATCTAGAATCTTTAAGAGAAGTTATAGTGCAGATAGACCACTCCCTTTGTTTGTGTGTAGTGGAGGCATGGTGGCATGGATGAGAGTACTTTGGAGTAAGAAGCACAAATTCATGCTCAATACATAGAGTTGTTCTTATTTTTTCCTTGTGATGTTTCCTTTGTAATGTAATGCTTGAACCTTGTGTGTTATGAGATTTTGATGTGTGAAAATGTAATGAAATTAGAAAGGGGGAGACCAGATTCCTAATCGAGATTCACTAATTGAGATACGATTAAACCCATGCAGGAAATTCTCTGCCGCCCAAAGTAGATAATATCTTTACATGAAGGAAGGAATTTAATGATTCATATGTTTGGATAGTGTGGTTGGTGTGCATGTGTGGCATGTCTTCTAGTCAGTTGGGTTAGTGGATATTATTGGAGGTGTTATTGGATGTTAAGGATTCACCCTATATTTTCAACAACATAGGGTGGTTTATCATTGAACTTCGATGTCTTTTTTCAGTAGTGGTGTTTGAAGTGTAGTGAGATCATTGAGAGGTATCTTATTGGGTGGTTATTTAGAACCCTATTTTATATGGGTTGGTTTTGAGTTATAGAGTGATAGAATAGTTTGATAGGTATATTATGTAATGGAACAGACCTCTTTGGTCCATTTCTTTGTGAAATTCCAGTGTTTAAAGTGTTCTGGGAGGTCACGGTAGTTCATTTCAAGAGTTTTATAATTTTTCTAGTTCCCAAATAGCGAGTCAGGAATGGTAAGTTATTGAATGTGAGTCAGGACTAGTGGATTTCAATGGTGATCCACACCTATGAGTCATCCAATTGATAGTCTTCTAGTAGTATCTCATCTAATAGTGACTCACCGAACGGTGAATCACCAAACAGTAGCTCACCAGATGGTGACCCCCCGGACGGTAGCTCACCGAACAAAGAATCCCTAAATAGTAGCTCACCTAATGGTGACTAACCAAATGGTGAATCACTAAATGTTATGTCATTGAATGTTGACTAACCACTAGAATCTCACACTAGTAGCTCACCTAACAGTGAGTCATTTTGATAGTTTTTCAAAATTTCCATCTTTTCCAAGTTTTTTTTAGATTCACACCTTTATAATTTTATTTGATGTTAAATGAGTTTAAAACCATGTTTAAGAGTTTTTGTAGTCATTTAAAATGATTTAAAATATATATTTTATTGCATAATGCTTGGGAGGATTTAAGTTAGTCAAAATGCATGGTCAAGATCTACTTTTAATGGGGACTTCAAAACAGTTTCATATCCCTTGAATCTTGGATCTAGTCCTTTAAAGATAGAAACATTTATTTTGTTTCTTCCTTATATATTCTCTTGATACCTAGGAATCCCAGAACATTTACTCTCTAAGGATTCAGGTATCTGTGTTGCACCCTTGGATAGTGTTTCCCTGGAGCCCTGCGTACCCCCTGTTTGGCACAATGAGGTGATGTTGATTGTTTATTTCTCGAGGTAGGGATACCTTCATACCTATTATTATTGTATCATGCAGGGTGGGTGTAAAAATGTTTTCCATGTGAAGTTATCTGATTCCAAATTTATTAAAAATAATTAAATTAGCTTTAAACCAATAAAAGTGGATCGGGAAAAGTAACCCATGCTGGTATTTCATTTTTTACTGATATTGTGATTTATATGGGATATATGCCTATTGGAAATCATGGATATTGGTGGTCTTTTCATGTGAACTGAAGATGACTTGTGATGACTTGTTTTTTATCATGTGTTGAATGGTTGTATATATTTAATTGATTAACTACATATATTTGAATAAATAAATGGATTCTCTAGGATCGAACTTGTTCTGTGATAACCCCTGAATTATAAAAGTGCAATAAAAGAATGAGGGTTTTCTAAATCTGAATACACCCTACCTAGTTCGATGTGGCATTATGTTTTGTGTGGTTTTGTTCTGTCTTGTGGCTTGTGTGGTTGTGTGGTGCTGGGGTTGAGAGCATGAATGTGTGTGGGGTGGTTCAGGTGGTGTAATAGAATATTAGGTTGAGAGATTGATTGATTGTGGAATGGATGGGTGGTGTTTGAGTAGCGGGGGTGAAGGTTTGGGTTGTTCTATGTTTATGATACTAGGTGTGATGGGTGTGGTGTTGTTATGAAGTGGTGTTGTCGAGTTTGTTTGTGATGACATGTGTTGCTGGGTTTGGCTATGAGTTAGGGGTTTTCTTTGTTGAGATGATGGTGTGGGTGTAATGACTTTGAAGAATGATGATGGCATTGGTTGGCATGGACATAAACTAGGGAGAAAATACTGATTGAGTTGTTTTAGATTTTTTCTTCTTCCTCAGGGTGGTTAATCATGGGTGGATTGTCATGCACTATGGTTGGTAGTTTCCATGGTAGGGATAGAATGAATAAATGGTTTCTTTAATAAAGAATTATAATTGGATAAATGAGTTGTTTGGGGGTATTTTTTTAGTTTTGGATTTTTGTGAATATGCTTTCATTTTATCAACTTTCAAAGTGATTGTTTTTAGTGTTAATAAATGTATTTAGAGGTAGCAGAAAAGTTGAAAATATCATGGGGGGGTTGGTTATATGATTGAGAACCCATTGGTTGGGCTTCAGGGTTTGATAAAATATATACATACTTGTATTTCCCTTTTGTTTTTATACGCACCCCTTCCTAGTTGATCACTATGAGCTGAACACCCCCATTATCACGGGGAGGGGTTCCTTTCCCAGACATGTCATTGGAAGAATGGATGTCTGGACACCTGATCTTACTTTCTCCCTCTTCGAGGTAGTTTTATTCCAAGATACTTTAGGTATGTTGTAGTTGAGAGGCCTAGGTGTGTGTGGGAGAGATGTGTTTTCCCAGGTGTCTTCAAGATGATATGAGTAGTGGTTTACCAGGTGTCTTCAAGATGAGATGTGCTGTGAATTTCTAGTTGTCTTCGGGATTTCACGTGGTATTTATCACAGGTGTCTATGGGTGGGATGTGGTTGTGTGGCCTTAGTGTGTGTTGGCGAGATGCAATGAGATTCGTTTTCCCAGGTCGTCGGACTAGTTGGGATGCCCAGGTGTCTGCGGGTGAGATGTTATGAGATTCGTTTTCCTATGTTGGTATTTACATTGGATACTCTTGTTTTGTAATATTTATATTTCTAAAAAATCATGTGGGATGGATTTTGTCTTTCTTTTATGTATTTTATAGATTTTTTTGGCGGTTGATACATCTTATCTCCTAATCTTGGTTACTATAAAAAGGGTAATGACTCCCATTTTATATTGATTTTATACCCTTGATGCTGGTTTCCACCCTAGGGCCTATTGGAGGATGGACTCAAGGTTCATTATATCTCTTCCTTTATTTCCAACTCAGGAGTGTTACCTTTCGAGGGAGGGGGTTGTGACAATATCCCCCTTTAAGATAATTAATAATTTATAATAGAATACTCTAATAACTCAATTAGAACATCAATGTTATGGAGACATAAAATGTAATGATCCTTGTGAACTATAAATTTTTTTAATTTCTACGAGGAAAACCCATGGATAAAATGTGTCAAATATTTATTCAAATAGCTAATAATCTAGAAAATCTAATACAATCTAGCTTAATATAAATAATGTTTAAATTAAATATTCTTGACATAATTTCAATGGAATATAAGTCTAAAATTATAGTTTCGAGGGTAAGAAATATTTTAAAAATATAATGTTATATGATAAAATTATAACTCTAATACATAATAAAATACACCTGAAACATGATGATGATCAATAAAACAAAAAATAATGGATAAGTTACCTTATTTTTAATAGTAAAATGAAATTCTATTATTTTAAAATATAAATGAGCTAGGAAGAATTTTATTATATCCCAATGTGCATGAGAAGGATATTCTTAAAGAATTGGATCTCATAATTCCTAGAATTATAGAAAATTATAGTGGGAAAATAATTAATTAATGAAAAAAATGACTCTTATAATGAAATAATCTATGAGTTCATAAACTATTAACACATTACCATAAACTAATCATGAATAAAGAAAAATTAAAAAAAGTTAATAAGATAGTAAATAAGAAATGGTAAAATGTTATAGAAGGAAATACATTCAAATAATTCTAGAAAAAAAATACTTATTTGGATAGTGAATCAGAAAGTGAAAGTGAATAGAAAGTAACTAAATTGTTCCCCCTGACCTCTTTATGTAATTGAATATTCATTATGATTTATCTTCTAAATCTTAGAATTTAAAACATTATAAAGTGATAACTAATGATCCCTTTTAACTTGATGAACATAATGAAAATTATTATTAGATAGAGGATACATATAAGATTATAAAAAAAATTTCTACTGGTGGAAGTCAATTTTTCCATAGAAATCTATATTTTTTTTACTCAAACAACCAATCATTATTCAAGACCTACCATAATTACACCATATAAAAATCACTTCCAATTGTTTCTGTTTACATTTAAAAATGAAATTTTAATTAAATAATTATCTACGTTTTGAAATACTTATATAATACTAGATATAATGCTTTTTATTTTGTTACCACATATGTCTTTATTGATATCACGAAAAAATGCATCAACAAAAGAATTGTTTTATAATAATGGATTTGAGCTAGAAAATAGATGAAATACTAAACCAAAAAGTAGATTATTTTTATAAAAATTTTAACCATGGTTATTTGAATTTATTTTCCTTTATAAGAAGAAAAAATCCATCTAAATGTATTGACCCTTGATATTAAAAGCCTAATCTATGCTTGAAATTTAGAGAGTGAAGATTTTTTGGGATCAAAAAGTAATTTTTGATAATATAAGCTAACCAAAAATTATATGAGTACAATAATATATATTTTATTGATATTTATGATGAAGGGATAATAACCATACATACGAATCCATTGTATGAGGAAAACAATGTCTATAGAAACATGACCAATGAGAAGTCTAAATTCTATAATTAGGAAATGAAGTGATGATGACACAAAATCAGTTAAGAAAATATGTATGTTTAGATAGTAAGTACTTGTGATGTATTTATCCAAGGGAATATAATTATTTTAAATATATTCTATGTTATATATTAAAATCACATATTTAACAACATAAACTCGCTATATTATATGGTATACTTCTAGAATTTCTTGAATATCTTATTTTACATTATATATTCACATAGTGATTTGATATTTTTATAAAATAGATGGGAAAATGTCAACACCGTAGTTATAAGGGACATTATTTTCTATAATATTCCCTCTATAAGAACAATGGAAGATAATTAATGGTTTTGGAATATATGATAAGTAAAATTATAACCTTTTAACCATGAAGACACTCTTAATGTTTAATTCCCCAAATTTATATGACCTTGTTAAGTATAGAAGGAAAAAAAATATAATATTTAATATTATTAGGTGTTTATTAAAATATAAAACCATATATTTATTGCATATGGATCATTTTAAACCATTTAAAATAATTATTATTGGAGAAAAAAACATGTTTAAAAAAATTGATGATTTCACCCTTTATATTTTCATTATTTTGATTTTTTAAATTGAATCCCTAATATTTTTAAAATTTATTTTCTATTCATAAAAATAAAAATTCACTATGTATAGTGAAAATGGAGTTTATTTTTGAAAACATTTATGTTCGCAGCATTTATAGTGAAAAACTCATTAAACACAGTTTTATAGCTTTATTAAATTCATGAAAAACAATTTAGTTGAACATAATAATATATCCCTTCATGAGATAACAAGGACACTGTTGTATGAATAAGAAGTTTGTATAAATATTTTTCCAAACTCTACGAGAATTTTTTTACACTATAAATCAATCTTTACTCTATTTATTTTTAATGAAAACTCTCAATTTCCTATAGAATAGAAGGAAGATAAAGTCTAGGTACAATATGATTTTTAAAAAATGAATTAATAATCAATTAGAATTACAAAAAGGAAAAATTATTATGAAATAAGAATAAGTTATCTTCTAGGATTACTCCACAACCGCTATAAAATAATATATATTCAATAATATGATACATTCTATTGATGAAATTATTTCTGGGAAATTTTCTAAAATACCCCAATTTTTTTTTTCATTTTCAAAAAACATAAATGTAAATGATCTCGATGCTCTATCTACATTAAATGTCTTTGTTAAATGAATAAAATAAATAATTATTTAGTTGGAAATATTGATTCCCTAAAAAATAAAACAAACACAATTGTTTTATTGAAGCATGTGATTATTAATGGATAATTTTATCAATAATTAATTTTGTGGTATAAGTAAATGATTCACTATTTAATAATCATTATGAACTGAATGTAAAAATATTTACTTATTATACATATTCAAAAATAATATTGGAAATAGTTTTATATGTGATGAAATATAGGTGATGACTATAGAGGAAGAGTATAATTAATTAAAATGGAACAACATACCGCCCTTAGTAAATATTCTTATTGATATTATGATGATTAGTCCCAAATAAATTTTCTAGAATAAGTGTCCTGAATATTGAATTATTATTTTAAATTTGTCGTGTTTTGTTAGGAAATTTTATAATAAATAATTGGTCATAGATTTCAAAGAAACATTTTCTTGAGTAGCATTCCTTGAGTATATTCAAATTATACGTTTTTCACAACAAATTTTAATTTTTCACCTTTTCAAATGATTGTGGAAAAAATAGATTTATTTTTTTTTTGATAGGATAATTATATTGAAAATACTCAAGATATTTGAGCATCCAGACCCTTAAAAAAAATAATTTTATGCATTTCAAATAATTTTAAGTTTTGAAATGATATTTTAGAGATTAGAATGATAATTTATAAAAATTTCCACTCTAATTTTTTTTAATAAAATAATGGACATATTAAACTATATTTTTAAGGAATGTTTTTTGTGATGTTTTATTAAAATTTATCTAGATTATATGAAATAATATTTCAATTATCTTATAAACCACTTGCTATATAATTTTTATAATTAATTGAATTTTAATTTGAGAAATGATTTTTCATGACCCAACCTAGTATGGCTTGAGCTGAAACTACCCATAGCCCACCTCCACAGGATTGGGGTTGGAAAAAGGTACTCAAAGGAATAACTAATATGGGTTCACTTTTCATATTATACCAATATGCACATAACCAACCATCCCAGCGAAGAAGTGCAAATGAATAATAAAAATATGAAACATTTAGAGTAAAAACCATGCATGAAAAATATCTAGGGAGTAAAAGAGTATGAAAACAAAATTTGAAAAAGTAAAAGGGGAAAATACACACCAAACCAAAAATATTTACCAAATTGAAAAAACTGGATAAGTAAAGAATTGAGAGAGACCATATCTAGATCCGTATACCCCAACCACCTTATGTGGTCTAATGCACCAGTGTATTTCTGTAATCATCTGTAATCACCATTGAAACAAAAATCGTCAGCATAATATATGACATTTTTGGGTAAATCACATGCATGGGTGAGTATATACATTCCCAATAGGTTGATCTAAAAGTTAACGGGGAACAATAAGAGACACGATATTAATATACAGCTCAACCCATAGTAATAGATTCACAATTTTCTACAACATGGATATATATATGTATATTTATTTATATGATCAATAAATTAATAAAAAAATGAAAGGGAAAGGGGATCTACATATCACATCCTATCGCATGATGGAATATTCCATCATATCCTATAGGTACATCAATGATGCCCATCATATTTCAAATCTTTATAGTAGATGAATTGATGTCAATTCACACCCTTGTATTGTGCCTCATAGTTCAGGGGCCACAATATCTTAGTAGAGGACCCATTCCCTAACACTTCAGGATAGTGACACTCTGATAGCACATTAATGGCCCATTCACTATCATAAAAATAACCCACCACTCAGATTGTAGATAGAGGTCCCATGCCCTATCCAATCAGGAGGGTTCTACTCTAATAGTAGATAGTGGACCCACTCCCCATAAAATTAGGAGGGTTCCACTATAATGGTTGATATTGGCCTAATACCCTCTCATAGTAGGAGGGCGATTCTTTAATAGATAGAGGTCCCCTGACTTTTCCCTGTAGGAGGGTATCCCAATGATAGTTGAGGACCCATGCCGTATCTCCACAAGATGGCTCCCCTCTAATGGTCGAGAACTCATGGCATGTCTCTGTAAGAGGGTTCCACTCTGTTGAAAAGATAGAGGACCCATGCCCATTCCAATTAAGAGGTTTCCACTCTATTAGTTGATAAAGGACCCATGTCCTGTCACATGAGGAGGGTTCCAATAAAATAATATGAGGGTCCTACTAGATCAATTATATCCTCGAGCATCACTTAAAGAAGAATCACACTTCTAACATCTCACATCGTATATCAAAACACACCAATAATTCTACTGTCACATTATACAAAGAAAAAAACTCAGGATTTGTAACTTGTGGACCAAAATATGAGTTTATATGAAGGAGATATGAAAGTAAAACGTTTCCTCAAAAGGAGGGTAAACATTTTGTAAGGGGACCCACACAATGGTGTCCCTATCCCACTACTTGGACATGGCCCTAACTATACACAGATCAATAACCATATTTCCCAATACGACATGTAAGGGGGCTACACAACATGCCTCATCCACCCATGGTCCTTCCTGTGATCTTAAACATGTCTATGCACCTTGGAAATGTATGTTTACTTAGATACAAGGTGTTTCCATCTACATGAAATACCACCCAATTCCTTTAGGCCATGTCCATGTACCCTAGTCTTATTCTGTTCCATAACATATTATTTTCCATTCGTGTGTTCATTTACACTTAATGTACATTCCAAGTTGCAAACACTAAGTCACATAATATTTAGGGGTCCCATACGACGCGTGATACAGTTCTCACCCATAAAACATAATTGTTGCATCTAGGGATCGACACACCATATGTTATTCAGAAAGCCCATAATTTAGTCGGGTTTATCATAGAATTTAGATTTTCTCACCGTGCTTAATATCCAGATTCTCTACTACCGTTTCCACCTGATTCATTCCCATAATTTAAGGTAAACACATATGGCCATCTTTTCAAGTAATCTATTGGATAGAAAACACTTTTCGAGTTACTAGCAAGATGCTCGTTAATCAAAGGTCGCATATGGTTCCTTTTTCACTACTTACAACTTGATCTCAGATCCCATATATCTGAGGAAGATCACCCATATAAGGAAAGAATCCCGATCCTTCTCCATTTTTCTGATCAATTCTCTGCCTACAAATACACTATGTATCTAAGGCTGTGATTGTGCTTGATCCCACCCATTAATATTAAAACATAGTCCCTAAAGGCCAAAAATTTTTATCACAAAGAACTATGGGGGAAATACATAATAAAAAGAGGTGAAACATTCTTCGGCCAAGTGTTCTTGGACAAAAAATCCAAATTGAGGATATCCTGGGAGCGAAAGTGGAACAACAAGGATTAATCGAATAAAAAAATTAATATGATACATAGGCAGATTAAAAGGTTCAAATTTTACACATATAAAAGAAATTGGAATGATAATGCTCAAAATTTTAATAGTATGTTATAAAATCCAAATATGTAGAGTCATACCTCAATTAAGATTGATCATTGATAATGTACGCATTCGCCAATGAAAGAGGAAGGTTTTTCGTGTTACATGCCCCTAAAATCACCCTGATTCAAAGGATTATTATCGTATGATCTTGATTCATCAATGAAAGGTGGTGTAAATTTCCTCTCAATAGTACCAGTTTTATAGAGGTATCCCAATAGTTTCTCTATAGAATCACATTTATAGATACATTATTATTAGTTCATTTTAATTAAATAAATTAATTGATTTTAAACCAACCATCCAATGGTCCCTCTATCAGAATTCCCACACCGACCAAAATTAGTTCAAGAATAGGTCAAACCTTATGTTCCGTATTCAACTGTGGTCTTAGGTTTTTGAAATGGGGATTTTTTAAATGTTATCACATTGTTAACAAATAATCATGCATGCATTCTATAAGATTTATTTAATATTATTTATCAGGACACCATGCCTCAGAATCACATTCCATATCTATACCTAGATTTAAAAATATTCAATGCTATATTCTGAAGTCATATAACGAACAAAAGTGTCTCTACATTACTCCCCCATTTAATATTTTTTCCCTCAAAAAGAAAAAACTAAACAAAATGTTTGGGATACTGATCCCACATCATGATCTATTTCTCATAGGAGTTCTATTATATTCTCATTTTCTTCTGAAACTCAACATCTAAGGTGATGTTCTGCCCATGTGAGATCCTGTAATACCGATCCTGAATCGTGACTAGATACTATGTGAAAGTGGCGCGATCCTCGATTGACCTAATGATAATTGGGGATAGGTTTCCTACAAGGAAGAGCCTACATAATCTTTATCATGGGGAGACACTATAGAAAACATGGTATCACTGTAGTAGTGCTGTAGAAGTCAATGTAGCTGTTTCTGTTCAGTACTATAGAAGCCATAACTATTCACCCGATTTGGGCCTTTGGACCACCGGTTTGGGCCTACGGGTCTCCACGACCTTCAGGTCATCAAAGGCCTTCGGGCCAATGGGCCTTCGGGTCACGTAGACCATGGAGTAGCCCAGTTCACACAGAACAGGAACTAGAAGAGGATCAGAGCAACAAGAGTAGCAGCCACCAGATGTAGAGCTAACTAGATTGGAAGAATGAGAGGGTATAACAGCCACCATCGGGGCCAGGCACCGTGCAACTTTGTATGGGGCAATGCTAGCTGATCAGAAATGCAAGGTGGGAACTAGGTGATCAATGATGCAGAAAGCTGGGGAGGGGCAGTTCGAGTGGTTCGGGCCTTTGGGTCATGTATTGGGCATGATATGCCTCTGGGCCTTCGGGTCATATATTGCGGGTTTGTCGAGCCTTTTGACTTGGGCCTACGGGTCATGTACGGGTTCCCCTTCAACCCTTAAAAGGGATATTATACATAATAAAATAAAAATGAAGGCTTTCGGGCTATTCGGGTGGTCTCACTACTTGAACAACAAGGGAATATAATGCGAAACTACATAAGATTTCTTTCTACTATGGTTCATCCTCATCCACTCGTGGATGACCTGGACTTTCCTTACAATCAACTACATCATCTATGGCCAAACAAGTGTTTCCGCATCAATCTCAATTTAGGATATATGGGTAACCTTCATGGTCTCCCTTATAGGAAAATAAAAGGTGTCATGCCGATAGTAGAGTGGTAGATATTATTTTAACAAAACTCTACCAAGGTAATGTGATCCTCCACTCTTTAACAAAATTATAACATGAAAGACCTCATCATATCCTCCTACACCAATATAGTGTGTCTGATCTTCCCAAATATCTAGGGGTGAAAGCCTGTACTCATCCTCATCAGGGTCCCAAATGCCTCATCCAGACCTCTCCACAATCGTTGTGTAAACTGCACATCGCAGTCAGATAAAACAGTCAAGGTAACAAAATGAAGGTGAATGATCTCATGTATGTACATTTGTCTTAATATATCCATTGAACATTATTTCTAGATTGAAAAAAGTAATATAACATCATAAGTCCATAAAAAATCACCCAGAAGGCATTATGGACTCTCACTATATATGGAAACCCAGTCACAAAGTCCATGGATATGCCATCCCATTTTCACTCAAGGATCTCAAGGGGATTAAAAAACCTTATGGAACTAGGTGCTCAGCCTTCACCTACTGACATGTGAGGTACAAAGAGATGATATAGGCCATGATTCACCTCATTCTGGCCGACAAAAACTACCAATGAAGGTATCTATATATCTTCCCAACAACGATATGTAAAAACAAGGGAGATGTGTTAACCTCTCTCATCACCTCCTCCCACATCATGAATTGGACTGCCATCCATCCCTGGAAAAGGATGACATGATTACCTCCTTTAGAATGTCTATCTGGGGAATATAATAAGGATATCTGGTCATATAATAACTTACAATTGATGTTTCCCAACTAAGACTTGCTCACATGCCGGAGGAGTGGGGGGTCAGTTACTTCAACAGGTAGAAATTTTCACCATCCTCCTCAATTGAGTTCATTTAAAAGAAAGATAACTTCTCAGAAACCACCTCTAACAAGCGATATTGGGACTTTATACTAAGGGAATCTTCCACTATGTTTCCCTTCCTAGTTTCATATATTATCTCAATGTCACAGTCCTATAAGAACTCCAAACCACACCTCTATCTCGGGTTCATGTCTCCATATGTGATGACATACTTGAGACTCTAATAGTCTGAGTAAACAAAAATTCACTCACACATAAGATAGTTCTTACTCATCCTTAGAGAGAAGACTACTACTGTTGACTCCAGGTCATGAGTCAAATATATTTCTTATCATGGTTTCTTAATATCTCAAAACTTATGATATTACAACCTATCTATGCATCAACACACAAATGACCATCTATAGTGGAATATCAATAAACTATGTACTATGTACCCTCCTCTAATAGACCCAAAATAGGTGCACTCATCAGCCTCAATTCTTCAACTCCTCAAATACTATCTGGCACTGCTCATTCTAGGTAAACGGGTTCCCTTTCCATGTTATTGAAGACAAAGGCACTATAATCCTATAAAAGTGTTCCAAAATCCTCGTGTAGTACCCTACAAAGAAAATAAAACTCCTCGCCTTTTACACACTCTTATTTGAATCCCACGAATGCACTAAATTGATCTTCATTAGAACCACAAATAATATGTGCTCATAAATAACTGTCCCCTATAAGTGAACCTCCTTGATCTAGAAATATAACTTTGAGGGATTATGATAAAGATAGTTATCCCATAGAAAGTAAAGGGCAATCCCCAAGTTCTTTTCATTCTACTCCTCTAATGTAGATTAGATGAGCATGTTGTTAAAAAGTTCAACAAAAAATAGGTCAAATTATAAAAAGAAAATCATTTTTATAATATCCCTTAACATGGTGGCGGAATTATTCACACCAAAAGGCATCAAAAAATACTCATAGTTTATGTAGTGACATCATAATTATAGTTTCTCAATATCCACCTCAAGAACTGTCAAATGGTGGAATCCATACCTAAGAACAATCTTTGAAAACCATATCACTCTTTGAAAATTATCAAAGTGGTTTTCAATCCTCAGAAATGGGTACCTTTTCTTTATAATGTCCTTGTTAAGGAAATAATAATCTATACAATGTTTTTAGACCCATTCTAATTTTTTATGAAAAACCTCAGAGATTATTAGGGGAACACACTAATTCTGATAAAACCTTTATCTCGATGGTCCTCCAACTGCAACCACAAGTCTTGGATATTAGCGGGGTTATACAATATGTTGAATAAGATATTAGGGGCATCCTATGGTGGATGTTGATGAAACAATTCATCTCCTGAAATGGAGGTAGTATCATAACATTCATAGGGAATATTTCATTAATATCTTGAATGATTGATGGAATCCATATGCTTGAATAGGCCAAAACACCTAAGAAAAAAACACTTCAACTGATTGGTAAGGGGATGATGATTCATACTTGCAAAACAACTCACTCTTCCGAGATATCTCTCTTTCCCATAAAGGAAACTCACATCCCAATAGTGTGAAGACATATGACTCATGTATAGTGACATTTCATATGGGCTCGGACCATGAACATAAAATCCATAACCAAGATGGCATCATAAGGTATCATCGTGATAACCAAAAGGATATATGATAACCTATCCTCTCCAAGAGATAGCATGCACTTACCATAGATAAAACATATAAAAGATGTTTTCCACATAATATCTTCATGATAATCCTGCTAGGATAATGCCTGAACTAGGAGCCCACCTATCATAAAAATACTAAAGAGATGATGGAATGGTTCACATTTATGTCTAGTAGTATGGAATCAAGAGTATAATAAACATAGTTTATATGTTTAATCATCTAATGTGATTCTAGGTCAAACATGCCTATTGCCTACAGTTGTCTTTAGCCCCAACTATATGTTCCCTATATTGACATGGGCCACCTGATGGTATTAGTGGTATTAGCTTGTAATGGCGTCTACAACCCACAAATCCTCTTAATATAGATACACATGTTCCTCTGTCATCTCTACCTCTCTAGGGGCCACCCTGTCCTCACATGGGAGATCCATGATCACAATGGTGCTTCAAAAATGGAAGTCCATCCCCAATAATCCTTCCATCCTTTGCGCATTGGGATAGGAAATCACATTCAATATGACCTTATCCATCACATGCATAACACCGCCCCTCTCTGGACTACCCTATTCTCATGTGAAGTCCTACATTTAGATGAATATGTGTCTGATTCTGATCAAATAATGATATATTATACTGATATCCTATGAAATGGTTTTTGGTATAACCTATAGATGACTCACCCCTATAACGCACACTTGCAGCTCCATATTTAGGCCATAATTCTGATAGGAATATCATTGACACCAATTCCCACTCCAATACTCTAACATAAGTGGTAATGTACATGGGTACCACTTTGTCAGGGATATATCTATAGAGACCCTTCTCAAACATCTTATACCTAATGTTTAAATCTTGAATCATATCAAGGGAGTACCATATATGGTTTTTAAACCTATATGAATACTCTAAATCTATTAACCCACCCTACTATAGATCTTGAAGCTTCATAACAAGATATAACTGGTTCTCTACTGTTCTGTGGAAAAAGTTGGCTTCCAGTGAAATCGCATGATCAATTGGTGTTTATATTGGCATAAAAACTCCAATAACTAAATATAGACAATCCTCAACTTTTGGTGATCTATCTCACTATGGAACCTCAGTAAGATATAACACTAGAACACACAGAGTGCACTGATATTTCACACATACTAAGACTGCTCTGCTAGTTTGATTTTCTACTCAGTATGTGTGGGTGATTCTACCTATTTAATTAGGTAAAGGGTTATGTGGGATGGACCCTAAAATGAGGCCTCATCACTCATTGAATCATTATAATGATCCAGAATCAGTATCCTTACTGATTGTCTTCATGGAGGCATCTTGAAAATGTAACAAATTCAAACCATGATCTGATGATCACCTATATATAGTGAGTTTAAACAAGAAGGATGGTCAAAATATTGAAACTATATGATGCATGTGCCATTGATCCTGACAAAAAATTTCTTAGTATGCTAATTTCACAAGTAGGTAGTCTGGTTCCTAATGAATGGATACATCAACTACCACACCAACACTAGTTTCCATGACTAAAAGCCACACCTAAGACCCTTGAAAACTATTACCCTAAATCTCAACCAAATTCTAGTAATGAGATAACTCCAAACACCATCCTAGGGAATGAACAGATCTATTACCAATCTATCACAACCTAACCCATTAGGCCTCAAGCCAAAACTACCATAAGCCTGTCTCCATAGGCCAGGGGTTATCATCAGGAGTTGAAAGGCGTAACTAAAATGAGAGGCCATTTCTCTATGCACCTTAACAAATGCACCCAACCTTATCCATATATAATTATAGAGTAATAATAAAAAGATACAACTTCTAAAGAATATAACATGCATGCAAAACCTGTTGGAAATAAAGGAGAATGACATCATAATCAGAAAACATAAAAGAATAAAATACATGACAAACCATAAAGATATCCCAAACTAAAAACAACGGAAATTTAAATCACTAAGAGATCACGACTCCAGATATCCAATCCCTGACCACCATAAAAAGTAATATTCACTAGGGTATCCTAATGATCCTTTGTAATAACCACCTACATGTTTGTCATCTGTATAAGAAATGAAATGTGCGGGTAAAGCCCATGGTAGTCTGAGTATATACATACCCAATAGGATGACCCAAAAGCTTAAGGGGTTGTAAGAGATATGATAATAAAAGATAGATCACACTATATAGAGGTAGTAACAAAACCCAACAACCTGGATATATATATATATATATATATATATATATATATGATAAACAAAATAATCCAAAACCAGAGGGAAAGGGGATCTCTGCCTCATATCCCAGCCAAAAAAGGATTCTTCCAATAGTTCTAAGAGGTATATCAATGATTCCCAACATCTCACATGTTTTCCCAAGAGAATCATCCATGTCAAGACATACCTCACCACAGTTCCTCATAGTCGATGGGTCACAAACTCTTGGTTAAGGACCCATGCCTTGAAACTACAAGAGGGCTCTACTCATATAGTAGTTTGAGAACCCCCGCCATGTCCAAGATTTGGGGTGACTCTATGATATCAGATAGAGGAACCATGACCTTCCATAGTAGGAGGGTTCTAAACTAATGGTTGATAGAGTACCCATATCATATACCAGCATGAGGGTACCACTCTGATAGATAGAGGAAACATTCCTTCTTCCAAAATCATGGTACCACTATGAGGGTGAAGGAATTATGCCCTATTTTGGAATAAGGGTGCCAATATGATGGTTGAGGACCCATGCCCTTTATATGAAAGAGGGTGATACTCTGATGGGTAGATAGAGGACCCAATACCTATCCTAGTAGGAGGGTTCCACTCTATTAGTTGATTGAGGAACCATGCCCAATCCTAGGAGGAGGGTTCCTCTATAATAACCTTTATGGTATTGCCTATTAATTTCTATCATCATGTATCACCTAAAGAAGAATCACACTTGGAACATATATCACTATATCTCAATACACGCCATGAAGTCCACCATCACATTCTATATGAAAAAAGCTAAGGATGGGCTACTCATAGTCCAAAATTAGAGTCCAAATAAAGGCGATTATAGAGGTATATATTTCATAAAGAGTAGGGTACATTGTTTTTAAGGGGACCCATAGGGTATGTGGTCCCACTATGCTTCTTGGATGTGTCCCTTACAGTGAAAACATCACTACCCGTGTAGCTCTATATGGTGTGCCTTAGCCACTTGAGGTCTTTCCAGTGGTCCTGGATGTATCCTCGTACATTGAAAATGTATGTGTACTCTGATAAAAAATGTGTCCTTCCTCACGAGGTCCTGATCGTGTCCTTCATACCATGTCTATATACCCTGTACATGTGCCTATAAACAAAAGTTTCCTTATTGTTCTCAAATCCATATACTCATATAGCACACAAATTATTTTGTAGCATTGAGTCACATGGTGTGTGGGGGTCCCATATGGCGTGTGATATTTTTAGAACCCAAAAACCCAAATGTATCAACCAGGGGACACACATCATTTGTTCCTCAGACTACACGGTGTGCACTCATGATTTTCAATGAAATACAAATCCTCACAATGCTCTCAAGATCCAACTACTCTGCTACCATTTTGATCTAATTCTTACCCATAAGTGAAGGTAAATACCTCCGAATATAATTTAAGGTTTTAATTTGGCTGGAAAATAGAGTTCTAATTCACGCACATGAATCATGTTCACTACTGGTCACATGTGGTTCCTTCTACACCACCTCAAACATGATCTCGGATCCCAAATCCATGATTAACATCAACCAAATATTCAAATCATCCCAATCTATTGTATACTCACCAATATATTCACTGGTCATAAATATTTCACATATCCCCGGATCTGATTGCGCTCGATCCCACCGGACAATGTTTTACTGTGGTCTAAATAGGCCAACACCAATGATCGTGAAGAACAATGGGGGAAAGACATAAAAATTAGAGGTGAAATAATCATTTTCCAAGAGCTCTTGGACAACAAATACAAACTGGGGATATCCATGGGGTGAAGCATTGCATAATAAAGATTAATTGAGTAATAAAAATTAATACGATAAATGAGTGGGTGAAAATGAATAGAATTGGTGAAGATCATAGAAATTGGAATGATATTTATTAATATTTTAATCATAAGGGATGAAATAAACATATTAAGAGTTCTACCTCGATTCATATATTTTTTTTATTAATAAGTGAACCCCAACGATAGAGGATGGTCTCTTACACTCACTGTGCCTCAATTCACATTGATTCATAGGATCATTGTAATCTGATCTTGATTTTCCAACAAAAGGTAGTGGAACTCTCCTCTCAATGACCCCCTGGTTATAAAGATAATCATGTCGTGATTCTATAGAAGTTTATATATTAAGGTTTTATGATTATTTAATTTAAATTAAATAATTAAATCAATCAATTAATTTAATTTAAATTCTCCTGCTAATGGTCTCTATATCCATATTCCCGACATAGACCAACATTAGGTAACTCCTAGGGTAAAAATCACATTCCAAATTCAATTGTGGAATCATATTTTCAATCCAGGGCTCCGTTGAAGAGTTATCCCATCATTTCTGAGAAAGCATGTGTGCGTGCTACAAAATATTTTTAATATTTTTATAAAATTTATTATGGGAACACAGGGCCTCAGAATAGTGTGTTGTCTTAGCACCTAGCATAGATAATAATCTTAAATACATTTTAAAGTATTACAAGGATAAAATAGGGTCTCTACAAGAATAAAGGGTGAATTTATTATATTTTTTGTTTTTAATTTTTTTATTAAAAAAGTAAAATGTATTATCAAAAAATAAAAAATATATTACAAGGATGAAAAGGAATTGATGTTGATCATAATTCATGTATAATTAATTTGGTAGGGACACCAAGAAAGATAGATTTGGATAAAGTATGAAAGATGGTAAGTGGTGTCTATGTAACACCCTGATAGTTTTGTGACTTTTGTTTTTCGAACTGATTTAAATTTTTTGATATCTTCAATTTAGAAAAACACTGAATATAGATTGTCTTATACGAATTCACTAAGTTTATTTTTCATTTCATGAAACACCAATATAATATTTTTATATTTGAAACACTTAAATTAACAGTCGATACTTGTGACACTATGTTTGTCCTATGATACAAACAATTCCAAGTTTCTTAAATTTCTTTGTTAAATGGAAGGGTGAGTTTTACCAAACTAAAATATACTATTAATATTTTAATTAAAATATAACTATAGATACCACTTTTTCGTTGGACTGGATGTTATGAATAATATTAAATAAATTATGAAAGTATTATTTTCACATGTATATAAAATGATCCCATTGTGTAATGTACCCGATTTTCAGTGCATTATTTTAAAATATTATATTGGATTATTTTGAGACTAGGTGCTGAGACCATATGAGATTATGGGGCCCATTGTACCTGAATTAAATGGTTGAATAATATTAAAATTTAAATATCATGTATGCATTATTTTCTTGAAAAAGTATAATAACTTCTAAACGGGTTCCCTAATTATAAATCCTATGGAACCATTGAGTTTAGAGTAGTCGATTTACCCTAAGAGAGGCCTCACATTAACTAGCATAGGTTGGTTGTGAAAAGTAGTTTTCATAAAAATTAATGAATAAAATAAATTGGATATTTATTTTATTTTAATATTTTTGTTGATGCACTTATGCATCGATACTTATTTTGTTAAATGAGCCTTTAAAAAGGGATCTAAGGTTAGGCTCTCAACCCTGGAAATTCACCGGAGATGCTAGAGAGAACCCTGGAGTAACCTCTTAATAGAATTGAGAGGAAATCACATATGAATGATCGACGAATGTCATTCTTGATGGATCATACAAGGTATGGACAATACAAAATTTTAGTGATGTATTGTTTTCTTACAAATACTCCATCTATTTTCATGGATTTAATGAATAACATAACAACCCCATCCTTAGTATCCTAGAGTTGGTTTTCATTCAATTCCAATGGTTCAGATACAAGATATCACATCACAAAGGATAGATCAGTTTAGTAGTTTGGAAGAAACTATTAACATACCTAGTTCCCTTAAAACATAGATTATTAAACATGAAATATAAAAAAGAAAATAAATTACATCCCGAACACTTATTAAATGGTATCATCTTCATATCCTAAGGAAGGAATTAAAATAAATGGGTTGAGATCAAAGGCTTATTCAGAGATATTTGAATCCATAATATTTGACACAAAATCAATAATGAATAATGGAAAGGTATCAAACTGAAAAAACAATTCCATTAATAAAATCATAATTAAACCAATCCATAGATTTTTTCATATTGAAAATATCCTGGAAAGTTACAATTGAATACAGAATTAAGAAAATGATTATTTATATTAATTCATGTATCTAGAACATGATCAATTATACAATCAACATGGTTTATTTTGGTGGGTAAAAACAATCCCATTCTTCTTGGAAACAAACTCGTAGTTTTTTCATCAATTGTTTTGTCTCATGAGACTATTCGATGCATATAGGGGATATAACAGGATCCACCCATCATTATAATTCCAAATAATTCTTTATGTATTGATTATATTCAAGAGAAGTAGGAATAAAAAAATTTCTTTATTGATTAAAGGATGTCGATTTATCAATATTTCACCATTCAAAGTAAACATCGTATTTAAAAAATATATATGACGATGAAAATAATGATATCCATGATATAATAAAATATATATATTTAAGGTGAATATAATTTCAAATATAAAATGTTATCAAATTTTAGGTGGATAAACCAAATAAAAATGATTACGTTCCCAATACTATGTATGTATTTTTAAAATTGAATCTTTGATGAATCCCCTTACCTTATGTCTGAATGTGCTCTTCACCTGATATTAATATCCTAGATAATAACACAAATTAATTAATTAATTAATTGATTTTTTTTGAACATTTATTTTATTTATTTTAATTTAATTAAGTTATTTATGTTTTTTTGATGAGTTATAATATACAATTTTATCATTCTGGAGTGTTCATTTCCTTAGTTTTTAGAAACAGTTTATATGTATATATGTATGCAAAATGGTTTAAAATAAAAATAGTTCCCTATAATGAAAATTATATGTTATTAATTAACATAGAAAATATTTAATGTTTATTTTTTAAAATCATACATATTGAATGGGGATGAATTATTAGATAAAATGCTAGGGATAATCGTTTAGATTATTTTGTTTTTTTATCACCGTGAACCAGTTTTGTTTTATTAATAAATTTTGATCATATATATAGGTTATAGAACATTAAATAAGATGTAATAAATATTTTTTACCATATAAATTTTTTTATGACTATACATGAAGGTGGGAAATAATATTGATAACTCATTTTCCTTGAATGAGATGAATTAAAACATCAAAGATGGTGTTTTTATTTTTTAGAACAAACAGGGAGAGGTAGAGATATGATGATGGATTATACTATTATAATAAAAAAATTACATTATATATTATATACTGGAGTTTGAAATCATTTTCGGATAGAGGATATTATGAAAGGATTGTTAAATAAAAGAAAATAAAAGAAAATGAAAGGGAAGGATTAAAAGTTTAACATCCTTAATTATTCCCATTGAGAACCTCTTTAATGGAATTGGGGTTTGTCTTATATTGAGAATATAGTCTCACATAATTTGGAAAGATACTTATGATGATTATTGGGTAGAAATTTTAAATGATTAATGGATTTAGTGGAGTGAGGAGTAGAGGCGGTGAGAGGTGGTATTTATAGTGGATGAAAGGGGTGTTTTTTATTATTTTCGTCACTATTTTATTATTTGGATCAAGAAAAGAAATAGTGATAATTCTTGTGTCTATATATAGTAAATAGTTTGTTTTCATTTGAACTAATGGTTCTTACATCATCCATACATCATCTATTACTCAGTAATTTAATTATTTAGCTAATACTGTAAATGACCATATTTCACTAATCACCAAAAATTAAACTTTTTTTAGAAAAATACTAAAAATTAAATATAAACATACATCAAAATTTAAATTTAATAATGAACTATATTTTATGGTAATGATTTCTAAATATGAGAAATTTAATTTTTAATTAAAATCACCATTTACTTGAAGTAAGCCAATTTTATAATTATAACTGATTTTATAACACATTGAAAAATTAATTAAGGCCTCTTAAAATTATTTTATAATCATAATACAAAACAATATTATTTAATAGTTCTATTTTATCAAAATAAACTTTATTTTAAATTGTTATTTTAAATATAAAATTATAAATGAACATTTATTTTTTATAAAAACACCACACTTAACTTATCATTTTCATAATATTTATTCACTTATACTATGATATATTTATATCATAAATTTCATCCTATATTTTTTCATGAATATTTCCTTCTAAATATATGAGGTTGGTTCTTCATAATAACTTTCATTGGTTCCCACATTGTTTTCATCCATTTTATGGTTTCTCTAAATAACCATTACATGTCGAGTCATCTGATTTCACAATATTTTCTCTCTTATGTCAAGAATTTTAATAGGCTCTTCATATTAAGACAAATAATATTCCAATTCTATTTCTTCATAGGTGATTAAATTCAATGGGTCTAGAAAGTACATTTTTAATAATGATATGTGTAAAAGCTCAAGAACTTTATAGATACTTGGAAGCATTTCTAATTAGTATGCTACTTCTCAAATTCGTTCTAGAATTTCTAATGGTCTAATGTATTTGGGTCTTAGATTCAGGTTCTTGCTAAACCATAAAAAACCTTTCTCTATAGATTCTTTTAGAAAGCCATGATCTCTCACTTTAATTTCAAATTCATTTCTCTAGTTGTCTACATAATATTTTTTCCAACATTTAGAAATGTTAATTTGATGCTGAATTATCAGTACATTTTTAATTGTACTTTCAATAAGTTCGGGGCCTATAAGTTTCCTCTCACCAACATCATCCCAACACGTTTATATTATACATCTCTTTCCAAATAATGCTTTATTTGGACCCATTTTAATAATATAATGGTAACTATGATTTTTCAATAATTCCATCAAAGGTACATAATGATCCCATATACATTAAATTCCGGTGAGCTTGATCTCCACATGTCGTTCGATATTTCAATGGTAATTTCATACTGTTTTTCATTTTTAGTGTGATAAGTAGTATTTATATAAGTATTTGAATCCAAATATTTCTATAGAGTAATACCAAATTCTTTTATAAAGAATGTAACTCAATTAGACACAATCATTTGAGGTGAATCATTAAGTATTAAAACTTCATTAATATAGAGTATTTCTTAGAACTCCATTGAAAACTCCTTCCTTATAGAGAATAAATGTGAAAATTTTGTATGTAGATCAATAACTTCCTATATTTAATCATTTATTATAGTATTCCCTTGTAGTCCATTGAAAAATGCAATCATAATTTCATCCCACATCCACATTGTAATAGTTATATGTTTCCTGACACCTCTAGGATGTTATATCTCAACCTTCACTTGTAAAAAACTAGGCATATTGACACATAGTTAGAAATTTCCCATTTCATGTAATCCCACAAAAAATGTTCTTTCTTATTTCCTTAAATAGTTGTACTACATGGGTGTATTGAAAATTTTGTGTTGTTAGAATCATCTAATAGTTACCTTTCTAGCTCAAGTATTGATGTAACACATAAACTCTTCCAAATTTTAGAACTCCAGAATCATAAATGAATTCCTCCAATCAACCATCATTAATAGCTTTAATTTTCTTTTAAATAATTATCAAAATGAATTGTAAATATATTTATCTTATCTATTAAATATGGATTAACAATCCTTTGATAAAATTGTGATGTTTACTCTTTATTGACAATTTCCATAACCATATTTACTACATCTAAAAATATATGATCTTTATCAATCCTCATTTTGGTTATAATTACAAGTCCTTTCCAACATAATGCACATGATACCTTATTTTAATTTATTTAGTGGTACTATATTGAAACATCATAATATTTGAGTAACTCGTGTCATTATATTTTCCTCATGTTGAGTTCTTTCTATGGGAATATGTATTTAAAACACTTATTATCCATACAAATATCCCATTTTTCTACATAGATATAGTTTTTTCACATCTTCAGTGAAAATATTACAGCTTCTAAATCAAGATAATAAGTTGGAAAATGATTTTGATGAGTCTTCATCTTAATTGATTCATAACGAATAAATTTTTTTTAAGGACAAAAACCCATCCATTATTTGATACGTCATATTATATCAATTAACCATAATTTCCTAATGGATGAGTTCAAATTTAACCATTGAAAAATATTCCCATCAATAATTTAGATCATTCGATATATTATTTTGTACATATGATCTTAAACCCTTTATGTGTGATCCTTGATAGTGGGTTTTCCAATCAAGAAAAATAGAGAAAGAAATTCCGATAGAAAGATACTAAAAAATAAATCTATGAAACTCAATTATGTTTATTGGAATATCTCATTCCTGGATTGGCATTGTCATCAGAGAATCAAATGAGATTCCTCCATAGAAAAAATACGGCCAAGAAAATAAACTGCTTGATGTTATAATTCACACTTCCTAAATATTACATAAATCAACTTTCATCTAAGATTGGTCGGAACAATTTTCATGTTGTTCTAATTGTACACATTGAATTTGGAATATATCAAGATATAATCAATAAATCCCAAAAAAATCATCAAGATATTCCATGAACACTCTTTTCATTGGATACATAAATATAAACGGTGTATTAGTCAGAACAAATGTCATTACTATAAACTCTTATAAACATACCTTGTTTGGAATTATATCTTTGAAAAATATTCCCTCCTAACACACGATTTATGATATCCAGAATGATGGTCTGTCTTCAATAAATATTGATCTCTTTTTATTTTATCAAATAAATCATCAATTCAAATTAGTGGAAACTTTTTATTTATTGTAAGAGTATTGATTTCGCCATATTGAATTCACATACTCATGATCCATCTTGCTTCTTAAGTAAAAGGATAGAGTACCCCATAGAGAAACAATAGGGTAAATAAATCTATTAATACTAAATTTCTCTATTGGTTTCGTCAGATCCACTTATTCTATAGTTTTCTTTCTATTATAAGTCAATGATATTTTACTTTCTAAAGTGATTAAATCAATGTTAAACTCAACATCACGCTCAGGGGGTGTCTAGGTAATTCCACAAGAAATACATCCATTTTATTATCTAAAATTGGTACATTCTCAAATTAAAAATGACTTTCTTTATCTCTATTTGTGTTTTCTCTTCCTTCCAGTGAATTTAATTCAGTAGAGCTTCTTGGGGTAAATCTAGATATGAATTAGATGATGAAGTATTTCTCTAATATTAGGGATTCAACATCATCATCAAAAAATGCAATTTCATACATCTTTCAATAAATTTTCTCATCATATTTTGATTACCAATCTATACTGAGGATTATATCCATGTAAAAAAAGAGTATAATGATATGTTTAGAATCTATTGAACATTTATGTGTCATAAAGGGGGAAGACCCACACATATTTAGTTCATTTATACTTCTCTTAGGAGATTTTACTGACCACTCCCTTGTAAAATCAAAAAGAAAATTTCTAATTTTCATTGAACATTGTGTATATATAAAAGAGTGCGATGATCCAAAATCAAATAATTAATTGGATAAATTTCAATATATGATTAATTTACCTATAAACATATCATTTGGTACTTCTACATCAGTTGTGGTGATTGTTTAATCAGGGTCATCTCCCATTAGCTTCTTATGTGGAAATGTACCCTGATGTTTGGGAGATTGATTTTATTAATTACCCATTTTATTAAAGTTTAATAATTTCAAATAGTTATTTTTCTTCCCCTTTCATATATTTTTTGGATGAAAATTTTCCCCATACTTCTAATAAACTCCCATGTCATTGTATCATTTCCAATGATGATTATTTCAAAAATTTGTATATAATAGAAATTTCTTCATTCCCTTATTCTTTATTAATGATTTACTTTTTCCATGGTTATCAAAAGAGATCCTCATATCTTGGATTCCCTTTAACAAATAATTTATATCCAAATCCTTTTCTATTTTGATTGAAGATAATTCTATTTCATTATATCATGTAATTTTTTGATAATCTAGTGCCCTTCGGAGGCATGGTTTAATACATTAAAAATAAAGGGTAAATTGTTTCTTTTGAATCATGTTTGTATCTTATAGAATACCTATTTAGTATTGTGAATGTTTCCTCATACTTTGAAACTCCCTCTTCTATCATTTTAATTAAGGAAATTTTTTTATCTTTGTTTTAGCTCATTGGTCACTAGATAAATATTTTTTATATTATTCTTCTTTAAATTTTTTCCATTCAATTCCTTATATTTCATTCTCCTCTATAGTATTTTGGATCAATATAATCCATTTATCATAATGTTCCATGAGAAAATATTCTTCCAATATTTCATTTTCATTTTCATTGCATCCCAATGATATAAAGATAAGGAGAATTACTATTACTTTCCTCCTCCAATGGAGACAATCTCAGAAAATAAGTTTAAATATAAGAAGAAGAATAAAATCCACATAAATCAGGTGAGCTTGTTGAGCAATTTTTTTAATTTCTTATGAGCTCGATAGAATAAATTTTTGAATAGACACTGTTTCTTAATGATACTATTGTGGAAGTTAAATGAATTATGGGGAGGTCTTTATGTGCAGACCTCAATGAGGAGTAATATAATTAGATCAGTAGGATGTACCTAATCCATGTTCTGGGATTCAATAGTGGAAGGATCAGTATCAACATGTTTTTCTAGTCTTGGAACAAGATGATTTTCATTGGTAATATTTTCTAATAGAGGATCCATACACCAAAGTAACCAACATCTCATGGAAATTATATTGGGAGATTAATTCTAGTAGGCTTGTGCATTCATTCAATGGTTCTATAATGTAATTCTGTGGTTGATCTCATGGTTTCACATTTTTCTCATAAAAGTGTTTGAGAAAAATATAATTTTCAGTCAACGTACTTGATCCACAAATCAGCTACCAATATATTATTATTCCCACTAAAATATTGGGGTTTATGGTGAATGAAATGATCCCAAATAAGTTTAGTATTATTATTCTCCCTGACTTGATTAATATTTATTAATATATTCATGATCATATTAGCTCTAGAACTAATTGTCTTGACATGTTCAATGGTCTAATCCATATATTTTCCACGGGATTTTATTCATTTCCTTTTTTATGATATATTTATTAATAATGGAATGCACAAAATTAAGTTAAGAATGACAATGCTTACTTTTTTACTAGAAAAATACATAACATGAATTGAAAATTTATACATACTGAATCTCATAATCATAAACATAGTTTCTTTGGTGCCTTATATACCCTTAAATCCTTCATATTGGTTTGTAAACAGAGTGTGAATTATCCTAATAATATCCCCCTATTCTGTCAAACTAGGGGCCTAGTAAGGCTCATTTTCTTGTACCAGGTTACACCGAGTTTGGAACGACGCACCTTATTTGAGATGCTACCCCAAGGTACATCTATTCCAAGACCACAGCCACTTCTATTATCTAGACATGGAAGTATTTCTAGACATACCCACATAATCTCAATATCACAAAAATTCAAAGGTGTTATTTTATTATTATCTTATAATTCTATTTTAGGGTTGTGATTCCAAAATTATGTTCCCTAAATATAGTCCCATGATTTCTACTAAACAATATCTAACACCAACAATAACAACAGCAAAACTAGTATCCAAGAGTTAGTGGTTATTCTATTAATGTTTAATTGATATAATAGAAAAAATCACCAATTATCATCTATTTTAGTATATTTAAAGAAACTAGATACATAAAATGATCCCTTATTGCATTGGTAATTAAATATAGAACATAAGAAATTAAAATAAACTTCTTCCCCATATATTATTAATTAGTTTCATCACTAGATCCTGGAGTATGAAAAAAAACTTAAATTAATTAGACCAAATTCTTTGTAAGGTTTTGTGATTCAATAATAACTAAAACAAATGAATTAATCCATAATGTAAAGGTAAATTATTGTAAAACGTATTCCATTAATAAAATTAGAATAAAAATTCATCCATATATTTTTTTGTAGTGAAAATATTATAGAAAGTAATAACTGAATACTGAATGAGGAAAATGAATATTTGTTGAAAGTCTTGAATCTTGAATATTAACCATTATACCATCATGATGGTTTATGTGTGTGGTTAAAACCACATATAAATCTATTTGGAAACAAACACAAAGGGTTTTTCTCCTACTATCGTATCTCTTACGTCCCATCGATGCAACGAGGGATATAATGGTCACTAACCCCCACTGTATTTCTAAATCATCTTTATACATATATCAAATTTATTACCAATATGAATTATCAAAATATCCATATTGATTAGTGGATGCATATTTAACCATATTTTACTTTTTAAATATACAATGTATGTTGAAATGGTATACAGATTAGATAGAAATGATATCCATGATAAAATAAAATGTGGATATTTATGAGGATTATAATTTGAAACTAAAATTGGTCTCAATGTGATAGTATATAAACCTCATAAAAATTATTTTGTTCACAATACCATGTAAGTATCAAATAATTTTAAATTGAGATGAAGTCCCTTACCTTATATCTGAATGTGTTCTGCACACGATATTATGGTCCTAGATAATAAGATTAATTCAATTAATTAACATTTTCATAACCTTTTATACATTTAGATGATGTATTATAATTATATTAAATTCATTTATGACCTTTTTTATTAGTTATAAGATATATTTTTATCATTTGGGAGATTTTATTCCAATGTCTTTAATGATCAGTTCAATTGTATATATTTATGGGAAATCAAGTTAAATGAGAATAGTTTTCCAGAATTGAAATTATATTGTATTAGTTAACATCTAGAATATTATATGGCTATATATTTCATTCAATTATATGGTATGAGTATGAATCATTAGATATAACATCAGTGGTAATCGTTTAGATTATTTTTCAATGTTTGATCATCAGGATCTTGTGTTGTTTTATTAAACAGTATTATGTTTATATAATTGTTCCATAATAATAAATAATCTAAAATAAATATATTATAATATTTATTAACCATATAAATGGTTTTATTACTAGACATGATGGAGGTAAAGGAAATTTAAAACTCATTGTCCTGAAATAAAATAAATTAACACATTAGGGATGATGTTTTTTAGAACAAAAAGGGATAAGATGAGAAATGATTATGGATTACCCTAAAAAAATAATAAAATTATAGTATATATATATATATGATACATTATTTATCATTATTGTATCAATAGAGGAGGTAATGTATGGATAATAAAAGAAAATAATATAAAATAAAATGAAAGGGAAGGATTAAGTTTTTTACCTCTTTAATTATTCTCCATGAGAATATCCTTAATAAATTGGGTTTGGTCATTTATGGAGGAAAAAGGTAGCTAGATATGGGGGAGAGAATTTGGGATATGATAGGGTAGAAATTGGACATGCTTCAAGGATCTGGTACTGTAAGGAGATGAGGTGGAGGGGGTGCTATTTATAGTGGATGAGTTGGGTGTTTTTTTATTATTCTAATCATTATTTTGTTAATTTGGGTCAAGGAAAAAAATAAAAATGATTATTTTTACTAAATACAGTAACTAGTTCATGTGAATTAGATACAATGGTTTATTAACCATCCACACATCATCTATGGGTCAATAATTTGTGTATTTAACTCATACACTGAGAATTACTCAATTTCATTATTCACTACAAATTCAACTAATTTAAAAAATAAAAAATATTAATATTTCAGCATGAATAATTTAAAAATGAAATCATTTTGTTAAAATAGTTTTCTAAATATTATAAATTAATTTTTTCATGAAATCACGAATTACTCAAAAATTACAAATTTTAAAAGGATATTCAATTTTATAATACATTGAAAAATAAAATAAAGTCTCATGAAATTAGATTACAATAATAAGACAATAAAATATTAATTTATGGTTCAATTATATGAAAAAAAATTCTTTTGAATAATTATAATTATTATAATATTATAAATAAACATTTATGTTTTTTAAAAACAGCAAAACATAGTTCATCATTTCAAAATAATTATATAATTATATTGTGATATAATTATATCATATTTTCATTTATTATATTCCTAAGTTTCATTTATACTTTCATAGGTGAATTTATTATTCTATGGGATGAATTACTAGTCCTTATGGTCACATTATTATTCCAAAGGTCATGTTACTGTTTTTGGTATATATATGATAATTTATAAAAAGATCCTCTTAATTCATTAATTTTTCATTGTGTTTTCTATTTTCAATTTTATGATTTATACTATAGGAAATTATTTTTTTCAATGTTGGATATCAAATGGATTGAATTTATTTAAGAGGGAATATACTATAATATCTTGAGGTGATATAAATTGACTAGTTAGTGACTATCTTTATCAGTTTGTGGTATTTTTTATATACAATACTCTTGAATAATCAAATTTCATGGAATAATAGGAAGCTCACTTGGGTACTGTACTAAATACTCAAATAAAGGATAATAATTATGAAAAATTACAAAATGAGAATTTTGGATTTAGGAATATTCATTTTGGTGTTACATAACATCAACTAATTTGATATCACTGGATCCAACAAATAAAGAAGTTATTGAGTGTGGTCCTAGACCAACAACTATAGTTGTGATACATTGTGTTCTTTTTTTCGGTTAGATATTATTGTGGTTTAGTGAAATACTTATCAATATTATCTAAACTACTCACTAAGTTGTCTGGGAATGTAGTTATGTTTTTATGGAAGGAAGAATGTGAAGTGAATTTCAAGGAGTTGAAAAGATGGTTTGTTAGTCCCCATATGATCATACTACCCTATAGTGTAGAACGGTTTGTGATCTATAATGATTCATAAAAGATGTTTTGGATATGTTTTCTCTTGAAATATTATATGGTGATATCTTATTTCTTACCACAATTAAAATCAAATTTTAAAAATAACCCAACGCGTGATTTGGAGTTATCTGTGTAATGTTTTTCATTAAAGATATAGAGGACATATATTTATGGAGAATCGTGTGACATATACTGATTATAAAAGTTTAATGTATGTTTTCACTCCAGAGGAGATAAATCTGTACCAAATTAGATGGTTGGAATTGATTAATGTTTATGACTTCTCAATAAATTATCACCCTTGGATAGTAAAAAAAGTGGCATATGCATTTATTCTAATTGAACATGGTAGAGTATCTATGATGAGGATCCCAAAAGATCCAAAATTTAAGGATTTTAAATGTATGAATCTGGAAATAAAAAAATGATGGGGATAAAAATTATCTTTCTCAAATAATTTTTAAACCTTCTATATTTGTGAAGATTAAGTAGGCACAAAACGAAGAAGTGGAGATGAAAAATAAGGTGATAAATAATCCCAGGTTTTACTTTTGTTATGATAGAATAATAAGGTTTAGGGAAATTTTTATTTCCCTTATATTATAGATTGAAAAAACTAGAAGTTGGACGAGGCTCATTGAGCATAGTTCTCTATTCATCGTGTAATCACTAAGATTTATTTTGATATGAAATGGTTTTTCTAGAGGGTTAGAATAAAGATAGATATTGTAGAGTTTGTTTCTCAGTGGTTGGTTTGTTATCTTGATAAGGCTCAGAGAAATAATTAAAATGGGATTTTATAACCATTACCCAAACCAGAATGGAAATGGGAAAACATCACCATGGATTTTTTCATCATACTTAACAAAAAAATATAAAAACAATATTTCTATATGGGTTATAGTATATCACCATATAAATTCAGAAAACTTCATTGCTATAAGAGATGATTTCTCTATTGATCATCGTAGTAGAATATATATTAAGGAAGCGGAAAAATTTCGAGGAGTACCACCTTCCATTATATCTGATCGATATTTGGAAATTACCCCGATGTTTGTGAGAAGTTTTCAGAATGCTTTAGAAACAGAGTTGAGTTTCATTACTATTAATCATCCCTAGGAAGATGGTAAGCCCGAGGGGAAAATTTAAACTCTAGAAGATAGGTTGAGAGCATACTATGCATATTTGAAAGGTATATGGGAACATCACCTACCTTGGTATAATTTTCATTCAAAAATATGATTCAATACTGTAATAGCCCAAGATTTTATGAAAAATATTATTTTTAATTTCACTAATGTCTTGTGTTGTACGCAACACAAAAAGGAGCTTGCACAACACGCATCCTTGACTTGCCTTTCATTACATGCAATCGCAACCTTCCTCGATAGCGTGTGTAGTACGTAATACTGAGTTTCACGAAACAACGATATGCTATTAAAATATTATTAAAACTAGCCGTTATGAATAGTAATAACCACTTTTTAAATTTTAGAAAATTTATCTCTCAAAATGGACTTTATTTTTGGATTCGGAGTATCGAATTTAGCCTAAGGTGAAATTTTGGTACTTTTCGGATAACTTTCATATTCTGATGAATAGTGAAAATTACTAAATTATAATTAAAAACAAATTTTTTTAATCGAAATAATTAATAGTGATAAATTATTAATTTCAGTGGTTTTAAAGTATATTTAGAATATATTTTTACAATTTAATACAATGTTGGTCATTGGATGTAATTTCACATTTAAACCAGACATAATCAAGTGTCGATCTTTTGATAGATATTGTTTCTTAAAAACACGCTATTTGTTTTAACAGCGGGATTTAATTATAAAATTAATTAATGAAATTTCAATGTTATGAATTTGGTAAAATAGAATTCATTTTTGAATTCAGAATATGAAATATAGCTTAGGATGAAATTTTGGCATTTTTCTGAAAACATTCAATTTTTGATGAATAGTGAAACCACTAAGTGGTAGGTTAAAAACTGAATTTTGCATAAAACTTAATTTTACCGCTTCTGTGAATGGAATTTCGAAAATCCGACAGACATGGTTAATATCAAGGACTAAAATTTGGTTCAATGAGATGAAAATAATTTTTGGTGAATAGTAACTTTTTACTTTTTTTTACCACGGTTAATAGTAAATAGGGTAACTAAGGGTAAATATGATATTACTATTACCCTAACACATGTCCTAATTCTATTGGATAAGTGTAATTAGACCAAAAACAACCTTATGAATATAATATGACCATTTAGGTCCACTTGGATTAGATTATGACATTTATTATTATTTTATTTAATGAATAGTTAAAATAGTTAAAATCATAGTTTAATAACTAAAACATTTTTAATATGGGGTTATACATAAGATAAATTCGACTATAAATATTAATTAGAAATCTAAAAAGATTTCCTACATAATGATATTTTATTTATAATTTTTAAACTTTAAATAAATTAATTTATTTATGACACAACGATGATGCAGTAATTACCCTTTTAAGGAAATATTAACATAATTGATGTTATAAATGCTCAAATGAATGTAATTTGAGACTTTTTATGCATTCCACTAAGTTTATAGGTTACTATGATATATTAGTGTTGATTTAATCAACTTGGTTAGAACATATAATTCTGTTATGACTTTCAAAAAAATCATATATCAAATAGTGTCAAAATTGAGACAAAATAGTTTTTAAATCAAATATTATATTATTAATTGTTATTTTATTCCTAAAAATCTAAGGTTCGGCCAAATGACTTATATAAGGATATATATATTAATAATAAAAAATTTGGGGTTCGTTTGGTATGTTATAGTAAGTGTATTAACCATATAGTGAAAGAAAACAAAAAGACACGGTAAAAGTTAAATTATTTAACTTAGAGTTAAATCTAATTGATAAGGTTAAAATAATACCCTAAACTTGTCTAAATCCTATTGGATGATAGGATTTCGACCCATCCCCACTTTAGCTTTGAAATAAGACCCTTTTGAACCATTATAAACTGATTTTGACTTTAATGTAAAATAATATTTTGAGATATTCCTAAGGTGCCCCTCTCCTCCCTTATAAAAGGGTACCTCCTCCCCCTCCTCCTCACACCAATTTGAGCACTCAATCTCGGCCAACCCCTGCCAAAATCCCTTCTCGACTTCCCTAGAATAATCCTAGAGGTCCTGGTCTTCTTCAAAGACCAATCTTAGTTCCCTAAGTAGAGGATTCAAAGAAGCGTTCCAAAGAAGAGGTAATATCCATTACCGATCTTTTCAATTTCTTTCTTCTTCAACTTCTTCTTCTTTAGTTGTTTCATGATAAATTAATAACATCAGTATTTCTTATATACTGATATGTTATTATAAATATGAAACAACTCTAATTAACCTTCTATCCATCCTACGGAAAAAGGAAATCACCGCGCGTGCGTACGTACGGAATACCGTCTCCACGCCGTGGTGTAATCTATTTTCCACCATCACCTTACAAGGATGGGTATAAAGGTGTAATGAGTAACTATATATGATTATTATAAAGTGATATTGATACTTAAATAGTATACATACACTTCAACACAATTCCACGACCATGGGAACGATATCATCGCTCGTGCGTACGTACGGACTACCGTCTCCACGACGCGATGAGATTCATTCTCAATGATTAACCATTCATGAATGATTATAAAGTATATATATTAAGTACTAATGAAATATATGACCTGATAATGATACATGAATTATTTATATATGTTCAATAAGGAAACAAAAACAGCGTTCATGCGTACGTACGGACTACCGTCTCCATGAATGGTGTATTTCATTCCATTTTCTGATTTATTATATATGTATATTCGGAATATATATATATATATATATATATATATATCATGTTTTATATTCTGGAATTAAGTAATCATGATCTAAGTAATCATTTGAATAATTACAAGTTAAAAACACGAACGACAAATGAGACGATTTTACCCAAAAACGCTACTTTAACATGAATTTACAAAAGAACAGGTAATATAAAGTCATAAGTGGACCATATATGATATAATAACAATGAATATGATTCTGGAATAAGTAAATAACATGATTTAAATCATTATACAGGAGGTTCGGACACTTACAAAGCAAGTCGGACCTAAGGTAAGGGAAATATCACAATCTCATTTTTATTCGAGATTGTTTATACTTTAGTATTTACTGGGGTGTATTTTATCATCCACATCCATGTTTCCTCAATATGTAATATTATTTCCATTCACATACAATTTTTTAAATCCTATTTTACCCTTTGGTGAGTTTTTAGTAAAAGATATGAAAGGAATCTTTTGTCCTTTTTCATACGAGGTACTTTTTGACTTTTCCGAAAAAAGTACGAGAAGAATGTTTTTTTTAACTTATATGGCATGAATGGATTTTTAAAACATTATTTCCAAGAACTTACCTTACAAGTTTTAAAGTTTATTTTTAATCAAATGCTTTTATTTTAAAGTCATATGACATGTTATGAAAGGAAAAATGTTTTTGAAGTAGAAAGGATATTTTCCTCAAGAATGGAGTTCAAGTATTTTATCAAAATTATTTTCCATCTAAGATAATAAAAGGGTTCTGTTTTTATCCATATTATTACATTGGTTTGATTATGTTGTGATGGAAATATTTTTATGAATTCCTTTATCTTATATGAATTGTTTTATGATGTCATGTTGTTTAAGAATCCCATTTTTATTACATGGGTTACGTTATGATGTATGGTTTATGATTATGTGGCACACATAAGAAAGTATTCATTATAAGATGGGTGGAACCTATATCTCCCTCCAATGAATTGGGTAACGATTTTATATCTCATGATATAGACAGGGCTGGAATGGTAGGTTATACCGGTTCAGTGAAACAGGACTGAAACGAGGGTTACTCGATTCAGAAAGGGACTTTGTCCACTAAGATAGTCTTGGCAATGAGTCATGACTAACAAGAAATGATTCTCTATGATTGTGTGTGTATGCCACAAAGTTTCATGTTTTATGTTATGATTATTGGGATTAAATTTCACTTCTATGATTTATCCCATGTTATGATTTTATGGTCTCTCTTTTTTGCAGGTTAAGATTTCCAAAAGCTATGTTTTTATGTATATGATGTGATTGATATTCCTTTTGTTTACCCTTACTGAGCATTTGATCTCACCCTTTTATGTTTTCTTTTCCCCAGTATATAAAGAAAGGTTTTAGGTAAAAAAAGGAAGATCTTTATGGGAGATGTTTAAGATCTTTCACCACGATTAGATGATTTTATTCCGAGTTTCCAAAGACACTAAACTATTACGATCCTTGTGTGTTTGTTTTTTGTTATGTACTAAGTATTCCGCAAAAGTAATGTAATTTCCATGTACGTCAAGATACGGGTCTCTACAGTTGGTATCAGAGGAAAAGGAGGTAGGAATGTATCCGATCCTTGGGAACTCTCACATGTGAGCGTTGGACGAAGCATGGCTCTCCGCCCAAGGGCTTCATGAGGAAATGGCTGCCACTGGGGATGGTGGTTTGTCCCGCCCAGGGGGTATAGCTGCCCATGGAGTTCCCTGATAGGTATCAATTATAGTCCACTGGAAGTAATTCCATACCGTTACAAATACAGTATTCATATGTCTCCTTATTAATCCCTCAATAGTATAAATTAAAGGACTCTAACATGCTAGAATGAAGTTGGTGGGAAATCTAGTAGGACTGATCTAGTTGAGGAAGTGAAAGGGAATGATGGATTTATTCTATTGACCATAATAGAATCATATATTAACAAAAATGATACATTGATAGTCGATGACAATACCAAGTGAATGAAGTAGGTCATAATATATTTCTACCAATATCTCAATAGAAGATAGTAAAGAGATTTTGAAAGAAATGAAAGTTAAGCCCTATATATATTGGTTATTTTAAAATTATATGTTATGTTGGGAATATAGAATATAGATTGGTACCACCACCACATCTCTCTCATGTTCATGTTTTGTTCCATGTATCTATTCTTGTAAATTATATACCCAATCCATTATATGTCCTAAACATAGAAGTTATACCATGGTCAATGAAAGTTTTAGTAATTTATGTTAAAAATAAAACGGTAATGATTGTAAAATTTCCATAACTCATGAAAAAATTCGATTAAATGAATGTAATTCGACATTTAACAACTATATATCGAAATTACGTTTTTTAATTGAAATGTATCCATGAAAACGAATTTTATAATATTAAAATCAAATATCTTCACAAAATGTAACTCTACATGTCTTAAATATATCTTGTGTGCCCATGTGGGGACAATTTATGTTATTAATGAATTTAAATTTAAATTTTTTAACTTAATAAAAATATTTTTCACGATCTAAATATTTTTTTGACTTTTTGGGCAACATATATGAGATTATGATGTTTATAATTTTTTATTTAACCAAAATGTAAAGATATAAGATTCATTTTTTCAATATTATATCATTTTAAATATAGGTTTAGCTAAATATTATTTTTTTAATTTAAATATTACTATAAATTATATAATATTTTTATTGGTAATGGTATTTATTTTCAATTTAATGTGAATAAATAATTAAATAAAATAATTAGACAATATTGAAGCGGTGATTATTTTATTAATAGAAATATCAAGAAATTATTAATACAAAATTAAAATAAATATAATATAATGTAATTAATGTACTAAAATATTTTAATATATTACCTTGACCTATTAAGGATATAATAAAATATTTATTCCAAAGTTAAATTTTTTATCTTGATATTTTTAAATTTCAATGTAATGAATATTAATAAAATTTGAACTAATGATATTTTATTGAAATAACATTTTAAAAAATTATTTAAAAATGTGAAATATATTTAGAAGTGAAAAATAATTATAAAAATTTCGTTTATTTTATGTTAAAAAATTTGGTACCAGAGTTAAAATTAAAATAGGTTAACAAGGGACAATCAATATGATATGGATTAAAATAATACGAAAATGTGTCTAAAATATTTTACTTGACTATATTAAAACATTTTATCACCTTATATTTGAGTCCATGAAATTTTTGTGTTTTTTATATTGTTTGTAAATTTAATATAAAATACCATTTTTTAAAATTTTAAATTTTCTCCTCACATCAATTAAAAATGGTGCATCCACCATTACTTGTCAATATCACTTTTAGCCTTAAATATAAACCATAACATAAAAATTTTCATTATAAAATTATATATAATCTCTTTTTAGGTTTTGGTCTTCCCACAATACCAACTCTAATGTCCCTAAGATGTGTTATAAAGGAAGTTTTCCAAAGAAGAGGTAATCATATTTACCGACTCTTTCAAGATTATTTCTTCTTATAATTCCTCTTCTTGTGTTTTTTTAATTCAAATGTAATAAATACTATGTAAAATATATGATGATATTTTATTATTATTATAGAAAAAACATATCTCACATTTTATCCATCCTAAAAAAATAAAAGCAAGGTGTGTGTTTGCGTACATATGACTTACCATCTCCACGACGTGGTGTAATATATATTTTTCAAAATCACATTACATTGATGGGTATAATGATGATAATATATATATATATTTGATAAATCTAAAAATATGTTAATATATTATCTACTTCCTTACCCATTTACTGTTATTGTAATGATACCAACTCTCATTTGTACATAGGACCTACCACCTCCACGACATGATGTAATTCATTTTCCAAGTTCACAATTCAAGAATGAATATATAAATGTATATAATTAATAAATATGATATATAAAACCTTTATATATTTCCAGAGATGATGAGATTATATCCTATGAAAATGAAATGGGTTTTATATGACAAAACATGTATAGGAAAATGGTGCATTTAACACCAAAAAAATGTAATAATAAAATATTATTAATAAACGGATGATAAGATGATATAATATGAACATATATGATATAATAAATATAAATAGGGTTCTATTATAAATTATTAGAATTATTTAAACCATTATATAAATGCTTAAAATACATTAAAATAAAATCAAACCTAAAGTAAGTATTAATTTCATGATCTCATTTTATTCGTGATTGTTTATATGTAAGTATCTACTAGGGACTATTTATCTTTTATGCCCATGTTTCAAAAAATTATATTCAAAATATTTTAACTAATATTATAAAATTTATTAACATAATTTTTACCCATGTGATGATTTTTTGTAAATTTTTTGAAAGGAATATTTTTGTATCATTTGAAACAAGGTGCTTCTTGAGTTTTCTAGAATAATATGGAAAATATGTTTTTTAACATTTATTGCACGAATTTTTTATCTAATATCATGATTCAATAATGTCTATATGCTTACATTATAATCATAAAAAGTATTTTTAGTGAATTTTTCTCTTTTATAATTTCATTCATTATAAAAAAAAATTTCCAAATATAAAGGATATTTTCTTCAAAAAAATATAACACGTCATTTAAAAACCATTTTCAATCTAATTTAACATTATTTGATGTTGTTTATTATTTAATGGGGATAGGATAAAAGGGTAAAATTATAACTAGTTATCTAAATGGTTCATTTTTATGATGATATGTTGTTTATTAATTCCTTTTCTTTTCCATAAGATATATTATGACTAAATATTTATAAAACACCTTTATTTTTATTAGTTATAATATGGTAAAGGAATAATGGTCATGCGGAACATGTATGTAGGGTTTTTATTATGATATGGGTGGTATATATTAATCCCTCCAATTTATTTGGTAAATATTTTTATCTCATGATATGGATAGAACTGTAATGGGTTGTAAACTCGGTTTAGTAGTACCGAACATGAACAAGGAGAGACCATTGTTTAGTACGAGATATTGTGCACTATGATAATCTTGGAAGTGAACCTTGACTATTATGTAAGTATTTTTAAATGATTATATATATTCCAAAATTTTATTCATTAATTTATAATCCCATGAATTATATTCTTCGAATATTGTATAATTCATTTCATTGAACATCCACGATTTATTACATGTTTTAATATCATGATCCATGATACGCTGGATAGAATTTTCAAAATATATTTTCATGTTCTTATTCCCTTATTAATATGTTATCTCATATGACTAACCTAAAATAGAATCTAATATCACCCTATATTATGTTTATTTTCCCTAGGATATAAATAATTTTATTAAATAGTACTTTTGAAATAGGGTTCTTGTTATGAAGGAATAAGCGGGAGATGATGTTAATATTTTCTAAATCAGTTGTTTTTGTTTCCATGTTTCTATATATAATAAACCTTTATATTTATGGATTGGTTTTGCTATAAAATTTAAAGAATATTATTCTACTTATATGAAATTAATATGTATGAATGTTATCAACCATTATAGGTGAGGATACATCATTGTGGTAGGACAGAACATCTTTGGCAATTTTATACCAGACATCCATCTAGGATGGGGAGGAATCCATTATATGGGAACAGAAGGTCATATACATTCTAAAATTATTTTTCATATATAATCCATACACATTATGAAAAAAGGTATAAGACTAATACTATTGAAATTTATGTCTTAGATCAGACTCCACCAGATGGATGATAAATACTATCTGATGTTCGAGGTATGCTCCTGATTGCATCAACTATGTCTACTAATATAATCAATATTGGATCATAAAATTCCTTTATAGATTCTCAAATTCATTCTGAACATGACCTACCAGTTATGTAATCATCTAATTTTTTCTCCCTAGAAAAAATTTTGGGAATGAAAGTGGGACATCACCAACAATACGAGATTTTCCCAATAGGTTTCGCTAGTTATGGGAATTTATGGAAGATTATGATGCTGGAGATGATGGTGTTCAATGTAATCCTCTAAATTGATTGGTTGACTAGCTTATAATAACACATATATTTCTACCATATGTGTTTGAAATTAAACTTTCCACGGGGGAGAAGATCATGATGACTGGAGTGTGGGATCATGGAGCAGGTAGAGTTGTGTCGGACTTGAGTCAGCTTGGTAAGATCACACTACACATGGCTGGATTGTATCATTCAGAGGGATCTATAGTAGCACCCTCATATTATCCTCCTACCATGGATAACTATCAGGAAGAAGTTATAGTTGAATTATTATAAAATCCACTAGATATAGTATTTGACCTTGAGTTTGATCTCTTATCGGGTCCGCAACCCATTTTGATACCTATTTATTATATACCTTTAATCAAGCTAAAGGAACTCAAGGCTCTGTTGGATAAATTAATGTGGAAGATCTTTATCAAGACAAGTGTTCATCATGGGATTCCCTTATTTTCTTCCAACAGAATATGGATGTTAGTCATTGAATATGAATCAGTTATCAAATTTTGAAATAGGTAATTATGAAAAAATGATATCCCTTTCCTAGGATCGATGATCTATTTGATTAGTTATGGGGGACAGATGGTCCTCAAAGATGGATCATCTATGTGGATGTCATCAACTATTTTTTCAAATTAGGATATACCGATGATTGTGTATAGTAGTTGTTATGTGTTATATGAGTACATGGTGATGTTGTTTCGGATAATGGATGTTCTTGTAGTGTCTCTAGGCCTCATGAACAATATATTATAACCTTACATAGAACTATTCATTGTATTGTTTGTGGATGACATATTGTTTTACTAAATAAAACTAGAGAAGCATTCTAGGAACCATGGGATATTTTTTTAGAAATATTCAATCACACATGCATTAAGATGATATGGAATCCCATATTTTTTATTATGTAAAATTTTGTTACATCCTTCAAACAGAGGAACGTTTAAAGATTAGTTTCATAGAAATAATGAATATTATACATTAAAACATAAAATATTCTTGAAAACATAGTTCAAATTCATCATCATGGATTCACCCTAAGTTACATTTATTCCATCTCATAACATTGGGACATGAATCAAATTAATGGGGGTGACCATGAGTCCTAGTAGTGGAATTAGCTAGGGAACCATTTATTATGTGACCATGTGTAATATCAATGAGAACATGAGGCATAAAAATTTATATTGATAAATATACCATGTGGAATGTAATAATAAATGGAACCTTAACCATAACATGTGAATGAGGTGGAAAATTTTAAATGATGAATTTATTAGAATATAACCATTGTTTGACACCAATATGTCACAAATAAAAATTACCAAGGTTATTCATTGAGGTATCATAAACATGTCACCTATATGGATTGAATTCCTTACCCAAATCATTTTATAACTATTAAGGAAGACCCTTAATATTTCTAAATTTTATATAAGCCACGTAGATCATAATTTATCTTTACATTAATAACCCATGTAGAATAACATGATTATTTCTTATAAAAAATCATATCACAAAAAATAGATTAAAGACATGATCATTATATCATTTTTAGCACATAAAAAGGGAATGTGGGTTTCTAATGTATAAATACCTGAATCGATTAAATAATACATTCAAAACGTTTAATAACCCTGGATAATAAGTAGTTTTGGGTTTTCACAAAATAGAAAATTAAAACAACAATTTAATTTGTAGAGAGAGAAATTTGAGAAGTAAATTCAGCAACATGACAGTTATGAAATATGGTTATATATAAGGGTAAATTTGGAGGGGAAAAGGATATCCCATAGATGAAAGATAATTTGGATGTATGATTTTGCCCAGAAGGGTCTTAAAATAGAATAACCATATCATTATTAGATATATAAAAAAGAGGTTCTTGAATTGTTTAGAAATGAATGTTAATTCTCTTACCATGATGAGTTACTCCTAGATCATGATGGATGGAATCTTGGGTTTCGAGGACACCATTTGGGGAGTCCATGGGATAAAAAAACTCTATAATAATGTGTAGGATGGATTGGCAGTAAAAGGAAATTGAGAAATGGGTGGGTATTTATACTAAAATTGGGGGAATTATTTATCAATTTCTATATATAGGTCATGGGGTAATAGGTTTTGTAAAATGTAAAACAATTGTCATAGCCATGGTTTTTCTCATGCTGTTGGAAATTTGGGTGATATTTTAAATTATTTTAACACACGGTAACCTGGAATAGTTTTTTGTTACTTATTTTGGTATGGAAAAGTTAATTTTCAATAAATTAGTATTTGTAACATTAAAGATTGAGTTTTAGACTTTGGAAATTCACTTAAAGATTTTGAAAGATGATGAAAATATATTAAAATAAATAATACTAAAAAAATAACATATTTTTTGTCTTGTATTATATTAAATTGATTATTAAATTATTATGAAATAAATATGAATTCATTAAACATAATTAAACCCTAATGTTGTATTTTTACTATTCAATTAAAAGTTAATGCATTTTAGAAAATTATCAAAAAATTACCCTAACCTAATTATGATTTGATGATTTGAAATATGATTTTTATTTTATTGGGAAAAGTCTTTAAAATAAGGTAATTTTTAATTTTAAATATAAAAATACAAATTAATTTAAAATTACTAGTTATTAAAGAGAAATCAATTTTTTGACAATTATGAAAAAATTCTTAGGCCATTATAAAATTATTTTTTATTTTAATTGTTGATTTTTTTTAAAAGACGACTTGACAAAAACAAATGTTATTCAGAATATTTGAGTTTATTATATAATTGTATATGTTTTTATCAATATTAAATTATATTTTATATATGTATAAAAATAAAATTATCAAATTCATGTCAATTAAATGTATATTTTATTACTAAGAAAATAAAAAAACTTTTTTTTCGAATAAAGAAATTTATTTATTCAATTGAATTTACACTATATGTAACTAGTTTCTAAACACATAACCTCTTATTACAACTGTATATGCCCTAAGGGTATGGTGTGAGATGGTGGTATTTTGATGGGGTGGATCAGATAACATCAACATAGTGGTAATATCCACTAAAAATAACTTCTCCCTTATGTGATTGTGTTAAAGCATTAGTTGTTGAAGCTTGCATTGGTATGTGTTAAGGAAAACCCCAACGATGATACATTATTCCTAATTTTTCTCAAATGGGAAAAAAATAAAATGGCTCTACAAGTAGATGTCAGTGATTATCATTTCAGTATCAATTATCCTATGACATCACTGCTTATAAAAACTAATTATAATGGAAACATTATCACCAAGTGTATATTTTCCATTTATCATATTTACCAATGGTAATATAATGGCCAAATACCAATTTCTACATTTCATTTTAAACACTATAAATATCAATTTAGTCATATACTCAATAGTCAATAAAATTTCCCCCTATGGTTATATATTCATTTCCTAAGATATAAATTGGTTTAATAATAGTTTGTATTATTTTAATGGAGTTTGTTGTGAGAGTGATGATTATAGAACATTTGGGATATCCTTATTTTCCCATTTTAGCTTTTCTATTTGATTTTTTTGTCTTGTTATAAGGTGTGAAATTTTAATTGGTTTCTATAGCTGACTAATGTAATGATTATTGTTAATAACATAACCTTTTATTAGTTTGTATTTATTTTTTAAGTAGATAATAATATCTAATATGTAACAAGCATTTATTCGGGAAATATATCATTTAAAAAATCTAGGTCATTACAACCAAGATGTAAATGTGTGACTTATAGATTAGATAGGTCATGGTCAAAGGATATGTGGGGTTTAAATAGGTATATCTGTGGACCCAAATAATGTTTTAGAAACCATGTTCTAGAATCATCTTAATAATTGGAGTAAGGTTAGGGTCATTTTTGGTTCGGTAGACTATTATAAATGGTTTATCTATGACTTATCCAAAATATAAACACCCAGGATGGAACTCATTATGAAATGAGTGCGGTTATAGTTTTTGGACTAGTTTGAAGAGGAATTCCTTAATTTTATAAGAAGGTATATTATGGATGCATTTCAGGAACTCCTTGTTCCTAGGATTGGATATGTAGTGGACTACAATATATTCAGAATTTTTATAGGAGTGATATTAATGTAGGGAGAAAATGTAGTAGCCTATGCATCTTGATATCTATGACTTCACATGATGAACTAACCCACACCTGACTTGGAATAATTATATGTCATCCATTTGATGATATTTTTGTGAAATTATCTCTTTTGGGGTATATTGTTTTGTTTAAAAAACCCCATGATCATTTTCTATATCTTTACCTAAAGGTACCTAAAACATAGATAGTGGTTTGGGGTTGATCATGTTAAGAATTTTGATTTCTATATGGCTTATGAACCTCATAAGCATGAAATTCTTGTGAATTATCATACCCATATGATACAGGATGGGTGGGAGGTTAGTGAGAATTCTTGTGACTAGTAGTTGATCCTAATGACCATGTTGGATTATAAGAAGATTATTGCCTTAATGGATCATGGTCTGATTAATTTTCCCACCATTATGTTAACATCTACTCTAATGGAACATGTAAAATATATAGAGGATTTAGAATCAATATATGTTTTAATGAGGGAACATCTAGGTGGAGTTGATATGATACCTGGTCGGTCATTCTGTGATGATGTGATCTTTGTACATGAGAGTGTAGTAGTCCCTAATTATATTAGAACTGATCACATAAGAGACTACTATTCCATTATATGGGTAGTACATCTCGGTGTGGCCATCATGTATCTTTAACTTATAGACTAGTTCTGGTCTCCATGGATGAAGGGGGAAATTATAGGATTCATCTCCAAATGCCTTACTTGTCAAATGGTGAAGGTTGAGAACTAGTGACATAGTGGTTTTCTCCAATCCCTTCATATACCCGTGTGGAAGTGTTAAAATGTTATTAAGGACCTTTTTAGAGGGAACCTATGACCATGAGGATCTGAGATGTATTTTGGGGGGTTATTGATCATATAATGACAATTTATCTATTCTTGAGGATTATAGAGACTCACTCAGTGGACGAGTAGGTCCTATATATTAGCCTCTAATTTTGGGAGAGTACCATTCTAGTGGTACTCTTTGATTAGACTCTAAGAACCCTAGAGTTGAAGATATTGGTTGGGTGATGGAGTACTCTTCTTTATGGAATCATATGCTACTATGTAGATCGACATGTTTTTATATGATAACATTGATGATTCCATTGGATTGAAGGTAGATATGAAGTCCTACAATATATGTGAATAATTTAGAAAAAAGAATCCTTCAAAAGTATAATATCATGAACCCATTAATAATTATTGTTCTTTCTTTGTCATCATTCTTATTCTATGTGATCAAGGATGTGATGGTGGAAATACACCCACCTTAGTTAAGGATTCACGCCATGTCCACCATTTTTGTTTTAACTCGAGGACGTGTGTTATACCTATGAATGAAAGTGGTCTGATGGGTTCTAGGAAATATATACTTTTTTTATGAAGGTGTTTCCCATGTTATATTGTATCAAAATATTATTTTAGGTAATTAAATGTTTGTGAAATCAATCCACTTTTTGTACAACATCCTCATATGGTTTCCAAAGAGTTTATCCACCGAGCCAGAAACAACCCATTACCACCCTATCTGTGACTCATGGACCTTCCTTCCAAAGGAAGGTTCTTATTGGAATATTTGTCTAATGACACTTAAGGACTCACATTGGTTGAGAGGATGTGGACATTAACACATCCCAACCAATTAGAGGGAATTATTTCCTATTATTGGAGTCTTTTAAATATTTAATCTATGGTCACATATTCACGAATATTTGGTTCATTCCATTGCATGTGTCCATGGATCACTCATAGATTTAAAGAAAAATCAGGAATATGAATTTTTCTAGAATACCTTGTATGTATATGAGTTTCTCCATCAATTTTTCACTTTTATAGAAAAATTTGGAATTAGTTAGTCATTCACTAGGACAACAATGGTTCTAATCTATATGGGATGAAAATATAGAGTTTATCATCATCTCTAGGGGTGTGATTTTTTTTCAAAATTTGAATTGAACCTGTATAGTTCAATATCTTGTCATTAATAAGAGAGTGTGCCAATGTAAAAATTATCGATCATATAGGACACTTGATGTATCGTTATTAAACCTCAGTAAAGTTTTATAAGTATCTAAGTTAGTTGGGAATTGAAGTCCACATAGTTCTAGAAGCTGGGAATTCAATGTTGAAGTGTCCCATTTGAGGGGGCCTGATTGGGGATTACCCTGAATAGGTGGTCAATTTATCTCTAGTTGGAACTTATTATTGTGGATGCCCATGGAGAGGCATGATCTTAGGCTTACAAAAAGAGGGAAATACCATTTAAGATTGGTCCTTAGACATGCATCTTACTTATCCTATTTATAAGAGGAATAAGACGTCTCATAGTTTAGATTCTGTGTTTTTCAATTCAATTTCATGATCTCCACTAATCTCTATGAATATGTGATCTATGCTCAATGTGAGAAACAAAAGGAAGTTGTAGATCCAACAAATCACACACATTCCCTTATCCACATGTGAAAAAGAAGATGGATAATGGTGGAATGGGTCCGATATACGATACTTCCCTAGAAGAGAGACTAGGGGAATACCTCATTTGGATTTATTTAGGATGGGTTCTGGGAAAGGGGCGGAACATGATTCCTCGACAAAGGGGAATGTGTGATTTTCCCTTAGTTATCATTGTCCCCATCAAATGGAATGCTCGTTGATTTCCATTAATTCCAAGAATGGGGAGGTACATGTTATCATACCAAGATCATAACCATAATTACCAATGAAATGTAATCTTAGGGACATCTTTGGGGTTCACCTTATTATAGTGATTACCGACATCAGTCTACGTACCATGAGTATGTAAACACATAATGGAACGTTGATGGACCTAGTGGTCTCATCATATAAGACCGATGGACATGGAAGAGTATTTGGCCTAGTTCTCTTGGAATGGTTCATAGGGTGGATATGGATAATAGAATATAAATAGAAGGTAATGGTTGAAGCCATAGGGTGGAATTCCCAAGAATTCCATGTTCTGCATACCATATCATTATACGGGATAGGGATTCCCCCACATAGTGTGTTCCTGAACATGGTAAGGGTCAATTATTGTTCCATGATTGTATGATGACATAGATTTGGTATTCATTGAATTTTTCTATACAATACAAGGTTGCGTCCATGTATCAATTTTCTAGGCATTTTAGGATTTCACTCATGTAGCATATGGCTATGTAGGATGTCAGATTAAAGAAGGTGTACAGGTTCTTCACTTTGCGGTAAATCCATATACGAAGAATGTTGGTTTCACAGTATGTCGTGTAGTATTATATTCCCTTCATTAATGTCATATTGAAGGTTATACTAGTCATGAATCTTGGAAAGAGATTATATTTTGTTGTGATATCTTCTTTCATCCTTTATACAGCTCATGTCATCCAAAAATATCTACCTTCGTAATCCTTCTCTGAGAAGACTCTCTTTTTTAGTTCCATCAGATTCCTTTTATAGAGAGGTGATGGAGCTGGATTGTTGGTCCATGGAGTGTCTTTTATGATGGATTATGGGAGTAACCCTATCTACATATGACTTTATTAGTGGTCTTTGAAGTCATCATCCATGACTGTGAAGATTACCACCATGTTATCACAAATTACTTTGTTTCGTTTGAGGGAAGATATCATCTTCACCTCACCCAAAAAAAATTTGAGTTCATGGGGATCAGATATAGGATATATTTTTCTACATACTTATCAAAAAAATAAATTTTTAGGGGTCCAACATTGTCTCGTTAATCTTATAATCTTATTAGTTTTCAAAAACCTCGTGAAGTACACTACCATGTGATGAGATAATCCACTAAGGAGCTCTTCTACATGATACCTCTTCTTTCCTTTGAAATTTTTTTCTCTTATTCAACTATTATTCTTCAATTATTCATTAATTTTTTCCCTTCCTTTTTCAAATACTTGGAAGTATTTTATTTCCCTTTTCAATTTTTAAGGACCCAAAAACATCCTTGATGGATAGAGAATGCTGAATTGTGAGCTTCATCCAATAGATCATTTTTAAAATCCTACACCGAAGAAACATAGACAAGGTTCCTAAATCTTTTCATTCCATTAAAATTAAGGATAAACCTAGGAAAATTTCAATCCTTCTTTTTCAGCTCCACATCATCCTATTGGGCCACATTAATTTCCACTTAGATAGATGGTTGAAACCTTATTTATTAAAGATTGGATTTCTTTACTTATATTTATAATTAAATGTCCCATGATTTAAAATCTATATATATTACATCTTTAGTGATCCCAATCATAGATAATATCATTTGATCCTTGTATCTCATTGAATTTTCAACATTGTTCACTTTTTTAGGGTGGAAATTAATTGAGTATCCGTAATATGAAATCAACTACATCTACATTCATTGGGACATATTCAAATAATTCTGAGTGAAAATATACATTAAAAATTTATACTATCTATAAATATCACATCTTTATATGTTAATATAATTCTTCTCTTAATTTAATGTGAAGATTAACACATCTAAATCCAAATAATTATTTGGGTAAATTTTTCTCATAAAATATTTATTTTCATATGGAATAATTTATCACCATATCATTATACATAATAGTACATCATAAACCCTTCTTGAATTCATAAATAACTAATAGAAAACCATGCTTATTCAGTACTAGGGATTTAGTAATGCTATATAAAACACTATTAAAGTCCCCCTTTGTTAGTGCTAATGAAAGTGCTGTTAAAGGGGAACTTTAACAGCGCTAAAAAACAACTGTTATAGGGTTGGGGTGGTTTATCACCACTTTCATACCAACACTGATAAATGTATACTTTAAGAAAATTGCATTAAAAATAATATATTAATATATAAATAACTATATACTGATATAAATATAAAATATTTTTTATATATGTTTTAGATAAGGTAAATATTAATTTACACTAAATATATATGATATTAAGTAAAAAAATATTATAAAATAATGAAAAAAATAATTTTATTTCATAATTTTCTTATTACTACCATGTAATAGTCATGTAATATCAATTTAAAGATAAAAAAATCAAAAAAATTATAAAATATCTAAAATAATATGAAAACATGAATCAAACATCATATTGCAGTAGCTGTTGATTTGGGTTTCCATTTGGGCACTACCACATGTCAAATCGAATCATGTGATGAGATCTATACCTCTTAATTATGGGACCATATCTTTGAGCATTATCCTTATTTTTTTTGTCCCAAGAAAGGTCTAAATGGCCTTTGAAATAGATTTTTTCTTTATCGACCCTGAATTCAAAACAAATCAAATGGTTATTACATCTGATCGAGGTTTCTATTCAGTATTTACCCCATATTATATCGAATCTTGTTTCACGATCTTCGATTCGACTGGTGGTGGAGCCATAAAGAGGACTCTCATATCAGATTTTATTTACATTTTAGTGTATTTACGGTTCTTATGTTTTCTTATCATTTACGAGTTTGTTTATTTATTTATTATATATTTATTCATTATTAATTCATTATTCCATATATATATATATTATTTATTTATTTATAAATAATTAATAAATAAATAAATAATTATTTATTTATTTAATTTATTATTGATTTATTATCTATTATTTTTTATTTTTTATTTATTATTTATTATTTAATATTTAATATTTTTTATTTATGTTATATTTATTATTTATTATTTATTATGTATTTTATTTGAAAATATATATCTAATTATTAGAAAATAAATATATGTAAATATATATATAAAGAAAAAAATATATCATTAAATGGATAGTAATATAACATGGTGTAGTGGTAAAGGAATTCCATCTTTGAATGAGTGGTTCATGGATCAAATCTAGGAGGGCACACATGAGGCAAGAAATTCTCATAGCACTGATAGGGGTGGAGAAATTTTAAAGTGGTCATAGAAGCACTAATAAAGTGTTTGGATGATAATGAACATCTGATGTTTTTCTCCCATTAACAGCTCTACATTTACCAGTACTAAAAATGTGATGTTAAAGGCCCCCTTACCAGCACTAAAAAAATAATGCTATAGGGGACTTTTAACAAAATTGAAAATGTGCTGTTAAAGGAACCTTTTAAAAATACATTTGTAGTACTATTAATGGGGTCCTTTAATAGATCTTTTTTAGCATGATAATAGATTCGGGGTTTTAACCGATCACAAATTATCAGTTCTTTTTATCACTAATAAAAGAACATTCTACCACTATAAATAGACTTTTTGTAGTAGTGAACAGAGATAAAAAACCCTTATCCACGATATAAAAATTTAATAATTGGTTTATTAAAAGAATTATACAATTCCTAGAAATTTTCATCACCTTCATATATCTAAATGAACATGGCTCCCTTTTGGGAAAATATTTTGACTTTCTTAGATAGTTCTGAAAAAATATTGTCAATGCATCGATAAATATCTAACCAATCCCAGAAAACTACATATATCATTAATGCTGGTTGTGTAGGTTCCACAATTAATTAATTCCATATTTTATGGATCCACCGGTATACCCCTACTGAAATAATATTACCCTAAAATGGAACTATTTTGAGAAAAAAAGTCACACATGTTAATTCTTTAATCAAAACTCTCCTTTCTAAGGGTCTTCAATAAAACTCCCAAGTGATCCCCATAATCCTCAAACTTCTATTAATATATAATAATACTTCTATAAAGGCTACCAAAAACTAATCTCGGTAATAAAAAATATTGTATTAACTAAATCAATTAATATTGTGTGGGAATTAGAAATATAAAATGTAACGCCCCGACCCCAGCTACCCAGAGTCGGTGCATTATTACATAACATTGGCATGATCACAAGAAAGATCAAATCTCGAAAGACCGATTGGTTTAGTAGCCTTGGAAACACTAGATATATTCATAAGTTTTACATTACATCATAAAATGAAAAACAACTACAAAAACATAATGTTTCCACAATCCACACTATTAACCCCTCATAAAATCCCTGCAGGTCATTCATAACTTACTTCTTCACATCCTGGGAAAAATAAAACATAGAAAAGGGGTGAGCTCAAATGCCCAGTAAGGATAACAATATAGCGGAAACTTTCATAAATAAGAATAAACATTTAAGGCAATGTATAACTTAAAACAAAAGCCTTTTAAATATGAACTTTCAACATGGTATGGCATAAATAAAATGAAATAATGCCATTTACTTATTCACATGGATATTCTACTAATCGAATAATCACATGCAAAAATCAATAACCACTTTCATAATGTTGGAATGCATAATGCTAAACGTTAATTTCTTTGTCTAGGCCTCATCCCAAGACCTAGGGGTTACTTCTAACCGGAACCCAACCCGGAGTGCCTCTAATAACCGGACACTAACCCGGAGTGCCTCTAATAACCGGACACCAACCCGGAGTGCCTCTAATAACCGGACACCAACCCGGAGGGCATACTTTTACCAGTCCCTAACCTGGAGGGCTTACTTTAACCAGTCCCCAACCTGGAGGGCTTACTTTTACCGGTCCCCAACCCGGAACATACTTGTTTAGCACATTCATCTGAAGAAAAGTTTGAAATATAACATAAACATTCGGATTAAAACTAGCATAAGAAATGTCAATATTTTCACCATAAACTATGAATGGTATAAAATAGAACATCCACAGTCAAACATATCACAAAACCTTCAATACAATATAGAAGTTTTGTATTATAATAAATCAACTTCAAATAAGCGTAAAATCCATTAAAGGATGTTGACATAGATGAAATCAAAACACTTTTTAGAGAAATATCTATTTCTATTTTTGAAATCATTTAAGAGCCATATAAAATAAAACATTTTCTTGAAAATATTCTTGTAAGCTTGTAAGGAAAGCTTTGACGATTTTATAACGGCAGAAAATAACCGCACCCGCCGTATAAGTAAAAAAAACATTCTTATCTCAATTCTGTCGAAAAGGTTAAAAAGGTACTTGTTTTGAAAACGACGGAAAGATTCCTTTATAAACCTCTTATAAAAAGTCAAACAAGGGTATAAATGACTTTAACCCATATTCTTGTAAATAGTAAAAATGTTTTGAAATACATTTCGAAGAAACATGGATGTGGATGATAAAGAGATCCCAGTAGATTATTACGTATAAACAACCTCGGATAATGAAGAGATTGTGAAATAACCCTTACCTTGTACTTTTCCTTGGTTGGGGTAGGCTAACCTCCTGTATAACGGTGAAATAGTTGTTATTAAATTATGCAAGAATCATATATATTAATATGATATCATATATGATCTTTTAACATTGATTTGTTAATAATATCTTAGAATTATCGTCGTTTCGGGAGTTAACTTACTCATTTTATTTTATATGTTTTGTTACATAAGCCATGGTTGTTGTATCTTATTCATATCCAGAATGATATATAGTCCTTAAACATCATTTTTAAATCATCAAATGATAATTATACTTGAATGGATATGATGGAGAATGAATCTCATCGCGTTCGTGGAGACGGTAGTCCGTACGTACGCACGAGCGACAATATCATTATTTTGATATTAAAATAATATATAAATGGATGGTATATCATATATACAGAATCATTAACATGTTATATTTATTATTTACATGAGTTACACATCATTATTATACCCATCCAAATAATATTATATTGAATAACAATTACACCACGACGTGGAGACGGTAAGCCGTACGTACGCACGTATGGTGACATGTTATTCAAAGGGTGGATAGAATACTGAATATGGTTGTACCATATTTATAATAACATCACAGTATATGTGATATACTGGAGTTATTATTTTAGAATGGTAAGAACAAAGGAAGATGAAGTGGAAGAAGAAATGAACTTGGAGAAGGGTGGTGAAATCATTACCTCTTCTTCGGGTTCTTCCTTTTGATTTGATCAAAAGGGCTCCTTAGGTTGGCTTTCTGATCAAACTAAGGCCTCTAGGTTGTAGTGAGGGATGTTGGGAGAGTATTTGGGCAGAGTGTGGCCGAACCAAAAGGCTTTGAAGGTGTGAAGAAATGAGAAGGAGGAGTGCCCTTTTATAAGAGGGGTGAGGGGCACCTTTGGAAAAGCTAGAAATATTAATTTATAATAAATTCATATTCGGTTTCCAAAGGCTCCAAAGTTGACTATTCAAAGGATGAGGTGGGGATAGGTCGAAAACAACTCATCCAATAGAATTTATACAGGTTTGGATACTTATATTAACCTTATCTTTAAGTATTAACTCTAAGTTAATTAGTTTCACTTTTACAATGTCTCTTTGTATTTTTATATAATATGGTTAATAAACTTACTATATACATCCATGCGACCCCCAAGTGGTCCATTAATGATTAAACTATCATAATATAAGTCTCTTGGCCGAACCTTAGATTTTTAGGAATTTAATATCAATTAATAATATAATATTTGTTTTAAGAACTCTTTTATGTCAATTTTGACACTATTCAATAGTTGATTTTTGTGAAACTCATAACAGATTCATTATTTCGAACAAAGTCAATTAAATCAATCCTAATATATCATATTATCCTATAAAATTAGTGTAATTAATTAAAAGTTTCATATTATATTTATTTGGGTATTTATAATATCAATTATGTTAATTTTTTACTATTTTAGTAATTACTGCATCATCATTGTGTCATAAATAAAATAAATTATTTAATGTCTAAAAATTATAAATAAAACATCATTATGTAGGAAATCGTTTTATCTTTCTAAGGAATATTTATAATCGAAAATACAACATGTATAACCTTATGTAAAAATTGTTCTTCTAAAAGATGTTAACTTATGTCATTTTTATTTTTATTTTAACTTTATTAATATAATGTGTCCCTACCACATACAAGTGGCTCCAAGGGGTCCCCAAATTGACCCAAGGATGCCCATGGTCGGGTATGTGTCCACCAATAAGGTTAGAACACTTTTTAGGGTAATTTTGTATTATTATAATATTATTTTTTAACCCTTATTTACCGGATTTACCCTTTAACCATGGTAAATAAAATATTTACCGCAGTAATTATTCAAAATGTCTAAAAAAAAAAGTTACCTATTTACACAATTTGAACATCCTGATTCAAAATATGGAATCCATTTTTCTAAATTCAAAACACAGAAGTGGCAGAAATTAATTTAAAATTAATTCCCGCTGTCAAAACAAAAAGCGTGTTTTTAAGAGATAATAACTATCAAAAGATTGACACTTGTTTATGTTTGGTTTAATTGTAAAATTATGTCCAATGACCAAAATTATATTAAACGGTAAAAATATATTCTAAATATACTTTAAAACCACTCAGATTCATAATTTTTCACTATTAATTATTTTGATTAAAAAAGTTGTTTTTAATTAAAATTTAGTAATTTTCACTATTCATCAAAATATGAAAGTTATCCGAAATGTACCAAAATTTCACCTTAGGCTAAATTAGATATTCCGAATCCAAAAATGAAGTCCATTTTCAGATATAAAATATATATAATTTCAAAAAGTAGATATTACTATTCATAACGGCTAGTTTGATCGGTTGTGGTGTGTGTTAAAACTCGACGTTGCGTACAACACACACTACTGTTTTATTCAAAGGAAAGCGTACCGTGGAAGCTTGGGATGTTTCATTTTAAATTTTTGATGTCCCCATTTAGTCAAAAAGTTTAAAATATAGTATTTAAAAAGGGTTAACTTTTAAAGTTGATAAAAGTGCAATACTGAAAATGAATTTGTTCTTGCATTATATCTAAGAAACTCATAATATGGATTCTAAAATTATAAGGATTATATAAACATTAAAATTTATCTAATACTATTCATAACCTCTTTTGAACGGCTTGTTTGGTAAGTCATAGTGTGCTTGAACTTTGTGTTGCATGTAGTGAAAGTTATTGAATTATTTTGAAGAACTAACACACTATGAAATCTTGGGGTGTTACATTCTCCCCTCCTTCAATAAATTGCGTCCTCGCAATTTGAAATTGTTCTTCGAAAATAAATGGTTGAAAATAGATAATATATATGTGGGAAAACCCACATCGGAAATTGGGTTACTAAAATTTAGTCTTAATATGAGGAAAAGAGAAATGAAAGGGTCACCACCAAATTATGATCTTGATTAGGAGAACATTTGTGGCAATTAGAGACATATAATCGGAGGAAAAACGTAAATATTTATAGGTAGTGATTGAGGTCATCAATCACAAACAAGTGTATAATTGAGTTCCTTAAACTCATCAATCTATGATGATTTGAAGTACCATCGGTTCAACAAAATATAGGGTATTGGGATAACACATTTTTGACGTTTCAAAATATCTTAGTTGAAATCCCACATCGAAAAATGAATTAACGAGGCCTCTATTTAAAATAAAGAGTCGAAAGTATTAAGATTACCGAAAATAACACTTACTAGGGTTCCATGTTGGAAAATATGGATATGGAAGAAAAATCTAACCATCAATTATCTGATGGAGAGTGGTAGAGAACATGTCTATGAAAAGGCCAACAATCCCAAAGCCATAAATTAGTGATGATTTAAGGTACCATCTAGGAAAACATTTTTGTTCAAAGTTGCTTTTCTTAATATTGAGGAATTTATTTATGAGATTGGCTAAGATCATAAGGAGGTATACTTACTTTATAATTAGGGTTTTATCCATTAATAAATTTCTACCACAAACTCATCTTTCACTCTAAAAGATAATAGAATGTAAAAAAAATTCTATTTACACTATTCGTATAGGGTTCCAAAATAAACGAATTTATAATTCATCTACATGATGTTTTAATAAAAACTACATTATTTAATCCAGGACATCTCATGGTCCAGTGGTAGGTGATACACCCTTGTCGCCCTTCGGTTGCGGGTTCAAGTCTCGCAGCCTTGCCGGACGCGACGGGTTGCCGCCCGACCTCCGGGTTGTCCTTTTATGGCAATCCAAAATAATCCAAACTAGAACTATCCAAAATACTTATGTCCAAACTCACAGTATAACATTTATAAGGAAGGTAAACATAATATAGATCCTTTTTACCCCGTAATAGCATATGAATACCTTCATCATGTATTACCATATTCCTTATTGATTACATTCATGCTCCCTTATCCCATATAGAATGCTGGATATACTTCATTAATCCAAAAATGTTTTAAACCCCAACAATGATGGAATATACAAATCATTAATCAGTTCCAAGGTAGTCAAGAATATCCAATATAATTTATCCAAAACAATCACATATTATTCCAAAATGACTACCTCAGTATCAGAACTATATTATGGTTTATCATTCTCTCAACCATATATTTTCCAAAAATCTATCCTGCTAATGAGTCACTTTTCTTTGTTCCACACAATCTCAAGTCCTTAATGAAATAGTACTGCAGTACAATCCTTATATACTCCATAATTATTATAACAAGTACATTGTTGATACAACACTCAATTGACATAATCAACATAAGAACTCTAATCATCCCTCTTCATCTGTGGTAGTATCATAACTTGATTATTATCCAATAGCATCATTTGTGGCATAGTCTGATGACTGGGACATAGGTTCGCGTAGTGTCCAAACTCCTTGCAAATGAAGCATTGTACATTTGAAACCATTTTCTTACCCTTGCAGTCATGTAATTTATGCCCTTTTCCTCCACACTTATAACAAACTCCCATTCCTTTCAGGCAAGTTCCAAGGTGTTTCTTTCCACAGTTACCACATATGGGAAAATTCTTCTTTTCCCTCTTCCCTTTATCCATCTTTCTCTCTTCCATCCTTTTCTTCTCTTGCTTCCCTTCAAAGCCATAGGACTCAGTAAACTCTTTACTTATCTTATCAACACATGATATTATTTCTTCATATGATGATAATACATGGGAGACTATTTCTCTTATAAATTCTAGATTAAGACCATGAGAGATATGATCCTTCCTTCTCTTTGAATCATGTGCATTTCTGGAGTTATCATTCCTTCTACTGGGCGCCATTTCTAAACAATGGCATAAACTAGATTAGTTTATGAGTCAAAATACATAATCCCATACTTATAAAACACTTAACATAAATTGAACTATTTATGGATATAATCCATAATCATAAAAATGTTTTCTTTGAGGAAGTATATACTCATAAACCCTTCATAATGATTTGTAAAGAAAATGAGAGTTATCCTAAGCATATCCCCCGGGAGTGTCGTAACCAAGAGTGCAGCAAGGCCCGTTGTCGTGCACCAGTTCCCGTTCGAGTCTAGCTCAAAGCGGTGTTTTCGGGTTTTACCCCTAGGTACATCTGTGCCAGAGCCGCCTCTACCTGCTCGTATCCAGACAGGGATGTATTGCTCGGAAAACTCACAAAATCTCTACAATACCAAAATTCTAGGAAGTTCTTCTATACTAATCCTCAAAGTTCATCTTAGGTCTACGTGCTCTAATCAGAGTTTATCTAAATCTAGCTTCCAAGGTTTGTACTAAACTTCCTCTGATACCAACTGTAACGCCCCGACCCCAGCTACCCAGAGTCGGTGCATTATTACATAACATTGGCATGACCACAAGAAAGATCAAATCTCGAAAGACCGATTGGTTTAGTAGCCTTGGAAACACTAGATATATTCATAAGTTTTACATTACATCATAAAATGAAAAACTACTACAAAAACATAATGTTTCCACAATCCACACTATTAACCCCTCATAAAATCCCTGCAGGTCATTCATAACTTACTTCTTCACATCCTGGGAAAAATAAAACATAGAAAAGGGGTGAGCTCAAATGCCCAGTAAGGATAACAATATAGCGGAAACTTTCATAAATAAGAATAAACATTTAAGGCAATGTATAACTTAAAACAAAAGCCTTTTAAATATGAACTTTCAACATGGTATGGCATAAATAAAATGAAATAATGCCATTTACTTATTCACATGGATATTCTACTAATCGAATAATCACATGCAAAAATCAATAACCACTTTCATAATGTTGGAATGCATAATGCTAAACGTTAATTTCTTTGTCTAGGCCTCATCCCAAGACCTAGGGGTTACTTCTAACCGGAACCCAACCCGGAGTGCCTCTAATAACCGGACACTAACCCGGAGTGCCTCTAATAACCGGACACCAACCCGGAGTGCCTCTAATAACCGGACACCAACCCGGAGGGCATACTTTTACCAGTCCCTAACCTGGAGGGCTTACTTTAACCAGTCCCCAACCTGGAGGGCTTACTTTTACCGGTCCCCAACCCGGAACATACTTGTTTAGCACATTCATCTGAAGAAAAGTTTGAAATATAACATAAACATTCGGATTAAAACTAGCATAAGAAATGTCAATATTTTCACCATAAACTATGAATGGTATAAAATAGAACATCCACAGTCAAACATATCACAAAACCTTCAATACAATATAGAAGTTTTGTATTATAATAAATCAACTTCAAATAAGCGTAAAATCCATTAAAGGATGTTGACATAGATGAAATCAAAACACTTTTTAGAGAAATATCTATTTCTATTTTTGAAATCATTTAAGAGCCATATAAAATAAAACATTTTCTTGAAAATATTCTTGTAATCTTGTAAGGAAAGCTTTGACGATTTTATAACGGCAGAAAATAACCGCACCCGCCGTATAAGTAAAAAAAACATTCTTATCTCAATTCTGTCGAAAAGGTTAAAAAGGTACTTCTTTTGAAAACGACGGAAAGATTCCTTTATAAACCTCTTATAAAAAGTCAAACAAGGGTATAAATGACTTTAACCCATATTCTTGTAAATAGTAAAAATGTTTTGAAATACATTTCGAAGAAACATGGATGTGGATGATAAAGAGATCCCAGTAGATTATTACGTATAAACAACCTCGGATAATGAAGAGATTGTGAAATAACCCTTACCTTGTACTTTTCCTTGGTTGGGGTAGGCTAACCTCCTGTATAACGGTGAAATAGTTGTTATTAAATTATGCAAGAATCATATATATTAATATGATATCATATATGATCTTTTAACATTGATTTGTTAATAATATCTTAGAATTATCGTCGTTTCGGGAGTTAACTTACTCATTTTATTTTATATGTTTTGTTACATAAGCCATGGTTGTTGTATCTTATTCATATCCAGAATGATATATAGTCCTTAAACATCATTTTTAAATCATCAAATGATAATTATACTTGAATGGATATGATGGAGAATGAATCTCATCGCGTTCGTGGAGACGATAGTCCGTACGTACGCACGAGCGACAATATCATTATTTTGATATTAAAATAATATATAAATGGATGGTATATCATATATACAGAATCATTAACATGTTATATTTATTATTTACATGAGTTACACATCATTATTATACCCATCCAAATAATATTATATTGAATAACAATTACACCACGACGTGGAGACGGTAAGCCGTACGTACGCACGTATGGTGACATGTTATTCAAAGGGTGGATAGAATACTGAATATGGTTGTACCATATTTATAATAACATCACAGTATATGTGATATACTGGAGTTATTATTTTAGAATGGTAAGAACAACGGAAGATGAAGTGGAAGAATAAATGAACTTGGAGAAGGGTGGTGAAATCATTACCTCTTCTTCGGGTTCTTCCTTTTGATTTGATCAAAAGGGCTCCTTAGGTTGGCTTTCTGATCAAACTAAGGCCTCTAGGTTGTAGTGAGGGATGTTGGGAGAGTATTTGGGCAGAGTGTGGCCGAACCAAAAGGCTTTGAAGGTGTGAAGAAATGAGAAGGAGGAGTGCCCTTTTATAAGAGGGGTGAGGGGCACCTTTGGAAAAGCTGGAAATATTAATTTATAATAAATTCATATTCGGTTTCCAAAGGCTCCAAAGTTGACTATTCAAAGGATGAGGTGGGGATAGGTCGAAAACAACTCATCCAATAGAATTTAGACAGGTTTGGATACTTATATTAACCTTATCTTTAAGTATTAACTCTAAGTTAATTAGTTTCACTTTTACAATGTCTCTTTGTATTTTTATATAATATGGTTAATAAACTTACTATATACATCCAAGAGACCCCCAAGTGGTCCATTAATGATTAAACTATCATAATATAAGTCTCTTGGCCGAACCTTAGATTTTTAGGAATTTAATATCAATTAATAATATAATATTTGTTTTAAGAACTCTTTTATGTCAATTTTGACACTATTCAATAGTTGATTTTTGTGAAACTCATAACAGATTCATTATTTCGAACAAAGTCAATTAAATCAATCCTAATATATCATATTATCCTATAAAATTAGTGTAATTTATTAAAAGTTTCATATTATATTTATTTGGGTATTTATAATATCAATTATGTTAATTTTTTACTATTTTAGTAATTACTGCATCATCATTGTGTCATAAATAAAATAAATTATTTAATGTCTAAAAATTATAAATAAAACATCATTATGTAGGAAATCTTTTTATCTTTCTAAGGAATATTTATAATCGAAAATCCAACATGTATAACCTTATGTAAAAATTGTTCTTCTAAAAGATGTTAACTTATGTCATTTTTATTTTTATTTTAACTTTATTAATATAATGTGTCCCTACCACATACAAGTGGCTCCAAGGGGTCCCCAAATTGACCCAAGGATGCCCATGGTCGGGTATGTGTCCACCAATAAGGTTAGGACACGTTTTAGGGTAATTTTGTATTATTATAATATTATTTTTTAACCCTTATTTACCGGATTTACCCTTTAACCATGGTAAATAAAATATTTACCGCAGTAATTATTCAAAATGTCTAAAAATAAAAGTTACCTATTTACACAATTTGAACATCCTGATTCCAAATATGGAATCCATTTTTCTAAATTCAAAACACAGAAGTGGCAGAAATTAATTTAAAATTAATTCCCGCTGTCAAAACAAAAAGCGTGTTTTTAAGAGATAATAACTATCAAAAGATTGACACTTGTTTATGTTTGGTTTAATTGTAAAATTATGTCCAATGACCAAAATTATATTAAACGGTAAAAATATATTCTAAATATACTTTAAAACCACTCAGATTCATAATTTTTCACTATTAATTATTTTGATTAAAAAAGTTGTTTTTAATTAAAATTTAGTAATTTTCACTATTCATCAAAATATGAAAGTTATCCGAAATGTACCAAAATTTCACCTTAGGCTAAATTAGATATTCCGAATCCAAAAATGAAGTCCATTTTCAAATATAAAATATATATAATTTCAAAAAGTTGATATTACTATTCATAACGGCTAGTTTGATCGGTTGTGGTGTGTGTTAAAACTCGACGTTGCGTACAACACACGCTACTGTTTTATTCAAAGGAAAGCGTACCGTGGAAGCTTGGGATGTTTCATTTTAAATTTTTGATGTCCCCATTTAGTCAAAAAGTTTAAAATATAGTATTTAAAAAGGGTTAACTATTAAAGTTGATAAAAGTGCAATACTGAAAATGAATTTGTTCTTGCATTATATCTAAGAAACTCATAATATGGATTCTAAAATTATAAGGATTATATAAACATTAAAATTTATCTAATACTATTCATAACCTCTTTTGAACGGCTTGTTTGGTAAGTCATAGTGTGCTTGAACTTTGTGTTGCATGTAGTGAAAGTTATTGAATTATTTTGAAGAACTAACACACTATGAAATCTTGGGGTGTTACATAAAATGAAATCACTATAAATTATTTGTTCTTATACCTCATATAGAAGGAATTCTTGGTTATGTTTCAGAATTTACCATCAATTGATAGTATCCAGATCAAACATCAACCAGCGAAAAATATTTTTCCTATCGTAATTTCTCATGAAAATTATCAATAAATGATATTTTATACTTATTATTTATTTTTATCTTGATAAGTACCAAATAATAAATTTATATTCTTATTGATCCCTATTTCTTCATAACAAAATGAATAGGTTTACCCCATAGTGATACATAGGTCCAAATTAATTCCTTATCAGGATTATCTTGGAGTTTCTTCGTCAATTCCAACATTTTAATAGGAGTTATTCTTTATTAAGACTTTCATATTAGTGTGGATCCATGTTTGAGTTGAATTGGAAAATTAACTTTGTGATTTTGAGGAATACTAAGATACTCATCCAAAAAAACACAACAAACTATCATACAATTTTCATATCATCAATTTTTAGTTCCTCCACAACCATCTGAGATAAAAAATCCTACCTAAAAGGAATACAGACCCATATAATTCATATAATAAACCTTTTTTGTTCATATTTATCATCACATTAATGAAAATTCATAGGTCGGTTTGGAATATAAAATGTGGCTCACCATCCTTCAATATTTATATAGGTTTTATGTACTTAAATACAACACATTCCTATGAAAACATTGAATTCAATTTGAGGGTGAGTAACATGATTTTGGGGATTCTAATTTCCAAAAAAATAAATAATATAATAATCATATACTTAAGATGAACACACAATTTGAAGAAGAATAAAGAATTATATAATTTTAATAATATCATTTATAAGTTCATTTTTATCATAACATCAATATAAAATCCAATCTTCATTTGAAATATCAAATGTTAATTCCCTTCCTTTGAAATTTATGTGGGATTTAGGAAATTAAATCCAACACATGCCAATGGAAACATCAATTTCAACTATATGGATAATAATAATACATTATTGAACCACACTCTGCAAAAATTCAATTTAAGAATTATCATAGATATGATATGTGATCAGGAAACAATTATGGGGTTTCATAGATAATTTAAAATCTAATCGCTAAGTTGTTATTGAAATAACATACAAAAATTAGGCAGCTATAAAGGATTGGGTAGATCTAATATAAAATAAGGCATAATTAGTTCTATATTTAATGGTAAGTACACAATTCATCACTTTATTATCGCACACACATTGAAAACATTTTTCATGTTTGATTTCCCCTTATCTCTAGATTTAAAATGTTTCTAAAGGCTATTTTCATCATCAACATTTGGATTTTAGTAATAGTCAAAATAATTAACATACCCCTTATATTTGAAACACTAGAGTGTGTGTGGTTCATTCTATGGTAATTTCTCTCCATCATTAGCTGACATCATCTTCCAATCACATTATAATTCAATTTCTTCATAAAATTAATTTTAACACATAAATAAGTTTCCAATCCCCTTCAATAAATTTCACCCATGATTAATTTGAAAAACCAAGAATAACAAAAATCACATCCTTTTCCCTCAATGGGTTTTATTGTATATATTTCCTTTTCATTAAATATTTAATTTATGTAAAGATCATGGAATTAATGGGTTACTCCAATACCCATTTCCACATTGATAGAACATCAAATTATTTAATTATATCTACTGATAAATCTTTGGTATAGTAAACTTCAAATATATTGTTTTTAACAAATAAAAAATTAGTCATTAATAATGTTTGGATGGATGATAATATGAGAAGTATTCCTTGAATGTCTCGTAAAATTTCACTCATTGGTACGAATGGATTCAGTATCCATATTCATTATCTCATGGAAATCCTTTCCATTTTTTAGGAAGAATATTAGGAATATATTTATTGAAAAATAATCTCATAAACTGATCATACTCAATGGAGTAAATGTCATATTGTTTCTTCGGGTTCTTGATAAGAGCCCAACATTGAACAATATGTTGAGAATGATAATATTTATCCCCTTCCTTTTAGAAATAAATTACCACACATTACAAATATAAAATTATTTTATCTCTTTTGATCCTTATCAAAGATATGATCACATGATCCTTCCGAATCTGAGTATCTTCCACCTTGTTCACCTTCCCATTATGGAAATGAATTCAATTGTCATCATCTATAATCAATTCCATTCAAATTATATTCCACATATTCAACTCATTTTGAGTGAATATATAATTTATTCTATTATAATATATATATATAATAAAATTATACATAAATATAATTTATATTTTTTTAATTAAAATATAACTATAGATAGATCCAGATAAGGAATTGGGTAATTTTATCATGATCATTCATCTTTAAAGAGTTTTAGCTATCATTATATCATTCTACCTGAGGGTTTACCATAATACCTTCTTCAATACATCAATAAAGATCATAGATCATTATCCATTATTGGGAAGTGTAAGAATATGTTAACTAACTTTAAATATATTATTTTACTTAATATTTTCATCACATTCAATATTAGAAAGGAACATGTCTCCCATTTGGGAAAATATATTCATTGGATTAGATAGTTTTGATAACTTTTCCACAAATAAATGATAATATCCAGAAAATCCATGAAAACTAACCATCTTAGTCACGGTGGTTGGCATGTACCAACATTAAACAACATTTGTCTTTGATGTATCCATTAATATACCCTCTCATGAGATTATAGGTCCCAAAAAAGAAACTATTTATTGGAAAAATTCCAAATTCATAAATGTTTTGTAAAATTTAACCTTTTATAGGGTATTTAGTAATATTCTCAACTGATCTTCATTCACTTCCTTACTCTTGGAATATATAAAAATTTCATCTATAAAAGCTTTTTCAAACTAATCAAGACAATATCAAAATTCAATATTTATTAAATCCATGAATATAGTATTTGAATTAGTAGGACCTAATAGAATTACTATAAATTCATTATTCTCATACGTCACCTTGAATGTTGTCTTCATTTTATCATCAATTTTTACCCTCAATATTTGAAACCTATATTGAATATCAATAATTGAAACATATTAAAATGATAATATTTTCCCAAAAAATCATCAATACAAGAAAATGTATTCTTCTTCTTGATATTAATCTTGTAATGTACTCAATTTTAAATAAATAGTATCATTAATCAATATTTATTCATTAGAAAAATAATATGTGCACCCATAGTGAATCACTTGGAATAATTAATCCCCAATCAAGATTATATTTGTGTTTTTTCTTCAATTCCGACATCTCAATTAGGATAATTTTATATTGAGTTGTTGATATCCTTATTGAACAATTTATGAGTTTCAATATAAAATAAACAACCTATATGAGATGATGTATATTAAATGCTTCTTAAAAAATTACAACAAAATATCTTACTATTTGAATATATTTTATGTTTATTTACTTCCCATCCATCAATGAAAAATACCCATTTTGAATTTTAATCAAGACCCATGTAGATGATATAATATTAATTGTAAGTTCATAATTGTCATCACATCAATAGACAATCATAGGTTAGTCTACAATATCAATTGTGACCTCCAAACCATGGAAGTTGATGTTTCTATTGTCAAATGAAATCCAACCCATGGTTAATATATCATCGAACTCAACATGGTGGAGAATGGTGATGTTTTCTAGAAGATCATTCTCACAAACTTCAATAGAAGAATAATCATATATTTTATATGCGATAATCATACCTTTAGGGGTTTTCTTAGAAAATTAAAAATCCAATAAATAAGGTGCTTTTGTGATAACCTTATCAAATTCTTTCGATATAAATGATTGGATATATATAGAATCAAATGAAACATCATCATTTATTGAGTGAATCATAAGTATAATGTTCAAAACAACCTTATCATAACAAACATTGGAAATAGTGATTGTGCGATATTTCCCCCTGAATATAGGATTATTAGGTTTATGACATGTACTATAATCATCATCATTTAGATTTTTTCACTACGTAAAATAATTCTCATACTCTTTATATTTGAATCCCTGGAGTGTGGGTGGTTAATTCTATGGTACATTCTCACCATCGTTATATGACTTCATTATCCAATCAATTTATCATTCAATTTACCTATGAAATTATATTCCACGCATGAATTATTTTCTAGTCCCCTATAGTAATCTTCCCCCTTGATTATTTCCACACATTGTGCATAAACAAAATTGCATCCATTTATATACATGGTTTTTCCTTTTAATATTTCATTTTAATTCCATATTCCATTTATTATCAAAACCTTGATATTTATGAGTGACTCCAATATAAATTTTCCACTTCGACATTAAATAGAATTATTTCATCATAGTTGTTGATGTCTCTTGTGGATAACACCCTTTAGGGAAATGGTTTAATGAAACCATGGAATCAATAAATATTACATTCATGATGGATGATAATATGCGAAGCATACGTTGAATGTCTTGTAATTTTTTCTTTACATGTACTAATGTATCCATAAACAATTTTTATTAGCTCATCGAATTCCTTATCCATTTCCATATAATTAAATATAGAAAAGTAATTATTGAAAAGTAATCTCCTAAACTCATCCTACTCTATGGAGTAAATTTCATCATGTTAGTTCATGCTCTTGATAATATTCCCCCATTAGTATACATTTCCATCCATGTGAGAAATTCCAAAAAATATCTATTTTATGTATTGAGTAGTGGAGAATGAAAATATATATCTAGTGGTTCTAACACATAGATCAGATAATATATGATCTAAGGTCCCACTAAAAGTAGGTGGATGTTTCGTCATTATAGAATCTAAGAATTTTTGTTATCTCTTTTCTCATTTGGAATCACATCATGATTTATAGATTATAAATGATTATTAATCATTGAAACCATATATTTCATTCAATATCCAACAACATTTGGGTTCTCATGAGGAAAATCATTTCATTTTCAACTATAATGTATATTTAAATGGTTCCTTCATGTTTTTTATATTGATTAATTCCAAAAAAACATTTTGTGTTGAACATTAATCATAATGGGAAACTACATAATATTGAAAAATGATTAGTAGGATATCGATATATGGACATTATATTTTCAAAATATGACACCATAGGTTTAACCATTTTCAATCATGGGAATTATCTATTCAAATCCTTCATAATGACTCATAAATAAAATGTAATTTAACACATGAATATCCCAGTTGACTAATAAAGAAGGTGTTTAGCACGAAAAAACTAAACATGAACCTAAATAATGGTTTAGATTTACTAAAAAAAATATTTATCTGGGTCATTTCCCCTAGATTCATTTATTCTAGAACCCCATGAAGATGATTTATCTAGAAAATGAATAATTTCTTGGAATGAAAAATGGATTTATTTACAACAACATTGAATTTTCTCTTATATATAGTGTTATACGAATGGTTATCAATGATTTTTTTGTCATCATTTTTTCTAAATGTATGTAAACCATTCAATAATTCTAACAAAAGAGACCCAAACTTTTCATATGTAAATAATAAATATATTTAGATAAATATTCAACACATGAAAATAAAATCCATGCCAAAATAATTGAGTTTTAGTGTAATTGGAATCCTGGATACATAAAAACTTATTATTAACATATCTAAATAATATCCCAATAATTTCTTCATAACTATCACCATTCATAGAAAAATCCTACTCAACACAATTATTCATAAACTAAGGAAATGAAACATAAGAAAGGATGTGGTTAAAATCCTACAAAGATTAAATAATATAGATATAAATGATCATATAAGAACAAAAAAAGCATAGGGGTATGATAAGAAGAGCATATAATTTATAAATAGACCCAGAAAATCATAGATCATAATTCTAAATCATGAAATGAATATTGGAAGTTCATAAGACATGAATAAAAAAAATCAATGAAAATGACACTACAAAACAAAAAACTTTCTCTAATAGTGTTATATCTATTGGTAAGTGTGTATTTTCTATTAGTAAGTCATTTTACCAATAAAACTTGTCTTTTCACTAAATTTTTGTACAAACTATGGTAAATGTTATTATGATAGATAAAATATTTCTATAGGAATTATAATAATACCATTAGATAATATATATGTTGGGTAATGTATTTTGAAATTGTTTAATATGAAAACATTATCTATTGGAAATATTTTCAACATTTATCTTTCCATTTATTATAATTACTATCAATGATTAATATGTATTAATAACTTTTATTTTGACTAAAATATTATATATGGGTATTCAAAAAATTATTGAAAAATTATAAATTATATTTTTTGCTATGAATATATGTATTTTGTATAATTTATTTATTATATATTAATTATAAAATTAGATTATAGGAACATTTTCAAACATGACATGGATGTCTTAGAAATATATTTCAAATATGAGTTAAAGTATTCAAACTCCAAGAAACATTAAATGAAACTCCAAAATATCATACATAATTTCTCAATCCAAGGATTACAGTAGAGGTGGGTCTGTGCATGTAGTAATATTATACCACTCCACCATAACATGATCTCCATGTCTATTCCATTCCCTGAAATCCCCACACACGAGTCTTTATTGCAACATCTTTTTTTATTGTTTGTTCAATGTCATGAAAGCTCATAGTCTTTTCTCATGAATGTTCAATGATATGATATCCCTACACTTTATTATCCACAATAGCATCTTATTCCCATGATGATTACATCCTTGAAATCCCCACCCTTCCTTAATGCAACAACACCACTATAATATGCCCCCTATATGAACTAACGCCCCCATAGTAGAAAATTTGAATCTAGAACATAAGTTTTCTCCCACCTAACATAATGAAATGTGAACAAGGGTCAATTCCATTATCAGTATAAATTTTTGATAAATAATTATTCTTCATGAAATATTAGTTAAATATCATAAATTATTAACAATAAAATAAAATATAACAACATGAAAAAAGGAATATTCATAATTATGTTATTTTTCCCAAATTATAGAAATAAATGATAAATAAAGCTATGAGGAACTCAAATAAAAATGCAAACATGAAAAAATTAAAAGGGGAGAAAAGGAAGAATAAAAAATAGTATAGTTTAAGATACAAAATATAGAAATTTGTAACCTTTTACACACTTTAATCAATTTTTATTTTTCTTTCCAATCTAGAAAATTTAATTCTTTACAACCTGAAGACCTATAAAATGACCATCTGTGACCTATATGAACCATTATAGAGATAAATATAATAGAATAATGATTAAAGGTATGATAATGAATATATCATATTTATATAGATGAATACAATGACCCGATGAATGTAAGACACTGAAAAAATATAGTTATAATGACCCCAATGAATTTTAATTACCAGACTGGTCTTGTTAATCAATTAAATCCTTCATTTTATAGAAATTATTATTCCCTATTAGTCCCTAAAATTCATAATAAAAAATAATTTATTGTGGATATTTCAACTCTAAATGGATAGAATCTCTCAATGGAGCCATAATGAATAAATACTGTTCCAGATAGAGCTAACCCAACCATTTATAATTTTATATAAAAAAACATTCAATGCGAACTCACTATTATAATGACTTATTATAACAAATATGAAATTATAATCACGAATAAGGGTTCCTTAAACATTACACTAACCATTTGATCTCATTCAATTGTATATAAAACTAACATATGATACAGAAAAAAGATGATAAAATAGTGAGAAGCTACATTAATTATAGAAAACAAAAAATTATTATTTATAAAAAATAGTGAATGTGATATTTAATAGTAGGAAACTAAAATAATTTATCTTAGTGAGTTTTAAAATGTTTTTCGATTTTTCTAGACACATATAAATAAGAAAAATATGAAGATATAATAGTGTTGGGGAATATGCATCTTGTCACAACATATGTCAATGAACAATAACATCACAACTATCAAAATAATATCATAAGAGAATCACGTTTATAGAATGAAGAGGTTAGAATAGTCAGAAAGATCCAAATAAAATAGTTTTCAAATATTTCACAATGATGGGATGTCTTCATAATAGGTCCTCATCCTATTTAATAATGAAGTGATAAATGTCTAGAATTTCTTTTAGTCACATCATGAGTACCCCTAGAATTAATATATATTTACATTTATCATTTACTTCTTTAAAATTTTCATCACCCTCGGAATATTTTATCCATATTCACATGCTTCAAATTGACTTGATCGTAAGGACCTATTAATTCATTTTATTGGTAGATATTCATATCATTTGGATTCATCTATAATTTAGTTCATAACACCAAGGATGATTTACTTCGTAAATAAACATCCCAATTCATCATCATTCAAATTTAGCATTAAAAACTTGAGAATCCATGTAAAACATCATTAGATTCATGCATCCAAATATCTGGTTACATTACAACAACTCAATCTTGAACACAAAATGAGTAATATCTCAAATATTTACCACATTCAGTGTATTAAACATTCACTAAACAAAGAGATCATCACACGATCATGCATAAATAGATGTTTAGTCGAATTTTCTATTGATAATAACACACCTAATTTCAATCCTATATATGCCATGACTCATAATCAATGAACACATGATACATAAAAATAACTATATTACTGAACTACATCCGGTGATAGACACAAATTATGATGTTGACCTTCAACATAGAAAAATAATTTGAACCCTCTAAAGCTCAATTGTCCATTATCAATAGCGAGATACATAAAACCACTATGAACATCACAACCTAAACCTCCAAGGATGATGACCCAAATTCTAAAATATCACATAGACTCATATCTCAGTAGTAATAATGCCCATATTAACCCGTTTAGACATGAATAGTTATTTTAGCTCCATGACCGAGCCATATATGATCTAGATATCATTCTCTGATATACCCATTGTAAATATTAATTGATAACATTTATAACATCACCTTCTCTGCACAAACAATTCCCTGGAATAATATGAACAACCATAAAAAACTCTTGCTCCAAATTTGGACTTGAAAATTACACCATAACAATAATAAATGCATTCAACCCCAATCATCAATGTATCAACCTACAAATCGTAAACCAAAACCATCAAACTCAACTTCAAACTTAGTTGGAATAAATAAAAAAGAAAATATGAAAATATTATGAATTGAGGACATTATACATTTGATTATCATTGAACTTGATAAGACCAAAAAGAAAAAACATTTTGATGGATTATTATTAAAATTAAAATTCAAATCATTTTCCAGTGATCTAAAACCTTAAAATAGATTGTGAACACAACCCATCAACCATGGTATGGAAATTCATGATGCAATGTTTCTGGTAATTTCCATAGAATCATGACTCATTACATTAACGCCGCTAACCAAAAACATGGAGGTAGATCAGGTCCTTTCTACTTCATATTTTCCCTTTGAGCAATCCATTATTATTGATGAGGGAATGAGAAAACCATTTGGTGGTGGAGGATAATATTGACACGAATATTAATCTTCCGTCGTCTACTCCTAATTTGATTATGCAAGGGGTTTCAGGTAACAAATTCAAGAAGATGAAGAGGCATTGTATTTTCCATTTCAATTGAATTAATATACATAATAAATGACTACATATTATATAATAATACTTAATTTCAATATATAAATTTATATTTATATATAATTTATATGCATAAAAAAATTTATTTGAAAATATTGAGTTGGTATTGATTTTGAATTATTATTTTTTACTTTATATTGTATATACATAATTAATGAAACATTACTAAATTATTAATATTATAATTCAATATATAATCTTGTGTTTTTATCAAAAAAAATCATTTGAGATGTAAATAAATAATAAATATATGTTAAATTATTACTAACATGTTTATTCTTATTGGATAATTTATCATAGAATATTTTTCTAATGGTATGATTTCTTCCAAAAATATTAATTAATATAAAATATTTATTTGATGGTAAAATAATGGTTTCTATTAATATGATAAAACATAATATTTAACTATTGTTAAAATATGTGTTTTTATTGAATGATTAATACAAGAAAATATATTTTATGGTAAAAAAATTGGAACCTAAAAAATACTGACAAGTCATTATATCGATTAGAAATACTCATTTATATTAACAAATATTTTATTTGTCATTGAATTTATATTCATATAACTCATTGGTAATGTATTTATCCAAGTGTGTATAACATTATCATATTCCATAAGTTTCTGGAATACAGATAAGTATACATAATTATTTCCCTAGCCAAGTATCACTACAAATAAAATTATATTCGATCGGGTTCACTCTCTATTCTATCACAACTTTATTCAAGGTCTCTCCCATGACTATCATAGTGGAAAAACTCCCTTACTAAACTGCATTCACTCCCCAATATAGTCCCAATAATATCATGAGATATCCTTCTTTATAAAATGAAATTGAGAACTATATAATTACAACTCCACCTATCAAATAATCATAGTCCATTCATATGTAAACTATATGATAATAAAGCATTAATTATTTAATAGAACCCTTGGACTGAAAACTACTGTCATAAAAATTTCAATATTTTAACCTGACATATTTCATGGAAAATAAATAGGTTTTATAAACATATCATTATTATAATAATAAACTAAATCAACATATAATAATGATTGAATCATTGTATATTATCCCTAGTAAATAGTAATTATCATTAAAGGATGGCATAATATATAAAAATTTTCTTATATTCTCACCAAAGTACTTCATGAATAAATACCATTTCTTTTATGAATCCTTTATTTAATACACAAATATATCGAAAATTATATGTTAATAATTTTTTTTGAAATGTTCTATTGAAAATTTTAATCGAATCTTTAAGTCAATTATTACTCATTATTGTGGTAAATTTTGATTATATCATGTACAATAAATTAAATATTCCATTCATATTTTCTATAATAATTTAAAATCACATCATTCAAAAAATAAAAATAAAATATTCATTTAAAAAAAAATATAAGACGTAAAACTTATGTAAAATATAAGTAAATAATCACACAGACTATTAAAATAATTCATTATTTCATTATTAATTAAACATATAATGAGATGAAAAATATTTTTTCAGCCGAAGAGAGAAATAAAGTAAGTTTCTATTAAAAAAATTCATTTTGTATCATGAGTTCCTAAAGAGAAAAAAATGGAAGGAAAAAATGTAATCCTATAGATAAGTGAAGTATATTTAAATTACCTTGAATCATGAGAAATAGGTTATATATTTCACGACCCCCTCCCCACAACGTGTACCCCTCAGGGGCCGACAATGTGATATGGGAGATAATGACCCCCGAGTCCCACCACCAGAAGGCCCTAGGTTAGCGACTAACACTGAGGGTATAGTAAACACACAGATGGGAGGCATTACCCTCTAATATAACACATGTAGAAGAGAGAGATAAGATAAACACCAACCAACTCCAACTCCGAACTGAAATATAAAAGAAAACCCAAGTTCACATATTTAATGTCATGCAAAAGTACTACAACTAAGAGGGGAAAACTACAATACCCAAAAGAATGTAAAAACTACAGAAACGACAAGCCCAAACAACTCGTGTAACCCCAAGCTAGTAGAAAACAGCTTGATCTCCAACATACTCCAAGTGACCTGAAATAACAGTTTATATACATATGATGAGAATAACATTATACTCAGTAGGATACTCCTTGAATCCTCTCATGTAAAAGTAAAGAAAATTTGCTAAAGCACAATGAACAACAAGTGAAACTAACTCGTCACCTGAACATTTATACTATGTTCCCAACCTCACCATGGATACTCTCATCAAGTAACGCATACAAGAATATATCATATAATAAAGAATATCAAGGGTACCCCGCTACTACTTCCCCATTGGTTTGCCTCTTTACCCCAACATCGCACGTCCTGAGCATCTCTCTCCAAAAGGCTTTCCCACAGACACCTGGGTAAAGCACCACAACATGATCCTCTTGAAACAAAACCACCTTGTCCACGTAAGAAAAGTAACCAGGTAGTTTTTATGAGCCACCACAACCCACATAATGTGTATCATAAGTCGAGTATTATACCTCAAGACATTACCACCCATACATCGAGTAAGGATCCTCAAGCCATCAGAGCCTATACACGTTACACCTATAGCATTCCATTGGATATTATATCTAGAAGATATATGTGTGAATAACCCGAAGCCATTACAACCCTCCACACACATATATTGGGAAAACTAACCACTATGCCTAACAGCACTCGTATCTACCAAGAGAAGAGAGTGGGGACAAAGGGGGTAGTCAGCCATTCATCCTCCCACCAGAATGTTGGGGAATATACCCCCCGGGCTCAGAATCACCGTGGTGTCAGTTTGCCTTACTGACCGGGTGGAGTAGCATATAGAAACAAAAAAGTATAGGATATACTGTATCTCACTACCACACTATGGGAATAACCTAGTCTCAGACACAACTGTAGCTTGAGTCTCTAAGACTCTGGGCTGCAACATCTAATACTAGGTATCCTATAAGCACACAACCACTTAAAGAGATTTAATAAATTATTTCATTTCCTTTTCATTAGTTTATCTTAATGTTAATTAATTCTTTAAACATTAATTAACCAATAAAAATTCAAAATTAAATTTCATTATCATCACACCCAAAGTCCATTGTCCTTTAAAATTACAACCTCATCATTATGTTCTAGAAAACTCCAACCCCATGGGTTTACACCAATTATTCAAATATTCATTACAAAATTACTTTCCAATATTCCCAGGCATTCTAGAAAATCATTCTATGCTACTAAACAAAATAGGGCTCAATAAGGTGAGTAGATGTACTACCCGTTGAGTCTTTGCCGCCAATAGCATGAGCATATACCATCATCCCTTGAGAATCTAAACAAAGAAGGCACATGGCATACCACATGCGTCTTCACCTCTTTCGGAAGAAGGGAATGCAAGATAAACTGCCTTGAGCAGTGGGGAAAAGTAATGTAGATAATCAACCAATAAGAATCAACATGCATCCAATAATCACATATATCCCAATCCATAATCCCTGGTGTCCTCCCCAACACCCACATGTATAAACCAATGATTCTTGCCACTCTAGGTGTCATCTCCTGCCACAACCAAAAGGCCTCCATACCCCCAAATATCACAACACCCATCCAGGATCACATCACAACACAAGCAGTAGGAAAAAAACCATCTAAACAATTGGTCTGTTGGCTCTTTAACAAGTAAAAGGGTAACTGAGAACCCTACAAGGAATTATCCTCAATCGAATAACCAGTTCCTTAATCCATATTGGACTAACAGATTTATTATTCATAAGTTCCAAATTCGGGAAACCTAACCAGTAAGCTATCATAAATAAATAAACATTCTTAGTACGCCAATTTTATTAACATAAAATTAAAACAAGAAGAACCAAATTCATTTCATGCCTATTTATATTTAGAAAAACAATTATCAATTTATTCCCAGCTTTATGTTCTTTACCAATTTCAATCAGGAAGGAAAAACTTAACAAAACAAGCCTGAATATCAAACTATCTATAAAAATAAAGAGGCAAAAACATAAGATCGATATCAATTTATTTTTCCAATTCAAATATTTATTATGTAAATTACATTATCATCTAGTGGAATAAAACATTCTAACTATTTAGTAGCACATATAAGAAAAGAAAAGAAATGAATCCCCTACCTCGAACAATTATTGATGTTCTTTATATGAGAAGAGTCCACACAATGGTTCACAATCCTACTATCGCGACAACTGCATCCCCCTGAGGATGCCACGGTATGACAACACAAACCAAAACCCAAGAAAAATCCCTTTGAAGAATGGATATCACAAGTTATAATAAGTAAATGAGAAACAGGAGAAGATGAACCCCAAAATAACGATAATAAAACATACCTTATATCAAAGATTGATCGATACAACTTGGTTGCATCAAGAGAGAGAAAAACCAATCTGAGGAGGAAATTTTGATTATGAAACTCCTATGAGAAGGAATGGGATGTCTGCGCATATCACATCTAAGAACAAGGATAATGAATAAGGGAGGAAGATATCTTGTCCCTTTTGAAGATTTAACAGATCGACTGTTTAAGATACGCTTAATTTCCCCTTAAAAGAGGATCACATTAAACCACATGGTTTGACCAAGTAAAAACATCTCGAGCATTTGGAATAATTAATAGAGGAGTTATGGCCTTTTAATATTCCTTAGAGTCCTTAAAATGAGGCATAAAACGTATTTTACATCAAAGGAAAATGCTGAAGGGGTGAAACTGTGGGAAGTTGGAAACACTGTTCACGAACTCAAAATTTGGAATAGGAAAAAACATTGTTCATGAACCTCACCGTTAGACACTATTCATGAACCTTACTGATAGAAACTATTCATGAACCTCGCCATTAGACACTTTTCCTGAACCTCACCATTATACACTGTTCATGTACCTCACCATTACACACTGTTCATAAACCTCACCATTAGGCACTGTTCATGAACCTCACCATTAGACACTGTTCATAAACCTCACCATTAGACACTGGTCATGAACCTCATTGATAGAACTGTTCATGATCCCCACTATTAAACATTGTTCATAAACCTCACCGTTATACACTGTTCAGGAACCTCACCGTTAGACACTGTTCATGAACCTCACCGTTAGACACTGTTCATGAACCTCATCGTTAGATACTGTTCATGAATCTCATTGATAGATAGTGTTCATGAAACTCGCCATTAGAAACTATTCATGAACCTCACTATTAGACATTGTTCATAAACTTCTCCATTAGACACTGTTCATGAACCTCACCGATAGACAGTGTTCATGAACCTCACCATTAGACACTGTTTATGAACCTCACCATTAGACACTATTCATGAACATCACCGTTATACAATGTTTACAAAACTCAAAATTTGGCAAAAGAAAGAAAGGTTACCATTAGAGGATACCGATAGAACTGTTCACTGGTGGTATTGTTCATAGAATTGTAAATTAGGGAAAGGAAAGAGAGGTTACCATTAGAGGTTACGGATATAACTGTTCACCGATGGAACTATTCAAAGAATTGGATATTTGGAAAAGGAAAGAGAGGTTACCATTAGAGGTTATTGATAAACTGTTTACTGATATAACTGTTCATAGAATTGAAAATTTGGAAAAGGAAGGAGAGGTTACCGTTAGTGGTTTTCGATAGAACTGTTCACCGATAGAACTGTTCATATAATTGGAAATTTGGAAAAAAGGAAAGAGAGGTTACCGTTAGTGGATACCGACAGAACGGTTCACTGATGGAACTGTTAAAAGAATGTTACTGATGACTCTATTCACTAAGGGTCTCCGATGACACTGTTCACATAAGGTTACTAATCTCATTGTTCACATAAGGTCACTGATGCACTGGTCACAATAGGTTACTGTTTCACTGTTCACAACTATCTACCGTTGGAACTGTTCACCTAATTAGAAAATTGGAAAAGTGTTGGGGATAAGTCCCCTTAACCTCCAAAATCACCTCAGAGATCATATTTTCAAAAAGGAATGACCCAGAGAGGTCTGGGGCATTAAAATATAATTTCATCAGAAAAACTATTTTGATAAACAATCTCAACAGACAATGAGATTGTAAGATTATTCACTTACCTCATATTCGATATACTTTGAAAGTGATCTAACCTATTGTATAGTAAATTAAAATTTATTAAAATTTTATAAATTATTCATTAACATAAATATATTATATATATTATCCACTTTTTTAATTTCAGCCCCTATTTATTAATAATTCTTTTATTGCAATCATCATTTAGTTGTGTCAATTATTTTATGTTTCATGGGAATTTTGATTTTATTATTTGTGTCACTATTAAATGATCATGGTTCTGTCTTTATAAAAATATTATTTTTTTATACAAACATCATATATATTAATTATAAATATATATTTATATTCATCCATAATGGGTAATGAGATAATATTTATATACACTTGTCATAGAGACATTGGGTCTTTCGTAGAAATGAACGTTTTGTTCACTATAAGAAGAATGAAATGATGGAATGATACAAAACAATTCATCTTTATATAATTTTAATTATATAATATATATCATATTATTTTATTTAATATATATTTATTATGATCCATTTAAATATGAAATTAAAAATAGAACACATTTCTTTGAAGAGGTTGTTGTCCATACATACACATGAGCGATGTTATTGACTTCCAAAAGATAGGAAAGTAAGAAGGTGGATATGATATTATAATTCCTTAAGAATAATTATATCATAAATATCACATATAAATGTTAAACCTATCATATTATCCTTCCATAAAACATGGTTTTGGAAAATAAATTAAATCAGTGCCTGGATGCAGTAGTACACACGTACGCCCGAGCAATAATTTCACTTTTCATTTGATGGGAAAGAATGTGAATAAATGTGGATATATAATCATTTAAAATTTTACATTATTTTAGATAATTAATTTATTAAATAATGATTAATATGACATAATTATAGGTTGTTTAAGAGTAATTATTCTGAAAGTGTTAGAGTATGATGATGGCCTATTCTTCTATAGGACACCTTTTGATACTATCTTAAGTATCCTAAAAATGGTATTTTAATAATATAATATCAAATAATTATTGTATATTGACTTTTATAAGATAATTTATCATTTTTTAGTCAACAAAGATGGATCAATGTGCTTCAAATATAAGAAATTCGGGGTGTACATTTATATGTGGGGGAGTGGAAACACATCGAATTTATTAAAAGACTAAAATATAATAAAGCCTTCCTTAATAAAAATGAACCCAAAATTGAAAAAAATTGTATTTTAATTGGGATTAATATTTCCCTAAAATATGATTTATATGATTTTAATTCGAAATCATACCATTATCTCTCGGTGAACCCCCCTCCCCCTCCCCCACCCCCTGACAAAACAATTTTAAACAAAACCACTATAATGAATCTTTACAATTTTTACAATTAATTGTTACCAAAATTATATTTACCATATTATATAATATCAATTATTATGAATAAAAATATAGAATCCATGTCACCTTATTAAATTAATTGAATTGGAAGAATTTAATTTTTAAATTTAACCCAAAAAATGTAATGAAATGTGTTTTCCCTAAAAACAAATCTTGAGTATAAAAAGATTTTACACTAAAATACAACATAAAATTGACTCCAATTATTTATAATATATAAGCACAATGTTTATTTTGAAATAAATTTTAAAAAATGAAAATTTCTTTATTCTTGAACGGAAGGAAAAGATGTTTTAATAAAAAATTGTACTTCTCAATATTCATTGAAAAAATAAATTCTTTAATAAAAATTCCAAAATATTACCCTATGATAATTTCAGCATGATAAAAAAATTACGTTAATTAATTCATATATATTTTCTAAATTTGGAAATAATTTTTTAAATTACATTCTCACAAAGAGAAACGAAACCCATTTTTTAGGGAAATGTTTATTTATATTTATATATAGAGTAAAAAAAATTGAGTAATTTTATTTTAATATATTTTATTAATATAAAACATTTAAACAAAATTTAAAAATGATTATTCATACTCACTCCATAAATTTGATGAAATGGTTATAATGGTATAATATATTATTGTTCAATTGGACATAGGATTGTGTATATCGCATGTTATCAATGAAATTAAATATATTTCAAGATAAGTATACTATATAATCTCCGGATGATACATTTTATACCCATTACACAACTATATGTAATTTTTCAAGCATTGTAATATCAATCGAGTAATATTTGATGCTAAATTTGGTTAAACCTCACATATATTGTTAAAATTGTATAATGTTTCCTTTATTATTTTGCCACACACCATCGACTATTATATTATTAGAATGACCCCCTTTCCTCCAATATAGATTCCCACAAAGAGTTATGTAGGTTTAATAACATGGTATAATTCATAAAGGTATCCAATGATTAACTTAATCACCTCCTCATATATATATATATTAAATAATGTTTGCCTCTTGTCGATGTGGATTTTTTCATCATCTCAATTTAATTTTTATATTATTCAAATGGATATATCTTATGTAAATAAACAATTTTATAAAAACATATATATTCAACAACATGAATCAATATATAAACCATTACATCAAAACATGATGGTATAAAATACATATATAGTTTAAAAGTATAATTAATTCTTAATTATCTTATATATTTAATAATTGTAGACCCACAAATTATTTAAAAATATTAATTAAAATGTTACGAAGCCTGGTTATATAAATTCCCACTTGCATTGGAAGTAAGTTATGTAGTGAAGATGATTTTAATTACTTCTTCAAAACCTGAAAATAAATATATTTCATGTATACTAACTTCTCATAATTTAATAATAAAACAAATTTTCATTGAAGTATAAAAATTATACACATTACCAATACATATACTTTAGAAAAAATTAATTTGTTCACTCTTGGATATTGTATTAATATTAAATTGTATGTAAGTTTTTAATCATTTTACAATAATATCAAACTCCATACGTATTCATATATAAGTTGAGTCCACTCTAGCATTAATTCCATTATTAGACTAACCCATTATATCTAACAATGATCTAATAAAACTATCATATTTGTTTCCATAAAATTTAATAGTAATGGTATGTTTTACCAATAAAAATATTTCATATGGTAGAGATAATAAGTTTGACCATTTTATCCGTATATTTCAAACATAACCCAATCTTTACATATTTCCAAAAAAAATTCATCCTTTTCATAATATTCATTTATTAATAATGGTTAGGTTTAAAAATCATACTCATATAAATAATTAAATTTATTTTTAATATTTGATAAGGATAATCCACTCATTAAAATCTTATCAAAATCACGTACACTATCTTTCTCCAACATCATATAAGATGATATAAAGTCCTATATTTAAAAATTAAATAACAACATTATCCAATATAAATATATCTTGAAAATTTTTAATATTAAAATAAATAATTAAAGTGATAATTATTATAACATGCTGAAATAAAAAGTATTTTTTCAACACCTCAAACCCTTTAACAAAATCTACAAAAAATGACTACAAACCATTAATCAACATTTGTAAGTAAATATAAATATCATATCCATGATGTTCACGTCTAGAAATAATCAAGATTGATATAAAATATTTTAAATTCTATAAAATAAATAGTGGAGGTTATAAAATTTTAACATAAATATACCTGAACTGTTTTAGCTACTTAATATCTAAAAAATAATTATTCTATTTTTTTATGTTTCTAAATTATAATTACTAACCTCATTTTCAGAATGAAGTAATTATTGATTATGTCACTTCAATATTGGTGAATCAGATGGGTGATGTATCTTTTCATCATATATTATAACATCTAGAATATATCTAATCCTATTTTATTTAAGTGAATTTAAAAATAAATGATTCAATTAGGGAATTATATGAAAATAAAAACTTATTTTTACTGAGGTTTGTGGCCACATCCATGAGATTAATAAAAATTGGATGATTTTTGACTAATTTATGATGGATATAGAGATGTAATGAGAAAAAAACTAAAGAATGGATAAGAATAATGCAATAGTCAGAAGTTATATTTTCATTGTGAGATTTAAAAAATGGGTAGGGATGTGTCTTATTAATTTTTATAAAATGATTTAAAAAGGAAAATTTTTAATAAAACAATTATTTTAAATCTGTTTTCACCTACATTAATAAATAATATTTATTAGAAACTTCAAATTTACAAATTTACCTTCAATTTATTAATTGATGGAAATAAAAAACATTTTCAATGTTAGTTATTAAATAACTAATAGTAAATATCTATTTCAAATTACAAATATCATACTTGTTTCTTGTTATAATAAAATTTAAATCACTCTATATGACCATGATAAGAGAACATCCGTGTGTCCATATAAGATATTTACTTATCAAAAACATAATATACAATGTGTAACTCAAAAACTATATTTTAGCATCATATTATTTCTATAATTAAAAATATTTTATTGGAGCTCCTTTAATTATTATTGAGACATATTAGTTAACTATATAAAAATATTCATGTATATGTAATTTTGAATATTATTTCATTGACATGAGCTGTAAAATATCATTTTCAAGTAGGAAAATATTGATTTCATAGTAAAAAGTTTTGTTTATTTGAATTATATAATTTTATATGATGGTATTGAACAAGATCATACAAAGTCGACAATTATTTATAATTTACCCATACCAATAGTTTAAAAAAAATCATAGTTGTATGAGTCATTTGGTATTTTATCATTTATTTTTACAAGATTTCATATATCTCATGTGTTAAATAATGAAATTGTTTAAATAGAATTTTCCATTTCACATTTATGATTCTTATTTTATCAACATTAAAGCATTGTGAAAATAAATTAGTGAAAGCACTGTTAATTTTACCCCTTGAATGGAAAGACCTATTTGAGATAATGTTTATTACGTGTGAATTTCTAGTAGTATATATTTTTGGAATGATTATTGATCATATATCCTAACACATTTTCATGGATTAAACTATCATGACAATAGTTCCCATAAATTATATGAAAAGAAAGATTATATTTGGGTATTAATATTTATGTTTTTTCATTGAGAGATATATCTCATCCTTTCTGAAGTTATCCTTTAGAGTATTCATTATGATTTTTAGAACTTTTTGGACACAAATTGATATAAATACAAATATCATCCATTGAATTTTTGTTATTAAAAAATTTCAACCATGAGATTTTTGAGAATAATGGAAGAGATAACATATTTTCAAACCACTTATCACAATTATAGTTACATTATTTTATAAATTAGGAGGAAGATGAGGTCAACATTCAACTTCTTGGTGAAAATTATTTCATCAAACTGCATGCATAAAAAAATTGTATTCTAACCTTACAAACAACTTTTACATAACAATTATGTATCACAATTTTACAATCAATAAATAAAAGAGATTAAAAGAAGAGGTAAATGACTAATTTTAAAAAGGATTTTTTATTATTTGAATTATGTGAAGATATCACTAGTTGAGTGTTGGTACCTAAAACTATTATTTTCATAATAATCATTTTTTCTTCATGATTCTCTAATTGGAGGTTATAAAAAACTTGAATGCACTATAATAAAAATACTTTTAAATTTTATTTTTTTCTTGTAATTCATTAGGATGGATTAGTATTTATTTTGAAATGTTGTCACTATTATAGGAATTGATGCATTTAATGAAACTAAAGGATTCCCTAAAACGAAATTTGATATGTAATTTCATTTTATATAAGGGATACAAATTTAATGGTAATTTTTTTCACTATGGGTTTTTAATAAATGTATTATAATTTGTTCCCCCATATCTATAAATTTCAGGCCACATTCACAATAAACTAAAAAAATGTTTTGGGAATATTTATATCGATATTTATCAATTTGGTGTTCCAAGGGTAAATTTTCGCTATATATTCAATAATTTTGATATTATTTGAAAGAAAACTATTATAATAACATATTTCATGTTATAAAAAATTGATACAACCAACCATCATAAAATCTACTATCATGATAAATTATCAATTAAGGTCATAATAAATATCATAAAAATCACTATTGGATCAAAATGTAAGGACTTATCAACCTGGATAGATGATTCAGTTTGGGCCTATAATGATACCAATAAAACCATCATGGTTATAACGAAACACACATTACATACATTGTTACTACTTCAAAATTTAAGTACACTTATTATAACATATAACAAAACCATGAAAGGGCCGTATAGGTATAGTGTCTTTAGAAACTGGGAAACATAAACAACTAGTTCATAAAGCATCTATATTGTCTCCCATTTATTTCATCATATCTAGAATCACTTTTTGGAATATCCTAATTAATACCCTTCTTCATGACCTGGGGAAAACAAAACATACAAAAGGGTGATCTCAAATGCTCAGTAAGGGTAAACCAAAGAAATATCAATCACATCATATTCATAATAACATAACATTTTGGAAATCTTAACTTGTAAAAGAGATCATAATTTCATAACATGTGATAAATCATAGTAGTGAAATGTAATCCCAATAATCATAACTTAAAACATGAAAATTTGTGGCATACATGAATAATCATAGAGAATCATTTATTAGAAGTCAAGACTCACTGCCAAGACTATCTTAGCGGACAAAGTCCATTTCTGAACCTAGTTCACTCCTCATTTCAGTCTTGTATCACTGAACCAGATTAACCATCCATTCCAGACATGTCTATCTCATGAGATATAAATCACTACCCAATGAATTTGAGGGAGATATAGGTCCCACCCATCTCATAATGAAACCATTCTTATGTGTGCCACAAAATCACAAATCATAGCATAACCCATGTAATAAAAATTGGTTTCTTAAACTTCATTCCATTATAACACAATCCATGTAAGATAAAAGGACTTCATAAAAATAATTCCATCATAACATAATAAAATCAATGTAAAAATAGGGATATAAATATAATCGTATATTATCTTAGATCGAAAATAATTTTGAAAAAACACTTGAACTCCATTCTTTAGGAAAGTATCCTTTCTACTTCAAAATTTTTTTTCCCTTTCTTAAAATGTCATATAATTTTAAACTAAAATAAGTTGATTAAAAATAAACTTGAAAACATGTAAAGGATGATTCATGGAAATAATCTTCTAAAATTCCATTCAGGCAATATAAGTTAAAAAAACATTCTTCTCGTACTTTGGCCAGAAAAGTCAAAAAGTACCTCGTACTAAAAATGACAAATGATTCCTTTCATATCATTTACTAAAAACTCACCAATGGGTAAAATTGGATTTAAAAAATTATAGGTGGATGGAAATAATATTACATATTAAAAAACATGGATGTGGATGATAAATATGCCCCAGTAAATTCTGAAGTATAAACAATCTCGGATAAAAATGAGATTGTGAGATTTTCCCTTACCTTAGGTCTGATTTGCTTCATACGTGTCCGAACCTCAAGTATTATGATTTAAAGAATGTTATTGACTTATTATAGAATCATAATCATTTTTATGATATCATATATGGTCATATTCTTATATTATTAGCTTCTTATTAGTAATATTTCATTATTACTTGTTATTCGGGTGTTTATTGCGTTTTGTTCTTATGCGTGTTTTATCAAAAAATTATTATTCTTATTTTTAAGTTATAGATACCACATTTCCAGAATTTAATTGCTATAATATATATCATATTTATTCATTAAATTAATTTCTATAATCATCATTCAATGAAGATCATGTAGAACGAGTCGCATCACATCGTGGAGACGGTAGGCCGTACGTACGCAAGAGCGATGATGTCGTTCCCATGAACGTGGAATTTTATTGAAACGTATGTATACTTTTTCAGAATAAATATTACTTTAAGATAATAATATATAGTTATTATTTACACCATTATACACATCCAATTAAGGTGGGGGTGGAAAACTGATTACACCATGGCGTAGAGACGGTATTCCGTACGTACGCACGCACTGTGATTTCATTTTCCGTAGGATGGATAGAAGGTGAAATAAGGTTGTTTCATATTTATAATAACATATCAGTATATGAGTGATACTTATGTTATTACTTCATAATAAAAAAACTAAATAAGAAGAAGTAGAAGAAGAAATAAAGTTGAATGAATCGGTAACAGACATTACCTCTTCTCTGAAACGCCTCTTCTTAACCTCCTCTTAGGGCACTGAAGATGGTCTTTGAAGAATATCAGCACCTATATAATGTTTCTAGGGAAGTGGATAAGAGAAATTGGCATGGTTTGGCCGAGAATGGAGGATCAAATTGGTATGAGGAGGAGAGGGAGGAGGTGCTCTTTTATAAGGGAGGAGAGGGACACCTTTGGAAAAACAAAAAATATTATTTTATTATAACGTCATATTCAGTTTTTAATAGCTCCAAATTGATTTTTTTAGAAGATATGGTGGAGATGGGTCTAAATACTCTCATCCAATAAAATTTATACAAGTTTGGGTTTCTATTCTAACCTTATCATTTTGATTTAACTTTAAGTTATATAATTTTACTTTTACAGTGTCTTCTTGTTTTATTACCCTATAAGGTTAATAAACATACTATAACTACCAAAAAGAACCCCAAGTTGTTCATTGTTAAAATATATAACCTTAGATATGTCATTTGGACGTTCATTATATTTTTATGATTAAAATGAAAATTAATAATATAATATTTGTTTTAAAAACTATTTAATTTCAATTTTACACTATTTGGTAATTGATTTTTTGTGAAAATTATATCAGCATGATTAGTTATAAAAATGTTAATTAAATCAATAATAAAATGTAATAATAACCTATAAAATTAATTTAATTTATAAAAAGTCTCAAATTACATTTATTTGTGTATTTATAAAATCAAATATGTTAATATTACATTAATAAGGTAATTACTACATCATCATTGTGTCAAAAATAAATTAACCTATTTAATGTCTGAAAATTACAAATAAAATATCATTATGTAGGAACTATCTTTAGCTTTCTAATGAATAATTATAGTTTAAATTATATTATTTATAAACCTATATTAAAAATGTTTTATTTATTAAACATTGATTTTAACTATTTTAACTCTTCTTTAAATAAAATAATATTAAATGTCCTAATCTAATCCATGTAGACCTAAATGGTCATATTTTATTCCTAAGGTTGTTTTTGGTCGAATTAAACTTATCCAAAATAATTAAGACATGTGTTAGGGTAATAATAATATCATTCTTACCCTTAATTACCATATATAATTTTAACCATGGTAAAAAAGTAAAAAGTTACTATTCACCAAAAATTATTTTTATCTTATTGAACCAAATTTTACTCCTTGATGTCAACCATGTCTCTTGGATTTTTTGAAATTCTGCTCACAGAAACGGTAAAATCAAGTTTTATGTAAAATTTCAAATTCTCCTAGGAGGTGGGTAAAAGACGGTGAAAAGTTCAATAAAATTTTTATATATCTTATAAAATTATAAAATTACTCAAATGAATTACTTTGAACTTATATATGTATTATTTATCAATTTTGACCTAAAATTAATTTAAATAAAATAAATAATTATTTAAATAAAAAGTCAGTTTTTAAATAGTAACCCAGTGTTTTCACTATTCATCAAAAACTAAATGTTTTCAGAAAAATACCAAAATTTCACCCTAGGATAATTTCGATATTCCAAATCCCAAAATGAAGTCCATTTTGAAAGATAAAATTTATAAAATTTCAAAAAGTGGGTATTACTATTCATAACGGCTAGTTTTAATAATATTTTAATAGCATATCATTGTTTAGTGAAACTTGGTATTGCGTACGACGCAAGATATTGAGGAAGGTCAAGACTGCATGTAAATAAAGACAAGCTAGTATTGTTTGTAGTGAAATATTCCTTCGATGATGTATATAACATAAAAACAAAATATTTCTCATAAAAGTCTTGGATGTTACAATCTACCCCCTTAAAATGAATTTTGTCCTAGAAATTCGTCACTTTGTAACAAACAGATGAGGATACCTCTCCCTCATCATATCCTCAAGATCCCATGTAGCTTCTTCTAATTGGTGGTTCCTCCACAAAACATTCACCAAGCGAGTGGTCTTGTTCCATAGGAATTTTTCGCTATGATCCAGAATCTCTATCGGCTATTCTTCATAAGAAGGATCTTGCTCCAGCGGTACAACATCTGAGCTGAGTACATGTGAAGGATCGGGTATGTACTTTCTCAGGAGAGATTCATTGAACACATTGTGAACTTTAGAGATATTTTGTTTAAGCGCCAATCAGTAAGCTACCTTCCCAACATGATCCAGTATTTTGAAAGGACCGATATACCTAGGGCTCAACTTTCCCCTCTTTCCAAATATCCTTACTCTCATCCAAGGAGATATTCATAAGAACACTTTACCACCCACTTCAAACTCTATGTCTTCTCTTTGGTTATCAGGATAACTTTTTTGTCGACTCTGAGATTCTCTTATGTGTTGTTGAATATATCGGACCTTTTCTTCCATCTCATCAACAAGATCTGGTCCTAATAGAATTCTTTCCCCAACTTCATCCCAGCAAGTTGGAGTTCGGCATTTCATTCCATAGATAGCTTCATAAGGAGCCATATGAATACTGGAGTGAAATCTATTATTATAAGAAAATTCCACCAAAGGTAGGTTTTTATCCCAACCGCCTTTGAAATCCAAAGAGCAAGCTCTTAACATATCTTCTAGATTTTGAATTGTTCTCTCAGACTGACCATCTATCTTAGGATGATAAGCAGTTATGAAACTCAACTCTATATCCAGAGTATGCTGAAGTCTTCACCCAAACATTGAGGTAAACCTCGGATCCCGATAAGATATAATGTAAAGTGGTACTCCATGAAATTTTACCACTTCCATTACATATATCCTGGCCAGCTGATCTATAGAGAAATCTTCTCTAATAGAAATGAATTGTACTGACTTTGTAAGATGATCAACTATGACCCAGATAGCATTATTACATTTGGATGTTTTAGGATGTCCGATTACAAAGTCTATAGTGATGTTTACCTATTTCCATTCGGGTATGGGTAACTGTTGTGACATCCCCTTAGACTTCTGCCTCTCAACATTAACCTGCTGACAAACCAAGCATCGAGAGACATATTCATCAACATCTCTTTTCATGCCATCCCACCAGAAGCACTCTTTTAGGTCCTGATACATCTTCGTGCTTCTAGGATGAATAGAGAATAAAGAACTATGAGCTTCATCCATAAGCTCCTTCTTTAATTTGGGGATGGGAGGAACACAAACCCGATTCCTGAACTTTATTATCCCATCACAATTAAGGTTGAATTCAGGAACATTTCTCACCTTCTTTTGTAACTCTACATCTTCTTTCTGTGCCTCTTTAATCTTCACATGTATAGATAGTTGAACATTCATTTGAAAAAGATAAGATTTTTCCCCATCCGTTATAATTCCAAGATCCATCCTTTGTAAATCCATAAATATTGGATCTTTTGTGATCCTCAGCATGGATAAGCTAGAATGGTCTTGTCAACTTAATGCGTCTTCCACTTTGTTTGCTTTCCCAGGGTGGTAATGAATTGAGGATTCGTAATCCTTAATCAGCTCCAACAATCTTCTTTGGCGCATATTCAACTCCTTTTGTGTGAAAATATTCTTTAATCTTTTATGATCTGTATAAATATCAAAACTTTCTCCACAAAGATAATGACTCCAAATATTTAATGCAACGATTGCCACAGCTAACTCCAAATCATGAGTCGGGTAATTTTGCTCATGGATTTTCAAATGTCATGAGGCATAATCTATCACCATATTGTTTTTCATTATAACAAACCCCAATCCCTTCTTGGATGCATCACTTTATATCACAAACCTTTCTCCACTACAAGGCAGTGCGAGCACAGGTGCACTAGATAACCTTCTTTTTAAGTCCTTGAAATTCTCTTCACACTCCTCTGTCCAAATGAACTTAACTCTTTTTTGAGTCAACCTGGTGAGTGGATTAGATAATCATGAAAAATCATTCACAAAACACCGATAATATCCAGCCAAACCATGAAAATTTCGGATCTCAGTTGTTGTTGTTGGTCTCGACCATCTTTTGATAACCTCTATTTTTGATGGATCCACATATATCCCCTCTTTTGAGATTATGTGAACCAGAAATGCAACTTTTGAAGCCAAATCCACACTTTGTAAATTTGTCATAAAGCTTGTCCTTTATCAGGGTCTTCAATACAATTCTCAAGTGATATTCATGTTCTTCCTTGCTCTTTGAATAGACAAGAGTATTGTCTATAAAGACTACCACAAAATTATCAAGATAGTCTCTAAAGACTCCATACATTAGATCCATGAATATAGTAGGGGTATTAGTAAGAAAATATGGAATAACTATAAATTAATAGTGTCCATAACTTGTATGGAAAGCCGTCTTTGGTATATCCTCCATTTTGACCCTTAATTGATGATACCCAGAATGAAGATCAATCTTTGAAATGTATTGGGCTCCGCGTAGTTGGTCAAATAAGTCATCAATGCATGGGAGAGGATATTTGTTCTTGATAGCGATTTTTCTAAGTTCTCGAAAATCAATGCAGAGTCTCGTTGATCCATCTTTCTTCTTAACAAATAGAATAGGTGCTCCCCAAGGTGACGCACTAGGGCGTATGAATCCCTTATCAAGATTCTCTTCGAGTTTCTTCTTCAATTCCTACAACTCAATTGGGGCCATTCTATAAGGTGTCTTTGAAATAGGCATAGTACCCTGTATGAGTTCTATTGAAAACTCAATTTCACGATTTGGTGGAAGACCTTGTAATTCCTTTGGAAAGACATCATCAAACTCCAGTATGATGGCCATATTCTTAATTGCGATTTTCTCACAAACCATTTGAGATAAATAACATTCATTTAGTGGAATCATGACCCATAAGATGGAAGAAATTTCCACCTGAAGGTTATGTACATCCTTGCATCGATATACGATCATAGATTGATATGGAATATGAAATGTGTCTTCCCTTATTTGGAAATTGATATGATATCCACATAAATAATGACAATACATGCCAAGAATCACATCAAATTCCACTATAGGATGGATCACAAAATTTTCAGGAAGAAATTTACCACAAAATTCAATCAGAGAAGAATTATAAACTTTTGAAGCGATTGTTGTGCCATTAGGGGTTGTCACAGCTAACTCAACATCTAATTGTTGAGTTAATACGGTGATACCCTTCGAAAATTTTTCAGAAGAAAAGAGTGGGTGAATCTATAATCAAATAAAATATTTGATAATTTAGAGTGGATGGTATGTGTACCTTTCACCACTTCATTATCATACTCCACATCGCTGATAGAAATTGCATGTGAATTTCCTTTGTCTTTATCCTTAAGAGTCTATTGACGTCGATCATCATCAACAACCCTTTGATTAAGGAATTGATTGGAATAATGCCCCATTTCCTTGCACTTGTAACATTGAAGTGTAGGAGGTTCACTCTGTGTAGCCTATTCTTTGTTCGCATCACTAGACATCTTCTTCCCATCATTGCAACATTCAAATGCCCGATGAACTTCCTTTCCACAATTGAAAAATTTACTTGTCCCTTTAAGTCAACTCACTCCATGTTTCTTTCCGCACATCGAGCATAAGGGAAAACTCATCTTCTTTTCAGTGTGATCTTTATATTTTCCTTTGAATTCCATTTTCCTCTTCTTACCAAATGCATATGACTGATGGGTTACTCCAATATCAATCTCAACCTTGAGGGCACATCGAACGATTTCCTCATAGCTATTGAAGTCCCTTATGGCTAATGCCCTTCGAAGACTTGGTTTTAAGCCACTACAGAATCAATCGATATTACTCTTAGGTTGGATAATAATCCTAGAAGCGTACCTTGCAAGTCTTGTAAAATTTTCATCGTAGGTACCAACAGATTCATCATCCTTTTCCTTCAGTTCAAGAAACTCCTTCTCTATCTTTGTTCGAAGATTACAAGGGATGTACTTATTGAAAAATAAGTTCTTGAACTCGTCTCATTCCATGGACTCAATTTCATCTCTTTTCCTCATATTCTTGATATGATTCCACCATAGATCAGCATCACCTTCCAAATGATACACTTCTAAAATGACTTTGTCATGTTCAGAACATTGAAGAACTGAAAATATATTTTCAGTAGTACTGATCCATTGTTCAGCATATAATGGATCAGTAGACCCACTGAATGAGGGTGGACGCTACCTCATGAAGGATTCAATAGAATGTTGATCCTTCTTTTGCAATTTTGGAAGTCCTTCATGATTCATAGCTTGAGAAATTTGTGTGAGCATGGCTACAAGATTTTTCATTCCAGATCCCATAACGGTTGGTTACTCAGGGGGACAATCATTGCATTGCCCGTCACATTCAAAATTAACACGGTTCCTTCGGGGTCCAGCCATTGACTAAAACCAAGAAGAATAGTGTGACCAATACTAATTATAATAGAAAAAACACATAATCAAGAATAAAATTTCACACTTTAGGTCTTATCATAGGTTATTCATGGCCATTTCTAAAACACTATGACTGTGTTCTATGATTAGATATATCCTTAGGGTTCTTACTAAGGCTTTCACATCCTTGTTTCCAAAGGTTGACTATACATTTCTGTTGATACCAAATATAATGACCCATACATTACATAAATGGTTAATACTTCAAAAGTTAAGTATGCTTATTACAACATATAACAAAACCATGAAAGGACCGTATAGGTATAGTGTCTTTAGAAACTGGGAAACATAAACAACTGGTTCATAAAGCATCTAAATTGCCTCCCATTTATTTCATCATATCTAGAATCCCTTTTTGGAATATCCTACTTAATACCCTTCTTCCTGACCTGGGGAAAAGAATACATACAAAAGGGTGATCTCAAATGCTCAGTAAGGGTAAACAAAAGAAATATCAATCACATCACATTCATAATAACATAACATTTTGGAAATCTTAACCTGCAAAAGAGATCATAATTTCATAACATGGGATAAATCATAGTAGTGAAATGTAATCCCAATTATCATAACTTAAAACATGAAACTTTGTGGCATATACACATAATCATAGAGAATCATTTTTTAGTAGTCAAGACTCATTTCCAAGACTATCTTAGCGGACAAAGTCCATTTCTGAACCGAGTTCACTCCTCGTTTCAGTTCTGTATCACTGAACCAGATTAACCTGTTGTTCCAGCCATGTCTATATCATGAGATATAAATCTTTACCCAATGCATTAGGGGGAGATATAGGTCCCACAAATATCATAATGAAACCATTCTTATGTGTGCCACAAAATCATAAATCATAGCATAACCCATGTACTAAAAATTGGAATCTTAAACTTCATGACATCATAACATAATCCATGTAAGATAAAATGACTTCATAAAAATAATTCCATCATAACATAATCAAATAAATTTAAAAATAGGGATATAAATATAACCCTATATTATCTATGATGGAAAATAATTTTTATAAAACACTTGAACTCCATTCTTGGGGAAAGTATCCTCTCTACTTCAAAAACATTTTTTCCTTTCATAAAATGTCAAATAATTTTAAACTAAATGAAGTTGATTAAAAATAAACATGAAGAAATGTAAAAGAAGTTTCATGGAAATAATTTTCTAAAATTACATTCAGTCCATATAAGTTAAAAAAACATTCTTCTCGTACTTTGGCTAGAAAAGTCAAAAAGTACCTCGTACTAAAACAGACAAAAGATTCCTTTCATATCTTTTACTAAAAACTCACCAATGGGTAAAATTGGATTTAAAAATTTTTAGTTGGATGGAAATAATATTACATATTTAAGAAACATGGATGTGGATGATAAATATGCCCCAGTAAATTCTAATGTATAAACAATCTCGGTTAAAAATGAAATTGTGAGATTTTCCCTTACCCTGGGTCTGATTTGCTTTGTACGTGTCTGAACCTCTTGTATAATGATTTAAATAATGTTATTGACTTATTATATAATCATAAGAATTTTTATGATATCATATATGGTCATATTCATAGATTCTTAGCTTCTTATTAGAAATATTTCATTGCTACTTGTTATTCAGGTGATTATTGCGTTTTATTCTTATGCGTGTTTTGTCGAATAAATTATTATTCTTATTTTTATGTTATAGATACCTCATTTACTGAATTTTATTTCTATAATATATATCATATTTATTCATTAAATTAATTTATATAATCATTATTCAATGAAGATCATGTAGAACGAGTTGCATCACATCATGGAGACGGTAGGCCGTACGTACGCACGAGCGATGATATCGTTCCCCTGAACGTGGAATTGTATTGAAGCGTATGTATAATATTTCAGAATAAATATCACTTTACTATAATCATATGTAGTTATTTTTTACACCATTTTACCCATCCAAGTAAGGTGGGGGTGGAAAACTGATTACACCATGGCGTGGAGACGGTATTCCGTACATACGCATGCGCGGTGACTTCATTTTCTGTAGGATGCATAGAAGGTGAAATGGGGTTGTTTCATATTTATAATAACATATCTGTATATTAGTGATACTTATTTTATTACTTCATAATGAAACAACTAAAGAAGAAGAAGTAGAAGAAGAAATAAAGTTGAAAGAATCCGTAAAGGTCATTACCTCTTCTTTGAAACGCCTATTATTAACCTCCTCTTAGGGCACGAAAGATGCTATTTGAAGAAGAACATGACCTCTATGATGTTTCTAGGGAAGTGGAGAAGATAAATTATTAGGGTTTGTCCGATCTTTAATTCTCAATGTGGTGTGAGGAGGTGAGGGAGGAGGTTCCCTTTTATAAGGGATGAGAGGGGCACCTTTGGAAAAACTAAAAATATTATTCTATTACAATGTCATATTCGGTTTTTAATAGCTCTGAATTGATTTATTTCGAAGCTAAGGTGGGGATGGGTCGAAATCCTCTCATCCAATAGAATTTATATAAGTTTAGATTTCTATTTTATCTTTATCATTTACATTTAACTTTAAGTTAAATAATTTTACTTTTACCGTGTCTTCTTGTTTTCTTGCACTATAAGGTTAATAAACTTACTATAACAAGACAAACGAATCCCAAGTTGTTTAAAATTAATATATATAACCTTATTTAAGTCATTTGGCCCAAAATTATATTTTTAGGAATAAAATAACAATTAATAATATAATATTTGTTTTAAAAACTATTTTATGTCAATTTTGACACTATTTGGTAATTGATTTTTGTGAAAATCATAACAGAATTATTAGTTTGAATAAAGTTAATTAAATCAATAATAACATGTCATATTAACCTATAAAATTATATTAATTCATAAAAAGTCTCACATTTCACTTATTTTGGTGTTTATAACATGAATTATGTTAATATTTCATTAATAAGGTAATTACTGCATCATCATTGTGTCAAAAATAAATTTACTTATTTAATGTTTAAAAATTAAAAATAAATTATAATAACGTAGGAAATCATTTTAGATTTCTAATGAATAATTATAGTCGAAATTATCTTATTTATTACTTGATATTAAAAATGATTTAGTTATTAAACTTTGATTTTAACTATTTTAACTCTTCTCTAAATAAAATATTATTAAATGTCCTAATCTAATCCAAGTGGACCTAAATGGTCATATTTTATTTCTAAGGTTATTTTTGGTCGAATTAAACTTATCCAATATAACTAGGACATGTGTTAGGGTAATAATAATATCATTTTTACCCTTAACTACTCTATTTACTTTTAATCGTGGTAAAAAAAATTAAAAATGTAATGTTCACCAAAATTATTATTATCTTATTGAAACACATTTTACTCCTTGATGTTAACTGTGTCTCTCGGATTTTTTAAATTCCACTCACATAAGCAGTAAAATTATGTTTTATTTAAATTTTCAAATTTTCCTAGGAGGTGGGTAAAAGACGGTGAAAAGTTCAATAAAATTTTTATATATCTAAAATTATTACAAAATGACTTCAATAAATTACTTTGAACGTATATAGGTTTTATGTATCAATTTTGACCTAAGATAAATTTGAATAAAATAAATTATTATTTAAATAAAAAGTCGATTTTTAAATAGAAACCTAGTATTTTCACTATTCATCAAAAATTGAATGTTTCAGAAAAATACCAAAATTTCACCCTAGGATAATTTTGATATTTGAATCCAAAAATAAAGTCCATTTTGAATGATAAAATTTATAAAATTTCAAAAATATGGTATTACTATTCATAATGGCTAGTTTTAATAATATTTTAATAGCATATCATTGTTTAGTGAAACTTGGTATTGCGTACAATGCAAGCTATTGAGGAAGGTCGCAATTGCGTGTAATGAAAGCCAAGATAGTGTTGCGTATAGTGAAAGATTTATTTGTTGATGTATATAACATAAATAGAAAATATTTCTCAAAAAATCCTCAGGTGTTACAATGGTAATTTCACCTTATTAGTTGTTTTGTTTGAATTCATTTTATTTTACTATAGAGATCGATAAAAAATAATAATATGAAAGTCAGTTTCTTAATTTTAATGAATAATATATATCATAATTGTATATTTCAGAACTCAAAAATCATATTGAGTTAATGTTGTTTTCAGAAAAAAAATCAAAAAAAAATTATAAAGAGAAAGAAATGGTGTTCTATAACCACCTGATCTTAACAAAAAATATATCAGCCATGTGTTAAATTCTTCCATTTTAGCTATTAGGAAAATTTATTTATAGAAATATGGAAATATAGATGGTCTGATCTAATCATAGGGATGTGTTTATTTAACTCTAGAGAAGTTGAGATCCAACGGTTGAATAAATATCTATTCAAGGTAATTCGATATTACCATAAATGACTTTTTAACATTTTTATGGTATGGTTCATATCATCGACGCATTTTTATAAAAATAAGGAAGTAATTTCAATATATAGACATCAAAAAACATTCCTTCTATCTGACACAACATTACCAAAAAAGCAACTGTGATTTATTAATAACAATGGAAAATAATTATCCAAGAAGAATTTTTTTTTCTATTTTTGGTCATAACCATACAAAATAAATACTTATAGCTATAAATCTACAAATATTAATTTTTGTCACATTTTATATTTTTTATATATTTTTGTAATATATAAATTCATATTTAAAATTATATAAATTTATTCTTTTTTATAATTGATCACTTTTTTGTGAACATAAAGGGTACAAAACCACCAAAAGAGGAGTATGTGGGACAAAAAAATATTATATAAAGTGTGACGATGTATACCATATCACTACACATAATTATATGTAAGTAAATTTTAATGTTATGAAATATTTATATTTTTTCATTTTTTTTGCCTAAAAATCTTCCTAAAATGAAAAGTGATAATTAAATGTTTTATATTTGAATTTAGAATCCAGTATTCACCATTTTAGGTGTATCATCATTTGTTGATGATATGATTTTCCCCTAAAATTTAAGAATCATGTTTTTGAATGAATACTCACTACTCTAATCATCAAAATTACTCTAATTTAAACATTGTAGGGATTCATAGTTTTTATTGAAAATCCTGACTAAAAATTAATTTATATATATATATTTTATATGAATTATTCAAATCAAGATAAAGTAGAACACTGGTTAAGATGCTTGATTTAATCATCAGTGCAGGTCGTAATAAATGAAAAACATAATTATCATATGTCTCATTATTCATGATCATAGAGACCTGTTTTTCATGGAAATTAATACAAAAAACCTGATGGATCCATGTTTTCTATGTATGATTTATATTTAAATCATTGCATAAGTTAATAATTTTTGTTTTTTTATGAAATTAGTGGTGTATTTAGAGTTAATTCTCACTAAAATGTGATAAAAGTGGTTTTTTAGAAAACATGGAGATCTTAAAGAGAATACACTACATGGTTTTTTTGTTTAAGAGAAAATTAATAGTAAATTGGGTTATTTGGTTTTGTTGCGGTCGTGGTTCAATTGGGTTTTTAGTAGAGATTGTGGAACCAAAAAAATTGCATGAGGAGGAAACATGTGATTATTTTATATAAAATTAAATGGTAGTAAAAAATATATATGGTGTAAGTATAGGTGATTTTGGGTTTTTGGCATAATTTCAATTCACAATATTGGGAAATGACATGATTTATCAAATTTATCTATATATAGTGAATAAATATTTTTTATTGTAATAGTATGCTGAAGGATCTATGAATGTGGTTATGTGAAAACACCAACCTCAATAGCCCTAGAGGCTACCTTAATTCATCAAATTTATACTATGAACAACTGTGTGTATCCCAAAGCACTAAATAGTTTATAGTTTTGAAAATACATACACATCCAAATGGTTTTCATTACAATTTGAAAGGGAAAACAACAACAAAAATTTATTAAAAACATCCATAACGATTATATTATCCCATTAAGTAATTCATAAAATAAATCTCACATCCTCGGTAAAAATAAAACAAAACTAAGGGATGAGCTCAAATGACCAGTAAGGGTAAAAAATAGTAGAATATATCATAAAAATAATCAATAAGGAAAGGTATATAACTAAAACTCATGATAATAAAAAATAAACTTTAGCATAATATGGTACAAAAAAATATGAAAAAATAATTCCATATAAATAATCACATTAAACATAACCATGAAGATTATACTAGTAGAATAATCACAAGATTTATAAATTAGTAATATCATAATGAGGTAATGAATAATTTTAGATATCATAAACATACCATCAAGGAATCTACTAATAAGTCTCTATAAATGGTTATGTCATCAACTGAAAGCCAATCTAGTTTATTTAATAAGACTTATCGATGCATCAAAGTGTTATACCAGGCCCCTCTCATCACATTCTAATACCAATGAATTCCATATACGTATAATAAAAAACAATAAATTTTTTTCCCATACCAAAATTAATTTATGGAATCAAAATCATTGAACAAGTTAATCTAATAAAGTCCTCGCGAAATTATTCATTGAAATACACTTTTTCATTCAAATAAAGAGTTATTTTGTTAAAACAGTTATATTTGTCATAAAATCAAATTGTTAATATGTATATACTAGAAAATAAAAGGCAATGAAAAATGAAATAATGTTTTAGGAACAAATTATTTCCATCTTATGTGAAACCAAGTAACAAATTGTTTTTAATAATCATTAGAAATGAACCACTTCAATGTTATTTAAGAGAGAATATAAATGAGTCTTTATTCCAGAGAAAGAATGATTTTTTAAATAAAACCATAAAGGAGTTACGATACTTTTTCATTATAAAATGTTTTATTTTAGATATATTTTTGGTTTCTTAATACATATTAAATACTATACGTGAAAATGGGTAAGAAATGGGAAAATTCTCCTTAATCGAGCTTCCTTATCAGAAGGAATTACAAAAGGACCATTATAAAACATGTACTTCCAAATTAAATAAAGAGGAACTGATTTGGATACATGATTTCGTAAAATATAAACATATATATAATTATTATATAAAAATAATTAAGAATCAAATTTTGGTAAAGAGAGAGAAAACATGTAACCAAAAATAAATAGATTCATGATATTATATTTAAATGGTTATTATATATACACCAAACACAATAAATAGTGGTGAATGAGGTATATCTCATGGAAATAAAAGTGAGAAGATAAAACCCATACCTAATGTCCAAAAGCATTTTACACTTGTAATTAACATCGTATATAAAAATATTAAATACATTAATTAATTAATTTTGAACCTTATATACATTTTTTATATACTATAATTTTATTTTGTTTATTTATGTCCTTTTGATGAGTTTTAAGATAAAATATATTCATTTTGGATCATTTATTTCTTTTATTTTCATGATTAGTTTGCTCGTATACATGTACAAAAGATCATTTGAAATGGAAATAAATGCATAGAATTGAATTTATCCGTTATTACTGAACATAAAGAATATTAAATTGTTATATATTACATTTGGTTATTTTTTTGAGGATAAATCATTAGTTAAGACGTTAGTGATAATTTTTTAGATTATTTTTAGCGGTTTTTCAAACATCATGAACTAGTTTTTTCTTATGAGTTAATATCATGTATATATAATTTTTATAGAAAAAAAGAAACTTCTAATATTTATAATAAAATTTAATTTAAAAAAAATAATGGTTTTATAACTAGAATTTAATTTGGCAAAGGAAAATGAACTCACATCGTCGATTATGGAAGTAAATCGACAAATCACATAGGATGTTTTTTTAAGAATAAAAGGGATAGGGGAAGGGATTTTAAAATGGATATTCCATCGAAATAATAATACTACATTATATATATGATACCGGAGGTATCATTAATGTTTTTATTATAGTGTCAGTGATATAATAAATTGAAAATTAATTAAAAAAAGATTGAATGAAAATGAAAAAAGATTTACCTTTTGAATTATTCTCCTTGGGAATCTAAGGACATGGAAATTGTATTTTGGTAATTCCAACAATCCTAGAACGTGTGGGAGAGATTTGGGGGAAGAAATGGCCAGAATATAAGTAATCATAGTGTTTTTGACGTGTATGGTAAAGGGGTGGTGAGTGGCTGTATTTCTAGTTGAGGAGATTGCTATTTTTTGAATATTTTATTCATTTGTTTGTTATTTTGGCCCAATACTATTAATAGTTTTAGATTTGTCGACAAATATATTAAAACAATTAATGGGGGATATATATTTTGGTGATTTGATCAACAATGAATAATAAAATAGGGTTTTTAACTTATAATGTATTTATACCATGAATTACTATATTTTTCTATTCGTCACAAATTTATGTATTTTAGAAAAAAACCCAAACCATTTTTGTACATCTAGAATTAAAAATGAAATCAATTTTATGAAACTAAATTTTTATATATTAGAAATGTATTTTTTATCAAATAAAATTATGATATACGGGGACAATAATTATTATAATATTATAACTCTTTTTTGATATATTAAAATATTAATTAAGGTCTCATTAAATTATCTTATAATCATAATACAAAAAATTGGGAATTTATTAAAACATTTTATGAATATATTTTTTCATAAAATCTATATATTAATTATAAAATTGATTTTTTTTATGTTCTTGAAAAATATCAACTCTTTATTTGTAAATTCAATAAATTTTATTTACTTACAATATTAAATAATTATATCATGTTACAGTTTATAATATCCATAAATTTTTTTCAAACATTCATATGTGAGGTTATTATTCTAATGTCTATATTATTATTCCTCAAGGTCACATGATTATTCAAATGGTTAAATTATTATTCATCCACAATGAAAATAATAAAAAAATCAAAAAAATTAACCAAATTATATTTTGATTTTTCAATTACTAAAATAATTATTATTCTTTACAAATATAATTTATATAATGGTCAAAATATATATTTAAACATGATGTAAATTGAATGTCAGTGAAACTGTGTTTAGAAAAATATATCCTTTTACGTGTAAAATTGGATTTTTCTTGTAATATTCCTCTAAACGTGTTTTGGAAGAATGTAATAATATTTTACTGAATGTATAATATTTAAATTGCATTAATATTTTTCTACAACAGTTTTTGATTTATTTTATTAACATAAAATGTTATTGTCGGCATAAAAATAGTTTTTATAAAAATATATCATTTTTGGTGAGTAGGTTTTCATTTCTAATTAATTGGTAAACAATTAATTAATTTAATAAATATATTTAAATATATTTTCAAAATTTATTTAATATTAATTAATCTATCCATTCCCAACATCTAGTAGGTACCTAAATTTATTAAATAATAATCTATAAATAATTTTTTAAGATGGTATGCTATTTAATAAGATAAATTTAAAAATTTGTATATTGTAAAAACAATGGGTGTTACATTGTCCCATCATTCAATGAATTTAATCCTCTATATTTGAAAATTTAATTTGAAAATAGAAAGGTTGATACATAAAACATCCTTTTGGGGAAATCAATAACAGAAAAAGGGTTAATAAAATACCCACTTAATGAAAGGGGAATGGAAATGTTAAGGTCACAACAAAACTATGATTTCTGGTGGGAAATAATTAGTCGAAAGTGATAAAATGGACATAGAAGAGGTATCTAAATAAAAATTTCTCATAGAATTTGATAGAGAATTTGGATATTATAAATTTAATAATCACAAAACCATAAATCTTTTCATATGATAAATGACCATTGATTTCTCAAAACTAAATGTAAATAGATAATATTTTTGTTCTGAAATATTTTTCATAGAGTTGAGAGATTATTTTTGTATTCATTTAATAACTTCAAAAAATAAACATACTTGATAAAATTCTATTTTATAAGTATTATCACATTCCTTGGTTATGCTTCAATCTATTTTAAATCCATTTATTACACCTAGAAATTAACTTACAGGTTGAATTTTTCATGCATAAATAACTTTTGACAAATCATATGATCTGTAAGAAGTTCTTTTGAACATTAAATTTTTATTGAAACCAAAAAGGATATCACAAGATATCAATGAAGAGAAAGTTAAAAATCTTAATTTGATCCATTCCACAAGTAAATAATCCTATGACTTGTCTAAAATATATCTATCCACATTAAATGACATAAAATTTAGATGGAAGGTCACTAAATTTATAAAATATTTTTAATATGAAATTATAAAAAATGTAGCTCAGAATTCCATAACACCTTTAAACCATAATGAAAACATGGATGCTTACAAATCCATAAATAAGAAGTAACGCAACAAAATTCTTATTTATCTCATCATTTTTACTATCAGAACATCATTATATAATTCTTATATACAAATAAATTAATTAATCTTCTTCAGATGTGGAAGTATCATAAGCTTGACCATGATCAATTTACCTCTTTTGGTGAATATTCCATTAACTCTTGATACATTGATATTTGTTGTGTCACATATCCTTGAAGTTGATGTATTAAACATTGGAAAACATTTTTTACCCTTTCAATCCAACACATCGTGGGAATTCTCTCCAAAATTTCACCAAACTCTAATTCCTCTTAATCACGTATCATGGTGATTCGTTCCATAATTATCACAAATGGGAAAATAAATCTTTATATTATTTCCTTGATCAATTATTTTTTAGTTTTTATCATGTTCTAATGCTCCCATCTGAAACCATAATACATAGGAAACCTGTTATCCTTATTTTTAGAACATGCTATTATCTCTTCATCTGATGAGATCTTTTGAGAGACCAGTTCCCTTTGAAATAATATTTAAAACTGAACAAAGAAACAACCATTATTACACTATGGATTATATACATTGATGGGGTTCACATTACATAACCAAGGATCCATTTCTAAACAATGGAATAACAATATGAAACCTAATGTATAATCACAAAACTAGTGAAAATACTTAACATTAATTAAAGATTTTATTCATATCTAATCTCATGATCATTATCAAAGTTTCTTTTGGGACATATTTTCTATTAAATACAATCTAATGGTTTTTTGATGAATATTTAAATTATACTAATTATATCCCCCACAAGATTCAAAATAGGTGAACTGTAATTAATCATGTTATTTACTAGGTCACACCTAGTAAGGCCACATGTAATTTTTCATAGTTGTTACCCATATGTACATCAATTCCAAAACCATATCCTCCTGTAGTATAGATACAAGGGTTTATTTCTATGAAGAAAAAAATAATATACACCATTCCAAAATTCTATGAAATTATTATATTCTTATCCTTAATGTCTATCATAGGGTTATATTCCCAGATCATTGTTTTCTCAATCAACATTTGAAGTATTCTACTAAAAATTCTCTCATACCAACTGCAATGACCCCATCCCCTATCACTTAGAGCCTATGCCTTAGTATATTACATTGAGATAATGAACAATTGTTCCCACCCAGAGTAGTAAATATTATATTAGATTTTAAAAACCATATACTAAAATAAGTCTTACATTACAATAAAAAAGTAAAAAAATATTGAAACTCTATTGTAAACATCCATTACTTATAAATTATCACTATAATTAGTTCAAAATATACATTATTATATACTAGAGAAAAATAAAAAGGAAGAAATGGGTTAACTGAGTTACTCAGAAATAATATAAAATATTGCAAAATCTATCATAAACATAAAAAACAGGTCAAGGAGAATAACTAAAAATCATGATAATAATGAATAATCATGAACATAAAATGGAAGGAATAAAATCCAATGAAATAATTCCATATAAATAATAACATTAAACATAACCATGAAAATTCAACTAGTCAAATAATCACATGATTTTTTAATTAAGATTATCATAATGATGGAATGAATAATGTAACACAACATAAAAATACCTTCACAACCTTTTCTAGGAATTCTATACAAATAGGTAAGGCCCTGGTCAAAACTCATTCATGTTTTTCTCGTGAGATCTACCGATGCATTGTGTGGATCTAGCGGGCCCCGCCCATCACATACTAATTCCAATGAATTCCTCAAAGGTAAAACAAAAATATATCTATACATAAAATTATCATATACTACTTTGAAATATTTTAATCATAATCATATATAAATGTACTGTAATAAAATAATTAATAAATTCTTCAAAGAGAACCTGTTTTTCATTGGAAAGAATAGATCTTTTTGAAAATAATTTGTACTTTGTTATAAAATAAGATTTTAAATATTGATATCCTATAACATAAAAGGGAAGGTCAATGAAATTATTATCGAGGATAAAATTATGTCAAACATATTTGAAAAATATTAAAATATATTTTTTATGTTTCTCTAGAAATTATCCACTTCAGTGTGGTTTATGAGAAAATATTAATGAGTATTTAAAGAAAACAAAGGATTATTTTTATATATAAAATTAACGATTTATAAGATAATATTTTATGAAAAGTATGGATTTTATAAAAATATTTGTTTCTTAAAATAGATTATAGAGTGTACTTGAAAATGGATATGAAATTTGTAAGTTCCCCTTAATAGAGCATCTTATTAGAAGGAATTAAAATAGAAACCCCATATAACAAGTATTTCATTATTCAAAGAAAGATTAAATGATCCTAATACATGATTTTGGAACTTATATTATATATTATAAGTAGTATATTAAAATAAATATGAATTAAATTGGTGCAATGATTGAGAAAACATAACCCGAATAAAAAAAGGAGGTTCGAGGAGAATCCCTTACCACTTTGCAAAAATTCAAACCATGTTCCCCATTAAATTAATGATCATAAAATAAGACAACTAATACCATTAATAAAAATATATTCATGATATTATATATCATTGATATGTATACATACACCACACTAAATAATTAGTGGTGAATAAGGCATATCTCATAAAAATAAAAGTGAGATGATAATACCCACACATAATGTTCAAAAGTGCTGTGAAATTATATGTAATGTCATGGATAATCTAATTAAATCTATTAATTAATTAATTAATATCCTTTTTACATTTATTTAATTTATTATAAAATTATTAAGATCAATTATTTAATTTTTTATGAGTTCTAATTTACAATTTTATGATCTAGGAGTGTTCGTTTCGTTATTTTTCATGATCAGTTCACATGTATACATATATAAAATATTATTTGAAATGGAAATAAATCACCTGAATTTAATTTATATTTTCTTAATGATCCTATATAATATTAAATTTTTATATAAATCATTTGGTTATGTGGAGTGTGGTTTAATCATTAGATAAGATGATAGTGATAATCCTTTAGATTAGTTTTAACTATTTTTCAATCATCACAAACTAATTTTGTCTTATTAGTTAATATAACATACACACATATATATGTTAAAGAACAATAAATAACTTATTATATGTATAGAAAAATATTTTTTTTCCATAATAATTTTTTTAACTAGCCATGAAGGGGTGAATGGAATATAAAGATGCATCTTTCATGATGGCAGTAAATCAGAACTTCACTATGGATGTTTTCATTTTTATTAAATTGGAGATGAGAAGGGGTTTGATGATAGATATTCCATTGAAATAAAAAAAATTATATATAATATAATGTAGTTATCATTCATTTTTTTATAGAAGAGAAAATGATAGAATAAAAAAATTAAAAGAAATTGAATGAGAATGAAAATGGATTTACCTATTGAATTCTTTTCCTTGAGAACCTATTTAATGGAAATATAAAGGGTCTTTTGGAGAGAAAAGAAACACCATAATTAATTGGATATGTTTAGGATAATAAAATAATAGAATATAAGTAATCTTCATAGCTTGGGAAGTTCAAGGAGAAGGGCTGGTGAGGGGTGGTATTTATAGTGGAGTAGATGAGTATTTTTAGAATATTTTAATCAATTGTTTATTATTTTGGATGAAGACTATGAATATACTAAAATAAGTTCTTCATTAAAATTTTATATTTAAATCATGTTCACCATTAAATGGTAGAAAAATGGATTTAGGAAAATATATCCTTTTATGTGCAAAATTGGATTTATTCATATCTTATGCCTCTAAAAACCTTTTGGATGAATTTCAAAGTATTTGATTGAATTTATAATATATAAATTTCATTAATACCAATCTATGATAGTGATTAAATAAATTTATTATTATAATATATCATTTTGGTGATAAAAAATGTTTTTATAAAAAAATGTATCGTTTATATTCAATAGGTTTTTATTTCTAAATAATTGGTAACCAATGAATTAATTTTATAAACATGTATAACATATATTTTCATAATTTACTTATTCTCATTAATTCTATCAATTACCAAAATCTTGGATATAACTATAACAATTAAAAAATAATATTTAAATCATTTTTAAACTATTAACTATTGAATATGTAGAAAATAAAAATAGACAAACTATAAAATATAGGGGCATTACATGTTAATTTGATTTTTCGATGTATACGAATCGATATGGATTTTTTTATAAACCAAAAAATTGTTCTTTAGGAAATGGGTTTTATGAAATATTTTACCAGATTAATTGGTATATAATTATATGATTTTGAAAGTATTTTTCTAGTAAATTGAACACTAGACCTTGATTTTAGTAACCACATCGGTAATCTTCCCTAATCTGTTTTGATAATGTAGTTTAAGTAATTTACAAGTGATCTTTTTAAGAAATATGTTTTTTTAAATTATTTTTATATGTCACAAACATGACATATTGTAATTTTAAATTCCATTTAATTTCCCTTCATGCATTTTTTTGGGGGTTCCCCAAGCTTTTATGGAGGAATGAGTGAGTTTTCCTGAATTGGGCCAAACAGTGGGCCCAATTCCAGATTTGAAAATAAATTTTTATTCCTTTATATCTCCGTAATGTTTCAAAATTTTTCATCCATTCCAATTCCTCCTTGTCATCCCCTGACATATAAACACCAAAAAAGTAATTTGAACCATTTAGAAATCTTTAATCATGGTGGATTTTAGCTTTCATATTAAATATTGGGCTTTCCCAAAAGCCTATTTCCTGCATTAAAAATATTTTGTAAATGCTTAATAACTCATTCTAGTTTTATGTTTTTTGGTTGATTTCAACTCCCCCCGAGCCCACTTACCTAAGACCCGCCCTCATTCTCTCCTACCCCAATTTGGAGCTCAATAGGCATAACGTAATTGTGCGAAACTGCATTGGATTTCACAAATCGCCTAGATTTGTTGTGGTAAATTGATTATTTCATAACTCCTTCTATTTTTACTACTTTCCACCATTCTAGTTCCTACATGATCTCCTAATCCTTGTTCCAAACTCCCTTAAAATGTTAGCTTTTGAATAATTCATATTCTGGTGGATTTTGGGTCATTTTCTTCATGATTTCTTTGGGTAAGTGTTTCTCTCTTCAATTCTTTCCTTCTCCTAAGGGTTTCCTCCCTCTTTCATAAATTTATAGAGTGTCTAGAAGTTAGGGTTAATAACTATAGTTTGATTTAGGTAATATTTGGTGAAATATTATGGTTTAGGGTTCATTTTCACTTCATTGTGGTGCAATGGAGGTGCAGTTGAGGTTTCACACCAAGATTCAAGGGTTTTGACTCAAAAGGAATGTGGTTCCATGTGTAAAAAATTATTGATTAGTTAGCTTTCTGTATTTACTAATTTTTCATATTACTCATATATTGTGTGTGGTGTGAAAAATGTTTATGACTGATTTTGTTATTTGTTAAATTTTATAGTTTATTTTTAACATGAAATTGGGTGTTTTCATGTGTAACTCATGGGGTATTATTTGGTTATATTTTATAACTTATGGAATTGGTTTAATAAATCTTGTTTGGCCTGAAAATTCTGGTTTGGTAATGTATTAGTGTCATGTGGTCATAAAAAGAAGTTTTTTGAGTAAGTTTGAAGGGTAAAACATTATTATACTTCGTGAGAGCATTTTATGAAAATGTATGTTTACAATTGTATCTTTTGCATTATTATTCAATGTTATTTTATAACACTTGAATGTTGTTTTATAAATGTATCTAGGGCTTCCAATTATATTTTGGATAGAAATTGGTATGGTTTTGGTCTTAAATGGGGGGTTTTGAAATGGGTTTTGTGTGCAAGACATAGTTACACCCTTTTAGTTTGTTTTATGAAAATTGTGAATGTTTTGTTTGGTAAAAAAATGTGGGTAAAAGGGTGTATATGTACTATTTGGGGGATGTGTTCACCTAATATGGGTTTTTGAAAGTTAAGGAAGTTATTTAAGTTGTCAAATGTTTTTTTAAATGTTTTATAAAGTGCTAAACTGTTTTAGAAGATGGAAAGAGAGCTTCAAAACATGGTTGTGGGCAGTTTTGTGTGAGTGTGTTGCGAAAAATGATTTTTTTGTTGAAATATGTATTATATGATACTTGTGTGGGCTGTTATATGAGTTATATTGTATTTTAATGGTTTATAAAAATTATTTAAATGATTAGTGTATGTGTTAAAGAAATGTGAAAAGTGTTGTGGGCTATTTTTGTGTGAGTCGGATTTCAAAATCAATTTTAATGAATAGTAGATTTTTGTGACTTGTGTGGTATACATGTGGGATTTTTGATGAATTTGTGATACAAAAATGATATTTGCATGTGAAAAGTATATTTTTGACTTGTTGAACTTTTTTGAGCCCAAAGGGAAAACTCAGGTATCTAGGTTGGTGGACGCGTACTAGTATGCTAGGGAATCTGTGGGGATTGGCCTTAGTTTCACTAAGCATGATTGACGCTAACAACTCTAACTAAACTATTATGATGATGATTGGGGACCACTAGGTTATGGGTATGTTCCCTACTAGTGGCTCATGCACGAGAATTGATATTTGTGATGGTTATTCTCATTGAGATACGAGGTACCTGGGACACACAGCAAGCTAGTGCCTTGGGATTATTTACTATTTCTTGTGCTCATTAGATCCATTATACTTACCATCAGAATATGGTATATTTTTCTGGAAAATTCAGTAGCATTGGAATTTATTTTAAATTTGTTTATTCTTTAAATTAGCCCACTTGAAAACAATTTTTTAAGTTTCATATTTTATAAATTGTAACTAGAAATTACATGTTTTTGAAAACTTTCATGATTTTCATCTTTGAATGTTTATAGTATAGAATACTCTAGTGGTGGTATCCTACTAGGAATTGGATCACACCATACTTACACCCTTGGGTGTAAGTAGACTTGGTTAGTTTTGTTGTCGCATGTTGGGTATAATTTGTTTAGTTCCGGTGGTTCGTGTTTCTAGCAGGTCCTTGGTGGTGAAGTCTTGTGGAGATGGCATGAGGGAAGTGCCCCTTTACATGAGGGTTATTGGGCTATTTCATTTTGGTTTTCTAACATTGTCATAGTCTTGTTGATTTTTTTTAAAATATGTAATTAAATTCTGAATTTTTATAAAATATTGTTTGCTTTGAAAAATTCATATTTAATTTATTTTATTCTTTTGTTGTTTTAAGTGTATAAACTCTTGTAAATAATTCCAAATTCACATTTTGTGATACCCAAGCACCTGTGCCAGCCAGTGGGGATTGGTAACGCCCATCCGGTATTGTTGTAGGCTAGGTCGGGTACAGGTTTTGAGGGCGACTAGATTTGGTTCGTGGCAAAAATGGTATCAGAGGAGGTTCACTCTCTTTGGGTCATATTATTTGGGGAACAGTCGGGATATTCTGGAGTTTGGATCGTCATAACATGGCATTTTGGTTTAGAGTAGTGTGGTTTATCAACACACCTCATGACAGGATTCAAGTCGCCAGGGGAAGTCGAGACTTTTCTGAGTCCTTTGGTTTTCTTTGTTTGATTATGATTAGTTGAAATGAAAAGATAGTTGTGTTGATGGTCACAGTGAGCTGGCAGGGTCTGGAAAGCCATTTGGAGCCAATTATATTTCCCTAGAATATTCTCTTTGATGTTGATGTGATTGAAATATGGCCGCCAACCATATGTCCAAGTCACCCATCAAAACTAGTTTCCTCTCACATTTTCCTATGTTTTTTAATTTTGAAATCTTGGAACATTGGTTTTAAAGTGACTTAGTTTTAAGAAATGTAATGTTTCTGTGAAATTATTATCTAATAATGCGTGTGTGGTTCGATTTTTGAAAATGGAGAACTAAATTTTCAGAATTTAATTGCAATGCAAAAGGGGTTGTTTTCACCTCTTTTGGAAGCATGAACTATGTCAAGGTTGGTTTTGAAAAAGTGTTTCCAATAGAGTTTTCTAAACTGTTGAAAGGTGATTTAATGGGATTAGATTTTTTGAAATTGTTGTAAATATAATGAAAGTTAGTTTTCATTAGAATGATTTTTCATTTTTGAAATGTTTTTTTAATGCGGTAATTTGGGTTCGATTTCATTGTTAGCGGTCATGAGAAAAAGGAAGTATTGGTTGATTGTTTTTGATATGAAAAGTGGAATGAGTTTTTATATTAACCTTTAGTATTTTATTGATCTACCACATGCATGTGGTTATATGCGATAATTTATGGTTAATGTAATGACTGTATTAGTTACGTGATGGATATGAGGAGGGTTTCCAGTGTGGAACAAAAACATGCATGTGTGAGACCCATGGGGTAACATTGGTGGATACACTAACTGCTGAATCGTTTGTTTTTTAAAAGAATATTTTAAAAGTAAAACTCTATGACTTGATGACTAGATTGGGATGGTGTGTATTTTTTGTTTTTGAAAATGTTGGTGTTGTGGGATGTTTTGAGTCCAAGAACCCCTCCTGATTGAACTATGTTTTGGGATTGTGTTTTGACGGTAAACTATATTAATGGTCCGATTAGTGGTTTCTTCTAAGAAATGTTCTGGGATGCCTTTATAGTGGTTCCCTTCATGTGATTGGATCTGGTTTGTGGTGTGTCTTGAACAAAGGACCATCTTGATTGGGTCATTAGGTTCAATAAGTGGATAAGGTACGCCCCATTAAGGGTTAGTTCAAAAATGAAGTGCAACCCAGATTGATTCTCCATTGGAAAATCCTCCAATTGATCAATAAAAGGACTCTTTTTTTCGAGCGTTGTAGATTGAGTATACTCCATCAACTTTATTGGTTTTTCTAATACTCTTATAGTAGAAGATTGCACTTGGAAGGTTTAAAGAGGCCTTAGTTTATTAAGCTACATGATTTGTTGATGTTGGAAGTGATCTAGGGTTGTTAGTGTGGATGAGTGTCTCGATGGTTTCTAAGTGGGCCTATGGGTTCTTCATAGTTTTTTTGAAGCATGAGTTCATGTTAAACCACCAGTGTGGGAAATATGGTCATGATAGGATATCGTGGGAACTTTCTATATTTTTTTGTTGTTTGGGGATGTTGTATAAAGTCCCTCTCCATGCATTGTTAATATCAGTCGTAATGGTCATGTTCGGTGATGCCTTGTGATGTCATGTGCTCGATTGACTGTAAAGGTGAAAGTAGTGCAATCATCTGAGAGTCTCTGTTATGTTGGGAGAATGTCTCCCATGGAGAACCATAAAAATATTCCATTTCAAAAGAAGGTGAGTATAGGTTTTATTTACTTTTATTGTTTCTCAACTGAACCAATAAGGTGTGATGTGTGTGCATCTTCTAATCCCTTGTTTCTGTGATATATAAGGTTTGGGTAAAGTGAGTTTGGAATGTGTTATGCCTTGGAAAACTTATCGGGGATCGCAGTGTAGTTGTTGGTTGCATCGAAGGAATAATTCTCATTCTGGGGGTTTACAAAACCTTACCGTGAGGCCGAAGATACTTCAATAATTTATCTCCAACCATAGGTCATGGAGAGAAGCTGAATCATAGTCAGGGGAACTCCCAGGGTTGTTTAAGCCCTTGTAAAAAGTATTATCCTTAGTACAAAAGAATAGAATAGTTCAAACCTCTGGTGTCTTCAGGGTTGAGAACATAGTTTTTGCATGTTTAGTAGTGGTTATGTGCTAAGAATCCATTTGGAAAGAATGATCCCCATGGTTATTTCATGGTTTCCCAAACAATTCAGACTAACCGTGCAATCGACCCATCTTTTTAAATTTTGGGGTCTTTCTATGCCTACCCATGCTGGTTGTTAATATTGTATGCTCTTATTGTGGGGATACCCACAACGAGTCTCAAGTGTTTTATTTTGTAAATTTATAATTGGAGTCTACCCCCTTGTACCAAAAGTCCGTTCAGGCCTCCCCCAGTTAGTCTCTTGATTCTGTCTCGAGAAATTTTGAGTTGTCTCTTATGGTGGGGATCTCCTTTGTGTATCCTCATACTAGTAACTCATATTGGTCCATGGTAATGGATTGGTAGTAGGTAGTCTTTTTTAAAGGTATCTAACTACCTACACCATCCTTGGGTAAACATTGGGAGTGGAGAAATCCCAATGGTCTGGTTAAAGCATGGTAACTATAACATGGTGCGTTGTTGTTGTTCGTTTGGGTAAATTGTTAGAATCATATTTGGATATTGTTTGAGGAGTTTACTTTTGGAGTAAAATATCAATATACTTGATTGTTTATGAAATTGGTGTAATTTTGGTCTATGAGAGCATTCCTTTCTTAATTGATCAGTAGAGGTGTTTTGGCCTCTAGGGGTGAAACCTGGAAAGGGAGTACCTCTTGGTTTCTCAGTAGGGTTTTTTTGTTGTTTTGGCCTTACTGTTGATTTCCAGGGATGGAACATTTTTCTGGTTGGGTTAATTGTCACATAAATGAAATATTTTAAAGGTAAATTTCATTTAATTTCCATTCATTCTTTTTTTTTTGAGTGTTTCCTAAAATTTTATGAAGGAATGGGTGAGTTTCCTGAATTAGGCCAAATTATGATCCCAATTCCAGATTAAAAAATAAATTATGATTCCTTTATAATTCCTTCATTTTTTAACATTTTTCATCCATTATAATTCCTACTTTTCATCCCATGACCTATTAATACAAAAAAATGAATTTGGACCATCTAGAAATCTATAATCATGGTGTATTATAGTTTTTAGTTAAGGGATTGGGCCTGCCCGAAAGCCCATTTCCTACATTAAAAATAATTTTAAATTCTTTAATAATAAATTTTATGTTTAATTTTTTTTTGTGATTCCAAATCCCACCCGAGCCCACATACCTAAGGCACGCCCCCATTCTCTCTTACCCCAATTTGTAGCTCAATAAAATCACGAAATTGGGCGAAGCTTCTCAGGATTTCACAAATCGTCCAGATTTAAAGTGGTAAATTGATCCTTTAATAACTCCTTCTATTTTTACTCTTTCCCCCATTACATTTCCAACATGATCTCCTAATTATTTTTTTAAATTCCTTTAAATTTTTAGCTTTTCTAAAATTCAAATTCTGGGGGATTTTGGGTAGTTTTCTTCAAGATTGTTCTAGGTATGTGTTTCTCTCTTCAATTATTTCCTTCTCCTTAAGGTTTCCTCCCACTTTCATAAATATATAGAGTGTTAATAAGTTAGGATTCATACCTAGGGTTTGATTTGGGGTATTTTAGGTGAAATACTATGGTTTAGGGTTCGTTTTCACTTCATTGTGGTGCGACGGAGGTGAGATTGAGGTTTCACACCAAGATTTAAGGGTTTTGACTCAAAATGTAGGTGGTTACATGTGTAAACAATTATAGATGAGTTAGCTTTCTGTATTTACACTTTTTCATATTCCTCATATGTTGCGTGTGGTGAAAAAGTAATTTATGATTTATTTGGTTAAGTGTGAAATTTTATAGTTTCTTGTAAACTTGAAATTGGGTGTTTTCATGTGTAACTCATGGGGTATTATTTGGGTGTATTTTATAACTTAATGAATTGGTTTAATAAATCTTCTATGGACTGAAAATTATGCTTTGGTAATGTATTAGTGTCATGTGGTCATAAAAATATGGTTTTCGAAATGGTCTGATCTGTAAAACATTTTTATACTTCTTCAAATCATTTTTTGATAATGTGTGTTTTCATTTGTATCTTTTGTGGAATTATTCAAGGTTATTTTATAACATTTGAATGTGGTTTCATAAATAAATCTATGGATGAGAATTCTGTTTTGGATAGTAATTGTTATGGTTTTGGTCTTAAATGGGGGTTTTGAAATGGGTTTTATGTGCGAGACATAGTTACACCCCTTGAGTTTGTTTTATGAAAATTGTGATTGTTTTGTTTGGTTAAACAAAGTGGGTAAAAGGTTTTATATGTACTGTTTGGGGGTTTTTCACCTAATATTGTTTTTTGAAAGGTAAGGTAGTTATTTAAGATGTCAAATATTTTTTTTAAAATGTTTTATAAAGTGATGAAATGTTTTAGAAGATGGAAAGAGAGCAGGAAAACATGGTTGTGGGCTGTTTTGTGTGAGTGTGTTGTGAAAAATAAATTTTTTTGATGAAATAGGGATTATATGATATTTTTGTGGTATTTTATGTGAGTTATAATGTCTTGTAATTTTTTATAAAAATTTATTAAAGGATTTGTGAAAGTGCTAATGAAATGTGAAATGTGTAGTGGGCTATTTTGGAGTGAGTCAGATTTCAAAAACAATTTGAATGAAAAGTGGAATTTTTTGACTTGTGTGGTAATCAGGTGGGATGTTTGGTGAATTTGTGATATGGAAATGATATTTTCATGTGAAAAGTATATTTATTTACTTTTTGTACTTGTTTTATCACAATGGGAAAACCCGAGTATTTAGGTGGGTGGACGTGTACTAGTATGCTAGAGAATCTATGGGGTTTGGCCTCAGTTGGACTTAGAAATATTGACACTAACAACTCTAACTAAACTATGATGATAATAATGAGGGACCACTAGGTTATGGGTATGTACCCTACTAGTGGATCACACATGAGAATGGATATTTGTAATGGTTATTCTCACCGAGATACGAGGTACCTGGGACCCACAATGAGCCAGTTCCTAGCGGTTATTTCCAATTGATTGTGCTCCTTAGATCCTTTATAATTACCATCAGCATAAAATATATTTGGTTGGAAAATTCAGTAGCTTTTGAATTTATTTTAAAAGTGTTGATTCTTTAAATTTTCCCACTTGAAAAATATTTTTTTAAGTTGCATCATTTATAAATTGTAACTAGAAATTACATGTTTTTGAAAACATTCATTATTTTCATCTTTGAATGTTTATCACATGGAATCTCTTAGTGGTGGTATCCTACTGGTCATTTTCTCACACCCTACTTACTCCTTTGGGTGTAATTTGGCTTGGTTATTTTTTTGTCGTAGGTTGGGTACAATTTTTTTAGTTCCAGTGGTTCGGGTTTCTAGAAGGTCCTTGGTGGTGATGTCTTGTAGAGATTGCTTAAGGGCGGTGCCCTTTGCCATGAGGGTTCTTGGGATATTTCCTTTTGGTTTTGTAACTCATTTATATTCTTGTTGAGTTGTTTTAAAATATGTAATTTAGTTCTGAATTTTTGTAAATGATTGATTGGTTGGAAAAATACATATTCGTTTTACTGGATTCTTTTGTTGTTTTATGTTTATAAACTCGGGTAAATCATTCCCAATTCACATTTTATGATACCCAGGAACATGAGCCAGCCTGTGGGGATCAGTAATGCTCATCGAGCCGTGTTGCAGGCCAGGTCGGGTGTCGGTTTTGATGGCGACCAGATTCGGTTCGTGATGACCAGGTTCTGTTCGTGAAATTATAAAATAAGAAATTTTCTATAAATTCTTTCTTCTCTACATTCCTATTTACAGAAGATACCAAAAGTATGTGTGATTAATAATGATTTTGGGAATCTATTACATAAAATAATCATTGATTTATTACAAGATAGGTGATATATCTGATTTACATAACATTTAATTAAAAAATTCTTTATAATTGGAAATTATTTATACTCATACTAGAAATGAGAGGGACATAATAAGTGAATGAAGGATCTAATATATTGTTGAACAGTAAAAGTGAATAATGTGGTTAACAATGAGTTATCCTTATGGTTAAATAAGGGATTGTAAATTATATATTTGAAAAGTTAGACCACTTTAAATATGATATCATTATTATAATGAGTAAATAACTATGAATATGTTTATTATTGATTAAAATATTAAATAATTTATATTCAATATGATTTTATTATAGATAAATTGTGATATAGTGAATATTTGATTGTTAAATGTAATTCTAACTTACATTATGTATAATATGCGACCTAATACGAATATAAAAAAGATAAATTTCATCTTATAGATTATTAAAATTCATTTAGGGAATACATTTTCAACATGAAAATGTGGGTGTTTATATAAAACTCATGATTAGCATTGGGATGAGTTAGTATTAAAATTGATTAGATAAAAAATATTTATTACTATTGAATTTTATAAAAAAAAATTTGAAAGTGGAAAATAAATTACATTTACAACAAGTATTGATAAAAAAATTAGTCTGTGAAATGATTATAGAGAACCTAACATGATCACTATGAAGAAAAAATATCTTCTCCCCCATATTGATGAATTATTTAATCAACTATGTATAGATAAATAATTTTCTATGATTTATCTTCATTATAGATATCATCAATTGAGGGACATGAAAGGGGATATACCTGTGAAGGGATTCATTATAATGTATGGAAACTATGAATTTTTAGTGATATATTTTTTTCTTTCAAATACTCCATCTATATTCATGGATTTAATGAATATTGAAACAACCACGGCCTCAGTAGCCTAGTGTTGGAGTTCATTTTATTACAATGGTTTAGTTACAAGAAATCACATAACAAATGATTGATTAGTTTAATAGTTTGGAAGAAAGTATATACATGCATAGTTCCCTTATTACATATATAATTAAACATGGAATATAAAAAAGAAAATAAATTACATCCTCAAAACATATTCAAAGGTATCATATTCATATCCTAGGGAAGGAATTAATATGAATGGGGTGAGATCAAAGGATTAGAAAGAGATACTTGAATCCAAAATATTTGAAACAAAATCAATAAGGAATAATAGAAAAGTATGTAACTGAAAAACCTATTCCATTTTTAAAATCATAAATAAACCAATCCATGGATTTTTTCATAGTAAAAATATCCTAGAATGTTACAATTGAATACTGAATGAAGAAAATGATTATTTATAGTAATTCATATATCTAGAACATGATCAATTATTCAATTAATATGGTTTATGTTGGTGGGTAAAACAATATTATTCTTCTTGGAAGCAAACACATAGTGTTTCCACCAATTATTTTGTCTCATGAGACCATTCGATGCATATAAAGGATATAACAGGCCCCACCCATCATTATAATTCCAAATAATTTTTTATATATAGATTAAATTCAATAAAAATATGAATAAAAAATCATCATTATTTTGTAAAGGATGCCGATTTATCAATATTTAACCATTCGAGGTAAACATCGTATGTAAAAATATGTATGACATATAAAATAATTTTATCCATGATATAAGAAAATATTTATATTAAGTGGGAATATAATTTCAAATGATAAATGGTATCAAATTGGAGGTGGATAAATCAAACAAAAATGATTAGGTTCCCAATACCTTGTATGTCTTTTTGAAATTGAATTTTTGACGAAGTCCCTTAAATTATGTCTGAATGTTCTCTTTATCTAATATTAATATCCTAGATAATAACATTAAATTAATTAATTAATTAATTGAAAACGTTATAAACATTTATTTTATTTATTTTAATTTTATTATGTTATTTATGTTGTTTTGATGAGTAATAATATACAATTTTATCATTCTGGAGTGTTCATTTCCTTAGTTTTCAGAATCAGTTTACATGTATATATGTATGAAAAATAATTTAAAATGAAAATAGTTCTCTATAATGAAAATTATATGTTATTAATAAACATAGAAAATATTTACTGGTTATTTGTTTAAATCTTTTATAATTTATGGGGCTGAATTATTAGATAAAATGCTAGTGATAATCGTTTAGATTATTTGGGGGGTTTTTTATCACCATGAACTGGTTTTGTTTTATTAATTAATTTTTATTATATATATCGGTTATATAATATTAAATAATATATGATAAATAATTTTACCATATATATTGTTTTTTTATTTGACATGAAGGCGGGAAAGAATATTAAAAACTCTTTTTCCTTGAATGAGATGAATTAAAACATCACAGATGATGTTTTCATTTTTTAGAAAAAATAGAGAGAGGTAGAAAAATGATGATGGATTATACTATCAACATAAAAAAATTACATTATATATTATATAATGGAGTTTGGATTCATTTTTTGATAGAGGAGTTTTTGGAAGGATAATAAAAGAAATGAAAATATAAGAAAGTGAAAGGGAAGGATTAAAAGTTTAACATCTTCAATTCATCCCCTTGAGAATCTCCTTAATGGAATTGGGGTTTGTCTTTTATTGAGACCATAGTCTCACAAAATGTTGAAAGATACTTGTGATGATGATTGTGTAGAAATTCTAAATGATTAAAGGCTTTAGTGGAGTGAGGAGTAGAAGTGGTGAGGGGTGGTATTTATAGTGGATGAAAGGGGTATTTTTTATTATTCTAGTCATTATTTTCTTATTTGTATGAAGAAAAGAAATAGTGACAACTCTTTTGTCTATATATAGTAAATAGTTTGTTTTTGTTTGATCTAATGGTGCTTACATCATCCTTACATCTTCTATAACTCAATAATTTAATTATATAGCTAATATTTTAAATGACCATATTTCACTAATCACCAAAAATTAAACTTTTTTAGAAATATCCTAAATATTCACCTTAAAAATATATCTACATGTAAATTTAATAATGTACTCTATTTTAGGATAATAATCTTTTAATATGATAAATTTAATTTTAAATTAAAAGCACTATTTACTTGAAAAATACCAATTTTGAAATTATAACTGATTTTCTAACACATTGAAAAATTAATTAAGGTCTCTTAAAATTATTTTATAATCATAAGATAAAAAAATATTATTTTATGGTTCTATTTTATCTAAATAAATTTTCTTTTTAAATCGTTATACTAAATATTAAATTGTAAATAAACATTTCTTTTTTATAGAAATACCAACACATAACATATCATTTTCTAAGTTTTTATTTAAATATACTATGATATATTTATATCATATATTCATTTATAAGATAACTAAACTTTATTTATAATTTCATAGATTCTGTTAAAATTATAGTGCCGTAATTACTATTCCTAAGAGTTATATTAGTATTCCAAAGGTCATGTTACTAATTTTTTGGTATATATTTCTTAATTTCAATAAAAGCCTATTATATCATTCATTCTTCATTTATAGAGTTTTTTGTTTGACATGTGATTTTATATGATTTAAATTATATGAAATAATTTTTTCATAAATTTAAGCTATAAAATAAATTGATTTTTTAATGATGAATCATCCTGTAAAATTTGGTGGTGTTATATTTTTTCCACCATCATAAATTTCATCCTAGAATATTTTTCATGAATATTGACTTCTAAATATATGAGGGTGGTTCTTCATAATAACTTTCATAAGTTCCCATATTTTTTTCATCCATTTTATTATTTCTCTAAATAAACATTACATGTCGAGTCATCTGATTTCTCAATACCTGCTCTCTTTTGTCAAGAATTTTAATAGGCTCTTCGTATTAAGAAGAATCATGGTCCAATTATATTTCTTCATAGGTGAGTAAATTCATCGGGTCTAGAATGTATATATTTAATAATGATATGTTTAAAACTTCAAGAACTTTAGAGATACTTGGAGACATTTCTAATTAGTACGCTACTTCTCAAATTCATTCCAGAATTTCAAATGGTCTAATGTATTTGGGCTTTAGTTTCCAGTTCTTCCTAAACCTTATGAAAAAATTATCTAGAGATTCGTTCAAAAAGCCGTGCTCATTCACTTGAATTTTAAATTCATTTCTCTGGTTTTCAACAAAACATTTTTTCCTACTTTTAGAAATATTAATGTGATACTGAATTGTCATTACATGTTTAATTGTACTTTCAATAAGTTCAGGGCCAATAAGTATCCTATCACCAACATCATCTTAACACATGTATATGCAAAATATCTATCCAAATAATGCTTGATTTGGATCCATTTGAATAATATAATAGAAACTATTAGTTTTCAAAAAATCCATCAAAGGTACATAATGATCCCATATTCATTAAATTCAATTAAGCTTGATCTCCACATGTATTTTGATATTTCAATAGTAATTTCTTAATTTTTCTACATTTGGAGTGTCATAAGTAGTACTCATATAAGTCTTTGTATCCAAATATTTCTATATAGTAATCCCAAAATCTTTTATAAAGAATGTAACTCAATCAGACACAATCGTTTGAGTGGAATCATTAAGTATTACTATGTCATTAATATAGATTATTTCTCATCTCTCCAATGAAAACTCCAAGCTTATAGAGAAGAAATGTGAAAATTTTGTATGTAAATCAATAATTTCATATATTTAATCATTTATTCTAGGATTCCGTAGTATTCCCATGAAAAATCAAATCTTAATTTAATCCCACATCCACATTGTAATAGGTATATGTTTCATGACACCTATAGGATGTTGTATCTCAACCTTATCTTGTGAAAAATTAGGCATCTTGAAACATTGTTAGGAATTTTCCATTTCATGTTATCCCACAAAAAATGTTTCATCTGATTTCATTAAATCATTGTACTCTATGAGTGTATTGATAAATTTGAGATGTTATAATAATCTAATAGTTCCCTTTCTGGATCAATAATTGATGTAAAACATAAACTCATTCCAAATTTCAGAACTCCAGAATAATACATGAAATCTTCCAATCATCCATTATTAATGGATATAATTTTCTTTTAAAAATTATCAACATCATATAAAGATATTTTTATCTTCTCTATTAAATATATATTTACAATCATTTGAGAAAAGCGTGATGTTTCCTCTCCATTGACAATTACCATAACCATATTTACTACATCCAAAAACATATGATCTTTATCAATCCTCATTTGGGTTACAATTACAAGGAATTTCCTACATAATGTAAAAGATGCATTATTTTACATTATTTAGTGGTACTATATTGATAAATCATAATATTTGAGTAAGTTCTGTCATCATATTTTCCTCATGTTGAGTTCTTTATATGGGAATATGTATTTCAAACACTTATTATCCATTCAAATCTTACATTTTTATACATAGAGATAGTTTTTTCACATATTCAGGTAAAAGAATAAATCTACTAAATCAAGATCATAATTTGGAATATTTTTTTGATAAGAATTCATCTAAATTGATTCATAGTGAATAAAATTATTTTTTTCCTATGTACAAAAACTAATCCATTATTCGAAGAATCACATTATATCAATTAACAATAATGTCCTGATAGATGAGTTCAAATTTGAAAACTGAATAGTCTTCCCATCTATAATTTAAAACATTTGATACATTCTTATGTAGATATGATATTAATCCCTTTATGTGCGATCTTTGATAGTGGGTTTTCCAATGATGAAAAATTCTGAAAGAAATGCCACTGAAAAGATACTAAAAAATAAATCTATGAACCTCAATTATGTTTATTGGAATAGATCATTCTTGGATTGACATTGTCATCACAAGATCAAATGATTTTCCTTCCATAGAGAAAATATGGCCAAGAAAATAATTTTTTTGATCTTATAATTCACACTTCGTAAACAATACATAAAACTATTTTCATCTAAGAGTGTTCATAACAATTTTCACGTGGTTCTAACTATACTGATTGCATTTGGAATATATCAAGATATAATCAATAAATCCAAAAAAATAATCAGCATATTCCTTGAACACTCTTTCATTTGATACATAAATACAAATTGTGTATTAGTGAGTCCAAATGGCATTACTATAAACTCATACATACATACCTAGTTTGGAATTCTATCTTTAATAAAATTTCCCTCCTAAAACACGATTTATGATATCCAGAATGATGTTCCATCTTTAAAAAATGTTGATCACTTTTTATTTTATCAAATAAATCCTCAATTCTAGGTAGTGGAAACTTTTATTTATTGTAATAGTATTGATTTCTCCATATTGAATTAACATACTAATGGATCCATATTTCTTCTTAACAAAATGGATAGGGGACCCCATAGAGAAACAATAGGGTAAATAAATCCATTAATACTAAATTCCTCTATTCATTTCGTTAGATCCAGTTATTCTATAGTTTTATTTTTATTATCAGTAAATTATATTTTACATTCTAAAGGGATTAAATCAATGCTAAAATCAACGTCATGCTCTGGTGGTGTCTAGGTAATTCCACAGAAAATAAATCAATTGAAATATTTAAAATTGGAAAATTATCAAATTAAAAATGATTTACATTATCCCTAGATGTGTTTTATCTTCCTTTCCTTGAATTTCATTTAGTAGAGCTACATGGGGTAAATCAAGATAAGAATCAGATCCTGAAGTATTTCTATAAACACAGGGATTCAACATTATCCTCAAAAAATGCAATTTCATAAATCGTTCTATAAATTTTCACATCATATTTTGATTCCATTCCATAATGGGGATTATATCAAAGTAAACCATGAGTATAATAATATGTTTATAATATAGTGAACATATATGTTTCATAAAGGGGGCAGATGAACAGATATTTATTTCATTGATACTTCTCTTAGGATATTTTATTGACCACTCCCTAGTAAAATAAAAAGGAAAATTTCTATTTTTCTTCGAACACATGGTATAAATCAAAGAGTGTGATGATCCAGAATCAAATAAATCATTGGATAAATTTCAATAGAGGATTAATTTACCTCTCACCATATCATTTGGTACTTCTACTTCATCTGTGGTGATTGTTTAATCTGGGTCATCTCCGATTAACATCTTATGTAGAAATGTCCCCTGATTCTTGGGACGTTGATTTTAATAATTACCCATTTTATTAGTTTTTAATAATTTGTAATAGTTTATTTTTTCTTCCCCTTGCATACATTTTCTGGATGAACATTTTCTCCATACTTATAAAAAAACTCCCATGTCATTCTATAATTTCCAATGATAATTATTTCAACAATTTATATATAATATAAATTTCTAAATTCCCTTATTCATCATTAATGATTCACTTTTTCCCTAGTTATCAAAAGACATCTTCATCTCGTGGATTCAATTTAACAAATATGATATATCAAATTCCTTCTCTATTTTGATTAAAGATAATCCTATTTCATTATATGCTGTAAAATTTTGAGAATATAGTGCCCCTCAGAGGAATGGTTTAATAAATTCAAATAAATGGTAAATTGTTTCTTTTAAATCATGTTTGTATCTTATAGAATACCTATTTAGTCTTGTGAATGTTTCCTCCTACTTTAAAACACCCTCTTCCCCCATTTTCATTAACCAAATTATTTTTATCTACATTTTACCTCATTGGTCACAAGAGAAATATTGGTCATGTCATTCTTCTTTAAATGATTTCCATTCCATTCTTTATATTTCATTCTCCTCAATAGTATTTTGGATCAATATACTCCATCTATCCTTATATACCCTGTGAAAATATTCTTCCAGTATTTCATTTTTATTTTCATTTCATCCTAATGCTATAAAGAGAGGAAGAATTACACTTACTTTCCTCCTCTAATAGAGACAAGCTCAGCAAAGAAGTTTAAATATAATAAAGGAAATAAAAGCCATATAAATCATGTGAGGTTGTTGAGAAATGTTTATAATTTATTATAGGATTGGAAGAATAAATGGTTGAACAGACACAGTTTCTTAATGCTACATTGTAGGAAGCTATACGAATTATGGGGATGTCTTTATGTGTGGACCTCAGTGAGGAGTAATATAATTAGATAGGCAGGCTGCACCTAATTTTTGTTGGTGGATTCAATAGAGTAAAGATCAGAATCAAGGAGCATATCCAGTCTTGGGTTAAGATGACTATCGTTTTGAATATTTTCTAAGGGAGGAACCACACACCCAAGTAACCAAAATCCCATGAAAATTATAGAGGGAGATTAATTCTGGTAGGCTTGAGATTTCCTTCAATGGGTCTACAATGTCCTTATGTGGTTGATCTCATGGTTTATCATTTTTCTCCATAATAGTGTTTGAAAAATATATAATTTTCAGTCAACGTACTTGATCCATAGACCAGATACCAATATATTATTCTTCTTACTAAAATATTGGGGCCTATGGGGAAAGAAATGAACCCAAATAAGTTTAGTATTATTATTCTCCCAAACCCGAGTAATATTTCATAATATAGTCATGATCTTCTTATCTCTTGCACTAATAGTCTTGACATGTTCAATCGACCAATCCATATATTTTCCATGGGATTTTATTCATTTACTTCCCTTAGGATATATTTCTAAATAATGGAATACACAAAATTAGGTTAAGAATGGTAATTCATAATTTTGTACTTGAAAAATACATAACATAAATTGAAAATTTATGCATATCAAATATCATAATCATAAACAGAGTTTCCTTGGGGCCTTATTTACCTTTAAATCCTTCCTATTGGTTTGTAAATATAATGTCAATTATCCTAATAATATCCCTCGATTGAGTCAAACTAGGGGCCTAATAAGGCTCGTTTTCCTGTACCAGGTTACACCGGGTTAGGCCCAAACGCACCTTGTCCGAGATGCCACCCCCAAGTACATCTATTCCAGGACCACATCTACTTGTATTATCTAGATAGGGAAGTATTTCTAGACATACACTCATAATCGACATCTCTCAAAAATTCAAAAGTGTAATTTTATTATTATATTATAATTCTATATTAGGGTTGTGTTTCCAAAATTATGTTCCCTAAATATAGTCATAGGATTTATACTAAACATTATCTGATACCAATAATAACAACCCCAAAACTGGTAGCCAAGAGTTAGTGGTAATTTTATTAAAATGTAATTGATATAATAGATAACATCACCAATTATTTTTTAGTTTAGTAGTCTTGAAGAAACTAGATACATAAAAGGATCCGTTATTGCATTGGCAATTAAATATAGAACATAACAAACATAAATAAACTTCTTCCACAAAAATTATTAATTAGTTTCATCATCAGAACCCGGGGTATGAAAAAAAAATTAATTAATTATACCAAATTCTTTGTAAGGTTTTGTAAATCAATAATAACTAAAACAAATTAAATAATCTATAATATGAAGGTAAATTATTTTAAAACTTATTCCACTAATAAAATAAGATTGAAAATTCATCCATATATTTTTTTAGTGAAAATCTTATAGAAATTAATAACTAAATATTGAATGAGGAAAATGAATATTTTTTGAAAGTCATGAATCCTGAAAATTAACCATTATATCATCATGATGTTTTATGTGTGTGGGTAAACAGACATATAATTCTTCTTGGAAACAGACATTAAGGGTGTGTCTCCAACTATCTTATCTCTTGAGTCCCATAGATGCATGAAGGGCTATAATGGTCACAAACCATAACTATATTTCCATAAAATCTTTATACATATATCAAATTCATTACCAATATGAATTAGAAAACTATCCATATTGATTAGAGGATGCATATTTAACAATATTTTACGCTTCAAATTACACAATGTATATGGAAATGGCATACAGATTAGATAGAAATCATATCCATGATAAAATAAAATTTGGATATTTAAGAGGATTATAATTTGAAATAAAAATTGGTATCAATGTGATAGTATATAAACCTCATAAAAATTATTTTGTTCACAATACCATGTAAGTATCACAGAATTTTAAATTGAGATGATGTCCTTTACCTTATATCTAAATATGTTCTACACATGATATTAATATCCTAAGAAATAAGATTAATTCCATTAATTAACATTTTCATAACCTTTTATACATTTATATGATTTAATATAACTATAATAAATTCATTTATAGCATTTTGGATGAGTTATAAGATACATTTTTATCGGTTGGGAGATTTTTTTCCCTTGTATTTATTGATCAGTTAACATGTATATATTTATGGGAAATGAAGTAAAATTAGAATAGTAGTCTAGAATTAAAATTATATTTTATTAGTTAAAATCTAGAATATTATATGGATATATATTTAATTCTATTATATGGTATGAGTATGAATCATGAGATATAACATTGGTGGTAATAGTTTAGATTATTTTTGCATGTTTGATCATTAGGATCTTTTTTGTTTTATTAAATAGTATTATGTTTATATATTTGTTCAATATCATTAAATAATATATAAGAAATGTATGATAATATTTCTTAACCATATAAATGGTTTTATTACTAGATATTATGGAGGTAAAGTAAATTTAAAACTGGTTGTCCTAAAATACGATAAATTAAAAAATTTGGGATGATGATTTTTTAGAAAAAAAATTTATAGGATGAGAGATGATTATGGATTACCCAAAAAAATCTAGTATATATATGATACATTAGTTATCCTTAATGTTTCAATATTAGAGGTAATGGAAGGATAATAAATGAAAAGAATATAAAAGAAAATGAAAGGGAAGGATTAAGGGTTTTAACTCATTAATTATTCTCCATGACAATATCCTTAAATAATTGGGTTTGGTCATTTATGGAGGCCAAAAGTATCCAAATTTGGGGGAGAGACTTGGGGATATGATAGGGTAGAAATTGGACATTATTAAAGGCTCTGGTATTGTGAGGAGAATAGGTGGTGATGGGTTCTATTTAGAGTGGATGAGTTGGGAATTTTTTTATTATTCTAATCATTATTTTGTTAATTTGGATCAATAAAATAAAAAAATAATTACTGTTAATAAATATAGTAAGTAGTTCATGTTAGTGAGATAAAATGGTTTATTAACCATCCACGCATCATCTATGGGTCAATAATTGTGGTATTTAGCTTATACCCTGAGAATTACAAAATTTCATTATTCAGTAAAAAATCAACTAATTTAAAAAATACAAAAAGAATAAATCTCATAATTTTTCAGAATTAATACTTTAAAAATGAAATCTTTTTACTAAAATAGTTGTCTAAATATTATAAATTAACTTTTTACTTGAAATTATGAATTACTAAAAAATTAGAAAATTTAAAATGATAATCGCTTTTCTAATACATTGAAAAATAAAATAAGGTCTCATAAAATTACTTTATAATAATAGGATAATAAAATATTAATTTATTATTCTGTTATTTGAAAACAAATTTTCATTTAAATCATTATATTTATTATAATATTATAAATAAACATTTATGTTTTTTAAAAATATCAAAACATAGTTCATCATTTTCAACATATTTATATAATTATATTGTGATATTATTATATCATATTTTCATTAATAAATTCCTAAATTTTATTTATACATTCATAGGTGATGTTATTATTCTATGGGACGAATTAGTAGTCCTTATAGTCACATTACTATTCCAAAGGTCATGTTACAGTTTTTTGGTTTATGTTCCATAATTTATAGAAAGAGCCTCTTATTTCATTCGTTCGTCATTGTGTATTCTATTTGATGTTTTATGACTTATATTACAATAAATTATTTTTTTTCAATGTTGGATATCAAAGGGATTTAATTTATTTAAGAGGGAATATACCATAAAATCTTGAGGTGTTATAAATTGAGGTGTTAGTGACTATCCTTATCAGTTTGTGGAATTGTTTATATAATATATTCTTGAATATTAAAAGGTAAAGGAAGAATATGAAGATCACTTGATTAATGTACTAAATACCTTATGAAAGGATAATAATTGTGAAAAAATTACCAAATGTGAATTTTGGATTAAGGAATCATCATTTTTGGGTGACATAATCTCAAATGATTTGATATATTATGATCCACCAAATAAAAAAGTTATTGAGCGTGGGCCTAGACCTACAACAATAACCGTGATCCATTGTATTCTTTAATTGGTTGTATATTATTGACTTTTGGTGAAATACTTATCAATATTATCTAAACAAGTCACTTTGTTGTCTTGGAAAGTAGTTATGATTATATAGAAAGAATAATGTGAATTGAATTTCAAGGAGTTGAAAATATGGTTTGTTAGTCCCCCTATGATCATACTACCATGTGGTGTAGAAATTTTGTGATCTATAATGATTCATAAAATATTTTTTGGATATGTTTTATCATTAAATATTGTATGTTTATATCTTATTCCGTACCACAATTGAAATCATTGATAAAAATAACCCAACTCATGATTTTGAGTTAGGTGTGGAAATATTTTTATTAATGATATAGAGGGCGTATATTTATGGAGAATGGTGTGGCATATACCGAGTATACATGTTTAATGTATGTTTTCACTCAAAAGAAGATCAATATGTACAAAAAAAGATGGTAGTAATTTATTAGTGTTTATTACTGCTTGGTAAATTACCACCCTTGGATAGTGAAAAATGTGGCATATGCATTGAGTCGAATGGAACATGGTAGACAATGTATGATGAGGATCACAAAAGATACAATATTTAGGGATTTGAAATGTATGAATATGGAAATAATAAATGATGGGGAGAAATACTATCTTTCTCAAATAATTTGGAAACCTTCTATACATGTGATGATTAAAGAGGGACAAAATGAAGAAGTAGAACTCAAAATGAAGGTGAGAAACAATCCCAAGATTAAATTTTATTATGAAGGAATAATAAGGTTTTGGAAAATTTATATGTCCCTTATATTATATATTGAAATAAGGGGAAGTTGGATGAGGCTCATTATTCATCATTATATATTCATCATGGAATCACTAAGATGTATTTTGATATGAAAGAGTATTTCTAGTGGGTTAGAAATAAGATAGATATTGTAGAGTTGTTTCTCAATGGTTGGTATGTTATCTTGTTAGGGCTAAGAGAAATAATTAAAATGTGACTTTGTTACCATTACCCACTCTAGAATGGAAATGGGAAAACATCACCATGTATTTTTTCGTCAGACATAACAAAAAATCTAAAAACCATATTTCTATATGGGTTATAGTTTATCACCATATAAATTTGGAACAATTCATTGCTATCAGAGATGATTTATCTATTGATCATCATAAAAGAATATATATTAATGAAGAGGTAAAATTTTAGGGAGCACCACCTTCCATTATATCTGATAGATATTTGAGAATTACTACGAAGTTTATGCGATGTTTTTAGAATTCTTTGGATATAGAGACGAGTTTCATCACTATTTATCATCCCCAGATAGAGGGTAAGTCCGAGGGGAAAATTTAAACTCTAGAAGACATGTTGAGAGATTACAATATGTATTTTAAATGTATATGGTTAAAACACCTACCTTAGTATAATGTTCATGCAGAAATATGATTCAACACAATATTCATTTGTCTTTTTATTAAGCCCTCTATAGTATAAAGTAAAGAACTCTAACATGATAGAATGAGGTTTTTGGGAAAATATATTAGGACTGATCTAGTTGAGGAAGTGAAAGTGAATGATGGATTTATTCTATTGAACATTAGAGAATAAAAAATTCAACAAAAATGTTACACTGACAATTGATGACAAGACTTAGTGAATGTTGTAGGTCAAATGTATTTCTACCAATATCTCCATGGAAGATAATAATGATATTTTGAATGAAATGAAAGCTAAGACCTATATATATTGGTCATTTTAAAATTATATGTTACGTTGGGAATATAGAATATAGATCGGTACCTCCACCACATCTCTCTCATGTTCGTGATTTGTTCCATGTATCTATTCTTGCTATTTATATACCCAATACATTACATGTACTAAACATAGATGGTATACCATGTTCAATGAATAATTTTGTACTTTATGTTAGAAATGAAATGGTAAAGATTGTAAAATTTCCATAACTCAAGACAAAATTCTATTAAATGAATAGAATTTGAAATTTAACAACTATAGAACAAAATTATGTTTTTAATGGAAATGAATCCATGAAAATGACTTGTATAATATTAAAATCAAATAATTTCACAAAATGTAACTCTCTTTGTCATAAATATCTCTTATGTTCCCATGTGGGGACAAGTGTTTGTTATTAATGAATAAAAACATATATTTTTTAGCATAATAAAAATATTTTTCATGAAATACATATTTTTTGACCTTTTGGGCAACATATATGAGATTATGATGTTTATAATATTTTATTTTACAAAATTTAAAGATGGAAGAATCTTTTTTTCAATACTATATCATTTTTAATATAGGTTTACCTAAAAATTATATTGGAATTTAAATATTACTATCAATTATATAATTTTTCTTTTCAAAATGGTAATTTTTTTAAATTTTTAGTGAATAAATAATTAAATAAAATAATTACACAATAGTGATGCAGTGATTATTTCATTAATAAAAATATAAACTAATTGTTAATAAAAAATTAAAATAAATATAATTTCTTTAATTAATGTACTGAAATATTTTTATATTTTACCTTGTCCTATTGGGGATATAATAAAATATTTATTCCAAAGTTAAATTTTAATCTTGATATTTTTAAATTTCAATGTAATTAACAGTATCAAAATTTTAACTAATGATATTTTATTGAATTAAGGTTTTATAAAATTATTTAAAAAATGAGAAATATATTTAAAAGTGAAAAATAATTACAATATAGTATAAATTTTATTAATGTTTTCATTTATGGTCTAATTATCAATACATATGTAAAAATTACCATTATTTTATAATAAAAATTTTGATACCAAAGTTAAAATTAAAACAGGTTAACTAAGGGACAATCAATATTTTAAGGTTTAAATGAAAACGAAAATGTTTCTAAAATAAATTAGTCGACTATATTAAAACATTTTATCATCTTATATTCAATCCCGTGGAATTTGTTTATTTTATATATTGTTAGTAAATTTAATAAAAAATACAATTTTATAAAATTTCAAATGCGCTCCTCACATCAATTATAAAAGGGTGCATCCACCATGACTTATCAATATCACTTTTAGCCTTAAATATTTACCATAACCTAAAAAATTATATTATAAAATTATATATAATATTTTTGTAAGTTTTGGTCTTCCCACAATACCAACTCTAATGTTTCTAAGAGGTGTTATAAAGGAATTTCACCAAAGAAGAGGTAATCATTTTTACCGACTATTTCACGATTATTTGTTCTTATAATTCTGTTTCTTCTGTTCTTTTAATTATAAGGTAATAAATACTATGTAAAATATATGATGATATTTTATTATTATTTTGGAAAAAACATATCTCGCATTTTATCCATCCTACAAAAAATGAAAGCACGGTGTGTGTGTGTGTGTGTGTGTACATATGACTTACTATCTCCACGACGTGGTGTAATAAATTTTTTCAACATCACATTACATTGATGGGTATAATGATGAAAATAATATATATATATATATATATATATATGATAATTCTAGAAATATGTTAATATATCATCTACTTCCTTACCCATTTATAGTTAATGTAATGATACCATCTCTCATGTGTACATACGACCTACCATCTCCACAACATGATGCAATTCATTTTACATGTTCACAATTCAAGAATGAGTATATAAATGTATATAATTAATAAATATAATATATACAACCTTTATATAATTATAGAGATGATGGAATTATATCCTATGAAAATGAACTGGGTTTTATATGACAAAACATGTGTAGGAAAATGAAGCATTTAACACCATAAAAAAGTAAATAATGAAATATTATTAATAAACAGATGATAGGATGATATAATATGAACACATATGATATAATAAATATATGTAGGGTTATATTATAAATTAATAACATTATTTAAACCATTATATCAATGTTTAAAATACAGACAAATTAAATCAAACCTAAAGTAAGCATTAATTTTACAATCTCATTTTATTCAAGATTGTTTATATGTATATATCTAATGGGGTTTATTTCTCTTTTATTCCCATGTTTCAAAAAATAATTTTTAATATATTTAAAATATTATTATAAAATTTAATAACATCATTTTTACCCATGTGATAATTTTTTCTAAATTTTTTGAAAGGAATATTCTTGTAACTTTCCCAACAAGGTGGTTCGTGAGTTTTCCAGAATAATATGGAAAATATATATTTTAACTTTTATTTCATGTCTTTTTTTATAATTTCATGATGCATTAATGAATATAAGCTCACATTATAATCATAAAATGTATTTTTAGTGATTTTTTCTTTTTTTATAATTTCATGTATTTTAAATATTGTCTTCCAAATGGAAGGGATATTTTCTTCAAATTTATTTAAAAAGGCCTTTTAAAAACATTTTTAGTCTAATTTAACATTATTTGATGTTATTTATGATTTAATGGAGAAAGGATGAAAGGGTAACATTATTAAAAGTTCTATGAATGGTTTATTTTTAAGATGATATGTTTTTTATGAGTTCTTTTTATTTTTTATAAGTTATATTATGATTAAATATTTTTAAAACACCTTTATTTTTACGAGTTCAAATATGATAAATGTATAATGTTCCTGCAGAACACGTAAGTATGGTTTTCGTTGCCACTGTTTGGATCTATCAGCTGCTCAACCACTACTCTGATCTCATGCTCTGCTTCTCCCATCCTGGTCAGAGCTGGAGCGGTGGTATCAATCTGGTTTTGGGAGGTGATGTTCTACAGTTGTCATCGTTTCCAACGCGGTTATTCAATGGTGTTTTTATGGTTTCGGTTTTCTTCCCCATGTTATCGGTGATGTTTTGATTCTTTTGTTCTCGACGATGGCATACCGATGGATTATACCTTTCGATGAAGTGTTATTTCTTTGTTTTCGATTTGGAGATATGTTTTAGGTGACATCGGCGGTCTTCGATGATATCTCCTGTGGTCGTTAGAGGTTGATGATGATGTTGTGAAGGATTGTGATGACAATAGTGGTACTTAGGTTGATGATGACTGGCGGCGGAAATAGTGGTCTCATGATGATGACACGGGTGATTCTCAAATCTGGATCTCATCACAGTTTACGGACAATTTTGAATTTTGAAATTTGTAATGGGGTTATTTAATTTCTACTCCCGCTGGAATGTAGGTTACCACTCATCCTTAAAGTGACTTTTGAAAAGCAAATAAAAAATGAATTTTGAGGAGGTGGTAGTTATCCTTGACTAATATGAATGTAATTATATATGATTATATATAAACCAAAATTTTATGCATTATTTTATAATCCCATGAATTATATTCTTGGAATATTTTACAATTCATTTCACTGAACATCCATGATTTATTACATGTCTTAATATCATGATTCATGATACGCTGGAAATAATTTTCAAAAGAAATTTTTATGTTCTTATTCCCTTATTCATATGTTATCTCACATTATTACCCTTACATAGAATATAATATCACCCTATATTCTGTTTATTTTCCCTAGGATATGAATAATGTTATAAAATACTACTTTTGAAATAGGGTTCTTGTTATGAATGAATGTGTGGGAGATGATGTCAATGTTTTCTAAATCAATTGTTTTTGTTTCCATGTTTCTATATATACTAAACCTTTAGGTTTATGGAGTCATTTTGTTATGAAATTTAATTAATATTATTCTATTTATATGCAATTAATATCTATGATTGGTATCAGCAATTATAGGTTGGGTTCCATCCTTATGGTAGGACAGAACATCTTTGGAAGTTTTATACCAGAGTTTCATCCAGTATGGGGAGGCATCCATTAAATGGGAACTGAAGGTCGTATACATGTTCACATAAGTTTTCATATACAATCCATATACATTAAATAAATGGTTATAATACTAATACAATTCAAATTTATGTCTAGGATCAGACTCTACCAGATGGCTGATAGGGACCATCTACACTTAGAGGTATCCTCCGGATTGCATCCACTCTGTCTAATAATTTATTCAATATTGGTTCATACCATTCCTTCATATATTCTAAAATTCACTCTGAACACGACCTACCAGTTATGTAATCATCTAATTTATTCTCCCTAGAAAAATGTTTGGGAATGAAAGTGGGTCATCTCCAACAATACCAGATTTCCCCAATAGGTTTTTCTTGTTATGGGAATTTATGAAAGTTTATGATGATAGAGATGATGGTGTTCAATTTAATCATCTGCATAGATAGGTTGACTAGATTATAATATCACATTTATTTTTACCATATGTATATGTAATTAAAATTTGCAAGGGGGAGAAGATCATGATGACTGGAGAGTGAGATCATTGAGCAGATAGAGTTGTGTCAGACTTCAGTCAGCTCAGTAAGATCAAACCACACATGGATTTCTTGGATCATTTAAAAGTATCTATAGTATCACCCTCATCTTATCCTCATATCATGGAAAACAATAAGGATGAATTTATAGATGAATTATTATAAAATCCACCATATATAGTATTTGACCTTGAGTTTGATCTCGTATCGGGTCCACAACCCATTTTGATACCCCCTTATCATATACCACCAATCATGATAATGGAACTCAAGGCTCTATTGGATGAATTAAAGTGGAAGATATTTATCAATAAAAGTGTTCATCATGGTATTCCCCTATTTTATTGCAAAAGAATATAGATTTTAGTCATTGAATAAGCATAAATTATCCAATATTGAAATGGGTAATAATGAAGAAATGATATCCCTCTACTAGGATCGATGATCTATTTGATTAGTTATGGGGGACATTTGGTCCTCCATGATGGATCATTGATAAGGATGTCCTCATCTATATTTTTCAAATGAGGATATACCAATGATTTTGTATCATAATTGATATGGGTTATATGAGTACATATTGATATTGTTTCGGATAATGGATGTTCTAGTAGTGTCTCTAGGCCTCATGAACAATATCTTACAACCTTACATAGAACCATTCATATTATTATTTGTGGATGACATATTCTATTACTCACTAACACTAGAGTAGCATTCTAGGAAATAGGGGATATTTTTTTCTAATATTCAATCACACAGGTATTAAGCCGATATTGAATCCAAACTTTTTCATTATTTAAATTTTATTGCATACTTCAAGAAGAAGATCTTTTATAGATTAGTTTCATATAAATAATGTACATTATACATGTAAACATAAAATATTCTGGAAAATATAGTTGAAAGACATCATCTTGGATTCACCCTAAGTTACATTTAGTTCATCACATAACATTAGAACATGCATCAAATGAATGGGGGTGAGCATGAGTCCTAGTAGTTGAATTAGCTAGGGAAACAGTTATTATGTGACCATGAGTAATATCAATGAAAACTTTAGGCATTAAAATTTATATTTATAAATATTCCATGGGTAATGTAACAATAAAATGAACATGAACCATAACATGGTAATGAGGATGAAAATTTTAAATGATGAATTTTTAAGAATATAATCGTTTCTTGACACCAATATGTCACAAATGAAAATTAACAAGGTTATTCATTGAGGTATCATAGACATGTCACATATAGGGATGGAATTTCTTACCAAATTCATTTTAAAACTATTATGGAAGACCCTTAATATTTCTAAATTTTATATAAGCCACATAGATCATAATTAATCATTCCATCAATAACCCATGGAGAAATAACATGATTTTTCTTATAAAAATCATAGAACACTAAATATCATAAAGACATTATAAATATATTATTTTTTACACGTAAAAAAGGAATGTGGGTTTCTAATGTGAAAATATCTGAATCAAATAAATAATAAATAAAACTAGTTTAATAAAACTATAAAATAAAGAGGTTTGGGTTTTCACAAAATAGAAAATTAAAACAATGATTTTATTAGTAGAGAGAGAAATTTGATAAGTAAATTCAACAACATGGCAGTTATGAAACATGGTTATATATAAAGGTAATGTGGGAGGGGAAAAGGTTATCCCATGGATGAAAGATAATTTGGATGTATGGTTTTGTCCATAAGGGTATTAAAATATAATAACCATATCATTTATTAGATATATAAAAAAATAGGTTCTTGAATTTTTTAGAAATGAAGGATAATTCTCTTACCAAGATGAGTTACTCCTTGATCATGAAGAATGGAATCTATGGTTATTGAGGACACCATTTGGGGAGTATTTGGGATAAAAACACTATAATAAGGTGTATTATGGATTGGTAGTAAAAGGAAATAGAGAAAGGGGTGGATATAAATACTAAAATTGGAGGAATTATTTATCAATTTCCATATATAGGTCTTTGGGTAATAGGTTTTGTAAAATGTAAAACAATTGGAATACCCATGGTTTTTTCTCATGCTATTGGAAATTTGGGTCATATTTTAATTTATTTCAACACATGGTAACCTAGAATCATTTTTATTACTAATTTTGGTATGAAAAAGTTACTTTTCAATAAATAATTAGTTGTAACATTAAAGATTCAGTTTTAGACTTCAGAAAGTCACTTAATCATTTATGAAAATGATAAAAATATATTAAAATAAATAATACTGAAAATATAACATATTTTTTTTATGTTTTGTATTACATTAATTATTAAATCATTATGTCATAAATATTAATTCGTTAAATATAATTAAAACACAATGTTGTATTTTGACTATTCAATTAAAAGGGAATGTATTTTAGAAAATTATCAAAAAAATTCCCCAACCTAATTATTCTATGATAATTCAAAATATTATTTTTATTTTATCAGAAAAAGTCTTTAAAATATGGTAATTTATAATTTTAAATATATAAATCCAAATTTATATAAAATTACTAGTTTTTAAATTAAAATCAATTTTCAAAGAATTATAAAAAAATCCTAGGCCATTATAAAATTATTTTTTAATTTATTTATTGAAATGTGTGTTTTAAAATAAAACATGATAAAAAAATATTATTCAGAATATTTGAGTTTATTAAAAAATTTGATATGTTTTTCATAAATATTAAATTATCTTTTATTTACGTATAAAAATAAATTTATCATATTCATGTCAATTAAACGTATGTTTTATTACTAAGAAAATCATAAACAATCTTTTTAGAATAAAACAATTTATTTATTAAAAGGAATTTAAACTTTATGTAACTAATTTATAAACAAAGAACCCCTTATTACAACTATATATGCCTAATGGGTATGATGTGAGATGGTGGTAGTTTCATTGGGTGGATCAACTAACATCAACATAGTGGTAATATCCACTAAAAATAACTTCTCTCTTATGTGATTGAGTTCAAGCTTCACTTGTTGAAGTTTTAATTGGTCTGTGTCAAGGAAAACCCCAATAATGATACATCATTCCTAGTTTTTTTCAAATGAAAAAAAGTGAAATGACTCTACTAGTTGATGTCATCGATTATCCTTTTGGTATCAATTATCCTATGTCATCACTTCTTATAATAACCAATTTTAATGGTTAAATTATCATAAAGTGTATAGTTTCTAATTATCATATTGACCAATGGTAATATAATGGACAAATACCAATGGTCACATTTCATTTTAATCACTATAAATATCAATTTAGTCATATACTCAATAGTCAATTAAATTTCTCTGTATGGTTATATATTTATTTCTTAAGATATAAATTGTTTTAGTAATAGTTTTTTTTATTTTAATGGATTTTTTTGTGGGAGCGATGATTATAGAAGATTGGGGATATCCTTATTTTCCCATTTTATCTTTTCTATTTTATTTTTTTGTCTTCTTATAAGGTGTGAAATTTTAATGGGTTTCTATAGTTGACTGATGTAATGAAAATTGTTAATAACATAAAAATTTAGTGGTTTGTATTTATTTTTTATATATATAATAATATCTAATATGTAATAAAAATTTATTCGGGAAAATATACCATTTAAAAAATCTAGGTCATTACAACAAAGATGTAAAAGTGTGACTTATAGGTTAGAGAGGTCATGTTAGTAGGATACGTGGGGTTGAAATAGGTTTATCTGTGGACCCAGATATTGTTTTGGAAACCATGTTCTAGAAACATCTTGATATTGTGATTAATGTTAGGGTCATTTTGGGTTCGGTAGAATATTATAGATGGGTTATCTAGGACTTATCCATAATATCAACACCCATGATGGAACTCATTTTGAAATGAGCGAGGTTATAGTTTTTGGACCAGTTTGAAGAGGAATTCCTTCATTTTAAATGAAAGTATATGATGGATCCATTTGAGGCACTCCTTGTTCATGGGATTGGTTATGTAGTGTACTATAATGTATTCATAATTTGTATAGGAGTGATATTAATGCAGGAAGATAAGGTAGTAGCCTACGGGTTTTGATAGCTCTAACTTCACGTGATGAACTAACCCACACATGACTTGGAATAAGTATATGTGGTACATGTGATGATATTTTTGTGAAATTATCTCTTTAGTGGGATATATTTTTTTTCAAAAACCCCAATATCATTTTCTATATCTTTACATAATGGTACCTAAAATATAGATAGTGGTCCTGGGTTGATTATGTTAAGAATTTTTACTTATAGATGGATTCTAAAACTCATAAGCATGCATTTTATGTGAATTATCATATCCATATGATACAGGATGGGTGGGAGTTCAGTGAAAAAACTTCTAACTAGTAGTGGATCCTAATGTCCATGTTGGATTATCATAGGATTATTTCCTTAGTGGATTAGGGTCTGATTAATTTTCCTACCTTTAGAGTAAAATCTACTCTAATTTCACATGTAAAATTTATAGAGGATTTAGACTCAGTAAATGTTGTAATGAGGGATCATCTAGCTCGAGATGATATGATACCTAGTCATTTATTCTGGGATGATGTGATCTTTGTACATGATAGTGTAGTAGTCCCTACTTATATTAGAATTTATCTCATGTGTGACTACAATTCCTTGATATGGGTAGTATATCTTGGTGTGGCCAATATGTATCCTTACTTTACAGACCAGTTGTGGTCTCCATGGATGAAGGGGGATATTGCTGGTTTCATCTCCAGATTCCTTACTTCTCAAATGGTGAAGGCTGAGCACAAGTGACTTAGTGGGTTTCTTCAATCCCTACATAAACCCATGTGAAAGTGTTGAAATGTTATTATGAACCTTTTGAGAGGGTTACCTATTACCATGAAGATCTGAGATGTATTTTTGGGAATTTTTGATAATATAATGATGATTTATACATTCTTGAGGATTATAGAGACTCACTCAGTGGACAAGTAGGGGAAGATCTATATCTTTAAGATTGTACACCAACATGTATTTCCCCTGAAAATTATTTTCCATAGAGATGTAAATTTAATTTTTCAATTTTAGTATTCCATATAGAATGTCCAAAGGACTCAACTTAGATTGTGCATAGTGTACCACCCTATGGAATATGGATATTCTGAGTGAACTATAAACACATTATATTATATGATTTGATCCTATATCCTATACTTCAATCGATTTTCGAATATTCTCCAATACTTGTTTGAGTTCGTCTATAATAATGGTTTCCATGAATTTATTTAGATGCATATTGATGAGGCTCTATACAAAAATCCATTTTTCTCACCAGTCTATTAGCATGAGGTGAGAAATTAAACTATTGTGGTGAATATCATGGTAGAAGAGTCATTCGTGATGGTGAAACTCAAATAGAAAAGGTAAATCACTTCTCCTAGAAGAGATGGATCTTATGCTAACTATTGGAGGAGATCATCAATGTTCATTGTAAATATTTTGGTTTTATTAAGAGTGGCTCATTGGTTAGGGAATCTAGATTTCATGAAGAAAGGAAAGATGTAACATTATTTTTTGGACCCTTTTAGATAACTTAACAGAGAGGGGAAGTGAAATACTATCTTGATCATCCATTTCCCAACCATGATATGATCAACATGTTTCATGTTTCATATATTTGGAGGTACATAAATTACTCTACACTTGTCATTTGTTATTTTTTCAATGAGCTAGATCTGAAACCATATTATATGGAGTTTCTAGTATTTCTTATAGACTAGTCTGAGAAAAATATTATGAGTCAAGAGATTACAACTTTTTTATATTCATTGGAAGCACTGTTAGATCTCGGAGAAGACTTGGGAGTGAGAGGCTTGTGTTTGAGATTAGTGGCCCAATTTTTTTCAGCGTGATCCCTAGAGATGATTCATGCCGATGAGATATCTCTAAGGGGTGATAATTCTAAAGAAAAATATTTTTTGATTCTTTAATAATTTTCTTGTTTCTTTTTGGGAACTGTACCTTTCACCTCATAAGGGATATTTAGTGTGTTTTATTTCATAATCCTTGATTTTATACTATAATACATACAATTATAACATAAAATATTACACTCTAGTGGCTCTATCCATGTTTGTTTTAGATTAATAGTGTTATATGTGTGTTAGTATTCAATGGTTAATGTATTAAAATCATTAAATTGGTGTTTTTCATCGACTATAAATGGGGAAGATTGGTTTTGTATTTATATGGTATAAATGAGGTGTACCCTCACAAGGATGTTTTCCATTGAAGATTCCCTATAAATACATACCCCCCACTATTAATTCAGAATGAGTCTTAATAGCCCAGATGTTTAACAAAGAATACCTTGCTTTACCTTTGTAGTAGTCTTGACCTTCTACATCGTGAATCCATGAACCTATAGTATTGAGGCACCCCATGAACTATTCTTACAAATAAATTCTTCCCATTGTGAAATTTCAATAATGAGGTTGTTCTTACAATAAAATCCAAGATTTTATTCCATTATAAGTGTGATACAGGTCTTATGACACAATCAATGTTTTTAAACCTTATGTAGATCATTACCTTATTTTTTAGAGGCTTGGTAGTTGACATTGGAAATGATTTCGTTTTCCTTATCTTAATTATTCTTGCCTTACTCTAGATTGTTTAATCTGATGGTTTAGAGCTAATTATAGGATTTATTGGTCTAATATATTATTTTGGTTTTGTATAGACAAGTAATGGTGGTTACACCTATGAAAATCATAATGTTGATATCGAAAAAGATAAGGTAATACGTTCCTTAACTTCATGGGATCCTGTTTACTTTTTTTTATGATATTTTTCCATGTTTTTTCATTTTTTTCACAATTTTTTATAGTGATCATGTGTGGTTATGTGTGTACAATGTGATCTATTTTTGATATTGGATTTAAATTAATGATATTAGAGTACCCAGTGACCATGAAATGTTTTTCATATGATGTTTTGTTTTCTAATGTATACTTAGAATGTTATATTTTTCATTATTTTATTCTCACCCTTTAGGAATGTTACCATTACCATCTATGTTATGATTGGTACTCTAGATTTGTAATACATCATGGAATGTGTATCACTTTTAGGGGAGTGTTTTTGTTTCAATAATGGTGATGGGGGTCCTAAAAATAGGGTTAGAGTATTAGGTTTTCATGGTTATATTTCTATGGTCTGACAAAGGTATCATTTGTTTTTGAAGTAACATTCAATATAGGGAATCCAATTTGAAATGAGTTAGTCTTAAAATGATGATTCTGAGTGACATGGTCCTCTACATGGATAGATTTTATTAGGTATCCTCTCCACAACACCATTTGGAATCCATGCAAGGGACAATGCTTTTGTTACCAACTTATTCTATTATCATCCAGTATGGAACCGAAGCTTATTCAGCTGGTGGTTTGTGGAAGCTGGTTAAGGGTGTGGACACTCATTTTTTAATTAAATTATTAATCTATTTTAAGAAAATATTATTATGTAATTCACTTACTATACATGAGAACATCAGGTTGGTGATTCATTGGCGGTGTCATACTGTGTCTTGTAATCCCTCCCTACTCAGGCACGTCAATGTGCTTGTAGACTACATGGGGAATCTAGTGAGTGGAAATGAATTTGTGGTGGATAGATAAGTATAGGATTATGGAGATGGAATAGTAGACTTTGATGGATTTCAGTGGACTCGGAATTTATTTTATTTTTTATATTATTTATTACGCAGGACATGATTTCCAGATTGAGAGCATCTTTATTTATATGACATGTGTGATATATTTTTATTTACTTTATAAATTATTACTATAATGGTTTATTTCATATAATATTTTATTATTATCAATCCTATGACATGATATATAGGGTATAATATCTTATTTGTGGAATCATACCCTCACAACTAGTATGAAGCCTCATGCCTAGGGGAAGGCATGCATGTGGTCACATAATAATCTTAATGGATCTGGTGTTCAAGTCATGATTTTACATCAAACCACATGTATAAATATATTTGATTATTATATATTTATTCTAGAATCATAATTATTTATATCATACCATATACCATATACTTATTTCCTTTTACAACACTCTTGTTTATAATTCCTTGTTAAAATCATGTTTGAGGTAATAAATGCTCCTCTTTTAATGAATATTTTGGTTCGATGTTTTTTGGTCATTTTACTTTGATCATGGTTCCAACCTATATATAATTCTGGAAATTATAAAAATATAATATATATTCATTACATATATATATTGTAATCCATGTAATTTTGATATTGGAAATGAATTTCACAATTCATGGAGGTAGTAGCACATTTGTACGGATGGATGTTGTTTCCATTTTATTAATGGATAGAACATAAAAATTAAATAATATATAACCTTTAAAGAATAATTTTAATCATATTAATCATATTTATTTACTAAATTTATCTATATTATTAAACAAATAAACATCAAATTTAAAATACATCACATCGCTTTGTGGATGAAGTTGTCCACACGAACACACGAGTGATCTTATCATTTTGAAATGATTTGGAATATTATATGGTAGATGGGATATTATAATTACATAAGTATAATTATTTCATAAACATTAAATATTTATTTTAAATCCATAATTACATCTGTCTATGTTCAGTGGTGATGGAAAACATATAACATCAGTTCCCGATGCGGTAGTTCTCGGTATGCACAATTGATGATTTTGTTTCCAATATGAAAAAAGAAGAGTTTGATTTTTGTTATGAAAATAAAATAATAAAATCTATATATATTTTATATACAGATTTTAAAATTTTATAAAATTTTAATTATAGTTGATGGAGGGGGAAGAAGATAAAAAATTTCAGTTAAGAACGAAACATCATCTTCAGAAAACCACATTAGGTTAACTCCAAAATCCTTATTAGGAGGGTTCAGTAACCAAATAATGGAATACATGACATGGAGAGGGAATTACATAATTTATTGAGTATGTTCTTGGATGAAATAAGGGGATTTTGAATGGTTAAGATGATCGGATCATGGGTTCACTTTTATAGGCGGGGGAGATGACATACCATTAATTTTTTTAAAAAAATTATGTAGCCACATTTTAAACATGCCAAAAGGCACAAACATAGCTCATTATTGAAAATTAGATGATATATGGTAGAAATTAGGAAATAGTATTTGATGTTGATAAGTTTTTAGGTCTCTTTACCTATTATAATTTTATATTAACCCCAAGTAAAACACGCTTGAACCTTATCTACAGTAATTACTTTTTAACTTTTTTTATTATTATTTTTGACTAAAAAATTAATCTTTTCCTTTTATATAATATTAATAATTATTATTATAAATACATGATCCATTTTACCAAATACCATTCATAGATGTGGAAAAAATTAATTTAATATTCCACATACAAATTCCATAAAAAATAGTTTTCCAAAGAGAACAAATTCATATGTATAGAAACATTTAATGTCCAAATTAAACATGATTTTGATTCCAATAACAATTTTTTTTAATAAAAACATAATTAGACTAATTTTAATTTTAAAAAGTATTTAAAAAATATGGAATTTTGAAATCATTTTGAATGAAAGGTTAGTTTTTAATAATCATTATTATTTTACTTTATTATTCAAAAAATTAATCTCTTCAAAAAAATTATCTAATATTCACCCTAAGATAATTTTAAAATGATACTTCAAAAAATAAATAAAATTTTAAAAAAATTCTTAAATATATAAAAAAAATTATTATTTTCTTACAAAAGTAATAAATACATTTTTGAGAAAAAAATATTTTTTAAGCATATATAGACTTTACAAATAATTTTTATATATTTACTAATTTTTTTTAATTATATAAAACTATGAGAAATAATTTTAAAAATACAATTATTAATAATTATACATCCATATTAAATGGATTGATTATAATGATCATGTATAAAAAATAATATTAATTGTATATTTTGGATTGTAGGTTCTTAGTTTTATGTGGAATAAAAGTTGTCGAAACAATTATATTTATTTTAAGAAATATTTCATAAAAACGCAAGATGTTACATTATACCCCCATGAAATTAATTGTTTTCATAAAAATGATTCAATCTGACAAAAAAAATGAGGGTACATCCCCCACATCATATCCTTAGGTTCCCATGTAAGTTTTTAAAAATAGTGGTTCCACCCTAAAACTTCGACCAGTTGAGTGGTCAATTTTGTAGAATATTCTCTCTAAGATACATAATTTCTACCAGTTTTTCCTCAGAAGAATGATCATTCTCCATTGGTATGACCTATGAATGTTTTACATGTGAAGGAGTTATTATGAATTTCTACAAGAGAGATACATGGAACACATTTTAGACTTGAGTGATGTGCAGATGAAGTGTCAATCGATAAGATATATCCAAATATAATATGGAATTTTAAATGTTCATATATACATAAGGAATAGTTTTCTCTTCTTTATAAATCTCATAAAATTATTCCATGTATAATTTTTTAAAAACACGTTTTCACCTACAAGAAATTATATATTATACTATAAATTTGATGAATTTTTTTTAATCTTCTTATTTCCCTTATATTATACGCAATGGATCATACCTTCTCTTACATTTTGTCATATAGAATGGTTCCCTATACCATTCATTCTAAATATGCATCCTTGTATAATGGAGTTCCACACAACATTCAATAGAGGTTATCATAGGGTTCTATCTAAATATTTGATTGACTAAAATTGTTGTAGGAATAGTCCCCTTGATAATCGAGTTGATTAGAAAAAATATTTTAATTATATCGGACGAGATAATAATATATCCTCTAGGATTTGAATTTTTCTTTAAACAATATAACTATATGAGGATGATATGTAGTGTGGAAATTCATCAATGTATTAATAAAAAACTAAAGAAATAACTAAATCATTAAAGAGAACATTAGATCTCAATCAGAAACAGTAGAATGTGGAACTCTATAAAACATTGTAACATCCTTAAAATATATACACATATAATGTTTATGACTAGATGGTGGTGATGATACGGGAAGCGACGCGAGGGAGCTATGGCAGCTATTATGGTTTCTGATCAGCGATGGTGTTACCTCACTTTCTCAGATTTAATCGACTCAACGTGCGACAGATCTATGTGAAGGATGCTGTTTTGGGTGGGATTTCCCCCGCGACGACGTATTTTTTGCGGATGCCGGAGACTTATCCATCTAGTGTGCTCGCGTCGTCTGGTGGTGTGAAACCCTTCTCTTCCGGTGAGCCTGTTTCGTGGTCGTCTGAGGATGGAGGGATGAAGGTGGATGGGTTGAAGAATGCTTTGATGGCTATGGATTGTGCAGCAGTGAAGCCTATGTCCTGGAAACCCTCTTACCAGTGTGCTCGGGTTTCTTCCAGGAACATTGAATCTTTGAGGGAGCCCACTAGTGTTGCATCATGTGGTAACCCTCTTTTGTTGATGTGATGAATTATTCTTTATCTGATCAGAAAATGAATGAGGACCCCTGTCATAGGAAGATCCTTCGAAAGGGATATTTGTCTCATGTTGATGCCAACCCTGGTGTGATTGATGAAATATTGGAATTGGGTGAGAAGTCATTGATTACTCATATTTTCCTTCCTAAAGGTGCACTTCCCTAGAAATGTGAAGATTTATTCTGTATAATTTCGATGTTGTGGGGCTTTGCTCATTGGAAATGTGTCTCCCTTGGGAGGGGATTCTTTCACTAAATGTTTCCATCTGCTGACATAAAGCTAAAGGCTTGGAGTTTTGGATCCATGTCTCTAAAGCTGGGGTGGATTCATCTGCATGAATGGTCACTTGACTTTAATGTCTCAAATGAAAAAAATGTCTTCGCTCAGGTATGGTTGCGCCTTCAGGGGCTGAATTGGGTTCTTTAGAACCGAGTGATCCTGCATGATATTGGAACGGCAATTGGAACAACCATCCATCTTGATAAGGAAATGATAAATGTCAGGTTTGGGCACTTCACTAGAATGTTGGTGGAAGTTGATCTCATCTCCACTCTCATAGACACGGTAACCCTTTCTATTCCCTCTGATCAAATTTTGATTAATGTTGAATATATAAACAAACCTCTCTTCTGCACTAAATGCATGGTTGTGGGGCACTCTTTGGAGTTGTGTCGTAAAAGCATCACTTGTATGGAGTGTGGGATGTGAGTACACCCCAACAATCTTTGTCGACGTAAGGATAATTTGAAGGATTCTTCCTCACCATAGCATGTCATCAACGACAATGACCCTCCTTTAAAGTCAAACCCACCTGAGGCGTTGACTCCTAGGAATGGAAAAGATTTGATTATTGATGCTACTCTGAATAGATCTTATAGTGGCCCTTTTAGAGTTCAGAAGTTTATTACCTCTGAGAATTTTATTCTTCTTCCTGATTTTACGGAGAATGACACTACACAGGTGAATGTCCAAAAGAAACCTTTTTCTTCTGATGAACGAGGGAATATCTCTGATGGAGGAATGGAAAGGGTCGGTTCCCACACTCTGGGAAATGGGGAGTCCATCCCCTCCATGTGGGGGACACTCATCATGAGGGTAAGGAAAGTGATAAGGATATGACTAGAGTCTCATTCAGTGACATTGTTCGAGGAGAAAAGAAAAGAATCTCTGTCAGGGAGGGTGTCATGACTGCCCCAGTTGTAAGGAATCCAAGGAAAGATTACTCAGCAGTTCCGAGGATAGTGACCACTCAGTCAAGTTCCAAGAAGTCTAAGGAGAAGTTATCCATGGACCAATTGGAGCGAAAGAAGGAATATATCAAGATTCTCAAACAATATGATCCCCAATCAGGATGGGAATCATCGGATGCTGATGATCTAACTAGGTATGAATGTGGTGATTATGACTATTCTGACATGTAATATCGCTCTCGCTCTCTCTTTTTTTTCTCTGCACTTTTCTTTTAATAATAAATTTGGGGGTCCAAGTGTGCTTGGATCTGACTTTTTCGGTTATATAAACTTTATCATTAGAGAATTATAATCTGATTGTGATGAAATATACAGACTTTATAAGGTTACCAAATATAACCCCAATATATGTATTCCCTCTAGATGTTATGGGGAGTACATTGAAAAGTAAATGGTGATGTTTTCCCATTTCCATTCGGTTTTGAGAAATAGTAGTAACATACCCTCAACCTTTTGTTTATAATCTATAACTTTATTCCTTACTATGCATAAAGATACAAAATCTGCAATATCTATCAGTATTCCATCCCACTATAAATAACCTTTCAAATATCTATACATATTTGATATTCCAAGATGAATAGTGAGTATGGAGTTGTGAGCCTCTTTTAATAGAACCTTCTTCCAATTCATTATGGATGGAACACATAAAATATCCCAAAATAGTATCATTATATCACAATCAAGGTTGAACTAAACAACATTTCTAACCATGTTTTGTCAATCCATATTTATCATCTATTTCTCTTTTATCATCACATGGATAGATAGTTGGAAACTTACATTAAAAAGATAATATTTCCCCCTTAATTCATGATTTCATGATTCGTTATTTTCAAGTTTGTAAATATTCAAACTTTTTTTGTCCTCATGATAGATAATATAATATGATACATTCTACAAATGGTTTTTTCTACCTTATTCTCTTCCCTATATTGGTGATATATTGAGTTCTCATGATCATTAATTAGCTTCAATAATATTCACTAGTGCATATTCAACTCCTTCTAGGTAAATAAATACTTCAAACAATTTTGATCAGTATATATATTTGACATCCATTCATAATGACAATTCCATCAAATATATTATGAAGAAATTACCACTACTAACTCTAAATAATAATTTTTGTGACTTTTATCATGAAACATCTATCATTTGGATGAATAATCTATAACTATGTTTTTTTAAAAATAACACATCCCAATACCCCCAGGGATGCGTCATTATATATTTTGAACCCTCCTACAACATAGGTTATGGAAATCAAGGTGCGCTGACTAATATTTCATTCTATTTACTAAAATTTTCTGCACATTCATCCGTCTAGAGGAACAATGATTACTTCCAAGTTAACATACTGATTAGATTTAATAGCTATGAGAACTTCCCCACAAACCATTGTTATTATCTTACCAAACTATGAAAACAATGAATCTCAATCATTGTGGTTGGTCTAGGAAATTTTTTGATAGTCTATTTCATTGATCAACTCACTGATATATCCTTTCCCGATATTATATAACCAAAAAATGTTCCCTTTACAATCCAAAATCCAGACATTGTAATTTTTTTATAAAACAACTCCTTTATCTGGTCATTTAGTCCAATAGTAAGGTAATACTCTTGTTCTTACATTACCTTCCAATAAATAAGAATTTATTCAATAATGGCTATCATAAACTAATCAAGGTAATCCCTAAATAAGCATCTCATTAAATCTCTTAAGAATGTGGAAACATAATAATAATTAATACAATTAGTAAATATTTAATACGTTTATACCTTGCATAGAATAATATGTTTGGAATATTCTCCTTTTTTACCCTCAAATGATGATATCTAAAATGAAGGAAAATCTAGTAAAAATATTGACCTCCTCAAAGATGATAAAACAATACACCAATAAGTGTTAGTGGTTACTTATTCATTTTCATATCCTATTAATAAAAAAATGAATGTATATTGATGTCAATCAGTATTTATTATTAACAAAAATAACTAGTGCACCCCATGGTTAGAAACGTTGATGAATGTATTAATTTTCAATATTTTCATGGATCCCCTTTTTCAATAATGGAAAATCAAATCTGGGTATTCTGTAGGAAGAAATTGAAATAGATGTGATACCAAGTGGGAGTTCTATTGAAAAATCAACATCACATTTTTGTGGATGAATATTAAAATCTTTTAAAAGGTCATCAAAAAACTCCTACAAAATTGGTATATCATTGATGTTGAATTTCATTCTAACCATCTAATATAAACACAACTTTTTAATTAAAATGATGTCCCATATAATGGTTGTAATATCCATTATAGGAAAAAGGATGTGGTATGTCCACAGTGTTAGAATGGGGTTTTCCTTTATCAATGAAGAAAGAAACCCAATAATCAAGGGATAAACCCATGTATAGGATGGAGCAGCTGCTCACACTTGAGTTGGCTAGCCTTAACCACAAAAAAGTGGATGTTTTGAGTTTTCAATTTCCAGTAGTTGTGGAAGAGTACGAGGTCATCTTTACCAAAGATGTTTCCAATAATACCTTTCCATAGGGAGATGGGATTCTACATCATTATAAACCCATATATAGCATTGATATCAGCATCAGTATATCATATCAATTTGGCAGAGCATTGTGAGCTTAGGCTATAAGATATTTGTTGGATGACCCAGTGTTCGAGGGTGTGTATAGATTATAGTCCCATTTACTATGTGTCCATGGAGAATGATTACCCACTACCAAAGGTATGATGAACCCAGCGATCAGTTGTAAGGGGTGACCTTTTGCATGGATGGAAAGGTTCCCTTATGCATTTCAGCAATTAAGATAGAGATCGGCAGGTGCCCCAATCCTGAGTTATTAGTGGTTGTCCTAGCATTGACGATGTTGCCACACTAGCTCCATGGGCGAACATTTAATCATCTTCTCTATCCAAAATAGTCTCAAGTATATATTTTCTCAAACGTATCTGAATATTAGACAATGATGTTGGCTATAGTTCCTCCAGGACTATAACATAGGGAGAGTGTATACCGCTGGGAATGGGAATGTTGTTACTGATGCTCTCAGCAAGAGATCAAGATCATAGCTATGGAACAAGGCCTTAGAACAGGTAGCTACATATCAGATATCCTTCATGGATAGAGAGGAGTCAACATTTTTTGACACAAGGGTTGTTTCCCCTCCACTCTTACAATGAGTCAGGGAGGTGCAACTAAAATTTACTAGCAACGAGACTACATGTGACTAGATTTCCATAGGGAATTCCCATGTTGGATATTTGAATGGTGGAGAATACATCATCCTTTTTAGAGGATGCACCGCAATACAAGTTGTATAGTGGTAGGAGGTGTTGTGGGAGTTCCATACATCCCCTTTGGCATTGCATCCATGTGTGGGGAAGATATACCAGAACCTCCAATTTTAGTACTGGGGGCTAGGGATGAAGATGGTGGTGAAAGCTCTTGCCTCAAGATGCCTCACATGTCACTAAGTGAAGGCTGAGCACAAGGTTCCAACAGGTTTGACACAACCCCTTAAGGTATCAGGGTGGGAGTGGGATGTGGAATTTATGGTCTTAGTGACAGGATTACAACATACATCTAGCGTTCAAAATTACATCTGGGTGATCATAGTCCAACTAACTAAGTCAAACCACTTCCTACCCATTCGAGAGAAGGGTTCGTTAGAGAGATTTGGACACCAATAAATATAGGAGATAGTTTAAATCCATGTTTTCCCATATATGATACTCTCAGATCATGATACATGCTTTACATCCCAGTTGTGGAAGGGATTATAGGAGGTGTTTGGGACTCAACTGTGCTTGAGAACAACCTTTCACCCAATGAAGGATTGTCAGATGGTGTAGACCACACAGACCATAGAGGAAATTTTTTGTGCTTTCATTCATGGTTTTTGTCATAGTTGGGAGGAACACTACCAATGTTGGAGTTTGCGTTCAACAAAAGATTCCACTCCACCATTAGAATGGCACCGTTCAAGGCAGTGTATGGATGACCTTGCATGTCATTGTTGTGATGGATAGACCCTGGAGAGTCATCACTTATTTGTCTAGATAGAGTAAAAGCTACCACTGAGAAGGTGTAGGTCATATTGGAGTGGATGAAGACTTCACAGAGTTGATAGAAGTCTTACGATGATTGGTGAAAAATACCCTTGGAGTTTGAGGAGGGGGACCAAGTATTCATGCGAGTATTTCCTCGATGAGGGGTATGGAGATTTGGACGGGCCAACATGATATCTCTAAGGTTAATCATACCTTTCCTGATACTACGTAGAGTTGGAGAGGTGGAATACCTATTGTCTCTACTGACATTGTTAGGTAGGGTGCATGAAATCTTCCTTGTATCCCAACTATTTATATACATGCATGAACCTTCTCAAATCATCAACAACAGTGAGTTTGAGATTGACAATATAGAAAAATTATTTGAGTAGCCAGTAGAGATAATGGATCAATAGGAGATGATCTTTCATTGAAGATCAATTCCTCTAGTTCTTGTTTATTAGTAGCATGAGAATCTCCAGAAGATCACATGGGAGATGGAGATGTAGATTAGTTCTCATTACCCCTGTTTTTTTATTTTCATTATTTTTGCAAACAAGGACGTAAATCCCAAAAAGTGGGTGTAATGTAATTTCTTAGAATTTCATGTAATTATTTTTAAATTATATGGGATTATTTTGAGACTAGTTACTAACATTGAGGGTAATTATGTGGCCTGGAGTGCTCTGAATGATCCATTGAAAAATTTTACATTTTAAATATCACAATTGAGAAGTTTTTATGAAAAAATGGAATAACTCTTAAATGGGTTTTCAGATCAGAAATCTGAGGGCGCTGTTGCATTCTATGTAGCCATTTTACCCAAGTCAGGACATAAGTTTATTTAGTGTGGATCTCCAGTGAGAAATCCTGAAAATGGATTAACCATAAAAAATAAATAAGATTAGTTTATTTTCCTAGTCATTATAAATCATGAATAGTAACATTCATTGAAAATAAAAGACCACTATTGAGCATGTGAGAGAAACATTTCTATAAGATAAGCATTGAATCATCCAGTGTGGGTCGGCTATGAATGTCGACTTTTGGTATGTAACTGTAAATAAAATAATTTAAATACAAAAAATTATTTTATTTTATAATGTTCATAACACATAAATGGTATATCATATTGAAAATATAAGACCACTATTGAGTTTGAAATGAGATTTTATCTTTATGAAGGAACTAACTAGGATCGACACAGGTTGAGGGTAAAAGTTAATTTTCAAATGTTTTTCGGAAAACTAAAATAAACAAAAATGGTTTATTTTATTCGAAATTGTTTTGCTACAATGCTGGGATAATCTGACTCTTTCATTCCATAAATGATACTCTGTAATGATGCTAAAATGAAAAGTAACATAAAAATTGTTTCATAAATAAAACAATGTAATGGTGGAGACTCAGCATAATATAAATGTTACGATGCATTTTCACCATTTAATGGGATAAAAGGATTTGGATATCAGATATGGATCATTAAAATCACTCTGAATGTTTAGAGGATCACCATTGATGAATGGAGATTAATGAAAAATGATCACCAACATATTGGAACACTCTCCAACCACTTTGAGAGATCTCACCCACAATTATGGATCATGAAAGTTCATGGATAGATCCCCTAGAACGACGAATCCTTCCTCCAAACAAACATGTTCGCCAGGTAAGGGTTTATTTTTATAAGTAATTACCCCCTCCATTCAACTTCCTAAATGATGAAAATAGGTTAAATCCTCTATTAGATTTAACCATGGATTGGTTATATTTTTGGGAAATAGGAATTTTCAGGCTAGAATTTTGGGGTAGTGGATTTGTGTTTTGACTATCCTTGTTAGACCTCCTAACTTGGACAAACCACGCCGATAGGAACAAAAGTCATGACTTGTAATTTATGTGTTCTTTGAATGTTCTTATAAATTGACTTTTATCCATTATTCATGAAGTTATGGTGATTTCAATCTAAGATGAACTACAGTGGTAGATCAACATGGTCTTGAGGTAGAGGGAGACAATGGCTCTGTTTGAAGGACAATCACCATGGGAGTCGGTGGTGGTGGTGGGAGAGTCACAGCTAAGATGACCATGATTGTGACAAGGGCCTCCGGAATAGACTATAGTAGTGGCAGCCTGCGATAGCCGTAGGGGAGAGTCGGCACGCCCTAGCGACAAGCTGATCCAGTGGAGGCCACCGACAGCAAGGGTTTTGGCGGTGCAGGGGTGTGGTGCCGGTTGGGAACCACATCACAGGGAGTGGATCTTGGGGTGGGTTGCAGTGTTTGCTACCATGTATTCTAGGATGAACTGCATGCAGAGGGAGGCGGTGGGCCTTAGCCTGCCATATTGTTGCATGAACCCTAAATCCACAATGTGTCCATCCTAGTCCCAAGAATGAAACTAATGTGGGATGGGATGGTATATTAATCTAGGTCGCTTGGCAGCTTGAGATGGAGAGGATTTAGCCCACCTAAGTGGGTCGGGATGGAGAATGTGGACCGGTTTGCTGGGGGACTTGGCAGGTTGGATTCACAACCGAATAGGGCCATGTCAAGCAAGTCCCAATTGGCCTGGACATTTGACCAGGTTGGACCAGGTCAACCCAAAACCAAATGGATTAGGTCAACAAAAACGGGTTGGGTCATGTGGTTCCCATGAGCCGGGATGGTCAGGTCTATCTGACCAAGTCAGAGAAGTCCCTAACACAATCGGCCTGTGTCTACTGATATGACACTATATTTCAGATGGAGTGTCTAATTAACACACCGTCTATGGATTTGTAACCATTGAGATGAGACAGTCCTTTAGATATAATCTATGTTAATTTTTTGGTAGTCAATATATGAATGATGGATTGATGAGAATATTCTCCCTGAATTAAGGGCATTAGAGAGAGGTAATCATTCGACTGGATGTTACATGAAGGATATGATGAGTAAAACTCAGTGGTCCAGTTGCCGAGTGAACTTCACTGGTCGAGTAGAAGAGAAGACCTCAGTTGTCCAGTAGCTGAGCAGACCTCAGTGGTCCAGTAGATGAGCAGACCTCTATGGTCCAGTAGCCGAGTGGTCCTCACTGGTCCAGTAGCTGAGCAAAACAAAGCGGTCCAGTAATAGAGCGGACCTCAGTGGTCTAGTAGTGGGACGAACCTCACTGGTCCATTGGTCGAGAGAACCTTAGTGACTCATCTAGGATGAGGCCCTCAACAGTACAAGATGGTTCATATTTATATTTTATAATATTACATTCTATACCTTTAATTATACATGGTGTGATATGTATTTTCTTTTTTTCTTTGCATTGTGGTTTTTTTGAGGTCTTTCTTTATGGTATTTTCATTTACGGTTTCGGGTCCCTACTATGTATTGTGTTTCTCAACCCTACATGGGATTCTCCCAAACGTGGAGTGTCTTATTTAGGTGATTGATTCTTCGACAGAGACCTTGGTATTCCGAGACCATGCAATACTTGGTGAGATGGGTTGAAAAAGTGTATTTATACAGATACATGTAGCTACCCTTTACCTACCATTCAGGCAGGGTTTCAAGCAGATGGATCATGGCGGTTGTACATTCCATTGTGGTTTTTCGATTGTATTCTGGACACTTTTACTTTCAATTTGTACATTACTCTTATTGGTTTTCTTAGTTATACTTATGGTTTAATTTGTGTTTACCTTCTATAAAATGAGCTTTGTGCATGTGTACAGGTTTAAAGGCAATGCCTCCCTTTTTGAGATATTTATACTCAGTGGTAGTCGCTATCCCCTAGCCTATAGAAGGTGGTATTCGGGTAGTCAAGGCATGTACCATGAGGGATAATTCATGAAAATAATTAAAATAAGTATATTTATGAAATTCAATGTCAATGTTGTAGAATTTACACCATATAAAAGAAACTAGTGGTCAATCTAGTGATTGTCTCTCAAAAACAAAAGACATTGTAACTCCCTTGGCTTATGTCATGACTTCCTAAGAAAATATTTGAACCTTCAATATAACATATATTGGTTTTTATACATATATTTGGAACTATATTTACATATAACATTATAAAAATGATATACTTATGACCCTTTATGATTTATTTATTAATTATTCTTTGATAAAATCCAATTTCGGTTAATAGATGCTTTATTGTTCATGTATGTTTTGGTTTGGTATTTTCAGTACTTTTATGTTGATCATGGTTCCATAATCTTAATAATGTTAACCATGATATTAATATAATACATATTCATTATATATTCAATTTTTGTAATCTATAAAAACTATATATAGAAAATTAATTATAAAATCATGGAGATGATAGGTCATTCGTACACAAGAATGTTGTTTCCAGTTTCTCGTTGGATGGAATGGAATAAATGTAAAAATTAATTGAAGATTACACAATAATATTTAAATTAAATATATCATATATATTCATTAAATATCTTCTTATTACCATCCTTGTAAAAATAACATGAAAAACATATCACATCAATTTGTGGAGATGGTAGTTATTATGTACGTATGATCGTCATTATTTTTTTCCAATGGATTGAATGTTAAAATGATTGATGTAATATTATTATTATAATTATAATTATTTAAAAAATATCATATGCATATATATATATATATGTGTGTTTTAAATACATCATTATATCCTCCATGAGAGATTGTGATGGAAATGAATTACATCGATTCATGAGGCGGTAGTCCACCGTACACACGATCACTGGTTTAGTGTTCCATTTGATGGAAGACAAGTTGGGTACAGTTCACTCCATTAAACTAATAAAATATTAGTAAAATTTATATAATTTTGATTTTATTTCATCATATGAGGAATATATTTGAAGGAATTTATATACTAAATGAAATAAAAATTCTTGATTATGAATGATATATCTTCTTTAGAGATCCTCTAAAGGTTAGTAGAAAAATAATTATTATGGGGAATTTCTATTAAACATATGGATTATAGGACATAGTAATAGATATAAGGAATGGTATATGGTACATATTTTATGAATCAAATGTATTTGTTGGTTGTCATATGAGATGAGTGGGGGTGTCCTTTTATAAGTGGGGCAGACAACACACTTTGAGTGTATGAAAAAAAATGTTATACGCATGTGTTACACATGTTGTATGGATAAAAAATGAAGAATTCATGAAATTATATGATATAAGGTATAAATATTTCTATAAAATAGGATTTTGTAAAGTTGTTATTTTCATTTTAACCATTTTCTTTTTAGTTTACCCCCCCTTGTGTACCCATTTTATCATTAATAGTGGTAATTAATTTTTAAAATTTTCAATACTCGTTATAAAATAAATTAAGTTTAAATTATAATAAATTATTAATATTTATGATTAAAAAAAGTGGAATCTATTTTCCAAAATTCAATTCACATATTTGGATGAAATATATTTAAAATTAAAACAGTTGATGCGGTGAAAAGGATATTTCCCAAATAAAATGTTTGCTTAATTTTATAAAGTATTAATATTAAAATTCTATATAAAATTGATTCCAAGGACCAAAACTAGATAAATAATTACAAAATTTTTTGATCAATAACTTTAAAACCATCTTAAAATAATTTCTCGTCTAAATAATATAATAAAAACACTATTTTTAATAAAAATGTGTATTTTTCATTATTAATTGATAAATTTAGAAAATTCACTGAAATTCACTCTAATATAGTTTTTAAAATTTAATTTCAAAACTGATTTTCATTTTTAATTATAAATTTTATATATTTTTTATAAATTATATTTATGAATACTTCAAAAATGAAAATGAAAATATTTTTTTTTTGAAAAATATTGTTTCAAAGCTTATAAAGACTTTTCCAAAATTTAAGTCCTTATTTATAAAATAGTTTATTTTTATAAGTAATTTATTCTTAATTTTAAAAATGTTTTACTCTAATTCCTATGATTAATTTTAAAAGCTAAGTTATAATAATAATTTTTTAAATAATAATATTAATAGTATATTGTGGTTCGTTAAAAAATCATGTGTCATGTAACATAAGCTATCGAAGAAATTAATTTTTTTTGAAAAAATATTTAATAAAATATCATGGAGTTAAATTATGAAAAACTTAAAATGAATTTCAAATTTTAATCGAATGACTATGATACAACAATATTGAGGATACTTCTTTCTCACCATATCCCCAAGTTCATTTATATCTTCTTGAATCTAGTTGTTTCACCACAAAACATTAACTTGGTGAGTGGTAATGTTTTATAGCACAATATATCTATGATCCAAAATCACCTAAGGATATTCTAGAAAGGACATATCGGGATTTGGTAGTATGAATTTTGAGTACAGTACTTGTTATAGATTAGTTGTGTACTTCCTTATGAGTGATATATGTAACACATTGGGCTAGTTAGAATAGTTTGGTGGAAGTGCAAAGAGATAAGATATGATACCTACTCAATAAAGTATGTCTAAGGGGTGAAGATACATAATTATATGTTTTTTTGTCTTTCAAAATCACGTAATCTTATTCAATGGATAAATTCAAAAAAACACCATCTTAGTAACTTCAAATTATAGATCATGTTAATTATTATCTACAAAAAACATATATCGAGTTTATGGTACCCTTATGTATCAATGAGTGGATCAAGCCTTCTATTCCATTCATCATTACAACACTAGAACTAATAGATTTCATTATCCAACTTCATCCATACATATTATAGTTCTAAACATATTTCCATAAATAGAATTATAAGGATCTATATGAGTGATCAAGTGTATGATACAGTGGTAAGAAACAAACTATAGAAAAACAAATTGATCCCTACCAACATTATAATCAATATAAATAGATAATATCGTATCATATTGTGATTGAATTGTTATATTAGACTTACCATCTATCTGAGGATGATATGATTCATTGAAACATAAATCTGTGTCTAATTCATACTGAATATTTCTCCAAAACAATGGGTTTAACCTCAGATCCCCATCAAATAAAATAGAATATGGTACTCCATTAAACTATACCACTTCATCAACATATATCCTGGATAAATTTCTAGAAATAATAAATTCTTTAATAGTAATAAATTTTTCTAACATTGTAAGGTGATTTAATATAATCAATATAGAATTATTAACATTATATGTTTTCCAAATGATGATGAAAAAATGTATTGTGATGTTTTCCCATTTCAATTATGGTATGGGTAATAGTTGTAACATCCATAGAGATTTTTTTCTCCAATCCTTAAATTGCTGAATAGAATGAATTGAGATAAAAAATCTCCAGTATCTCTCTTCATTCCATCAAAATATAAATATTTTTTAAAATTTGAATACATATTTTTTACGTAATGTATGAATATATAATGAAGGACTTTGAGAATCGTCTAATATATCCATCATTTAATGTGGTATGGGTGGAACACATACATGGTTCATAAATATAATCATCCAATCATAGTCATGGTTAAAATCATGAAAATTTATATCATTCTTCTATAACTCTACCTTATCCATCTATGCCTCATTAATCATCACATGGATAGTTATTTGAACAATCATTTTTGAATTATATGATTTTTACCCTTCCATAAATATTTCTAGATCCATCCTTTAAAAATCTATAAACAATGGATCTTTTTTGGACTACTTAATATGAATGATATCATTTTCTTTTGACTAAAATCATAATCCACCTTGTTCTCTTTCCTGAGGTTGTAATGTATCAAATAGTTATAATATTAAACAGTTCTGACCATCTTCTCTGGAACATATTCAACTACTTCTATGTGAATATATACTTTATTGTTTTATAATCAGAATATATAAAAGGAAAAAATCATTAAATATAAATCATTTGTATCGTTAATGAAAAAAATTCAATTTCTATCTCCAAATCCTGAGTTGGGTAATTATTCTCATGGGACTTCAATTTTAATGAGGCATAAGCTATCAACATATCAATTTTTTATTTCAAAATTATCTCTATGATAAAACACATGTTTCCAAAATTAACATAATATTTATCTATCATGTAATTTATAAAGATTAATACTACTATGACATCATGTAAGCTAGTGGTATGCATTTCACCATTGTCTCCCTTAGTTCTGGGTTGGAGCCTCATGTCCTTGTCGGATATGACATGTTTTCCTTTTTATTCAAAATATATTAATATAATTCTTATAACATCCCTGAATATGAACATAACATTCTTAAATATAACCTTAATAATCATATTTCAAATATAACTTGAAGGTAGTTAATACCATCCAACTTATAAAAATATCATTATTTATCATATAAAAAATCATGTTGAACATAAGAGTTATGTATAATTTTTTATAATAATACAATTCAAAAAATTTAATTAATCACATTATAAACCAATCATTAAGAATCTAAAAAGGGGTGTTGAATAATTTTAAAATATTTTCATCATTAATCTCATAAACAAACTATGGAATCCATTACTCTTAATATAATCATATATTATGACATAAATTCATCTCAAATGAACACAATACATAAATGCTTCATGAATCATATAACCAAAATACCAATGTTAAAAATAATTCTATAGTATAGTTCTTGAATACCAGTACATAAATAAATAAAACATTTAGTATTAATTATTTTTTAAAAAATATGGCATTTCTTCATCTTGGTGTTAACACATTTTTTATGGAATTAAAATGGATAATTCCAAATCCCCCCACATATAAGTCATAAAATTACATGGAAATTTAGTTCTCTATGATGTTCATTTTCACAATGAAATCATATTCCCTTCTATTTGAAAAATTATACTAGGTTCTTATTACCAACTTCTTTATATGTTGGAAGTAGAATATTAATTCCACTTTATTCATTAAAAAATTAACTTTAATAAAATTCCAACATCTTATTATTTTAAATTCTATGAATCTAAACTATGCTTATGTTGACAATCATATATCACAACACCATATTTAGCATAATCACAAAATGTATCTCTCCAGTCATCATCCAGTTTGGTTTCTCATAATCACAAAACAATCCATAAAATTCTTTTTTATAGTAATTCCACCTAGATCTATATAATGAATAAAACCAAAAATAATAGTTATAGTGACAATAATCATAGTAGGAAACCACATAATCTTGAAAAATCATTTATAGGATGTTATAATAATAAAACCCTATTTTCAATATATGAAAAATTATGATTAACATATCCCATTAATGATAATCATCTATTCAAATATTTCATGACAGTTTGTAAGGAGCTTGTAAATTTCCAACACAAATCACGTAGAAGTGTCTACCCAAGTGTGAAAAAATGTTAGATGTCTTACACTAGGGGATGATAGAGTCTAATCCCAATTCACCCTTTTTAGATTTGTTAAACATGTGTACAACTATTTCAAATCCACGTCAACTTACAGTATGAAGACATGGATTTTATTTCTTGGAATCCACTCCTTCATCCTTCACCGTAATTCCAACACATTTTCCAATACATTGACTTATCCTTAGAGTTATACCTAGGGTTAGGAAGAAAATTTTCTCATATTAGATTCTATAGATTAAGAAAACATGTCCTCTAATACCAACTATATAAGTCTGTAATTTTTCCAATGGGATATAATTTACTATAATTTGAGAACTACAAGGGTGGATACTACTACAAGGAGGGATTCAAACCACTTTCCCTAGTTGTATCCCTTTCCTTAGAAATTACTCATGTGGAGATCAATGCTTCTACTAATGCTAACATGTGGGGGTTCCTAACTATAATGACATTGGAATTCTATAAAATGATATTACATCATAATAAATGATTATTCTTCACATTATACAAAATCACTCACAATGACCATTAATATTTAACATCTTTGGAAACATGGATATGTAAAAATTTATTTTATAAGTGAACTATAACATCTCCAAATATGTTATTAGTGATTAGAACTATTCATTGACTTATCATTCATTATACAGTTATTCATAACCTGGGGAAAGGGAACACAGGAAAGGGTGATCTCAAATTTATAGTAATTGTAAAATATGGAGATATCAATGACCAAATAGGCATAAAATAAAAATAATGGTATGAGAATATGTGAATAACATTTGAAACCCATAACTTATAAATCATATATCAAAAAAATTATTTTTTAACTTATATAAGGATATTCATAAGTCATGAATCATAAATAATAAAAGATCATAATTCATGATTGAATAACATATACATTTGAATGTGGCATAAACATAAATATGGAATATTGTGATAATATATGAATAGAATCATGTTCCCTCCTAATGTTAAGGACATAGAATCAGGCCCTCACATAAATATATACACATGGAAATAGATCAACACATAACATTATGGACATGAAACTGGGTCTAAACATACCTGTATAGACAAGAATATAGGTCCACATATAACCTAATAGACAATGAAGCTAGGTCCATGCATAAACATATGAATATGAAAGTTAGGACCACGTTTAATCTTATATACATGAAAAAAATTCAAATCATACCATTTTTAACATTAAATCAGTTTTAAACATGACATTTTTACTCAAAAGTTATCCATTTTACTAATTAATTAGAGGGATATATAATTCTGGACACACCCATCAAATAATGAGAATCATACAAATGTATTTCATAATATCATAAAACATTCACCATATAATAATATAGAAAAAAAAATATTTTTCATAAACATTTCATCAAAGAATAAAAAATGGAATTGAAAAAGAAATCAATTAACCATTAATCAATCATTATTTTATAACCCTTGTAAAAGTAATGAGTTTCATAAACATATTTTCATTATTAACTAAAACATCTAGATAATGAATAAGTATGGTATCAATAGATTATATCACTGATAATTCTTATTTAACATCAATTTATTTCATTATATATAGAAAATGATTTTTATAGATCATAAGGATCATTTCATCAAGAAAATATCCTTTCAAAATACAAATATCATCTTTAGAATATAAACACATCCCAGATATTAATGAAAAAAATCATTGAAAATAACCTAGGAATCATGTAATTAATTTTTCAAATAATTTATTATTCATGATAGAGGTAAATACTATTCATGTCATACATGTTAAAACAGAGGGTCCATTTTCATTTTCTGAAAAAGTCAAATGGGACTTATTGAAAGATAAAAATATTTCTAATTTTAATCCATTTTTTAAAAACAAACTTGTGTAAAAATTTCTTTTAAAAATGAAATTTATAAAAATGAAAACCATATTTAATTTGTATTAAAAAATGGATATGGAAGAAACAGTGTTTTCGATCAAAGGGATAAATAATGTCGATTTTCCTTAAATAAATATTTTTCCTCTTTACTTCATAAATAGTGGAAAATTATAGGAAACAATCTGGTATCCTAATAGAAAGTAAGGATAAATAATTTTTGGCTTTCTTGAGAATTTTATCTTTTCATTTCATCACTGCAAACATATTCACAAATAATCCTTACAAATAATGGGATTATAACATAAAACATTTTCCATATTGGTAAAATTTGAATCATAACCCCTTTGAATTAATGTAGCATAGATATGTATTCATATACCATAATTTTTATAATAATAATAATAAATTACATTCATGGGAATATATATAACATTGAAAAGATATAAGTGCTGAATATGGAATATTTTCTATTGAATGAAAACAGATATGAAAATACCTTACCACTATGGTAAATTTTGAATCATAAGCCCTAATAAATAATGAAATAAAATGAAAAATGAAATAAAATTTGAAAAATAATATTCATGATATAACATGTTAATGTGGATTTATATATACCACACAAAATAAATGAGTGGTGAATATGGCATATGTATCCCAAAAATAAAAGAGAGATATCAAACATCACACCTTAAGTCTCAACCTCCTTTTTAAATAGTTGAACCTCTTGTATAATAAATATAATTCTAATATTCGAATATTAAATAACCACACATTTACATATATATATATATCATTTAATATATTATTTACTTATGAAATTTTATTATCCATTTATTAAAAATATCTTTTTTAAATCACATTTCGGGTAATAACATCTTTGTTTTCCATGTTAGTTTTTGTTTGGTATTTTTGATACTTTTAATTTGGTAATAGAAAAATCAATAACATAATTTTAAACATTATGTAAATGTCATATATATTAATTATATCTTTATTTATTGTAATATATAAATGTTAGAGATAGATTTTTTTTATATTGGTGATGGAAATAATAGGCCATAACTACGCATAAATGATGTTTTTATTTTCTCAATGGATGTAATGGAAGAAATTCATATATTAAGTCACACATAAAAAATAATTTTTATATATTATATAAAATATATATTCATTAAATCTACCATTATTATCATCCATGTCAAAATAAAATAAAAAACATTTCAAATCGCCTCGTGGAGAAGGCAATCCACACATATGCAAGAACGACGCTATTGTTTTCCTATATATTGGAATGAAATAAAGTAGATGTGAAATATTCATTCCAGTAGTATAATTTTGTCATATATATCATATAAATATTTTTAACACATCTTTATATCCATCTATGATAATAAGTGATGGAAAATAAATTACATCAGTTTTTGATGTGGTAGTCAGATATACACAAAATTGATGGATTTGTTTCCCATTTGATGGAAGAGAATATTGATATGGGTTATTATGATAAATTAATAAAATATTATTATATCAAATATAATATTTTTATTATTCAACAATATTATAAAATTATTTTATGGATGTGGGAGAAGAGATATAAAAAAAGTTAATGTTAAAAACAATACCTCTTCTTCGGACAACCTCCTTTGGTTTGCACTAAAAAGAATATTAAGAGGGTTTAATAATAAAAATAAGTCCTATTAGAAATGTGGATCTAATTATTTTTTTTAGGGATTGGATGAACAAAAAAATTTCAGAGAGTGATGTGGATAGGTCAGGTGGTTCCCTTATATATCTCGGTGACAGGACACGCTCAAAATATTTTAAAACAGAAATTTATGACCATGTTTTACACATTTTACAGGGATATAAAATTTATAATTATAAAAATATAGATGATATAATGTCTAAATATGGTCATAAAATATACGTTCAATACTCTTTGTTCATTATATATCATAAAATTTTTTATTATCCCCCAAAAAACCAATTTTAACCTTAACCATGATAAATAATTATTACTATTTTTACAATTCATTATGATAAAAAATTATGATGAAATTAAAATATATTAATAAAAATAATAATAATTTGATATATAGAATACATTTTTTTAAATTATATTTCTATAACCTTTAGTGTTTGATTTAAAATTAAACCCACTAATGTGATTGAAAATGGATTTTCCAAATAAAACATTTTCATAAATATAGAAATATTTCATATAAAAATTAAATATAAAATTTATTCCAACAAACTATATTTGATTAATAATAAGATAATTTGTTTTATGATACTTTAAATAACTTAATAATGTAAAAAATTACTTTTAAATTCAATAAATAAATAAGAATGTTTTAATAAAAAATATTGTTTACCACTATTCATCAAACAAATTAATTTTTTCATAAAACTCCCAAACATTATATCTAAGATAAAAATGAATTCTTTTTCAAAAATGTAATATATTTTTTAAACATTATTTTATAAAAATTTAAAATATTTATTCTATTATTTTTTCACAAAATGCAATGAAATTTTATTTTTTTAAAAAAAAATTGTATGATATAAAGACTTCTAAAAAGTACATCCTTGTATATCTATGTATTGTCATTATATAATTTTTTATTTAATTAAAAAAATTATTTTCATTCATGCCTCCATTTTTAATAGATATGTCATAATGGTCATAGTTTTAATAATAATATTCATAGTATATTGTGGTTCGTCAAAACTCAGTGTTGTTTGTAACACATGATGTCGATAAAATTTAATTTATTAGAAAAATATATCGAAAAATAATAGTACATTACCCCAATACACCAAATGACAACTCATAAACTTCTAAAAAATGAACACCTATATAGACGTAGGGTTTTACATTTATTTCACTTTTTTAATCATTTATCAAAAGGGGGGAATCAAAGAAAAATTGCTAATGTTTCATTTTGTAATTAGATTCTAGCTTAATGGGAAATTAATTTCAATGTTGTAAAACAATTAAATGTGGAAAAATGACCAAATATAATTTTAAACTAACGGTGTAGTGGAATATTATTGAGGGGAGCATATATTTAAGGGAGTTTTTAAAAGGGAAAATTAATGAATTTTTTATGTGTTTCTGTTTGAAAAGTGTGGGTTTTTTTATGATTTTATTACAAATAAATGTTTGAAGTTTTTTTGTCACATTTTGGAATAGTTTTTAAAGTGTATGTGAAAAATATGTTTCAAATTTGGGATAATATTCTATTTGGTAGTATATATTTGACACCCTTAAAATTATCATTATTATTGATATTCATAGTTCATGTTTTCTATGATTAGATTTATCGCGTTGGATTAAAATTATTGAGGGGAGAATCATTACTCTATTAAAAGGGTGATTTATTTTTTATCGAAGAAAATAATTTTTTTATTTAATGGTTGAAAAAACCTAAATGGGGGAGATTACTAAATAATGATGCTTCTGACCTGATTCAAGGGGAATCAGTGAAATTATAGTATAGATCTAAAGCCATGTCTGATATAGGGAGTAACAAAATAAAAATGGTCAGATGACGGTAGAGAAGGAACCACAACATTATTGGGGGGGTTAAATCATGTTTTCAAAGAAGGATGACCCATTATTCTTAGTGGATTGTATAGAAAAAGGAAACATACTTGTTGTAGGGGTCAGTGGTGATGTGGGTGGACAACGAAGCACGAGTTGGTAGAAAACAATGGGTTCTTGTGATGTAAATGTGGTGGGGGTGTTATGTATATATTAGGGGTCTATAATATAATATTTTCAATCAATGGTGATGTGAAATCATCAATTGGGATGTTGACGGAGGAAGCAAGCATACATACGGATGTTTATACCATACTTTTATAAAGTTGGGATAAAGATTAGTTTCTCAGGGATTGCGAAGGTTCAATCTAGAAATGGTAGTATGATTAGGATGTTAAAAACCCATGGGACCTTAGATATTGTTTTTTATTTTACTTCTAGACCTCCATGAAATGTATGTATTTTCTAGGACTTCATGTCATGATGCATTATTTTTCTTTTTCTATTACTATTGTCAAAGTTATTTTTCTCTCTTCCATGTAATGGGGGCCCAACCTTGTTGATTTTGGGATCATATTTTTCATTTATCAGTGATGTGTTTTAAAAAATATAATTTAATAAAGATTTGATTTTTAATTTTTAAATTAGTGATTATAATATTTATACATTTCAAATTTATTTGATGTATTTGGATAATGTTTTGAAATTAATATATGATAATTATGTCATGGAATTTTTCTAAATATGTTTTTACCTGTATGGTAAATAAAATGGACTTATTACTCAAAACATAATAATTATTTTAGGTTATAATAATATAAATCAAAAAATATATATGGCATGATTGAAAACACATCGAAGTATATAAAAAAGGCTTTCCAAATTTGGAAACAGTTATTTCAGAAAGAATATCAGTAGATACAATTTTCAATATGAATTGGGATAACATAATATTTCATGATCTATAGGAATGTTTTGAGACAAAATCAATGTTTTGAAGAGAATAATTATCATGGTGGTGAAATGGTGAGTATAAATATCAAGGTTCTTGAAATGATTACATTAAGGTCTAAAATGAAATCATATATTTTTTGTCCATTAGATCAAGATATTTTATGAGATGGTTTAAAAAGCAACTATTATTGTACTCTAGGAAGTGAAATTGCCAGATAGAAGTGATTTATATCAAAATACAAAAATGGTATGAATATTTCAAGATATATGTTATAATTTAAAAAGAAAAATCCATGTTCAAAAACTCAAGGTTCACTGTGTTATTGCATAAGACATGGTGGTCAAAATTATTAATTTAAATGGAATACATGCACATCATGTTGAGATTTTTTTGTCCTTCTTAAAAATGGTTTTAACATTGTTCAGGTTGGTAAATTTAAAATTTCTTGCAACATGACATGGTGAACCTGAATATAGAGTAGTGATAGGATATTTTCATATTTTGAGTACTTTTATTTTATGGATCGATTGGAATTACTTGTGATTACTCAAGAAAATTCTAAATGTATAAAAATTAAATTTTTAGTTAGATATAATGTCTTGAGTGATACCATGTATCAGAATAATGTGGTATAAGTTAAAAAATGATTTTTTTTCAATTATTATGATTTATTTAAATTCAATTTTAAATGGTAGAAGAAAATACAGGATTTTGTACGAGTAAAATAATTTCTATAGAAAAGAAGGTGAAAAAATATTTGTAGGGTTTATATAGAACATGAAAAGTAGTAGGGGTAAGAATAATAACAGTGTTATATGTGGAGGATGAGGATGAGGGAGTGTGAAAACAAGAACGTGATGGACGTACAGTTTGGGTAAAGACTCTCTAATTATTTATATTTCAAATTATATATAATTGATTGTGTGAGATTATATTTCATGTGTTGGGAAACAATTGTATGATGAGTTTATGGATATGAATATCTCATTTTACCCAAAATGATGAAACCAGTGGGTCATGGGATGGAATGTTTTAATGGATGAATAGTGAAAATAGTAACTGTAATAATAATTACCATGGTAAAGGTTTGAAAGGGTTCTCATGGAGTTTAACTAAAAAGATAAAAGGAAAAACAACCTAGAAAATCATTAAATACCCATTTTATGTCTATATTTATACATCCTCACCTCTAAGATTCTATAATGGGCCATTTTGGGGCCTTTTGGAATGCAGATAACACGGGTACACATTATTCATTACAAACATTCCATGTGTGTCCTCTACCCCACATATAAATGGTTTCTAACTATCATCCCCTATTAACACATCCATACCCTTTGGATTGGTTGGGACATGCCCAAATGCATTCCATGTTTCCCCCCACACCCACATCCTAGAGGTATTGGTGAGTTCAAAATCCAATCTAGGAAGGATATATGTTAAACTTAATGAGGTTTTCAGAAGAGAAGATGACGTTCTTAAAAAATGAATTTTTTAATTATACTTATAACTCTATAAATTACTATTAAATAATACTAATATAATAACACCAATATCTCCCATTAACATATATTTTACTACATTAATGGTGTAACATATATCCCTATACTATACCATCAAATGGTAAATGAAATCATTAATCTTGTGTACAACGGACTGCTTCCCCCAAACCGATGTTATTCATCTTCCATCATCGCCTTTCATATCAGGATATAATGACAGATATAATGATTATATATTATATTTGTGATATTATTATTGATATTTAATTATAATACCATTTATTCCTTATTACCTCTAATTCCATTCTAAAACAATAATGCCGCTCGACTATATGACGAACTACCACTTCACGAACTGATGTGATATGTTTTTCATTTTTTTTATTTTTCTTGTATACTATAATGTAAATATAAAATGAATATATATTATATTTTAAACATTATTATACCTATGGAACCAATATATTATATAATCTATCTTACTTTCCATTTATTATGGGGTACGATAAAGTCATTCGTGTGTACATTGAAATACTTTCGCACGAGGAGATGTGATTCATTTTTCACATAAGTTATTTCATGGAAGGAAATAAAGTTAAATTTGATGAATATATTCTATACATATTAAATAAAAAGTATTCTATATATATAATATTTTTTTTACCGTTATTTTGTTTCATCCTCCATGAAAATGGACACATCTTTCATGCGTTTGTAAGGCCTACCATAAAAAAATGAATTTCATTTTCCATCTATAAATTTTATGGATTAATATTAATAAATATATAATGAATAATTATGATAATTATGTCACTTTTTACATTATTTATATTATTCAACCATGATCAACATAATATTTCAATAATAAATCAAAACGTACTCAAGAAGCAATGAAAATATTACACTAAACAAGATTTTAAAAAGGAATTGCTAATAATCATGAAGTAAAAGGTATTAAATAAATAATAAATGGTTATATATATATATATATTTAGTTCTATAATATATCTATAATAATCCTATTTTTTTATATAGGTGGTTCAAAAATGTATGATATAATTTCAGACTTAAATTTATGGATTTCCACCTCACTTTTTCATTATGTAAGACATATTCTATATTGACATCATGTTTCCTTTTTGGTAGTGTATATACTACCTGTGAATTTATTTTATGATAATTATCTAGAAAATATTTGGATTTAAATATCCATTATAGGATATCTCATTCATGGGGTTTTTTTGGACACCAAGATACCAAAGTGGTAAGATAGTTTTGTCTATGTTTTTCTTATTGGGGAAGTATGTTATGTTATGAACCTGCATTCTTTTACAAGTTATATATAAATCCATGTTGACTTGTAAAATAACGAATTTATTTATTCTCATGATATTTTTTATTATTTAATTTTATTCTTTTATGGTTCTTATAAACGATTGTTATCAATGGGGTGAGGGTTTCATCATGAAAACTCATCCATTATCGATATTTTTTCCCATTCTATTGATGATGAGATATTATTATCTATATAATACTAAAAAAATTCTTTTTCATATAAAAGTTTTATTTATTGAGAATATATTTTACCCTCAATTATCATCTATCTACGTACTCAGGATTCGATAATAATTCTTTTAACGAAAAACAACTTTATTCTTCTTTTCGATCAAAAACCATATTTCATTCATATCAATGATTTCGTAAAAAAAATTTGAAAAATGTTTCATCATTATTAAAATTATTTATTAAAGACAGTATTACCCTTTTTTATATTTATTAAAAGGGTTTTAAAAACCTATTTTCATGTATTTTTTGAAATAGGTCGCATTTTTTCTTTACTTAAAATGTAAAAGGTATATTTGTTTCAACATTTATGACATAAACATAATTTCCCTCAATAATTACCATTAAATTATTTGAATATAACTTTATAATATTACATGTTTATTTTCAATGAATTATATTTTAAAAAAATTATTTCCAAAAATTATTTTATCAAATTGAAATGAAAGTTTTCATCAATAAATATTTCAACAAATATTTAAAACTCCCTTTAGAAATTTGGAAGGATATTTTCAGGGAAAATGATTTTAATAATGTTTTTTGTTTTATAAATATTTTTCTTAATATAAAATGTTATTTTCTTCAAGATATTTTTCAAATTATTTTTAAATATTATTTTATATGTTTCAAATTTTATTTTGAAATATAATTATTTTGAAAATGTTTTAAAATTTAAAAAAAAAATTCATAGTGAAAAGGATATATTTCACATGAGATGATTTAATCTATTTTTAAAGATTCCATTATATTTTTTCTATTTTTTTGAACAAAATTTATAGGTGTAGTATTTTATGAATTTTTTATTTTAAAATGGTAATTTTCAACGAAATTTTATTTTCTTAATGAAATTTAACTTTAGATTTATCATTCAAAAACATTTTACATGTAATATGACATCCTTTAATGTTACATAATAATTATTAGGTATATGATCCAATGAGACAATATTTCCACTTTATCTAGATGTTTTATGATTATGATGAAGTGATTTTATTAAACTCATTCATACTGAATAATTTATGCTATAATGAACTGATGGGATTATTATGAGGCATGTTTGCTTTATATTGGTTGGACTAAGATGAAATGATTTAGGTAACCCATTTTTGTTCTTATTTTCTTATGTGAATAATGTTTTATAATCTTTTTGAAGAAGAATGAATTGATTTTGGGATGGGTGAGACCTATATCTCCCTAAAATGCATTGGGTGTTCATTAATGTTCAAGGAGATCAAAGAGAACCCCAGAGGTTATCCCAAGCCTGACAAGTGGGTACCATAAGGTTAATCCTAGACTGAAGAAGGTAAAAATGTGGTTATCCCAAGCGTAACATGTTATTAATATCATTGTGGGAATCCTTGATATAAGTGTTTCTATGCTTATTTGTTCTCTACAATTCTATGTGTTATGCTATTGTTTTTCTATCATGGATCATATTCCTTTATTTCGTTACAATTAATTTATCATCAAATTAAAAAATTTATTTCATGATTCGTGATCTTGGTATTCAATATATCTATTTCATGGGTTTTAAATGTTATGATCTTGTATTTTGTTTATGTATTACACTTGTTAACTTGTACTGAACATCTTACCTCACCCTTTATTAAATTTATATTAACCATGTTATGATGATTCGTATTATGTGTGATATTCCATAGAGGAGTTTTTGTTTTTTGGACCTAAGTGGGGGATTATTTAGTTTACTTATGAAATAGATGTTTATGTTTCTATGTTTCGAAAGTCACTATTCATTTATGATCCCCATGCATGTGTTTTAGTAATGTAATTAATGTTTATCTAAAATGATGTAATATATATGTATGATGATACTGGGTTTCAATAGTTGTTATAAAATGATAGTTTAAATCAACCATTAGATACATGGATGAGAAAACATTATTGAGAACCTTAAGGATAACTGTAGGCGTAATATTCTATTATAATGTTTTTGTAAGGAATATATTAAATACATAATCTATAAATAAATTCATATTTGGATACTACAAGTATATATGGTTATGGAAAATATGTTCCTTGGGTTAATAACTATAAATATGGTTCTTCATGAATGACTCAATAATTAACCTAGTACATGAAAATGGGACACACTACGCACCTTCTTTAACACTCTAGGAGGATATTATTTGGTTAATTTACATTTTCATAATGAACCATCAAGAAGGATTTGAATAGATGATGGGCATGAATAATTTATGTTAAACCCCATGTGTCCTAAATATAAAATAAAATGACTTCATTTAGACAAATAATAAATTATTTTTTATGAATATGTGTTGAACCACTATAATTATTGTTACTCACACTATGACTTTTGTTTTAGTAGATGGATATAACCTGAAGGAAATGATTTAATAATTAGTGCAGTGGGGAATTAAATTATTTTCCTCCAAATAAATCCAATTTTATGGTATCTGGAATGAAGAATTTCTTTTCCATTCTCACAAAACCGTCTTAAACTGTGAATTATGTTTAACATGATAATGCAGAATGGAGGGAACAATATTTCATTGAGTCCTTCATGAGGGAACATTCACGAAAATTCAATGGTTCCATTGATCCTATAGTTTTTATGCATTGCATCAATACCAATGAAACACTATTTTCCAATCCCATTGTTTGGGACATAATAATTTCATTTTTTATATCCATCATTTGGAATGATAAATTAATGAATGGTTGAATCTCATCAAGAATATGAGGAAATAATATAAAATTGACTCCGTGGAGAAGGATATGTTTAATAGGATATTTTTCAACAAGTACATAAATTTAATTCTTTATATTAAAATGGATAATGAATTATTTGAGCTATTATTAAATGAATATAAATATATTTGAACCTATGAATAGAACTTTACAATACATGCGAGGTATGTTTATGGTATAATCACCAAACCAAAAATTAGTGTTGCTAGATTCTGCAATGGCTTAAAACTATGTCTCTAGAGGGAGTTATCTGTAAGGTACTTCATTATCTATAAATAAATCATTAATTTTGATACCAAGGTGGAAATGGATATTGGATTTACCAATCAATATCTTAATTTTCATATGAAAATAATGATGGAATTCAAGGAAAACTCTCAAAAATGTACAGAATATAATATTACCAGTCCTTTATGATTTAATTTTGGAAGAAAATATTTATGAAATATTCTTAAAAGGATTATTATTTTTTGATTGGAATGGAATTTAATAGAGGGGTTGAATTCCGATATGATGGTAAGAAGTTATATATTGATGAAAATGGAGAGAAATTTACACTAAATAGACCTCCTAGACTCTAAATCATAAAGTTCTTGGAGTTTGGTAATTATGAGAATAAATACCCCAATCCAAATGCTAATGTGGAATGTCAGACACAAAAAACATTAAAGAAAAGGTAAAATAAAATGATTATACAACCACAATGGACCAAGTGAATCATGATAATTAGGGAAAAATATTAATCTCCTCCATATTTGGGAACTTCATGATTTATTTTTTATGAATTAGACCTATAAAAATATTATTATTAATCCTTTAGTAAAATTTAATGTGATTCTGAGAATTGAATATTTCCTTATATTTGGATTATTAAATAATGAAATCACATATGATATTCTCTCTATACAGGTATAAATCCAAGATTCCATTGGATTTATATGTTTAATATATAATCATATATGAGGAATAAATGGTGAATTATCTTTTATAAGAATATATGTCTCCATGTAAGATTAAATTAATTAGTATAGATACCATCATGGGTTTATTAGTTGGGGGGTTGATCATATGTTCAGATTCATTGAAACACCTTTATGGTTTTGTGGTAATTCTTGTTATTACCATGAATCATGAGAATAAATGACCAAGGTATTCACATATTTGGAATTTGGGCATTAAGAATTATTTGGTGATATTTGGGTGATTATTGTTAAGTTGTTTTCATAAATGGGCCTTATTTATTAATTCTGGAATTTTGGATTGTTATCAAGGTTAATCCTTTATGTAATTGTTTAATTTTATCTTTATATGAGGTTATAGTGATTAGTATATTATTTCACTAAATTAAGATTTAACAATACTGGTTAACATGTGTAAAAAATATTTTTCTTTTGATAACTATAGATAGAAGGATGGGAATATCATTCGATTATGGATTATGTGATTCATTAGTGATTTCGGAATAAAAAAATTATCTTAACTAATTTGAGTACGAATTTGTGTGTAAATAGATCAAATCATAACTTTATGATGAAATTGTTTTAATGATATAATGTAATGATAATCCCTGGGTATATTGGTCGCTTTGAAAATCATGATTTTATCTAGATGGTAGATTATTTATTGTCACTTCCACTGAACCCCTCACAAGTTAACAATGTATTCCATATATCTCTCCAAAGGAAGTACACACACGATGCATCACATGTACTGAACTCAGTGGTCATACCTTTTGAGAATGATATTTCATTTAAGGAATATTCAGTTGAGATTATGGATTATAAGGATAATGTGTAATGAAACAAAAATACACACATGGTCATAGTTTTTTAGAGAAACCACATTATTATGGAAGGATTGTGAGAACCTTAAAATGTAATGATACATAAGTATCCTTTTTTGTTTGTACCAATGTTATGAATATTGACAGAACCACTTATTTTATGTGGGTTTGAATGTAACAACCATAGACTTTAGGAAATATTTTTTAATTAAATTAAAGAATTATTTTTACTGATAGATTAAAAAAATGAATAACTGAATTTATCTTAGGATATATGCTACACTAAGTTTATCTTTCATTACCCGAAACACCACCTCTAAAAGGAACCTGACATACTATCAAAATATAATTATTTAATATGATTGTGATCAAATAACCATTAGAATAAAATTTAAGAATAAGATTAACTAAATATTGAAGATATATTGTTTATTGAAATATATAAGATGAATTATTTTGTGACCATTAAATTTAATATGAAAATAAATAACTATTTGAAAATAAAAGAAATATTTTTCTGAAAAAACTATTTTTTGTCCACAAACATGTTTTATAAAAATAAATTACATAAATTATTTTTTAAGAATGATAATAATAAAATTTATAATATATATATATATATATATATTCTATTATATTTTTAACATTCATCTTTTGTTCTTTCAATGAATTACATAATTCTAAATATATTTTTACACTTAAAACAATATTTTTTCCAAAAAAAAGCTTTCTTGAATTTTTCACAATCACATTACAATTAATTTTTGAAACTTTTATGCACATTATTTCAAAATAAATTAACTTTCAATTTATGATTTAAATATTATCTTGGAGTTATTTTTTATGAATTTTTAGAAAAATATAAACGTTTCTGTGAATAGTGAGAAATATTGGTTTTTATTTAAAAATCAATTCTCATTCAAATAATTAAAAAGATAAATTTTATTTCCATATGGATTAAAAATTAAAATTATGTAAATTATATATATATATATATTAATACAAATTAAGTTGTTGGATTCATTTTCATATTTCTATTTGATATATATTTTTTAAAACTATGTAACATTTTCTCTTTGGAAAGAATATTTCTCATCATGTCATTGGGTTAGATTTGAAATTAAAATTTTCTGCATCTGTTAAAGGAATTTGGAAAATAGATTTCATTTTTTGAATTTGAATAGTATATATTATATAATTAGATCAATATATTTTTTAGAAAAATGAATTGTGAAATAATTAAAAACTAATTACAATTGTTAAGGTTTGAACTTGTTTATCAGTGGTTTAACTAAAAGAATAAGTGGTAAAATGAACTATAAAAATGTACATTAAAAATGTAATGGAAATATTTTGTCCTTGTAATATATTATGTTATTGAATTACACATTTAGGATCATATTTTAATTTGAAAATGATGGGTTCACTTTATTCATTTCAAACATTTCATATGTGTTCTCTCCCTAACTTATAAAAGCCCAAAAAATTACTCAAAAATTCCCAATTTTAAAAACCCTCATTTTTTACAATCCCCACTCAAAATAATTCCTTACATACATTACCACATTCTATATTCCATAGGGAAATCTGAACGATAGTCTAGGTAGGTCTTAGGTTAAACCGAATGAGGTTGTCTGAATAAGAGGTAATGTTTTAAAAAATTTGTATTTGATTTACTTCTTATTATAAATAACTAAAAAATTATTCAACTATGATAATATAATAAAACCAGTATATACCAGATAATTAAAATATATTATGTTAATTTCTTAAAATATATCCATCTCATCTTCCATAAAATACGAAATGAAATTGTCGATCATGTATATGGTGGATTTATTCCCTGCAAACAGATGTTATTCATTTTCAGTCACCACATATCACGGATGTATATAATTATTGATTACATATTTAAATATGATATTTTTTATATTATTATGTAATTGGAATTATAATACCACATCTAACATCCTACCTACAAACCAATTTGTAAAATAATAATATCGCTCATGTATACAATGGACTGCCGACTCATGAAATAATGTGAAGGGGTTTTCATTTCAATCTTAATTGGATAGTAATAAAGATATATTAAAATAATATATATAATATTAATAAAGTAATCATTATTTTATAATAAATATTACTCATATAATATCTTAAATTAAATTTCTTAGGGGATTCGATCACGTCATTCATTTGTCTAGAAGACTACCACCTTATGAAGTGATGTGATTATTTTTTCACTAATTCTTTGAATGTGTGGTAATATGATTAAAATTAATGAATATATATGATATATTTATATATATATATGAAAAAAATTATTATTTTAATTTAATATATTATTTAATTTTGTTTTATTTCATCCATTGAGTGAATGGAAACAGTGTTCATGCATATATAAGGCCTACCATCACCATTAATGATTTCTTCTTATGCTTTTCCACTAGGGCGCAAATCGTCATGCCATGTTTGTGGGATGATTCAGCTGGAAGGGTCGTGTTGTTTTGTTGTATTCACGATTTCCAATGTCGGGTTACATTCATTACCTCTTGAGGGATGCTTTCTCCTTGATCGAAACAGGATGATGAGACGTCAGTCTATCCATCTGTGGATTCCTCCTCAAAATTCATCACCTAGTTCGGGTCACCCTTAAAGAATAAGACGGTATTTTTGAAACTATTCTCATTTCAAAATCATTGTGTACATCAGGTAAAAATTATGCTTCTTTGAGGACATTCCAAAGGGTCATGTCAGGGTAGTGACATTCAGTCTGGAGTGTGGTCATGTTGGCAATCACTAGCGTGTATGGACACTGAAACAATGGTACATGTATATATTCCTTTATAAGAGGTATTTTTGGGGGGGCATGGAATCCTAATGCATCGCATATCGAATGAAGGGAATTTTTAGCAAGACGAATGTCTCCGAGGTTGTCCTTAGCATCTCATATTTAGCATTGGGTATTTCAGGAGATTAACATCTAGTAGAGAAAAATTAGAATGATCAGAACACTGATGGAATTGGATAAGATAGGTAATCCCCTAGTAGGGGGCACCTAGAATGTCTATAGGATATATGGTTCATAACACCCAATAGGGGCGGTCCTAGAATTTTGTATCCCTCAAATGGGGGATCATAGGATGGTGGGTCCATACAAATGGGACACAAATGATTACCTATGGATAGGATTGATTCTTAGGGAGGCTTCCAATATACCATGTGTAATATATAGGGATCAAAACCCACGTATTTCAAATGGGTGAGTCATGGAATCTAGGTGAACGGAATGGAAAACTACTTGGATACATGCTAGGGATTATTCATGTTTAGAATCCCAGGTGATACATGGATCAATGAGATGAATGGGGTATAAACATGGTTAGATGCTCATATGGACGGCATGATTTCGCAGAGATGTGGTGGGTCCAGTAAAATTCCGGTTGGATATGGATGATGTGTCAATGAATGAAATGAATAGGGATGGAACTGAGAGAAGGTGTGAAAGTGATGCAATTGGGATTGAACCATAGGGAGGTTTTCTACTTATCCCAGTGGTAGGGAATCAAAGTCCACGTAGTTCTAGAATGGGGTGATGAGTCATCTAAGGAGACGTCTTGTGAGAATGGGTGACTGGATGGGGACCTAAATGAAATGGAACCAATAGATTAAGACATGATCTTCCTAAGACACAAATTATTGAGAGAGAGATAATATGATGAGGAGTGGGTGATGGAATTTCACCTCAATGTGGATTCCAACATACCATGCTCAAAAGAAGAAATGATCAAAGTCTACATACTTCTAAAATGGAGCACAGAATGGAGGTGTACACATAGAACAACATCTTGAAAATGTGATTGGGGATTATTCATGGTTATCATCCCATTGCAATAGGGGAACTCTTGACTGGAGGAGTATGGATTCATTTTGGGGATTATTCTTGGCTAGCTGCCAGAATTGATCAGAACACCTTAAGGAGGCGGATCATGGAGATGTGTCCCAAAAGGGGATGATGCCACACCATGAGGGTACATCCCTAGAAGAGAGAACTGAAGATTATCATTAGTTGTGATTGAAACATGAAGATGCTTCCTACATACCTGAAAGGGACCAAAACCCACATTGTTCAAGGATCATACCGGTTAATGTCTTGTGAGACGAAGAGTGGACTTGCGTGAAATGGTCAGAACAAATGGCTAATGGTATTGAACCTTTAAGAGTCTTCCTATGTATCATTGTGGGGGGAATCAAATCCCACATAGATAGGTGTAAATGGGATTGGGGATTAAAAACTATGTTGAACCAAAGTGAATGTCATATTTCATGCTTACTCTAAGACCATGTGATTTATTCTTTGTGGGATAAAGTGTATGAAAAAATAGACCTGCATATCGTGAAGAAAAAGTTGAGTCTGTGATGAGTAGACCATGGTATACACATGATTAGCGGCCCATGGACGGGTGGATTGGGAAACATTGATAGGTTTTGCAACTATATGAGGAGGATATGTCCACCATACTGGGGCCATACCATGGTTTCTGGGGGATTACTCAAAGTATTTCTGAGGTGCACATGGAGACCAAGCCCGTGTTGAAAGAGAGAGTGAGAGGGAACAATTATATATCACCTCTTTCAAACTCTCGGTCCCACCAAACAATAAGAAATATCAGTTTATCTTTTTTTAAGGACATGGGGTGGATTGGTAGTTCAACTTCTAGTAGTTTAGATGATGGGGACTCGCTCCTCCCCCCAAGGGCTTACATAACTTGTACTAACCCTCACTTGTAGATGGGAAGGAAGAAGAAATTCCAAGTAATGGGGTTTGTGGATTAAATCGTTGAGGGGTCCATGTTTGTGTGGCTATGCGAAGAAGCAATATATTTTAGCATGCCTATGTGAATAAGCATGTGGTGGGGCAATGAAGCATGGGGGACTTCTTGGGGACAATTAAATCACTATATACAAGCTCGGAGGACTCCATGAAATAGGGTTTTGCAAAGAAGAAGGAATCTTTGATAGGGGTTTGGCAAAAATATGGTGATTTGTGATATGAAGGAGCTTCATGAAGAAGGGTGCTTCACAAAGAATAGTGACCTAGTCTAGGCATGTAGTTTACAGAATCTAGGAGGGTGCTTCGTAAAGACTGGGTGATTTGCCAATATCTTAGTACCCAAAGGGATCTCCATCATTTTTGATGGCCAAAAGGATTCATGAAGGGAATATTCATTTGATGTAGAGTTAAAATAGAGAAAACTGAACATGGGTTTGCAATTCTCAAGTAACTAGGATTATTTATTTTCTCGATGGTTTGCAATGAAAATGGTGTTTGTGAATCACGTGAACCAAAAAAAGGTTGGGTTTCAATTCTTTGGTTTGGGGGTGATCCAAGTATATATAGGAATTGGGTATTGTAATACTCTGAGGACATGCTACGAAGAAAATCATGATTCTCAATCATATGTTGATCCATCATGTTCTTTGGACTCACATAGGCATCCATACATTCATTTTCGGTGGTCATAGAGTCTTCGATCTAGTTTCTTGGAATTATAAAGGCTTCCGTCTTAGCCATTGTAGAAGTCGCGAAAGATCTACTCATGATTCACGGACTCCTAGAGGCTTCTGTCATTTCCGTTGAGGTAGTTGGTGAGAATATTTCTATGTAGCTTCATGGTGGTCTCAATGATAGAGTTTTTTGTGGAGGCTCTTAGCTATGAAGACCCTTTAGCAACTCATTTGTGCTTTTGCCAATTTATTTCAACGAATATAATTTTGGAAGAAAAAAATTCCCTCCCTTAGAATGGGAGATGAGGAGAAAATGGTGGTCAAATTCTTAGGGTGGTTCTCCAAAATTAGGCATCTCGTGAAGCTGCATTGCAATTAGGGTATCTAGAGCATAGGTGGAGATTTCCGCAGAGCTCTCTGCAAACAATGGTATTATGAATATCATGAGGTAGTTTCCTATAAATTGGGCATGAGGACCCTTACATCATCCTCATATCTCTTTGTGAATTGGTTCATTGATCTCTAGAATTGTAAATCTCCAGAACCATATAAATGTGATTTTTGAACCAATTTTTTCAGATCAATGCTCTGCGAACATTTTATAGTGAATAAGTACATCATGATCCCCTATCGCTCTTAAAATAATGGTTAGTCTTTCAAGGCTCTATGACTGTGTGCTCCAAGAGGAATGATCTATGAAAAAGGTATGTGAATTAGCTCTACAAATGATCTTCGTGAATAGAATAATGAAATACTAAAAAATTGGGTTGAAATGGCCAACCAAGATGATTCACGGAAGGTCCTTGAAAATTCTTCTTGAATGGAGTAGATTTCAAACATTCTTGATCTCAGGGAATATGTGCAATGCCACTATGACCATGAGTCCCTTATCGAACTACTATTGGAACAGAATAAGAACTACCCCCCACTATATAAGACAACCACTATATGAATTTGGTATGAGGGATATTGTTTTAATCCTTGTTGAAAGCAGGGATGAACAAACATACCAGTTTTGGAGTGTTGAAAGTCAATACCAGTTGTTCAGAACTGTTGATGGGCATACCTAAAAGGACCACACACCAGTCAATATTGATTGCATGTACAACCACATCAATAATGTTGATGTAAAATCATTTTAGCTAGAAGCATCTCCCCAAAGTAGTACACCAGCCTCATGGTAGGTTTAGGGAACCTAGAGATGGAGTGAACTGGTTATTTGGACCTATGACAAGGTAGAAAATTCATGGATGACTGGTCCTATGTTTACCAGGTTTGTGGATAATGTGATAAATTTAGGGTAGATCTGTATAGGGTAAGCATTTATAGAGGTATGTCGGATTCCCAATTTTATATCTACCAGCCAAAACATATGATTCTAGAGTTACTAATAAGGTTTTCATTGAGAACCAACTCTTTCCATTTCCATCGTGGGGAGGTCGAAATCATGCTCTCCAACCTCCATAAGATCCTTGGGATTCCCATTTTGGAGGCTATTTATTATGAGTTCCTTCCTATAGAGAAAACATGGTAGGATTCATAGAATATTCCACATTTGGAAAAGGCATTGATGTACATGGGGTTAGGTGATTATTAATCGTCGGGAAGGGATGAACATTTTAAGATGTGCTTTAGAAGTTTCCTAAACATCCCACCAAATCATTCCCCATATAGGGAGGAGGCACCCAATATGATACTATTATGGCCTCCCAATTTCCCAAAAGAGCACGATGCTGTAAATAAAATTCCTATTGGGGAATACAAGAGGATAGCCAATTAACGCTATGGGGGAATAGTTTCAACAATGACCCAAGATGATGGGTTGGATTGGATGGATTTACCTCCATTATTATTTGTGGCTGGATGTTTTTGATTAGGTATATGAACATGTGGGAACAAACAAGTACATTCATTATGGAATCTGTCATAGTTGTGGTTCAGCGCATCAACCTTCAGGTCCTGATGTTAGAGAAACAATACATAGTGTGGTGGTGCATTAGTGAGGAAAGGAAACCGAAATGGGAATGTGGACTGATCCACTTTTTGTATGGTTGGATGGTAGAGCACATGACTGTTAACAAATATACAAAACTTATTCCTCCTCCTGGGCCAAACATCTGACATGCCATATTGAATGCACTGGAAAGTATTCTAGACAAGTTGAATTCACCGGTTGAGCTGAACTATGTTTAGAAGGTGGAAAATTTCAACTTCCATCCATTCCTCATGATGATATGAGTATTCACTAATGATGTCTAGGGAACTAAGGAGAATTATTCCTATCTTATATCATTCTATGAGGGAGTTCTAGTGTAACGAGTCGATCAAGAGCCTATCTATGAGAAATATACCTCGCACTACATTGTGAGGCAGTTCTGGTGCATGTAATGATTTACCTCAAAAGATTACCTAGAGGTATTCCATGAGTATCACATATGAGTGATGAGTAAAATTTGTCTCATGATCACAAGGTTGGATAACAAAATGTATAATGAGCTTCTTATACCCACAACCTCCTATGGTCTTGTTAAGGAGAATGAAAATAGATGGTTGATGGACTACCATGTTGAAATAATGAAGCGAAAAATTTTACGTGTTGATGACGAGGGGCCTCTTCAACCTCATGGATGTGGTCAGAAAATGTGAAAAACATGTCATGGTGGTTGAGTTCATACACATTGTGGTGGTGGGGATATAGTAGTAATGAGGTATATAATTTCAGGGCCTGCACTGAGCAGGAGACAAGTAGCGGTGGTGAACTTGGTGGTCCCAGCTTAGCAGAGCAGGAAGAAGGGATTCCACCAAGAGGGTTCCACATCGTATCTACTGAAGCTCCTAAGAAACGCCTACACCACATGGACATCTTGTTAGATGATATATTTCCCAATGGAATGGGACACCTAGTATATCAACAAGTAATTTCTCAATCACAAAACGAGATAGGACCACCTTAACCATCTCTGTATGAATCCTTCAAAGGTCATCTAGGGGAAGGGTGGATTTTGGGGGATTTAGAAAGAATAGAAATAATACATGGCTATGATAAATGCTTTTTTTCATTCTTGGGAAACCCCACCACTAAGGCTTGATTTAGGGAATGTATTAATTGATCAAACATCCCATCCATAACTGATCGACGTTTAGTTGAGGGAGGACTTATACCTAGTGAATCATAGGATTCCTTTTGTAGAGAGGAGGCTAATTGGGGGAGTCCTTTGAAGGAAGGTGAAGTTTCAACCTTGGAGTAGGAAGATATTTATAAGAATCTTGATTTAATCTTTAATCCATTCGATTGTGAAACTTACTTTGGCCATCCATTATTTCTCAACTGTAATTTGTCTTGTGCCAGAGATCCTTATATGCCAAACCCCTTACCACCTGATAGAAGAAATATCTTTGAGATATTCACCTAGAATGATGGTGAAAACAGAATCTAGTAGGGCTACAATAACCGGGGTGGCCCTTCCAGAATCTTCAGAAATCCCAGCTGTATATGAGGGACCATGTCCTGGAATTCTGATAACGACAACATAAGGCTGAGACCAAATATTTTATCTATGTAAGTCATCTCCCTCGCATAATCCATTACTATTTTCCATCAAAACAGGGTAACTAATATTTGTATATTTTTGTCTATACAATTATTTAAATGTCACGGGCCATACTGGTGGAGATGGTGTTGGAACTATGGTTGTCTTTGCATGATTTGGAGTATGTTTTGTGTTTGTTGTCAATCCTCAGTAAAAATTCAGAATTTGTGCCAGCAAAGTTATCATACAGAACAAGCAGATAACAGTATTGAAGGTGGCACCATTTTTCAGTGTTTGCCAAATTTTCGGTCCTGAAAATCAAGAAATGGAGAAAAGTGGTGTTTGGAAAAGGTACATTCATGCCTTTGACTTGAAGGAGAGGAAACTTGTGTGCCATATGTTTTTCAAGATCATAAAATTAAAATATGGCAAAGGGATTAGGGTCGCGTAAGTTTTGGGTTTGGTTGCGCAAGTGACTAGCGCGATAGATACATGGGTGGAGAAACTTGTGCGCCGAAGGGAGTCTTGTGTGCCGTCACACAGGCTGTCAAAATGTTTATAAATACAGGTCGAACCCTTCTCATTTGCCACGATGTTCAGACTTATATAACATCAAATCTCCCTTCGCGCAGGTGTAGTGGTCGTGCAATTGGTGGTGGGTCGCACATGTGGTGGTGGGTCGCACAATTTGAAGTCATGCGATAGTTGTTTGATGTGCGTATAAGGCAGTTTAGGCGTGAAAGGTTGTGAGTCGTGCAAATTTGGAGTTGGTGGAGGAGGTGTCACGCAAGTGGGTTGGTGACACTTGTGTGACAGAATTTCAAGCAGTGCACCAGTTGATAGTTGTGCGCCAAAATAGGTTTGGGCATAATATTAATTGAGTCATGCAAGTTTGAAGTTGAAGAAGTGTGTGTCACGCAAGTGGGAGAGCTGGACTTGCGCTCTATCTAGAAACTTTCACTCCGGGCTTGGAGAAGTGCGCCAGGTGTGGTTGAATTACGCCCGTTTTTTGGGAGCTACGCAAAACCTGGAAGATTGCCTGATACTTGCAGTAAAAAGTGAGATTCATCTACGGGAGAAAGTTAGACTTCAATAGAGAATCTACATACAACATAGGATTTAGTCATTGGCGATAATGAAGATACATTCGTGTCTATAAACTGAGTGGGACTTCACCCAAGGCAGTGAGCCAGGGGGAGTAAACGGGAGTGACCCGAGGGACGCAATGAGCTATCCCTGAACATTTATAATGGAAGTGAGCCTGGGATAGAGTGACTATACCCGAACCATTGTAATCCACAAATCATGAAAAATAGTGGAATTAGGTACGACTGAACACCTGTCGGTGTATGCTCCTTGGATGTAGCCCTTTGTGGTGAACCAAGTAAAAGTGATGTGTCAACTTCCTACATTATTTTGTTTGACATGTTTAACAAGTTCCTACCAATGTGGGAACAAGATCCACAACTTTATAAAGAAACATTTTACACCCTGATTCACCCCTCCCCTCTCAGGGTGTCTCGGGTCCTACAAGTGGTATCAGAGGGAGGATACTGGTGTTTGATCTGTCAATATATTATTATGGAAAATTCATACAATTTCAGGGGAGTCCCTCTCTTCAATGGAAGTAATTTCTAGATTCGGAAGAATAGAATGAGATCTCATCTATGATCTCTTGGAATGGAAGTCCTATGTTTTACTGTCCATGGTATACAAGTTATTAATCCTACAGGGCTGGCTATGTCAGATCCCGATAGGAGAATTCTTGATGCTGATGCAAAAGTGCAGAATTCTCTCACCACAGCCCTTTCTAATCAGATCTATCTAAAGGTGATGAGTTTCACTTCAGCAAAGTCCATGTGGGATAAACTTGAAAATATTTATGAAGGAGATATCAAAGTGAAGGAGGTATAATTACAAGTCCTACATAATAGGTTTGACGATCTGAAGATGCATCCTAATGAGAATGTCGACTCCTTCTTCAATCTAATTACTGAAGTGGTTGGAGAAATTCGGGATCTAGGTAAAGAAATCAAACACATTTACATTGTAAAGAAAATATTAAGAATAATTCCACCGCTGTAAAATGAAAATGTGTGATCCCTTGAGGAAAAAGATCTTTCCAAACATTCTTTGAATGATCTGTTGAGGAGCCTAGTGGCATGTGAAATGAGAGTCAAACCAAAAGATGCTACTACATGAGTAAGAAATGAAATGGCATTCAAGTCCATAGAGAAACTGAAAATCTCAAAATATAGTTGTGGTGAAGAAGATGAGGAAAAAGAAATTATTTCCCTCATTTTCGAGAATTTTCAAAAGGGAAAAGGTATATTCAAAGAGAAGTTACCTCTATCTTTCTTTCATTATGGCAATGTCGGGAACATTGCTTCTCAGAGATTAAGAATGATCGATGATGATGATAGTGATGATGCAAACATTGAGAAGCCTCAGAAAAGGTTTCTCAAGAAAGGAGACTTCAAATCTAGAAAGAATGTTTTGAAGAAGAGTTTTGTCTGTGAAGAGGAAGAAGATGATAATGAATTCTGTGATGAAGAAGAACAAGAATTTAAAACATGGAACCATGCTTCCATGATGGCCACTGTTGAAAAATCAGAAGATACTAGTGGAGAAAATCAGTTGAAAACTAGTGCAGATCCAAAGTTACAACTTAAGTATGTTGTGAGTAAGATTAATATTAAATTTATGAGTTGTAATAAATGGAAATCAATGGTAGAAGAATCAACTAAATATGTTGATCAAGTTGAAGATGAAATTGAACGACTGGAAGAATTGGTGAAATTATTGTCTAAAATACGTGAATGCAATGATGATGTAGTGGATCTGAAGCTGAGAATTTAATAGAAAGTACAGGTCATCAATGACCTCACCTCCAGACCAGAGGAAAAATCCATGACTGCTGAGCGTCTTGAGGAGTAAGTTGTTACTATTAGGAGTAATCTTGAAAAACATTCAATTTCAAATAAATCAAAGAAGAAAATATTGTTTGGAAGTTTCTCAGATGCTAAGCTGTTGGAGAGAGAATAAATTGGCTCTAATGGAGTTGAAAATATTTTAAATGATGAAAGACATGCCTGCATGGGAAATAGTGGAATTGGTTGTGAGGAAGAATCATCAAATGCTGCAAATAAAGGTGACCAAAATAAAGGCAAGATGAAAGTGCATGATGTGGGAAATTATTCTGATGTGATGAAACAGAAACCCCTAACTCAATCTGAATGAAGAAAATAAGATTATCCTTGAGCCTTGTGGAAAAAGGAGCCCTCATACTATTCTCCCACAGAAGAAGGAATGAGGATAAATAGAAGTGAGAAGACATTTCCTCTCATGAAGTGTCAGTTCTATGGATATTTGGGCCATATGATGTCTTATTACGAAGAGTCAAGAAGCTATATGAATGGAGAAAATATAGGAGTTCAATAGAGGAAAACAAATTCATACCCTAATTCATTAAGAAGAAAAAAACATCTATGGATATTTTTTTCATTGTTCTAACTTTGGTCATAAGACTGTTAATTACAGGCAGACAAGGGACATGGATACCTCATACCGAAGTTCGAGACAAGTCAAGTATTGCCAGCAAGACACTATTGCTCTTTCAAATAGGTTTTCTCATCTCAAAGAAGGTTTAGACTATGAAGACCCTAGGTACACAGAAGATATAATTGAAAGGCCATCAGTGATCTATGCTCAATCCAATTTTTCATGGAATGAAAGGAAGAAAAATAAGAAATCAAACCTTGTAGAGGTGTCCCTCAAAGCTACAAAAAGCAAAAGTAATTGGATTCTAGATAGAGGTTTTTCATCTCATATAAAAGGTAATGATGGCCTCTTAATGGATATAAAAAATAAGGTTTATTGTACAGTACGATTTGGTAATGATAGAGCTCTGAAAATCAAAGGCAGTTGTAGTACTGAATTAGCTAATGGAGAGCTAAAGAAGACTAAAGTCCTTTAGGTAGATGGCCTACATCATAATCTTCTCTGTGTGAGTCAACTCTATGACTCTAAACATATAGTTACTTTTAATTAGAAAGGCTAAACTATCAAGGGAAAGATAGGTAATTCACATATGAAGGGATGCAGAATAGAAGGCAACTAATATCAGGTTGATAGTAATGAAATTGTTTGTTACATGACGGTTGAAGAAGAAAACAATTTGTGGCATCAGATATTGGGAAACATCAACCAAAAATACATGGAGAAAATATCAAAATTTAGTATTTTCATGGACATTCCCAACCTGAAGTGTGAGCGTGAAAAGTCATGTGATGCTTGCATTCGTGGAAAGATGGTCTGCAGTTCATATCGGCCAAAGAAGAAAAGGGCATCTCATCTTCTTGATATAATTCATACAGATGTATGTGGGATGATAAATTTTGTCAGAACTCAGGGAGAATGGTACTCTATCCTTTTCATAGATGATTACAGTATAATGGCATGTGTTATGGTCATTTATAGGAAACTACAAGTGCTTGACTGCATGGAAACATATCGGCGAATCGTCGAGAATGATACTGGACGAACAATCAAAGTGTTGAGATATGACAATGCAGGGGAATACACGTCCATTGAATTTGAAAATTACTTGGAGAAGCATGGGATACAACATGAGGTAGCTGCTGTGAGAACTCCAAAACAAAATGGGGTTGTTGAACATAGTAATCAACAGGTGAACAACATGGCACAAACTATGCAGATTGAGAGTTATATTCCACTATATTACTAGACATAGGTTGTTCAAGCTGTAGTGTATATTCAAAATTGAATAAGACTTTATACGGGTGAGACGAAGACACCATATGAATTGTGGCATGGAAGTAATCCATCTTTGAAATACTGTTGTGTTTTTGGTAGTAAATGCTTCATCAGAAACAAAGAATAAAATCCTTGGAAGTATGGTGACAATGCAGATGAAGGAACTTTCCATGGATACTCAATGAACATAAAATCCTAGAATTGTTTAAACAAGAGATTAGGAAGGATTTTGGAAAGCAGTGATGTTATGATAATTGAAGAGAAAACCACAAATAATTCAAGACTGTCATATGCTAATGTGATAGAATGTGAGGAAGAAAGTGAACATGGAGAAAATACAAATACAGAAATAGAGGAAGTTGTAAAAAACACCCAGCAGTCACATCATGATGCTGACTCAGAAGAAGAATCTGAAGAAGAAAATATGGTTAGAGAGTATGCAACTGAACCTCGTAGGAGAAATCTAAGAGCTGAGATTGATCCATCTAACATAATTGGGGACAGGAGTGCACCCACTCAAAAAAGGAGGATGATGAATAACACGCAATATGCATTTCTTTCAGTTGTGGAGCCATCCTCATTTAATGAAGCTGCAAAGGATGAATCATGGGTGAAAGCCATGATTGAAGATTTAGATATGATTGACAAGAATCAGACACGGGATCTTGTCTAGAGACTCAAAGGTCACAATGTGATTGGTACAAAATGGATCTTCAAGAACAAGATTGGTTAGCATGGAAGTGTTATTATAAACAAGGCATGAATGGTATGTAATGGATACCCTCGGATTGAAGGTGTTGATATTGAAGAAACCTTTTCTCTAGTGGATGTACTAGATTCAATCAGGCTTTTCCTTTCCACGACACTCCAAAGAGGATATAAAGAATATCAAATGGATGTCAAGACAGCATTCTTGAATGGTGTTCTCGAAGAAGAAGTATGCATTGAACAACCAGTGGGTTTTATTCTTGGTACTGATGAAACATGAAACACCCTGACCCATGTTACCCAGAGTCGGTGCATTATTTTAATACATTGGCATGATTACAGGGAATCATGTCCCGAAGTACCAGCCGGTTTAGCAGTCTTGGAAAATAGATTACATACATGAATGTTACATTTCACTTTAAGACATACAAAACAACATAAATAATCTTTATGAATGCCATTATTCCCTTGGCTTAACCCTTCATATCAATCACAATACACTTCTTGGAATCCTGGGAAAAATAAAACATAGAAAGGGGTGAGCTCAAATGCTCAGTAAGGCTAAGAAATACAGCAAAAACTTTCATAAATAAGAATAAACACTTAAGGAAATGTATAACTAAAACAAAAGCCTTTTAAACATGATATTCAGCATAATATGGAAAAAATAAAATGAAATAATGTCATCTACTTATTCACATGGATATTCTACTAGTCTAATAATCACATGCAATATCACTAATCACGTTCATAATGATGGAATGCATAATGTCAGACTATCATAACCACATAGTCAAGGCCTTGAGCTAAGACTAAAAATAAGATTTTGTCAAGGCCTTATTCCAAGACACTAGTTTGTCTCATTGGACCTACTGATGCATTCATAAGCTATAGCGGGCTCCACCCGTCACATACTAAGTCCAATGCATTCCTCGTATGAATAGGTTTAAACATAACATAAACATTGGTATTAAAACTAGAATACGAAATGTCAACAGTTTCTCCATAAACCATGAATGGTATAAAAATAACACATCAACAATCAAACATATCAGAAAACCTTCAATACAATATGGAAGTTTGGTATCATAATAAACCAACTTCAAATAAGCTTACAATCCATCAAAAGATGCTGACATAGATGAAATCAAAACTATTTGAGAGAAATATATATATTTTTTAAATAATATAAAAGTCACACATTTATAAAGGAAGTGATTTAAAAGAGATTTTTGAATCAAATTTTCCCATACCACATTGAATTTTTTGAAAATAATTATCATTTCAAAACATTCATGTCCGTATAAATAAATCCTTAAAATCAATTTGAAAACATGGACATCAATTAAAAATGTTTAGAGAGATAAATCATTGAAACATTTAAAATTCTGACCTTGATAAGGAGTAAATTTAAAAAATCCTTAAAATATTCATTTTGAAATCATTTTTATGAAAAATGGACATTGATTATAAAAATTTCACAGTAAATACTTACACATAAACAATATCAGATAACAATGAGATTGAGGAATTAACCCTTACTAATTTGGTAACATACGAAACATACACCCCATGAAAGAGGTATCATATAATGAATATGTAAATACACTTAAATTAAACTTTATTACACAAATAATACAATTATTGGCAGCACATACACCACACAAAAGTTATTAGTGGCAATATGGCATGAATCACATGAGAATAAGGAGTGAGATGAAAACCCCTTACCTTGTACATTTCCATGGTTGAGGGTAGGTTAGCCTCCTGTATAATATTTAAATCATTATTATTAAGTTATAAAAGATTCATATATATAAATATGATATCATATATGATCTTTTAATATTGTTTTGTTATTAATATTTTAGTATTATCGTCGTTTCAGGTGTTAACTGATTCGTTTTCCTTTATATGTTTTGTTATGCAAGTCGTGTTTGTTATGGATAGGTTTTATTTTATTCATATACAAAATGATATGAAGTCCTTAAACATTACTTTTAATCATAAAATGAGAATTATTCTTGAATGGATATGATCGGGAAATGAATCTCATCGCGTTTGGGGAGACGGAAATCCGTACGAATGCATGAACGCTACTTCCATTTCATTTTTCATTTCAAAAGGAATCAAAACCAAATGATACATAGGTATATTATTATTCCATTATAATATATTATCTTATATATGTTACTTATGTTCATTAACACCATCCTTTATAAATTCCATGTATGGTATGAACGAGTCATATCACTTTGAGGGTGCGGTAGTCCGCACTTCCTCAAATGAAATTATCGTATATATATACAACATGAAAAGAATAATGGTATGATAAAAAATGGAATTTTAGAAGATTATATATATAATAAATATCATTAATATAATATTTAATTACAGTTCCATCATAATGGACAACATGAAAGGTGGTAGGAGATAATTAAACAATCATCGTTTCGTGAGGCGTTTGGTTTCCATCCACAGAAACATTATGTTCTTCACCCATTAGATGGAGGTGTGTGTAAGTGTAGTTAGAATACTTCTCATTAAAATATCCTAGTATATTTTTTATACAGTTTTTGTTACAAATGAAAATAATAAGAAGAGTTTAGGGGTTGGAGAAGTAAAATAAAATAAAAGAAGCTAAGAGAAGTCGTTACCTTTAATTTGGGTAACACCCTTTGGTTTGAACCAAAAAAGGACTCTTGAAGTGCCTTTTGCCTAAGGTAAGGCTTCTAGGAGGAGGATAGGGAAGTAGGGAGCATAATTGGGCATATGGTTTATGAGAAAAAAGTATTTAGAGGTGTGAGGAATTGGTTAGAAGTTGTGTCCTTTTATAAGGGGGAGGAGGGGTTCTTTCGAAAACATTTAAAGTATTATTTTATAATAAAATCATATTCGGTTTATAATGGCTACAAAGTGGAATATTAAAATTCTAAGGTGGGGATATGTCTAAAATAACTTAACAAATAGGTTTTATACAGGTTTGGGTCACTTTATTAACCTTTTATTTTATTTTTAACTCTTAGTTAATTTGTTTGACATTTACCATGTCTCTTTGTATTTTTATATTATATGGTTAATAGACATACTATAAACTTCCAATAGAACCCCAAGTGGTCCATTAATGATACACCAATCCGGATATAAGTCCTTTTTCATAACCTTAGATTTTTAGGAATAGAATATCAATTCATAATATAATATATTTTTTTCAAACTCTTTTATGTCAATTTTGGCACTATTGTGTATTTTGTTTTTGATAAATTCATAAAAGCATTATTACTTAGAACAAAGTTCATATAACCAATAATAATATTTCATATTAACCTTGAAAATTATTTTAATTCATAAAAAGTCTCAAATTACATTTATTTTTGTATTTATATTATCAATTATCTTAATCTTTCATTAATTCGGTAATTACTTCATCATCATTGTGTCATAAATAAATTAAATTATTTAATGTCTAAAAATTATAAATAAAATACCATTATTTAGGAAATAATTTTATTTTTCTAATGAATATTTATAGTCAAAAATAGTACTTATATAACACCATATAAAAATTAATTACTAAAAGGTTTTTGTTTATGTCAATTTTGCCTATACATTAAATTAATTAATCTAAAATGTCATTATCATTCATAAGTGGCTAAATGGGGTCCCAAAATCGACCCAAATATTCCCATAGTCAGAAATTAATCTTCCAATAAGGGTATGACCTGTGTTAATGTAATTTTGAATTATTACAATATTATTTTTACCTTGAATTACCCTATTTACCTTTAACCATGGTAAATAAAAGTAAAACGTTACTATTCACCAAAAATTATTTTTATCTTTTTGAACCAAATTTTACACCTTGATATTAACCATGTCTCTCATATTTTCAAAATTTAACTCACAGAAGCGGTAAAATTTTGTTTTATGTGAATTTTCAAATTCTCCTAGGAGGTGGGTAAAAGACGGTGAAAGGTTTAATAAAATTATTATATATCTAAAATTATTATAAATTGAATCCAATTAATTACAATGAACATATATAAGCATTATGTATCTATTTTGAAAGAAATTAATTTAAATAAAATAAAAAATTATTTAAATAAAAAATTTGGTTTTAACCAATAACTCAGTGTTTTTTACTATTCATCAAAAATTGATGTTTCTAAGAAAAATACCAAATATTTGGCCTAAGATATATTTGATATTATGAATTCAAAAATTATTTCTATTTTACCAAATTCAAAACATATTAGTTACATTAATTAATTTAAATTAATTCTTGTTTTCAAAACAAATAGCGTGTTTTTAAGAAATAATATCTATCTAAAGATTGACACTTTCATATGTTCAGTTTAAATTGAAATTATGTCCAATGACCCGCATTGAATTAAATGGTAAAAATATAATCTAATTATACTATAAAATCACTCAAATGCATAATTTATCACAATTAATTATTTTGATTAAAAAAGATGTTTTTAATTAAAATTTAATAATTTTCACTATTCATCAAAATAAGAAATTTATCTGAAAAGTATCAAAAATTCACTCTAATCTAATTTCGATATTCCGAATCCAAAAATGAAGTTCATATTGAATGATAAAATGTATAAAATTTCAAAAGGTGGGTATTACTATTCTTAATGGCTAGTATGATTGGGTGTGGTGTGTTAGAACTCGAAGTTGTGTATAACACATGCTATTGTATTATTCAAAGAGAAGCGTACAGTGAAATCTTGGGGTGTTACATTCTCCCATATTTCAATAAATTCCATCCTCACAATTTATGATTGGTATTGGAAACTTGGGGTTGACATTTCAAAATATCATAGTTGAAATCCCACATTGAAAAATGGATTAATGAAGCCTCTATTTAAAATAAAGAGTGGTAAGTATGAAGGTTACCGAAAAAAACACATACTAGGGTTCCATGTAGTAAAAAAAGGATATGGAAGAGAAATTTAACCATTAATATATGATGTAAAGTGGTATAGAACATGGCTATGAAAAGTCCAACGATCACAATGCCATAAATTTGTGATGATCTAAGGTACCATGTAGGAGAACTTTTTTGTTCTAAATTCTTTTTATTAAGGTTGAGTTATTTATTTATGATATTGGGTAAGATCATAAGGAGATATAAATAATTTATAATTAGAGTTTTATCCATTAATAAATTTCTTCAACAAACTCATCTTTCACTACAAAACATAATACAACTCAAAATACTCTATTTATCCTAATCGTATAGGGTTCAAAAAAATGAATTTATAATTAATATACCAGATTTTTTTTTTAAAAAACTCCATTATTTAATCTAGGACATCATATGGGACAGTGGTAGGTGATACACCCTTGTCTCCCTTTGGTTGTGGGTTCAAGTCTCACAGCCTTGCCGAACGCGATGGGTTGTCTCCCGATCTCCGGGTTGTCCTTTTATGGAAATCCAAAATTAATCTCAAACTAGAATTATCCAATATACTTCTGTGCAAACTCACAGTACAAAATTTATAAGGAAGGTAAACATAATTAAGATCCCTTTTTCCACTTAATAACATCTGAACACCTTCATCATGTATACTTTTAAAACACTGCAACATCCTGAATTACGATAAAACCTTATTGGTTATATTCATGATCCCTTATTCCTTATAGAATACGGGATATACTCCTTCTATCCAAAAATTTTGTAAACTCCAACAATGATGGGATATATAAATCATTAATCAGTTTCAAGGTAGTCAAGAATATCAAATATAATTTATCCAAATCAATCATGTATTATTCCAAAATCACTACCTCGATATCAAAACCATATTATGGATTATCTTTCTGTCAACCATATATTTTCAAAAAAAATTAACCTGCTATTGAGTCACTTTTCGTGGTTCCATACAACCTCAAGTCCTTAATTAAATAGTACTTCAGTACAATCCTTATATACTCCAGAATTATCATAACCCGTACATTTTTGATACAACACTCAAATGACATAATTATTTAATAACAACATAATAACTTTAATCATTCCTTCTTATCTGTGGTTGTATCATAACTTGATTATTATCCAATAGTATCATTTGAGGCATACTCTGATGATTTGTACATTTGTTGGCGTAGTGTCACAACTCCTTGCAGATGAGGCATTGTACATTTGATACCATTTTCTTACCCTTGCAGTCACATACATAGTGTCTGTTTTCTTCACACTTAAAACAAACTCTCATTCCCTTCTGGAAATTTCGAGGGTGTTTCTTCCCACATTTATCACATATGGGAAAATTATTCTTTTCTATCTTCCCTTTATCCATATTTCTCTCTTCAATCCATTTCTTCTCTTTCTTCCCTTCAAATCCATAGGACTCGGAGAATTATTTACTAATCTTATTAACACATGGTACTATTTATTCATATGGTGAGAATACATGAGAGACTATTTCCGCTATAAATGTTGGCTTAATACCATGAATGATATGATCCTTCTTACTCTTTGGATCATACGTACTGCTGGAGTTCACATTCCTTATACTGGGTGTCATTTCTATACAATGGCATAGACTAGGTCAGTTTATGAATTGCAATGAATAATTCCAAACATGTAAAATACCTAATGTTAATTGGACAATTTATTGATATAATCCATAATCATAAACATGTTTTCATTGAGGAAGTATATTCTCATAAAACCTTCATTATGATTTGTAAATAAATTGATAATTATCTTAAGAATATCCCATGGGAGTGTCGTAACCAAGAGTGCAGCAAGGCCCATTATCGTGCACCAGTTCCCGTTCGAGTCTAGCTCAAAGAGGTGTTTTAAGGTTTTACCCCTAGGTACATATGTGTTAGAGCCGCCTCTACCTGCTCGTGTCTAGACATGGATTTATTTTCTTGGAAACTCACAAAATCCCTACATTACCAAAATTCTAGGATGTTCTTCTATAATAATCTTCAAAGTCTATCTTAGGGTAATGTGCTTTAATCATAGTTTATCTAAATATAGTTTCTAAGGTTATTTCTAAACTTTCTCTGATACCAACTGTAACACCCTGAACCTAGTAACCCAGAGTCGGTGCATTATTTTAATACATTGGCATGATTACAATGAATCAAGTCCTGAAGGACCGATCAGTTTAGCAGTCTTGGAAAATATATTACATACATGAATGTTACATTGCACGTTAAGACATACAAAACAACATAAATAATCTTTATGAATTCCATTATTACCTTGTCATAACCCTGCATATCAATCACAATACACTTCTTGGAATCCTGGGAAAAATAAAACATAGAAAGGGGTGAGCTCAAACGCACAGTAAGGGTAAGAAATACAGCATTACCTTTCATAAATAATCATAAACATTTAAGGAAATGTATAACTAAAACAAAAGCCTTTTAAACTTGAACTTCAGCATAATATGAAAAAAAAATGTAATAATGCCATTTACTTATTTACATGGTTATTCTACTAGTCAAATAATCACATGTAATATCACTAACCACTTTCATAATGATGGAATGCATGATGCCATACTATCATAACAACATAGTCAAGGCCTTGTGCCAAGACTACAAATAAGATTTGGTCAAGGCCTTGTTCCAAGACACTAGTTTGTCTCATGAGGCCTACTGATGCATTGAGAAGCTATAGAGGGCTCCACACATCACTTACTAAGTCCAATTCATTCCTCATATGAATAGGTTTAAACATAACACAAACATTCGTATTAAAACTAGCATACGAAATTTCAATACTTTCCCCATAAACAATGAATGGTATAAAAATAACACATCCACAGTCAAACATATCACAAAACCTTCAATACAATATGGAATCTTTCTATCATAATAAACCAACTTCAAATAAAATTAAAATCCATCAAAGGATGCTGACATAGATGAAATCAAAACTATTTGAGAGAAATATCTCTTTTTTTCAAATCATTTAAAAGTAACACATTTATAAAGGAAGTAATTTAAAAGATATTTTTTTAATAAAAGTTTCCCATACCAATTTTAATCTTTTGAAAAGAATTATCATTTCAAAACATTCATGTCCATATAAATTAATCCTTAAAAACAATTTGAAAACATGGACATTAATTAAAAATATTTAGAAAGATAAATCATTAAAACATTTAAAATTCTGATCATGATAAAGAGTACATTTCACAAATCCTTAAAATATTTATTTTGAAATCATTTTTATGAAAAATAGACATGGATAATAAAAATGTCCCAGTAAATACTTACACATAAACAATCTTGAATAATAATGAGATTGAGGAATTAACCCTTACTAATTTGGTAACATACGAGACATACACCCCATGAAAGAGGTATCATACAATGAATATGTAAATACACATAAATTAATATTTATTACACAAATAATACAATTATGGGTAGCACATACACCACAAAAAAGTTAATCGTGGAAATATGGCATGAATCTCACGAGAATAAGGAGTGAGATGAAAACCCCATACCTTGTACTTTTCCTTGGTTGAGGGTAGGTTAACCTCCTGTATAATATTTAAATCATTTTTTTTAAATTATAAAATAATCATATATGTAAATATGATATCATATATTATCTTTTAAGATTGTTTTGTTAATAATATTTTAGTATTATCGTCATTTCGGGTGTCAACTGGTTTGTTTTCCTTTATATGCTTTGTTACATAAGCCATGTTTGTTATGGATAGGTTGTATCTTATTCATAACCATAATGATATAAATTACTTAAAAATTACTTTTAATCATTAAATTATAATTATTATTGAATGTATATGATGGGGAAATGAATCTCATCACGTTCATGGAGACGGTAATCCGTATGTACTCACAAACGCTACTTCCATTTCATTTTTCATTTCAAAAGGAATCAAAACCAAATTATAAATAGGTATATTATTATTACAGTATAATATATTATCTTATATATGTCACTTACTTTCATTAAGACCATCATTTATATGTTCCATGTATTGTACGAACGAGTCATATCACTTTGAGGGGGCGGTAGTCTGCACTTCCTCAAATAAAATTATCGTATATATATACAACAAGAAGAAAATAATGGTATGATATAAAATTTAATTAAATAAGATTATATTTAAAATAAATATCATTAATATCATATTTAATTATATTTCCATCATAATGGCCACCATGAGAGGTTGTAGGAGATAATTGAACAATCATCATTTCATGAGGCGTTTGGTTTCCATCCACGGAAACATTATGTTCTTCACCCATTAGATGGAGGTCTGTGTAAGTGTAGTTTGATTACTTATCATAAAAATATCCTAGTATATTTTGGATACTAGGTTTGTTATAAAAGAATATAATAAGAAGAGTTTAAGGGTTGGAGAAGTAAAATAAAAGAAAAGAAGCTAAGAGAGGTTGTTGCCTTTAATTTGGGTAACTCCCTTTGGTTTGAATCAACAAGGACTCATTACGTGCCTTCTAGCTAAGGAATGGCTTCACGGAGTAGTATAATGATGTAGGGAACTTAATTGTGCAGAGTTTGGGCGAGACAAAAGGCTTTAGAGGTCTGAGGAATTGGTTAGAAGTGGTGTTTTTTTTAAGGGGGAGGAGGGGCTCTTTTGGAAAAACTTAAAGTATTATTTTATAATAAATTCATATTCTGTTTCTAATGGCTCAAAAGTGGATTATTAAAATTATAAGGTGGGTATAGGACTCCAAAAACTTGACCAATAGGTTTTAGATAGGTTTGGGTCACTTTATTAACCTTATCCTTTAGTTTTAACTCTTAGTTAATTTGTTTGACATTTACCATGTCTCTTTGTATTTTTATATTATATGGTTAATGAACATTCTATAAACTTCTCATCAACCCCCAAGTGGTCCATTAATGATACACCTATCATGATATAAGTCCTTTAACCGAACCGTAGATTTTTAGAAATATAATATCAATTAATAATATAATATTTTTTTTAAAAACTCTTTTATGTCAATGTTGGCACTATTGGGTATTTTGTCTTTGATAAATTCATAATAGAATTATTACTTGGAAACAAATTCATATAAACAATCCTAATATGTCATATTAACATAGATAATTATTTTAATTCATAAAAAGTCTCAAATTACATTTATTTTGGTATTTATAATATCAATTATCTTAATCTTTCAATAATACGATAATTACTCCATCATCATTGTGTCATAAATAAATAAAATTATATAATGTCTAAAAATTATAAATAAAATACCATTACGTAGGAAATATTTTTATATTTCTAATGAATATTTATAGTAAAAAATATTACTTATATCACACCATATAAAAATTAATTACTAAATGGTTTTTGTTTCTGTCAATTGTGCCTTTACGTTAAATTAATTAATCTAAAATGACATTATCATTCATATGTGGCTCCACTGGGTCCTAAAATAGACCCAAAGATTCAAATTTTCGTCCATTACTCATAAAATAAGGTTAGTACATGTGTTAGGGTAATTTTAAATTATTTCAATATTATTTTCACCTTGAATTACCCTATTTACCTTTAACCGTGGTAAATAAAAGAAAAAAGACACTATTCACCAAAAATTATTTTTATCTTATTGAACCACATTTTACTCATTTTTATTGACCATGTCTCTCATATTTTCAAAATTCAACTCACAAAAGCAGTAAAATTATGTTTTACGTGAATTTTAAAATTCTCCTGGGAGGTGGGTAAAAGACATTGAAAAGTTAAATAAAATTTTTATATATGTGAAATTATTATAAACTGACTCCAATGAATTAAAATTAACTTATGTAAGTATTATGTATCTATTTTTAAAGAAATTAATTTAAATAAAATAAATAATTGTTTAAATAAAAAATCGGTTTTAACCAATAACTCAGTGTTTTTCAGTATTCCTAAAAAATTGATGTTTCTTAGAAAAATACCAAATATTCGGCCTAAGCTATATTTGATATTATGAATTCAAAAAAGATGTATATTTTACCAAATTAGAAACATATTATTTTCATTAATTAATTTAAATTAATTCCCATTGTGAAAACAAATAGTATGTTTTTAAGAAATAATAACTATCACAAGATTGACACTTGCTTATGTCGAGTTTAAATGTGAAATTATGTCCAATGACCTGCATTGGATTAAATGATAAAAATATAATCAAGTTATACTTTAAAATCATTCAAATTTATAAATTATCAGAATTAATTATTTCGATTAAAAAAGTTGTTTTGTATTAAAATTTTGTAATTTTCATTATTCATCAAAATATAAAAGTTATCAGAAAAGTTCCAAAAATTCACCCGAAGATAATTTTGATATTCCTAATGTAAAAAAGAAGTTCATTTTGAAAGATAAAATGTATAAAATTTCAAAAAGTGGTTATTACTATTCCTAACGGTTAGTATGATTGGTTGTGGTGTGTTGGAACTCGAAGTTGCGTATAACACACGCTATTGTATTTTTCAAAGAGAAGAGTACTGTGAATGCTTGGGGTGTTAAAAAACAAAGCTCTGTTAACTAAATAAAGCACTTTATGGCCTGAAATAGGCACCACGGGCATGGTACACCCGGCTGGATTCTTATCTCAAGAAGATGGAATTCAAAAGAGGAGGAGTAGATCACAATCTATATGTGAAGAATTATCCAAAAGATCAATTCATGGTTCTAGTCTATGTTAATGATATCATATTTGGTGGCCAAAGGCAAAAATCAGTGGATGAATTTGCCAATCAAAAGAAATAAGAATTTGAAATATCTATGATTGGGGAGCTCACATATTTCTTGGGGTTGCAGGTCATTCAAAATACGGATTACACTTTCATTTCTCAGGAAAAGTACGCAAGAAAGCTGCTGAAGAAGTTTAATATGCAAGACTCAAAACCAATGTGAACTCCGATTACAGTTGGAACTAAACTTGGAAATCATGGGGATGTGACCTCTGTATATCCCACCATGTACAGGAGGATCATTGAGAGCCTACTGTACCTGACAGCGACATGACAAGATATTATCTTTTCCACATGTCTTGCAGCCCGTATTCAGAGAAATCCAAAGGAGGAAAATATGGAAGAAATAAAAAGAATCATGAGGTATAGTCAAGGTACTCACAATTATGGATTATAAATTGTTATAGTAAGGGACAATGAATTATCAGTATTTTTTTATGTTGATTGGGCTGGAAATGTTGTTTACAGAAATTTTGCCAGTGGTGGAGAATTATATATTGGGAATAAATGTGTTGGCTGGTTGAGCAAGAAACAAGAAATTACTTCTCTTAGTACTTCTGAAGCTGCGTATATCTCCACCACAAAGGCATGCAATCAACTACTATGGATGAAGCAAAGTAACATATATTGGTGATGAGGTGAAGCAACCAATGGTGATTTACTGTGATAACAAGAGCGCAATTGATCTTATGAAGAGTCCAGTTCAGCATTCTCGTACAAAACATATTGACATTTGGTATCATTTTATCAAAGAGAAAGTTGAACGAGGCGTGATTAGAATGGATCATGTGGGAACTGATGAGTAAGTGGTTGATATCCTAACCAAGACACTATCAACAGCTGTGTTTGAGAAGCATCGGTTGAACCTCAGTGTTCATCCACCTCCTAGTGTATAAGGAGGTTACGAAAATCCCCTCTCCCCAGTTATGTAAATTGTTTTTAATCTATTTATGGATGCGATGCAGGTTTTTGGGGGAGATACTATCCAGGGGGAGTGTGGTTTGAGCTGAACAATGATCAATTACCGGTCATTGAATTTATTGTCAATGGGGGAGAAAGGAATAAAATCAGTCATGTAATGCTTTTGTGACACATTGATAATTCAGTGAAGTAATTCTTTTGTGACAAATTGAGAATGCAGTGACACATTGAGAATTCAGTGTCAATGATAGGTTGGGAAGGAATACATTGGACGAGAACCCAATTCAAGCTTTCTCTCTTGTTTTCTACACTGATCATTTCTCAGGTAGACGTAGAGTGTTGTATGAGTTGATTATTGTATTTGTGGTTTGCCTATGGATGATGCTTTATTGAATTTATTTACTGATTGCCAACAAACCCAAAGGGGAATATTGTTGGAACCATGGTTGTCATTTCATGAATTGTAGTATGTTTTTTGTTTGTTGTAAATTCTCATTGGAATTTCAGAACGTCTGCCACCAAAGTGATCATATAGAAAAAACAGATAACAGTATTGAAGTTGGCACCGTTTTCTAGTGTTTGCCAATTTTTTGGGCCTAAAAATCAAAAAATGGAGAAAAATGGTTTTTGGAAAAGGTACTTGAACGCCATTTACATTAAGGAGAGGAAACTTTCATGCAATATGTTTTTCAAGATCAGAACATCAAAATATGGCAAAGAGATAAGTGTCGCGCAAGTTTTGGGTTTGGTCGCGCAAGTGACTAGCGTGGAAGCGACAAGGGCGGCGAAACATGGGCGCCGAAGGGAGTCTTGTGCGCCGTCGCACAGGGTGTCAAAATGCCTTTAAATAATGGTCGACCCCTCCTCATTTGGCATGATGTTTAGAATTAGAGAAAATTAGAGATCTCATTGTGTATGTGTACTGGTCGCGCAAGTGGTGGTGGGTCACAGAAGTGGTGGTGGGTCGTGCAAGTTAAATTTGCACGATAGTTGTTTGATGGGTGTCCAAGGCGGTTTGGGTGATAAAGGGTATGAGTCGCATAAATTTGGAGTTGGTGGAGGAGGTGTCACATAAGTGGGTTGGTGACACTTGCGCACCAGAATTTGAAGTAGCGCGATAGTTGATAGCTGCCTGCCAAAATTGGTTTGGGCATAAAAAGAATTGAGTCGTGCAAGTTTTAAGTTGAAGAAGTGTGTGTCGCGCAAGTGGGAGAGCTGTACTTGCACGACATCTCGAAACTTGCTTGCTGGGCTTAGAGAAGCACGCCAGGAGTGGTTGAAGCACGCCAGTTTTTTTGGAGCTGCGCGAAAGCTAGAAAATTTCCTGATACTTCTAGTAAAAATTGAGATTCATCTATGGGAGAAAGTTGACATTCAACAGAGCATATACATACAAAAAAGGATGTATTCATAGGAGATAATGAAGAGACCTTCATGTCTATAAACTGAGTGGGGATTCACCAAATGCAATAAGCCAGGCGGAGTCAACAGGAGTGACCTGAGGGACGCAGTGAGCTATCCCTAAACTTTTGTAAAGGCAGTGAGCCTAGGATAGAGTGACTATTCCCAAACCATTTTAATCCAAAACTCGTGAAAAATAGTATAACTAGGTATGAACGAAAACCTGTCGGCATATGCTCCTTAGACATAGACCTTTGTGGTGATCCAAGTAAAAGTGGTGTGTCAACTTCCTACTTTGTTTTCTTTGATAAGTTTATCACGATCCTAACAACATGGTTACAAGATCCACAACTTTAAAATGAAAAAGTTAACACCCTGATTCACCCCTCCCCTCTCAGGTTGTCTCGGGGTCCTACAGATAGATGGGGATCCAAGTGCTCCATTCATGAGGGGAGTGCTGATTATTGTGGAATTTTATGCCCAATTTAAACAAATCATGACAGGTACTTCTGCTGGTACTGTAACTAGAGGGATGGAACTATAAATCAGTGAGGTGGGATCTAGTGACAAAGAACAACCAAATTATTTGGAATACAACCTATTTGGTGGGATTGGTGATCTCGATGCCAATCATCTGGAAACATTCCAAGAATATGAACCTACAAACCCATAAGAGTTGTAGGAGACCACTTTTGATGAAGATGATATTTAGGCTATACCTCACTAGTCATGTTAACTGATTAATCATTTCATTAATGATACCCCACAAAAAGAATGGATTATCCATATGGGGAAAATTCATTCTCGGTTGCAAGACCTATGCACCAGAGGGGTGGATACCCAAATAACTCATTTTCTCATTCAAGATTACCATATAGATAAGGTGAAGGATAATGATCATGGCATCATTGAGGGATAGTATTGGAGTAAGGCATAAAATATCCAAAAACATCAAAAGACTGATCAAGAAGTCCAACATTTAAGGGGCAGCTGAATGAATTATATGCTTTCATCAATGCCCAATTAGAACACATGTCACGATTGAACACACAACTAGAAGAATCCGATGAGTTTATGAAGATAGGATATATAGTGGTGGATAACTTCCAAAATAATGAGGATCAGGCACATATCAGGGCCTATGGGTAGTTCCCTGTAGCAAAATTAGAAGAGAATGATGTTAGAAGGTGATATAAAATCTTGGAGGCCACAAGCCAGATAGTTTTGGAGCTAAGACACTCCATTAAATATGTCAAACCATCTATCAAAGGGGTCAATCTATGGGGGAAATACTTTTTATGAACTCACAATCACGCTTTCACGTTTTTGTGATTATTTTCATTTCATTCATGTGTCTCGTTGTTTTCTTTGATTATTACATCTCAATCATATCTATGGAATAACCAGTGATCAATGCCTATTCTCATGTGGGTCATGCCTGGTGTAACAGATAATGGATGACCAGGTAATTATTCCCCAGGAATATGAGAGCATCAACCTAACACTTGACCCCTATGGTGTGAATATACACTCAGAGTTTCATGGATATAATAGGTGGACTTTATTATAGAATAGAGTTCTCAAAAGATCCAAATTTATTTTTCCAAACATGATCTAGAGCACCTGAAGGATACCACTATGGGCATTGGAATCAATCCAAATCAAAGGGGATTGGAAAGTGTGAATTAGGAAGCCCAAAAAATCAGAACACAGTTAGGGTGAAATGAAAATAAAGAATAGATACCGGTGATGTTTTTAACAATGCATCCACATCCTGTTAGGCTGAAATGGGGACAAACAAATGTGGGACAATTGTTGACTGAATTTGAATCATGGGAAAAAAACAATGTGTTGTCTAATATCTTCTAGAACATTTTCCCAAAATAGTAGGCAGACCATAAGGCCAATCATCCAAACCATTGGGGGTTTCCTTCAGATGTGGAATAGTATGAGGATCTGAAATAAAGGGCATGAAAAGCATGTAAATGGAGTTATGGGATGTTCAAATAGAGTCCAACAATCATGAAACTACTCCACCATAACAAAAGTGAATTGGATGGGTGTTTCGGCATGAATCAAGACAAAAATTATTTTTAGACGAGACCTCTATGGAGTGGACCTAGACTAGCTTTTAGTTTTACTTCATGAAAATGATGATGATAGACATGAAATATTAGTTTCATACGGTGAGGACGATGCATTAAATAGTTTAACATCATGTCGATATGATATTAACTATAGTTTAAGGTCATTTTTTCTAGACCCTAGTCATCCGTTTATGGTCATGTCACACAAACTAGGGGCTCCTAGTTTAGGGTTACATAATTTAGACATCAATTTCGGGAAAAGGTCTAGAAGAGTTAATGAACTTGTCGGTGGGCCAGAGGCAAGATGTTGGGGAGTCCCAACATATCCTATGAGTGTAGGAATTCTTCCACACATAGTTCTAAAATTCTATATAGTTTAACATATTATACTAAGGATACCAGAACTTGAAGGAGAAATGTGCGGCGTGGTACATAACCCGGCATGAATGGGGACAAAAGAATTCCACATGCAACAGCAAATGTTCCTGAATGAAGGATAGGTGCAAGAGTCTATAAAGATTAAAGGGTTTGTGGTTAGACCATAGAAGAATATTTTTAGCATCAATACATATAAAATAATAATAGGAATTAATACACACATAGTTCATGAATGTGGTATAGCAAATGAACAATACCCATTGTAGTGATACCCTTTTACAAGTGAAAAATCCTAGTTATTACACATTTTAAATTTAAGCGAACAAGGACACTGGATGTTTAAGGGTTGTAGAGTTCAGACTAGATGGGGTTGAGAGTTAGAGTATAACATCATGAGTAAACCCAATTTGATTGAGGACAAAATAATTCCAAACAATACAGTATCTTCCCAAAGAGGAAAAACCAAACCAAGAAGGGGTGAAAAGGTGCATGACTCTACAGCTATACCCATAGGTAAAGTACCAAGGAAACACTACATATCTCACATGGGTGAGAATTAAGCCACACATGGTTCTAGAATGTGGGATATATGAGAGCCGATGACAAAGAGGCAATGCCTTCTATAAAAAAGACATACTTTGGTTGTGTAGTTTATTAGTGCACATCCCTGATGTAAAAGGAGTAGTTTAATGACATATGATAGGATGAAGGAGGTCTTAGTTTATGGTTAAAGGGCTTGGAACATAGGTATGTGTAGTTCTTCCATGAAGGAACATACAATACTAAGACCCCTAAGCCCACGTGATCCATTCTCATTGAGAGAAATAAGGGTGAATAAGATCTTTACAACACATGGGAGCACATAGTAGGGAACAAAGGTGTGAATTCATTGATGACCCCATGATGCATGTTCATCCTCTTTGTAACACCCCAGTTTGTTTAATAATAAATGAAAATAACAGTTTAAATTAAATATTTTAATAATAATACTTATATATAATTTTATCCAAAATTTGATTAAATTAATGTTCTAAAAAAACAATTACTATTTATCAGCATTAATATTTTATAAGAATATATATATATATATTAACATGGATATATGTGTTGAATTTTATCCTTAATAAAATTATACTGCAATTATAGAAATAATATGTTAATTATTTTATCATAATTTGTGTTCATTAAATAAATTATTGTTTTCAAGTATTATATGTTGCAATCTTAAAATGGCGATCATTTTTTTGATTTAAATTATTTTGACTAATGATTTTAAATTTTTAATATGATTTTAAATTTTTATGACTTATAAAATATAGTTATAAGAAATATGATATTTTTGAAATTATAAATATATATAATATATAAAAAAATGAATATTTACATATATAAAAATTTATACTTTTTGTTTTGATATATATATATATACGTGATTTAATAAATATGTATATGTTTATAAATATTTATTATTATCATTTTCTTTTTATTATATATACATGTTCTGTTTCCTTTTTATTATATACATATATATATATAGTTATATGTTCTAAATATATATACATATTGTATTTTATTTTAATCTATATGTATGTTTTTTTAAAAAGGAAAATTTTATAATGTTTAATATATATATATATATACATATATTGTAAAACATTATATATATATATATATAACGATTTTACAAAATATTTTTAATATATAATGTTATTTTAATGTATAACGTTTATAAATATATATATTGTCTTTTGTTTTGTTTAATTTTAATATATATATCGTTTTTATTTATAACATTTAAAATATATATAAATTTTAAAATGTTTAATATACATTAAAAAAATATATATATATATATATATATATATATATATATATAATGTCACGTTTTTCTACATATGTAATAATAATAATAACAAACAAGCAAAAGAAAACCTAAATTAATATAAAACTTAAAAGACAAAACTTAACATGTTATGATTATATAATAATATAAAATATTAATTTTGTAGAATTTTCAATGAGAGAGAAGAAACAAATTAGTGGGAAAAGTGATTTGATGGAGAAATAGTGCAATATGACTTTAAAATATATATAAAATCATGGAAGAGATGGAAAATAATTTTGACCCGTGATTTTGGATCTTTGTTTAAAAACAAAATAATAATGAAAAACTAAGAATGATAATTATAAATATATTATTATAATATGAACTTGACTTTGAAACATGAAATGATAATGAAATATATAATTTTATCATATTCATATTTATGGCTTCCTCTGTAATTATCAAAATTAATATTAATATGTATGTAAAACTCATTCTTGACACACTTCACAACTACACTGTAATCTGCATCCCTCCTGATTGAATCGGGTGTGTCCGAACCTCGAACCAAAGATTTGTTGGTTCATTTCTTTGAGGTAAGGGATTATTATTTTCAATTATATTATGTAACGCTCTAATTATTTGGATGAAGTAATGTTGTTTTTAAAAGATATACATATATATATGTATGTATATGTATATATATATATGCATATATATGCACATCTAAGTATATCTAATATTCTTTATTTATTTTTATAAGTTATAAATGTCATGTTCATCTATCAAATTAACTTGTAATGTTTATGTATCATCACCATGTTTACAAAGAAATATGTCTTTTTTAATAATTCAAATCATTTTATGTGGAATTCTAATTCAATCTATTAGTTCATGCGCATAATCTCATCTTCACCCCCTAATTTTTAATTCATAGATATATATGGCCATCAACTAGCTCATATATTACATTAAAAGCATTGCGATATCGTGCACGCACTTATTTCATTTTTTTTACAATTATGGTGTTATAAGAAAAAGAGTAATTCAAGTATGGGAATCTCCATAAATGGTTTTATAAAAGCAACTTAAAGAAAAATTTATGTCATGATATATGTAAAATTATTTTCTTGAAAGGAAATTAATTATATGTATGTGATTTAATACTGTTTTGGGTTTGAAATGAGAAGGCAGATTAATAGAAAATGTTTTTATTCAAATAGGCCCTAGTTATGATAAATGATATGATATGGGGAGTGAACCCATAAGATTAAGGGAACTTGGTTCCACATGAGTTATGTCTAGTTGCCACATGTATGGTTTTTAATTATGGTCTGCCATGTACTAGAGAAAAGTCTACTATAAATTTATTATTTTCAAAGGAGGATTCCCAATGATATTTAAATTATAATTTTTTTTAAAATAATGGTTTCAAAATTTTAAATGTGTAATGAAAATAAAATTTTTTTTACGTATGTTTATGACTTAAAGGAATTTATTAACTCTTTTAAAACCTCTTACTGGGCATAATTAATGCTCACCCAATGTTTGAAAATCCTTTTTATAGGTTTAGTTGATTTATCAATGAGATATTTTTCTGTATGGAGGCAGCACACTGAAGTTTCTTTGTTTATTCTTTTTATTTTATATAGTTGTGATGAATTGTAATAATTATGTCTAATTATCCAAAACCTATACCGGTAAAAGATCCTAATATGTAATTTAAATGTTGTGTATTTTATCAAGTTTCTTTTATAAAAACAAATACATGAAATTTATAATGGCTGAACCTGGGTTTTGGGTTCGGGTTTTTACAATTTGTATCAGAGCAACGGTCTATATAACTTTGGGAAAATTAATACAAAAAAATTATTTATGATTGTGTATCCTCTTTAAAAAACGAAATTCTTCTGTAATAAAGAATTGTGAGGGCACAATTTTTTTAAGGGGGGAAGAATGTAACACCCCAGTTTGTTTAATAATAAATGAAAATAACAATTTAAATTTAGTATTTTAATAATAATACTTGTAAATAATTTTATCTAAATTTGATTTAAATTAACGTTCTAAATAAACAATTACTATTTATCAGCATTAAATTTGTAACAGAAAATATTTTTTTTAACATTGATATATGTATTGAATTTTATCCTTAATCAAATTATATTGCAACGATAGAAATTTTATGTTAATTATTTTATCATAATTTGTGTTCATTAAATAAATTATTATTTTCATGCATTATATGTTGCGATCTTAAAATGTAGAATTTTTTTTATTTACATTATTTTAACTAATGATATTAAAATTTTAAGGTTATTTTAAATATTTATGATTTTTAAAATATAATTATATGAAATATGATATTTTTGAAATTATAAATATATATAATATATAAATAACGAATTTTTACATATATAAAAAGGTATAATTTTTGTTTTTATATATATATAAAAATGTGATTTAATAAATATGTATATGTTTATAAATATTTAATATTATAATTTTTTTTATTATAGATACATTTTTTATTTTCTTTTTTATTATATACATATATATATATATATAGTTATATGTTCTAAATATATATACATATTATATTTTATTTTAATCTATATATGTGTTTTTTTAAAAGGAAAATTTTATAACGTTTAATATATATATATATATATTGTAAAACATTAAATATATATATAAATATTTTATGTAATGTTTTTAATATATAAAGTTCTTTCAATGTATAACGTTTATATATATATATATATGTTGTCTTTTGTTTTGTTTACTTTTTATATATATTTATATATATCGTTTTTGTTTATAAAAATGAAAATATATGTAAATTTTAAAATGTTTAATATTCATTATAATATATATTTATATATATAATTTCATGTTTTTCTATGTGTGTAATAATAAAAAAACAAACAAAAGAAAAAACAAATTAATTTAAAACAAAAAAGGCAAAACCTAACATGTGATGATTATATAATAAAATAAAATATTAATTTTGATGAATTTTAAATGAGAGAGAAGAATCAAATTAGTGGGAAACATGATTGGATGGAGAAATAGTGCAACATGTCTTTAAAATATATATATAATCATGGAAGAGATGGAAAATAATGATGACCCGTGATTTTGGGCCTTTGTTTTAAAAACATAATAATAATGAAAAGGTAAAAATGATAATTAGAAATATATTGTTATAATATGAACTTGTCCTTGAAACGTGAAATGATAATGAAATATATAATTTTATCCTATTCATATTTATGTCTTCCTCCACAATTCTCAAAATTAATTTATATATATGTATGTAAAACTAATTCTTGACACCCTGGAAAACTGCACTATAAGCTACATCCCTCATGATTGAATCAGGTGCGTCCGAACCTCAAACCAAAGAGTTGTTTCTTCATTTATTTGAGGTAAGAGAATTATTATTTTCAATTATATTGTGTAAAACTTAAATTATTTTGATCAAGTAGTGTTGTTTTTCAAAGATATACATATATATGTATGTATATGTATATGTATATGTATATGTATATATCTATTCATATATATGCACATATAAGTATATCTATTATTATTTATTTATTTTTATATGTTATGAATTTCATGTTCATCTATCAAATTAACTATTAATGTTTATGTATCATCACCATGTTTACAAAGAAATTTGTTTTTGTTAATGATTCTTATCATATTATGTGCAATTCTAATTCAATCTATTATTTCATGCACATAATCTCATCTGAACCCCCTAATTTGTCATGCATAGATAGATATGGCCATCATCTATCTCATATATGACTTTCAAAGCATTGCGATATCACACGCACACTTATTTCATTTTCTTGAAAATTATGGTGTTATAAGAAAAATAGTAATTCAAGTATGGGAATCTCTCTAATTGGTTTTATAAATGAAACTTAATGAAAAATTTATTTCATGATATATGTAAAATTATTTTCTGGAAAGAAAAATAATTATATGTATGTGATTTAAAAATGTTTTGGGTTTGAACTGAGAAGGTAGATTCATAGAAAATGTTTTTATTCCAATAGGCCCTAGTTATGATAAATTAGATGATATGGGGAGTGAACCCATAATATTAAGGGAACTTGGTTCCACATGAGTTATGTCTATTTTCCATGTGTATAGTTTTTGATTATGGTCTGAAAAGTACCAAAGAAAAATCTACTATAAATTTATCATTTTCTAAGGAGCATTCCCAACGATATTTAAATTATAATTATTATTTTTTAAATAATGGTTTCAAAATTTTAAATATGGTATGAAAATTTAATTTTAAGCATGAATGATTATGATTTAAAAAAATATTTAACTATTTTAATACCTATTACTGGGCAAAGTTAATGCTCACCCTACGTTTTGAAATCCTTTTTAACGGTTTAGTATATTTATCAACGAGATATTTTTCTGTATGGAGGCAGCGCGCTGATGTTTGTTTGTTTATTTTTTCTATTTTTTATAGTTGTGATGAATTGTAATAATTGTGTCTAATTCTCCAAAACCTAGACCGGTAAAATATCATGATATGTAATTTAAATTTTGTGTATTTATTCATGTTTGTTTTATAAAAAAATACACGACATTTATAAAGGCTGAACCCAGGTTTTGGGTTCGGGTTTTTAAACTCTCAATGCACAAGTGTGTGTTGAGGAAGAACCCAATGGGTGTCAAGGTTATATCTAAAAATTATTAAATGGAATGGTATGTAAATCATGAATCCGATATTTATGTCTTAATGGTGTTCGCGTAATGATGGAGGATAACTGTTGATTGTCTTCAAAGTGGAAAATTTTTATTGTGTGACCTGGGGTTAGAACAAACAAGTGAGGGTTGGCTGCTGACTATATTCATGATGTGGAACTGATCTCGAATGTGGATCGAGATCTTTCAGGACATTGGAACAAAGAAGTAGTAAATCCATAATGCCAAGCATCCATAATTCTCAGGGGTCATTTTGAATGTTAGAGATGATAGAGACCTTAAAAAAGGATCTATGAAATATGGAAATAGAATGAGAGCATGTCCATATAGATTCTAACACTATATTCCCAAGAACACAGTGAGTGTGAGTCCATTGATGTGGTGAAAAAGTGGTCGATGGGCCCAATTATGATTAGAGTCTTATGAAGGAAGAGTATAGAAAAGGGGAAAATTTATGTTGATGGACCTGGGGATGGACCCAAATAAAAAGTGTCTAGGCATTCCTACACATCTCATAAGGATGGGAATCAAGTCATACATAGTTATGGATGTACCATATAATTTATTTTCATGCAGTAAAGATATTTGTTGACGAGGTCCTAAAGGGGGTGTACATGGAATAGAAATGAAAACCCAACATGAATGAAGTTTAGGAATCCTACATTCCATGTCATGTAATACCATAAGAATCTGGGAAATATGGAAGAATGAAAGAGGTAATTTTGTAGTCTGGGATGGTTCTAGGGATGAAACATCTAGGTGTTCCTATATATCATGTGAGGGGAGGAATCAAGCCACATGTAGTTATTTAATTCTATATTTTTTATTATCATAAAGTAAGGATGTGGAGAGAAGGGAGGAATTCTTAAAGGAGGCACATGGTGCAGTTGTATTAAACCCAATGTGATTGGATTAAAAAGAATTATACACCACACAACAAGCTACAAAAAGGTATTTCAGTCCATAAAACAAAATATGGGGAAGTTGGGGCTGCACTTGAAGAAAAACGGTTTTGGAATTCCAATATATTCCATATGGATGGGAATCAAGTCATATGTAGTTTTGAAATTCATGTAGTTTAACATCATAGAATAATGATTTGATTGGAAAGAATAATGTTCTGGGGGGATGGAAAAATGGTGTGGCTATTATTATCCTAACATTATGATGTAAAAATATGTCCATAGCATGCTACATGCATCCCTAGAAGAAAATTAATCCCAGAGGGGGGAATCATGGAGATGGAATCATTTGATGGGCTGGACTTGAAGAAAAATTGTCTAGGAATTCTTATATATCCAGCGAGGGAGGGAATCATGCCATTCATATTTCTTGAAATTCCATATAGTTTAACGTCATATGGTAAGGATGGTGTTTCTAGGTACTTTGTGTCTTTCATCCAAGTTGGATCTCACAGTTTAACTTTGTGCAGTTAGTAAGAATTAGGTAGAGGAATCCAAAAGGGGATGTGCATGGCGTGGTAGAATTGCTCAACATGAATAAAGACTAAATAAATGAACATCACATCACACATAACATTTTTAGAGAGAAATAAGGCCAAGGGGATGGAATGAAGGGTTAGAATAACTTGGGACAGGACCCAAATTTGAAATATATGGGTGTTTCTATATATCCCAAATGGATTGGAGTAAATCCATACATAGTTCTCAATATTCCATTTAGTTTAATGTCTTGTGGTAAGGAAGAAAGTAAAGGGGATACCCCTGAAGTGGATATGTGACATGGTAGTTTTATGCCTAATGTGAATGGGGAACAAATAAGTCCATGTGGAATCACATGTTCCAGTATACATAGGCAGATAGGCCATAAGTAATGAAGAATTTATAGTACATGGGCCATGAAACGAAGAAGAAATGTCTGTGTATTCCTACGTATACCATAAAGATGAGAATGAATCCATATATAGTTCATAAGATGCCATGCAGTTGATAATCATGTAGTAAGGATCTAGAAATTTTTGATTAAGGTCGTTGAGCACAAACCCTGAGGTATGATTAATCCTTGCTGTTTATCATCATTCATGACAAAAGTGATCGTAGTTTAAGATCATAGAGCATGGTCTGTTAACATTTTATCATCATGCAGGATGAATGGGATGAATGATGTGAAGTACTACTGGAGGAATTTTCAATTGGTGGTAAAGTCAATACACTAACCATGCACGGTGACCAGGGAGTATGCACCATTGATGAAAATTGGTGGTAAAGGTAATAAACTCATCATGCACGGTGACCGGGGAGTATGCACCATTGAGGAAAACCCTCTGAATAATATATGGTCCCTCCAATTTGGATTCCATATTTTGTTTCTTCCTACGAGTTATCATTAGATTTATTAGGAAAAATATTGTGTCTCCTTTATAGAAATAATGGAGATGACCTTTATTATTGAAAGCTCTAGAAATATTATTCTGATGCCAACCCAGTTTGTACAAATCCTAGAGCCTATTCTCATTAAGGACGTCTACTTTAGATAGACGAACATCTGATACCTTTTCTAACATGATCTGATCATCGACGAACATTCTATTTGATGATAAATGAATATTGATGGGTAGGAGCACCTCTTTTCTATAAATTAAGGAAAATGTGGTCAGCTAGGTGGAATTACAAGTTTTCTTATAAGACTATTGAATTTTGGGAACCTTGTCTGGCAAACTATTTTTATTCTAACCAACCCTCCTCTACAAGATGTTACAGAGTGTTTTGATAAATTCCTCAATATTCCCACAATATTGTGTGTTATTGAAATAGGTATGATTAAGATGGATATAGTACTTAGAATAAAATTTGTTTATATCAGCTAGGAGGATGTTGGTGTTGTAATCGGTGTGGACCATGTGAGGGACTCCAAATTGATGGTTGATATTAGAGCTCACGAATCAATAATAGAATGGCCCTTGATTTCATTGAAAATAATTGCCTCTGCCAACTTGGTAATTAAATCCTTAGTTGTCAGGATTAAACTTCACTAGGGAGTTGTTGTTGGTGGATATGGTCCCATGACCTCGAGTCCCCAAACCACAAAGGTCCATGAGTACATGGTTTTATGAAGAGGCCATGAAGAACAATGCAAAAACAATTTGTATAGATCTAGTTGTTGTGGAACTGCTTGGAAAACTCAATACACTAATGGATCGCAATGGGAAAAAAATTCCCAAACACTACTGGAAATCGGATCTTTCCCAACACTTATATACACCCTTTCCCAACAGTTTGCGAGAACCGTTGGGAAAGGGGGGTTTTGAGGACCCTTTCCCAACGGTTCTCCCAAACCGTTGGGAAAGACCCCCCCCCCCTTTCCCAACGGTTTGGGAGAACCGTTGGGAAAACTCACCCCAAAACCAACATTCACCCTCCTGGAAATTTCCACCTATCCCAACAGTTTTGAGAACCGTTGGGATAGGTCTATCCCAATGGTTTTGAGAACCGTTAGGATAGATTCTTTCATTTCTTCCAGGTCTGCTACCCGAGAACATTATATAAATCTAAATTTTAAATAATTATGATAATACATATATATATTTATGAAATTATGTTTACAAAAGTTATGTTAGCTTAGTGGTTAAGTCGTTCGATTATAAACAAGGGGTCGTGGGATCAAATCCCAGCACATGTTTTTTTTTTTTGAAATACATTTACCAACGGTTTTATATCCGTTGGAATATATTTTCATATTACTTATTCCAACGGTATTGTAAACTGTTGGGATAGGTCTATACCAACGGTTTTGGGAAAACTGTTGGTATAGACCTATCCCAACGGCTTACTTCGCAACGGTTTGGAGGCCTATACCAACGGTTCCAAACCGTTGGTATAGGTTAGTATTCTACTAGTGAAACATTGGATTTGATGAGAGATTTTCATCTAGACCTAATGAGATCCATAGGAACTAGAATTCACTTCATTCATAAATTGGGGAAATTCGACTCCTTGAATAAAATGGAGGAGAATCACATCAATCCCATGTCTATAGAGGATACGATCATGATTGGGACCACTCTGGCGAGTGAAATACATTGTGTGCCGATGTATTTTTCTCATTTTCGACTCGGCCTATTAGGGGATTACAATGTCAGATAATCTTGAAAAGGGGATTTTACAACTAGAGCTCCCTTCCATTTTAGTAGGTGGGCCTTCAGGTCCCAATGTGGATGCACTAAGGGTGAGATGGCTTACCTACTAACTATCACCATCATCTGTAGTGACATGAGGGATTAATCATTGATACAACACATGGATAATCAAATCATCTTTATCAATAACTATAATAGATGTTTAAATACTGGCCAAGGAATCAACAAGACCGTTCAGTGTCTAGGGAATGCAATTAATAAAAATTAGGGAAAGAAATTGGGCCATATGCTGGGGAGTACACTCTAACAGTGATGCGAGCACCATATTTCTAACGATGTAGTCACCAATGATCTGTTTGATGACCAACTCTGCTTCCCCCTTCACATATAGGTGGGGAACATAAATATCAAGGGCCAGCATGAGGCTTAAAATAATAGCATCAAACTCTACATTGTTTATGGTGAATCCTTCTATAAACAAGAACACATAGGGTTGGTCATCTTTTATTGGATTAATGAAGATGACACCCAGTCATACTCTGATATGAATGGGATCATTGATTCTCCTGTCAGTAGGGCTTCCCGAGGAATCGCCAAATTACATATTCCAACATGGCACAACTTGATCCATGAAGAGGATTTCCTCATTTGGGAAATCTTGTTTTAGATACTAATATGTTGGGGTTGGATGGGTAGTAATAATGTCTTCAAGTACCTAAGCCAAGAAAGTATTCTATAGAATTAACTAGATGGAAAATAGCTAAAGGATCATTTTACACCGAGCTAAATTTCATGTCAACATGGGGTGGTTCATAATACACATTGTCAGGTCCATAAGGAACAATAGATATATCTCATAGTGCCGCAAATAATATCTCAACTCTTTCACTACTAATACCATTGCAAGGAAACTCTTGTCGTTAGAGGAATATTTGGTCATTATATCAAGGAGAATACGACCGAGATTGTATAAATTGTTCGTTTCCCCTTCTTTATTCATATAGGTGGGAAGGGAACTAATGAATCATTCTAGGGTGGTTACATAAAGGACAAGTGGATTTCCAGAGACGGGTGGCATTAGTTCAGAGTCTATAGCAGGTACTGTTTGATCTCTCCAAATGTATCCTAACACACTTCATCCAACTAATAATTGGAACATTTCTTCACGAGTTGGGAGAATTGATTACACAAGATGACCATATTTGTAATGAATCGGTGTATGAAGAATAAGTGTAATAAAAATCTTCACTTCTCCCCAATGTTTCTCAGATGAGGAATTTGACCAATTCCCTTAATCAAATTTTAATTATTCTCAATGGCTCTATATCTAGCGACAAATCTGAAAAAAAATCCATAGGTAACCCTAATGGCACACTTCAAGGGGATCATCTTCAGATGGAGGCAGTGGAGGAAGCCAATCACATTTCAATATCATTGAGATGGTCATCCATCTGGAAGAATTTAATAATAAAATACTTCACATAACATTCTACTATTTTCTTAATGATAGAATTGAATTTTCGATGCATGGAACACTGATTAAAGGAACCTAAACTCTTCATATTGAAAGGAACTATGTTTTAATAGAATGTACCTTGTGTTTCTCTAAAGGTGATAGACCCATCATCCTTAAGGAATATTCAAATGTTCTTATATCCAGAATACTCATTCATAAAGGAGTGATCATGTAATATAGTGGTAGCATTGATCAACATCTTTGTCGCTAGAAGTGGAGAATCATCCTTCAAACAACGATAGTTGAGATCCCAGAAGTCAATGCCGACTCTGTTCTGTTTGTTCTTCTTTTGGACATGAATGGTGTTTTCTAGCCATTTTGGGTACTGTACTTCATTGATGAAGTTTTATTTAATGATATTATCTACCTCAGCCTTGACCATGACACCATACGACAGGTTCTTCTTTCCAGAAGGTTGCTTGAACCCATGACGGTTTATTAGGAGACTGAGGTGGTTGGCGGAGACCTGAGGATCTAGTCCTCCAATTTCTCTGTAGCTCTAGGAGAATAAATGTTAATTATACTTTAAAATCCCATATACTATTACTCCTATTATGTAGACATGAATATACTGAACAGTATTGGTTTTAGATCTACCTTGGTGTCAAGGCTCAATTTTACCAACTCATCAATGGTGGTGGAGACACCTTCCTCAAACAGGGGAGGAGAATATTCTAAACACTCTCCATTATCTACACGGAGATGATCACCGACATGGGGAAATTATTTTGATATGGTATATTCTAATAGAATACTAGTGCTAACCTGAGAAGTAGTGGAATCTTGATTGGGGGACTCATGCACAGCTGAAGTCATGGCGATGAAAGCTTCCAATATGATTTTATCAGGCCTTTGACCCAAGGGGATATGTTTGATAATATAAAATAATTAGTGGTGTGTCATCCTAAGTTAGTTAAATCTAGCCCATCAAAACACAAAAGTATGGTATATTGTAGTTTCCTTGGGGAAAACATCTCTATAGCATATAGATGTAAGAGGTTATAGGATAACTCGAGCCTGATTCATGTAGGAGTATGAAGTGATATTACAATTGTTCCATACACTAGGGAACACACATTCCCCTAATCCCAAAGACAACAAAGTGGTGTCCCATGTTTGGATTAGGGCCTCCAATTAGTGAATTGGGAGAGTGTAGGCATCATCTAAGTCTTTCCAAGGGTCAGATACAACAGTAGTATGTTCAACCCCATTTCTCTAATCACGCATGTCCTTTCCCATATATTAATTGGCATCCAGGTAGAGGGATTCAAAAAATGAAAAGGAAAACACATCACCATGGAGCACGACCACTCAACCCTTAAGGTAGTACTTAATGAAATTGGGATTTTATGAAGAGATTGTTGCATGAAGAAGGAGTCCGGTTCTACCAATCAATGCATTATAGGTATTTTCCTTTAAGACATCCATGAACTCTATGCTGGAAATACAACCACCAAATTGGATCTTCAGGCATATTTTTCCAACATCCACCTGATCTGTCTTATCAGGAACTTGTATCTTTAGGGTAGAGGGATTCAAATATTATTTAGACATCCCCATATTATAGAGAATCTTGGTTGCGATGATATTGATCACAAAACCCGTGTTATAAAGATATCAGTATACCTCCATGCCATTGAACTGATCAGTGATGTACAGTGAGAGGATGTGCCTCTGTATAGGAGAACCTTCATCTTCTCCTTTGAACAAGATGAAGGTCTAACAGTCTATAAGTTAAGCCTCCTCATCCTGTAAGGCTACAGCGTCATCTACCACTTCTCAATTTGGAATGGGCTCCTTAAATCCTCTATGAGTTCATCATGAATATATTAAGAAAATAATTGAGACTCAATAATAAAGTGTTTTATACAAATGTTTTCATGGTTCTTAAGAACATCATTCTTCCATGTCATGCACACATTTATACTTGTAGGAGTTTTCTTTGTTGATGGAGGTATGGAAACAATTGTACGTTAGATAGATGGATTTCATCTGGTGTCAGGGGAATCCCACCGCTCAGTAGATAAATCTCGTAGGATGAGTACCTGTAGATAGTTGAATGACTGCATTCAAGAATCAAATATACATGAATGATCATATCACAATTGCAATAAATCTTCCTAGTTGAGTAGAAAAAATGGTATGGGAAGTGAATATGATGAAATAGGTTGAGAGGTCTGCGAATACAAAGTCTTGTTCTAAGCCTATTTTCTAGCCTCATTGGCTTTCATGGCATGGACTTAAGAGTTGGATGACATACTTTGATGGTTTACGTATCCATGGTTTCTTCGATAATAGTGTTAGCAAGGAACATTAATAGGGGTTTCCTATATTCTCATGTATTTGTTGACCGTGTTTGGGTCCTTTAGTTGGATTGTATTGACTTAGGAATACTATTGATCATCACTAGATGAATCCCTTTTTCCATGGAGAATTCTCTTGTTAATACTTATCATTGAAATCATGAAATCTCTAAGAGTGTAATATTGCTTTATTACTGGTGAATTACTTTTCTTATCCTTTTGTTGCTGTTGCTTTCTATCCCAATTTGGAGAAAGATACGATGTCGATTCATAAGTAGTTTCTAAATGTATCATAATGAATTCATAAGGATTAGGATTATTAAAATGGGTACAGATAACTCGAAAGGGATGATCAACTTCCTTGTGTGCAATCCGACCTTCATACTTTTCATATCAGTAGATGGGGACCTTTTTCATTCACCCTCTTTGTTACTATCTAACTTTGAAAAATCATATTCGGCAAGTTCTTGGGCCATACCTAATCTGACTATGTTGATATCGACCTTGTCCCAGCGATAGTATTTTAACACATAACATTTATTGAGATTATGTCCAAAGAACTGGTGATGGAGACTGTAATTGGGGTGATCAGTGATATCTGACTCATTAGACCTCTAGAATTCATGAAACTGTAGGATTCCATTGTCCATGGAATTCCAAAAATATCAAGGGACCTAAGCTTCATTGAATTAGTAGGTTTGGTTTCTCTGATATAGGAATGGGGTTTTCAGAGCTTGGCCATGATGAGGGTCTAGAGCCTTGTGAGAAGGTGAAACTGATTGTATCGCTTAATCAGTGTTGGTGTGTTACATGGTGGCGACTACCGATTCTAAAGTGGGAAAATATGTGTTAGAGGCTTATCTTGAGGTGGTGGCCCTCTATGAGGCAATGGAGGTGGGTCTTCCTATAACAATTACAACTATTTTGGGGCATCTATCTATGCCATAGTAGTGGTCTCATCCATTGAGGCTCTTCTTGTGGGAGCTGTAGGAGGCTAAGGCTATTCCTACTTGGATTTCTGCAAGGATTCCTCTAGACATTGAGCCTTGTAAAAGAAATACCAAAATCAACTATGAATTATTTGAGTGGCGAGAGAAGGAACCAATACAATATTCACATTCCCTACAAACATCATTAACAGTTGTTCCGGAATCAGCATCATGTGACGTAAATATGTGAGGCCCTTCTACCTATAGAAAATGTCTTTGACTCGCTCATTTGGACTTCTGTTTCACTTTATGAGGTTAGAAATATTAGTCTTGTGGGTGGTGGAACTAAACTAATATAGTAATTGGCTGCGGAGATCCTCCAAAACATCTATTGACAAAATGGGTAACATGTTGTACTAGAAAAATTCATTCCCTTTCAGTGCCTATATGAAACATGAGAGCTTAGCAGCTTACTCTTGTACTGGATTTCCCATCATGGGTCTGCACATTGAAATAAAGTGGTCCAATTTCTACAACGGATCTCATATCCCTTTAAAAGGGTGGAATATATGATTCCTGAATCATGGGGGTACTGGAATATCATCCACTCATGTTGTATATGGATTTCCATCAAGAACAATTACCACCTTTTGGGCTTCATGAGCCTCATGGTGAGCGATGAGAGCCACCATTGGACCATCATGATGATTATTCCTAATTACCAGAACATTTGGTAGGTTCTTCAACATGGTATGATAACAGAGTGTCTGATGGAGAAAGATATCGAATAACCTAAGGGGCTGTTGGAGGAACTTGTTGAGCGACTAGGGGAACCTTAAGAGTAGTAGGGGAACCTAAGTAGAGGTTGGGGAACCGAATTTTAATCTTGGGGAGGGTTGTCACATATCTCAGGTGGATTCTATGATTCATATCATGGTATTTTTCAATAAACACTAGCCTCTACCTAGTTGAGATATGCAGGGTTGTCGAGATCACTGGGAGGAAACTCGCCAGGGAGAATATGTGCTTTCCCCTACAACTCCGGTGGAAGATGGATGGGATCATGCCGAGGATCACCATAACCTAGACATCATTTTTTTTTGTCCTCGGTGAGGAGGACATCGAATATCCTTCCATTTTCTGTAGTCTATTGGAATAGTGTGGCCTTTTAGGGGTCTTCTATCATCTTCTATATTGAATCAGATTGGTTGGAGGGCTTGACTATCTCATCGTGTTCTTTTCCCTTGTTAGGATCTTGATTCTGAGGCAATAACTCATTGGGTTCTCTGAGACAATGTGTCTAACATTGTTTTTTAGTGTGGTAACCTATATGTTCTTCCGGGTGTTTTGGTACCCTAGTGGGTTGTCCATATTATTGAGACCCTATGTTGATTTCCCCTTTGGGGTAATTCTTATGAAAGAACATGCTTAGTCTGATGACGCCTGATAGAATATCCTCAATATTACTAGGTGATCCAGGTTGGTGCATGATAGAAATGAAATGCAGGGCAACATCATACCCCCAACCATGGATTTTTACATATGGGGAAGCCTCCTTAATAACTCAAAATAGAACTGGAATGCTCTAGATGCATCATTTCTAGAGTGTTTGATGATAACCAGGTAATTTATGGTGTTGGTAACGTGGGAGTGAGACCTACTCAACTAGGATGCACTATTATCCAATGTCATCAAAGTTCTCTCGGCTCTTGCAGTAATCTAACCATCGATGATGGAGATAGAAATGCATCATGCCTATGGTTCGGAGGAACCACACAACCTCATCATGGGAGAGGGACTCTGGTATATTGAAGCATTAATTTGGAATTGAACAGAACATATCATGGAGATGGTATGATACAAGAATATCTCATAAACTACGTGGATTAGACATGGGATATGACCCTTGGTTACCCCATTCATTGACTGGGGGTGGCTGAGTTATCTGTAATGGTACTCACATGGACACTTGCGACAGTGTATTGGTTGGTGGAGAGTACTGTGTGTGCGGTGAAAAACCATAGCACCCTGGGTTGTCCCTTGGGGAATTAATTTATTATATCTCCACATCCAAAAAGGATGTGGTACTATCCACTACTTCCTACGATGGGATTGTAGTCATTGGCGGTAGGTCAGGATGATGCTCATCATCGAACGGTCCCCATAACAATTATTTGTGATCTTTTATCGATAAAAAGAATGATCCTATTGATGATGGAGAGAATTGTGAAAAAGACCCTATAAGATAGAGAAATATTCCTCCTCCTATATGTATCTTCGGTGAGATTCAGGGTTCTGAGGAATCTCACTTTCTGAGAGGGAAAGGATGATATTCTGTGTTTGTTTCCTACTCCCCAACACGGAGGATCAGGCTTAAAGATATATCATGGAGTCACACATTTCTGTAGATTCTAAAATGAAATTGGATTTCATTATGACCTGGAACTTCAAAAAATCCTTAATTTGGGGGTTCTGATTCACCTTACTCCCACGGGGAAGTTCCACCGAGAAAATTAGTTCTTTGACTTATAGAGGAACTATGTGCGGGTTGGTGTTGGAGGAGGGAGGACCTCTGCTTGGATGAACTGTGGTTTGGGGATCACCTGAGAAAATGTCAAATGCAACATGGGTAGGGCCTCCATTCTGATGGGTGATAGGGTGAGGATGTCCTTCACTATAGTTAATTCCTCCGTAGGGAGGGACCCCTCTTGTACTAATGATGATTCAAGAGGACCTTCGCATTGGTGACCTCAAATATGGGGAAACCCTCCATTTTAGTGATCATGAGATCAAGAAGAGAATCATTTTGTGTATTATAAATATGGATAGGATATCCTATTTGATAGGTAATGGCAACATGGGGAGGACATCCATGCTGAATGCAAGAGTGGTGGGGACCTCCACTCTTGAAAACGATCATACAAGGAGGACTTCCGTACCGAAGCTCATCATCGTTCGTCAACCCGTGATGGCTTCTTCTTGCGCTGGGGACTGGGAGAGTCAACTTATTGTTCATGTGGGCTGAATTAGGCCCAATCATGACCTGGGGTAGAGGTTACCCCAATCTATAGTAATAGGGAGATTATAGCACATGTCGGTGGGGGTCTCGGGCCACTGAAGGTGTAGAATATGATTCCCCCTAGCGTGCATCCCCTGGAGCTTTCTCTTGACCTTAGCATCATGTCATCCGATCTAGGGATGGTTGTGTAGGGGTATGGACAAACTACTCTTCAACCTATAGGTCTAACTGGCATGGGTGATGTGGCCTAGTGGGATTCCTCCTTGGAGGCTCCCTGGAAAAATTCACAAATGAGAGGACACAAAAAACCAATACATTATCGCTCTAAGGGAACAAGTCATAAAATCATCCTGAGGAGAGGCTAAAAAATTGATTGAAGAATGGAGTGTGGAGAAGTAGCTACCTACATGGCCCACAGGGGGAGATAGAGATTGTGTAAAACTAAGGCCTCGATATCTTGGTGGGTCATATCCCCCATCGGGATGACCCCCAGTTGTTCATATCGACAAACTTGAATGTCCATTACCCTCCATTGGAAAAATTTGTATGGTGAGATGGGGCATTGGTTCCTAGTAGTTGTGGTATTGGATGATGTTTTGGGAGAGGTGGAACCATGCGAGATTACTTCATTGGAATTTCCACTACCCCTATTCTGATAGGTAGGAGGTGATGGGTTTTCTATAGCTATGTCTTGGGTCCTACAATGTAAGAAGATTCAGTAATCAGTACAGATAGTAGGAAGGAAATTTCCAAAACCCCAGAATTGTTTAGTCTTCTATGGATATATAGAATGATTGACGCTTAAAATTTATTATATTGGGATTCCCAATGATTAGCTACCCCATATCATAGTGGGGTTCACAAGATGCAAACAATTTTCATGGTAGGACCTGGCACCAGATAGATAGATCTGGTGACCTGCTTATATATTGATGTCTCAAATTCTATTAATCCCAATATAGAAGATAATAATTTCATGTTAGGTTTTCCAGTTTTGTTTCTACTGCTTTTCCGCCAGGTCGTTCCTCGTTATGCCATGTGTGTGGGATAATTTTTCCAGAAGGTTCATGATGTTTTTTCAATTCCCTATTTCCTATAGTGGTTGAAATATATCACCACTTCAGGGAAATATAATATTTTATCAAAATGGGATGATGGGATGTCATTATTTACTTCCTTGGATTCATCCTTGCAATTCTTCACCTAGTCTGGGACCACCTTAATGATTAAGACATTGTTTAGGAAACTCTTCATGGGGAAATATCATTTGTGATGTTAGTTAATTATGATGCTTCTTTCAGAAAATTCCAAAGGGGTCATGTTAGGCCAGTGACCATCGATTAAGAGAGTAGTCTAATCAGGAATCACTGGCATTTCTAGATGAAGAAAAACTTGTACACATGAATTTTACCTTATAAGAGGGATTCTTGAGGGTGTGAAAGGCTGATGCATCCCATACAAAATGCGAGGAATTGTATGTAAGGAATTAGCTCCAAGGTTTTCCTTAGCTTCCAATGTTTAACATGGGGAATTACATGAGTTTAACATCTAGTGGAGATTTATTGTACTAGTCATAAAAACGGTGGGAGAGGATCAGATAGGTACGTACCTTGGAGGGAGCACCTACATAGTTTACTGGATATATGGGTCAGAACACCCAATAAGGAAGGTCCTAGAAGGTGTGTCCCAAAAGGTGTGGATAAGAGCATGCTGGGTCCCTAAAAAAGGGACATCAAGGATTACCATTAGTTGGGATTTATCCTCAGGTACGCTTCTTATGTACCATTCATAGAAGATATGGATCAAAAACTATGTAGTTAAAATGGAAGAGTCATGTAATTCTGGTATACACAATGGAAAACAACCTAGAAACATGCTAGGGATTATTCATGGTTATCAGCCCCTTGTTCTATAAAGAGAAACGATGAATGGGGCATACACATAGTTATCATCCCATATGTATGGAAATATTTCACTATGATTTGGCAGCCCAAGTAAAATTCAGGATGTATATAGATGAAGTGTCGAAGAGTGAAATGAATGGGGATGGAAGGAGAGATAATGTGAGGGTAAAAATATTGGGCTTTAACCCCAAGGAGGTTTTCTACATATCCCAATGAAAGGGAATCAATGTCCACATTGTTCTTGAATGGGGTGATGATTCACCTGAGGAGGAGGCACCTGAGAATGGAAATATTGATGGGGACCCAAAAGAAATGGAACCAACATGTTAAGGAATGATCTTCATGAGACACAATGGATTAAGGGATAGACTAAGATAAGGATTGGGAGATTTTCTTTCACCTCAAGATGGATTCTTATGTACCATTCTCGGAAGGGGACAAGATCAAAGTCCAATTAGTTTAGGAATGGGGCACAAAATCAGGGTGTATACAAAGGAAATCAACTTGTAGACCTTCATAACACTTATATAATGTTTTCAAACCATAACAAGAGGGTCAATCATATCTATATCAGTATTTATTGAGTGTGGTCATATGCATGGTTACCTACCTGAATGGATAAAAAAACATCACAGAGGATGATCATGGAAATTCATACCAAAAGGGGATGATGTCAAACCAAGAGAGTACATACATTGTATGGAGTACCAAAGTTTTCCATTTGTTGGTATTGAACATTGAACATGATTCCTACATACCCAAAAGGGATAAAACCCCCCATATTTTAGGGAATATATAGTTTAATATCTTTTGGGAAGAAGAGTGAACTGACCTGAAATGGTTGGAAGAAATGGGTGATGTGATTGAATGTCATGGAGGCTTTATATGCATCCCCATTGTAGGGAATCAATGTCCATAAATTTACGTGAAGAGGGGAGTTGGGGTTTTACTCTAAGGTGACCCTAAGGGGATTTCATGGTCGATATATACTCAAAATCCACATGTTTCATGCCCAATGAGAGAAATAAGATGCAGTAATTGATGTAAAGATCATGTAAAAAAGTTTCATTTGTGTGGAGTATATTAGTAATTACACATGGTTAATAGAATATGGATAGGAGTATTGGTTATCTCCAAGATGGTGTCTATATGTATGAGGAGGATATGGACATTGTACATAGCAGTGAACCTTACCAAGGTGTGTCATGGATTACAAAAAATTTCCTATAACACGTAGGGAAACAAAGACCAGGGGAAAGAGAGTGTGTGATGGAACTAGTGCACATACCCTCTATCATCCTCTTAGGCCTGCCACACATGTATTAATCATAGTTTAACATTATGTGTTGAGTATGTGGGGTTACATGGAAGGATAATGTCATGTACCTTGGATGATAAGGACTCTTTCCTTCCCCTAGGACATACATAACATATACTAACTCACACTTGGGGAAGGAAAGGTAGAATAAATTCCATGTATTGGGGGTTGTGGAGTGATCCATTGAGGGGTTAATATTATCATGGAAATATTAATAAGAAATAGTTTTTAACATGCCTATGGGAAGAACCCTGAGGTAGGGAAATGAAACAAGAATCACTAATCATGGGACCATGAAATCACTACGCACATTCCTATAGGGTCATAAGAAGGACAGTTTTGTGAAGTAGAATGCCTCACTAAGAGGGGATTCATGAAATATGGATCTTAATGAAGTGAAGGAGATTCATGAAGGAGGGTAATTCACAAATCACAGTGATCCAGCCTAGGCATGGGGTATACATGTGCTCGAAGGGTGCTTCATGAAGTTCCACATACCAAAAGGGGTCTCCTTCCACAGAGATGGACAAAATACTTCTATAAGGGAATCCCAATTTGAATTGGAGGTAAAATGGAGCTAATTGAAAGTGGTTTTACAATGATAAAGTACCAAAAAAAGATAATTTTCATGATGGATTTTAGAGTAAAGGGTTGTTCTAGAATGAGTTTGTGAAAGGTGAAAGGTGAGGGTGTCAATCCATTGGGGCGGGGGTGAGACCAGTTTATTAGAGACTAGGTACCAAAAAGATATAAGGACACAATGTGAAGAAAATAATAATTCACAGTCATAGTTAGATCCATCAAGTTAATCAGACTCATAGAGGCATCATTTATCATCATTCCAGCAGTCTTGTAGGTTTCGATCACGTTTCTCAGACTCACAGAGGCTTTCGTCATTGCCTTTGTGGCAGCCACAGAGGCTCCAATCATTTTCTCAGACTCAAAGAAGATTTAATCATTGACTTTATGGTAGTAAAGGAGAATCATTCCTAGTGGCTTCATGGAGGTCCCAATGTTTGAGGTCTTTTCAACGGTTCTTCGTGATGTAGACCCTTTATAAATCAATTTGTGCCTTTGAAAATTTATTTTAAGGCATAGATTTTTGAATCCAACAATGGTGTATTTGATTTTATATCTCTATATTTTATGGATTACTCAAAATACATATATATTCGATGTATATTATATTTATATCTTTTTTAAAATTATTGAGATTATGGAAACATGATCAAATCGCGATGACTCAAAATAAAAATTCTAAACCTAGATGAAATACACTGATGTTATTAACCAAAAAGGGATTTTAATAGGTAATTTCTTATAACTGGGTAATAAAAGGTCACAAGTAAATCATAAATGGTATGCTATATATAATTATCATATTTTATAATGAACTATTGGAAATAAAATTATATTTTCTTATTTTTCAGAATACTTATTTATATTCTCTAGATTTTTCTATAATGTTCTCTCTCATTTATATTTTAACTCCATGGGGGAATCATCTAATCTATACACCCACTAAATAATTATATTTCCATTTATATATGTTTTTATAAATACACATTAAGATCCTCCTTAAATGAGCTCCCTCATTGGGGATTACTATAATAATCGATTTTGAGAGACAAAGCTCCCTATTTATCATATATTCCAAGTCTCTATAAATTTCCTACTTAATCCATATTATTTATAATTTATATTTTAAGGGTTTGTACTCCCTTCATATGAAACTTAATCAAATACCTTTCATAACAACATATAAGTTATATTCAAAAGCATTGGACTCTTTTGAACACTTATAACTACTTAATCCTTTGAAAGATTGTATTAATTTAATAATAGTAATTTCTAAACCCATTCTATTTAATTTATAACTCTGTCTACTTTTTGATAATTTTTAATCATTACCCATGTCATGAAAACAACTTCTGCCTTTCACGAAAACCACTTACCTGATAACATTTTTAGATAATATTTTATGATTTAAACTCTCTATCTTGTAGTTTAATTATCTAAAGAATTTCAGTTAGTGAAATTACCACATATAAATGATTCCTTAAAAAATCATATAGGACTACTAATATTTAACATTGATTATGAAACAAGAGTCAAAGTTAACTATAAAAATGTATTTCATGTCACTCGACCACTTCTATAAACTCAACATAACGTGGTATTACAATTCATCCTACATTTATCCATGTAATATCTATAACACTTCTAGAAGTACGTTAATAAATAAATAATAAATAAATAAGTGTGTGATTCTTACCACTTCTTGAATACTTTTAGACAACTTATTATAAAAAACTCATTATACTAATGGATATGTATTTTTTTCCTTGAGTACATGGTTCCCATTTTATTCCAAATGATGTAATACTCCTTTTAAACATTATTTTCAATTTGTCCTTAAATATCACTGATATTGATGTGAATTATAATCCCTAATACAACTTTTTGATATACAATAGGGATTCAAATTCAAAAAGTATTTAGTATTCTTAAAAAATATTAAATGATATTGTATTGTTATCTTATAAAATATAATCATGAATTTAATAAATGTTGTTTCTTCTTGTCTTGATTATTCTTCTCCATCGTGGTGGTATGATACAACTTGAAATATAACATTATATACATTTCTAATAACCAAAATAATATTTACACCACATGAAAAAACATATGCATCTTTGACACTTATTTATCTTTCAATTAAGCTCTATAAACATTACATATCATTATAAAATAATTAAATTTCATATTTGAAATCCAAATAGATTTCATGAAAGTACTTGTTTCTTATATCTTCTTCCCAAGAAAACTTTTGAGAATAAGGGTAGGGGTACTTCCTTAATATCCCCATATAGAGGAATCTGGTTGGTCATAGACAACCAATTATTTTTTAGTACCTTGCTTTTATGAATTTATAGGGGTTCTCCTTGCAGAAACACATGTAGAAACATCCTTATGATTTTGTTCTTTATATTTATCTATATTTGTGGTCATGTTATTCTCCTCTATTGTAAGGATAATAAATGTTTTACGTGTTTGTTACTTTTATGATTTATTATTTCATTATTTATCAGGATTCCTCTTTTATTTGAGTTCTCTAGAACTAGTTTTATCATATTTATTTATGGAATATTATGTGATACCACTTAGGAATTAATTGTGGTAATCATATAATATATCCATTGGAATCATTTTAGACTTATCAATTCTTGGGGGTCTATTTAATCAAATTAATCCATCATTTTTTCGATAACATTAAATTTAGTCATCATTCTCAATATTAAAATTTATTGTATACATAAAGGGTATTTGGAATATACCATCACTATCTCTGAGTGATCCCATCAATGATCTCTAATGTTATTTTTCCTTAACATAGTATATTGTTTTACGAACATAACATATTTTCATTCAATGTAATCTATCATTCTATTTGTATAGTATTAGAATAATTAATTATAATATTTTCAGATCATCACTTATTGTATTCCCTTTAAATGTGTTCATAGATATAAAAAATAAAACTTCGCTTCAAAAATTGATACCCTATCTATTCATACCTTGATTAAGATCGTATTTTAGAAAATTATCTTCCTCATTTGATCCATTGGGCTTAAGACCACACAATCATTTATGTCCCCTGATTTCATAGGAGTGTCACTAAGTTACCACATTCTATTAGGAACCTTTAAATATACATTTATCATTAAATTTCTGTATTCATCGCAAAATATAGTTCTTAACTTCCACTCCTTCAACTTATTAGAGATTACATGGTGAGAATTTTTACCTTCTCCTATTATTTCAGGACATTATCATTTATTCATGATCATTGATCTTCTAATCCTTATCATAGAATCTTGTATCAATTTGATCTAATAATGAGAAATATTATATTATCATTATTTTCTTTATTCATGTATTTTCTTGAGAGGGATAATTATCTATTTAAACTTCATTATGGACACTTGTCCCCCCAATTCATTTGCAATTTAATTGAGTATATCATTTTTAACCTTTATCAATTCACCAACTTTGAAATTTTAATTCTTTAAGAACACCTTTTATTACCTCTATATTTAACTCCCCATGTACAATTTTATTTTCAATTGATAGTACACTTCATGAATGTACTCCAATTTATTCATCTTTTATAGTTGGATTAGATATTTTCTTGATCTCAACTCAAACATTCTCTATATTGAAAACTATATTACATTTCTAATTTTTAAATGGAATAACCTATCACCTCAATCTATGAAATCAAATATAAATTTACATATTTTCATATTTATATTAAAATAATGTTAGAATCTTATGTATCAAGAAAATAATAACTTATCACCTTTTTTAGAAATTTCATCTTTTAGAGATCCTTATTATTTTATTATTTTGATATTATGTAATTTATCTATATTTTTTAATTAATATATAATCACTAATATATTTTTAGTAATGTATTGAGGTTAGATTAGTTTATGTAAAAAACAACCAAAAATATTCTATATATCATAAGAACTAGAATAAAGAATATTTTTCTTTATTAAATCACTTGATAGACCTCTATTTAATATTTTTTTGGGTCTCTACATGTTAAATTAATTTATTATACTTGATTAAATAACAATATAATTGTAAAAACTCAAATATATCCCTACCACAAACTCATAGGGAAACATAATCTATTTATTATATTAATCATTCTTGGTACTATTAAAAAATGTGGCCTCATCAATGATTCAATTTATTAAATAAATCTAATAAAATATATTTTTATGATTTCGTATCATGTTATATCCTATGGGTCTAATTAATCTTTTTTGGACTCGTGTTTATTATGTGAACCATTAGAGGGGGTTAAAATTTTGGTTCCCAATTCAAACATTTTCCCTTGAACATGGTGAACCCTTTATCAAATCATATTATATACTTTAAATGAACTCAATCTATATATAACTCTTTGTATTTCTATCACTGAAACATAATCTAATATAGAAATATTAAGCACATAAGGGAATATATATTTTATTTAGATCACTAAAAAGGGATACATATAAATAGTGGAAACTAAAAATATTATAATGTTCTAAAAAACCATTTCATGTAATATTAGTTGTATACAAATTTGACCACATAAATCCAATTCCAATGCCCACTTCCTTTATAATGGTTTAGAGATTTATCACTACCCAATCAAGGTCACCTCTCTATTCATACAACTCATTCACTAATTAATATAATTATTGATTAGTTTATCAAAAAATGGTTCCTATATAAAGTTTAAATACATTATGGTTTTCTACAAATTAACATATATTAATGAAACATGTTATATAATTGAGTCGTCATTATGTTCTATATTATTATTATTATTTATAAGCCCTCTAATCCTCCAAATAAAAATGATATCAACTCATTTTGAAGATTTAAAAATGTGTCTTATGAATACACATGTGAAGTTAATCTCATTATGAGGATGTATTCATTGTTTTAAGAATAAATTAAAATATAAAAAACTCCATAGGGATGAAGATAATTCGACACAATAATTATCTACCTTGTGCTCATTCTGAAATACATTAATCATCCTAATATAGAAATTGGTTTTTTCATCTTTGAGACTTTTTACTTCAAAAGAAATTGTGTGATATTTGGAATGAATTTGTGTCTCTCCAATCTTGATATTTTATGGAAACTAGATATTTCTATAAGTTCATATTATTTCAAGAACTATTCCATGAAATTTTTATAATATTCTTTCAAGACATCGACCTTGAAATAAATGTATGGGATTTATTCATCTTCTTTTAATCCTCCATGACCATTCCATGTGTCTCCTACATTTGAATGTTAAATAAAAATAAAATTATGTTATTAAAATTCCCAACGACAGTACAAATAGATTATTTTATAATTAAAGACGAATCATAAATTATTTATAGAGACTTCCTAATCATGGAATGACGTTTATCACTATATAATATTTTTCCCTGACTTCAACTAGATTAAATTGTGATTTCTGCTTTAGTATCATAATTTATAGTCAATATAAAAATACTAAAATTTGATATAATATTATTTATAATTCATCAGAAATCATGGAATCACCTTTCACATCTCTTTTAAACTCAAATAGATTTACTTTTGATTATATTTTCCATAGTGTAAATCCCTTCACCAATATCTAACTATGAATTCAAGAGCACCTCCCCCAACACATCCACATTTCCATGGATCAGTACTATTTAGTCCTCTCACCATTATTGTATAGTATTCTTGATATAATGTGAAAACTCTAAGAATCAAATTTAAAATTAAAAAAATACAAATACCACTCACTTCGATGTTATGTTATTCCACATCATTCACTTCAGCATTGATTTTGGCATGATGGAACAAGTTACTATGTAGCCCTCAACATGTTTCTTTTGGGTAAGATGAGAACCTTCAAGAAAATTAAGCACCAATATTAATACAAAAACAACAGGTCAAACTAGCCTAAAAATATGGAAAACAAAACTTATCCCTTTTAAAAATATGGATTACATTTAAAGTAATATGATCGAATCAAATGAGACTATTCCCATCATCACGTTTTTTGTGAATACTATCAGCCAATAAATTAACCTCCTTGGAAACATGGGTAATGATATTGTCAATGAATGAGAGGAACTCCAAATAGTTGATCCATTAATTAAAAAGTTTCCAAAGTATATGAGCATATGTAGTTCGGATATCATGCACAAAAGTGGTGGAATCACATTCCAATAAAATCTTGTTTTGAACCATCAATTTAGCATGATCCAAAGAATTGATAACACCAATAATAACATATTTAAAAGATGATACAATGACAAAAGATCTAAAAAATTATCCATCCATATCACTAATATTGTTCTCAAAGATAGGTCCATATCCTGAAGGACTTGGGTTACCTCTTGAAGAACCATCATTATTGATCTTAATGAAGTCAAAAAGGGGGGATGAAAATGTATATCCATTGTAACCATTGGAAGATGAATGTTTCCATTATTCATTATTCTCTTGAGAAAATATAAGTAATGTATCGAATTCTTATAGTATGACATCTGAGGGTCTTTTAAATTTTTCATAACAACTAGAATTCCAACAATGTAACCTTGTGAAATGAAGACAACAACATCACAGGAAAACATATTCCTCACTAAACAAATATTGTTGGCCAGTTCTGTGTCAACAACCTAAAAAAGAATCAAAAGAAGAGAAGAAATCAGGAGACCCAATAGACCTACAATGATGTCCCAGATAGAAGCATAACAAGGCATTTAGACTTATAAAATATTGTATAAGTCCTTTAACATAGATGATGATGCAACACAACTCTATAATAAGGAGGTCAAAATCTTCCCTATGTTGATGGAATATAACACAAAATTAACATAAATAAATTTCACAAGCATGTATATAACTATCATTTGAGGTTTTACCATGAACCAAACTCCATAGAAGGATAAACTGAGAGGGGGTAAGAACATTCTGGTTGAAGTTCCCTATACACTATAGGCCAAAATAAGGAGCAGTGACATAAAAATAAAAGGAATTTGAAGTAAGTATCCATAAATTAGTTAATATTTTTCAATCCAATGTTAATTTTACATGTACTTGGTCTACACATATTGATCATATGATGCAATTTGGTTACCAAATACATAGTTTAAATCCAATTTTATATTTATATAGTAGTGAACCAAAAATCTATGACCAAGAATCAATGTGAGTTCAGCACGATTTATTGTGATACTAAACCAACTATTCATATTTATCATGAATTTATTCTTATGAAAGGAAAATCAATCCACAAATATTTTGATATTTATTGTTAAATGAAAACATTTAAAGAGTTATTGACATAATTGTGGTATTATGTTATATTAGTTTTGTAAAATGTAACCAAAATTTCCTAAATAATTTGATACATACTCTTACTCCTACTAGAACCTATGTATGCGTGAATAGGAAAATTATTACTTATAATAAAATTATACCAATACATTTTTTTCAACACACTCAAAGTATTGTACTCTCCATTCCAATGGATTTATATATAGAAATACAAATGTGTATTTTCTGTCATAACTCCATATATCCAATGTATAAGATTTAATTATTTCTGAATAGATAATCATTATCCATTATTCTCATTTAATATATATTAATGTTAAGAATTTATCACCAAATATGGTTACCATGTATGGTAACTAACTCCATATCCATTCAAGAACCATGTCTTGTCATGAATCTAGACTCCAATCATTATCCAAAAAAAATAAAACCTGTAAACTCCAAATTAAAATTACTAGGTCTATTTATTTTAATTATAGTTTAGATCCATAGATTCACACATATATAACACTCTTTTGATTAACATCAATATTTTAAGTGGTAATTGAATAATTTTTAACTATATACGATTTAGAGGAAGTGAAGAAGGTGTTTGGGAGTGTTATTTGGTCTAGAGGTAGTATAATATAGAATATGGACTATTATTGCTGGGTAATTATGTAATAAATGGGATGGTGAAAGACACTTTATTCTCCTTATTTAAGATTTATTACTTTTTCTGTGTTAATTATTTTTAAAAATGTTTTACATGATATTTATTGACTACTGATTCAAAAGATTTTTATTTCTATATAATTATGAGACACCTTTATTGATTTTATTGGAATAGTTCCTATAGGATAAGTGGTTTTCATTATATTTTTGTTCAGTAATAATGTTGATTAGTTAGTGAAGCTTTGTAGAATAAAAATAGTGTGTCATCTAGGAGGTATAGTCATAATGGTGGATGTTCTATTTCAATCTACAATTAGTATGTTTAGGGACTGGGGGAGTTAATAATATCTGGTAAAATATTATGGGAAAGTTAAAAAGTAGTTATTTTTTTAAAAAAGAGATTATTGGCCTCAATGATGTGTTCGTGTTAGTTATTAACATGGTATTATTCAATTTTATTTAATTTAGTTTACTGTTTAATATGTGTATATCTCTTAAATCTAAATCTTCTTTTCTGGTCACTAATTTAGGATTGGATGTGAGATGTTTCCAAGATTACTGACTATATATACTTCAATAATAAATAAATATGATCTCTCTAAGAGATACACATATCATGAAATTCTTATTAAAATGTTTTTACATATAATGTATTTAATTTTTCTGATGATAATGTGTATTAATATGATTATATAAGTAGATTAGTTGAAATATATTTGAGTTTTCATTGATTCCTAATAAAGATGGATGATATTATTTAATTACACAAATGGATGTTAAACAATATTGGGATAAAGGTTTTATCATTCTATAAAGGATGGAATTGATATTATTTAAAAGTGGAAAATAATATCACTGACTGCGACTATGGTCTTTTTATAAGCTTTTGGTAGTATTTCTTCTATTTTTCCTATTTGGTGGATCTATTAAAGGATGTGTTAACTATGGATTTGTATTATAGTCTCCAGAGTGCGTATTTATATTTTTAATATACATGGTACATGTATTCGATTTAATATTTATTTATTCTTGTAATATAGATCCATAAATGATTAGATAATTAAATATCCAGTTACTATATAAGGAATTAATGTTCTTCATTAGGTATAGGTTTTTATATGGGCTGATCCTATTACTTGGTTCATATATTATAACGGGGTTTTGTAGTCATGTATTGATTATTTAAGATCAAATTGTAATACTATCAACAACAAGTATTCAATTTCATGAATAGATTTATTGTTTGACTAGTAGAGATGGTCTTGATGGTAATCTTTGATTCATCTTCAGATGAGTAATAATAATTATATGGTACAATGTTGTTCATTAGAATATGTATTCATTTTTATTTTCTATTATTGTCTTTTGGAGTATACAATTATTTATATACACCAATTAGTTTGATAAATATTTTCCTCTACACATATCTAGACTCATTATTTGTTTTTTCACCAATGATATGTTGATTTACCCCTAATATTATTGGGAATATGGAGAATATATTTTGATTAATTTATAGCCTATAAGGTATTTTAGAATTTGGGTTAAAAAATTTAATTCCTATTATTGATATAAGAAATGAAATTTATTAGGCATATCGTTTACAAGTCTGAGATATATATTAATAATAAAAATGTGATAGTCGCCATTTCTAAGGAAGTTCCTAATATTGTTTTTGAAATTTGGCATTTCTTAGGGATTTTTAAAAATTACAATCAATTTATTCAGTATTTCTACCTTATATTAATTACAATAATTGATTTTATGATAAAATTGGTCATGATCTAATGGTATGATAAATGTTAGGTTATGTAATAATATATGATAAAATGATTTACATTTACACCCATTCTTATCTGACATGAGACAAGTAAGTGATATGATGTTAATTTTGTTACATATGAAATTTGATTATTATTTTTTAAATAAGCTACCTTGATTATGTCATATGGCACTTGGTGTCTAGAGATTAATTGAAATTATTATCCTCCACATGATCATATGTTTCTAGTAAGGGAACTCGCACTTAAGAGTTGGTGACATTATTTTAATAGTGGGAATTTTATTATTCATACAGATCAAAACATCTTGAAATATATTTTTTTAATGAATGATTTAAATATTTGGGAAATAATATAGGTGGATTATAATCATTTGATTAAAATTTAGATTGTAGATACTTTTGGGATTTGTAAGGTAATCATTAGTTATTATGGTAGAAATCATAAGCTGGTGTATTTTATGAATCAATGGAAGTGTGGAATATATTATCTATTTCCATAGAGAAAAACATGGATATATTTTTGAAAATGTTTTGTAAAATATGTTTACCCTTTAAACTCACATCATATTTTATAGAGTTTGTGAATCAATGTTAAATTTTAGTTTTGGAATTATGCGGTTTTGATAATATGTGTTGTGCAGATACCTAAGTGGACAATAGATGTCGACTCTATTTTGTATGATCATGTGTATCATTTGTAAATAATAGAGTTACTAGAATACATAACGATCCATTTTAAATTATGTTTATGGTGTTTGAGTCCTTTTTTCTATGATATATTATAGTGTAATTTGGGACTTGCATTGTTTGAAAATGAAGTGATACATGGATTTATTTGTTTCAAGGGACATTATCTATCAATTTGAAGTGGCAAGAAAAATAGATACTCACTAGTATTAACTAGTTATAGATAATAAATTGAAATCGTATTACATTATGATTTTTTTTGAGACTATATTTTCACAATATTTTAAAATTGGGGATGTATTATGGGTAGTTATTGGTGGAATAACTAAAACAAATAATTTTTTATCAATTGGATAAATTCAAAATGTTGATTAGTTAAGAATGATGTATTCTTGTAAGTCTATTATACATTACGGGATACCCAAAAAACTATGTATGGTTGTAATATGAGAATAACATCCATGTTTTGGAATATATTGTCAAATTCATTGGGTACTCAGGTGAAATTTAGTGTGATTTCTTATTAAACTAATGAAAAATCTAAGTATATTATTTATATTTTTAAGGATGTAATCGAAGAAATAATTATTTATTTCAATTGGGAAGGGTAAGATCATGAATCTATAGATTATTATATGAAAAATAACTTATACTATGATTCTAAGAGTGGATCCATTGGAGGGAATCTATGGTATATCATGTTCTCCAAATTTCTATTGGATAGTGGTTGGTGAGGAACATTTATTTTGTTCCTTCATACTGCATGATACTATGGACCCAATCTGGTTTTCCTGAATGATGTTATACGTGGACCAATGTAGAAACAAAAAATATGTGGATAAAATACATCAACTCATTGGGTTTTTAATGGATCATGTTTTTTAATTTATTTCCTAGTTAATATATCAGTACAAAAATATACAAAATAAGTTAACTCATAATTTTTTTAATGCCATTTAAGATCATAAAAAAGATCAGGGCGGATTGATACCATTTTTATCTAACTCCAAAATATGTTGGAATGAATTATATATTTCATGTATCTTTGAAGATGAAATATGAATGAGGTCTGTGAAATGTAATTAATTATTATGATTTGGATTAAAATGAAGATGATTCTTTTATCGAGCATATGTTATAAATAATTTATCAAAGTGATGTGACCTTATGTAGAAATATTATTCAACTTGTATGAGTATGGTGGAATCATGGACACATTAAATAGGATACTATTAAATTTTAATTAGATATGAGGTTTCATTCTTCATAAGTGTTCACTAAAAGTATTGACACATAATAGGGATGATAATCCCTCTAATAGTATATTTATAATGGATATATGTTTTTATGTATGATTTTTATTTAAATTGTTGAATAATGTATAATTTTTGTATATTAGTTACAATATAATATGATAATATGATTATTTTTTATGAAATGTGTTGAAATTTTCTTTTAAAAGAAACCATGAAATGGGAATGTTGAAACTATGGGATGTTTTTTTGGCATAATAAATCTTGATATGAAATGGGGAAGTTGTTTGTTACTGTGGTCAATGTACATTTAAGGTTTTTTTGTGGAGAATGTGGAACTAGATGTTCCCCATGAGGATAAAAAATAATATGGTTTTGTTAAAAAAGGATTGGTTTATAAAAAATTCATTTCGAGATTTTTAGTGATTTCATGTTTTTTAGTATTACTTCTTTCCACTCTAGAGAGAAACCACATAATGGCTTGATGTGGTTCACCATGGTTTGTTGGTAATTTTTTATTAAAATTATTTTATGTGTAAAATGTGGTGAATGTTTTACATTTCAAATGTAAATTTAAAAAAATTATAAAAAATAAAAATTGTATTCTTGATGATCATGTTTAAGAAAATGTTTCTAAAATGTTTTTCTAAAATAAAATTAATAGGGATTGGAAGCATTATTTTGGAAGCTTCAATGTCATGTAATGGGTTAATTGATAATGCCATGGTTTTCTTGAATATGTATTTTTTTGTTAATTTTATTAATTTTCATGTATTATTTTTAATATATTTATTATATCAAGTAAATAGTATGTTGTGGCAATTTATCTCTAGATGATAACAATTCGATTCATCTCAAAGTTTTATAATTCTCACTGGATTTTTATTCCATTTATTATGTTAGTCTGTATAAGTTGAGGAGATAATGATTTCATGTGATGATTGTTATTATCTTTCGTTTATATTTTATATTTCCACCATATTATAAAGATTGGAGTGATTTAGATATATAGTTTTCTAGTGATCCCTATTGGAATAATATATTTATTATGTGGTAGGTGATATCAGTAATATAATAGAAAATCTGTTAAATTATTTGATGTTAAATATGTATTGATTATTTTTATATTCTGTAATAATATTAGAATGATGGATTCCATCTAATTTTTACCAAATCAGATGATCAATAAGGTTGCGCATGAGTTTTACTACTATTTATTTATTTTAATGTACACTATTCATTGAAAATAGTTTAATCCCTTAGAATATGAGATTAATTTGTTAATATGGAAATTAAGATTAATATTAATGATAATAATGATAATAATAGTATTATTATTATACTAATAATAATTTTAAATTTTTAGTAAAAAATATGATATTATAATTTAATTATGACATACCAAATTTTTAATGGTTAATTTAATTTTTCATTGTGGTTATATAGATTATATGAATTAATAAGAACATAAGAATAGGAAACTTTCATGTTATAAATTATTAAATTATTTTTAGTGAATACATTTAATATATTAAAATGTTTTTGTTGATATAAGAATTATGAGAAAGAGTAGGATGCCATAACTATTTGAAACTTACAAAATAAAGGGGGATTTATTAATGTAAAATGGTATATAAATAGTTTTTAAAATGGAAAAATAAGTGTCATAGTAGATTATCACTATTAAATATGTGGCATGTCAAATTAGAATTGAATTATTAATAAAATGGGTTCTTTCTAAAAACATCTTTAAAAACACATTATATATTTAGCATGGAAAAATGAAATGTATCAATCGATGTATGAATTGAATTGATTATGTTACATCCATATGAAACTTTTAATTTATTTATTAAGTAATATTTGGTTATTTTAAGTTTTCTTGTATATTCTAATGTTTTTTAGATGTTGTAGGATGTCCCATAGAGCTATAGGCCTATACACACATAGGCCTTGATACTACAAAGGGAGGTCACACCATAGTGGTTTGCCTTCATATCCTTGGGTATTCCCAATTGGGGTGATACATGATGTGTAATAGGTGTTATGTCTTTGATGTTTTGTAATGGAGTGCTTCATGATGTAGTATAGAGGTCCATTACATGGAGGTTGGGTGTTCGAGGGTGATGATCCGCCATATTAGAGATCCTTAAAACATGGTGTCCAAGAGATTAGGACCATTAGTTCCTCACCATGGAGGTTCTCAATAGGTCAGTTTTTAGGCAGGGACATATAGGGTGATTTTGAGTAATTTACAACAAATAATCTGAAGAGGTTATTCCCTAAGGTGCTATTCTAGTCTATAAAAATGAAATTTACCTTATTTAATCCACTTTTTTTAAATGATTTAGTACTACTTACCCTCTCATGTTTCATTCCTGATTATGTTGGATCCCAAGGTGGAGCTACCCATTTCATTCCCTTTGATTTTAGATTCAATTCAACGAATCGAGGGTGGCATTCACAGTATTTCTCCCACTACTTCCACATTTCTCATTTCCCCTCTTCCATTGTGCATTTATCCAAGGGTTTTCATTTCTCCTAGAACCCTAATAACTTTGAATGGAAGTTTACATTTTTGGTTGAGTTATATCATATGGTTTCGGTTTCATAGGGTACACAAAGGATAGTTCTTCCTTTTTGAAACTTTTTCATGGAAGGTATCACTCTGTGACTCAACTATTCTTATTTTGATGTTATGTTTTGGTGTTATTCATTTATTTTCCATTTCATGAAGTTTTTGTGTTTTATAAAATCATTTTTTATAAAAATATATATCTTTTTATGATGTTAATTATGGATTTGTAAATTTTAGTCATGAATTATAATCGTGGAATAAATGGTTTTCATTATAAAACTAATGTATCACTTTGAAATTAAATCTGTTCACATGATAAATATTTCTAGAAATGACTATGTTGATCTATAAAAAGATTTTGATGGTAAATTTTGGTACTATGGCCAATTTTTGTTTAACAATAAATGAAACGATATTTCAAGGCATGGATTTTTTTTAAATGGGGGTACCATTTTAAATGGTTTAGAAAGGGTATTAGGAAATATAATTTATGAGAAATTTAAAGGGCATGTTATCTAAAATTATATTTCAATAATTTATCATTTGAGATAGTGTAATATGGTAGGTTTAAAACATCTAATACCCCTAGTAGTTCCTCTTATGTTGTTTAATATATTGGATTTCACCCATATTATATGTTGGCTATTATGTAATGATTTAGTAACGTGAAAAAATATTTATATTGAAAGGGTGTTTCAGATGAGGTGAATTTTTTTATTTATTATTTATTATTATGTTGTATGTATTGATCACTATTCTATTAATTGATCACTTTTACTTTATATTTTTCACATGAACCAGTGTAGCTATGTGTGAGGTCTTAATTGAGGCTACAATAGTGGGTACATAAGCTACTAGTGCCCCCATAGTTATGCTCTATTTCATGGTTATGAGGTAAGGTTACTCCTCAAAAATAATTTTATTGTCTATTATGATGGATTTAGAAGTTTATTTATATGATACATAAGCTTTCAGTTCTTCTTGGGGTATTAGTATCATTAGAATCATCCTACTTTATGGCCCAGGGAGGTTCCCACGAAACTATTCACTAATGGGTAGTTTCTATAGGGGGTTTTCATTGATATGTTTCCCCTCCTAATTTTTTAATTGTACCTCCATTTTACATTATATTACTTGGTTTTATTCACATTATATAGTATTTATAGATCATATTGTGGTTCTATTAATTAAATATGGCTTTACAATAGTCTTGAAAAATTAATTTTTTAATGACTTTCTAAATATAAAATATAAGTGTTTAATTCTATGTTTTTTATTTTAATTAAAATGATTCAATATGCGGGGGTAGTGGTTTCATTTTTTAATTCATTTAAAATAAAATTTCCTTAATTGATTTTTAAATCAGTTTACAACTATGTGAAGATTTAGCTTGTTTTTTATAAAAAATAATGTTTTATTCTTAAAGGTGAGGTAATGAGCTTTGTTATCATTTCATATATGTTAAAATAAAAACTATTATTCATATAGAACAGAAAACTTTAACTTATTAGTATTTTATGTGTGAAATTTCATAAACGCATTAGTGAGATCCTATAGAGACTTTTATATCAAACACTTCTATGAACATGAACATGTGTGTGTGTGAAACTCTTATGTTTTATATGGGTTCCATGTTCAATTTAATTTTTTATATTTCTTATTTCATTCATTAATGGGTGACTGGGGATGTACTGAGAAACATTTGGTTAAGTTGTGGTGATTCTAAACTTTTAGTTTTATTTATGGATATCTGTTGTATCGGACAAGGCAACCATGCTTTCACTATATTTAGATTTATATTACATTATCCTATTATGTGTTTATTTTTTGATGGCTTATTCTTGTTGGTAAATTATTTCTATCAATGAATTTTTTATCACCCATATGTTCTATTTTATAAGTTTCTTCTTATTACAATTTTTTATAGATGCCTAACATAAAAATTCTCAATGACTTATTTTTAGTAAAGGATACACAATACATTTTACTATTATTTTACAGATAATCATTCCTAATAGTTGATTCATTAATTCTTAGGCACAATTTTCCCACCAATGTTTATCATAAATTCTCTTCAGACCTACTAGTGGATTGGGTCGACTAACGTATCAAGTTAACGAGATTGTTTCTTGAAAATTATCTCATTGACTAGGTTTTTAAAAGGCCTAGGTAATTGCAAATATCTCTTATTAACTTGAGATTATGATTGTATAATGATAATGATTATAGAATGTGGTTATAGGTATGGGGAGAGGCTATTATATTCTTTCAAATTTAGAACCATCAGTTTCAAAGGGTAGTTTGGACATGAGTATTTAATATTGACTAATTTATGGAATAATTTTTTTGTGTTTATGTATAAGATGATGCTATTTTAATACCCTATGAGTTATGCAAGTTATTTTGAGGGTTATATTGATCTTCCTAATAAAAATTGAAGAATAACTATTGTTTCATTGTTAACTCACATAATCTAATGAAAAGTGTGGAAACTATTTAGATTGTTTTGAAAAATTCAAAGAGAATATAAAATGGATAGAACATGGACCACCAGACTATTTAACAAGACCATGCACAACTCTATATCCATATTAGTTTTATTACATTGATCCCCTTAATTTGGGATCACTTTTAATGTTGTTTCAACTTATTTTTTATATATATAGATTGTTGTGATGAAGTTTTTATTTTATTTAAATGGACTTTGATTGATGTGTGATGTTTTGTGCTTCATATTACAGATTTTTTAATATTGGTTTTAATTGTAAATGTGTAAATCCATAAAATGATTTATTTCTAAACCTATTTTTGGGTGGTTTTATGAAAAAAAAATTATATAAAATGAGTAATTTTATTTGATTAATGATTAACTTGTGGTATATGGAAAAAATTTTAAAATAAAATTTGGTCTTTGTGTAAATGATTTGAAAAAAATATATTGAACATTAAAATTAGATACGATTATGTCTGTGTTAAAAAATGACATTATTTCATTTTTTAAAGTGGAATGGACTGTTTTTTTAATGTTGATATGTTTTAAAATGAGTGATTTCATTACATGTAAGGTACTTTGAGAAATAAATATTTAAATATTTTATTGGATATCATTAATTACAAAAAAAATATTTTTTTATTCACATTAAATAATGTGATTTGTTTTATTGGATTGTTTCTTTTTAGTTATTCCCTTAGTTTATACTAGGACCATTTAACATATATTGTGAAGAATGAATCGATTGTTTTCATGTATTATTTAAAAAAACTCAAAAAGTTCATGAAATAATGTTGAAAGATCATTTTTTGAGGACGATCCTCTTAGTGAATCCTCAAATTTCATAAAGAAAATTCCTTTTATTTTAAATTATACATAGAATCGTAAAAGAGTGTTGTACTGGGAACCTTATTTTATCTTGGACCTTATATAAAATTTAATGAATTTTTATCCACCAACGTTTTTCAGATATCAATATTTGTTTCAAGAAGTGGAGTGGTGAGAACGGATTTAGAGAATCATCAATTCTCTCATGACTCTTAAAGAATTGTGGGTGACACCAGCTACATTTGTTCTAGTTAAACTAATACAAGTTTGGTTGTATTTTATGGAACCTTCTCATGTTAATAGGGACATGTATTGGACGTTATTCAAGGTTTTTTGAAGTAATTTTTAAAATCATAAAAATGTGAAGGGAATTAAATCTATTTAATTATAGAGAATTTATCATGGTGAAGGAATGGTGAAGTTGTATGTTGATCATTTTTCTAATTTAGTTTTATTTTCTCCTAATCTAGTCATTTACTACACAATGAAATATTTTCTGTATTCATAGATCTAATCTCAGTCATTGAAATTGTTTTTCTAGTATGTTTCTTATCATCTTTTGAAGAGGTTGCAAACAGGGCCTTATAAGAAGCTAATTAGCCTAGTTGACTAGTTTTGGATAACACCTTAGTTATACCTTTAATTAATGAAAAAAATGTTGAGTTTGGAGGTAAATATGGTTTCTACCAAATTAAATGTGCAAGAGATATAGAGTGTGTATTCTCTAGTCCCAATTATCCGTCATGAGAATAGAAACCCTATCATCTAATTTTAGTGTTGTTTATTGGGTAACCCAAATCCCTATTCCTATAAATCTATAAGGACCAAGCTATATTGTATCAATTTGGGATAACTTCATAGTTATATCAGTTATTTTAATTTAATAATTTTTTTGAATAAAAATGGATTTGGATGATTTTATTCTTCTTGTTATATCTTCCAATAGTTTTATTTTTTGGGACTGGAATAGAGTACTATTTTCAGACAATTATTTTTAGATGTTTTCTTTTGGTATCTATTTATAATTTCTTTATGGATGTAATTTGTTTTTGGTTGTTACTATTCTTTGTTGATGGAATATTTTTTATCGAGTTCATTATGTTTTGTGTTAGTTTTTATGGGGATAATTTATTGATGGGCTGAACATTTGAGACCCCATGGGTCCATGTATAAGTGACTTTGACTAGGGTTTCTTTTTAATCTGTGAACATGGTTTATGTTTTGTTTCTATGGATTCACAATGAGAATGTGTCATAGGTTTTTTTATCATAATTTATATGCTTCAATTTTCATGTCCTAAGGAGGGAGCCATTTTCATTTTCTAAAGAAATTATAAATGGTTAATGGAATATTTACTAGTTTTTCTGATCATTTTATGGATATTTGATCATTGTTGATAATATATCATTAGATATTTATTTGTTTCCATTTGGGATGGTCATCATATTTTATTTAGATATTTTTTTATATAGTTATTGGTCACATATATAGAGTTTATTATTTTTTAACAATTATTTATGAATTTTACGTGACGGTGTGATCCAGAGTAGGTTAGTTTCCCTGAATGTATTAGAGTTATATGACACTGGTTTGAGTTAGGATTTCATATGTTGTTGTATTTTTTTGGATTTTAGGGCCTATTTTTATGGTTTTGTGTAGGTTTTTTATGATTTAATTCTCCACCAGATCCACTTTTAGTTTTTCTCATACCTAAACACATCTTGTATTAGGGTGTGATATATTTTACTGTTATGATTCCCTCTATATTTTATCAAGTAAATTATATAGGATGAAAATAGAATAGTGGGGAGAATTGTAATACCCAAATATAACTATTTCGTTATTTATTAAATAATTATTTGTTATATAAATTTTTCCTGGGTGTTTCAATGTATTCAAGTCCTTCAAAGTATGATCAAGAGCTGCAATCATGTGTTGTAACTTGCTATACCATAGCCCATGATTGTAATTTTGTAGTAGATATCCTCTATGTACACGAGTCTTTTTTATCAGTGTGGACCGCTATAGAGCCATTTGGATACACTGTGGATGTTGTGTGTATGAATACTCTATGTTTTGGAAGTTGGGTATTTAGAGGGTGAGGAAACACTATAGGTGTGTTCCCTATATTATGTTTTCCAAATAAATACAAGATCTGGTGTTATGTTTGATATCCCCTGTTTTCAGGTATAAACCCTTTTACAATTACTATTAATTTCCATTTAATTTATATCAAAAACAACATATATTTTTATATCATGCATGTATGGAATTTAGGAATAAATGAAATTATCATTGGCAAGAACATATGGTGGAAAATTTGATATCATGGTTGAATTCATAATGTGGGGCTTACCCTGGGAACAACATCAATTTTTTCACAGATGGGCATTCCATTATATTGCAGTCATTAGAAGGTGAGTTAAATAAAAAAATAATTTATTTATTTAATTTATTACATTCCTAAATGTATACTATCTTTATAATTATGTTGCATTGAAAATGATCATGGTTTTCCATAAAACCCTAGGATATTGGGGAAGTGGGAGGATAAAGCCTTCCATTGTATTGATATACTTGGATGGGACCATGGATCAATGACAAACAATCCAGGTGATCTGTAGGATAAAGAAGAATTCAATGGAAACTCCAACGCCATCACAAGTGAATATGTTCTCTTAAAATGATCGATCTATTATTAATGTATGGCCATAAATCTTATGTATTCGTCCCTTATTAATTTATTTATTGTAAGAATTCAATTTATCTTTTATGAATTCATATTTTCATTCCACAACCCTTAAAAACCTATGAATCCCTTCATCACACCTATTTTATTTCTCTGTTGTTTGTTTAAATGATCATGATCATTTGTATCGTATAACATAAAGAATGATAAGTTCACCTTATTTGAGTACCACTCCATGCTATGTTCCTTTAATTCATCATCACTATCCCATGGGGTATATATGTCAATAATTTCAGACCACTTCTAGTATGATCAAACCTCCAAATTTAGGATGGTTATGTAACGAATTATGAGATAAATGGATTATATATGGATCAAGATTTATGGATGTATCATAGAAAATGGTTATGAGGATTCAGTCCCCATTTGATAATGATGGGAGCGATGTGTCTTGTATGAGTGATAGAAATCCTGATTTACCACCAATATATGTTGGAAATATAAGAATTTAGATGTTTATCTCTAATTTTGGTTTCCTGAACAAGTTTAAAAATAGGGTTTTCTATGGAATAGAAGGTAATATTTATTATTTGGGAAGAAGATTCAGTATCTCGGAAAATTTGGACAACACACTATGATTTCTAGAGGAACACAAGTACGGTTTCTTGGTTGCCCATAGTGGCTATAGTTTTGACCCAACTTAAATATAACATGTTCTGTTGTACACCCACACACTATGTTACATTACATATATTTCAAATCCATATACTGGTTGTGTATTCATAAATTTTTTTTTTCCTATATGTCATGTACCACTACCACACTATGTATGGCCTACTCAGTTGATGAATCGGTATAAGTGGATGCACTGGCCTTGATCCTCATGTGGCCCCACACACCATGTCACTCATATGAAACACCATATACTTATATTTACACAAATTGGGTATTTTATGAACATTTCTATGCTTGGATTTAGTGTACACATTATGCAACTCACCAAGACAGACTTTTTAGTTCTTTGAGTAACTTATTCCTATAGTGTCTCTTTCATTGGGACTCACATTTGGATTCAAAATTATTCTATTCTAATATTAATTATACATGTAATTTGATGTTTTCATTATTTCTGAAATGAGAGGTATAATTTAGGGTAACATGATTAGGTCTCCTCTTCTATCTCAAATAGCTGAGGTTGAGAATTGAGTGTGATCATCAAAGTGACATCAGGGTTTTTGACCACCCCTAATGGAACACAAGGGTCAAAGAACGGGCCACTGATTTCCTAATATATGTATGATAGTACCCATGTGTACTCACCCTAAATTGTAGGTCTCCTATCTATAGAGTGGTACACAATTTTCATTGATCATTATAAAATACAATGGCCATATGACCTTCTTGGATCGTATCCCCCATGTTGGGATATTAAATCAATAGGGCATGGGTCCCCTATGGATCTAGTGATATTTAAATGGGGATTGTGGGTAACAATATATTACATATGCTTGTATATGCAGGGAAAATTTTCTCTGGCATTGTTTGTGAATATTTATATCCCATATCTCTCTATTATTGGGTTTTGTTACCTTGTCCACCTCTTGAGATTTATTCTCCCATATATTACATTTGTGGAGCTAAATTTTACTTCTATAGTTTCCTTAAATTTCTCATGGAATTCAATAGGGTCGGTATTATCTCACCCCTATAATATATTTTATCACACACTTCATGTCATATATAATTGATAGGATATTAGATGGTAGCTTTGGTGAACCCAGTGTTGAAGGATGATAATAGTACATTTGGCTATAGAATATGTTTAGTGGTCACTTACTAGAGATTGTGTGTAGATATGTCTCTATAATTTACCCTTGCATATTCGATGTGGACTTAGGGTGTCCATCACAGATTAGCACCTATCTAGAAAGGGTCCTGATGGGTTGATTAATGAAAAATTGTATCATAGGGGTTTTATCCTTGGAAATATTTTTTTAGATTGATGTTCCATGAGGAATGGTTAGAATCATAAGGAAATGTTTTTAAAGGGTTTCATGTTTTTATATTAGTCCCGGAAACCCAGTGATTGTGTGGAATCCAATTTATCCATACACCGGGACATTGACTGTCTGTATATTAAATAAGAATATCGCAATAACGGTTGTAGGGAATAAATATTACATTTATCATATTGGAATTGGTCTGTGAATAATATACTCCTCTTGAGTCACATCACATCATATTCCCACCTAATCATGATCCATGTAGAAAATATTTCAGTATGTAAACACAATGATATCCAGTCGATGTATTAAGATAGATTCTTGAAGATGAAAAACTCAGTAATGAGGCATCCATTATGGGATTATCCCATTTGGAATACCCTTATTGTGGGATGTGAGTAGTTCCTTTTCTCATCTAATGGTGATTAAACCTTTCTACAATATCAATAGCCCATGAATCTATTCATGTTGAGAAGACAATAGTTCAGGTGGGGTAGGATGATTATGTGCTTTTCCTTGATACATTGTATGTATTTAAAAATTAGATACTGCTTCATTTTTTCAATGAGACTGATCCTTAGGGAAAAAGAGGATTGGAGGGATTCTATTTTTCACATCTTATTAATGGTCTTGAACCTAAACAATTAGATAGTATAACATATTTCCAAGATTAATCATGTGTATGTAATTTTTAATTGGTGTTTGGTTACCTAGACCCATGATGAGGTGATTCTCGCCTATATAGAGATTGAGAACTTTTTAGGTGATGATTACTAACATTTGGCCTTATTTTCAATTCAGATACAAACTATTTTAGTGATAAAATAAGGATATACAAATATTTATATGTAATTATAATATATTACTTACCTCTTATTATACTAAATTGATATGGAGAAATAAGGGTATATTAATGCACATAAATTTGGGCAAGGACACCACATATGCATATGAGATGTAGGGGTTTCTATATTCCTTTCCACATACACAGGGGTGCTATAATGGGCATTGTTGATGGAAATATTCATAAAATAAATACATATGATTGATGAAACAAATAGTGGGTAAATGTTGATTTGATCATTAAGATGAATCCAATAAATTCTAGATATCGGGTAAATATCATAAAAATTCTTCTCGATATAAGTAGACTCATTCTTAAGGATCATTAGAATAAAGATATGGTCAAGTAATGAGTAATAATTACATAATTTTTAGGTGCATGGTCACATGGCCCGTCAATGGATGACATAACTTTATTCTAAGGATGTGGTCATAGTGAATGGACAACAATGAAAGAGGTTGTATTATGATCAAATAACTCATTATACGATCAAGGAGAATACCAAGGAGGTGAAGTTGGAAAAGGGTTTGTTGGATACCAATGATTTCTAGTATATTGTGGAGGGCGATGTTATGAGTTATGTCCACCACAACTATTAGATGGACCACGATAGGTGTACTTTTATTTTGGGAAATGGAACGTTCATCATTATTTTGTATAGATATATGACTGAGAGGAGCTAGAAATGTTTTGAGTTAGTATTTTTGTATTCTATTCTTTAGATCAAGCACTGATAGATACAAGATAAATTCATTCCTTCATCACATAATCATTACTTCAAGAGCATGGGATTCTGATAGAGTTGTTTTCAAGACCTATGTGGCTAGAGACTCCTACTAGTTGATATTACATCATCTTTCACTCATACTAATAGTGCGATCTTACAATTAGTGGAGAATGTTTTCTGTAATATATTTTATTTCCTATGAACAAACCTTAATATGTCATCCATCGTATATGCTGCTTGACTATAGTATGTACCTAGACATGCTATCACTATAGGAAAGGTGAATTTTATATAGATAGATGGTATAGGATTCACCTTTACAAGGGAATTGCTTTTGGTAGACCAGAAGGGATCCTATGCATGAAACTATATCCCATATATCATTAGTTTGTTATCTTATTTCATAGTGCACCATAATCTTTGGGATTTTTTTAGAAATATTTTTGGTAGATAAGATGACTTTCCAATTGATTTTTTGAATCTTTCCCAGATTTGAGGGATTAAAATTTTTTACCTCCACCAAGGGACCACATTAACTTCCTTTACAATGTATCAAACTGCCCCTAATGATATCTGAGAACTAAGGGTGCAGTTTTAAGAATAATTTGAGATGTGTTACATGTGACCCATCCTATTTGACATGTCCATCTCCAGTGTTGTTCGTCACAAAGATGGATGTGGTAATGTTCCTTGGTGTCTATTATAGATCCCTAAATCAGTTGATGATCAAGAATTAGTACCCCTTACTGAATACCGATGATCCCTTAGGCCGATTAAAATACACAAATTAGTTCTTAAATAATTCCCTCACGTATTACTATCAGACGTTGCAGGTTCATGAAGAAGATATTCTGAAGGTGGAATTCTGATGCCGTTATGGGAATTAAGAGATCCTGGGGATGCATTTATATGGGGATATCATAGGTTTTGTTTCCATATTATCTAGAAAATTGGCCCCATTAATACTTTTAATCATAAAGGGATATGTTTGTATTTGAAAAAAAATATCAAGAAGGATTTAGATAAATTAAGATAGAGCCATTTTTTGGTATTTCTTCATGACAAAGACTTTGAAACAGTCTACATTAGAAGGAAGGTCAATGTGGTCAATGCAAAAAATCTGGGTTCTATGGGGATTGAATCAACAATGTGATGTCCCAAAATGGAATTTTAATAGGATATTGATAGACCTTGGTCAATGTTTGGATGATCACATTTCTTGGGTAGAGTTAAAATATAATAAAAAGTTTGAACCCACTATTAGTATGCCTTTATTCGAGGCCTTATTTATAAGACCTTATTGGTCATCCTGATATTGGGTGTAGATGGGAATGTAATCACTCATGGGGATGAAACTAGTGTAGTTGATCATATTGAATTTTCATGTAATAAAGATGTGTATTAAAACCTCTCAGAGTTGGTATAAATCCTCTAGAAAAAAATATTTTAGGCATGTGATGTGTGAGTAGAAGAACCATGTGCTCTTAATGGTCTATCTGTGATGAATGTTTTAGAGGTTTGGTTAGGATATACAGTTATCAATAAGGATGTTAGGTTGATATAGATTCTGGGATGGTTTGATAAGGCTGCATACATCCTATCATGAGTTCCATAGATAAATTATATGCATTATGTATTCAATATGTCACAGTTGATTAAATACATGTACAACCCACAAACTGATATTAATTTTTGAATCCTAGACAGCGTGGGTGGAACCACACTTATGAAGTAACCAGTGGTGTTTGAAGATTGTTCGGAGATGATCATTTATGGTTGATTCATCCCACTAATGATTTTTCTTTGTTATTACGAGAACTAAAGAAGAAATCATGAACGTATGAATGTAATATGCAGTCATAGAACCACTACCTCATCAATTAGGATTCATATTTTCATATTTCAAATCAATTAATATGGGGAGAGTGTAATAACCACATTTATTACTTTTAAACCCTTTAATTTTTTTATTAATTTATGTTTAATTTATATCTGATTCTACACATAGTTTTGGGGGTTGTAGGTCCCCAATATCAATATAATAAAAATATTAATAAAATTCATATAATGTAATCATGATATTTTATAATAAATGACATGTTCACCGGTCAGAACCATTAATTGAAAATCTATGATCTCTGATGAACATGGAACATGGTGTTTACCATAGTCATGAATTGTTTTTTAGCATTGGATGTTTCATTATAGTGTAAACAATTTAGGGTAAATTAAATAAATTAGAAAATTTATTTTGTTTTTATTTAATTAACATCATATAACTAACCTCTCCTATGTAAGTACATTATCATATAAAATCCTTAGGATTATATATATAGCCTTTTGATATTAAATAGGATGAGGTGATCTCCTTCATTGTTATTGAAATATGAGCATGGGATCATGTATCGAAAATGAATAGTTATTGAGATTCATGGGATGAATGATGAACAAAGTGAAAACTCCAAGACATCTCTATTAAACATGTTATTCACTAATGATAAATAAGATCTCTTGTTAGGGATTATAATTTTATATATTATTTACCAAATATTATATATCTATAATGCATTCAGTTTATCTACTTAGAATTATTTTTTTGGGTCCCCAAACTATAAAACCAAGAAATTTTCTTCATTGGGATGCCTTTATTTCACTTCTTTTGGTTTGTGTGATTATGATCATTATCTATGCTTGAATTGGAAAATGATAATCTCACATGGTATTGTTCATCTCTTTAATCTATTCGTTTCTTTCTTAGTCATTGGATAATGTGATAAACTATTTTACATTATCAAGTTAGGTTGAGCATGATAAAATCTCCAAATTTTCAATGTCTATGAAAACTATGTTCGGATTAATGGTCAGAATTTCCTAAAGGCCTTCATTTGTTTTATTTTTTTATAATTAACCTTTAAAGGGGTGAGGTGGAACCATTACAAGGCCCAAAGGCATAGAGGAAATTACCTGAATCTTAGGTCTTATAGATAATCACCCAAATGGAACAACTTGGAACTACTCCTCCCCAACATATGTCATGATATCAGCACCCCACCATTGCAGGGATGGTTTTCAGGTTGTGTTATACAAATCTGCACAAACTTGGTACCCATCAAAATTCCATATCCTCTCATTTATCCAATTCTTGTTATCTCTACTATATTGAATTCCCCTTCCAGGAATCCTCACCAAAATCCATTTCCCTTATATTCTGACTAGATAATATTCATAATTAGGTGTCCAGATGGCCTTGGTGTGAACCTAAGGCCTTAAGGTGGCCTATAGTACTTGATGTACAATTGGACTGATGTCATCGGGTGGCCTAAAATCATTGTAAGACCTAGGGACCATTCTGGTTTCCTAGAGTCCCATATGGGTTAATATATATGACTGCTACAGTACCTAATAGTACCTGATAGAGTGCCCAAAACAATACTTCTACAGTGCCTATTACAATTCCCCAAAAATATGTCTCCACCCGGATTTGATCTCAGTTCTCTTTGATGCACTTGTTGAGTCCTCACCAACTGGGCTGATCCTCACTTGCAATGTTCATATCAATGGATTACTGATGTATTGGGGTGTAAAGATAGATTTATGGTGATGGTTTTGAGTCATGTAGGAACATTTGAAAATAGTAGGCCTGACATATCCTACATGGGTGTTGGAAATCTTGATTTCTGGCTTCTGGATATGAGGAATCGATGATTGTAGAAATTTCCCTCAAATTCTAACAACTTGAATGTTTATACTGTTGGGTTTTATGGTGGAATCGGTGACCAAATAGTATATTCATGAGGCATCACTGGTTTTTATAGAAATATAGGAAAAACACCAGGTATTATTAAAGAACACATGAAGGGTTTCTTTATTTCAAACTATGTATAGAGTTTCAGTTCCACAAGAATATCACATATCAAGTGGAAGACCAACATGTCATCTGATCATGATTATAAAATCATTCCACATACTGTCAATTAATTCAATTGAAAATTATATCTCATACATATTTTGTATCATTTCCACACTCCTTGTACCCTACTCAGGTAGTGAATATATATTCAGGGAATTACACAACTTGAAACATGGGTAATACCACTAGTTCTATTAGCCTTATGAAACACCATGTACATATCCTTCTAATGACTGAGTGTATCTATGGGAAAATTATTAGATTAGGATTTATATTAGACCACGTATACATCACTAGAATATGGATTGTAATTTTTCCAGTATCATCTACCTCCCATATCTTCTATAATAGTACTCAGATTAGAAATTTTGATTAGTAAATTCTGAGAAATATTCAATGTATGATTCAATGGTCAATTTTTTTATGACAACATTGATATGGTGATATGTAGAATAAATAATTTTATTCCTCTATATCATATAGATTAGCTTGATAATATAGTGTGATATCCAGAGTGACATCAGGCTAGTTGAACACCCTCACAGAATTTAGGGTTCAGAGAATGGGTCTCCCATTTCTTGATATAAGTAGGCTGAAACCCATATGTACTCCCCATATAGAGTGGATCTATTATATGTAGAGTGATACCTCATTTTCATCAAGAACTAGATAAGGTGTTGGAACTCCACACTTCTCTGTTCAGCCCCCCAATGTTGTGATGTTCCATCGGCAATGAATGTGTCCCTCATGAATCTATTGGGGATAAAATTGGTCTTACTGGAATAATGAAAGAACAAAAACATGGATTTGAATGTGGAAATGGATTTTTCCATTGACTAGAATATGGGTATCCCTTGTATCTATTTGATGGGGCTACTTTGATCTTATCAGCTGCTTAAGTTATATTCTCCCCTTTCTCTCATGGGATGAGCAGATCATTGACATTAGTTTTTTATTGTGTTACTTATGGTGTCCTATTAGGTATGAATATACTCACCCTTATATGTTAATTACTCATACATGTCATGTTCAATGTAGATTACATGTTTTTAGAATGTGTCGTTGGTAGAACTTATTTTTATAATGTATATAAATACGGAGTGGATGATATCATGTTTAGAGGTTAATTATAGGATTTCATGACTGGATCTCTCTCTTGATTTACCCTTTTTATAAGTTTCTAGTTTTGGACCCTTATATGGTTGGGAATTTATTTTTTCACTTTTTATTCTCATTATCTAGATTTTTGAACAAAAATGTGTTCCTAATGGTTATTTCATGCATTTAAATAATATTGTTGATTTCAGTTATAATTACTCTCCTTCTTTGAATGGAGTTATTAGTGTGTGTGTGTGTGTGTGTGTGCGTTTATAATTGTACCTTAACCTAAGGTCTCTCATAAGTATGATATTCCTACTCAATTCTAGTCACTAGACCATAGCTAATTGGATGTGGGATTCATGTGTCACTATCGACTTACTATTGTTCCAAGAATAGCCCTGGTGGGTTTGCTATGACACTTCCCATGAGGGTGATGAACATGATATTGATTATATTTCACCTTATATGAGAATATAGAGGCGTCTCCACACCATATCCCTAAGGGGTCACACATTTATGTGTTGTTTGGAAATGAAAAATATAAAAATGGTCTCTTTTACCCTTCTCATATTTACCCAATTTCATCTTGCTTCCCCTACTAATTTCTGGTAGTTGATACCCTTGTATCCCTAGGTATTCCTCCACCTTTCATTCACATTTATTTTGAATTTATTTCTCTACAATCTAAATAATTTATTTTATTAAGAAATATTCTTCTTCTTATATATTTTTTCATTTTTCTTCTTCCATTTCACCTAGGGGTTTCCTTCCTCATAGAAACCTAATCACTATTTTTTGGGATTTAGGGATTAAGGTTGGGTTTTTCCTAGTTTTTTTGTCCCTTATCATCAATGGAACTTGGTCTCCTAATTCAGATGCTCATTAGGGATACATGTTGTGACTCGATTCCCATTATTCCAAGTTAAGTGATTTTATGTTATTCCATTATTTGTTAGTTCATTAAGTAATTGAGGTTTAAAAATAAATTTTTAATAATTTATATCATTTTATGATTTTTATAATGGTCATGTAAAATAGTTTTATGAATTTTGATCTTAAAATAAAATGTTCTTCATAAAACTCATGTATCCCTTTGAAATTATATTTTCCACCTACCATACTTTTGTAGAAATTTCAATAACTCATTAAATGTTTTTGGATACAAATTATAAGGATTTGGATCCATTTTTATTTCTAAATATAATAAACCTAGTTTTAATGGATGTTATTATCCAAAAAATGGGAAATGTTTCAAAAAATTTCAAAATGTAATTTGGAAATAGAATTTATTAGAAATTAAAAGGACATGACATCCTAAGTTGGATTTCATTAGGTTCCCCTTTAGAACTTTTCAAAATGAATGCATTGAAACCTATGACACTCTTAATATTTCAACATTTGTTACTATTTATATATGATTTTCACATATGGGATATTTATTATTATACAATGATTTTATATTGTTTAGGGGGTTTTTCATGTAAGGGTGTTGGGGGTGAGTTGGTATTTATTTTTTATTCTTATGATTGTGATTTAATCATTTCTTGATTATTTTCTCACCACCAACTTATATTGGTCATGGGAATTTGAGTAAGTATCAGTTAGGTGTTTAATCATGTTACATTAGTTGGTGTACATGCATCTTGTGTTACTATATTTGTGTTATATTCTAGGTGTAGTGGGGAGGTGCATCTTTGACGATGTTATTGTGGGAAAGAAAGGTGGATTCGAAATTTCATTATGAATCAACATAGATTGGATGTCGGTATGACAATTATACTATCACTAAGATCATCTCACTTTAGATAATACATATTTTCCTATAAAATATGTTCCATGATTAGTGGATTATGTTGGGTATTTTCATTTATATTTATCTCCTCACACATTTTTTTTAAAGGGAAAAAATATGTTCTACTAATTTTAATGTATTATATTAATATATTGGTTCATATAATTACAATTAGTTTATTCTATATGATATGTTAGTATTAAAAGTGTTAGGAACCATGAAGTTTTGAAAAAAAAATCAAAATGACAAGTGTAATGGTTAGTTATATGTTTGTGATTTTAAAGAAAATGTACTGAAATTTGGACAAAATGGTTTCATTTTTTATTTATAAATTAAAATTACCTCATTTTGGTTTTACATTATTTTACCAATAAGTGGATATTTGAATAATATTTATATAAATAGTATAGTTTTATTCTTAAATTTTATAGTATGTAGTAATTTTCACTACTTATATGTTAAAATGAATAAGATTTATTCTACAGAATTTCAAGAAAGAACTTATGAATATTTTCATGTTTATAATTTCATAGTCTCAATGGTGATAACAAACTAGCTATGTTATCTCACACACTTCATTACAATTTAATGTGTTTGTTACTAGATGTTGTGTGTATATAATTAAATGAGTTTAGTCAAATTTATTGGATATTACACATTTGATTCAATGTATTTTTTTTCTTCTTGTTAGTATTTCTCATGGACATCTGAAATATGAATTCATGGTGTTAGATTTTCCATAATTTATTCACAATCATTTTACTCATATTTTTTGGAGAAATAATTCCTAATATTTGTTTCTTTTATAACCAAAAACCTGTTTCTATCCCATGTGGGTTGGGAATTCACTTCGTGTACAGAGGTAGACTCGGTCGAGTGAAGTTTTAGTTCAATAAGATGCGGTTTTTATAGATAGATTATTTTTTGGATCCAATTTTCAATATAATGTGAGAATATTTTTAAGGATATGATGATTTATTCTGGATATGTGTTTCAAAATTGGAAAAAAAGACTAGGGTTACAATGATGTGATAAATATATTGTCATATAAACAATTAATGTGTTTAGTTAAAATAAATTGAGGCCTTGGGATAACCTATGGCATAAAATAATTCATGGGGTTGGTTGGACCATGTGTTGGGGTATGAGCTATATGTTCCATCAGTTTGGTAGGGAAATTATAAATTTCATGTGTTTGGTAGGGATATTATGTGTGCCATATGTTTCATTTGACGCTATATGATCCATTTATTTTTAATGATTATTAAATGAGCCATGTAGTTGGCTATGAAAAATCATGATGGAAATTTTGAGCTTCTACTATAATTGAATTAATGTGTTTTATGTGATTTTAGAGTGGATAATTTAGCACTCATCTTATTCTGATATGTTTTGTTAATGAATATTCAAAATCATTATATGGAATTATGTTGCAAAAATAAGAACATGTTAAAGTCGATGTGATTCTTCGGTTCATGGTGATTTTTTATGAGTTTATTTCTCACGCCATAAATATAAAAACATCATGCACATATATATATTTTAATTTTTAATGAATATAAAAGTAAAGGGGAATTTTTGGATAAAATTTGATTTTATATGATATTATAAAGATGAATTTCTATTATTCTTTTTATCATATGGAGGTGTTTTTTTCTAATATTTTAGAGTGGTTTTGGTTTCATTGTTTTATAAAAAATTTTCTAGAATATTTTTATACTATGATTATTTGTGGGATTCCCTTGAAAATAACTGGGATATAGTTCTAGTGTTTATTGAAAATTTTTATCTTTAATTTAATTAATTATGCTAATTAAGATTGATTACTAACTATTTATTATTTAATAATCAATTTTATAGTCCATCACTCCAAAATTGATTAATTTAAACCCCATATGATAGTCATTATCATTAGGTGATTATAGATCACCATTGAGACAATTTTTCATTTCACCTTAGAGGCACATATGTGTTTTTCCAGGATGTTACAAAAAATGGGATTAAATCTTTATCATCAATATTTCTAAATTTCCAAAAACTAATTTTTTGATCTTATTATTATGTGAGTATTTAAATAAATGGTCTTTCATTGATTCAAATAATGATGTACCATTTAAATTATTTTTTAATAATTTATCATTAATATTTATTATTAAAATAATAATATTCACAAATATCATTAATTATTAGGATTGTTTTTACTAATTCAAATCATGATATTTGGGAATGTTTTTTTCAATTATTTTTTAAAATATATGAAAAAAATATTAATTAGTGGATTAGAAGTATATTCAATCAACATTCTCTTTTTTATGATAATCATTTATAATTAACATGGTGTAAGCTAAGAGTATGAAAACAAGGTTTCAGTTGGTTTTATTTCTAATATAAAATTATAATAAAGAGTGTATAAAATATAACTATAATCCTTTATATTTTAGTTAAATTAATGACATTTCAAATATCATACAGAAGTAAAATCCCATTTTATGACTATGATTCAATTTATTTTGTTATTATAAATTCATATCTCATTTATCATCCATAGAAAATGAGAGTGAGTGAGTGTGTGTGTGTTTTTGTGTGTGTGTGTGCATGTGTTTTCATGTGTGTATATGTCTGTGTGTATTAATAATTTAGGATGCGTGAATTAAACCCAATAGTGTAATGTGCACCATAGTATTTAAGAATAGTTAAAAATGGAAGGATTTATTTTTAAATTAAAATATATATGTTTTTATTTAAGTAAAATATTTGAGATGAAATTTTAGTAAATAAAGAAAAAACTGAACCATTATTGGAAATTGAACATATGTAAAATTATTAATGTAACATTACTATTAAACAATCAATTAAGAACATTATATACATACCTATATGATTAAATAATTTTCATATCATTTATGTATTTTTCTATAAAATTAATTTTTGCTAATTTTTTATGCAGGAATTGAGATGATTAGCTGTGGGGTTCATTTAATGTATATGCTTTTTGTAAATAGAAATTTGTTCTATTTCCCCATAAATATATTTTCCAGAAAATAAATTTGATTACCCACTGTCTAATTTATAGTAAAAAAATGTCATATTTTGAACATCCTAGTAAATAAAACAAGAAAATATATTTATTGATAATTTTCTATATAATTATTTTTTGAAATAAATTATTTTTTAAATAAATTCTTGATACATTGGGAATCTGTTTATTTCATTGTTAACTCTTTTTATGTTAAATATTGATGTGTTTAATTGAAAAAAAAATCTTATAATATTTTTTGGAATATAATTTCATAAAATGTCATTAATAATTGCGAGAATATTTTATTCAAGTCAACCATATAAGTATTCAATAAATTGTAGTTATTTCATAAAAAATGTGTCCAAAAATTCTATTAAAATTAAAATATACCTTTGAGGATTGTTTAGGCCATGAAAATGGATGTACTCATTTACTGAAGGTTATTATTGTATTAATTGAATAAAATATCACATTACCTCTATATATAAAAATATAATAGGTTTATAAAATACATGGAGCACCAAATAAAATATGGAACATGTTGAATCCAGAATATTATAACTCATATCATTGATGAAATTAACAATAAAATTATTATAATACTCTCTAAATAATTCTAAAATTATTTTTTTTTATTTTCTATAAATGTTTTCAAATATTTTATCACTATATTAAAATAAGATCAATAATGTATAAAATTTATTATCAATTTTTTTATCAACATGATATATGAAAATTCAAAGGAATTCTCACACATATATATAAATATAGAAACAAATTGAAGCAATGTGGTTAGATTGTATTATTGTACATGATATGGATTAATAAAAAATATTTTTTCATATAACAAAATTTAATAAAAAATAAAAAAAAAATTGATGGTCAATAAAACATCGAAAGAAGAAGTGGAAATAATTAAAAAGATGGTATAACCATTTATTCTATAATTTTATAGTTTTAATTTTCAGATAGAGGTTTATAATATTCATGTGGTAGTTTGTAGGTAAGATTTATGACAACATTAAAATTTAATATGATATTTTCAGGGATTTAATAATAATTCAAATGGAACATTCTCAATAATTAAATTTGAGAAACATTGAGGGGGTAAATCAGTGATGAATGGAACAATTAAATAACTCTAAAATATATAATATTTTCGGTTATAACATAGTATTAAAAAATAAACAAGAAAATTCTATGGAAGAGAGATAGAGAGATAGAGATAAAAATAAATATATAGAACACAAGATGTTGAAAAGGATTAATATTTCATTTTATCATGTGGAAATATCCATACTACATAGTGTTTGTAATCCTACACTATAAATATTCATTTTATTACAACTAAATATTATTTAATCTGGAACATGGTTATTGTCCTGAAATCCTAAAATCAATTCCATTAAATTCCATGAAAAAAATAGCCCTAATAAGTTAAAAAGACTATAAATAGTCTTAATTTGTCCACTTCAAGTACCTACAATGATGGATCAAGTTTGAAACATTCTATACACCTAAAAACATGACTATAAATCTCTAAAATTCCCTCATTAATGATTTTCTGGATTCAAACATCTTTTCACCCACACTCTCTAGGATATAACTAAACATTTATATAATGAATGTCAAACCATGGCTTGATGAGATGTGTTATTACCTATTTTTCTAGTTAATGAATGATATGAAAACCAATCCCAAAAACGTATCATCTATTACTTTTAGAGGATGATTTCTCCTATTTAATTTTATCTTTTTATCATAATTAAAACCTAGTCTACATGAAAATTGACATAATTCTTTATATCCATCACTATGATCAATAAAATATGATATTTGATCTCTTCAAACCATTACATAATCACTTTCAACCTTAACATGGTTTCTATGAGTGTAAATTCCAGAATCTTTATAATATTATTCTTATTCTATGATTTAAAAAGAATAAATTTTCTTTCAAAGTATAAGATGGTGTGAGAACCAAACTTTTTCCTCCACCACATGGTAGACATATATATCTACCCTTAATTTCGAATAATGGTTATATAAACATTGGGTGTTTTCTTCTTAAAACCAATTGTTTAGACAAAACCATTACAATTTTTAATTCCCCATTCTGAATAAACAATTATAAAATATACTTCATAAACCATGGGAAACAAAATTGTTCTTTATTAATACACTTCACAAAATTTTTTATGAGAGACTAATAATGACATGTTTATAACACCATAATGATGGTTTTGATCTCATTGAAATTCTTCATTACATTGTGACCACATAATCACCAACTAATCCCCTCCCAATCCATGAGTACATTGAAAATGAATACAAAATGAAAACATTTTCATTAATCATTATTGACCCTCTCAAGAAACTGGTCATAACATGATCTCAATAAAAGAGTTATATAAAAAAAAATTTAAAAAAATAGTTTTTTAAGGGAACTTAATACCTTGATTAAAGTAAGATTGTTTTACATACCATGTGTCAATTGATATATTTTTATACCCCCCATGACAAATCCATTAATGGGAAATATTCAAAATATCCACCATTTGATTTTTTTTGTAAATTACTTGTTTATGTTCCATATTATTGTTATTTTTATCTATGACATTTGTATTAAATCTCTTGCCTTGGTGTAATTTTGTAGTCTAAACCTATAGGAATAATCTAATAAACAATTTATTTACATAGTTAAAGGTATAAACATTATAATAGATTCATTATTTTATTTTGTAGTAATTTTGTATTAATTTTATATAAAATCTATTTATTTTATAATCGTTGGTCCAGACATATGATGGTTTAACTAAGTCAAAAAACTCATACTCTAAAATATGAAAACAATATAATATGATTATATACATTATCATTAAGGTGAATTTGAATAATCATTTCTATATTCAATATCATTTACCAAAGGTTAATATCTTATGAAAATAAAACGTGAAGGGTCTACCAATATACTTTCATGGATGTCATATCCTTAAATGAGTAATATTATTTATAAATCAATAAGAATTTATAACATATAATTTGTAAGAAAAAAAATATCATCCATGACTCTGAAATTTTATTTTAATTGGTTTCATAGTTAATCTTTCAAGTCAATTAATAAAGAATCATAAAAAATTTCACATTTTGAACTATTATAATTTTTTCCACTAGGATAAAAATTTAATACTTCAAAAATATTGACAAAAATTTCAATTTTAGGTTTATTGACCTTCATTATCAACTACTACTTTGTAGATATAATGAATTAATTGAATTATCCTTGTGAAAAATATTTTTGGTCATATGTAAATATTTATAATAAATATTAAATGTCACAAATTAATTAATTACTTATGATAGGAAACTAATGGAACATAAAAATATTGAGAAGTTAAAGAAAATGATAGATTTTTTATCACAATAACTAATTTCAAATTAATTAATTCATTGATAAAATGTGGTGTATATAAAAAATAAAAATATAATATAAAAATATTTTATGAAAATTTGTTTGGTTGGGTGATGGTTTTATAATTTAACAAATAATGAATAATTTGGTGTCTTATTTAAAATTATTAGAATGATAAAAAAAATATTTAGTAAACTCTTTGTGGAAATTGTGGGATATTTTAGTCATCCCAATAATGGTTAGATTTAACTTTTGGTATTATTTATTATAGTGAGATAATATGATTAACACACTAAATAAGAAGATAATGCAGGAGAAATTATTTATTATGGGAAATATGGAATGAAGTTATGAATAATTTCATTTAAACTTGAATGATTTTGTTAGATTACAAATGTTTTGGTGATGATATTTGTTTTTTTTATTCCATGTATATTTCATTTTATTAAGGATCAAGGTAATTATGATTAATACATTGGGATATTGTCCCACTTATATCATTTAACGAAGTTGGGTTTTTCGTTTTGGGTACTCTTGAGTAGGAGACTATTAAAAATAATCACTTCACCCTATGTAATGCTTATTGGTAGGTCACATTAGATGATATGATGTCACATGGTAAGATATGATCAAATTAATTTGACCAATATAAAAAATAAAATTTAGACAAATCATATCATTTAAAACACTTAGATGTTTACTAAATAAAAATATGAAAATTAATTAATTTTTCCTTGTTATTAAGTAATGAATCATTCTTGTGCTCACATGAATTTGGTATGTTAAATGATAAATATTTTCAAATATTTTAATCAATAAATTTGTATTTCATGTGATGGTTATTTTATTTATTTATTTATTTAAACAATGGTATGTTTATTTTATCTTATTTTTTATTGTATCTATGACATTGGATTGAGATATATCACATTTTCGGAATAATCAAATGCATGTACCTAAATAACTCTTTCAAGGAATAGTTATATTCATTTGTGGAATAGTATTATATTATTATATTAACACCTTAACAAAATGGATTTTGTGGGTGGATCCAGATTTATTCTGGCTGATTCCTCATACAGAGTTTGTGTATAAAATCCATTCTGGAATCACATTAAATAAATGATCTAATAGAGGATCAATCATTGTAATAAGGGAAAATTTATATTATATATTTTTATTTTGGATATGTATTTACCAAAAATTTATTTCATTTATCTATTCAATTGGTTATATATGTGTATTTTTTTGTACTTTATGTGAGTATGACACATTTAATTGAAGTATTCATTTTAAAGTAGAGTTGTTTAATCTCTTTTTATTTATCTATTTTTTAAAATAAAATTATTGTATAATGTTTTTCTCAGAGATAAATTAATTTATAGATGGTTTTTGAAGAATTTTGATATATATATATATAGACACACACATAATCGATATCTCAAGATTATATCCTTTAACAATCTAGGGTATGATAATGTTAAACCAAATTAATTTTGGATAATGTGTATCAAAGTTATTATAAAGAATATATTTTTTATACTTGGATGTTTAATTATAAATATGCATGAATAGAATAATATGAGTTTAGACTCGGGTTTCTAAGGTTGTCTATGTATTAGATTGTATGTTACTTTGGAATTAATGATATTTTAGTTTCTATTTCCTAGGAATTGGATTTCAGATTAATGGATCATAGATAAAACTATGTACTCTAAAAAAATGGGCATTGAATTTTATTCTACATTAACCATTAACCAATAAATTTTTGACATGCTAGTGACTACCTATTAGGTATTTGGTTCCATGTTCTTGACAAAATTAGTTATTTAACCTATTTAAATTTATAAATTAATTATATTTTGTTTTATCAATATAGTACTATAATTACATAAAGTCTTCAATTAAATTGAACAAATTTAAATAATTGAGATAGTTCATTATTAATCAATTAATATTTATTTCATTTGTTGAAATTCCATGTCATTTAGAATTACTTGAAAATATAACAGTTTTATTTAATTGAAGGGGATTTTAGTATGTTAGTTGGAGAAACATATTTCTTACAATATCTATTAAATCCATACAAATTTCGTAGAATCAGGTATTAATCAATTCATCATATTTTCATAGTCATTAAATAGTTTTTCAAACTATTAACAATTGGTAATACCGAATGGTAAAAATTAATGGGAAGTGTATGGTTTTACGTGACTAATAATAACTATGCATGTAGGGATATCTAGATAGGTAAAATTATATATTAATTTCGAAATTTCTAGTCATAACAGCCAACACTAGTGTGTGTCATTAGAGCTATAGAATAACCATATAACAAATGGAAAAAAATCTTCATGAATTTAGGGATTTATATCAAGAATTATAAATTGTATTTGTGAATTAAATGTAAAAATAATCTTTTTAAGATTGGTATTTTGGTACAAAATACCGAAAATGAGTTTGTGATACCTAATTAAAATACCTGTAAAATTTGTGAATATAGCAGAATGTTGCTGAAACCCCAGTAGAGGCCACTGATGCTCCAATGGCCACAGTAGTGGCTAGTAGGTTCCCTATAGTCCATTGTATCTCCATTGGAACCCACTGATGTTCTATTGTGGCTACCAAACTACACTTCATTTTGGGAATGTTTTTGTATTTTTCTGATGTTCTTTTTGAACCAACATGGGTTTAGCGTGTCACATGTTGAGGAATTAGGGGATTATTCCTCTTTTTCATCCCCTATCCCTCTGATTTTATTATATGATCTCATGTGGGTTAGTATGATACCCATCCACATTTTTTTGTTACTTTCCCTCCTATATGTATCTCAAGTCCCCTTCCTTGTTCCCCTAAGGATTTTGTTTGCTTGGACTATGTTATAAAGATACGATTTCATCAAATCAAGGTGAATAAATCCTTCCATGATAGGTCTCTAATATATTATTTATTGAGGATAAAAATAGGGATAATCATATTAGGTCATGCATAATATCATTAATAATAAATAAAAATATTTAATTTTAATGTTTTTACCAAAGTTGAAGAAATGATTTCATAAAATGAGAGGATAAATTAAGGATTTTAATCATATTAGGTTGGAAAGTGTTTCTGAAGGGGATTGTGCTCATATGGTTTATAAACCATCTATATAAGGCCACATGGTGAGTATTATATATTTTAATGATAAATTAAAAATAATTAATTAATGGTTTAAATTGATTCTTTGTTTTTTAATAATTGATCATGGGGTCCAATAATTGATTTAGGGGATCATAGACAAGGATATGGATTGACAATGGCCCGATCAAGGGTATAGAAGGTATGGTGTAAGAGGTTAACTATATTGTGAGGAGATTATTCTCTAATATTACTTATTTATACGATAATTATTATATTATGTGGATTGTAAGATCAAGTGAATGGTTGAATGAGTATTGAGATTGAACCATGGGTGGATTTCAATATGTGAGACAGAGCTAGAGAGTTTGGTTATAATCAAACATTGATAATGTTTTGGTGAATTAATTACTTATCTATCGAGGATTATTTTTAATATTAGGGAGTCTCAATTAAAGAAGGATTTGATCCTATGGAGGGTATCCACAAGTGAGAAATTTCATTATTGAGCTAGGGATGTCTTTTTTATGTATGATTCTCTCTTCAAGAGATATTTAGGGGTATACCTATGGATTTTCTGGGTATTGGATTCATTATTTGTAATCATAATTGTTCGAGTGGGGATAAAATAAAAGGTAATCATGTATGGATTTCTTGGATTTTGAAGACTTGAAATGGTTAATATATATTTTTAAATCTCCTTTAATCCTTATGTATTGAACATGTTGTTTCTAATTCCCATGTCTTCATGGAATGGTAGTAATATACAGATGTAATTGAACCATGATGAGGATGCCTTGTGCCAATACTAGAGTTGTGATCCTTTTATAGTGTTCTTCAGTGTTTTCAATAATTTGACCAATTTTATTAGTTAGGATAAGTATTGAGATATCCTTTTTTATTGGTCTTTAGTGTGATGAGTACATAGTATAGTAAAAACCTTGTGAGATGGGTGATGGAATTGGATACAAAGTTGTGTCATGGGAGTTCAATATTGTCTTATGTGTCCTAGGTATATAGCACCATGGGTGAAGGTTTCCTAGTTAGTAGAATAGATTAGTTGGATCAATTCTTAATGTGATACATACCATACAATAGTTATGATTGAATTTTATATTTTTATTCCATGGTGATGAATTAGTCACATTACCTATTTAATTATTGATATATCAATATTTTTTTTGTTTTATTGTTGGGAAATTTCATTCACCTTGTGTGACATGGTATTATTTATCCACTCCTATATTGAGTATTGGTGATTAAATATTTGTCTTCTATAGTTATCCATATGATAAATCAATCTCATTTCCTATGAATTTGTAGTACATTTACCACACTTGTTGACACAAATATTGAAAAGTAATTTAAATTTTTATTGGTGTTGGTGGTAAATAATTCACCCTGTATAGAATACAATAGTGATGAATACCACTAATTGCAGAAATAATGATGTATCCATCACCCTATTAATTTAATTAGTGATGAATATTATTTATAAATACTTGCACTCCCTTTATCTTATAGTTTCATTAAATTCATGATTTCGTATTAAAGGTTTCAATTGTGGGTTCAGTGGTTGCTAATATATTCTTTATATCCTTGGATATATCCTTTCATCTACTAAATGAAGTCACTTTCCCTTAAATTGTATTTTCCAACCTACATTTCCATTCAAGGAATTGGGTGTTGAGGTGATTTCATGTGTATGGTTGTGGTTATCCATTATATTATCACTATGTAGGAGGTGATATTTGATGTGATAAAGTGATATCCAAGGTGCATTTTTTTAACAACATTTGTAGAGGAATGTAGATAATGAACACTATTGAGTTAGATATTAAATGAATTGAAAATAGTAAAGTAGTAAAAAAATGAAATTCTTGTGGTTGTACCTAATGATCATATCTTTTTTACCTAAAATTTGTGTATTTTTTATTTCATGTTAGTTTTCATCATATAAAATCACCCAGATATTTTTATTGAATTAATGTAAAATAATAGACAAAAAAACATAAATAATTGAATGAGGGAATTAATTTTCTGAATGAATATTGAGATATGACCCTAGTCAGAAAGTATGATACACTTTAAATGATTTATAAATTATAATCAGTATATTTGATGAGAAGTACCATTTTAAATTTAGTTTCATTACTATAGATAATGTTTTTTTACATAACTTTACATAATAATTATAAATACTCTTGTTAAATTATTATTTTGTATTTTACATTCTTTCCCTTCATTGTTTTATACTACTTTAGAGAAGTATACTCAGGTTTCCATTCATTTTTAAAGAACCAAAATACCTATGAACTGTTGAGAATGTATATAAATGTAATACAATATTCGAGGAATGGATTTGAACCCAAAAAATTTATTCTAACAAATTTATCTTACCACAAGTGTCCATATAATAACAAATCCAATGGCCAGAGGATTCAAAATATCCAGATGTAAACAATAATAAATGTGTTAAATTCATAGTCAATAAAAATGTACATAATCAAAAAAAATTACTTAACCCTATGTTATCATGATGAAGATAAATATGATCCCGAGGTAGTGGAAATAACACCCAGTTTTGGAAATAATTTATCTAATATAAATCCTTAATGAGAAAGAGATCTTGAAAAAACTATTGATGGGGGAATATAATTATTTAGATTCCCATTTAATTTAATTTTTATTACCTAAACTGCATAATGACTATCTTTTTAAAAAATATATATATTTTCCTAAACCATTCATAACCATGGAGATTCATGAGTATAAATAAGAATCTACTATCAAGAAAACTATAGAATAGGAATTTGAATAGACTAAGGATCCTATGTTGAATCATCCCCATTTTTCATAGAAATAATAACATCTACTATATGAGGATACAACCAATAAGATTTCCATTTAATTTCTACCCCACCTAAATACTTTTATTTATAAATAATAGTTTCATAATTGGTCTGTTTTTATATTTTTAGAGTTTTTCAAACCTTATTTCCACTACTAAAAAATGAATAAATTCAGAGGTGTTCATTCCTATTAAGAAAACCTCACCAACTATTAAATCCAAGAAGATATATTTTACTAATTATATATATTCTAAAAACAAATTACCACTTGTGGTATAAACAAATATTCATTTCTCTTCCACATTAATTTATATTTATTAGTTTTTTATATTTAAAAAAATTATTCTCTCTTTTTTCCTTTGAATAACTATATAAAAATAGTTCCAATGAGCATAAATCACACTGAACTAGAATAAATAATGTTCTATCTACCATTCATACAACATTATTTTTTCGTATATATCTAAAAAATTTCTTTATATCTATGCATTCATATATATTTATATTACATTTGAGATAGTTTTATAAATTATTGTTAGTGGATAGATAATACTCAAGAACATAAAAGTTATATTTTCTCTTTTCTTATAGAATTTTTGTATGTACATAGTGTAAATTTTTACATTAAAATAATATACATGATCAAATTTTACACATTAGATTATTTTGTATAAATATTATATGTTTTTTTAAAAACATGAATTAAATGATTATTTATATGGAAAAAGTTTCTATAACATTGAAATTCAAACATTTTTGTGAGTTTTACAAATATTTTAATTCTATGACCATGAGATCAAACCCAAATTATGTTTCATATCATTAGATATTTCTAAGTCTATTTATACTTGTTCTTTATGATACTCTCACTTCAATGATTGAAAATTAGGATTCGTAGGAAAAACATTATTATTATTATTATTCATAGATTTGAGGACAATATGAAATGTTTTTAGTTTGATTGAGGAACTTATATGTATAGGAAACATTTTTTGAGATATAAAATTAAATTAATCAAAATTATGAAGATAGATAACAATGATATGAATATTAGTTTAAATAATAATTTCTAGATAAATATCCCCTTACCCACTACAACATGTGAATATTTTTCATGATTATTTCATGTTAGAGAGTAGTTGATGGGAATCATGAGTATCATTGGGGGTAATTTCATTATATAGGTGTGTTTGAAAGTGGTAAATTTTGTTGAGTAATTCAAAAATGAAATTATCATGATCCAATATTGGTTTAAAGATTTTTTCCATTAACTTATAGGCAATATTGTTTTAAATCTTGAAGGTGAATCCTAGTAGATATCATTACACCATTATTTCCTAAACTTTTTAATATCATTACTTCCCAGTGTGATAACTCACAACCATTTACCATAAAAACCATTATTTTTTATTTTATAGGTCATTATCACTCATCCAAATAAGATTACACAATGTACTATGTCTCCTTATTTGAAATGGTTGTGTGAATCCCCCGAACAAGCAGAGTATCTTAATCCTATCAAAACTACTTCTCCGAATCCCTACCTAAATTTTTTTATATAATATATGTAACCAAATTATTATAAGATTAAACAACACATGGAAGAAAAGTCATACATCATGTCCAAAATCCATCATCCAAACAACTGTTTGATTGAAAAATTAAAACTTATGACTGAAAACAAAGGAATTGAATAGAAGATGTTGATAAAAATATTGTATATTTCCATCTACTCATTTTTTCATCCACCACCACCTTTACATGGGTTAAAAATGAAATTAAATATAATAATTTAAATATAACTCCATAGTTATATGGTTACTTCCCCATAGGTCCCCCCAAAAAGGGGTTATCCCTCCATAACATTGAATATTGATAGATACATGGGTAGAAGCATGAAAAATACAATGAACAATGTAAATAATGAATATAGTTTTAGAAAATATATAAAAATAGATAAACTAATTCTAACATAAAATAAATGTAATGGGACCCAATATTGAATCAATTATAAGTAAGGAGATAATATTTAAATATAGTGAAAATAATAATATTCTTCTTCATGTGATGTGTTTCACATAGAATGTGTTGTGACATAAGATAATTATATGTGGGAAACTTGTGGAATTATATTCTATGTATACACTCATACATTAAATAATTTCCATTAAATTTTAGTTAAATTTCATGTAATTTATGAACATTGAATATTCACTGGGGTATTTCATAAGTTTTCCATGTAGAGAGAACGAGATTTTCTCTTAAGTCCAAAAGTTCAACCATGGAATTAAAATAGAATATTAATTGTTCTCAAAACCTTATAAGATACTTATGAAGTTTCATGGTGATTTTTGAGTACTGTCGAACATTAGTTTGTTCATTATTATGGGATGTTTATTTGGTATTGAGGGTTGTGTGCATAAGAGATGTTCGTTTATTCTTACATTTCATGTAGAATGTTTTTTTATTCTTACATGGGTTGGGTTCTATTCACCTCTAATTTTATCACCTGTCAATCCATCCATACATGAGAAAACATTTATTTTCATATAGCCTTTGAAATTACACATCAAGTCATATATGGCCCTTTAATTCTATGATTAATATTCCATACCCAAACCCAGTGATTTGGTTCAGAAGAAATGTATATGTATCTAACGCGACTATTTATTTTTCATTCAATAATATTGTATTAATCAAATATAGGTCCATGTGATGTTATTTAATCATATTTAGCACATCAAATATGTATTTAATTTTTATTCAAATCATTTATGCCCTAAAAAACTAAAATAAATGTACTCTTATTTAAAAAATGAATTCAAAATGGAAAAAATAATACAAATCTAAATTTTAATCCACATATATTAAATTATAATTATTCTTTATATACTATATAATGGGATTAATGAATCAAAAATGTTTAAATTTGGGTAGTTTTATATAATTAAATTAAATGAAAAATTATAAAAATTATACATAGATCTAATCACCCCACAATTATTTTTTACACCTGTAGAGAAAAAATATTGAAACCAAAGTCTACAAAAGAATACTAATGATTAAATATTTAATCATTCTTGAAAATTAAAATTAAAATTTTTCTTTTCTGAAATTTATTTCCCATATTTTTTGTCTTTCATCATTTTATATTTTTTAACCTCAAATTTCCATCGGAAACAAAAATAAGACCAATCATACATACAAATGATTCGTTCATAATAATCTCTTAAAAAACTAAAAAAATGATACAATGAAAAATTATTTCAATCATGAGGTAGTTTCAATGTACGTTGTGTGTATTAATGTTACTGGAAAATAATTTTTAAATCAATTTTTATAATGTAGTGGATTTTTATTCTTATACATATATCATGATAATATAATAAATATAATTCCAATTTCATAATAAATTCCACCAACATGAATACCTAATCCAATTTCCTTTCCATTTAATTAGGTTCATGATTCATACATATTAAGTAAAATAAATTATTCAACTGAAATCTCGATTTATCTATTTTTTATACTTTTATATTTTTTCTTTTTCTATTTATATATTTTCTGTAAATTTTGATTCATACTCATTTATTTTAGGATAATGGGATATGAAATTCATATAATGAATATTTATCATGGTATTTTCTTCTATAGATGAAAAAAAAATTCAACACCTTCAAATAATATACTTATACAATGAAATTGATACCAAATATACTAAGGATAACCCCCTACTCTGCAACTAGAAATTATCATGAAAAATAATCAATTTTAGGAGTTGTTAAGGGAATATACATATTTAAAATAGCATTTAACCGAATATTAAATTAATTAATTCATAAGTTCTTAACAATTATTAATTTATTCTAATATCAAAAGGGAAAAAATTAACAAAATGATATCCATAATCAATTTGGAAAAAATTCTTATACTCACAAAAATTATTTAACAAAAATTATAATAAGTTCATGTTTTCATAATAATCTCAAATTATCTCAAGAAAAGTGAGGATATCGAAAATAATATTTCTAAATAAGATTAAAACCTTTTCAAATATTAAGTATAATTTTTGTTAGGGATCATGAGAATTAGCTTGAAAGATTTTTTATACTCATTAACAATATTTAATATAAAAGTCAACTAAAAAACCTATATAAAAAAATTTATAATAAGATTTATGAAAAAGAATATAATATTTTCCAAATAAACTCAAGTGTGAAAATTGATTATAGATTTTCATTTAATCACCAAAAGTAATATATAAACACATCAAAAATATTGATGAAAATAAAATATACAATTATTATGAAATTGGTAAGTATCTCTCCCCCAAACTCATTTATGACACTTTCTCAAATGTAACTAAAATATTAATGACCACATGAATTTGAAGAAAATAATACATATATATGAAACAAACCAATTTTTTTTAAAATACATATAAATCATTATTTATTATAATATTTTATGAGGTAATCTCCCTTCTATTAGTTTCCTGTAGTTTTATAGATGAAAATAAAAATACATTATAAAATTATTTAAATAATAGGAAAAGATGAAAAATAAAAAAAATGGGAAGGAAATAAATATTTAGTCATCCCCCAGCTATCTTGTATTTTTACCATATATATGCAAATACTACATAATTTTATTTAGTATTTTATGGTTATTGGGTGTTTTAATATGAAATTCCACATGTGAATTTATTAAAAGTTCCTAAGTGGACTCAAAATTCGGAGCACCCTAGATGTAGTGGAAGACATACCAATCCCCCACTCTAATAATTAACTAATCTATAAAAGATAGAGGGAATAGAATATTGGGTGCTTCCATTTTAGTTTTATCCTCTTCTAATATATCTTTTTTACTATGTTAAATAGGTTTTTGTGTAACTATAGGATCCTTTAGCTCTTAAAATTACAATTAGATATTTACATTGATAGTGTATTCATCCTTACCACTATCTAGGGCCAAGAATAACTCAATAAATTCTATAACAACATCACAAAAAGATTTATTATATATTTAAGGTTATTAAATATAATATGAAATTGAATCAAAAAATGATATAATCTCTTTAATGATGCATCCAAGAGGGATTTATCATCTGGGATTTCCCCTAGAAGGATTGTTTTCACACTTCTGAGAGAATGAGTTTCCAATGTTGTTTTATTCACCTCAATGTATTCTTATGTAAATAATATCGTCATTTTCTCCTCATATTCTTATTACTATAATTAACATTAATCTACCTATATCTATATAATTATGTTTATCTGGGATATCATATCCTTGAAATATGACATCTTATTTTCTCACTCTATTTTTGTCTTATTAAAAAAACTAGTTGATATCGTTTTCACCCCCTCAAGAGTTGATTCAACTTCATTAATATGAAATTATGTCTTATAATATATCTTTCAATTATATAAATTTTTTTATAATTAACATTGGACTTGTACAATTTTTTCACCTTGGGTTATTGTACGTGTGAGTCATTAAATTTGTTCTTAGGTGGACACTTTGGGGGAGAGATTGTGGTAAGTGTAGAATGTTTTGGATGGGACTAAGTTCCTGACCTTAGTAATAATTTTAAATAAATTTTAATATTGGTCAGATTTATCATGAAAAAATATGGATGGATTAAACCATGTGTAATCATATCCAATATGGAATAAATGGAATATTGGAAGGAATGTAAAACAAAAAATTTAAAATAAAAGATATTTAAAATTTTTATGTAAAGGAAAATAAACAATCTATTATGATAATTAAAAATTATAAATTGACATGTGAAGTTTTTCATAAACTCTCAATCAATGGAATTTTAAATCCCACTGTGTAACCAAGCATCTGGACCTAGTTATCATACAAGGAGAGTTTAGGATGAATATTTATACATCATGGGAGTTTTCTATTATTAAAATTGTTTTGGATTTTTCAATATTAAAAAATTCAAACATGGTGTTAGAATATTGAAATAAAACAACATAAATTATATAAAAAAGAAAACATTTATTTTTGAGAATAATTGAATAAGAATTTAGATTAATGATAATAAATTATTTAATAATTTTTTATTAAATTTTTTATTCTAATTCATTCCTAGTGTGATGACTCAATAAAATAAACCATACACACCATTTTTTGTATTATATTTCATTATCACTAGCCTAAATATGATTATACAGAGCCCTATATCTGCTTGTGTAAATTAGTTGACTGTATCCCCTAACCCGGTGCAGTATTTTGATCCAATCACAACTAAATCTCATAAACTCTGCCAAAAATAAGAATAAAATCTGAGTAACCCATTAATAATAATTCTATACCACACACATATAAAACCTAGTATATCATGTCAATAATCATTTATCCTAGTCCAGTTCCTGAGGGATGAATTTATTTGAGGATTTATTAAAGCATAAGAATATTTGAACGGAATGTAAGTAGTGAAACAAATGAAATGATACAGTACCCTACCCGTATTCTCATTAAATTATTCCTCTCCATAGGTTTGAATGAAATATAATGTAATAATTAAAAATTCACTCCTGATAATCAATATATATCCTTATTATGTCCATGTAACTGAGTTTTATCCCTCTATTACCATTGAGGAAAAGTGTTATAGTGGAAAATAATGAAAAATTTTACAAAGAAAATAACCTACTAAATAAAAAATATTCTAAAAATTTTATTGATAAATCTATGATAATAAAAAATAAATATTGATAATAAAAGTATAGAATCATATATACTGAAATAGTTGAAATTTAAATATAGATACATGTAGTAATTTCTTCATTGTGCAATTTATTCTACAGGGAAATTGTTGTATATTTATAACACCGCATGTGGGAAACATCAAGAATATTCTTTTGGCCATCAAATCATCATTGAAATCATCTCATATTATTGTTACAATTATCTTTAATGGTTGTTAGGTATGTGGAATATTCACTCAGGTTTTTATTTTATTTGACACTAAATGATAATGATTGTTCGTTTTTGGTATCTAGGGTTATCCATGTAAACTACATATAATTTAGATTGAATTTAAAGCCTCGACTAATTGTTAAAATGTTTCATAGTGCATTGTAGTGATCCCAAAGCATTGGTTGAAGGTTATCACAAGATACCAGTGGATCGTGTTCAAGTTGATTATGTGAAATGAATCAAAAGTTACTCTTACATACCCCTTGATCTATTTTTTTGTCATTAATGGGTTGGAGTTTACTCTTCCATAACATATATTGATTTCTGTTTAATAATATGTGAGTAAATTTATGTTATTATGTGCCTTTTGGGAGTTACTATATAATCATATGTGGATATATAAGTTTTGTGTTTAATATTACATAACTATACCTAGTGATCAAATTCAAAATAAAAGTAAAGGTTTTATACATGGATCCAGGTTACTCATATGTGAGTGTTAGATTAATTTTATTTTACTCTATGAAATTCAACTTAATTATACTAAAAAATGAAAATATTAATTTTATTATTATGAAACACCAAAAAAAATAATCACCATTAAATTAACGAAGGATTATATAAAAAATGAATTCAAAATGAACGAAACAAATAAAATTTAAATATTAATCAATTAGTTAATAATTTTAATTTTTCATTAGAATGTTTAAAATGTGATTAATTCTATAATTATATTTAAATTTGGTAGATTTTACTCAATAAAATAAAATGAATATATATAAAATTATGTCTCTCTTCAAGGATGCACCATTCACAATTTTTGTGCTTAGTAATGTGATATATCATCGAAATGAAGATACATCATTCTTTCATGTGGTAATTATAGTTATATGTCATTCTAAAGAGATGCTTCATTCACAATTATTGTTAGTATGATGATAAATCAATTACATTGTGATATATCATTAGGATTATTTGTTAGTAGTATGGTGATAACCATTCAATACGTCATTCACCCTTGTGGTGATTTAAGTATTTCATTAATAACATTGTAACTTTCCACTATATTGAGTATAGTGATCCATAATTCATCAAGTGATATGTCATTAAACATGGTTATTAATAGTATAGTGGTACATAGTTCACCTAGTGATACATTATTTTACTATATAATGAGTACAGTGATACATCCTTCACTAGGAAATATATCATTTACCATGGTTGATAGTAGTATTATGATACATCATTCACCTTGTGATACATCATTCTCCATTGTAATTATTGTGGTGATATATTATTCACCAAGTAATGCCTAATTCACCATTATTATTTAAATAGTGTTGTATCTTTCACTATAGGTGGTTAATCATTCACTCTAATGTGTAATCTGACCATATGAGTATGATTTTTGTAACATCCCAGATTTGGATTCCACTGAAAGGTGCCCCGTAACTGGTTGAAAACATGTCCTAAAGAGCATTTCCCCAAATTCCATAGGTTGCTGACTAGTAGCAAGGGACTTGGGTGTGATAGTGGAGAAACTATGCCCTCATTGGATGAGTGTAGCATAGTGGAATTAATATTAACTAATTGTGGAAGTAGTTAATAATATTCATCTAAAACACAACTACGTAAGTATGATAGAAAAATATCCAAGCCACAAACCATAAAAATGATATTGCAGCATGTCATATGTTCTAAGAAAATGACCAAAATAGGATACATTGTAATCATATGAAAATTCAACACAATAGATGAAACAGAAATAAAACTCTGAAGCATCACAAACCTCAGTTTATTCACATACTCTCCTACTCCTAAGAAGTAATCAAGTAAATGTTTAAGGGTGTTGTCCCTTATCTACACAAGCAATCATATTATCTATTTGGGCCCCAAATAATGACCGAAACAGGGTGTGAGACTAATCCCAAGTAGCCACAACCAAAGATCTGTTCCTAACAGTCAGTGGATATATGAAATAGGAGTAACAGAAAATAATAATTATGAAGTACTCAAGTAAACTATAAATTTATTCTATTTATGTTCTATAGTAATTTTGTTCATTTTGGTTCAACTTTCTTGAGATTCGGCATTATCCTACAAATTTTTATATAATTAAACACATCATATGTCTCAGAAAATCATCACGATAAATAAGTGAAGATGGAATCCAAGATTTTTCTTTGGCTTCGAATATACATCATATGTCATTCCTTTTTTGTTAACAAGTTCCATGAACTTTATAATGGTCTTGAAGTCTGACATTAGCCTGTCGACCCCCCGTACCAAAGTTACTATCAACTCATGACTTAACCATTTCACATTTAAACATATCAGATTTTCATCATTTAATATTTTTTTCAGTTTCCAATTGAGCCCATCCTAGGAATCCCCCAATGGACAAACTGATTGCTAGGAATTTACAAGGAACACTTGGCAAGCCCGACCTCTATAACTGTGGCTCTCTCATGGTCCTTAAGTAATTAACCTCTTCAGTTCATCCATTGCCTTTTTACCATGAAAATGGTTCACCCAAGGTAATCAAGGCGTTATTATTCACATGAGCCCAACATAATCTTTTAACTCAGACTATGGATCACCCATGTCTAATTACCTTTTTTAATCATTTATCATTTCATATCAAAAACAAAACTTGTGAATTAAACTATCACATGGATTTCAACCTAACAAATCACATGTAAAATTCACATATCATCAACCACATGAAAAAAATTCATGGTTTTAATCATAAAAACTGAACTGGAAATTTTATATAATAATATATAGATCATTCTAATCAACCCCAAAAATGGAAAACATTCACAAGCCTGAAAAGCATTCTTTCCAAATCTCTTTCCACGGGAAACACACCCATGGGGTGTCCCTAAATCCAATAATCGGCAATCACGTGCTTCACTTTCCTATAAAAAAATACGTAAGAATCATTAGGCATCAACAAGATTCAGTTAAAGAGAGAAAAATATACAAAAATAGTGCCATACCATTTTAGAAAAAATAATCGACTCAAATTATTATGAAAAAAACCAAACCACCTACCATGTTGTCATACGACTGATCTAAACTGATGTTGGCCCTTGAATAGGCCATGAATGGCATAGATATATGAAAAGAGTTAAACCATTCAAATATGAATAAAATTCTCAAAAAAAATCTTGAACTACTCAAGGAGAAGAAATATCTTACTGAGAGGAATCCAATGAGACTGACAACAATAGAATAGGGTTCTAAACGATGAAACAATAGAAGTATCAACTTCAGCATCTCTTTATTCTTCACCTAGTGATTGTTCATTATAGTAGAAGAGAAAAAACTTCTACTGTCAGTTTTAAGCAGAAATTTAGTAGTACATGACATGTACGTTAGTATACAAAGCCTGAATATCATTTTAATTTTCCTAAATTCACCAACTTACTTTACGCGTCCCGCTCCGACCTTTTTCGGCAAGACTACACGACATGTCCTAGGAATTACAGAGAATGTAGTGTATTTTTCTTCTCTTCCTTCCCATAATAAGGGAATACTGTGTATCCCCATCCTACAAGGCCAGACCACAAGGTGTGTTCATAGGATTACACAACGTGTTCTACTAAAGCTAAAAAAAATTCCAGTTTTTCATAGTTTTCTCAAAACTACTCAAAGGAAAAGAAAACGACCAAACTCATACTTCATAAGAATAATTGGGTCCTTAAAAATTTCCCCTTTAATGAAATTTGTCCCTGAATTACCATTCCAATGGTGGTGAAGGAATATCAGAGAATAAATCTGACTATTGATCATATATGTCGGCCACCCTTTACTGAGTCTCTTCTTATACTCGTTTGTGCTGACATAGCACCGGTACCAGAGGAAGAGATTGGCCTTAGAGAACATGCATGCTCCAGTCAACTATAAAAATCAGATTCTCCTTAAATGATTCTTCTAACTGATGATCAAACTCCTTGGGATGAAAAATGTGAGATGGTTATGAGTGATAGCGGCATAGTTGAGATATGTGGAGGAATTCGTGAATTTCTCAGTACCTCTGAGGATACTATTACTGACAGGAAACCAACTCGACGAGTTCCAGAATCTCAAATAGTCTAATATATCATAGTGAAGGTTACCATATCTCCTTATCCATTTACGTCCCATTGTTTGTGCGACACGTTGGAAAACTCGATCCCCAGACACAAACACCAAGGGAAATCTATGGTGTTTATAAAATGATTTATGAAATGACTATGTATTATCCATCCATCTCTGAATTAAGTTAACATGCTCAGTAGTCTCTATGAAATGACCTGGTCCCAGCATAGTTGCCTCTCCTACCTCTAGCCATCACAGGGGTGATAGACATGGCCTACCGAAAAAGCCTCTTATAGTAAAATATGAATAATATCCTGGAAGCTATTATTATAGGGGAAATAAACTATGGGTATCTTTTTTTCCAATGACCCACCAAAATCTATGACACATGCATGTAGCATGTCCTCTAGAACCTGTATCATACGCTATGACTATCCATCGGTTTGAGGGTGGAAAGTTGTTCTCAGAAGCAGCTATGTACGAAGCGCCCTCTGAAGACTCTATCAGACATGAGATGTAAAGATGGTGAACCTATTTGAATCAATAGAATGAGTGACCCCATGTAGTAATACCACCTCACGAATAGACAGCTTCCTTAGCTCGTCAACACCAAATGTCTCTTTGATCGGTATGAAGTGAACGAACTTCGTAATAATTTCAACTACAACCCACATAATATCATTGCAACTAGGATCCCTTGGTAACCACATTAGGAAATCCATTGAGACATCATCCCATTTCCACTCAAGAATGGATTGTTGCTATAAAAGTCCAGCTGGCCACTGATGTTCTGCCTCACCTGCAAACAGGAGGAACTCCTCGTAATAAAACTAACTAATTCATACTTAATTCCTCGCCACCAGTACTGACGGCACAGGTCATGGTACATCTTGAAGACTCTAGGATGAACTTCCCAAGAGGAAGCATGAATCTCCAACATTTTCTCCTGGCATATATCCCATGGAAACCACAAATAACCATGGACATGCAGAACTTTAACCTTGACTATCGTCCATATAAGAGGTGGGTCCTCATCTTCTGCACTCTCTCGTAGAAGTAGACCATCAGAATCTAATAACTACCTCATCCTCGCTCTATCTAGTAGGTTAGACGTAATAACCAAAGATAAGAGATAAGTATGTGACAAACTATTGTTCACATCTAAATACATCTTAGAGAACAAATCCATAATCATCCATTCACCACTAGCCTCCTACACTACATTAATCTATCTTCTCCTGGTCAGTGCATCAGCCACTACAATAACTTTTCTAGGAGTATAGGCAATCTAAATGTCAAAAAACTGAAGGTATTCCACCCACCTTCATTGTCGCAGATTCAAATCACTTTGAGTTAAGATGTATTTGAGTCTTTTATGATCCGTTTACACCACAAGATGCTCTCCCAATAAATAATTTCTTTAACAGTGCAATACATGAATAACTGCTGCCGACTCGAGATCACACATCAAGTAATTTCTATCTTGTGGCCTCAAATAATGAGTCCCATATGCAACTACTCGATCTCCCTGTATAAGAACAACATTAATCCCAATAATTGATGCATCACAGTACACAGTGTAACTCTTTCCTGACACTGTAAATATCAGTATCAGTGTTGAAGTAAAACGTCCCATCAACTCCTAAAAGGCTATGTCACAAGAATCTATACAGTCAAACTTCACCCCTTTCTTTTTCAAGCCCATAATCGGCACTACTAAGCATGATAAGTCTTGTATAAAACGCCTGTAGAAACCAACTAGCCCAAATAAACTTCATACCTCAAAAACGTTCATGGGATGTTCCTATGTAAATATTGATCTCGCATTTTCTGGGTCCACTAATACTCTAGTCTCTAAGATGACGTGACCCATCAAGTGAATATGATCCATCTAGAAGTGGCATTTTACGAGCGTAGAATATAACTGAAGCTCTCTCATTTTATTCAAAATTATCTCAATGTTTTTCGAATGGTCGTGAGGATTTTGAGAATACACAAATACATCATCAATGAAAACCACCAATAATGATTCAAGGTATGGATAAATAATCAATTCATCAGCTCCATAAATACTACTGGTGCATTTGTGATACCAAAAATCCAAACCATGTACTCATAGAGATCGTAACTTCTACAAAAGCTTCTATATGATCTGTTTGCAGGCCAAACACGTACCTAGTGATATACTAACCTCAATTAAATATCAAAGAACACTTCAAATCCTTGAAACTAATCAAATAGGTCATTAATATGTGGTAAGGGATGTCAACTTTTTATTCTTAAACTGGTTTAGTTTTCGATAGTCGACACCAGTTCTGAGAGTACCTTCCACCATTTTAACGAAATGGACTGGATAACCCCAAGGTAAAATACTAGGTCAGATAAAACACTTAGCTTCCAGATCTTTTAACTTATTCTTGATCTCTTGAATCTTTTTTTTGTCATCCTGTATGGTGAAATGGAAACTAGTGAAGCACTTGGAACTGGCACAATAATGAACTCCATCTCTCTAACCGAAGGCAATCCGGACAAGTCGTCTGGGAAAACATCCCTAAAACCATCACTAGTGGGAGGAAAATCTTCCATACATATTCCTAGATCATCCATATAAAAACTCACAATCTAGGATGTCATCCCACTTAACCCACGATGCTCGGGTCTAGCTCAGGTCACCTAGACATCTCATTCTCCATTGTATAGAAACTACCGGCCCTCTTGTGATGTAAAACACACCCTGCGATAATAGCATTTAATGAAGGCTTGATAGGATACCAAACAATCCATTATGATGATTACATCAACCCCTGTCGTCTTTATGACTTATATATCCAAAATTAAATGACATCCACCAATCTCAAGGGGGAACTCCTTTCACAGATTCACATGAACCATTATAATCCCCAAAGGAGTGTCTATCGTCATAACGTTCCCATATGTATAATAAAAAATCCCACGGCTCTCCAAAAGGGTGACATATATAAAACTATATTTTGAATGGTTGGGGCAGAAAACTCAATTAATTATTTTAAGCAAATACCGCTTTAGTGTGGGTACAGGGAGACCCATTACATAGCCTGAAGGCCCAAGGCCATGTGGCCTGAATACAAGGCTTAAAAGGCCATTTTGGGCCCAAAGGACCCCTCAGTGAATAGTACTGCTATACTTACCCGCGCTTCTACCTTACCTACTACAGTACCTTCGTTGCTACATTGCCTACTACAATTCCTCCTCCTCTACATTCCTACTAAAGTGCCCCTGAATTTTTGTCCCTGTAATGATTTGATCATGGGTCTTTTGGATTCCAAGCAGGAGCATATACCACATGGGTACAGGCTCATTGGCTCACATATATAAAACTATGATAATCTACAATATCAAAAAGTGCTGGAGATAAAATAGAGGTGAATAGAATAGTACCTTTGGCAGTTGAAGGCTTGAGATATTGCTCCAATTGGGTTTTTTTGGACTGTATATGTCTGACCAATACCATGACCCTTGGACATTGATTGGATATCCTGAGTTGAACCGCCCTACTGTCAATAGGATCCTAGTGTTTCGATATCATGGAAATGCCCGCCGCCATGGCCTGCATGCCCAAACTTATTCCAATTTCAAATCTGGTGAAAAGCTACTAACCCTTATCATATACGTGGAGTTTGTATAGAACCTCTCTTGCTATCCACTGGTGGAAACGTCCTACAAAAGCATTGTAGATGGACCATCTTTTTTCATGATCGACACTCAACTAAGACATTTGCGTAGTGCATTTTGGTATTCCCAACTCTACCACACAGATATCACCTCACCTATCTACCATAAGATATGTCTTTACTGTTCATATTCTTTGGAGAAAACACCCTACGATACATCTTGCATCCGGTCGAGACAATACCATATCTCCATGTTGACCCAACCAAGCATGCACCCCTATATTCCCGTAGGTTTTTCTTGGTAATGAGCATTTGATTCACAATGGAATGCATAAAAGGAAACATGAAAAATTTCACCTGATCTCGGTTGTCGTATCGAAGACCATACATGAAGCTCCTAGCTCTCAATGCCTCATCACCCATTACAACACATGTGAATCGCTGATGCTCGCTAAATCAGGCAGAATAGTCCATCACTATTATCGTAACCTTCACCAGATTCATGAACACCCAGGCTTGATCAGTCCTGAGGGTCTCCAGAAAGAAGTAGTCCTAGAAAACTTTTTGGAAATCTCCCCATGCCATGTCCTGATGGTGCTCATTCTATGTGATTACATCGCACCACCTCCTAGTAGAATCTTGTGTCATATAAGTCATGATATGTAACCTCCCCTCAAGAGGCATCTCCTGATACTCGATGATAGTCATCATTGATTCCCGCCAAGATTCTATAGCAAGTGGTCCGCCATCCCCTAAAAAAGTAGAAAGATGCTGCTACTAAAATATACTTGTCAGCTCTACCATTGATGTGGTAGCCTATGGTGCTATCTAGAATGTTTTCATGAACCCCACAAAACCATCTCAGAACTGTGCATCTGCTCCCATGTCTAGTATAAATGCTTGTTCTGTAGTTGAAAAAACTGTAGGGTCCATCGGTATCCCATGGTCTACAACCTCTGGTGTATACTTACTGCCACTCTCATGACACACTACTTGAGGATGTCGTGGTGAAATTTCTCTGAAAATTTATTATCACGCACCTTAACACAACTTTAACGAAGATAAAACTACAACTATGAAGTGCAATGTAGGATAGAGACAGGAAAACATTCATGTTTTTCAAAATATGAGTACGCGATGTGTATAACTCCATACATGGAATGTTCTCCAAGGCCTTTACAAGGGAATGTACTTCTTTCCAGCATGGTCATCTAACACGCCATGTACACAGTGTCATTCCCCAAAAGAAAAGATGTGTACTTGAGTTTCCTTTCCTCCTAGTTACTTCTACATGGTTAGAACTATGAGGTTCTACCAGTGTGAGACTACACAACGTGTTCAATCTAGACATGGTGTGTACATCAAAATATTTCATCCCCCATGTCATTAGCCACAAATCCGGATACACGGTCGACTTCTACAAAAAATTTACTCATTGTACATAGTGTGTCCTACTCAAATCTTGGAAACTCGTGTTCCCTCCTCACATGGCAGGTTACACTATCATGGACTACATGGCGTGTACATGAGTTACACAACTTGTTATTATTACAACATAGAACACATTATTCCTTGAATAGGAAGAAACAATGGCATGATAGTCTAGCCTATATGTTCTGTATACTGGGGTTTTAGGACAAAAACTACATATTTCCCAAAAAACCCTTGTTCTATAGAAGACCAACCAGCGGGATGCCAAATTCGATCTGTGAGGGCCCATACTCCCCACAAATCATAGTTTGGAACCCAAGCAGAACATATCGTGATACAGTTATAGATAAAAACATAATCATAATATGCCAAATTCAGGTTCAAGAGGGCCCATACACCCCAGGATCCAAAGTATGGAATCCATCCATCCAAACCATAGCATGTACCAATACCCATATCACAATAGTAGTCATTGCAATCGCATCATCTATCACAACAACATGTGATGAATAATTAATCCTATATGACATGGAATAATGCATGTTATGTGATTTTAAAAAGTTTCTATATGATGCATTATATGATACACCCTTATCTCATCAGGTAGAAACTAAAATAGAACCCACAATTGCATTAATAGTAATTTCAGAAATCAAGTGCATCACCCAACGGTGAAATCGTACAACTGTAAAACCTGAAAAATCACAATTCATTCAAGGAAATTCAGAATTTCTCTATACATGGGATAGATACTCCCATGAAAATTTTATTACCAAATACTTTTTTTCATTCCTATTCTTCCTATTGGCTCTAAATAGTAGGAAAAATCACAAAGGAGACACCACTGATACCACATGGTAATGTCCCAGATCCAGATGAAAATGAATGGTGCCCCGTACCTGGTTGGCCATGTGGCCCCAAGCACATTTCCCCAAATAAAAGAGGGTGTTGACTAGAAGGGATGGACAAGTGTGTGATAGTGTGGATATTATTCCTTCATTGATAGAGAGTAGAAAAGTGGAATTAATATTAACAAATAGCAGAAGTGGTAAACAACATGCCACTGAAACAAAACATGGGAATTATAATAGAAAAATATCCAAGTATCAAACCATACAAATGATAATGAAACATGTTATATATTCTAGTAATGTAACCAAAACATGATACACTTCAATAAGATTCAAATACAATACAAGTGAAGAAATAGAAATAAATGTCCAAAGCATCGCAAGCCTCCACTTGGTCCCATGCGCTCCTGCTCCTAAGCGATAATCGAGTACCTGTATAAGGGCTCTTTCCCTTTCCTACACCTACAATCATATAATCTTTGGGCACAAAAATCATGACCCATAAATGGTGTGAGACTAATTCTAGTAGGCCACCACCAATGATCTGTGCCTAATAGTCAGTCAATATATGAAATAACAGTAAAAGAAAATAGTAACTATGAAGTACTCAATTAATCTAACCATTTATTTTATTTATGTTCTTTAGCAATTCATTTCATTTATGTGAAACTATCTTGAGATTCGGCCTTATCCTGCCAATCCCCTATATAGAAGTAAGCACAATAGATGTCTTAGAAGATCATCTAGATAAATAAGTGATGATCTAATCCAATATTGTTCTTTTGATTGGAAGCCGCATCATAATTCATTCTGTTTTAGTTAACATGTTCCATGAACTTTTCAAAGGTCTCGATGTCTGGCCTAGACCCATTTACCACTCGTACCATATTAATAATCAACTCATGACATAACCATTTTTCATTTAATCATACCAACATTTTAATATTTAATCTTCTGTTGAGTTTCCAATAGTTCAAATCCTATTCATCCCTCAATGGACCATGGATTCGCTCGGTATTTACAAGGAAGAATTAGAAATCCAGACCACCAAAATTGTGGCTCCCTCACAGAACATAAGTAATTAACCATTTAGTCCATCCATTTCCTATTTAACAAGACAATGGTTCACCCAAGGTAATCACGGTGTAATTAGTCACATGATCCAGACCATGCCTATTAACCAAGACAATTGATCACTCATAAATAATTACCACTTTTAATCATTTTTCATTTCATCTAAAAACCTGCACCTATGAATTAAACTATCACATGGATTTATACATAACAACTCACTTGGGGAATTGACATAGCTACAACCCCTTGAAAATTAAACTATTGCATGGTTTTAATCATAACAACTAATGTGGGAATTTCATATAACAATATATATATATATATATATCACTCTAATCAACCCAAAAAGGGAAAACATTCACAAGCCTCAAATGCATTCTTTCCAAATGGCTAACCATGGGAAACACACCCATGGGGTGTCCCTAAATCAAACAATCGGCAATCACATGCTTCAATTTCATATAAACAAATACCTAAACATCATTTGGCATCAATAAGTACCAATTCCATAGTGAAACAATACCTGAAAATGGCCTCATAACATTTTCGCACATATAATCTACTCTACGTTTAACAAAAGAAACAAGACCACCTACCTCGATATCATTAGAGCGATATAAATTGACGTCGACACTTGAATCGGACTAGAACGGTGTATAACTAAGAAAATAAGTAAATAATTCAACCATGAATAACATTATCAAGAATATAAATCATCAATAATGACTTAATAAAAAAAATATATCTTACTAATAGGAATCCAACGAGACCAACGTCACTTAAATCTGGATTTGAACAATGAAATATGAGAAGAATCAACTCTCGCAGCTTCTTGTAATTCAGCCGGTGGCTATTCTGTCCAGGTGAAGAGAACACGAGGCTGCTTCCCGTTTTAATCTGATTGTTAGTTGTACACGAAGTGTATATCATTTTACTATTCATAAATTCAGCAACCTACTTTATACGTCCTGCACTGACCCTGCAGACATGACTACATGGAATGTACTAGGAAGTACACAACATGAATTGGGGTTTTCTTCTCTTCTTGGCCATTAAAATCACACACCAGGTATCCCCATCCAACACGGCCAGACCACATGGCATGTACATTGGATTACACAGTGTGTTCTACTAAAATATAAAAATTTTCTTGTTTTTTCTTGTTTTTTCATAATAAATCAATGGAAAGGAATATATTGAAACTCATACCACATTTGAAGAACCGGGTTCTTACAATTTGGATTTCATAACTAACTGATGATGCTTTAAGATGGACATGTGGGTGTATTATTGAGTACCCTCATTATAATAGGTGAATTTCATGTGATTCATATCGATTATTTTTCATTTAATACATAATTAAAAATATATAATTATTTTTTTGTTAAGGATATCATTGGTGGAGATCTAATGAGTTTTATGCTCATTTAAAAACCATCCTAAACAAATGTATGATTTCTCTTAATATTTTAACAAAACATATGGGTCTTGGTAGGTTTGGGTATTAGAGCTATCAATGTTGGATGGAAATCAATATTTAAATATTTAATATTATTTTTTGGATATAATCTACAATAGGGGAGATTCATGTTTTAGTATATTTCAATTCATTATGGTGAGGGTTTTAAAATAATATATTTTTATAGTGTGTTGTCAGTCACATTGTAACCAAAGTTTCACACTCCAAAGGCCTACTTGAGAGATTTTTGTCAATATATAGTAGGGATGTTGTGTTTTGAATCCATTTCAATGGATGTAATTGTGACTTGTTTTAGAGGTTTACACTATATTGTGTATTTGGTCCGGTGTTTATAGATTTTTTTCGTTCTACCCTTGAGTAGTGCATAACATCATGATCCAATGGGACATCCCACATCATGAACAATGTGGTAACGATGAAACACACATCCAGTACAATTGTTTTATATTTGAATTGTAATTATTTAAAATTTTAAGTCATAAAAAATAAGATATCCCTCATTTTCCAAAAGATACATGTGACAACAACACCATCCCCTCCACAGTTTCTCATCCACTCTCTAACTGATTTCTCTACCATTTGTATATGGATTCACAAGAATTATATATAATTAGATCTCTAGAGGTAAGGTTATTGTTCCTTTTTTAAATATTTCAAATTATTTTCAATTCATTAATGTTCACAAATTATTATTCCATATTATAGTGGTTTTATTATATTTTGGGGAAACCTTTGATTAAGGTTCAATCATGTGGTGATATTAAAAATGTGTTCCTCTTTGAGATCATGTTACATAGATGCTAACCCATATTGATAGTTTATAAATTTTTTCATGCTTCTTATGATATATGTGTCACACTAACCATGTGTGAATGACCACAAATGTAATGAAATAGTTTCCTTGTTATTTTTATTATTATAAATGATTATTTAGGCTATTAGTTGTCCTTCATGGGTTTTAATACATATACCATGGTTGTCGATGTCCATGTTCTAAAATTGATTTACCTGGGAAACAAGTTGAAAGTAATATTTTTTTCCTTAGAAATGTTATGTCCATATAGACATTACAAATTTTGGTATATCCTTCATTGGGAGGGGGATATAACTAACTAAGAGAGGTCTACATGACACCTGAACCATATTGAAGTTTTTAGTTTTGTTTATTTCTTATTGGATTTTTTAACTAGTATATGGGTAGATTATTCCACTCTCATATGATTGTTTATATCTTGGTAAGTTATAACATAGTTTCAGATAAAAATCTAGTTTAGTCATGTGATAATAGAACATGTCTTTATTTGGAAGTAAATTTGATATTGTGATAAGACTCATGAGAATTTCCTTTATTATATTGGAGAAGTAATTTAGTAGTCTATAATGTGATTAATTGTTTGTTGGTGGTAAGATTTTTCAATACACATTTATATTTCAGATGTCTTAGGATGTTATTCCCTTTCATATTGATGATGTATATAGATTTGGTAGAGATATATAGTTTTTTTTTTGCATATGATATGGGACTGGATACAAATGTACCATATATTATGCCAATTGGGAACAATATGATTTTATGTAACCCAGAGAGGATGGATATAACACTGTTTCACAGTTCTTTGAAGTGTGTGTTTTAGTTTTAAGAATCCGTATTTCTAGGAAGATTCCATAGGATTTATTTATGGAACCGGAATATTCCAAAAATTATATATCCAAAGGGGACTTGTTTTCCAAAGGCAGGCATTCGTTAAGTTTGAACATTAAAAAATATAAGAACGTGCATTGGTTGATTGGATGGGAGGTCAGACTCATCATACCCTTTTGGGGGGGATTATTGTCTACTCCGAGACTCTCATTGTAACATTAATATATTTTCATGAATCCTTCTTAATTCACGAAGTATAACATATAATTCCCTTAGAATTAACAATCACTTATTTACATGTGTAAAATGTAGAATCTTTAGTATGGGTTCCTGATTCTTCATTAATAGAAATACCCATATGTATTAGAGGTTTTCCATCAATGGTATCCTATAATATAATTCAAAGAGATTCTTATAATAATTATTGTGATGATACTAGTTTTTAAGCCACTCACTGGGGAACTCTAGAATTTATTTTCATCCAAGGATATTATGGTTTGGTTGGATTCTAGGATCATGCCCATAAAATGGGAAACTTATATATCCTTGTAAAAGGAATTAGAACCCTTGTAGTTCAGTTCCACTGGATGGGATACATCATACCTTTTAATATCATGTGATAATGACTTAGCTATATAGTTTAATGTCGTGTGGTGTGGACAACTAAGCAGAAGGTACTTAGTCAAAAAATAGTGTGAGACTTATACTGAAGCATACCAAAGAACATTGGAATGAAAACGGGTTTCCATGTAGGATTAGACCCTATAGGGAATATGGACCAAGGATAATAGGGTTGATTTTGGGTATTGGGTTTGAACTTCAATGAGGCCTCCTACATATCCCATATAGATGCTAATCAAATCCCACGTTGTTCGATTAGTATCATGTAGAGTATAGTCCTTTGAGAGAAATGAGTTTGGGATTACTACCTATTAAGGATGCTGTGAAAATTTGGGGATTAATTTGGGGATTATTCCAAAGGAGGATGTCCAGATTAAGGGAATTAGTGTTAGATTATGGAGGAGGATATCTAGTGAGCTCGGTCCATGAAAAGGCTTCCTATGTATCATGGTTTGTATGGGAATCAGCGTTTTCGTAGTTCATTTATTCATGAGTGATTGTGTACATGTTGAATTCATCATGAATCTCTAAGACAACGTGAGTCATTCTTGGTGTGAGAAAAAAGAGGATGGGAATGATTCAACATTGAAACTTTCACATTAAAAATTTTCCACCTTTACTAGCGGTAGAGGGAACAGCTATGGCTGCTATGGTGGATGAGGTTGAGGTGACCATGGAAGAGGGCGAGGCAAAAAGCCTTACCTCTATTCTATTTACATTGTACAAGGGTCCAATATATGGAAAAAGGGATGAATATTAGGGGCTTACACCCAGATGTCTTCATATGGGGACAAATCCCTACAAGAGAGGGAATGGGTAACAAAAGTCCATGTGCCCATCTCTCCTATACTCTTTGGCACTGAAGAAGAGGGGAGGAGTAATGATTCCACCTCCTAAAAGAAAATCTTGGAGCTTATTTTAAGATGGTTTCCCTAAATTTATCCTTGTAGGGGAAGGGAGACTTCTCCTAAATTTTTAAAAGGAAAAGTAGGAATGAACCGTATCTTCCCCTACTAGAGACCTGATGTTTTGGGTCATCTCTTCAAGAAGGGAGTGTCGAGGACCTAACCCTCCTCCAACCTGAGAACTTCCCAAAACTGTTTATAGGAGAAAGGCCCATGTGACTATAGATATACAACCCCACATACACTCCATGAATCATAAACCCATTTTGAAACAGATGTAGGAATCATCAGACTGTGGAATTACAAACCCAAATAAGAGAAACACTGATGTGACTTTCCCAAAGGTTTGATATGTCAAGAGGTTATGGAGGAGGTCTCAACAGAATCCATTTCAGCTAGGTGATCCAAGGAAGAATAATCCTTTCCACGAATGGATTTTATAAATCATTGATGGCTTGTAAACAGAAGAGAATAAGTGAATCAAAGAGGGGTGCCCAAGTTAGTAAGGACCCACAATTATGGGTGTGCAAGTACACTTGGGTGACATGATGCTCACTTAAGTGAAAAACAAATTGTTTGTTAGTACATGGGAGAGACCTTTCTGATGACTTCATATTTATTCACAGGTCTTCCCATAAGTGGGGTACTCAAGTTCTTATTGGAGGAATGGGCGACGTGAAAGTATTTCATATTTGGGGAGGCAGGGCGCTTTAGGTTCACAAGTGTTATGGTTTTTAAACATGAATAGTACATAAGTCCAATTATCCTCCATTAAATCCTCCTCCCAATGTGTTGAAGAACTACCATGAATGGTTTGGAAGACTGGGGCGAAGTACCAGGGAGACCACAGCAGCAACTGGGCATCAAGAAAATTCATACATACAAATGTGGCACCCAAGGGTCTATTTATAGGAAAATATTGGACCCTAGGAAAAAAAGGAATTGGGCGCACAAGTTGTCTATGCGACATATGGGGGAACGCATGTGAGCTGCGTGACATATTGGAGGTGTGCAAGTAGGCTACGTGCCTACAGAGTTTTGGCTAGACTAAGGCGGCCAAAAACTCATGCCTTTGAAAATCATGACTTTTATTCATGTATTTACCCCATTTTTCATTCTAATGTATTACCTTTGTCATATTTTTAGACACTTTGATGCAATGGGGTGTCAACAAAAGCCCCCCCCCCCCTCAGTATTGGATTCGAAATTAAAAGAGGCTCCTATACTGAGGTAAGGTAATGAAGGAGAAAGAAAAAGAGCAATAGTTCATGCCTATTTTAGCACTCAATTATACTTTGGCATGCATGTTTTCTATGCATAAGACTTCTGGTGCATAGGGTAACATGGGTCTCTTATATATAATAGCCTCACATCTGTGAATAGTCTCACAACCTTTGAGTTCTCAACTCTCGACACACATGTTTACTTCAATTCAGGTGCTTCAGTTTCAATGTGCTTCATCTGTACATTTTTTAGCTACATGTTATAAGGTGCGCTCCATACATTCATGCCTACTTATACATTCAAGCCATGTTTTAAACACGCGTGCCTTAATTACTTTGCTAATTTTTATCAAAAACACCAAAAATGAACTTACTTTTAAAATATGATCTCTATCTCTTTGCAGGTTAAATTCCTCTAAAAAGAAATGGAACTGCTGATGAGATCGCCAACAAGAGGATAAATGACATGATGAATGAAATTGGTAATGATTAATTTGACATTTTCTAGACTACCCATCAATACATAACAAAATATTTTAAGAGGTATCATTTTAACATTCCATGAAACACCTATCTATCATTGTGTATCTACGGAAATTTGCAGGATGCTCACATTCTAGATCCAAAGAAATATGTTCGACATTCTTGGTTTCAGGATTATACCATCTTCTCATCAGGAAATGTTTCTATTGGGTGATAATTTTTTAATGCTGGGACAGTAGAGAAAGCTCAAATTAATCATCATAGCATGTGTGCTCTAGATTTGAAGGCACACAAACTTGAGCTACAACCACACAACTATTAATAAATCTTTCGATATTCTCAGACAGATCATTCCAAGGGTTGGAAGAAAAGTTGGGACTCTCACCCAGGAGGAGATGTAAAACCTACATGGATGTGGGCATACTGGGTACGAAAGACATGTGTATAATTTTCAGATGATTTGAGATTTGTCGGGATTTGTGATACTTCCTAGGTAGGGAAAACCTATTTATATATGAATAATAATTTGGTACTATAATTAGTTCGTTGAAGGAGCCTAGAGAATAATTTATTCAATTTAACACATTGAGAGCTAGGTATCATCTTGTGAGAGGTTTGCAAGATTTTTGGAGCTTCAATCCTTGGAGACATATATGATGAGTTTATGCCACCCAAGGTGACATGGAATGACTTTGAGAAGACACCGTATTTGGTATGTGAGTTGATGAAAATATTTATCAATCTCAGGAATTAAATCATCATGAAAACTCAAACCATGAGGGATATTCATCTGGAGGAATGGATATAAATATTTTTAATAAACAATAGAGAAAAGGGACCTCCCTAAAACTCGTCTAACTAGAAATCCAAGAGAATATAAGAGAGGTACTCCTGACACCTTTGTACCGACATTGGAGAAAGGAGAATGTCATAAATGAGGATATGAAATCAACCCAAAAATTCTTGCAAATACACCTATGGAAGGTTTATTTTCCATGATGCTGAGTCTGTATTTATTACTAGTCTGAGACTCCAAAGGAGGCATAAGGCTGGGTAGCAATGTTATTACATCTAAGATGGCATAGAAAAGGATGGTAGGGTTGGCTACACCAGTTTTGGACAAGATTTATAAGAGTTTGTTCCATATTTACAAACAGAACCCTCCCATTCGAATAGAGGGACCATTCTAAGTGTTGTGGGTATGGATTGCTACTCACTTTTGAACTTATATTGTACAATGTAGAGTATAATTTTTTGTATTTTCTTTCCGATCATCAGTTCAAGCATTTTCTAGTATGTCACCCTTTTCTTTGAATTCTTATTACATCAAAGCTAGAGTAACCATGCATAAAGAATTACATTTCTTTCCTTATGGGAATCTGCATATTGGTCGATTCGTTGATGATGGTATTGCCCATTTATAATTGAGGTCATATATTCTAGCTTTCATAGATGGAGTTTTGGCCACCAGAATCAATAGAGAAATCATATTTGAGGCCTATAATTCTTATAGATTTTCACATCAATTAAAATGTCTACAATAGAATATTGTATCCCCTCCCATGTATTTCAGATTAGAGAAACACCCAATAGTTTCCCGAGAACTATTGTTGTTTAAATCTGAGAGAATACTGGGGTAGTATTTAATTTACCCGTTGCTGACCCAGTAATCATATTGACCATCTGGTATTTTAAAACTGGGTTTCATCTTACCCTGATGGGGTATTAAATCAGACAATTCCATAAAGGGGGATAAAGAAAAGTAATAGGAAGGAACCCCATCATTTTGAAGATAATTCTTCATCATCATGAGTTGACTTACAAGAATAAGAGGGTGGAGGTGATGATGCTCCAAATTCTCCAAAGATATCTTGAGAAACGTATAATCCTACAACTATCATTAAATGTGCCAATCCATTAATCCCTATTGAAGTTGTATCAAGGCGATCATGTTACCATCATTCTGAAAAGTTGTAAGTTCCATTTTAATATCCTTCATCTATGACTATGGGTGATCGGAAGAAACTCACATACATGGTTGTAGGATCTTCTTTACAACCCTTTGACATAAATTTTGAATATATACAACCAGAGGTTGTTTGAAAATGGTAGAATATGTACTGTGATGCTGAAACCATGTACATGGATATGTGCGAAGGACTTTATATTCTAGGTGTAGGTGATTTGTGGGATTCTTCTGAAATTATTTTTAAGGATAACCATAATGAGGTAAGTACCTATATTTGAGATCCCGAGATGCTCATATATTCCATTGATGAATGAATTACTGCCACAAAGTGGGTAAAGGAAATGATAGATTATGGTACCACCGAAGAGATCAATCATTCATTAGACGAAGAGTGGTGTTGTTGTGTAGATACTAAGGATGTATGTTTCCTTTATCTCACATTCTATTCCATTTTTTCAACATGAAATTTAGTCAAAAAATTATTACTTAGGAGAAATATCATCTTAACATGCAGTTGGGTAAAGGAAAAAACAACTGAATTTTCTTCACCAAAGTAAATCCCTAGAGGCACTAATCTGGTAGCTGTTGGGTCACCTTGTGAATCAAGAGAAATATCTCTGGACCAACAAGTTATGGAGGAGGAAATAGAGAGGGTACTTGAATCTATGATACCTGCCATTATTGATGAGGATGCAAGCCCTCTGAAAAATAAGAAGAAGAAAAATCACCAAAGAAAGAAGGTCATGGTTAAGAACTTTCTTATCAGTAGTATGTCTCCCTAATAATCATTAATGTTAGACTTTATTCATGAAAAAGGGTTTAAACTTTTTAATATTTCAAGGTATTCTTCTATTTCTTCTATGAAAAAAACTATTAATAAGATTAAATGAGTAATATAAGGTGATGTTGAGTAGACACTAATTCCTACAATTCTAGTGGGTTTTGAAGAGGCATTAATGCCAAAGGAACCAACATATGCTCCCAGCATTGCAATGATTACTACTATATGTGGAGAGGAAGCTTCTGGTAAATCGATAATACTTTATAGGGAATCAAGTGCAATAATAGCTAACTTCCATTCTGTGATACTTTTAGGTTCATCAAATGCACTGGAACATCTGAAAACAATTGATGTTGCCCCCATAATAGTTGCTGAAGAAGCTACATGGGGTCAAAGTTTTTCGGAGGAATTTTGTGATGCAAACACGCCAAGTTCTCTCATGGGATCTGAGATTGCATTGAATGAAATGATGAACCTTGAAATGTGTTTTTATGAAATATTAGTTCATGTTAACATATCTAATTCTTTAGAAGACTTTGTTGTTCCTTGTATGAACTCAAATGGATGTGAGTTCACATTATTCCTCTTGTTAATATTCTTATGATTAACCCAATAACCATGGTTGATTGAAATATGCAGTTCCATCTAAATGAACATATGCTACAACTGTTCTTGAAGTAAGTGTTGATATTAACGTCAACCCCACCATTGGGGAGACATTAGCTCAGGTGGATCTTGAGATATCATGTCTTCCTGAGATTCACTATGAAAATCCTAAGCATATTAATGATACCACTCCTCATTGAGAGACATCAAAAAAAAATTGGTGAAACTGAGAACATTAGGGTGGATTATTATTAAGATTCATACCTAGTATTATGTAAGAGATACTAATATTGTGATTTCATTCACCATTTATATATCTTGAATGTAATCATAACCATTATTCTTGATTTACCATATAGGGCTATCAACTTCAATGTCTAGGTCTGGAGGTGAAGCCTCTGCATCATCCCAAACAACATTAGAAGGTGGAGTACCCATTGTTCAAGAAAGAATAGAACAAGGCACTTCTTTAACTGCATTAGACCCAGAGTATACCCCTTCTTATGACATTGATTCTTAATCGGACCCAGAACTACAGAAGGATCTTCTTCTTTCTCGTTGAAAACCATGGAAAAAGATTTGGAAGATATTATATGAGATTCCCCTTGTGGGAATTCCTTCATGAATTCCATGACATTCATATCCATTTATCACTCTAGGATTTAGAGGTTTTGAATACCATGAAATTCATACTACGGTGAAAGAGATTATCTAGAGGAGGGAGCAAGAGAAAAAGCTTCGACAAGACTTGATAAAAGTTAGACTGTCAATCAATATTGATGTGTTTCAAGAAGCAATGTCCTAGGTTGAGGCTAATCATAATGAAAAGTTGAAGGGAATGAAGGTGAAAATTAAATAGAATACTGTTCATCAAGTTCACCTTTAGTAGGAGTTATATATCATTACAGGGGAACTTGTCCAACTTCATAGTTCATTAAGAGAAATAAAGATGGATGGTGAAAATTTCATTGCAGATTCTAGAGAAGCACTTCATCATGATGATAAGTGCGATGCTAGTCAAATTGATAAACTTCAATAATCAGTTTATGGGGCTCCAGATGCTATCAAACTAATGAGTAATTACATAGAATTACTTTTTTAATTTCTGAGAGAGAGCCTACAATTTTTGGATGCTCCTCTGTGAAAATTTTTCATAAATGAAATTTATTTTTTCTTTAATCGTTTGTTTTTCACTTTCACTATCATTTTTCCTATACCTAGGCCATTGGGCCTAGTAAGCAGTGATTTATTTTTTTTCTAGGGTTATATGGATAACCCACAAAAATTATATCTCTTGAATTTTTATTTCTCAATATTATCTAAACCGTACAAAATTCACGTTTAGTGAGCTAGGACTCAACTTTTTTTTAGAGTTCCCTTTGTGGGTTCTCAATCTAATGAGTACTAATAACTTTTTTGTTTTGAATTTTAGAGTCATTCATGATGGACTATAATGGGATATTACTTTTGGTCTAATAGATTTGACCATTATCTTTGAATTAGATCCCAAACAAAACTATATGGTTATGAATTTCTTTAATATTCATTAAATATTTCCACGGGGAATCTTGAGCCATGATTTTTATAGTCACCAAATTTAAAGCCTTTATCAACAAATTGTGTGTCTTTTCCAAGAAGGAAGTTACCATTATTTGGAAAACCCATTATGGGGGCTGTGTTATGCAGGGTTAACTGAGTAATATGTTGCATAGCCAAATAATGGCATCTTTTGACTGAAATGCATGTTATCTTGGCATCTTATCCAAGACCACCTATGGGAACATGCTTCATATTCAAACCAAAGAGCTCTTTGAAGTTTAAATTTTTTCTATTTATAGATTTTGGAAAAATAATATTTGGGTTACTCAAGACCATAGTGGGTGGTTTTTCAAAGGAAATGAATTTTTAGAATGAAATGGCTATTTTACATCGACATATGTCATGGATAGGAAAACCATTTCTATAAAAAAAATTGGTGTATGGGGAATGCTTAAAATTTTTTAGAAAGGGGAATTTATGATATCATATTGTGCAGTTTTACATCAAGCAATGAGGACATTAAATTGTGCAGTTTTAAGTAATGTAGTGAGGAAATTGTACTGTGTAGTATTAAGTCATGCAGTGAGGATATTGTTTGACTTTAACTCAAGGTCTTTAGATCTGACCATAGGTGTGAGGTTCTCCCAATTTCATAATAATATTTTTGGAAATATGAATTCATGACCAGGTATGGAATGGAAAATGTTAAACTATGATTTGGAAAAAAATTGAATCCAATGGATGATATGGAAAAAGGGATAAAGGCATTGGAAGAAGTCTCTTCTAAGAACGAAGATACCATTATTTGACAAACCCGTTATGGGGGTTGTCTTATGCAGGGCCAACTTGGGCATATTCTACATTGCTAAATAGTTACATCTCTTGACTGACATGCTTGATATGGAGGTAACTTATGCAAGGTCACCAAAGGGCATGTGCGGTATAGTCAAAAAAAAGATCACTTTGAAGATTGACATTTTATTGCTAAAAAATGAATGAAGCTTATGGAGATTTAGATATTATGAATCACAGAGTTTGGTTTACTGGGAAAGGTACATGAATATGGAGAGGTTATTTATAACAAATATTTCCAATGAATCGGTGGAATAAGTCTTATACGAAGGTTTCAACCAAACATAGGAATTATGGTGTCTATATGTTTAGTTCATACAACTAGGACTGGAATTGGAAACAATATATAATCTATGGAATGTGATTTCGAGGTTATTTCATATTGTATTGAATACATGGTGAGGGAAATGTGTAATATATGGTCATGAAGACTATCAGATTGGTAGAAATATAATGGGACAATTATACTTGAAGGACCATTTTAAAAAACAGATTCTTGTATAGAGTCATCAATGATTCAAGGGGACAAAGATACTATAACCAAGAACTAAGTTACTATTACATGAAAAACCTGTTATGGGTGTTTTCATAAGTAGGGCTAACTTGGGCATATGCTACATAGCCAAATAGTGGAATCTTTTGACTAAAAGGCCTATTATAGAGTCAACTTATGCAAGGCCACCTAAGGGAGCATGCTACATAGTCAAACAAATGAGTTCATAAATATTAGATACTTTGTCACCAGAAACTGTAAGAAATATTATGAGGATCTAGAAATATTCAAGATTTAGAGTGTGAAATATGTAAGGAGATTTTTTTCAATGCACATGAGAAATATTTGAATCAATATTTTTCATGAGTTTGACATCCATTACATAGATTTGACTCATATGTAAAATGGGGACTTTCTTTGTTTCCTATTAATTAATATTGTGATGTGCAGTTTTAAATCATGCAATGAGGACATTATACTATGCAGTTTTATGTCATGTATTGAGGAAATTATACTATTTATTTTTATGTCATGCAGTGAGGACATTATACTATGCTGTTTTAAGTCATGCAGTGAAGAAATTATACAATGAAATTTTAAGTCATGCAGTGAGGACATTATACTATGCAGTTTTAAGTCATGAAGTGAGGATATTATACTATGTAGTTTTAATTCTTGTAGTGATTACATTGATAGCCCGATAAGAAATTAAAACACCTTATTTATATAAAGAATCCATTTACCCAATTTCTAAGTCCACATGAGCTATGCTCGGTGTGATAAACAAGGATCAATAAGGGTTTCTTTTATAGTGAAAAGATGATGCAACTGAAGAACAGGGGTTCAATATATCCATACAGTTTAACAACATGCGGTAAGGATGACAATGAATCGATGTGAATGGGAAGACATATTGTAACTAGATTAAGTTATAAAACTTGAGTGTTACTATGTGTCTTGTTGGGGAAAGAATCAAGTCATACATATTTCTTAAAACATTCCCTACACAGATTTAATTCTTAAAAAAGAAATAAAGGGTTTTTTTATCATGTATTGGCTCAATATTAGAGATCTAGGCATCTCTAAATATCTCAAATATATGAGAATAAATCCGTATGTAGTTCATAAAACAATAATTCTTCATGCTAATCATCATTGACATGATGAATGGGGGATTTTAAAACATTCAGAGAGAACGGTGAATATTAAGACATAAAATGGTATAAGGACCAAATCAAATATCTTAATGAAACACTCTGTATAGATCTGATTCATATAAATGATGAGAAAATAAAATAAGAATATTTTATGATTGGGGATTGGCCCAAAATTGGTGATTTAGGCATCTCTACGAATCTCATTGGAAAATGAGAATCAAGCCATACCTAGTTCTAGAAATAAGGCCTCTACACAAATCTGACTCAAACATAAGAAATAGAGGGACTCATGTTCCACTAAAGAGTAGTGATGATATCAATGATGTTTTCTTATGGAAGATTCTAACATCAAATAAAGAAAATGTTAGTTGTACACATGATTTCAATCAGTTTAACATCATGTGACAAGGACAAATATGTCACACATTTTGACATCATGACGCATGGATATTTATGGTTGTTATGTATTTTATTTTCTTGAAACTAGGACATGGGGGATGTGTAGTTTTATGTCTGGTAGTAAAGACATTGTATTTTGTAGTTTAAAGTCTTTTAGTGAAGACATTTTATTGTGTAGCTTAAAGTCTGGTAGTGAGGACGAATATGCACATCCACACAAAGTATTTCTTTAAGAATATTTCATTGGTTGGAGTTGTAATAAAATATCCATCCATTTATATTAAAGCATAAGTTCCATTTGAATACAAATTATGTATGGAATAAGTTCCTTCCAACTTTAGCTCATGTTTTGGATGTTTCATTCCTGGTATCATTTGAGTCCTAAGGACCAATACCAATCCTCCTTGGCGAAATGAACGGAGACAAACATTCTGGATAAAAGCATCTGCTATTGTATTCTTATAGACTTCTAGATATTGAAAAGAATGAAATATTTTCTCATCAAATCGTTCCCACCCATTGAACTGTTTCTCAGACCTCTCATCTATAGAAAATTGATCACAGATTGCAACTCTTAGTGAAGGAAATTGCATTTCAATTCATAAAACTGCTTAAGTTCTATATACCAAGTAATAATGAATTTCATGGCTAGTAGTACGTGCAATTGTCTTATAATCCCATAAAACATTAAAAAGATTATTAGGCCATGATATCTTATCTTTATCCACAATCTTCTGGAGTATATTTGATATGGACTTATTGAAGGCCTCTATCTGTCCATTAGTAGCCACATGATAGTGAGATAAATAGTTGGATTTGATATTATGTTCCTGATATTAATTTTTTGCCTCAGGAGAACAAAAACTGGTTTCATTGTCAATCAAAATAGTATGAGGGTCACCAAATCTGATCATGATATTAGTTTTGAAAAAACTAACATTGATTTTGGCTCCAAATTCTTTGAGAGGTATTTTCTCAGACCATTTAGAGAATAAGTCAGTTGTAATGAGAATATACATGAACTGCTTAGCCGTGGCTAGAGGATAAGGACCTACTACATCTATTCCCCTTGTAGAAAATGGCCAGGAGTTTTTTCCCATATGTAGAAACTCCAGGGGTTGATGAATGAAGTGGGAATGCACATGGTCGTGATGACGTTTTTTAGTGATATCAGTACAATCCTAAGTCATTGAAGTCTAAAAGTATCCAATCCGTCAGATCTGATATGAGTGTATATTCCCATACTGGTCGGCACCACGAAATTTTAAATGTACTTCTTTCATGATAGATGCAGTCTCTTGTCCATCAATACATCTGAAGAGGATTCCATCACAGCCTCTCTTGTAGAGGATATTTTGGTGGTTTGGACTATCATAAAGTGTGAAATTGGTTACTCGTCATCCAATCTGTTCCTTTCAATCCCTCTCTTGTGAATGTATCCCATTTTGAAGATACTCCATGATAAATGTTCTCCAACCCATGGAATGACCATATGGTTCATAAATAGGGCTATTTTCATTAATTTTCTCCATTCTGGTTTGAACAAAATGTAAAACAGCATGAAAATGGGCTATGCTGATGACTGTCTCATTCTAATTTGGATCTTCCAAGGATGTAGATGCATTATCCATTGTATCTGATTTAGAAAATTGTTATTGAGGGACATAAGACAATGTCGTATCTGAGGGAAATTCAACCCATAACCCTTTGACATAATCACACAAAGCAATTAACTCTTATTTTCTTATAGAATATTCCCCATTAATTTTATTGATTACGAATTATGAATCACCTTTCACCTTTAAATGATCTATTTTCACCTGAAGGGCCAATTCCAAACCTACAATGAGAGCATGATGTTCTTCCTAGTTGTTGGTACCACCTTGTGAACATAAGAGGGAATAATGAAATAATTCTTGTTCTAGGGAATTAAGGACAATTTATAACCCAAATTGTTTGAGTTTAGGGTTTTCCAATATTTTCCCTATTGGTCCTTTGGAAGATCCTTCAAAAAAAATTCCCATGTTTGGGAAATATCCGGAAAAGATGAGACCTATTTATTAGGAAGTTCAGTATTAAATTATGTATCTTCCATAGATTGATGCTCAGTTAGGAAGCCAGCTAGATCATTGCCTTTTACTTCCTTTTGAGGTATGAACAAGATATCAAACTATTGCAAAATAACATCCCACCATGAAATTTTCCTTATAAGAATAAGATGAAAGAGGATAAATTTGAGCGGATAATTGCGAGACACAAATTGGACTTCATGATGTTGCAGGTAGTGCCTCAATTTATGAACTGCAAAAATTAACGCTAGGCAGAACTTTTCATTACTTGGATATTGATATTCTTCATCAAGCATAGTTTGACTGAGATAGCAAATGATATTTTCATTCCCACCAACATTCTTTTGGGCGAGGAAGGCACCTAGTGATCACTCTAAAGCTGTCACATTGAGAATAAGTGGTATTCCATCAACGGGTGGTATTAATACAAGTGGACACAAGATATATTTCATGAGTATATAAAATGATTCTTTGTAGTATTCATTCCATTGGTAGGTGACTACCATCATCATTAATCTGGTGATGGGCAAACATGTACTTTCCAAATTGGTGATAAAGTTCCAAATATAAGCCAAATTTCCTTGGAGTACACTTAATTCTTTCATCTTTCTGGGAGGTGACATACCAATGATTGATTTGGTTTTCTCAGGATCAACTTCAATACCACGATGGCGTACAATGAATCCAAGGAACTTTCCTGAGGTTACCCCAAAAGCACATTTCAAGGGGTATCATGTTCAAACTGTTTTGTCGATGTTTATGGATTATGGTTTCCAAATCAACCATGTGATTAGATCATTATCTGGACTTGACCACCAAATCATCACATAACATTCAAAAAAATTCCCTATGAAGGGTTTAATGATATGGTTCATGGAACGTTGGTATGTTGCACCTACGTTTATTAATCCAAAGGGCATTACCTGGCTGCAAAACACACCCTGATGGGTTCTGATGGCTGTAGAATCATCACCCTATGGGGCCATATAGATTTCACTATACCCAAAGTATCTATCCATGAAAGAAAGAGTTTCATAGCAAGCCGTTGCATCAATTAATAGCTTTGTAATCAGAACTGGAAATTCATCTTTAAGACAATACTAGTTTAGATCTCTGAAATAAATGAAAACACTAATTTTTCCATTCTTCTTTTTTCACTAGGACAATGTTGGATAGCCATTTGGGATACTGATCTTCCCATAAAAAAGTTAGAATTTATAATCTTATCAACTTCAGCTTCAATTTTAGAGGCATGAGTTTGGTGGGTTCTTCTTGCTTCCTTCTTGAATCCATGATGTTCTTCTGGAAAACCCAAATGATGGGCGGATACATTAGGATTAAGACCTAGAATTTATGTATAATTCCATGAAAATATATATCTATGTTACTTTAGAAATGAATTATACATCTATTTCTCTTCAGAGGTCATGGCTGCACTAATTAGAGTGGGGCGTGGATCTTCTTTTGAACACATATTTATTTCTCTAAGCTCATCCACACTAGTAGAGACACCTTCTTCAAATGTTGGAGGAGAATCCCCAAGATCTTTCTCTTCTTCTTTTTTAAGTTATACCTATTTTGTTTCCACTTGAATTTTAGATGATGATTCAAATATTCTAGAGTTAGTGGAGGAGTCTGTATTTGAACATCCTAAAGGGGATCCCACCATATCTGACCCTACTGATGACCAAGGGCCTTCCTGTGGAAATAAAGAGAGAATGATGGATTGAGAATCAACATCTTTTTATTCCACTAGAATTGCTACAATCTCTTCTAATCTTGTTGATGAATAAGAGGATTTTTGTAGTTCAGATGATGATATGATGAAATCTCAATTAAAACGCTTATCACTTCATGGTGGATCAACAACTTCTCCCATATTGTCAGGATCAATTGTTGTAATTGACATTATGGTAGTCATTGGACAAGTGCATGGATATTGTTTTAACCTTTCAATTTTATTAATTGGTATCACATAATCTGTACTCAAATGCATAAATAGATTTGCTGGGATATTTTTCTAGTCCATTTGGAGAATTCACACTAGTGATTTACTTTTTCATGTACATCATTCTTTTTGTATGATAAAACTCTGCCTCAATGTATTGGCATTCACATGTTTTTAATGAAGCCTTGTCACTATAAAACATCTTGATTTGACTATTGAAACGGTACATAAGACATTGGTTTTAGGACGATGGTATGGATGTATGTTGATGCAGTCAAGGCCTCTCAAGTAGAATATTGAAGGCTTTGTCCTGACGAACAACTATGAAATCTGAATTAGACAAAAGATCTCCAAACTGAGTTCTGAGCATAGTCCCCCCCAGAGCTTCTTGTTCATTCATTTCATACCCATGAAACATTAAAGTTGAAGGAGATAAATTAGATTCAGTCAAGCCCAATAAAAAAATTATACGAATGAGAATGAGGTTGACCCTGGAGCCATTATCAATGAAGGCTTGTCAGATGTCTACATCATTGACCTTGCTAGAAATATACAAAGGTCTGATATGTCTATATACAACATCATCTTCATCTTTATCGGTAATAGAACTTACTGCATAAAATTCTGTAGGATCATCCTCTATACGGTAAACCTCAGCAGCAACAACATTGGTTTCAAATGCTTGAGGACTTGAAAAATCCTCAATGAGTTCCTCTCAAAGACCTTTTGATAGATTCAATGCATCCAGAATTGATAACATGGCTAGTACATGGTCCAATTGTTTCAAGGAATCATACTTTTGTTCCAATGGTTTGCATTTTCAAGCATGGAGGGGTAGTTTTGTAGGTGTTTTCGAATTTGATGCTTCAGATGTAGCTGTATTCTGTGTCGGAGCAGAAGCTGGAATTACTCCTAGCTTAGGTAGATTAGACCAACTAAGACTATTCACTTGCTAAGAAGAAGATGGTGTATCTTCTAACAAGTCTTCCATAATAAAGGTTTCATAACCGAACCTGTATTGCCTGGAAGAAACTCCATGTTCTTGTTGAGCCCGGATAAGGGCTCTTCCATGAGTTTTGGCAATATATATGGTTCGAGCAGGGGTAAAGTTGAAATGGTGATTTTTAGAATTCCCACGTCTTCCCCTGTATCCGCAACATTGGCCTCTTCCTTTAGTTCCCCAATTAGATAAGGAATTGTGGATTATTATAATTAGAATCCCCATTGGTATAAGGATCTATTAAATGGATAACAATAATAGGACCTAAGATCAATTATTCATCTGATGAGGATTCTTCTTGATAGGTTAATTTTGGTTGTTCCATTTGGTGGGGTGGTTCCAGTTCCTTTGAAATAGATGGCATAAAATTTACCAGGTTCAAGGAAAAATTTGTCCATGACATGAGATCATCTTCTTCTGAATTTTCTTTATCCTTATAATCACTTTTTTTATTTAGTAATCACCTTTTGGTGAAGGTGGTTTTAATGCGTCATATGTGTAAGAAGACACAATCCGTTGAGTCAACTATGTTCATAATATTTCATGAGTATTGTTCATCGTTTTCCTGATCATCCAATCATCATATTTCTGCCCATTTTTTACTTTTTACCTCTTTCCATTACCCTTCATCCTCTGTATAACTAGAAGTAACACATGCTATGTGAGCTGATGAAGTTTTCAGATTTACATGCCCATAGTCTTCCATCTTTTTCAAGAGGCCCTTGAAAACAAACCATTCCTGGATGGGATGTCCTAACATCTTGTGGAAGGGACAATAATTCAGAATATCTTCATCTCTTTATTTATTTGGTTTATTCAACCATATAAATTGAAAAAAAAGTGCTTTCCAGTGCTGAGATGATGTAACCAGGAACATGGTCATTTAAGAAATAATAGACTTTTTTCATTAATTCGTCAAACTGTTTCTACCTTTAATCTCTTTGATCATCTTAAAGAGGAGGTCGTTGCTGCTTATGATTAGGAGGCGGAGCCCTTCGGTATGATGATGGTCTTGAAGTACAAGTAGGTAAAAGTGACTTCTTGTATTTGATTATAACAGCATATACCTTTCCTATCCTCATACCCAGAGCTGATGGGATTACATGAATTTTCACCTTATTTTCTATAATAGAGTCTTCTATCTATTGAGTGATTTAATTATGGTCTCGAAACACTCCTGTTTATTTCACATTGATCAATGGTGTGCATAACTCATCATGTAGATTTTCCACACAAATTGGTAGTAACTCTTCTTGAGGGAGTTCTAGACTTAAAAAAATATGTTATTCCTTTCCATCGAGCAATGAAATCAGAAAATAATTCATTATCCCTTTTTTAACAATTTTTAAGATCAAAAAATATCATTTTTGGGTGCATTGAGAAAATTTAAAAAATAAATTATAGACGGAGATCTTCCCATCTAATAATTTACAGAGATTGTAAACTTGTATACCAGATTAAAGATGATCCTTGTAATGAATGCACAAAACAACTATGCTTTACTGGTTCTTGTTGTTGAGAATTTCCCATCATGGGATCACCACGAGAAACAAAATGTGTTAAGTGTTTCTTCGGATCTCCTAAACCATTAAATATTAGTAATATGGTATTCACAAAATTTGGTGGGGGAGGAATTGCATCCACCCATTCAGGGTAAGCACTTTTTTTCTACTGAACTAGTGCACGTCATTCCTCTAGATCTTCCAATTGAGTCTTTAATGCCTCAATTATGTTCATAATAATTTAGGGAATATCCAAATTAGATAGATTCTATGAAGGTATAGCAACTGGAGCTTGATCTAATGCAATGACCGTCAGAACCACTGATGGTGGATCAGATATCTGCCTTGGATAACCCATGGGAACTTACCTATTTGGATGTGTTTGATCCATCCTTGATTATTTACCCAGTGGAGGGAATTCATTATCATCATCAGTAGTTACTATAAATCCTTTTTTTAGGAGCTCCTACAGTATGTTCATGTTGAGGACCTTTCTAGGGAGTATGTCTAGCAAAAATTCTATTTTGAAGGAACTCTGTATTGATTCTTTTTAACTCCTTCATTTACTCTTCTTGTTGTGAAAATCTCTCTTTCAGTAGAAGAGATTTACCTTCTCCAGTGGAAATTTGAGACATGATCAGACTTTTTTCATTCCCCTTGTTAGATGCCTTTTAGAGACGGGGGAGTTGGTTATTTGAATACATACCTAGATTCTGGGTAACCACTTATTTATAGTGAAAAAACCTTATTCATTTTCCTCTATGTGTAACGTATTATGGAAAAGAACTTCATCTTTTAATTCCCTTGAACATGACTCATTTTTTGGAAGATATTCTGTAGTGGTGTTAATGACATTTACTAACGTGCAATGCATCGATGGTATTCTGTCTGTGGTTTTGCGAGTTCATCTTACTTTATGTCTTCTATGAGACTTCATTCTCCAATATAACGAATTACCTTGAATGGTTTGGAAGACAATAACCTAAACGGAATCCTCAGATAGTTTAGTTGAAAGCTCTCATTGTAGATTCGTTTATATTCTAGAGAAAACTAATATTAGCTCAGTAGGGGATTGCAAATGTGAAAAAATTTCCATCCCTTCAGACTGGAGCTATTCCTATTCTTCTTCATCAAATATTTGATAATTGTTGAATGAGTTTGAAGGTATAATTAAATGATCCCCTTAAATCATCCGACAACCACATAAATCACCTAATTAGGAAGACTATTGTTCTTTTTCAGACACTTTTATTCTATGATGACGTACATCCCTTAATTGGGATTCCTTCTCAAGATTCTAATATGTTTGATGTAAAACTAACTCAACAAATTCTTTACTTTGTGTCTGACTCTGATGAGATCTGGTTGAGGCTTGTTCTTGATCGTACAATTGATTACATACAAATCCTATTTATTGGGGTAAACCATGGGAAATAAATTTGCATGAGACGAATTTTAGCGGAACTTACTGATTTTGGAGTGTAGTGAAATATAATGCTACATATGCACCCTATCCTATGATACTAGCACTATATGGGTAATCAAGAAATAAACTGGCATAACCTCTTTATAGCATTGAGTCATGCACGTTGAAGAGTTATCTGCTTTTTTTCATCTTTTGGATGTTGGGAAACAGAGATAGATTCCAAGTCAATTGGGTGATGCAAACCTTTTATAACCTTTACATGATTTTGATATTCATCATATGTTAATACTTAGGTTTTCAAATGATGAAGAGTCTTCCATAAATTAATGTGGATATCAGGAATGCAATCTTCTATCAACAATTATAGAATTTTATACTGTGAATTTTTCCAAAGGACAATACATGACTGGAATTTATCCTTTAGCCAATTGTTTTCTCATGTTTAACACATCATCTTCGTCTTTCACTAGATGTTTTTCCACTTGGATTGACCAAAGAGGATGCTCTATTTTAGAAGATAAATGACCCAAGGGAGGTTCAGAGAATTACTATTCTCTTAAGATTTCTTCTTCTGGAAAAATTGTTTCACCTGTAAATGACAAGGCATCAGACATGACTGGACTTGTGTTTGCAACTGCCTCGAGATAGGAGGGCTTTCTTGTCGCAGCATTTTCAATTATGAAATTGTCTTGACAATGCGAAATAAAACTATGGGGAGGAATTTTAAAGTGAATTCCATAATGGGGAGGATCACCATGATGGATTACAGTAAAGGAGATATCTTTTTTCTCCTTGGTATTATGGTGACAAGGAGGGTTGTTGTTTCTCTCATCTATAGATAAGAACTCTAGATTGACCAAATTTTCCAGAATGAAGCATTCATGATGAAGTGTTTTATGAGGAACTTCAGAGTTATAACTCCCACTCCCAAAATTTGTTAATGAGAGGGTATAATCTTGAGATGCAACAGATAAATGTCAGAGTGATTCAAAAACTCCAGCATTTAGAGGATCCAAATTCCATATTGACTCTTGATTTTCCAATAGTACATTATGAGACTTATTCTTGGATGTTCTCATTTATTTATTTGGGAAAACATGAAAGTAAAAGTGGTTATCATTGTCAAGTGTATGTTCCTGGCTTTGTGTGGTTACCGAAACAGACCAATTAACTCTAATTGGAAAGGGTGTATGTTCCCACTCTTGTTGTCTGTATGATATGGGGGAGTATTCCCCCATGACCCTCTTTTACTGGAACATAGGTGTGTATCTACTCCAAGATAGAATGTTGATGTGTCATCCCATGTGTGGGGACAGATTTATGTGTCTGTTCCCCTAATACTGCTGAAGTAGATGTTATAATATCCTTGAATGCTTCGAGAATATGGGCAGGTATTTGCATATTCCCTTTCACCATTGAAAAAATATGTTTGGTGACTTCATTGACTGAAACATAAATATAAGTCCATTGCGTATCTAGAGTAGGTGTATGTGCCTGATCCAGTCCTCCTTTTCCAGTCAAAGGGTATTGACAGTACTCATGTAAGGGGGGAGAGAGTTGGGTTTACCCCAAATTTGTCGTCAGAGCATTCCGACTGACTTCTCCATGTGCTACCAAACGTGATTTTTGGTAGACTTGATGAACATTTGACAGGCGTATGTGCCTTCTAGAAATTTATCATCCATCATGGTTTAAGTACATCCTTCAATACTGGTAGATTAGACTGGTGATATAATTGGTGATTGTAAACAAGTGTATGTTCTTCTTTACCTGTAGCCACAACATTAGATTGGTTGGATTCTTTAAATGCAGTCACACGAGCCTGCTAATTTGTTGATAACTTGTATGTAGGTGTATGTGCCTGTTCATGGTACCCCGCTAGATTTATTTGGTGGTATCGGTGGGTTGCTTCCAAATGATCCTACTAAGATGCAAAATTAAAACAGATGGGTGTATGTTCCTGGTCATTGTTTGCCATCATGTTAAGATGATGGACTTATCTGGAGGAGGTTGTGGTAAGAACCTACTCCCTGCAGACCGAATGTTATCCCTAGTGGTTCGTCTTGTGTGCCCGAGTCTAAAATATCTAGGCCGAATGTCGAGAGGCAATACCCCCATCATGTTGGCGGTACACTACTGTGGGATTATGGCGGTGATTTGTGGTGGGGTCCTCAGGAAGGACTCCTACATTCTTGAATTAAGTCCTTGAGTGGCCTCTTTATCCACCTCTATGTAGTACAATAGGGATTGATTGTTGGGTTCCAGGGATAAGGACCCGGAACACTTGAAGATAGTGGTTGGTACCATCTGCTTCTTGATCATTGGCTATTGTTTTCTAGATGATAGAGGATTTTTATTGGCCTGGAGGTCCTGTCAAGCAGCCTCTGATGTCGAAATTGTTCCATGCTTGCGATATGCCTTTACTAGCACATTAGAGACATAGGGTTGAAGACACTGGGTTGGTGTTAACGCCATTCCCATGGATGGGGATCCTTATTTAATAGCGGTCAGGATGTTCATATATTTTTTCTTAATGAAAGCCATTTTGGAGTGAAGAAAAAACTGTAAAACACTTGAAACAACAACAAAAATACATTAAAGAAACATCTTTTTATATGGATACATGCATGATTGATTCCTTTGTTTGGCCTTCATTTATCAATAATTAGGGGCCTAAGAGGGAGGGTAACATTATTAACGTGGTTAACGATTCACGTCGGTCTCACCATTTTTTCGTAGTTCCTTGAAATGTGTGTTTCAGTTTTATGAGTAACTATTTCCAGGTAGTTTTCATTGAATTTATTTATGGAACTGGAAACATGCAACAGTTATTTATCTAAAGGGTACCTGCATTCCAAGGGCCGGTGTTCCTTATGTTTGAACTTTATGATACATAAGAACCTGAATTGTTTGAGAGGATGGGAGGTCTGACTCATCACACCCTTTTGGGAGGAATTATTGTCTACTCTGGCACTCGCTTCGTAAATTTTAGATATTTTCATGAATCCTTATTATTTCACCAAGCATAAAAAAAGTTTTCCTTAGCATTAACAATCAATTATTATCATGTGTAAAATTTAGAATCATCATCATTAATTCATGGTTCTTCATTAATGGAACAAACAATATGTATTTGAGGTTTTCCATCAATGGTATCCTTTAATATACTACTTATAGATTCTTTTAATCATCATTTTGATGATACTGATTTTAAATCCACTCCGGGGGAAACATTGGAATTTATTATCATCTAGGGAGACGATGGTTTGGTTTGATTTTGGGATCGTGCCTATAAAATGGGAAACCTACATATCCTTGTAAAAGAAATTAGAACCCCTGTAGGTTGGTTCCACTTAATGGGGCACATCATTCCATTTAAGGTCATATGATATGGACCTAGCCATACAGTTTACTGTCATGTGGTATTGATATCTAAGAGGAAGGTTCTTAGTCAAAACATAATATGGGACTTAGACTGATGCATCCCAATGAACATTGGAAATAATATGGGTTAACATGTAGGATCGGTCTATGCTGGGAATATGGCCCAAGGAGAGTAGGGTTGATTTACGGTATTGGGTTTTAACCTCAAGGTGACTTCATACATATCCCATATATATGAGAATCAAACCCCACATAGTTCGATTCGTCTCATAGGAGAGTATAGCCCTTTGAGAGAAATGAGTTTGGGATTACTTCATGAAAAGGATTCCTTGATGATTTGGGGTTTAATTTGGGGCATAGTCATAAGGAGGGTGCTCTAATTAAGGTAATTAGGGTTGGATTCCTAAGGAGGATATCTATTGCGATCGGGCCCTGAAAAGGCTTTCTACGTATCCTGATTTGAACATAAATTGGAGTTCTCTTTGTTCTTTCAATCATGAGTGTTTGTGTACATGTTTTAATCATTACTAATATCTAAGACCATGTGAATCATGAAATTTTGGGAAACAAGCGTACGTGAAAGATTCAACAATGACACTTTCACTTTCAAATTCTTCATCCTCTGCTGGTGGAAGAGGGCGCACCTATGGCGGCGAGGGTGGAAGTGGTCAATGTGGCCATTGAAGAGGGTGAGGAGATGAGCCTTCCCTCGGATCTATTTACATTGGACATGGGTCCAATGTATGGAGGAAGGGATGAATGTTAGGGGCTTACATCATGATGGATGCCCATTGTGACAAAGCCCAATGGGAGAGGGAAAGGGTAAAAAAAGTCCTTGGCCCCATCTCTCCTTTGGTCTTCAGCACAAAAATAAGAGATGAGGAGAAATTACGACACCTCATTCAAGAAACGATAGGGGCTTAAACTGTGATGGTTTCCCTAAAATTGGTCCTGATATCAAAAGGGTGACTTCTCTTTTATTTTTAAAAGTAAAAGAAGGTATGAACTATATCTTCTCCTACTAGAGACTTGAGGTTCTAGGTCATCTCTTCGAGAAGGGAGATTCCAGGACCCAACCCTCCTCCAAACTAGGAACGTCCCAACACTATTTATGTGAGAAAGGTCCATGTGACTATTGTTATACAACTCCACATAAACTCCATGAATCCTAACCCCCTTGTGAAACAAATGTGGGAATCCTCTGATTGTGGGAATACAAACCCAAATAAGAGACATGCTGGTGTGCCTTTCCCAATGGTTTGATAAGTCATGAGGTTTTGGTGGAGGTCTCACTGGAATCCCTTTTACATAAGGGATCCAATGAAGAAGAATACATTCCATCAATTACTTTGATAAAGTCTTGATGGATTGTAAACTGGAGATAATAAGTGAATTGAAGTGGGGTTCACAAGTAGGTGAGGGCGTGTGAGTATGGGAATGCAAGTACACTTGGGTGACCTTATGTTAACTTAAGCGATGAAGAAATTATATGTTAATACTTTGGAGAGACCTTACTAAAGACTTCAATAGTAATCACATGTGATCCCAGAAGTGGGGTGCTCATGTTCTTGTAAGCGAAATGGACGACGCGCAAGTATTTATGATTTGGAGAGGTTGGGCACTTTAGGCATGAAAGTGTTATGATTTTAAAAAAATAGAAGGACTTAAGTCCAATTATCCTCCCATAAATCCTCCTCTCAAGGTGTTTAAGAACTTTCTTGAATGTTTTGGGAGGCTAGGACAAAGTACTAGGATGACTAGAGAAACAATTGGTCTTCAAGGAAATTCTTTTATACAAATTAGTGCCCCAAGGGTCTATTTTTAGGAAAATATTGGACCTGGGAAAAAAGGAAGTGGGAGCACACGTAGGCTGCGTGACATATGGGGGCGCTCAAGTGAGAGGCGCGACATATTGGAGGAACGCAAGTAGGTAGCGCGCTGACAGAGTTTTGGCTAGACTAAGGTGGCAAAAAAATTTGTGGCTTTGAAAAACATGACTTTTTTATGTATTTTCCCCTTTTTCATTCTAATGGATTCCCTTTGTACTATTTTATGAATCTTGAATGGATTGGGGTTTGAACAAACACTTTTTGAGTGATACTTCTTGGATGGGAAAAATATTTCGATTTCAATATTGTTACATAGGATATTGGACATTATTACTACTCATTTATTGCGGACCATGGACATGGATACATTACCCTATTTTGAACTCTATCATGGATAAGGATGTTATGCCCACTTATGGTGTTATATTCATAGTTCTCTATTTTTTAGTTCTTTGATGATCAAGGATGTTGTTCCAAACTATTTATTATTATCACTGGGGTATTATTCTAACTGAGTTGTCCTAATTATCCGAAGATACTACATATTTGTTTCTTATTATGTTATGATAGTATTATATTTAAATTGGTTATTTAATGGGATGTGATTCATTGTTGATATATAATACTATTATTGGGAGTAAAATATGGAAACCTTGGTATATTACTTGTGATATTATTAGACACCATATCATTGGTCGATGAAAGTACTATCACTCTTGGTTTTATTTTTTTTCACCAATGGGTTTGAATGATTTATCACTATTGTTGTCTTTATTTATTTATGAGTATATCTCATTGTTGATGAAATTATATATTCATCATATTAGTAGTTACACTATTGTTCTTAGACTAATTAATTATACCCAAACAATTCCCACACAACCCATTCCCTAAAATGATTTCATGATTTTTAATTCAGGCCTAGGGATGGGACTTGTTGGTGGTGATGGGTGGGCCCATGATTCTAGATTAGAGATTAGGGGTGGGATAAGGCACGTAATTTGCTCGAATTATTTAGTTTCCCATTGGTGTTTTTTATATTGAATATATATATATATGATAAGTACATTGGTGATCCTTTTATTTGTATATAATGAAGGTTACATTTAATTATATTGTGTTGTTATAGTATGACGGTTTTTTTATATTTATGAATGTAATATAGATTTAATGTCCATATCCAGCTTTTATTTATAGATGAATATTTTTATTATTACATTCACTATTATTCAGGGTTATCTACGAAAGAGGGTATAATCTCTCCACAATATCCTAAGACTCTCATCATCAGTGAATGTAATCTAGAATATAGGGTGTGTTAGGTCCACTTGGGAAAATACCCTGAGAGGGGGTGAATCATGGTATGATATATTAAAACAACTGCCACTTTTGATCTTGTTTTATAGTTAAACAAAACTCCCTTATCTCTCTTTCCTATAGAAAAGTATTAACATAAATTAATGAATTCATGATATAATAAAATTTAAATAGTTCTCCTTCACTGGGCTATGTCCAAGGATAATACAATGGAAATATACTGATGTACCAAATTGACTAAAAGTTTACTACTTTATACAAATATTTTAATTTAATCACTACCCCTCCTGTTTTACAACCAATCACAATTTGAAAGATCACACATCTCTTAATAAAAGTGTTCTCACTAATTCTTTCAAAGATAAACTACAAGTTTATAGAATTGGTGGTCCTTTATTTATCTCTAATGAATTCATCATATAATTTGTGTAGATGATCTATTGATTTCTAAATTTCATCCACTGATGACTAATACTTTTCCACTGAACACTATGATATAACATTAAAATAATTTTGCAGTGAACACTGCTTCATGAAGCTCCTTATTTCAAAAATCTCACTACATTTCAAGGCACCCTATTTCGAAAATCTCAGACAAGCCTTTATGAAGTAAAATACTTTTTCAATTCTCATCATAGAAATCATGATGGTCACTCCTTTCATAGATCTCAAATTATCTACCATGAAGCACCTTCCTTTTGCAGAGCTCATCAAGCCTTTACGAATTCACTTTACTTTCACAAAGATAAAAATAGCCGACATGAAGCAACTTCAAAACCCATATTCACAATACTTATTCATGAATTGAGAGATATATTATTTTCCACAAAACTCTATACTCTTCTCAAGGGGGTTGAGCTCTATTTATAGGTGTTTCCACTGACAATAGAACCTTCTACCTCATGTCTGTGACACATCATCCCATTTCACAAGTATATGAAATTTTTTCTGAAATTATATCGATATCTAAAAGCTCCATGGAAATTTTATAGGATTAAAAATTTCATTATAATCACTGAGCCATCCATAAAAAACTTTTCCCCTCCACGATGGTCATTCACAATGATCTTCACCTTTTCCATTCGTGAAACTCATTGTAATCAGAGAGCATACCATCATCTTTCTTTTATCCTTTGTTATATCCACTTCATGAAGCCCATATTTGAGATATTAATGCATCTTACATATTTTGATGACATATTCAAGAAATACACTTTTTTCAATGCTTGTCAAACAACAAATATTGTACCACAAAAATTTGTAAAACACTGGAAAACGACGTCATCTTATATCTATTCTATTTGTACCACCTTCATATCCTCCATTTCTTTGTCATGGTTCTTTGTCATCATGGGTTTTCAAGAACATCTCTGGAACATTATAACTCTCCTTGGAAAACATCTTGGTTAACAAAGACAACCCACCCAAAAATTCTATAATGATACCTTGAGGGATTTTTTCCAAAAAAAGGGCATGTTTATGGTATATAACACATTGATCAAATCACCATTTATGTGAACTAGGATAGCTATGTTGGAATGTGGTATTAATAAATTTTTTATTTACTATTAAGGACTTGAAATTGGAAGTAGAATGTTTTTAGGAAATGAGGAAGACCATATAGATGGCATTGGTCATTCCATGTATTGGGAATGTTCAATTTACAACATATGATATTGTTTTTATTTGGGTTAAATGTTATAATTTATTGAATTTAATCAAATATTATGTGTGATTCAAATATTTTTTTTCCAATAATGGATTTTGTTGTAATGTGGCATGAGTTTGTGCGTCATTTTTGGAATGTGGGACTCACCTGACATTCATGTTCTTAATTTTTGTGGACAAAATTGATTGTGATAAGGGGTTTGGTTCTATAATGTGTCTACAGAATCATATAGAGTGTTTTCTTATATAGCCTAATGTAGGAATTTTATTTTACTAGCCATATTTTTTAATTTTGTTATTAAAATATTATGGTTGATTATGTGAATCATGTATTTATATTGGTGTTTACATAGGGGAGTGGGTTATCTGAGATAGAGAGAGCACCTGAGTTATGTGAGACCATTTTATGAAATGGTTTTCCCGGAATAGTGGTACACATTATTATTTACCATTTATTTTGTCTATTATATTAATGATTTTGATAAAAAATGTTTTCTATTTTTATGGTTTGTATTAAACTGAAATTATTTTATGATTACTGAATATTCAGCTCCATGGGAGTATAGATGGGAATAAAACACATGTTGTTGAATAAAATCACATTGATTATATGGTATAGATATTATATTATTAGATCAAACATATTCTACATCAATTTATTCAATTTATGTGGCCAAGATATTGTCGAGTAGTACCTTCCATATCAGATCTACCCAGGTAGTTTCAGTTTTAGAATCCACCTTTATTCTCTAGAGAGGATTATACCACAATTAGAAATTTTTTGAGTTCATATAAGGAAAAATTACTTCAACCTACTTGAAATACCCTTTATGTGACAAGGAGGGATTTCTACATATATGCTTCAGGGATCAAAAAAAATTGGTGGGATTTTCTAGTTCAAAAATCATGGAATTTGTGGTTCTCCTAGAATAGTTGTTTAGTTTTATTTCTTAATAAGTTTCTTCCAAGAGATGATGATAATGTATAAGGATTGAGTTTTTATTATTTTTTTAGGATTGAATTTATTGATGGATTACCTGGTCCATTTTATCGATCTGCTTTTCTTTTTCAAATTTTGGTAGGTTATGAGAATTTTGGGGTTCATCATTATAAGAATGGGTTGAAACATTTAATTTAGTATTAGGTAAAAAAATTATAGATAACTTTTTATTTAGAAATGATGAAGTACTCAAAAAATATAGAGAGGAACCTAGTCATGGGGAACCTTATTTTTAGTCATCTTCTTTTATTGGGTCAGGGATTCGATATGTAATGACCTGAAATTTTGAAAAAATATTGTTTCCTAATTTTGTGTGTTATTTTATATTATACTAAACAAAATTGTTTCATTTGATAACATGAGTATAATTAAAATGAGTTCGTTGGGTATTGAATTTTATTTGACCATTGGTCAATATGACCGCTGGAAACAAAATGTTTCAATTATTTTCTCTAAATACAAGTGATCTTTGTTAATTAATATAGAAAGAAGATTCGATGGCCTCGTCCAGTAGTCTCGGGCCAATCGAATCCCATATAACAGAACTTGGGAAGGAGGTATCACCAATGGGCTTTTCTTTGGACCAATCCAAAGCCAAATTTCATCGTGTGAATCTATAATGGAATCGCCTTCGCGAGATATTCAAACTGATAGAAATTACAACTCGTGCAATGTTGGTCGAGCCGCCCCCAGATTCTCTCACCTTAGCACACCTTAATCTTAGGTCCTATACTGGTGTTGTAAGGGGATATGTAACGAGACCGTAACATCCTTGTGTAATCCTTTGACTTAAAAAAATTGGGATATCTTCTTATGATAAAGTTTGTGAATTTTCAAATGTCCGGATAAATATAGTATGCATATTTTTGATGAATTCTAGAAAAAGGATATTTGAAAATATTTATGTAAACCTTAAATAATTAATTATGTCTAATGATTTTCAAAAAATGGTCTTCTAAAATTATGTTCAGTACGAAATTTAGATTCTAATAAGATTAACATAATTTTTGATGAATAGTAAATTTTGAATAGTGATTTTATGCTTAGGATTTGTAATGTGACCAAATGGGTTATAATTTCACTTAAATAAAATATCAATATAATATAGGCACCTTGATTAAGTAATGTGATTCAATTAAATAAGAAAATAATTGTTTTAGAAATTATTAGTCATGTATTAGTTTTTTTAGGTGAATAGTGATTTTTTAATTAAAATTTAAATTAAAAATATTTAGAAAATTATTTTTATAAAATGGATTTCATTTTTGAACTTAGAGCATCGATATTATGTTAAGATAATTTTTGGGGATTTTTCTCAAACAAATGAAATTTCGGTGAATAGTTTTTTTATTTAAAAATTAAATTAAAAATATTTAGAAGATTATTTTTATAAAATGGAGTATATTTTTCAATTCAGATCATTGATATAATGTAATGTTAAATTTTTTGGAGTTTTCTGAAAAAGTTGAATTTTCAATGAATAGTAAAAATACAGTTTTAGGGTTTTGGTATGTTTAATAACATCATGACTGCATCATGATGATGTCATGAGTTATTTTAAGGGATGGTCGACTTGTGAATAGTAAGATATGGTATGAGGTGTCCCAAGTGGCCAAAACGATGAGGAAATACCACTTGTTTTTTCAATACCACCAATGAGGTGTCCCTTGGCCATTAATGCCTTGTCCCTCTCACTTTCCCTATAAATACCAAGATGTTCTCTTATCCTTTCCATTCCAAAATCCTCCTCAACGATGTTTTGGTCTCTTTACCTCCCAAGGAGTCCTACAAAGGTGCCCTCAAGCCTCCCAAGGTCCCAAACTTCATGATTTCGAAGATACTCTTCAAGGTAAGGGATCCTACCCCTCTCTTTCTTTCCAAGTACTCTCTTTTATGTCCTTTTTTTATGATCCATGTTCTTATGTTAGAGGATGTTCTTTTATATTCATCCTAATGTGATTTTCATGTTCATATTATTAGAGACCCCCTATTTTTCTCATCAATTCGTTTTAAGAATGTTTAAGTGGTGCTGTTAGGCTGCCGAATTTTCAAGGGATTCTTTCACCCTTCTCGTTTTCAAAATCTATTTTTTAATGTCAAGTCTTTCATGTTCTTTTTTATTATGTTAGGGTATGATCTCTATATATATCATACTGATATTTTATGTTAATATGATGAGATACCCTACTTGATCTCATCAATTCATTTTTTTGAAGTTTTAAGTGACGTTGTTAGGCTGCCGAATATTCATAAGAGAAATCTTATTTTTTTCTTCCTTCAATGTTTTTCATTTCATATGGTATATCTTTCAAATTTCATTACCATGTTCTTATATTCATTATATTATGTCCCTCTACTATTTTATGGATCATTTATGAGTGGGTGACCCATGTACCCTCTATTTTCAATGTTTTCTAAAACCCTGCAACATAGTCGTTATCCTGCCGAATTTTCATCTCCAAATGTCTCTCTCTTTTTGTCAAATTCTTTTATTTTATTAATTGAATACACAAAGCCCTTTATTATACAGGGGTATTCACATATATATCAAAATGATCTATTTTAATTCTGCATATTACATACATAAAACCCTCTTTCCTTTTTCAGTGGGTTTAAAGTGACATATAGATCACATCTTTAAAGCAGTTTTTAAAATGTGATGACTATGAATTGAAACCCATTTCATTTATGCAATATGGGTTGTTTATGAAAATATTTATGATGATATATGTGTATCACCTGATAATAAAGGCAAATTTTAGGGTACACCCTGATAGCACTCCAATGCATTTGGTAAAACTTAATCTCTAGAGATGACCATTTTTAACAATACCCTGGTGAATAACCTAGGTAATTTTTAATGACACCTTGGGGATGGACCTTGGTGAGACAGAAATTATTGTCTATGTTAAATTTTGTATCCATATCTTCAATTTATGAAACACATTATTTTTATTATGATATGCCTCATGAACTCTTTCTCATTCTTTAAAGTTATTTTTCATGACTTTTGATGTATCTCAAGTTCTCATGTAAAATGTTTCCCTTGTTTCCCTTACTGTGCCTTCTACTCACCCTTTCCCTTGATTTATTCTCTTAGTTTATGAGATGTTGTAATGAACTTAGTATGAACAAATGAATAATCCCTTCAAGTGTTTAAGAAGAATGTTTTTTTTGTTGTTGTTGTCATGTATTATGTTCCTAGTTTCCAAGACACTAAACCTTAAAGATCCTCGGTTTTGTATAATATAATGAAAGTTTTTGTGATAAAAAGGAAGGATTCTATAGTTGGTATCAGAGGATGGTTTAGTTATTTGTGGAAATTAGAATATGGAATCTTTAGGGAGAACCCTATAGAAATGTTTAAATATAGGAAATATTCCTGCCATTTTGGTGAGTATTGTGTAAGAGGTTTCCAAGAAAATACATCCTTGTCAGGATACGAGCAGGTGGAGGTGGCTCTGGAACAAATGTACATAGGGGTAAAACCTGAAAACACCACTTTGAGTTAGACTCAAACAAGAACTAGTTCACGACAATGGGCCTTACTGCACTCTTGGTTACGAAACTCTCAGGGGATATGCTTTGGTAAATTCATAAGCTTAGTATGAACCATTATTAATGTAACAAAGATAAAATAAAATAAAGATTCACATAAGAATAATGATCATGGATAACCTAGATTGGAACATAGGGGATCACAAGTTAGGGTATACTTTCCTTCTACAAGTTTATCCTTCTCTGTTCAATGTTTCCTTTTAATGATTATTGGCTAAGTATTTAAGCCCCTAATTATACTTTCTTTTCTTAGTTAATGGATGTAAATGGAAGAACATGTCCCAAAAACCAATGTGATAGGAAATGTGACGATTGCCATATTATTGTGACAGAGATGATGAGAGATCAAGTTGATCATATTGTGATTATGCCAATCCAGCTATCAAAAATCACAATTAATAATTGGTACCTAGTTGAATGCCCAAATTCATCAAGGAAGAAGAAGGAAAAGTCTCAAGGATGTTCATCTAATTAATTTGATAAGGGAAAGAAGACTCAATTTCTTTTTTGAATAAAAGTGTAGGAAGAGGCACCAAGGAGAATGTCACAAAGGAACCAGGAGATGTTTTAAGTGTGGGGAGATAGGAAATAAATTAGCAATTGCTTTAAAAAAATGGATAATGTGATTAATGGAGATAATGTTCAATATAATGTACCTTATACTATTCATTGTGGTAAATGTGGAGAAGTTGGAAATTATCCAAGGAAATGCTCTCTTGGAAGGGCTGAGAAGCATGATGAGCATCAACAATCGTCAAGGACAAGGGAACAATGCAAGTCCTATGCTGAGATGGATCATGATGACAGAAGTACATGTAACTTCTTCGTAATAGTTGTCTATGACATGTTGAATTTTAGTTCGTGCTCTATGAGCATATCTTTTATGTTTTCTAAGATCATCGATTCACTACCTAAGATGATTTTATATCATTAAGGAAAACATCTATTTTTATGTACCACATGTTGATGTAGTGAAGTAGTTCTTCTTAAAAAAATGAGATTAGGGGATTAAAAGATGATTATTATTTTGGAAGACGTTCACTATTTTGGGAACTGTATATGATTGAGGTAAATAGATTACTACGTTATTTTGTTGAGGATTAAAGGTTGGCTTCTATTTTGAAGAATCGATGAATTTAAGGTGAACTTATAGTAATTTAAGTTACTTATGGAAATTATTAACCAATCTTGGGGAAAATATGTTTAGGTTAGTTACTTTTGTTATAAGATATTAGGAGTGGTTGATGTTGTTTGGAGATAAACGAAAAAGATTATCTTGGAAGACTATGTTATCAAAAAATTTTGTATTTGGGATTCAATATTAGTTTGGTGTATTTTGAGGATTTTTAAGGACATTTATTTATGGAATGGTCTATGATGAACTTTTGGTAGTACCGTGGAATTTTGAATATTTAAAGAAGTTTCCCTTCCTATGGGATTCTTTCATTTTGAAGAGTTGTTTTCTCTTACCCCTTCTGTTTTTGGGATAATGTTTAAAGATAAAAGAAATAGATAGTTAATATTTTGTGGATTATGTGATTCTCTAGAAGATGATTCTTCTGCTTTGTTGAGACCAAGTAGTTTTGAATGCTCATCATTTGGAGAAAAGATTAGTTTTGGTAGGAACTTATTAAAGTATGAAACTCTACTTGAAGGTAGGTATATTTCATTATGTTTTTATTCTATGTAGTAAATGAATTCCTCAAAATTATGAAAAGGAACGTAAAACAAAAACGTTGTTGGTTTATGTTTCCTACTGGGTAATCAAATACCATTTTCACACATCATAAGTTTGTGATTTTCTTGTGGTTAACTCTTTCCTAACCATGATTTCTATCACTCTCCCTCAGAACATGACCCATTGTTTTCACTTCCATGTCCATGTATTCATATATGGAATCCTAGTGTGGGTTAACTCGAGTGACCTTTTCACTTCCCTTTCTTTCTTTTAAAGTAATAGTTTTACTGAATCCTTTTCGGATGTGGGACTTTCAATGAAATTTCCAAACCCAATTTTAAAAATTGCAAGGACGGAATTTCTTAAGGGGGGAAGAATGTAACGACCCAAAATTTTGAATAAATCTTGTTTCTTAGTTTTTTGTGTTATTTTATTTTATACTGAACAAAACTGTTTCATTTGATAACATGAGTATAATTAAAATGAGACCTTTGGGTTTCGACTGTTATTTGACCATTGGTTAATATGACCACTAGAAACAAAACGTTTCGATTATTGTCTCTAAATTCAAGTGATCATGGTTAATTAATATAGAAATATTATTTGATGGCCTCATTCAGTATTCTCAGGCTAATCGAAGCCCATCTAACAAAACTTGGGAAGGAGGTAGCACCACTGGGCTTTTCTATGGACCAAACCCAAACCGAACTTCATCGTGTGAAGCTAGAACAGAATCGCCTTCATGAGAAGTTCAAACTGATAAAAATTACTACTCATGCAATATTGGCCGAATCGCCCCAAGATTCTCTCACTTTATCACACCATACTCTTAGGTCCTATGCTGGTGTTATAAGGGGCTATGCAACGAGACCGTAACAGTCTTGTGTAATCCATTGACTTAAAAAAAATTGTGATTTTTTCTTATGATGAAGTTTTTGAATTTTCAAACTTCTGGATAAATATAGTATGCATATTTTTGATGAATTCTAGAAAAAGGATATTTGAAATTATTTATGTCAACCTTACATAATTAATTATGTGTAATGATTTTTAAAAAATGGTCTTCTACAATTATGTTCAGTACAGAATTTATAGTCTAATAAGATCAACTTAATTTTTGATGAATAGTAAATAATGAATAGTGATTTTATGCTTAGGAGTTGTAATCTGACCAAATGGATTAGTAATCTCACTTAAAGAAATTATTAATATAATCTAGGCACCTTGATTAAGTAATGTGGTTCAATAAAATAGGTAAATAACTGTTTCAGAAATTATTAGTCAAGTATTAGTTTATTTCAGGTGAATAGTGTTTTTAATTAAAAATTAAATTAAAAATATTTAGAAAATTATTTTTATAAAATGGATTTCATTTTTGAACTCACAGCATCGATATTATGTTAAGATAATTTTTGGGGATTTTTCTGAAAAAAATGAATTTTTGGTCAATAGTGTTTTTATTTAAAAATTAAATAATAAATATATAGAAAATTATTTTTATAAAATTTACTTTATTTTTGAATTCAGATCATTAATATTATGTTAAGTTAAATTTTTGGGAGTTTTCTGAAAAAGTTAAATTTTTTGTGAAAAGTAAAAAATACAGTTTTAGGGTTTCTGTTTGTTTAATGACAATATGACTGCATCATGATGATGCCATGAGATATTTTAAGGGATGGTCAACTTTTGAATAGTACGATAAGGTATTAGGTGTACCAAGTGGTCAAAACCATGATGAAATACCACTTGTTTTGCCAATACCACCAATGAGGTGTCCCTTGGCCATTAATGCCTTGTCCCCTCAATTTCCCAATAAATACCAAGACATTATCTCATCCTTTTCATTCCAAAATCCTTATCAATGATGTTCTGGTCTCCTTACCTTCCAAGGAGTCCTCCCACGGTGCCCTCAAGCCTCCCAAGGTCCCAAACTTCACGATTTCTAAGTTACTCTTCAAGGTAAGGGATCTTTCCCCTATCTTTCTTTCCAAGTACTCTCTTTTATGTCATTTATTTTATGATCCATATTCTTATGTTGGAGGATGTTATTTTATATTCATACTACTATCCATTTAATTTTCTTATGATGAGATACCCCCTCTTCCACTCATCAATTCTTTTTATAAATGTTTAAGTGGCTCTGTTAGGCCGCTGAATTTTTATGGGATTCTTTCACCCTTCTCGTTTTCAAAATCTATTTTCATGTCAAGTCTTTAGTGTTCCTTTTTATTATGTTGTTGTATGGTTTCTATATCTATAATACTGATATTTTATGTTCATATGATTAGAGACCCTATTTTATCTCATCAATTCATTTTTTTTGAAGTTTTATGTGACGCTGTTTGGCTGCTGAATTTTCATAAGAGCAATCTTATTTTTGTCTTCCTTCAATGTTTTTCATTTCATATGTTTTGACTTTAAAATTTCATTACCATGTTCTTATACATTATATTCTGTCCCTCTACTGTTTTATGGATCATTTATGAGTGGGTGACCCATGTCCCCTCCCTTTTCAATGTTTTCTAAAACCCTACAACAGATCCGTTGTGCTGCCGAATTTTCTTCTCAAAATGTCTCTATGTTTTTCTCAAATTCTTTTATTTTATTAAGTTAATACTCAAAGATATTTCTTCTACAGGGGTATTCACATATATATCAAAATGATATATTTTAATTCAGAGACTTACATACATAAAACCCTCGTTCCTTTTTTGTGGTTTTAAAGTGTAATAAAGATCACGTCTTTAAAGCAGTTTTTAAAATGAGATTACTATGAAATGAAACCCATTTATTTTATGCTATATGAGTTGTTTATGAAATTATTGATGATGATATATGTGGCTCACATGATAATAAAGTAAAATTTAAGGGTGAACCCTGATACCACTCCAATGCATTGGGTAAAGACTTAATCTCTAGAGATGACCATTTTTAATGACGCCTTGATGAATAACCTTGGTAATTTTTAATAACACCTTGGGGATGGACCATGGTGAAATGGAAATGATTGTATATGTAAAATTTTGTAGCCACATCTTCAAGTTATGTAACACGTTAGTTTTATTATGATATTCCTCATGAACTCTCTCTCATGCCTTAAAGTTATTTTTCATGACTTTTGATGTATCTAAAGTTCTCATGTAAAATGATTCCCTCGTGTCCCTTACTGGGTCTTCTACTCACCCTTTCCATTGATGTATTCTCCCAGGTTATGAGATGTTGTAATAAACTTAGGATGAACAAATGAAGAAGCCTTTCAAGTGTTTAAGAAGAATGTTTTTTTGTTTTTGTCATGTATTGAGTTCCTGGTTTCCAAGACACTAAACCTTAATGATCCTAGGTTTTGTATAATGTAATGAAAGTTTATGTGGTAAAAAGGTGGGATGCTATACAATCATCATGTATTTTAAGGAAAAATTTTAGTTATTTTAAATGGAGATATAACAGAAAATAAAAAATAGATCATGGGCCATTTTCTTCATAATTGGGTAGGACTCATATAGTATTTTATTAGTCTTTATATTAATTTTATAGTTTAATTTAGTGGCACTAATCTACAATTGAGTGTCATTTATGTTGGTATTTGGGACATTAGGAGTCCTTCTTTAAGTGAACCTCTTAGACAAATAGTGATTATATTGACACCTTGGATTATAGATCTAGAGTATGATCATTTTGTTTACATTATGGAAGTAGTCATAGGTCTTCTATTAAATCCATTTTTGGAGGAGTTCATAGCGTAAATGTTTAATATAGGTATTAGAGTCATGTCCCTTACAATAGTTAAGGATCTATAGGTTGGGAAAAATTAGTATGGTCAGGCCGACTTTATTCCTTCACGTGGACACCTACTGATCATAATAAATGATCATATACTATCCAAGGTATGATATTAGTTTCATCTACCCTTGTATCTACATTATTCTATATTGTGCATCATATTAATCTATATCTTATTTTCTTATGGGGGATCTAGGTCTCAATATATAGTGCATGTATGGGATGATATATGTCAATATTCCATTGGGGGTGAAATATTTATGAATCTATAGGAAACTATATAGTGTTATTAGGATTTGTGAGTATAGGATACCATGGAAAATATTCATGTTGAGGATAATTATCTATTATGTGTTAATTAAAAGAGATTGAACGACTCGATATTCAGAACACATCATTTGTTACCACTAGAATTTATAATTCAGATCTATTGATGGTGATTTTTGTGCTCATATTTAACATTGGGATATGTAGGAAACCCATTTAACACATAAATAATGGATTTTATGGATGGTTTTATCGAATTATTATTGTATTATTATTGGATATTTTCAAATGAATCAGTCTATATTTGCTCTCATTTTTTATTAGTTTTATGATCTTTTTTTCTGTGGAATTATTGAGGATGGTACCCCAGAGATAGGCTATGTTCATTTTTAGCCATGTCTAGGTAAGAATAAAATATCGATTTAACCATAAAGGATGTACCCTCTAGGGATTTATGAACTAATGGTTCATTTAAAAGAACATGAGATAATGGGAATTGTTTTATCAAGAATATCCCCTTATGTTTCTTCTATATTATTCTGAATGAAATTGGACGGATTGTTGTGAAAATGTATGAACTTTTGAATGTTAAACCATGTAATAGTTAATAACCAGTATTTACTTCTCGGTATTGTGGGTTTATTTATCCAATCGATTGGAGACAATTTGTTCTTCAAAATTGATATAAGATTGATATATCAACAATTTCATGGCAGTCCCTTCAAAATCACATCTATTTATTTTAAGATAATTTGTCTCTTGTATCAATATATTGTTATTTCACATGGTTTCCCAAATACACCAGTGTTATTTATGGACCTGATAAACAAATTCATTGATCCTTATATGTATATTTTTTTTGATTTATTTTGTGATTATATATTGGTATAGTTGTATTAAAAAAAGTATCATTCTCAGGATTTATTGATTTTCTTACTCACATTGAGGGAGAATGTTCAATATTCTATGATATTGATGTTTTAGTTAGGAATCAGGAATGTTCGCATATTAGGAAATGTGATATCCAAAATGGTTATATCAGTTAATCTTGGGAAGGTTGGGGCACTTGTAAATTTTTTAAGTCCCATGAAAGTTTTTAAGGTCTATGTCTTCGTGGATTTTATAGGAAACTATAATATATTCATTAATGACTTCTTCTGACTAGATGGACTAATGATTTCTCTAATTAAGAAGGGGATATGTTTGAGTGATTTTTTTCATTGTGAGTATGTTTTTCAAAAGTAGTAGGGTTTTTTACTTATTCACTAATCCCGAACTTACATGATCTTAGTAAGGAAGAAATTATGTTCTGTAATACATCTGGGGTTGGTCATAGAGAATTTATTAGGAAGGATAGGGGATATTTCACCAACAAATCTAGGTAGTAGAGGTAATATGAGAGACAATATCCAAATAATGATTTAATGTTGTTGATAGTAGTTCACATTGTGAGATATTGGAATCATTATCTTTTGGGTGAATGGTTTGTGGTGTATACTAACCAGAAGAGCCTCTCATATATTTTTTCATAGTGAAACATAACAACATTAAAAGAAAAGGGGATTCATGATTCCAAATTACTTATATTTAGAGATGGAATGTAAATTTTGAAAGGGTAACAACATTGATAATGCACTGAGTAATATGACTTAGACATAGGTCGTGAAAGAGGCTAGTAATGAGTAGAAGATGATAAACCACCTCACTTAGATGCATCTTGATGTTCATGAGTATCATGGTTGAGTGGCCCATATATCATTGAAAATTGCATCCTCAGTAAATTATATAATGAATGAGAATTATTTTTTACTCATATTTATATTTTATAAGATATATTATATATGGTTGAGAGATTTCACCATATTGGTTCTAGTATGATGGGAGGAACCTTTAAATATGAGGTTGACAAGTGGTTTATAGGTCTATATAAGAGGATCTAATGTGGGATTCACATGTCTCTTGATGGGTTGTTCACTCTAAGAATACGAGGATGTAGCATGAAATCCATAAGATATATAGGTGACTTGGGATAAATAATAACATTATGGGATTTGTTTTACAATGGTTTACATGTTAGTGGACAGAGGTCAAGCATCAAAGACCTGAAATCATTTCATATACACTAACAATTCCGGAGTGGTAATGGGATGATGTGAGGATATAATTTGTGATATAATATCAAGGTAACCAAGGGGTGGTAATGTTGAATGGGTTATCTTATTTTATATATGAATACTTGTGAATTTTAAACTAAACTTAGAGACTACATTTTTTGATGACCAGGGGAGGTTATATATCTATGAAATAGTATGATTACATTGTGTTCCTAGGTGTATTGTTTTAGATTAGGCTGTTGGATTGACATATCTCTTCTTGAAGGGACTATAAAATCACTCTGATACATAGGTTAATTGGGAACAATATTCCATCCTTAGACTGATGGGTACTATCTGGATTCAATACGACATGTTGTGAGCTATTTTATGAGGTTTCATCAATTGATTAGAGATTCATCCCACATCTAGAAAGTTCACCTATATTCATTGTTTCCATGAATCTATCATATGGTACCTTTTGAGGACATATATGATTGGTCTTGTCGATCACATCTATGCAAGTTAGAGGTATGAGAGTTATCTATCACTACAAGAAAAATGGTATTTATTAGCCATTTAAACTAAATCGAAATGAATACTAATTGTTTTAAAAAACATAAGAAATTTCTATGTTGGGATTCATTTTGTGGTGTTTTTTACTGTACTTCTTTATTTAAATATTTAATTTAAAAAACTATATATATATATATAAATATATATTTAAAATAACTTTTTCTCATTTATATAATTTTTAATTAAATAAAATATATTTTCTAAAAAATTTACCATCTATTATTTATTTTCAAGTGGATTTAATATTTTTATATAGTTTGAAGCAACTTCCCCTACTACTTCTAGCTTAACTCTCAATGTACTAACCACTCCAAGAAATTCATTTTCTTGTATTAATATACTAATAAAGTATTTTTAGTTTAAATGTTTCAAAAGAATACATTACAACCCAACTTCTTTAGATGTCACTCATTTGTACACTATTCCCAGGAATTCTCATAAACAACTTTAGGTGATAAGCACCCCAACAATGAATTTACATGTAATAATATGTCAATAAATCTTATTTAACCAATTTGACAATTAAAATACAATATATAAATAAAAAATGAATAAACATTAAAATTTGAAATAAATTAATAGTAATATTAATTATTATTTTTGATATTAAGTAATGGAAAAATATATAATTAAACTACTATTAATAAATTGATTAATAAATTTTCATTAATAAATAAAATTTAATTAATAATACCAAATAATGAAAAATTTACAAGTAATTAAAATTTTAAATAACACATAATTAATAAGTTTTAAGTATTTAATTATTACTAGTTAACAATGATTAACTGATCACCAGTAATTATAAAATACTAATTAATAATTAATAATTATTAATAACTAATTATTAATTACTAATAATTAGTAATTTCATAATAATAATTTAAAATTAGTAATACAATTAAGAACTATTAATTATAAAAGAAGTAATAATTAATGTTAATTAATAATTAAATTTTTAAAAGTAATTATTATAAACAACTTATAATTACTTAGAATAATAAAAAAACTAAATTAAAAATTATAGTTATAAAATAATTAATAATTAGTAAGTACTAACTAAAAATTAAGTAAAATTTTATATAATCATGAGTAATATGTAATAATTATTAATAAATAGTAAATAATAATTAAAAATAAAATTCATAATATATAAATTGGAATTTAAAATTTCATTAATAATATTAATTAACTAATTAAATGTTTTCAAGTTATTATTTTTTTAAATAATATAACACTAATAATTAAAAATTAAATATACTTTGTAATTCGTAATTCATAATCAAAAAATTATAATTTTTAATTAACCATTAATAATTAATAACATAACAAGTTACTAAATATTAAATAATAATTAAGAATTATTAAAGAATTAATAATTATAAATAATATGAAACTAATCATTACTGATAGTTAATTAATAAAAATTATAAATAAGCAATAGTTAACAGTTGAATGCTAATAGTTGAATTAAATTATAATAAATAGTTCCTAAATAATAATAATTAAATAATTTAAATTGTAATTAAATATTAAAAAATTATTAATTATTACTTATTTCACAACAGTTTATAATTATTTTTACTAAAATTAATTACCTATAAAATAAAATAAAATTTTATATTTAGTTGTTTAAACAACGTTAAAGGGTAGTGAGTTTTTAATAAACTATAATTAGCTAAAGTTGGTTTCTTAAAACTTCCACTTAATCATAAAACCAATCTTTTGGTTGATGTTTTGAAAAATAGTGTCAACTGATCTTTTTCTTTTAGTTTATAATTAGAAAAATTATTATTCCGGTGATGTCCAAGCATATATGTGATGTGGCTCGTTTTTAATTCTCTTTGGCACATCCTTTTGTATATTTTGGTTGACGTTTTGAGATCAAACTATTATATTTTGTGTAATATTTATTAATTGTTGTTTTTCTAAATTAAATTATAAAAATGTTGTTTATGTATTAAAATTTTGTTTTTGTTTTTATTATTTATTATTTTTCAAAAATAAAATATATATACATTTTATAATTTAATTTAATCAATTATTTATGTAACTAGTTTTCTATAATTTTTAAATCAATAATTAAATTAATTGATTATTTATTCATAAATTGTAAATAAACAACACAAGGTCGTTTTTTATTTTTTAATAGTTTAACTATAATTTTAAATTTAATCATATTAACATTTTTATTCTTTAATTCAAATAATTATGAAAAATAATTAATTAGTTAATTAATTCAAGCAAGTAACAGAAATTGTTTAAATCTGTTTTGAAATAATTTTTTTTATAATACAAATATATTTATTCATTTAAATAATGCTTAATTAATTTTATTATTTAACTTTGATTTATATATTAAATTTTTAATCATATTATATTTAATTTAATTGATTAATTTATTAATTCATTTTTAGTTGTATTAATGTTTTATTTAATTTAATTTTAGTTTTTGTTTTGCAGATTATGGTGGCACCGCTTCCTCTTTTACGGTGGTACATCTCACCGTTCCAACCCCGATTCACTATTTCTTTACGATCTCATCATGAGCATCACTCATGAAACCTCAATCATTATCTCACAATTTTTTTCAACCAGTAGTTTCCCCCATCTCTTATGCCACCGTTCCAGCACTTACGGTGCCACCATCTTGCCACCATCCCACTATGTGTCCTCTGTTCCAGCTCCAGAAACATAGCAAAACCTCCCTACCGTCATCTCATCCTCCATCGCACGGCGGAAACACAACCCACCCACAACACAAAATAGCTTGAATGTAAATTTTTCACAGCAACTAACCACAATCAATTTCAAAATCCAAATTTTGAAATGTTGCCCAAATATCTCCAAATGTCAACCTACCCGAAGCCGCTATATCTTGAGCTCACATACCTCCTGCCCTGCTTCACTCACGCACTTCCCGTTCGAACTCCTGACCTCGCCTTACACAACTAGATTGTGCGATAAAACTCAGAACAACCTTGCTCACGATCCACCACCGTTCCGCTACAGCTCGAACTATTGCCTCTAATTTTGGCCGCCACACTTCTTCTCCTCTGAACACCTCCCAGGCTGAGCCATCATCAGCTCTCCTTCCCTCTCCGACTTCACATCCCGTCACAATTTTCCCAGCTGTTACCCTCCCCCTGTACCCAAAGCTGCCAAATCACTGTGCAACCTTCTTTCCCTAACCGGCTCCACCACCTCGTCGAGACCACCCTGTTGGCCGAACCCATGCCTTCAGCGAGCCACTCGAACTCTACCACCTCACTTCAACCATCTTTCCACCGCGACTCGCCTACTCCCCGTTCCTTCATTCTTCCACCTCGCCGTGTGAGCAGAACTCGAGACACACCTCTTCTCCCTGCACCGACCCCCCATTTCGGTCTGAGCCACACGAACAAATCCCCCCCCCCCCCCCCAATTCAGCCTTTTATTATATTTTCTTTAATACAATTATAATATATTACTAATTATAATAATAACATCATAATATTTATAATACACTATATAATATACATAACTTATAATAAAATCATTCATATATATATAATATTAATTACTTTTTTTTATAACTAGTAAATATTAATAAATATAATAGTTATTAAAACATATATTAGTAATAATAATATTAGATATTATAAATATATTTAAAAATAAGTATTCTCATTAATTTTATGTAGTAATAAAAATATATAGTATTTGTATATTTATTTCATATATTCCGATGGATCACATGCAATTTTTGTAGAGGGAGGGTTGTGGCCTAAAGCATGCAACCCATTCATTTAGGTAAGAGAAACTGCTCCAGCGACTAGCGCAGGGGACGTGGAACTATGATAGCTCCATGTGTAGGTTGGGGAACACATCAGATGAGATTGCAAAGACTTCGATCAATGAGTCATTTGAATTCAACGCAGACAGGAGATAAAGAATCCATTATGGGATAGGACGTGGGACATTCAATGATCTATCCAAACAGGGGGTGATCGGGCATTGAGAGATCTAGTAGTCAGCGAGACTGGACAACACATCTCGATGGGGACTTCATTCATTCTATACATCCATCTATAGGATCTGGTGATCCCGGGAGTCTTCACCATTTCCATTGGGAGTAGACTAGAGGCATCAAAGCATCCGATCAACATTTCATACCTCGATTCCCAAGTCAGGACATCGACCGATCTCCAACATTTCATCCACCATCAAGCTGTAGGGATTAGAGCTTTAGTGAGATCGAACGTCATTATATTTCTTATGCTCAATTTTTAGGAAACTTATTTCTACATGATCTTCATTGATTTTTATTTTATTTTTCCACTGAATCCAAACATTATGTCCAGCTAAATTCCTTTTGTGGGGGATTAAGCTGGCTGGTTAATATTTGTTTACTCAGATTCATGCAATGCTTCCTTTTTTTGGATCGTCTCTCTCACAGTTTTCCTAGTGGGTTTATTTTCAAAGCAACAAGGTTGAGTGAAAAACAATCTGTATTAAATCATAATGATAGGTTTTTCAATATGAGGGACTCACTAACATGTGAGTCGTGCTCAAATTAGAGAGACACACTGAACACAACTGACAATTTGAGCCCAATGACAACTAACTTTTTAACACCATTGGATGGTATGACTTTTATAGTCGAAGTAATGTAAGGGTTATTTTATTGAAAACTGACCAGATGACTAATCTGGCCAGTTACCATAATTCATATCCGTATTCCTTAAACATATGAACATGAACGAGGCTACGCAATATTGAGATTGGCCAGTAGACTTCCCCTACTCATATATTTGTTTCTTTTACCACAATTTTTCTTCTTTTCCTGTCTACTTCTGTACACTCCCCAATTCCTTATATCTTCTTCACATCCCGAGTTTTCCCCACATCTCTTCACCACCACCAACTAATTTTGTTTGTTATTGTGCGTGTTTTTAATTTTTTTAATTTTTTTATATCACTGAGCACAAAATTAGGCCTTCATATGGTTCGAATCTATCATTCTACTATTCTATGTAGTATGTAGGTTATAAATTTTAGTTTTTCACCCTTACCGAACAATGCGCGAGCGTGAATATTTTGGTTCCCTTTCTGGGGAGGCCAGATGTGATATATAAAATAACTAAACAAAAATTCAGATATAAAAAAATTCAGAAAAAAACACTAAAAAATATGCAAAAGGAAAATTGAAATTCAAAATAAAATCGAGAACATGCTAAATAAAAACTAGTTCTAAGTCTGAATACTTAGTACCAGGTAATCCTAAAATTTATAAGAACCTCAAGGAAGTGAAAAATTACAAAAACAAGATCAAAATGGATGTTAACAGAAATGAAAACTTGAACAATCCACTTCCTGAGAATTTAAACCAACCAGGACTGATCAACCCACCTGAAAATGAGACAGCTGAGAGTCACAGTTTGAGAGCGTTATTGATACCTTCAGTGTCTTGTAACCCTTCATGCATTAGATTCTCTCATAGGACTAGGAATTATGAAATCATGATATCCATGCTTTCTCAGCTACATACCATCAATGGAATTCCTAGTGAAGACTCTCTTGACTACATTAGATCCTTCTACTGTAGTGTCCAACAGCTACCACATAGGGGTCTCACTGAGGAAGAGCTCAAACTGTGAGTGTTCCCATTCTGCCTCAAGGGAAATTCTAGGTATTGGTTTAAACATTTTGAAGAAGAAATATTTGTCACATGCTATCACTTTTATAATTCTTTCACAATGAAATTCTATCCTAGGAGGTTGACATCTAAAATTAAGCAGAAAATAACTGGATTCATTCAGGATGAAGGAGAACTTTTTCATGAAGCCTGGGATAGGTTAAGAGGGTTTCATGGGCGGTGTCTAAACCATCAATATACACCCTAATTCCTTGTGGACACCTTCTAAAATAGTATCACCCCTTACCACCAAACCAGGGTGGATCAGTCTTCGGGAGGATACTTTCATGATAGGACTACTGAGGAGCTCAAACAAATCTTTAATACATTAGCCCAAATCTCTCATCATAAATTCTCTAAGAGGAGAACCATTTTGAGAAAAGAATCCTTCCCATCACCTCATGATGAATCCCAAGCAACTTGGTTCTTTAATGATAACCCACATCAAACCCTTAAAGAGCAGTGCCAACATTGTGGTATGTATGGCCATTCTCAAACCTACTATCCAAACATCAATATGCATGTACAGCCTCATGATTGTGCCATCATTGTTGGATATAGACCTCAGAAGCAGTCTAGGGATGATCCTTTTTCCAACACCTACTATCAGGGGTATAAGAACCACCTGAATCTATCATGGAGGGAGCATGGAGTCCTCCGACCTACTACCCCTCCTGGATTCCAGCAGCCACTAAGGCAGCAATTCCATCCCCACCCCAACCTATGTCTGAGTAATCCAACTCAAAAGATGAGTTGATAGGAATTTTCCATTAGTCTATAGGAAGGATTTATTAACAAAAGATAAAAAATAATTATGATAAAGTTCAAATGGATGAGATAATGAAGAATTTGGATATTCAAATGGAGCAGTTGGTTAGGGATGCCAGTAATAAATAAACGTGTAGGCTACCCGGCACCATTGAATCCATTCCTATGGAGAATTCTGTGGTTGTGACCACTAGAAGTGGTCTGAAAACTCACCAAGAGCCTATGAAAGAACCCCAAAATGATGAAAATGAAAAACTGGATGAAGCAGGAAATTCAAATCTCAGAGAACCTGAATCTAGGAAACTAGACAACCCCTCTAGAATCCCTCCAGTTCCAACTATTATACCTCAAAAACCCCATGAAATTTTCTTAAAAACAAAAAAAAAGGAATAAAATTTTTGAAGAGGAATCTGTAGAGATTCTGCCAATTGTGAGGAATTGTTCCCCTATAATCCCATTCCCATAGTGAATTTAGAATCCAATTAATGATTCTAAATAATTTAAATTTTAGAACGTGGCTAAAAATATGAACATCGATATCCCATTCTTGGAAGCCTTGATTTGAAGCCCTTCATACCCGAAATCACTTAGAAAAATATGTTCAAACAAAAAGACATTGGAAGAATATTCCACCTGTAACTTAACAAAGGAATGTAGTGTAGTCTTACAGAATAGAATACCTACTACGCTTCAAGAACAATGATGTTTTTTCTTCCCTTTCACTTTTGGGGATAAAGGTTTTAGGTTCAATTGTTTGTGTGATTTGGGTTCAAGTATTAATCTGATTCCCCTATCACTTTTTCAGCACCTGAGATTACGATTTCCCTAACCCACCACTGTTGTGTTACCGCTTGCTAATAGGTCTATTACTCATCCGGTGGGTAGGATCGATGATCTATTAGTGGGAGTAGGAAAAACCTTTCTGCCTACTATCATTCTTATCCTTAATATAAAGTGTCACCAAGAGGTTCCTATCATTCTCGATAGGCCCTTCAAGGACACATGGGGAGCTGTGATAGATGTGTTTTAGGAGAAACTTATTTTTAATATGGGTGAACAGAAATAATAATTCAATGCGATTAAGAAAATCCAAGCACCCACCCACCCGATCTTCCCCAAAGATCAGATGTCAATTGCTGAGATTATGGATGATAAGGGAGAAGATAAGTTTCTAAGATTGATAGTCGAAATCAAAAGTGAACCTGATGCCCCTACTGTCACTTTCACGAGGATCATCTAATGTAATGGGAGATAAATTTTTTATGAGTACGAGGGAGAATTATTGGAGAACCTAGATGAGTTTTTTTGGAGCACATTTTTACCCTAAGCGACGAGTCTATGTTTGAGGAGAATTTCTTGGAAACTCTAGTAATGAGGAAGAAGCCTTCTCTACTGCCTTCTTCAAGAGGTATCATGAAGACCTTTGGCCACCAAGGCCCATGTGTCTTCCCAAAAGCAAGTCACCACCCACTCTTGACCTCATTCAACTTCCTGCTCATCTCAAATATTCTTTTTTAGAAAAACCTTCCACCTTTCAATTTATAATTTCAACCAACATTTATGTGAGTCAAGAGAAAAAGATGCTTAGTGTTTTGAAGAATTACAAGTCCGTCATAAGCTGGTCAATTGCGGATATCAAAAGTATTTGTTTAGCCTTATGCAATCAAAAAATTCTCATGGAACCTGAGTGTATGCCTTGAGATGAAGGCCAATTAAGACTCAAACAAAACATGAAGGTAGTTATGAGAGAATAAGTCACTATGTTGCTTGATGCGGGAATAATGTTTCCCATTTCAATGGTACCCAAAAAGCAAGGAGTGACAGTGGTCACCAATGAAAAGAATAAATGAATACAGACAAGAGCAGTGGATAAATGTAGAGTCTATATAGACTACAAAAAGTAGAATGCTTCCACAAGAATGGATCAATTTACCTTGACGCTTCATATCAAATGTTAGAGAGAGTAGAAGATAATTAATTCTTATTCTTTCTTGATGGTTATTCTAGTTACAACTAGATTTCCATTTCACCTAAGGACCAATAGAGAACCACCTTCACCAGTCTATTTGGGACATTTGTCTACCGGAGGATGCCCTTTGGATTGTATGGACCACCTACCACTTACCAGTGGTACATAGTGGTAATTTTTTCAGACATGATTGAAAGGATAAATGAAGTTTTCATGGATGATTTTTTTTGTTGCAGGAAATAACATTGAGAATTGTCTTAAAAATCTGGAACTAGTGTTAGAAAGGTGTCAAGAAAAAAATTTAGTCTTGAACTTGGAAACATGCCAACTGATGGCCACTGAAGGCATTGTTTTGGGACACAATATTTCTAAGAAGGGGTTGGAGGTTGATAATGCTAAAATTGAGGTCATAAAATAGTTTTCCCTACCAAAAAATGTCATAGGAATCCGAAGTTTCATGGGTTATATAAAATTTTCCCCCACTATATTAGGATCTTTTGCAGTGGCAGTACTGTAACAACATGGTACTATAGCAGTACTATTCACCGTGGGGTCCTTCGGGCTATAAAATGGCCTTTCAAACTTAAATTAAGGTCACATGGGCTTGGGCCTTCAACTATGTAATGGGTCTCCATCTACTCACACTTAAGAGGTATTTTCTTGGAATAATTAATTGATGCTATGGCCCCAACCTTTTGAAAAATAAAATTTAAAAACTTTTCTAAGATTACTAGACCACTATTCTCCCTTCTGTTTGAGGACATACCACTTTTCTTCAATGTGAAATTTCTAGAGGACTTCAATCTTCTCCAAAATAATTTAACTACTTCACATGTAATTACTGCTCCTGACTGGCAGCTTCCTTTTGAGGTGATGTGTGATGTTAGTGACTTTGCAGTTAGAGATTTGTTACGGAAGAGAAATGATAGAAAACATCATGTTATTTACTATGCAAGAAAGATGCTAGAGGATTCCTAGAAGAATTATTCTACCACTGAAAAGGTGTTAGTTGCTGTGATTTTTTACTTTGGAAAATTTTAGGCAATACTTGATATGATCAAGGATCATAATTTTCACAGATTATTCTACCATAAGGTACTTGCTTGAGAAAAAGGACACAAAGAACAAACTCATGAGGTGGAACATTCAGTTAAAGGAGTTTGATTTAGTGATTAAAGAAATGAAAGGGGTTGATAATGTAGTTGCAGGTCATTTTTCTCAATTTCCCAATACTCCAAGTAAGAATCCAAGAGATATCAACACTTCATCCCCTGATGAACAATTATTTGATTCCTTGGTACAACATTATTCTTGGTTCGTAGAATTTTCTAACTTTCTGGATGCTAGATTTATTTCCATCTATCTCACAAATAACTAGAGGAAGAGGTTTATATCTGATCTGAAATATTATATTTGTGACGACCCTATTATAATTAAAAGGTTTACTGATGGGATTTTGAGAAGATGTGTGTTGAGGATGATATTTTGACCATACTTGAGAGATTACATTCATCACCATGGGGTGGTCACCATGGAAGGGAAAAGACTACTCAAAACGTCCTATAGGATAGTTTCTACTGGCCAACATTGTTTAATGATGTTAGGAGTCTGATTATTGGCTGTGAGAAATGTCAAATGTTAGGCATGTTGGAAGAAGGAAGGAACTACCCAAAAACGATATTATAGAGGTTGAAATATTTGATGTGTGGGGCTTGGACTTCATGAGACCATTCCCATCTTCTTATGGGAATGAGTACATTATGGTTGCAGTGGACTACATGTCTATGTGGTTGGAGGCAGCAGCTCTGCCCGACAATTCAACTGCTAGTGTTGTGAAATTCATCAAGAAAAACATCTTTTTCAGATTCGGTGTGCCTCATGTATTCATCCCTGAAAATGATACTCTCTTCAAGATTTATATGTTTAATGGTTTGATAGAGAATTATTGGTGCTCAAATAGGACATGCACTACTTACCACCAACATTCGAGTGGGCAAGCAAAAGTTTCAAACAAAGAGCTCAAATAGATTTCAGAGAAAATAGTGTCTAGATCTAGAATGTACTGGTAAAGGAATTTGGATGAGGCCCATTGGGCCTATATAATAGCTTATAAGACTCTTATTGGGATGTCACCATATAGGCTACTCTTTGGGAAAACATGTCATCTACCTATTGAGTTACAAAAGAGTTCATTTTGGGCAGTAAAGGCTCTTAACATTGATTTTAAGTCTACTTGTGAGAGGAGGATGTTAGAGCTTCTTGTGATGGAGGAGATTCAAAGAGTATCATATGAGAATGCAAGAATTTAATAAGAGAGAACAAAGGATTTTCGTTACTCAATAAATTAGAATATCAATTTCATGTTTGGTGTGAGGGTCCTTCTTTTCAATTCTAGATTGAATCTGTTTCTAGGAATGTTGAAGTACAAGTGGTCAGGACCCATTAATATTGCTAGAGTCTAGGTTAATGGAGCTGTTGAGCTAGTCGGGGAAGAGAATCAACATTTCTTAGTCAATAGTCAAAAAATAAATCACTTCATTTAATGGCATCCAAAGGGCTTGGATGCCTAATCGTTTTTGGGATAATGACTTGTTCCAAGTCTAACTAAGGACTATAAACTCAGTATTGCATGCGAACTCACCCATGGTTACTTAGTTTTTTTTTGTTTTTCTATAATGATAAACCCTACTAATTGATTTCTAGTTTAACATCTTAAATGCTTGATGGTGCCTTGGGATCCGTTGTTGTTTTATAGAGAGAGTTTTTGAAATAAACATGACCAAGAATACCAAATGGAGCAACCCAATGCATCATATGAATAAGATTTATTTCCACTCACTCCCTTGTGTTACTTACCTTGAATGTAAAACTCTGTAATATTATTTTAATTATTTTAAATAGATGCTTAATGAAGAGGATTATCCACAAGAGCTGCTGAAGAGAATATGTTGATGGAAGTCAACGTTAAAGGTCCAATAATTCAAGGATATGTTGTTCTGCCCTTTCAAACATTTAATTACCTGGTATATTTCTCTGTGAATAATGTGTGGAGGAATTCCCCCAATCTGTGAAATGTTTACTGTGTTTTTTGCTTTGGTGTTGGATTGGTAATATCTAAAGAGTTGAAAAATTATTTTGAGCTAATTTTTGAAACGTTCTTGCACCCACATCATTCAATTTCATTATGCTGCTCTTGTACATCACTGCTAATCATGATACTATTTGAAGTAAACTGAAAAAATATTTTTGTTCTCTTTACAAAATTTGATGCATGAACATTTTAGAAATAGAACTGATCTTGTTACCGGTGAGGTTTGGTGGGGTTGGGTTCTTATATTTTTTTTGTTTTTGTTTCTATTTTCGTTCACTTTTTGTGTAGAAAATAATTTTTTTGAACCTTATTGCTACCCCTCCATATCCTTTTTTTACTGAATTGTCAATAAATATTGAGCTATTCTATCTCTCATATTATAATTAATCATTGGGGACAATTTTTGGTTTTATGTGTGGGGGAGACGGGTCATTCTAGTGTCATTTCAAATCCCCCCTTCTTTTGAACCTGAGTTTCTTTGAAAAAATGGTCAAAGTTTGTCAAAAAAAGATTAGAATTATGTCAAAATATTTGAAATCCTTTCATCGCATGATGGTAATTGTAGGTTCACTCATACTTAAATTATGTCATGTTAGTGTATATCTACTCATTGGATGTTGAGAGTGACACTTAGTCATAAACTGTTAAGTGTGACTGATTGAGGAGTGTAATTGTTCATTGCCTTTACGAACCCTTCTATCTACGAACTGAGGATGGGAGTGTGATAGGATTTGTTTTTTGGGATGATGATCATGATTTAGGGTACCTATAATCTCTCATTAGAACCTAGATTCTCTCCCCTTTTGAGAAAATAATAATATTCAATCACTTTAGGATTTCAACTCGATTGATTATTAATTAAGTACTTTTAAACTGGAGTAAAATGGGAAAATGGGATCCCATGGTGAGTATCTGAGACAAGGTGCATTGGGTGCATTTCTGGGAATGAATAAAGCCACTTTAAATCATAATAAATGTTATACATAGTGCACTGCACATGGAATTTGGCTGGGAAAAATTAAAATAATGTGCCATTATCCAAAATGAACTCATTAAGTTTAAGAGAATCTTGATCCCAGAATAAGAAGAGAGCAATTGACTTGGTTAATTTTTATTTGAGTTGGGTCAATAAAATGATGAAATTAATGGACATTAATTTTTGGATGGTTGGGGAATGTGAGAATGGAAGGTTCCGTTGGATAAGATTGGGTTCTGCTTCATCAAACATGTCAACACGTCATAAATTAGAACTTGAATTGGAATGTGATGTAGGAAAGTTAATGAGTACATATAGGAGGCATTACATACTTGACAGAGTAAGATTTTGAGATACTCCTAACTTCTAGTGGGTTTATGAAGCTAGGCAAGACATCATTTTTGAACACCTTTGGATAGCCTGAACCATGGTTTGGTCTTGCTCCTCTGGGTACTAAATTTTAATGATGCACCTTTTGAACTAAAACTCACAAATCATATTTTTTTTAAAGTGAAAGGAAAGTACTTGTTTGATGACAAATAGTGTTTCAATTGTGGGGGAGTTTGATGTGGCTCATTTTTAATGCTCTCTTCCACATCATTTTTATATATTTTTTGACTTTTTAATATCAAACTATTGTATTTTGTGTAATATATATCAATTTTTGTTTTTTGTAAATTACATTATAAAGAAACTTATGTATTAAAAGTGTGTTTTTGTTGTTTTTTATGTTTTTCAATAATTAAATTTAATGTTTTCTTTTTTAATTTCATTTTATTAATTCTTTATGTTATTAGTTTTCAATAATTTTTAGTTCAACAATTAAATTAATTAATTTTGTATTCTTAATTTGTAAATAGACAACACATGATAGTTTTTAATTCTTTTAATAGTTTAACTTGTTTTATAAATTTAATCTTATTAATATTTTTATTCTTTAATTTAATTAATTCTCTAATTAATTAGTTGGTTAATTAATTTATGTAAGTAACATCAATTGTTTTATTTTTTTTTGAATTAATTATTTTATAATACAAATATATTTATTATTTTGAATAAATCTTCATTAATTTTTACTATTTAACTTTGTTTTATTTATTTAGTTTTTAATCATATGATATTTTATTTTATTGATTAATTAATTATTCAGTTTTTAGTTGTATTAATGTTTTATTTAATTTCATTTTTATTTTGGTTTTGCATATTAAGGCGGCATCGCTTCCTCTTTTACGGTGGAATGTCTCACTTTTCCACCCCTTTCATCAAGGTTGATGTGCCACCATTTCACTCATGGGGCCATAGCAAACCCAGAAACTGTTACCCGTTGCTTTCCCACCATTCCTCCCCCATCCACCGTTCCTTATGGTCTCACCATGAGCATCACTCATGGTGCTTCAGTCACAGTCTCAGTTTTTTTCTTCTACCCAACATATTCTCCATCTGTTATGAAACAATTCCAACAATCACAGTGCCTCCATCTTGCCACCATCCCACTTTCTTTCCTTTATTCCAACCCTAGAAACACTACAAAACATCCATGTCCTCATCTCATCCTCCATCGCTAAATAGCTACACAACTCCAATGCAACACAAAACAGCTTGAAGATCAATTTTTCACTGCAACTAACGATATACAATTTTAAATTCCAAATTTTGAAAAGTATCCCAATTCTCACCAGATCTAAACGAACTAGAAGCTGCCACATCTTGAGCTCGTGCCCCCCATTCCCTTCTTCACTCGCGCACTCCCCATTCGAACCCCCAGCCTTTCCTTACACCTCTCCATCATGCGCTGAAACTCACCAAAATGTTTCTCACCATCCACCACTGTTACCCCCTACAGCTCAATTTTCTACCTCTATAACTAGTCGCCATACTCCTCCTCTGCATGAATCCCATTCTGAGCCATCATCAGCTCACCTCCTCTCTTCAGCTTCACATCCTGTCACACATCGCCCAGCTGCAAACCTTTCTGAGTACCCGAAGTCGTCACATCACCGTGCCGCCTTTTTCCCCAACTTGATCCACCACCTCACTGAGACCACCCTGTTGGTCGAACCAAAGCCATCGGCATGCCACCCGAACCCTACCGCCCCACTTCCCCCATACGACCACCATTACTCACTGACTCCCCATTCTTTCTCCCTTCAATGTAGTTGTGTGAGAAGAACCCGAGTCGCACCTCTTCTCCCTGCGCCCACCACCCCGTTCTATCTGAGCCGCACAAACTAGACCCCCCACCCAAATTCAGACTTTTATTTTATTTTCTTTAATATAATTATAATATTTTACTAATTATAATAATAACATCATAATATATATAATACACTATATAATATACATATCATATAATAAACAGATTCATATATATATATATATTTGATTGCTTTTGTTTTATAATAAGTAAATATTAATAAATATAATAGTTATTAAAACATATATTAGTAATAACAATATTATATATATATATATTAATATGTATTATCATTAATATTATGTAGTATTATAATATATAGTATTTATATAATTGTTTCATTTTTTCCAGTGCTTCACGTGCGTTTTGTGCAGTGGGAGGGTTGTGGCTTGGTGCACGCAACCAATTCTTTCAATTAGAAGCAACTAATCTAGTGACCAGCGCGTGAGAAGAGGAACTTTGAAAGCTCTATGTGGAGCTCGGGGAACACTTCAGATGAGATTCTGGAGACTTCTATTACTCAGTCATTATAATTCATTACAGGAAGGAGATAAAGAATCCATTACGGGGTAGGACACGGGACATTCAATGATGTATCTAGAAAGTGGGTGATCGGGCATCGATAGATCAAGAATTATGTGGGACTAGACACCACATCTCGATGGGGACTTTATCCTTCCTAATCATTAATCTAGAGGATCTTTTGATCCTAAGAGTCTTCACCATTTCCATCAGGAGCAGGTTGGATGCATAAGAGAAGTAGATCAACATTTCTTAACTCGATTCCCAGGGCAGGATATCGAGCGAAATCCAGCGTTTCATCCATCATCATGTAGCAGGGATTAGATATTTACGAAGATCAAACATCTTTATTTTTCTTGTGCTCTATTTTTATGCTACTTGTTTCTAAATGAACGTTATCAATTTTTATTCCATTTTTGCACTGATGCCAAACATTTTGTCTGGATAAATTCCTTGGGGGGGGGGGGGAGATTAAGCTGGATGGTTAAGATTTGTTTAATTTGGTTCATGAACTACATCATTTCTTTGGATCGTCTCTCTCTCTATTTGTAGAACGGATTTATTTTCAAAACAACAAGGTTGAGTGAAAACTGATCTTGATTGAATCATAAGGACAACTGTTTCAATTTGATGGACTCACTGACAAGTGAATCATGCTCAAATGAGATAGAAACACTGAACTCATCTGATATGTTGAGACCAGTGAAATCTGACTTTTTACCACCATTGGATGGAACGAATTTTACAGTCAAAGGACTGTAAGGGTTATTTCATCGCAAACTAAATAGTCAAAAAATATGGCCAGTTACCTTATGTCAGGTCCATATTCCTTAAACATTAGTACAAGAACAAAGCTAAGAAATATCAAAATTGGCCAATGGAATTCCCCTACTCATCTATTGGTCACATTAACCACAATTGTTCATGATTTCTTGTCTTCTTCTGTGCACTCCCCAATTCTTTATCCCTTCTACACATCCTAGGTTTTCCCAACGTCGCTTCACGACCACCAATTTAATTTGTTTGTTTTTGTGTGTGTTTCTATTTGATGTATTATTTTTAGGTCCCCATGCACAAAATTAGGCCTCCCAGTGGTTCAACCTTGTCTTTTCACTATTCTATGTAGTGAGTAGGTTATAAATTTTAGTCTCTCGCTCATCCCAATGATGCGCAAGCGTGCAATATGATTGGTGTGCTAGCACATGGATAATGTGTAGAGTAGGTATCATTAAAATGTATATTTAAGACCTCATCCTCTTGTGTTTGAAATGTGTTATTGGGTTTTCTTAATGGTGTCACCCCTATTATGAGAACATTTTATTTTTATGTTGGGAAAATTAAAAATTTGGAATTTGGGGCATTTCCTGGTAGTTGAGAGTGTAAGGACCCAACCTTAGTTTCCTGGATCTGGTGCCTTATTTTATTACATTTTCATATGAACATGGAATATTACTCTTTATGGAATGATTAGTTTAGTAGAACAGGAAACATGATGCATATATAAGTTTATCAATTACAACTTGAACCGAAAAACAATAAAGAAACACATTTGACAACATCCATAACTCCTAGGTTACTTCTACATTTCACTAATAAAAAAATATTTCTTGTCTTAAGAAAATGAAACATAAGAAAGGGATGAGCACAAATTCTCAATAAGGGTAGGCAATACAGTAGAAGATATCATAACATAAACATTTCGCATGTGGAATAACTAAAAACATATGCCTTTAACCAAAACTTGAACACATTATTGATGGATTTATAGTTGAATAAATAATGACATAATCATAGGTATTATACTAGTCTAATAATCCCCATGAACCATCAATTTTATTTTCATAATGATGGAATTATTAATGTGGGACATCATAACTATACCATCAAGGCCCCATGCCAATACCATAAATAATCATTTTTTCATGGCCCTTTACCAGGACCGTAGTTTGTCACATGAGACCTACCAATGCACTATGGGGATATAGCAGGGCCCAAATGACACTTAATTTGTACAATTCATTCCTCATGTGAACAAGGATAAATATAAACGACATATAAAATCACATTGAAACCAATATATTAAATGTAAATAACTTTCCCCAAACTGTAAGCATAAACACTAACCATTCAGAGTAAATTTGTAAATGTTCTTAAGATAGCACATCCATAACCAAAGTAATCATAAAACATTAAATATGGTAGATAATACCATGAAATATTAATCCCAATATAAAATATGAATCGATTGGAGTGTCTAAATAGATGATGATACTTTTAAAAATTCTTTGAGTAAATCTTGGTATAAATACTCATTTACATTGAAAAGAATAGTTCTTTTGGAAAAATATTTGTATAAAACTAGAAGAGAAGTAAGATAGTATCTTCATAATAAAATTTTTTATTTTATAATTATAATGGTTTCAAAAAATATTTTATAGAACGCCCTTGAAAAAAGGAATGAATTTGAAAAATTCCCTTGAATCAGGCATATATTTCGGAAACAATTTTGAATGTTCCATTTAAAACGTGTAACTATACCTAAAATAATGAAGGATTATTTTTAGTGAACATATATAGAACAATGAGAAATAATTTATGAGGAGTACATAATAATACACAAGAGTTTAATTGAGGTAATTGGATAATAAAAGTAACCTAAGTGAAAATGGAGATTCGGGTGGAAAACCGTTACCCCATGTATGAATGTGTTCCTCTCTTGAACATTAAGTCTTGGAATATGATATTATACTAATTAATAACTTAATTCAGAACGTTTTTATATATATATTTTTTATAATAATTTTATTATGTCCATTATGTCCTTATTGATAATTTATAAGAATGAATTTTGGTGTTCTCAGGTGTTCGTTTCCATTGTTTTCATTATCAGTATATTTGTGTATGAGTATGGATGTTGATGTGGAATGAATGTAAATCTAAATAATTGAAATTAAATATAATTTATGAACATCCAGATGTGTTAATGGTCATTTCTATCATTTGGGTACAAGGAATTAGAATGAATCCTTAGATGACAACCACATCAGTTATTTGGCAGTATTTGGATTATAATGAACTAGTTCTGTCATATAAACTAATAATATGTACATATACTGGTTCTTAAATATTAATTATGTTATAATACATATATTATAGTCTGTTTCAACCATAAAAATGGTGTCATGAACTGTAATTAAGGATAAATTGAAGAACAAAACATCGTCGTCCACGAAGGTTGTAAATTGGAACCACTTAGATGATGATTTTGATTAAAAATTAAAACAGAAGGAGTAAGAATATTGATGGTGTTTCTATAATTAACATGATATAATTACATTATATAAGGTATACATGAGTTATAATTTTTTTTTGTACAGAGTAGGTGATTAATAAAAATAATGGAAGTTGAAATTAAAAGAAAGGTTTAGAGATCCCTTACAAATATTCGGCAGCATAACAACTATATAACATGGGTTTAGAAAACATTAAAAAGATATGAGACAGGGGTAACCCATTAATAAGAGGATCATTAAATATTTTTGGAAAAAACTAAAATATAAATAAGAACATGGTATGAAATCCTTAAATACATACAAAAAAGACATCATGAATGTAAAAGAGAAGCAAAGAATTCTCTTACCTTGTAGCGTAACTCCTAAGACATGATGATTGAGATCTAGAGGGATTGAGGACACCTCATAAGGAGTAATAGAGATGTAAAATGTAAATATCATTCAGGATGATGAGTTTTTAATGAATGAAAATGAAGTAATGAGTTGGTATTTATAGTAAATGACTGAGTGTTTTTATTAATTTAAAAGGATGCCTCAATAATGGTTTTTTGAAAACCAAGAAATTTACCATGGAATATTCCCTTGATATTAGCCACTTTATATAGGTCATATCAATTTATACTATACAAAAGTCAACCATAATTTTATTTTAATTATCACATCATTGTGGTGTTGTTAAACAAACTGAAATCTCCAAACTGTATTTTTAATATTCATTGAAAATTCAACTATTATAGAAAAATTCAAAATATTCACCCCAACCATTTTTCATCATGTAGAATTAAAAAATGAATTCCATTTTGGAAAATAATTCTCTAAATATTTTTAATTTAATTTTTAAATAAAATTATAATTTATTCCAAAAAAACTTCAAAACTATAACTTGTTTTATAACACCTTGAGAAATTAATGTATTTCCGCTAAAATTATATTATAACCATAAGACAATAAATAAATAAAAATTTATTATATTTTCATAAAATTCATTTCCATTTTATATTATTATATTAATCATATAATTGTAAATAAAATATTTATGTCATACAAAAATAATAAAACATTTCCTTTGATCGTTTTTTCATTTTATAAATGTCTTAATTGTATTTATACATTCATGGGTGATGTTTTTAATTTTTTGTAAGATTTACTATTGATTACTATTCATAAGGGTATGCCACTATTCATATGGGTATGTTACTATTCACAAAAAATTATGTTTCCCTTATTAGTCTCCAAATTACTTTCTAATCACAACTATAGATGACCATTTTTTAAATTAAAACATAATAGAGGCAATGTTGTGTTTATTGACTTGATTATAAAATGTGTTGTTTTGTAGGGAATTAGAGGTTTGTGCATTCAATAATTATTTTTAAAACATTGGGGTTTTACATTCTCCCCTCCTTGCAAAAATTTCTTCCTCAAATTTAACAGAATGTTACTTCAGAAAAAGAATTGGATAGGTCTTCCTCATAATCTCTTCAGTCTCCCATATTGCCTCTTTGGTTTTATTATTTCAAAAAAATATCTTTAAAAGATGAGTAATCCTATTCCTCAACACTTGTTCTTTAGTGTCCAGAATATAGATAGGATCTTCAGAGTATGATTGATCAGGTTATAATTCTATATCTTCAGAAATGAGGAAATGAGTTGGCTCTGGAAGGTATTTTATTTGCAATAAGGCATGGAACACATTATGTACTTTGGACAAGCTAGGTGGCATAGCCAAACGATATGCAATATCTCCAATTCTCTCCATAATTTCAAAAGGCCCAATGTACCAAGGTCTCACTTTCCCTTTCTTTACTAATCATATAACGCCCTTTCATGGATATACTTTCAAGAAAACATGATATCCCACTTGATATTCATAATCCTTCCTTCAGTTGTCGGCAGAACACTTTTTTCTACTTTGAGCTGCATTGATATGTCCTTGAATAGTCTTTACCTTCACTATTGTTTCCTCAACAAGCTCTGGAACAAAAAGCTTCCTTTCTCCAACTTCATCCCAAAATGTTGGTGTAGGACATCTTTCCCCATACAATGTTTTATATGGTTCCATTTGAATACTTTAATGAAAACTATTACTATAGGAAAACTCCACTAAAGGTAAATATTGATCCTAATTACCTTGGATGTAAAGTGAACATGTTATAAACATGTGCAATAAGGTTTGGATCATCCTCTCTGAATGCCCGTTAGTTGGTGGGTTGTAAGCAGTACTTAATTGAAGATCAAAATACATAGATTTCTAAATACACATCTAGATTTCTAATGTAAATCGTTGATAACTATTTGAAATAATTGATAGAGTTTCTCCATGAATTCTCACAACAACATTGTTATAGAGTCTTTATAGGTTCTCTACTATAAAATCCTCCCTTATAGGGAGGAAATATGTCGGTTTTTTATGTCGACCCACATTTACCCATAATGCATCATTATTACATGGAGTTTTGGTTAATCCATTGGATAAATCCATGGTGATGTAATCCCATTTCTTTTCAAGAATTTTTATAGGTTGTATGACCCCTTTTGGATGTTTTATTTCAACCATCACTTATTGACGGACTAAACATCCTGATACAAAATCCATAATTTCCCTCTTCATATTATCCCACCAGAATTGTTCCATCAAATATCTATACATATTAGTGCTATCAGGATGTGTAGAAAAATTTGATCTATGGGCATCATCTAATAACACTTTTTTAGCTCAGGAACAGTTGGAACACAAAGCCTTTTCCCAAATTTCAGAATTCCATCTTCACACACAAAGTAAGACATCTTCCCCTCATTCATAGAATTAATTTTGTTTTGCATTTTCTCATCATTATGCTTATAACTTTTAATACTTTTTAATAGATATGGTTGGGAAACTAAATGAAAAAGTAGTGATGTTTCACCTTCATTGATAATTCCCATATCCATCCTCACTAGATCCATGTAAAATAGATCCTTATCAATTCTTATCTTGATGAGAACCCCATGATCCTTAATTATCAATGCATCAACTACCCTGTATTCCATCCCAGGTTGGTAGTGTATAGTACAATCATAATCCTTAAATAGTTCGATCCATCGTCATTGTGTCATGTTTAGTTCTTTCAATTAGAAGATATACATCAGGCTCTTGTGATCTACATATATCTCACATTTTTTTTCCATAGAGATAATGTTTCCGTGTCTTTAGAGAAAATACTACCACTTCAAACTCAAGAACATGAGTGGGATAGTTTTTTACATTAATTCGTATCTACCTTGATGCGTAGTCAATAACTAAATCATTCTTCACAAGGACACAACCAATCCCTTTTTGGATGAATAATTATAGATCACAAACCCATCATTCCCAAATGGTAGGGTTATGATTAGAGAATTTTCTAATCACAGATTCAAATTTTCAAAACAGTCCTCTAATTATTTTTTCCATATGAACTTAATCCCTTTACGTGTATACTTGGTTATTTTTTTGTCTAAACAGGAAAATTTATAAAAAAATCACCAATAATAACCTTCTAAACCAATTAAACTATTTACCTTGGTTATGCTCGTTGGAGTAGGACATTCTTACACAACCTTTGTCATCATTGGATCAATAGATATTCCATTTTTAGAGTCAATGTAGCCTAGAAAGTAAAGTAATTGAAACCAAAATTCACACTTTTTAAATATCCCATATAATTTATTTCTTCTAAGTGTCTTTAGATTAGTGCGTAAGTGATTTTCATGATCCTTGTATCATTTGGAGTATACCATGAAATGAACAATAAATACCACCAAAAATTCATCACGATATTCCTTGAAAGATTTATTCATTAGATCCTTGAAAACTGAGGGTTCATTAATCATTCCAAAAGACATAACTTTAAAATTGTAATACCAATACATAGTTTGAAAAACTGTTTTTGGAATGTCTTAATTTCTCACAAGCAATTGATGATATCCAGATCAATGATAAATCATTGAAAAAATGGGCCCCATAATGTAGATCAAATAAATCATCAATGCGAGGTAAGGGATACTTTTTCATCACTATTATAGAATTGATCTTCCAATAGTCAATGCACAACCTCATAGATCCATCTTTCTTCTTTTTAAAAAGATCATTGGATCCCCATGAAGAAACAATAGGGAGAATAAATCCGTTATCACTCAATTCCTATAGTTGTTTAATTAGTTAAAATAATTCCATAGTGTCCATTCTTTAAGGGTTATTTTATATGGTCCATGAATTAGGAATTATGTTGATAGAAAACAAAAATTTTTCTATTTGGAGGATGTATAGGTAAGTTATTTGGAATGATGACAACATATTCTTGCCCAATTGGTACATCCTCTATTTTAACATTCTTTTCCTCACCCATAGTTATTAAATTCACATCCTCACAAATAATTTAATTTAGTAGAGCTACTGGGGGTGGATCTAGATGCGAATTAGATGGTGATGTTTCTTCCCTAAAGATAAGGGATTCCATATCATCCTCAAAAATTTTAACCTCCTCCCTATTGTAATAAATTTCCACATAATAGTTTGAAATCAAATCCATAAAAAGGATTATATCAAATTAAATATAGGGTATTACAATAAAATCATATGATAAAGCACCATTATATACCATAATTGGGACTTCCTGACACAAATTTGTTGCAATGACACTACCCATAAGAGTTTTGACTGAAAAATCCATTATTAAATCAAATTAGAAATATCTAATTTTCACAGAAAACTGGGAAGGTATGAAAGAATGTGATGATCTAGAATCAAATAAAGAATTGGATTTGTTTTTGGAAAAAATTAATGTACTTGTCACTACATCATTGAGAACATCAATATTCACAGTTGTGATCACATTGGCTTGTCCCTGATCCCTCGGCCTTTTTTGGGGGAATGTTTCCTTGAAGCTTAGGGAATTTATGTACATAATGTCCCATCTCCCTTAAATTGTATCATTGAACATGGGTATCATCTTTCTTCCCCTTAGAATCTTGAGGTAGGTGGCCTTTTTCTCTGCACTTGTAATAGAAACACATTACCTTCAAGAAAGTTCAATGGTGTTTTCCCCATAATTAAAGTAGGATGGGAGTTCAACTTGTATCTTCTTCCTCATTTACTAATTTTCTTTCCTGTGCATTTGTAGCCGTCTTCTTCTCTTGTTTTTCTTTTAAAGTCATATGAAATAGAAAATTCCATTTATATATTGATAACACTTAAGACTATATCTTTATATGATGAGAAACTTTTGGAGACTCTGGAACTTCATAGGAATGGTTTTAAACCATCAAATATTTGGTCAATTTTACTCCATGGATTAGGTTTTTAGTACACAACATGCCTTTCCATCCTTGTAAAATTGGCTTCAAACTTGGAAATATTTTCATCCTCCTTCTATCTCAGATTCAAAAATTGTTTTTCCATATATTCTCACTGTTCATAGGGAAATATTTTTCTTGAAATATTTCCTTAAAATCCCTCCAATCTATCTCTTCAATATCTTTATCATACTTTATGTTTTTGATTAACGACCACCATTGATCTTCATCTTTTGATAGATGGAAAATTTCCCTAATGACTTTCCCAATTTTTTTACATCCCAAAGAGAGAAATATCTTCTCTAGTGAACTTATCCACTACTCAGCAAAAAATGGGTTTGTAGTCCCATAGAATGGTAGAGGCTGTTATTGCATAAATCTATCTCACAAAGCTCCTCCACGAGGTGGATCTGTTTTCTCTATACTGGTATGGTTACTGTTTATAACCTGATTCTGTTGTCCTAATATAGTTATAAGCTTCTCAGTAATAGTTACAACACCAGATCCAACATCATTATCTTGTATCGGAGGAAAATACCTACAAGGGACACTGCGTTCATGAGGTTTTCATCGCTTCAACTTGGAAAAATTTATAAAGAATTAAATACGCTATATTAGGGTATGAATCATATTGTATAATCTCATTGTAGAAAAATACTTAGCCTAAATTTGAATTCTAAACATAGATCATATATTAATAATAAAAATGGTTTCATTGATAAGAAAGTTACATTTAAATACTTCATAATGACTTGTAAAGAAACTGTGAATTATTCTAATCATATACCCCAGGATTGTCAAACCAGGTGTATAGTACGGACCATTGTCATGTACTAGGATACCCTTTTTCAAGCTCAAAACTCCTTTTCAGAGTTTTTACAGATATGTACATCTGTTCAAGAACAAAATCCACTTGTAGTATCCATACATGGATATATTTTCTTGAAATATACACTTAATCAATCCCTTACCAAAATACCAGGACATTTTTGTATTCTTATCCACAATATTTATCTTAGGGATTTGTTCGCAAATCTACATTTTCTAAATCTATTTTTCAAGTTATCTACTAAAATTCCTTTGATACCTACTATAAGGACCTGACCCCAGTTTCATGGAGTCGGTGCATTATTTTATTAAATTGGAATATAAACGGGGAATATATGTCATGAATTACCAAGTCGTTTAGTATAATTTTAAACTAGATACATACATAAGTTCATTAATTACAACTTGAAACAAAATACAACATAGAAACTCCTTTGAAAACATCAATAACTTTAAAACAACTTCATCATGTTATTCATAATAAAATTCCGCATGTTTTGAGAAAATGAAACATGAGAAATGGGTGATCTTAAATGATTATTAATGGTAGGAAATACAGAGGAATACGTCATGATATAAACATTAGGAATGTTGAAATACTAAAAACACAAGCCTTTAACATAAACTGGAACACATTATGGATTGATTAAGAGTTGAATAAATATTTGCATAATCATTAATATTTTAATATTCTAATAATCCCCATGAACCATCAATATTATTTTCATAATGATGGAATTCATAATGTGGGACATCATAACTATACCATCAAGGCCTCATGCCAAAAACAGTAATAAACATTTTTTCAAGGCCTTGAGCCAAGACTGTAGTTTGTCTAATTAGACCTACAGATGCAATGAGGGGATATAGTTGGCCCCACCCAACACTTAAAATATCAAATTTATTTCTCATTTGAATGGGTATAAATATAAACAACATATACATTCATGTAGAAACCAATATATGAAAAGTAAATAAATTTCCCCAAACATTAAGTGTAAACACTAACCATTCAGAATAAATTGGTGATTGGTCTAATATAGCACATCAAAATCCATTGTAATCATAAACCATTTAATATTTTAGATGATACCACGAAATATTAATTCCAAAAATTCATAATAATCAACAAGATTATTGAAATAGATGAATATAATCTGATATAATCTTCGTGTAATTCTTGAGATAAGTAGTCTTTTACCTTGAAAAGAATAGTTTTTTTGGAATTTTTTTATAAAACCAGAAGTGAAGTAATATATTATTTTCATAATATAATGAGTGATTATATAAATATAATGGTTTCCAAAAACAGATTAGAGAGTGCCCTTGAAAATAGTTAAAATTTGAGAAATTCCTTTGAATCAAGATTGCATTTCGGAAACAATTATGAAAGTTCCTTTTAAAACGTGTATTTATCCATTTAATAAAGAAAGATTATGGTTGGTGAACATATATATAACACTCAAATAGAATTTATGAGGAGTAAATAATAATAAAAAATAGTTTCATTGAGGTAATTATATAATAAATTAACCCGAATGAAAATGGAGGTTCGGGTGAAAAAACCATTAGCTTATGTCTCAATGTGTTCTGATCATGAACATAAAGTCATAGAAAATGAACTTTGACTAATTAATAACATAATTAAAAACCTATGTGTTGATTATTTATATTATCAAAATTTAATTAAGTCTATTATGTCTTTATTGATAAGTTTTAAGATTGAATTCTGTCATTCTGGAGTGTTTGTTTCCACGATTTTCATGATTGGTATATTTGTATATGAGTATGGATTTTCATGTGGAATGAACTTAAGTCTCTAGAATCTACATTAAATATCATTTATTAATATCCATATGTTTTAATGTTCATTTATATAATTTGTTTAAATGGAATGATAATGAATCATTTGATGACAACCACTTTGATTATTTGGAGGTAATTAGATTATTATGAACTATTTTTTTCATATAAAATAATAATAAGTAAATATACTAGTTCCAGAATATTAAGTAGGTTATAATACATATATTATAGTTTTTTCCAACCATAAAAATTGTTTCATGACAAGTAATGGAGGTGAAATTGTAGAACGATACTTCGTCATCCACGAAGGTTATAAATTGGAACCTCACAAACGATGATTTTGTTAATAAAATAAAAAAGAGAGAGTAAGAATATGGATGATAGTTATTCCATTAACAAGATATAATTCCAGTATATAGGTGAATCTAAAATTATCCTGGTAATTTGGATATACAATTTGAGTAATGAATAACAAAATAACTTGAAATTTAAAAAAATTTGAGAGACCCCTTACGAAAATTCCATAGCATAACAGCTATTCAACATGGTTTTAGAAAAGATTAAAAAGAGAGGGGATAGGGGTCACCCATTCATGAAAGATTCATAAAATAGTAGAGGGAAATTTTTTTATTGAAATAAGAAAAAGTTATGAAAACCTGAAATACATACCATGAAAATATATCATGAATGGAAAAGAGAAGCTGTAAATTCGTTTACCTTGTAGTATAACTCCTAATACATGATGGTTGGAACCATGGGGGCCTAAAAACACATCGGGAGGACTACTAGGGAGGAAAAATTATCATATCATGGAGAATGATGAGTTTGGAATGAATGAAAATGAATTAATCAGTGTGTATTTAAAATAAATGAGAGGGTGTTTTTTTTATAAATTTAAAAGGACGCCTCATTTGTGGTTTTTGAAAAACCACTGGCTTTCCCATGGTATTTTCCATGGTATTAGACACTTGGGACACCTAATATAATATTTCATTATACACAAGTTGAACTGAATTTTATTTTAATCATTACATAATTATGATGTCCTTAAACATACTAAAAACACAAAATTATATTTTTATAATTCATGAAAAATTCAATTATTTTAAAAAAATCCCAAAAATTCACCCCAACCATTTTTCCTCATGTTGAAATCAAAAATTAAATCTGTATTTGGAAAATAGATTAATAAATATTTGTAATTTTATTTTTAAATAAAATCATAATTTTTTCCAAAAAAAACAACTTTAAAACTATAACTCAGCTTATAACACCTTGTGAAAATAATCAAGGTCCCATAAAACTATCGATAAACAATAAGAAAATAAATATAAATTTGTGATTATATTTTATAGAAATCCATTTCCATTTTAAATTATTAAATTGACCTAAGATGTTTAATTAAAATATTTATGTCATACAAAAATACCAATACTTTTACTATGATTGTTTTTCAACATTTAAAATGTCGAAATTGTATTTATACATTCCTGGGAGAAGTTTATATTTTTTTTACTATATACTATTTTTCAATATTCATCCCTATTCATAAGGGTATGTCAGTATTCATAAGGGCATGTTACTATTCATCAAAAAATATTTTTGTCTCATTAAAATCCAAATGCCTTACTGATCACAACTTAAGATGACTATTTTTCAAAATTCAACACATTATAGAGGAAATGTTTTGTTTAATGACTAGATTATAAAATGTGTGCTTTTTTAGGGACTAATTCATTCATGCACTCAATTTTTATTTTCAAAACATTGGGGTTTCACAAAGAGGGTCAATACCATGTCTTATTGACTAATGGTTAGTCAGATATTTGTTGTTATTCAAAATGTATTCCATTTATCTCATCTAAACTTATACCAAACTAATCCTCGTGGGATTACCATCAAAAAAATAAATAAGGACATTTATGAATCAATTGAGGAACAACAAATTATTATTGAGGATATTTGTGAAAAGATACAAAGAATATACATGGTACCCTTAGTATGAATATGATGGTTGCGCGGGGGTATTGAAAAAGAGACTTGGGAGTAGAAGGATGATATGAAATCACAATTTGAATTGATTTTCAGTTGTGATGCTTAGTGATGGAATGTTTCAATAATCTATTATATGGTGTAGAATGCGAGGCACCACAACTATACTGAGGTACAAATTCAGGTAAATTAATTCAAATTAATGGGTGTTTTAGTGTTTCTGGGGTATTTAACATGTCAATAGATACTGGCAGTTTATATTTGAGGATTTAAACATGTTTTAGGATAAAATTATATTACAGTTCATGGTCTACACAACAACAAAGATAATATTTCCAATGCCAATGCGGCATAAGATTATGTGTTTATAGTATGTGGACAGTTATTATACAACTAAAGAATTACTTTATAAAAACCTACTCAAGGTGTTGTTATCACACCAAAGAATAGAGGATGAATTGTAAAGCCATATGTAACATCACTAGGCACAACAATTGTTATAATAATAAGTAGATGTGATACTAAACATTAGTGACGTACCTGGGATACCTAAGGTTGGAAATAAATTCCAATAGCTTATTAAACCAATGAGGGAAATTTTCAATGAAAAATAACTGTCCTACTAGAAAAATAATAAAATAAAACCCAACTACCTAATGTATGAATAAAAAGTCACATAACTCTAAAAAATACCAACACATAAAAATATTATTGTATCTATATATAAAGAATAATGGTGCAAGGAGAAGACTCAAAAAAACAATGATAATGGCACCCAAGTGGAACTATCCCAAGCCAAGTGTCAAAACACTCACCAAATCTATTTTCAACATCCAACCCATGAAATTATGGATAACAAAGTGAGATGTATGGCACTTGACCATTCCCTATATCTCATTAGAATACATTGTTAAATTCACCCATGTTTAAATATAAGGGTGAGAGTATATCAAATACTATTATTTCTCTAAATACTTCCCCACACACACAACCAAGACAAGAACAATTTATCCAATTTTATATAAAAATTATTAGAATATGAAAATAGTTTATCTAATTAAAAATGTTAATTTAGGTCATTTAAGTAAATAAATCCTTTCACTTTCTCTTTATCCTTCTACTCGGCATACCCAATCCAAGTTCTATTCTCATACACATACATTTAAAATGAAAATTCTAACACTCGAAATCAGTTATCAATCTTTCACCATGTCTTCACTAGGTGATATCCCCTTATGCATTTGTAGTTATCATCATGCACCATGTATTTTAAAATGATACATTGTACATTGAAAGATGAATACCAGACACTATGTAGTCTAATACTATCATCCATGTCAAATAGTTTTCAACACAAAACATTTCTTTTTGATAAGAAAATACATTAAGAACATTTATTTAGAACATATCATGAGAATAATTCAAAACAAACCTTTTTTAAATCATTTAAAATGAAGATTTATCTAGATAATTACTCAATTGATTTCCAATTAAAAGAAATGAAATTCTTTTCATTATTCAGTCGAGCATGTTCAAGAATATTATAGTGAGATAGAATACAACTAACTTGAATAAATTCACATAAATGTTCTTAAATGATTCAATAGACCAACCACTTCCTTTAATTCCTCTATAAAAAACTATAAATATCTCATCACAAATCTCTAAACTTGTTTATCCAAGTATCACACACTGATATATGGTTTTGATCAATCCAAAAAAAAGAGATCCAAAACAAGATGGTACAAAGAAACCCAAACAATTGATTTACACAAACAACAACTAAAATATTACATAGAATAAGTGTCTAATTATTTTATATCTCTATAAAAACATACTATTTCCCATGAAATTTTGAGGTAGAATAAATAAACAATGTGAGAAAAATCAGGCATTGACTACATTCAATCTCGTTGGGTCCAATTGATTCATGATGTGAAATATAAATTTTGAAATTAAATCCTTGAGAAGATACTAACCTTGATATTTTCATCACCTTCAATGATTTTTCAAGGAGAACTTGATTTTCACAGATAATTTATTTCCCACATTGAATGAACAGTGTCAAACCATTTTCACTAAGAAATAAACTTATCACATCATTTGTAGATAAATATCATTGTAAAAACCATTCACTCATGATTTATTTCTATAGAATTTCTACTTCCATATTTATATTTATTTACTTTTTATCCACTAAAAAAATCAAGTTAAACTATTCCATTTCACAATGCACAAAATGAGAATCATAAAATAATGGTGTACCTAAAATTGAGGGTGTTTCAATCCCCCCAATGGTATTTCCATCCTTGGGAAGACGAATATCAATATTTCCCTTAAAAAATATGACTATTTCTCTCACATAATGATTTCCCATTCTTAGTTTTTCTATTGAACAAGAAAATGATACCACATTACTCGCACGAAGGAAATAGATCTCCCTCAAAGGTACCTTTACTATCAATACAGAACCAATACAATTTCATGGGTAAAAGATTGATCTGGATGAAAATTAACATGATACAAAGTTATCACATTTTTTTTGATTGGGATGTTACTTCATTAGTTTGGAAACCTTTAAGTCATTATTAATAATGCTGACTATCTATGGTATCCCTAATGGGAACCCAATAGCTCTAATCTATTTAATAACATCAAACCATCCCATATACCATGGAACTAACTTCCCTTATTTCCCCAAGTATTGGTGACAATGTTTTGGTGATTCATTCATGAAAAAAAGGTTACTAGCATCAAAAGATAAAGGTCATTGTTGATTATATTCATGAAATGTTTTTGTAATTTATGATGTAGCCATTTGATTTTGGATCATTTGTAATTTATTCATAATCTCATCAACATGACATGGACCAATCAATAATTTATCTCATATTCCCACCCAATATAATGGATAATGAAAAGTATATAAATTAAAATACTAAATTGGTGCAATCTATATTTTCTCTTAATATTTATTATTATATGTGAATTCAACCAAGGGAATATGATCCTCCCATGAACTATGTTCTTAATGTATGATCTGGGAATATCTTATGGTGTTTGAATAGTGAATTCTAAATTTACATCTATTAATATATGATAGGTTGTACTCATAATTAATTGAATTTCGAATTCCAGTTGTAATGATTGTCAATATCAAGAATTAAATGGGCATCTCTATCAGATTCAGTTAGATCTTGAATTCCATTTTTCATTACTACTTCTTAGATATACAGGTTTTCCATATCATTTACCATGTTAGATTCTCTAATATTCATAATTGTTTCTTGTCTAATTAGTTTATCCACCACTACACATATAAAATCATGTTTGTGTAATATTTTATGAAAACCAATGAAAAAATCTATTATAATTTTTTCCCACTTACATATAGGTATATTCAGATGCTATAGAATTAAAAACTATCTTTGATGAAAAACTTGTACTTGATGACATGTCATATTTTTCATCCTATAGTTGGCATTCATGTGTTTTATACCCTTACATGAGAAAATATCTTTCACTTAATTATACATCTTCTTATCACATTGATGAATAACTAATTTTTAACAGTGATACACTGAAATAATTTATTCCTAACAATACCGAGGAACTATAATTTTAATATAAAATTAATAAATAATTTTAATATTATATAAATTTATTATATGTCTCTCCACTATTTAGGTTTTTACTAATGGTGAACAAATAAAAATATAATACTTACACTTATTTTACATACTTTATTAGGTCTAGAACCAAAATAACTAGAAAGGGAACTAATTTATCACCATACTCTACACAATATAAATGTGTAACAATGATCATACTCAACAAATTCCATTGGTCACTAGCTTCTCAGACCAGTTTTATATAATATTTCTCACTCAATTCATATACTATATCATTCCCTTTACTAGGTGTGTATACCAATTAGAAATCATAAAATCTGAAGGTACTCTATCCATCTTCACGACCTCAGGTTTATTTAAAGATGAAAACTATTTATTTAAAACTCTTTAAGTAAATGAAAACTATGAAATTTTATCTAAAGAGGTAATTACTCTAAGCCATTGTGTCATGGAAAACTAAAGAAAATCTTAGTTTGTCTATAGGATAATTTTTCTCATTCACTCCCAAATACCTCAAACCATAGACCACAACATGGTCAATCAACATGATAACACAACAAATTCTTGACCAAGAGACAACACAATATGCCACATACTTTTTACCTATATTTGAAAATATTATGATGGGTTAGATGTGAGATTATTTTTAAGTTCGAAATAACATTTCCAACATTCATTAATCCTTACGAATGGGGGATAGTTCATACTCTTAGCAGTCACAAGGGACAAATTTTAGATAAATCTAAAATAAATCTTTTATAATAACCTGTTAATACTAGGGAACTACATATCAAAACAATATTCATTAGTTTTATACAAGAGATGAATGATTTCATCTTATAATGGTCTACAAATATTTCATTTTTTTAAATTACATTTGTGAGGAAATATACTTCTTGGATCTATAAGCCACACATTAAAAAAATTCATACAAATGATGATCATAGAATGCAATAAATACAATTTCCAGGTATACTTCATTTTCATTCCTATTTCTATACAATACTAAAATATCATCTATAAATACCAAAAAAATAACTTAGCTACCATTGGATGAAAAGTTCACCACATCAATGGTAACTATCATTGTGTTTTTTAGAAAAAATAGGCCTGATGACATATTAATAATGTCCATATTGACATTAAAATACTGTACTAAAAATATTCACTCTTATAACTATACATTTTTTATATCCTAATAATTGATTAATTTCAGATATCCACTTGTATCCCTTAAATTGGTAAAATATGTCATTTATTCTAGTAAGAGGTTATTAATTTTCAATTTACCTGATTCAACTTACATAATGAACACATATGTGAAGTGTACCATATTCATTATTACTGAATAAAACAAGTGCATCCCAATGTGATGTAATTTTTATAATGATATACTTACTTTAAAACTATTTTTATTATACTTTGAGTTTTCAAACACAGATAGATATACTCTATAAGATGGTAGTGAAATTTGGTTTGTTCCTAATGTTAGATCAATAGTAAATTCAACTTCCCACCTGGGATGTATCCTAGATAAATCTTTTAGAAGAACATTCTATTATCAATCCACTATATTCAGAAAGTCCCATTCCCAATTTCATCAACAATTCTAAATTTCATTATATTAAAATTTCGAGAGATTGTTCTGTAAACTATAACTGAATGTATTTCACGACCAACATTAATATCCCAATCCCCCTTAAAATGGTTAAGTTCTCTATTTATGTATGTAAAAGCTACATAAAAATCATGGAAGTCTATGTGGGAATCAAATCCAACTAACCATCCCATAACAAGTATTAAATTAAGTTAATCCATCTATATGAGTGTAAACTACAAAGAATATTCACTAAATCAAGGGTAAATAAACATTTTGGGAATTTAAATCTCTTTGACACCGTTTATCTAAGGGGTTTGTTGATACTCATGAAGTTATCTTAATTTCACCATGTAGTATAAAATTTATAAACATAGAAGAAGTAAGAAAATAATGCGATGCAGTAGTGTCAAATAAGACAGTCCTAATAGTTATGATCATAAGAATGGTACTTTGAACCATATAATGGACTCGTTTCTTTTTCAAAATAACATTTTATTCTCTATATAACCATCATTAATTTCTCAAATGATATCTCTTATTTCTTAGAAGAGGGTTCTTCTAAATAACCTAAGTTACCTTTGAAACATACTTGTTCACAAGTGTCTATGAATACCATGTTGTCGGATGGGAATATTCCATATCATCTTGAAAAAGATAAGGCTGGGTAAAGACAATTCCCCCCAGTGGTCTCTAATGTTTATGTGAGAACTTTTTGAATTAACACTCTTTCCACATTGGAAGAAATTCATTGGTTGTGCACTGCATCATTTCATCTTATACATTAGCAAACTGCACCAAAAAACCTGGTCTAAATTTAGTCCATGAAGTAAAATTAACTAATTTTATATATTGATTGTGAGGTGTTCCCCCTCCATGAAAATATAAATCACACATTAACTTATTTTCAGAAAAATTATTGAAACTTTTACACATGGGAAAAACCATACTATATCCCACAGAAGAACCGTAAAGATCTATTTCTACCACTATTTCCCAAAAGAATGTTTTCATATAATTTGTAACAAAGAGAAAAAAATTATCAGATCGAACCTCTATTCATATTCTTAAATCAACGATATGCACCTTCCGGAATGCACTACAAGACTCTTCCATGTATAATCAGTATATGTTCTTATAGTTAGCTTCATACTCTATCACAAATAGGTTTTCTTAAGTCCAGTTGAATAAATCATTTGTTCTTTCTATTGTAAATGCGTTTGGGTATAATTTTTAAATAAATAATTTTTCAAACTCATCCTGAAAAATTTATTGTTCATCGTTATCATGGATAGATAAATCCCACCATTATCATGTCTGATCTCTAAAAATATATGTTTCTAAATTAATCCTTATCTCTATCAGTGTGCTATGAAAATTGAATATTCTATTCATTTGGTTATGCAACACATTTTCCTTTTCTCATTTAGAATCTCATAAAAATAAATATATTCTATTTATAAAAATATTACAATTGATCAATATTCATTAGTTTATGATTTTGATTTCCTCTGTTAATGGTGTCAAATATTTTCACCACACTTTGTAAAAGTTCTTGTTTCACTTGTGCCTTTGGTGAAACTCAGTATTTAGATGCTTCTTGCTAATAATTTCAATAGAATATTCCCAGATCCATTTTCTATATATTGAATAATGTACCATTTATAACATTTATCTCTTCAAATTGAAGGCATTAATAAATACCAAAATATCATAAAATGTTATCATCACCACGAGAAACAACTATTGAAACCAAAATTTAAAAAATAAACAATTTTTCTACCATCTTCAAAAATAATTTGAATTTTCCAATAACCAATGTAGACTTAGTGGGATGTCTCTTCACAGATGCATGATATGAAATAAAACATCATCTAAACCCACAATGATGATATAAGAGCACACTTAAAAGTTTTTATAACCCTTTTCCTCCAAAACCACCTAGGTAACTTAACTTTATATATAAAAAGAGTTATCTACTTATTATTAATCTATGTATATCATGTTTTGAATATCATATCTCATCGATACCAACCTAACTCACAGATTGAAAAAAACTGATACCATTGGTAAAATCCCACCCTTCACCCATTAGTTTGGGGGGAGGTAGAGGCTCTACTGAACTTATGTGACATCCTTAGGATTGTAATGGTGTGAAATTAATTACATGGGACTATTAATCCTTTGGGGGATGGTTTTTAGGGAAGTACACACAATCTACTAAAAACAAATTATACTAGTAAAATCTACTTAATGATGTGTGCATAATCAATTACATACCTCAAAATAATACAAAAACATAACAATACCAGAGTAACAATAGATAATGAATAATGTTTCAAGGATGGATATAAAAAATGAAAGAAAATGGATCCCACATGGAACCATCCAAGACCACATTGTAGAAAATCGCTCACTCCAACATCAGAAACCAATTGATGGAATCCAAGATCACCACTAGATAAGTATAACACATTTACTATCCATGTATCTCAGTATAAAAATGTACCAAGGTACCCAATAAGGGGTTGAGTATATCACACAATGGTATTTAACCAAATCATGCCTATATACACCACTAAGAAAATAACAAATAAGAAAATTTTATATTAAAAGGGGTAATAATAACAAAAAAAATATTTAAAGAAAAATAATTACATAAATCCATTTTAATAAATAAGTAAATTAATTTTTTTATTCCTTTTTACACATGAAATACGCCTTCCATAATCTATGATTGTGAAAAAATGCATTCCCAATTATGATCCTAACACTTGCAGGTGGTAATCAATATTTCACCAAGTCATCACTAGGTGATATTCCATTATACCTTTCCATTCAAAATTTAGGCCAAATTATATTTCAACAAGGCATTGTACAATAAATTATAAACACACAGAATCATTAATTCGAAGTCCATCATCATTGTAAAATATTTTTCCACACAAAAAATTTCATTTGAAACCAAAATCCTGTGAAATAATTTAATCAAAACCTCTCATGAGAATCTTTCATAACATCGAATGTTTTGAATAACATCATAAAAATAGTTTTCCACATAACTATTAATAAAATATCCAATAAAATACCCAGGAAAATTTACCATGATTTAATCCACACTTTTCTTGAACAATGTAGTGGGAGAGAAATCACCTAAATAGATTACCTTCACACAAAGGACCTAAAACTATTCTATAGATTAACATCTTCATTAAAATTTTTATAAAACCCCATGAACATTTCATCTACAAAGATCCAAACCCATATAACTTCGAATCACATATAGATATATTGTACTAATCAATCCAGCACATAGATATCCCAAACCTGAAGGAAGAACATAAACCTATCCTTTTATTTCCACAAAGGACTACGGAAATATTTTTTTGAAATGGAGTATAAATATCAAAGGTCACTAGAAAGAAATTAGTAAAACCATGGATATCGATATAGAGATGAGGAAGAACTTATGATCAAAAAATGATTGGATGCATTAAATAATTTTGGGTTTGATAAATTCATGATTTACCCTAGGAACTCATGTCGTGAATTCCTTGAGAGCCCACTTATGTTGATAATCATGTCACCTCAACTTATTTTTCTAAGATAACATGATTTCATGCAGAGATGTTTTTTAAATCCTTGAATTTACCAAGATAAACCATTCATTATTTGAATTAAATTGATGATATATTTCTTGTATATTTCAATATATTAAACCTATCCACATAGTGAATTTTTCTTTATCAATTTCCTAATTCCAAATTCATATTTATTTCATATTTCTTTTTTATCCATATCCAATTAAACTATTCCGTGACTCCAAGAATAAAACAAAAAAAAATGGTAATGTACCTCCAACTATGGGTGGTACATCAAAGATATGAGTGGAATTAAGTCATTTTTGTATGGTTACATCACAACATAATTGTGGGACAAGGTGGTTGAGTTTATGTGGTTATTTCCGAAAAAGTGCGTCGCATCTTAACCTGATAGTACATGCCATAATGTGACCCCAGGAATGGGAATTGAATAATGAACCATGTTCATACTCCTTTATATGCCTCCTATTTTTTTTTTATATTTTAGTAAAAATGATTAAAATTATAAAGGATTATAAAATGTGGTCTCTCTCATTTTCCCCACACAGCACTCCACATGACCTCACCTCCTAAGCTCCTCCTCCAATATCCAAGTAACTTATCTTACATTTTTTTCATGGAATATAGAATAAATATGTTATTATATGTTCTTATAATAGTTGTTTTAGTCTTTATCAGGACTCATTACATAATTTGGGGCATTTTTAATATTTTAAAAATATCATCTAATCATGTGGAATTGTCCAATGATATTCAATGATCATGCTTCATTTAGATCAGGATGGTTGTCCTTAACACTTCCCAATGATTTATTCATGTTTCCATTCATACTATGATTTTTTTTTCATGAGCACCATGTTTTCTTGACCATAAATTAATTAAAATGGTTTCCATATTATTTTGAGAGTGGGAATGTCTATTTTTTATTGGAGTGAGATTTCATGGATTTTAATCCTCTTTGATGGGGTACACATGGCAATAATCCCAAAATAAGTGAGTTAGGAAACAATTGTGGGAACCCATATTATTTTCATTGACTATATTGTTACCTTATATTCATTTGATAAGTGACTTTATCATCTTTTTTAAAATTGGATGACTGTAATTAGGAATTGTTTGTTAGAATCTAAACCCATTTAGAGAATTTGTGATTATTTATTGAATATTTTCTTGTTTGATCAATATATGTGTTTAGTGTCCCTGCCATCACTCTATATATTTTATATGGGTTTGTTACAATGAATTTTTTGATATAGGTCTAGGATGAGTGTTTGAGAACCATCTAATTTTATATTTGGAATTTAGTTGGATGTTATGGAAACACTAATGTAAATTGATTTTATTATATTATATAAACTATTAATTATTCCCTAATGTGATCATGGTTATGTTAGTGGGGTAATTTTTCTATTTGGAAAGATATTTTCTAGGATTTTGATAAAATTCCCTTTCGTATTGATGATGATTACATCATTACTGAATATGCTCACTATGTATTATTAGATATTGTATATGAATCAATTCACAGTTACCCTATATTATGTTGATGGGGTGATTTATACCCCATTATTACCACTTGAAGAGATATACCCATCCCATAATGTCATGCTTCTACAAAACGTGGTGAGATACCCATATGAGCATGACTAAATATGATATGAGTAATGATTCCCACAAATGTATTGATGAACATGTATATAAACTCTTTTCCCTTCTATGATCCTGCTGGTGACCCAAGATATAATGACTAATTATGTTTTTATTACTAGAAAAAGATATCTTTCGGTGTGTTAATGAATTTTGATTTTATTTGAACTTATTGATTTCATAAATTTGATTGTTATACCCTTTGATGAGACTTGGTTATCATGAAGTACTACCCATTTTTTTCAATATAGTTTGTGATGAGATAATATAACCAATGGTTAGGACTTGGGACACAATTCCCAAATTACATCTTACGTGTTCCCTAGGTATACATTACGCCTTACATAAGATATTACTTGTTATATTTTAAAACACCCCCACCACTGGCTGAAGTATGTCTGGTCATTAAGGGTGAGCTTGTGTTTCAGCCATGGTTGGGAGTGTTTTTATAATTATTGTTATTACTTTTTACATAGGAGAATATCACATTTAATAATTACTGGTATATATTGGATATGATTCAAGAAACTATTGGTGGTGTCTTTTTGTGTTATACTCACACTCATATTTAGTTCCATGATCATTAAAAATATTTCATGATTTATGATTCAAGTAAGGGAGAGGTTACTACAATTTGTAATGGGAGAGTTGATAATGCTGGGTTGGAGCATGGGGGAAGAATCTTGAATGGACTTGATTTTGTTTTTGTAATTTACAATAGATTGTGATTATTCTAAAAAATGCATTATAAGTTAGGCCTATGATCGTTCTTTTTTATTTTTGTATGACTAGTGTGGTATTAGAAAATAATGTATTGATATAACATATTGGTTTGTATATTCAATGTCTATAACATGATTTTATATTTGGATGGATGTTATTATTCTTACTTCCACAGTTATATATGATTATCGATATCATCGTGTAAACTTTATCCATGGTATCATTGGATTATTATATCATGTTAGAAACCTTTGGCATATGTGGATGTGTCCTTTTAGTATTTAACACTCTAATTCAGAAATAGTGGAGGTTAAATGGGCTAGATACATTAAAAATCATACCTGCCATTGAATTTTTTTTGGGAATACAATCCACATGGTCAACCAATAGTTTTTGTTGATGATGAAGGTACACGTGATTATGATGGAGGTGTTAGAAAAAGATATAGAGACATATTAGAGGTAATATAAAGGATATTGGTTAGGTATCCTACTATATTTAGTTTTATTCATTTCTCTTATTTGATCATCAGAATGGATGATCTATCACTGATGTATGTCTTTGTGACCTATGTGAGTATATTTTATAATATACTAGAATTGTTTAATTATATATTGTTTTCATTCTGCTATGATTTAATATTATACACTCTTATGTGGTTCATGGTATGGATGTATCTATTATTATTTTCTATTGATGATGAAGATATTATAGGATAAATGTTCCACTAATGGGATATCATACCATAATTATTTGTTAAAAACCTATAGCTTATGGAGATTTTTTTCATAGGTGATATGTCACCTACCGACTCAGAGTTGTTCAGTCCAATTACATCAGGGTGTTAAAAGGTGTTATTAGATATATTTTATTGGTTTATACATTCGGTACATGTCAAATAGAGATATTACTAGTCAGATATTGGATGGATTCTATTCTTATGCATTTTTATCACCTTCATGAGATGGAATCATGGTTTCCTAGGAGTTTTAATTTCATATTTATGATTAAGATATTATAGTTAAGTTACTTTTTTCATGTATAATGATATTAATAGTTGATTTATAAATATTTCTCTTAAATGGGGTATCAATTGATGTATTTTAATTAATAATGATTAGTACATAAGATTCAAAACAAATTAAAGCATGTATGTGATTGTGGGTGTCGTTATGACCCTAATGTAGGTTTTTATAGAAATAGGGATGAAAAACAATGTTGAAACCATTGTGATGTGGAAATAACAAATGCATTTCCTCAATATTTTTGTGACCAAAGCATGTGAGATTATTTTTGTGATGTGATATGTGTAGGATGTGGTCTATTTCTTGGGAGGAATAAACAAGTGATGATGATATACAACTCTATATTTGGTAATTTTGTCACCTTAGTAAGGTAGAGGGGAACTTTTTTTAATTTGTTGTCTTGATGGGTTGTAATTCAATAAGGGTATCTAATATAGATAAATTATCCAAAGAACATCAATTACCAATATATGATATGAATTGGTTAATGTTTCATGTGATAGAGATCCAAATAAGTTATATTTTCTCTTTTTATCTTGTTAGTCATGGAGATTACATAGGAGTTATGATTATTGGATCACATGTAGTTCTGGATTCATGATGTCTATAACATACTCTAGAGGGAGTAGTATATAGATCATTTGTTTGAGCCTAATACTAACGGGTCATAACTCATGATGACTTAAGTTATATTGTGTATGGGGGTATAGCTTAGGTGTAAACCAAAATATATTAGGACATTTAATAAAAAATTGTTTTTGTGCACCATTACAATAGTGGTTTTTTATACTCTCTTACATTTGTAAGAAAAAAGTGATTTATTACTAAAAATACATTGCATTTTGGTTTTTTGGCCAAATCCAATAATTGAGATCATAATCTATTGAATTTTTTAAGAATTGTCTGGCTTTAAAAACATGAGGGGAATTACAATTGGTTGGATACTTTAAATATTCTCGTATAGTGACACAAAAATCTCTTACATGACTATTATAATATTTTTAAGATAAAAAAAATAATAGTAATACATTCAATGAATGAATGGTTTAGTAAATTAGGATAATTAAGACCTGACATCAAAAAAAATTTAAATATAAAATAAAAATTATTTAAAGTATTCATATTTATACATATAATGATATCGATATATTCTTTTCATGGGTGGTTTCCCATGTAAATACTTAAAAGAAAGGGTTGTGCTAATGTCCTAGTAAGGGGAGAAATAAGGTATATAAATAAATAGTACATGGGTGAACATAATTAAAATCATCATATCCTAGTAATTGTATCATAATCATAATCATTAGCGATAAATATGATAAATTAATGGAATTTGGCATATTCATAGTAATGAATCATCCTAACATAGTGTTTAAATACAACATATATCTTGTAACAAAGCTAGTATTACATTCAAGCACTACATATGTGCATCAATCAGAGAATCATAAATTTTAACAAAGATCGAATAATTTTCATGAATATTATAATAATCTAATGATATATATTACATCAAACAATGTATTGTATTTCTATATTATTCAGGGCCCGCCTATCCCATTATAAAATACTCATAATCATTCTTTCCCCATAGAATATAAATAGTCATGAAATAAAACCATAGAAAGGAATGTGTTTCAAGTAAGATTTCACATAATATATATCATGTAATAACCATTGGGTTTCCCAAATGAATATGGGAGAACATACAATGGAATAAAATATCATTTTTCTTTTATGAATATACAACTATGAGGATTCAATGATGTGTTTGTGGAAAATAATGTCCTTTATAAATTATTATATATGTATTAGAAATCATTTTAAAATCACTATAACAATTATATTCCTAAAATAAAAGGGTAAATGGTAGTGAAAATATATTTCAGGGACATTACATTAATATGAATATTAAAATGGAAAGAAATATGAATATCCTAAAAAGAAGTAATTGGGTTCAATATCCTATGTGCCATTATTCCAACATTATTTCTTCCCTTTTGTTCTTCCTGAATATTAAATTGATTATTAATAAAAAATTAAACATTATTTTAATTAATTTCATTTTTAATTTTTTTATCAATAATAACCGTTTTATTATTTTTTAAAATCCCATCATTAAGATGGAAACGTTTTCATATATTGTTTTCATTGAAAATTTCATATTTTATTTGATTTCATTAGTTTGTTCAAGATCATTTATATATAAGTTTAATTAATTATAAATGATTAAAATAAATACATTAATACATATATACATATTATATAATTTATTATAACTATCAACAAGGTTGGTGATACCGAAAAAAGTGGAAAATTCCCCATTGGTGGTTAACCGATCGATAATGGGACATTATCCGATTAGAATGCATGAGATGTATAATATATGATTATATTAAAAAATTATTATACTTAGAACATTATATTAAAATAAATTATAATTGGTTTATGAGTTTATGAATTATAAAAGATAAGGATGATATGAAATTTGAAAGGGAAAATGAAATAAAAGGATGAAATGTCATTAATGCTTTCTTGAAGTGGTTCAATTTCTATAACCATTAACTTGTTGAAATATTTGAATTTAATTACTCCAACACATCTCAATGGATTATAAGGTTATTTAGAGAGATTATTTTTGTAATGGCTTGGATTTTTTAAGTTGTAGAGGATTTATTTACCAAGGAATGTGAGAGGGATTATTTATACTTTATAAGATAGATATTTTAGGAATAAAATATTGTATAAAATACTATATCAAAGGAAATACTTATATTGAATAGTTTTTGGAATTATTAATCTTATATAAAAACAATATTAAGTTTACAATTTAAACCCCTTAATAAAATGAATTATATAATTTATTAAACTGTAATGTGGAACAAATGAAATTTTTTATTTTTAGAGAATACTTTTTACTTTAGTCTTTGGAAAATGTTTTTTAGAATTTGAAATTAAGTTTATTATTTTTAAATAACTCATTTATATAAATAAACTTATTTTGGATGGAATAACAAATTTTTTATTTATTAATTCAATATTTAATAATAATTATGTCTTTAAAAGTGTGGTTTTGAAAAATTGTATTTTAACTAAGCCTATAAATAATGATATATTTAAGAAAATTACCAAATAATAACCCTAGGATGATTTTAATGTTATAATTTAAATGTTGAAATTCTTTTATCAAAGTAATTTTTTAACATAGGTAAATATAATCTTCGATATAAAAATTATGTTGTTTTACTGAACACCTTAAAATACATTTTATAAAAAATGTGTTTATATTTTTGATGATTTTTTAATCATAATATTTATTTTATGAAATTTAAAATTTATATTAATTAGAATTATTGATGATAATTTTTAATATATTACATTTCAATATTTTTATTTAATATTAATATTCCTACGGTCAAGAAAACATTCCCCAAAGTCAGGTTATTATTTCCAACAGTTGGGTTACAATTCATATTACTATTCAAATAGTCGTATTTCCTCTTATAAATACCTCTTCATTTCTATCTTCAAAACTCACTATAATTTTCCCAATGGTTATATATTTTTATTTTATATGATTTATATTAGTTTGATAATATTTTATTATATCTCAATGGTGTTTGTCTTGGGGTGATGATTCTAATATATCAGAAGTATCTGAGTTTTCCAACCCCAATTTTCTTAATTTATAGTTTGTGTTTCATTATAATGTTTGGAATTATCATGGGTTTATTTTCAGGATAATGTACCCGTTATCATTAATGAAATATAGTGTTTTTGATTTCAGTATGTTATGTATATGTATAATACTACATGAAAAAAATATAACACACATTTATTCAAGAAAGAAATAACAATTATACTATTTGGGTTGTTACATTTTTTCAACATTTATAAATTTTTTACATTTAATTTCAACTCATTTTCACAGTTGAAAAAAGTTTAGGGTTCTTATATTTCATTTTTTATCTCATTTCTATGTTTCCTATACATCTTTATTATTCCTATATAACATTTTTACAATGTGAATTGCCTTTTTCTTAATATATTTTTAACCATGTTCCATGATATTCTCCATATACTCCTCATGTGATATTAATTTTTCTATTTTCACCTCCTCTAGATTTAATAAATATCAGGGGCAGGTAATATACTTCCTCATGAGTGATACATGGAACACATCATGAATTTGATCTATATTTAGTTAATGTTCCATCTTCTAAGACACTACTCCACTGTGACTGAGGATCTTGGGGGGGGGGGGAAATGTACTAAGGGATAATAATACATTTATTTGAAAAATTAATATCTCTCATCCATAGTGATATTCAAAGGAAAAAAATTATCTCAAATAGTAAACATCACGTCTCTTTGATAGTTGTCATTAAAGTATTTATTCTAACTCCAATAATTTTATATATTCGTTTAGATATATTGAAAATTATCTATCATATATTGTATAGTATTTCTTCCAAATTTATTTCTGTCACCAACATCATACCATCTAGTAGTTGTTCTGCATCACTTCCCATATAGAGCTTCATATGTATCAATTTGAATACTCATGTGGTACCTGTTATTGTATGAGGACTCGGCTAATGGTTGATATTGATCATATCCTCCATTAAATTCTATTGAGAAATCTCTCAGTACGCCGTCAATATTTTGAATGGTCCTTTCAAAATTCCCATAGGTTTGGGGTGAAAAACTCTACTGAAATTAATTTTTGTATTCAATTTATGTTGAATATATATCAAAAAATTTTAAGTGAACCCTGGATCATGATTAGATATTATAAAAATTGACACCCAATAACACCTCAGAACATCTTTTACATGTATTTTTTTAATTTGTTGAAGTTGGAAAGGTTCCCAAATCGTAATGAAGTTGGATGTCTTGGTGAGTTTATCCATCACAACACATATCACATTTCTTCCTTTTGATGTCTTCAAATGACCAATGAGAATGTGTATAGTGATTCACTCCAATTTCAATGTGGTAAGGGGTAATGGATGAATCACCACCTTAGTCATATATCACTAAAAATTAAGTTATTAAAAAACCAATAACATTAGGATGTATTTAGAAAAATCCTTCTTCATGTTGTCCCACAAAATATAATCACAAAGATCACAGTACATCTTGGTACTTCTTGGGTGGATGGAAAAATATAATCTATGTGAATTATCCAATAACATTTTCTTAAAATCCGGTGATGAAGGCATAAAAAATCTAGTTCCAAATCAAATTTCACCATCTTAATCGATGTGAAACTCATAAATCATTAATTCTATTACATCATTCACCCACTTTTAAATCTCCAAATAATCCCTTTGTGCCTCATTCATTATCTCCAAGATAAGAGGTTGAGAAATATTTTGGGTAAAGTAAGATGTATTGTATACTGTTATGATTTCTAGATCCATCATTTCCATATCCATGAAGATGAGAACTTTATCAATCTAAATCATGGATAGAGTATCAGGTTCTTTTTGGATAAGAGAATCAACTACCTTGTTATCCATTCCTTGATGACAATTAATAGAGAAATCATAGACTCTGATCATCTATACCATCTTATCAGATGCATATTGAGATTCTTATGTGTACATGTATACTTTTGACACTTTTGATTGGTATATATGAAAAAATTCTCACCATTACATTAGTTCCAAAAAATAATTATGGTGAAAAAAATTTCTTCTAACTCTAGATTATCTATCACATAGTTCTTCAAAATGATGTTTGATTAGGGACATCCAATATGTGTATTTTCACATGGGAGTGGATTTGGGTATAAAATTATTGAGAACACAACCTCAGATTATAGTGAAGTCCATGTAAACTCTTCAGGGTATAAATCAGTATATTCATTTAAAATGTGCATTTTCTCAAGGTTGATACTTCAGTTTTACTCAACCATTTGGTCATGGTATTCTTCTTTTATGGGAACCAACACCCACATTGTTTTTAGAATTTACATAGGATATTCATGATATTCCTCTCATTTTTACTGGATTATGGGATGGTTTGGAGTATTTAGGGATATTTAATTTCCTCTACATTTGATGTGACCACCATATAACGATATCCATTACATGATATGTGTATAGTAAAATTCCACCAAGAGAAGTATTATGAGGTTCATTGGAAGAATAATCCCACAAACACTAAAAGGAAAAGATTCAAACACTTGGGTCACATTGATTCCACATCTATTTGTTTTTACATATATATAACCTTAGGGTATTGGGGTTTTGATTCAATGGATCTATAATTCATACATGATATAAATTGATGTGAGAAAAATAAATTAAAACCTTTTCCTTCATATAATTAATTGGAAGTGTACATTGCATGACTTTATTTTCATGTCCCGCCTTAGATGTGGTGATGACATAAGATTTACATTTATCCTATATTGGAGGTGGTTGTTATAGTGGATTGCACTCAATGACTCATGGTTTAGTGAAATGGATTGAATTTTTCCTTTGATCCATATAGTTGAAGCATTGAACCATGCATTGTGTATTCATAGGTGGATTCCTTTCATCCATCACATTTTTGGACATCATCATTTATATTCTTCATTCATAATCATTGTGGATTTCTGTCCCACACCTAAAGCATTTACATCCACCTTTTAGGCATTCCCATGATGCTTCTTCCAGCATTTTTGACTTCTGGGTGGTCTGATATTCCTTTCCAAATTTTTATTGATCCTCCTACATAAAACTCCATATTTCATTTATTTACTCCAAAACCATTGGACCATTCATGAAACTCCATCCCCATATTGATAGAACATCGATCTACTTCTTTGTAAAACCTAAAATCATAGATATCAAGATTCATGAAAATGTGTTGTATTAAACCACTAATGAATATTCTTATTGTAAAATTATTATTGATAACCAAAATTGATTAATTAATTCCATGTTTTTGATATTTGACTCAAATACATGAGTGATTCATATTACATTTGAATAATATCTTGGAATTATCTACCCATATTTTTTAGAGTGTTAAATGGAAAGACTACTAATGAATTCATAAATTCTTCCCAATCTATTTTATCCATTTTATTCTCTGGATTAGTATTACTCATCAATACCGACTATTTATCATACAATACATATAATTGATAGATATCTAAGGTCTAATTTTAATTTGTAGAAAAATATAGATACAAAAGATCATACCAATTGATTTAATCTACTTTTTATCAAAATGTGGATTGAAATACCCACTAAACAATGGTGGTCTTTTCTTCATAAAATACTCAATATCTAGTCACTCCTTCTTTGGTGAAGGAATATGTTCCACAAGGATCAGGTTATTGTTCATATCCTTAGATAACTAGGTACAAATATTTATGATGTTTTGAAATCCAACTCCCATGGAATTTGATATTTCATTCAGGTTTATCATTTCTTTTCCCTCACATAGGTTGTTGATCTGTAATCTCCATGTTCCCATTATTTTTTAAATTGAAATTTTTTAAAAAGAATATATGTTTTAGAAGGATGAACCAAAAATTTATTCTTAAGCATAAATTTATTCCAAATGAATATATTATAGTATATCTTTGTTTATAATTTTACTTAAATGGTGCTTCTATGCTCGTATACATTAATTCTTTTATAACATTTAGTTTAATACATTATTAATTTATAGATTATAATTCCTTATAGATAGATTGAAAATAAACGACAAATATCCCTTTGAGGAGACAAACCAATTTTTTTAAAGGGAAATTGTTTTTCACCGTGTGATGATCAAGTTAAATCTCAATTAACCATATTGGGGTTTATTTCTCCAAAGTGAATTCGTCCTAGAGCCATATCTACTTGTAGTGTCCAGATAGGCATTTCATTTCTAAAAAACCAGGTGCTCTTATACATCACCAAAATATAGAATGGATACTTATACTAATACTAATATTTATGATTTTAACTGATTTTTTATAATCCTAATTCGAAAATTAAATAATACATAAATCTTATACCAACAATATAGACCAAAATTTTTCTTACAAGTCAAATAAATTTTTTAGATCAACATAATAGTAATACATTCATGGATTTAAAAGATTAATATCTTGGGAAAATTAGGGACATACATTAGTTGTACATAATAAATCATAATCATTATTCAAATTCTACTCTTTTATACTTTTGAATCTCTCATGATCTCCATAGTATATGTTGTAACTTGATTATTTACATAAAATAATGGGGTGAACTAAAAGCCCATTAAGATAATGTCTAGGAGATATGAATCAATAGTACATACGTGAGTATAATCAACATTATCATATCATAATAATCAGATAATAATCGTAATAATTATAGAAATTTTTTATAAATCCATGGAATGTGGAATTTGAATAATTATAAAACATAATAACATAATGGTAAAATACTGCACATCGTTTTGAATAAAGCTAGAATCTTATTTACACAGAGCATATGTGCATAAGTTTTAACATAATAAATATAAAAAAACATGTCTGGATGTTTGTTAATAAGAGAAATTATATCACAAGATATATGATATTAACCAATGTGTATGAGGTATATATAATTTTGATCCCACTAGTAATGCCATAAATTTCTCATAATAATGTTTTCCATATAAAATGTAAATCAATCTAGTCATGAAGTATACCTGTAGAAATTAATTGGTTTCATATTGGATTTAACATACTATATATCCTGGAATAACCATTAGGGTTACCAAATAAATAATAGAGATCAAACACTAGAATAAAATATCATTATCCTTTTAGGAAGAAACAACTCTACAAAATTCAAAGATTTATTTTATAAAAATAAATTCCTCCCTGATAAATTATTGTATTTTCCATATAAATAATTTGGGAAAGGTTGTAACATGTATATACACATTATACAAATGTAAATTATTATGAAAAATAATATTGAAGACATTAGAAATATATATATATAAAAAATGAAATAAGCTTAACCAAAAAAATAAGTAATTCGGATAATGAATCCCATTAACATAAATATCACATTATTTCGTGTAACACCCCAAGCTTCCACGGTACGTTACCCTCTGAATAATACAATAGCTTGTGTTTTACGCAACTTCGAGTACAAACACACTACAACTAATCAAACTAGCTGTTAGGAATAGTAATACCCACTTTTTGAAATTTTATAAATTTTATCTTTCAAAATGAACTTCATTTTTGTATTTGTATTATCGAAATTAGCTTAGGATGAATTATGGGAATTTTTCTAAAAACATTAAATTTTTGATAAATATTGAAAAACACCGAGTTATTGTTTAAAACCGACTTTTTATTTAAATAATTATTTATTTTATTTTAATATATTTTAGGTAAAAATAGATACATAATACCTAAATAAGTTCAATTTCATTCATTGGAGTTATTTTATTATGATTTTAGATATATAAACAATTTTTTTGAACTTTTTCCCGTCTTTTACCCACCTCCTAGGAGAATTTTCAAATTTTCATAAAACATAATTTTACTGCTTTTGGGAGTTGAATTTAAAAAATCCAAGTGACATGGTTAATATTAGTATGTAAAATATGGTTCAATAGGATGAAAATAATTTTTGGTGAATAGTATATTTTAACTTTTATTTACCATAGTTAAAATTAAAAAGGGTAATTAAGGATAAGATTAATATCATAATTCCCCTAATACATGTCTTAATTATATTAGATAAATATAATTCGACCAAAAAAAACCTTAGGAATAAAATATGATCCTTTATATCCACTTCTATTATATTTGGACGTTTATTTTTATTTTATTTAAATTTGAGTTAAAAGTGTTAAAATCAATGTTTAATAACTAAAACATTTTTAATATAGGGTTATACATAGGATAAATTAGTGTATAAATATTCACTATAAAGATAAATTTTTTTTTCTAAATAATGGTATTTTATTTATAATTTTTAGAAATTAAATAATTAAATTTATTTACGACACAATGATGATGCAGTTATTATGTTATTAATGAAATATTAAAATAATGGATATTATAAATATCCAAACAAATATATTTTGAGAAATTTAAGGAAATAAACTAATTTTCTTGGTTAATAGGACATGATAGGGTTGATTAAATGAATATTTTTCAAATTAATAATGCTTTTCTGAATTTACCAAAAACAAAATACAAAATAGTGTCAAAATTGACAACAAAAAAGAGTTTTTAAAATAAATATCATATTATTAATTGATATTCTATTCCTAGAAATCTAATTATCATACAAAGGGCTTAAATAATATTATATATGTCATTAATGAACTACTTGAGGTTTGCTTGGAATTTTATTGTAAGTTTATTAATCATATAATATAAAAATACAAAGATACATGGTAAATGTCAAACAGTTTAACTAAGAGTTAAATCAAAACAATAATGCTAATATAGTTACCGAAACATATCTAAATCCTATTTATTGAATGTTTTTTGTCTATTCCATACCTTATCCTTTAAATAAGTAATTTTTGAGCCATTAGAAACTGAAAATTATTTTATTTTAAAATAATATTTAAATCTTTTCCTTAGGTACCCCTCACCCCTCTTATAAGAGGGAACTTCCCCTTCTCTCAAATTCACACCTTCAAAGCCATTTTCATAAACCAACCCATTTAACAATATCCTATCCACTATATTACCTTCATCCTAGAGGCCTTACTTTAGTTATAAAGCCAACCTAAAGAGCCCTTTTGATCAAATTCAAAAGAGGAACCCGAAGAAGAGGTAAATATTTCCTCACCTCTTTCAAGTTCTTTTCTTCTTCCACTTCCTCTTAATTTGTTGTTCCCATTATAAAATAAGAACACTATTATCTTATATATACAGTGATGTTATTATAAAAATGGTACAACCATATTTACTATTCAATCCACCCTATAAATGACAAAGTCACCCTACGTGCGTACGTACGGATTACCGTCTCCACATCATGGTGTAGTTTGTTATTCCAACACTTCGTCATTTGGATGGGTATAATAATGAGTAATGATGTAAATAATAAATATAACATGATAATTATTTTTTATATATGATATACCATCCAACTATATATTATTTTAATATCAAAAGAATGATATTGTCGCTCGTGCATACGTACGGATTGCCGTCTCCACGAACGTGATGAGATTAATTCCCCATCGTATCCATTCAAGACTAATTTTCATTTGATGATTAAAAATAATTTTTAAGGGCTTAATATCATTCTGAATATGAATAAAATATAACCTATCCATAACGAACATTTCTTATGTTACAAAGCAAATAACGGAAAATGAATCAGATAACACCTGAAACGATGATACTACTATAATATCATTAACAAAGAAATATTAAAAGATCATATATGATATCATATTTATACATATAGTTCATGTATAATTTGATAACAATTATTTAACTATTATACAGGTGGTTAACGTACCCTAGACCATGGAAAAGTACAAGGAAAGGGTTAATTTCACAATCTCTTTATTATCCGAGGTTGTTTTTACGTAAGTATCTATTGGGACCTCTTTATCATCCACATATGTGTTTCCTTAAAAAATGTATTTCAAAACAATTATAATCTTTACTAGAAAATTTATTAAATTCATTTATACAATTATTTGACCTTATATGTATTTAATGGAATCTTTCCATCATTTTCAAAACAAGGTACTTTGTGACCTTCTCGACACAATTAAGGTAAGAATGTTTTTTTACTTATAAGGTGGGTGCGGCTATTTTATTCCATTATAACATCGTTTAAGCTTCCCTTACAAACATAAAAAATATTTTTAATTTTTTTTTTATTTCATAATTATTTTACATTTAAATTATTTCAATATAGAAACAAATATTTTTCTAATTTTTTTTTGATTTCATCAATGTCAACATCGTTTGATGGATTTTTAGCTTATTTGAAGTTGATTTATTATGATAAAAAATTTCAATATTTTATTGAAGGTTTTGTGATATGTTTGACTGTGGATGTGTTATTTTTACACCATTCATGGTATATGGATAATGTATTGACATTTCGTATGCTATTTTTGATACAAATGTTTATGTTATGTTTAAACCCTTTCATATGAGGAATGCATTGGACTTAGTATGTGATAGGTGGAGCCTACTATATCTCATCAATGCATCGATAGGTCTCTAGAGACAAAATAATGTCTTTGAAAAAGGCCTTGACAAAAACTTATTTGTTTTCCTGGGACAAAGCCTTGACTATGTGTTTATGATGTCTGGAATTATGCATTCCATAATTATGAAAGTGGATATTGATATTGCATGTGATTATTAGACTAGTAGAATATCCATGTGAATAAGTAAATTGAATTATTTGATTTTATCTTTACCATGTTATGTTGAAGTTCAAATTTAAAAGGCTTTTTCTTTAGTCTTACATTGCTTTAAATGTTTATGTTTATTTATGAATGTTTCTTCTATATTGTTATCCTTACTGATCATCTAAGCTCACCCATTTATATGTTTTATTTTTCACAGGATATGAATAAGAGTATTCTGACTGACCTACAAGGATAGTATAAGGGATATGACTGTTTCCTTTGGAGACTATGTTGTTGTAGTTTTTCATTTTAGAATGTAATATAAAACTTATGATTGTATCTAGTATTTCAAGGCTACTAAACTAATCGGTCTTTCAAGACATGATCTTTTGTGATCATGCCAATGTAATGTAATAATACACAAACTATGGGTAACTAGGGTTGGGGTGTTATAGTTTGTATCATAGGAATTTTAGTACAATCCTTGGATGCAAGATTTAGAAAAACTCTGATTAGAGAACATTACTCTATGATAGAATTTGAGGATTAGTATAGAATAACTTCCTAGAATTTTGGTAATATAGATATTGTATGAGTTTTCCATGTAATACATACTTTTCTGGATACGAGTATGTAGATGTGGCTCTGGAACAGATGTACCTAGGGGTAAAACCCGAAAACACTGCTTTCAGCTAGACTCAAACGAGAACTGGTGCAAGAAAACGGGCCTTACTATACTCTTGGTTACGTCACACCCAGAGGATATGCTTGGGATAATTCTCATTTTCTTTACAAACCATTATGAAGGGTTTATGATTATATACTTCCTCAAAAAACATTTTTATGATTATGGATTATATCTATAAACTCTTCAATTTATGTTAAGTGTTTTAGATGACTGGAATTATGTATTGTGATTCAAAAACTAATCTTGTATATAACATTGTTTAGAAATGGAGCCTAGTGGAAGGAATGGAAACCGTATCAATGCACATAATCCATGTAGGTATTTCCTTTCCAGTCAAGATAATTATAGTGGATATGGTGATGCATCTGGTTCTGAAAATTTTTTCACCATACCGGGACAACTCACTCAGGTTATGAATAATAACCTTACCCGTATGGGACACCCTGATCCACAATTCAGAGGATCAATGTTATACCGCTTCATGAGAAAACAACCACAAAGATTCAATGAGGGTACAAATACATTAGTAGCTGAGAAGTGGATAAATTCTTTAGAGAAAATATTTCATGCTTTGGGGAGTAGTGAGAGAGAAAAAGTTGTCATGGCAGTTTATCTCCTCATGGGAGATTCATATCAATGATGGACATTGATTCATAACGAAAATGAAGATGATGAAGTATCAAATATGTATTGGAGGGAGTTTAAAGATATTTTATTAAAAAAATAATTTCCTCATGACTATCATGTGGATATGGAATGGCAATTTCTGAGTCTGAGGCTAACAGAGGATGAGAATGTCATAAAGTATGAGGCTAACATTACAAGGATAGCAAGTCATGCTGCAGATTATATACGTACCCCAAGGAGTAATATTGATAGATTCTTTGATGGGTTAAAACCAGTTCTCTGGAGAGCATTAGTCTCACAATCCTTCTTATCATACGAAGATATTGTCTCATGCGCTATCAATGCAGAAAAATAATTTTCTATCTCTTACGACTTTAAAGTAAAGTAAGAGAAGAAGTGATCTATTGAACGCTCTAGAAATGGAACTAAGGGGAAGAAGAGGGATGTTGAATATCCAACCCGAAATAATTGTGGGAAGAAACACCTCAATTCATTCCTGAAGAGAATGGGAGTGTTTTACAAGTGTGGTGAAAAAGGCCAAGAGTCTCGTGATTGCAAGGGGAAGAATGAGGCTGTCAATTTTAAATTCTACAATTACAGAGAAAGGGGGCATTATGAAAATGAATGTCCTAAGCACCAAGAACAATTTCCTCAGAAAAGGACAAGGGATCAAGGCCAATATTACGATATCACTACTACTAAGGTTGAAGCTCCGAAAGACATGGTGGTAGGTAATTTAATGGTATCCTCAAGTTTAGAAAATGATTCATTTGATTCTGGATCATCGCATTATTTCATATCTTCCCAGTTTGCTAAGAAAATTAGATATTTTTAATTTGAATTAACAGGGGATTTTTCAGTCAAAACACCTAAGGTATGTATCATTGCAACAATTGTTTGTGAATCAGTTCCCATTACGGCATATAAATGTTCTTTTTCTGCTGATCTCATTGTCATACCCATGATTTAATTTGATATAATCCTTGGTATGGATTGTATTTAAGACTATGATATGAAAATTTATTGTAATAAGAAGGAGGTTACAAATATAAATGATGATATGGAGTACCTTTAATTTATAGCAGAAATGTCACCACCTAATTCTTATCTAGATCCACCCCCAGTAGCTCAACTCAATTCAATTATTGGTGAGGAATAGAATGAAATAACTATGGGTGAGGAAAGGAATGTTCAAATAGAGGACGTAACTATTGTGAAAGAATATGTTGATGTGTTTACAGAAGATTTACCTGGACATCCTCTAGAACAAGAAATTGAGTTTTCTATTTATTTAATTCCTGGTTCAAGGCCCATGTCGAAGATCCCTTATAGAATGGCCACTGTGGAATTATTAAAACTAAAGAAACAACTAGAGGAATTGAGTAATAAAGGATTTATTCTCCGTAGTGTTTCTCGATGGGGATCCTTGTTCTTTTTATTAAGAAGAAATATGGATCTATGGGGGTAGTGCATTGAATACAGGGAGATTAATGCTATAAAAATAAAGAACAAGTATCCCCTACCTCGCATTGATTATTTATTCGACCAACATCTTGGAGCTCAATATGTTTTCCAATACTGACCTTCGATCTGGATATCATCAGTTATGCGTGAAAAAGGAAGACATTCCAAAAATAGAATTTCAAACCAGGTATGGGCATTACAAGTTTACGGTAATGCCTTTTGGATTAACTAATGCACCCTTTGTCTTCATGGATCTAATTAATAGAGTTTTAATGGAATATAATGATGACTTTGAAGTGGTATTTAATGATGATATATTGGTATACTCCAAAAGCTACGAAGATCATGAAACTCACTTGGGAATTACTCTATAGACTCTTAGAAGAAATGAATTATATGTGAAATTTAGTAAATGTGAATTCAAGAATCAAGATATTTCTTTTCATGGACATATTTTCTCTGAGGATGGAATCTTGGTTGATCCTTCAAATACCAAGGCAATCCAAGAATGGCCAGCACCGATGAGTATAACTGAGGTACGCAGTTTTATTTGTTTCGCAGGTTATTATCAATGTTTCATTTTTGAATTTTTCCCAGTTGGCCAACCCATTAACAAAGATCACCCTTAAAGGGGTTAAATTTGTTTGGACAAAATAGTGTGAAGAATGTTTTGAAAAACTGAAGAGAATATTAGTCAATGCTCCTATCTTGACTCTACCATTGGGGAATGATGGGTTTGTTATTTATAGTGATGCTGGAAAGAAAGGACATGGTTTTGTCCTTATGCAGAATGATAGATTTATTGCCTATGCATTACAATAGCTAAAAATTCATGAGAAAAAAAATCCTTTTCATGATCTTGAGTTAGCAACTGTAATCATTTCATTGATGATATGGAGACATGATCTCTATGGTGAAAAATGTGAGATATAAACCTATCTCAAGAGTTTGAAGTATACTTTCTCATAGAAAGAACTCAACATGAGATAAAGGAGATGGATTGAACTACTCAAGTATTATGATTGGACTATACACTACCACCTAGGGAAGGAAAATAAGGTGGAAAATGCTTTGAGCAGAAATGTTCATGGATTATTGAACAAGATTAGAATTAAAAGGGATCATCTTTTCATTGGATCTAGTAAAGATGGATGTGGTAATAACCATGGAAGTTCAAACCTAAATTATTTTTCAAATGGTTTCCAAACCATCTTTAATAGAAAGGGTAAAAATTTCCCAGACAGATGATGAGGATTTTCAAAAGAAAATTAATGCTCTGAATGATGGGAGATTGAGTGACTTCATATATGAAGATGGGATTTTAAAATTTTGGAAGAGACTTTGTGTTCCCGATTTACCTCATCTAAAAAGGGAAATTTTGGATGATGCTCGTAGCTCTGATTTCTATATACATCCTTGTAGCACTAAGATGTATATAGATGTGAAGGAACATTTTTGGTGGGACAACATGAAGTGGGAGATTGCTGATTTTGTTTTACGATGTATGTTTTTTCAAAAAGTGAATGATGGAAGGCAACATCCTAGAGGAGTCATGCAACCTTTTCCCATAACTGAGTGGAAATGGAATAATATTACAATGGACTTTATCATGGGGCCACCAAAGAATCCTAGAAGGAATGATGCCATATGGTTCATTGTTGATCATCTTACCAGGTCAGCAAATTTTCATTCTATAAGAGAAGATTTACCACTTGAATGTCTAGAAAGACTATATATTACTGAAGTTGTAAGACTTCATGGAGTACCCTTATCGATTGATTATGATCGTGACCCCGATTTTACATCATGATTTTGGAAAAGTCTTTAGAAATCTATGGATACTGAACTTCATTTGAGCACTACCTACCACCCTCAAACAGAAGGACAATCAAAAATGAATATTCAAACCTTATAAGGCATGTTGAGATCTTACTCACTTGACTTTCAAGTAATCTGGGATCAATATTTACCTCAGATAGAATTTTCTTATAACAATAGCTTTAATTCAAGTATTTAGATGGCACCATGTGAAGCATTATATGGAAAGAGATTTCACACACAAACTTGTTAAGATGATGTTGGTGAAGGAAAACCTGTAGGCCTAGAACCTATTGAGGAAACGAGAGAAAAGGTGAAGGTTATCCAAACCCACATCAAAGTAGCACAAAGTAGGCAGAAGAGCTATGCTGATAACCGAAGGAAGGATTTGTAATTTCAGGTAGGAGATCTTGTTTTCTTGAAGGTATCTCCATGGAAAAGAGTTATACGATTCGGTAAGAAGGTTAAATCAAGTCCTAGGTACATCGTACCTTTCAAAAATCTAGAATGAATTGGGGTTGTAGATTATCAGTTGGCAATGCCGCCAGGTCTCTCCAAAGTTCACAATGTGTTCCACGTATCACTGTTGAGAAAATACATGCCTAACCAAATGCTCGTGTGCACCTATGAGGAAATTGAACTGGAACCTGATCTATTTTATTGTGAAGATCCTATCAAAATTCTTGATATAAGAGAACAAGTTCTGAGAAACAAGACGACTTTTATGGTACAAGTTCTATAGAGAAACCATAAGATGTAAGAGGCAATGTGAGAACCCAAGGAAATTATTATGAATAACCACCCAAATATTTTTTATGCAGTAATATTTTTGAAATTTTTAGGATGAAATTATTTTAAGGAGAGAATAATGTAACACCCCAAGCATCCACGGTATGTTTCTCGTTGAATAATACAATAGCTTGTGTTGTTCGCAACTTCGAGTTAAAACACACCACAACCAATCAAACTAGTCGTTATGAATATTAATATGCACTTTTTTAAATTTTTTAAATTTTATATTTTAAAATGGGCTTCATTTTTGGATTTGGAATATCGAAAATAGCATAGGGTGAATTTTTGGTATTTTTCTAAAAACTTTCAATTTTTGATAAATATTGAAAAACACAGAGTTATCGTTTTAATCTGACATTTTATATAAATAATTATTTATTTTATTTAAATTTATATTAAGTCAAAATAGATACATAATACCTATATATGTTCAATTAAATGCATTGGAGTCATTTTATAGTGAGTTTAGATATATAAAAATTTTATTGAGCTTTTTACTATATTTTACCTACCTCCTAGGAGAATTTGAAAATTTGCATAAAACCAAATTTTACTGCTTCTCTGAGCTGAATTTACAAAATCTAAGAGATATGGTTAATATAGGTAAGTGAAATTTGTTTCAATAAGATGAAATATATTATGGGTGAATAGTAACTTTTTTACATTTATTTACGACGGTTAAAAGTAAAAAGGGTAATTAAGGGTAAAAATGATATCATATTTTACCTAACACATGTCCTAATTCTATTGGATAAGTGTAATTCAACCAAAAACAACATTATTAATAAAATATTATCCTTTATGTCTAGTTGGATTAGATTATGACATTTATTATTATTTTATTTTAGTAATAGTTAATGGATTTAAAATTAATGTTTAATAACTAAACCATTTGTAATATAGGGTTATACATATGATAGATTTAACTATAAATATTCATTAGAAATATAAAAATGATTTACTACATAATGATATTTTATTTATAATTTTTAGAAATTAAATAGTTTCATTTATTTATGACTCAATGATGATGGAAAAATTACCTTATTAAAGAAAGATTAAAATAATTGATATTATAAATACACAAATAAATCTAATTTGAGAATTTTAATGAATTAAACCGATTTTATAGGTTAACATGACATGTTAGGGTTGATTAAATGATTTTTTTCTAAGTTATAATTATTTTAAGAATTTAAAAAATACCAAATAGTGTCAAAATAAGCATAAATGAGTTTTTAAAACAAATATTATATTATTAATTGATATTATATTCCTAAAAATCTAATGTTTGGCCAAAGGTCTTAAATAATAATATTTACGTCATTAATTAACAACTTTAGGTTCTCATTGAATTTTATATTAATTTTATTGACCATATAATATAAAAATACAAAGAGACATGGTAAATATCGAACTATTTAACTAAGAGTTTAATATAAATGATAAAGTTAATATAGTGACCCAAATCGGTTTAAAAACTATTGTTTTAGTGGTCCAAGACCCATAACTACCTTATACGTTAAATAAATCATTTTGGGGCCATTAGAAACCGAAATTTATTTTATTATAAAATAATATTTCAATCTCTTCCTAAGGTACCTGTCACCCTTCTTATAAAAGGGAACTTACCATTCTCTCAAATTCACACCTTCAAAGCCATTTGGCTCAGTCAAACCCTAACCAAATATCCTCTCAACTATAATCTCTTCATCCTAGAGGCCTCCCTTTAGTACTAAATCAAACCTATGGATCCCTTTTGATCATTTCAAAAGGAATAACAAGAAGAAGAGGTAAATATTTCATCACCACTTTCAAGTTCTTTTCTTCTTCGTCTTCCAATTTATTTACTGTTTCCACTATAAAAAACTAACTCCCATATCTTCTATATACTATTATGTTATTATAAAAATGGTAAAACCATGTTCATTATTTTATTCATCCTATAAATGATAGAATCCCCATACGTGTGTGTGTACGGATTACCGTCTCCACCTCATGGTGTAGTTTGTTATTCAAACACTTAAACATTTATATGGGCATAATAATGAATATAAAAGATGTAAATAATAAATATAACATGATAGTTATTCTGTATATATTATATACCATCCAATTATATACAATATTATTATCAAAAGAATGATATTTTCACCCGTGCGTACGTTCGGATTACAGTCTCCACGAACGCGATGAGATTCATTCCCCATCGTATCCATTCCAGAGTAATTTTAATTTGATGATTAAAAATAATGATTATATACATAATATAATTCTGAATATAAAAAGTATAAATCTTATCCATAAAAAACATTACTTACGTAACAAATCATATAAAGGAAAACGAATCAGCTAACACCCAAAACAATGATACTAAAGAAATATCATTAACAAATCAACATTAAGAAGATCATATATGATATCATCTTTATGTATATACTTCTTTTATAATTTAATAACAATGATTTAAATATTATATATGATTATAACGTACCCTCGACATTAGAAAAGTACAAGGTAAGGGTTAATTTCACAATCTCTTTATTATCTGATGTTGTTTTTATGTAAGTATCTACTGGGACCTATTTTTCATCCACATCTATGTTTCCATAAAAAATGTGTTTCAAAACATTTCTAATATTTAATATAAAATGGGTTAAAGTCATTTATAACCTTATTTTACCATATATATTTTTAAAGGAATCTTTTTTCATTTTCCAAACAAGGTACTTTATGACCTTTTCGACAAAATTAAGGTAAGAATGTTTTTCTAACTGATACGACTGGTGCTATTATTTTCCGCCGTTATAAAATCGTCAAAGATTACACTAAAAGATTATAATAATACATTAAAAATAAATGTTTTCTTTTATAATTATATGAATTTTAAATGATTCCAAAATATAAAGAAATATTTTTGTAAAAAAAGTTTTGATTTCATCTAGGTCAACATCCTTTGATGGATTTTATGTTTATTTGAAGTTGATTTATTATGATAAAAAAAATCCATATTGTATTAAAGGTTTTTTGATATGTTTTACTATAGATGTTTTATTATTACAACATTCATGTATTATGTATAATGTATTGACATTTCATATGCTAGTTTTAATACGAATTTTTATGTTATATTTAATCCTTTCCATATGAGGAAAGCATTGGACTTAGTAAGTGATGAGTGGATCCTGCTACAGGTCCTCGATGCATCGTTATGTCTCATGATACACACTAGTTTCTTGGCATAAGGCCTTGAAGAAATCTTATTTCTAGTCTTGGAAAAAGGTCTTGACAAAGTGGTTATGAAGTCTGGCATTATGCATTTCATCATTATGAAAGTGGCTATTGATATTGCATGTGATTATTTGACTCGTAGAATATCCATGTGAATAAGTAAATGGTATTATTTGATTTTATATTTTCCATATTATTCTGAAGTTTATTTTTAAAAGTCGTATGTTTTAGTCTAACATTGCCTTAAATTTATTTGATTATTTATGAAGGTTTCCTCTATATTGTTATCCTTACTAAGCATATGAGCTCACCCCTTTCTATGTTTTATTTTTCCTAGGATGTGAATAATTATGTTATGACTAACCTACAGGGATAGTCTAAGGGATATGAGTGTGTCCTATGGAGACTATGTTGTTATAGTTTTTTATTTTATAATGTAATGTAAAACTTATGAATGTATCTATTATTTCCAAGGCTACTAAAATAATCGGTCTTTTGAGACATGATCTTTTGTGATCATGCTAATGATAAGTAATAATGCACCGACTCTGTGTAACTAGGGCCAGGGCGTTACATTTTGCCTCTTTTCCACTTCATGAATAGTAAGAATTGGTTGATTAAAACATTTAACCGAAAGTAAATTACTGTAATTTTTACCAAACAACTATAAAATATAATAATTTTTTATATTTATTATGTCCCATTATTAGAATTACTACTTTATGATATAATGGTTTATTTAAAAATCTATTTTTTATTTCAATATCACTATTTTAATCAAGGTCATTTATACATAAGTATAATTAATTCAAGAAGCCTAATATATATATTTATTTATACATTTATATTTCATAAATAGTTTTTAAAAACCATGTATAAGGTGGTGATAATTAAATAATTGTTAATGTTCTCATTGGTGGCTAACTGACTAATATTGGGACATTTTCTGAAGAGGAGGCGTGAGATCTATAATATATTATTATATTAAAATTATAATTTTTATAGTATATTAAGATTATAAATATCATTTTAACATATTATATCATTTTAAATGGGTTTAAACTAGAAAGAATAAGGATGATATGAATTTTGAAAAGGATAACACAAAAAGAACCAAAGGACATTACATCATTGTTAATGTGTTACTTTTCTATGACTCCTAAGTAATTCCATGATTTATGTTATATTAATCGATAGGTTCCCTAAGGATGAAAAGGGTATTGGAAAATATTAATTTGGAATAGGTTTGGATTTGTTAATTAAGGGAGGATTTTCTTCCAAGGGGAGGAGGATGGGATAGATTTACTTGAGGCGTTAGGTATTTTTGTATAAATTACTAACTAAAACACTCTTTAAAAGGTGAAAATTTTAATATTTAATTCATTGACATTATAAATCATATATAAATAAAATAAAATGATTTTATGAAATCAGAAACTTATATGAAAAATTTTTCTCTAATTTTTAAAAAATGAAATGTGGAATAAGTGAAAATTTTAATTTTAATAGAATACTTTTTAATTTATTATTTGGAAAAATATTTCAAGGATTGAAAATTATGTTTAATATTTTTAACTAATTTATTTATATAATTACATTTTGGGGTTGATAAAACCAATTTACTATTTATTAATTCATTATTTCCTAATAATTAGATCATAAAACAAGACATATTCAAAAAAGAGTATTTTTACATTCAAAAAAATATGGATGTATTTAAAAAAATTAAAAAAATATCAACCTTGAACAATTCTATGTGATAATTTAAAAATTGAAATTCATCTGGTCATTATAATTTTATAACATAGGTAATTTTAATTTTCAATACAAAAAATACAGTTTTTTAAAAATAAAATAAAATAGGGTTTATTAAAAATGTTCATGTATTTTCATTGAGTTTTAATCATGATATTTTTTTATTTAATTATAAAATTTATATTTACATAAATTATTCATGATTAATTTCATTAATGTTACATTTTAATATTTTTAGGACATATTACTATTCTAATGGTTTAATTACTATTCCCAATGGTCATATTACTTTTCCCAATGGTAAGGATACAATCTCAACTGTCACATTAACATTCACATAGTCATATTACCTTCTATAAATAGAACATCATTACATTATTCGATATTCACTATAATTAACCCAAAGGATCAATATTATAATTTTCTTTGATTTTCATTTTTTTGTTAACATTTTTTTGTTATATTTTGTTTTTTTTGTGGGGTTGATGACTCAAGCATATTGGAAAGATCCAAATTTTCCAATAATAATTTTCTTAATTTATTTCAATTTTAATTCTTTGAATTTTTATTGTTTTATTTTTAGGCTAATGTAACTATTTTAATTAAATAATTAAATTAATTTTTATTTCACTATTTGATTTATCTGTATACTACTATAAAACATAATATTTCCTACATTTATTCAGGAAACAAATATGTTTCATAGACTATGTGTCGTTATATTTCATCTAGTGATAATGTGTATGCATATTTCATTACATCAAATAAATATTCAAGATGAAGTAATCAATGAATTATAATTTCCTGTGAGGCCTTCCAACTATGTGGGTTAAATTGATTGTGAAGTATTATCGATATATTAAGTATTCTATATTGTAAAACCCCTTTAGAGGTGTCTATATAATGTGAGGGGCTATAAGGATCCTTATTTTACCCTACATCTTGGATCTAGGAAATTTTGGAGGCACTATGGTATGATAGAAATAAGAAAAAATGGATAAGGGTGTTGGCCTTGACATATATTATTTTATGTAAGCTTATTAAAAAATTCAATGAGAATTGTTATGTGTTGATTGAAGAAGAACAATCACATGAGAAATGTATTACTTCTGTATAAGAAGAAGTATTAAAGGTGACATGATTAAATTAGTATGAATTAATGATAATTGTGGTAAATCTTAAATGGTAAAATCTCATGGTAGATGTGATGTATACTTTTTGATTTTGAGGAATCACGGTGGGATGACCATTGGAGGTTATGGTACACTGATGAAAAATTTTAATGGATGAGTTGATTAAGGAGTATGAATTGTGCCTCAACTATGGTGAGTTGGTTCACATGACTTTATAAAACCACTAATAGTAGTGTGGAGTCCTTACCTGGTTAGAATGAAAGAGATGTGTGATAGATAAAGTGTTTACTTATAATGGGATAATTCCATCAGATCTGGTTTGTAGAGAAAGAAGAAGGATATTCTAAATAGTGATAGGATATTGAATTTTGAAACCCATTGAACCTATATTTATCCTCTTAGTGCAGTTGTTTCCATGTTATAATAGATAGGAACATAAATATCAGTGTTTAGATAATGACAGAACATAAATATGTTGTTGACTATCTAACAATTTTTGGAAAAAGATATGGTAGAGTACATTACATATGCTGAAAAACTAGGTGACACACATTTTTGGATAATTTTGATTAATGTTAGTGGGGATTTGTTTTATGGAACCAGACTTCTGGTGGTTGTGGTTTTTTATCAATGATTATATGCAAGTGGTAGGGTAATGTTTTGTAAATATAAAATAGATATATATAGGTATTTATCTGCTTCTTTTATTTCGATTCAGTATGTTCAGCATCTGATAACCATAAGATTGGGGTTTTGAATCTGATGGAATGACTGAGTGCATGTTTTGGGGAGAATGTTTTTATAGGGCTGGGTTTGAGAAATCCCAGTGTTGATATGAATGTAAATTCATGTGAACAAACAATCATGGGTTTGTTATAGGGTTATTTCTAAAGTATGAGGTTATGAGTCTCAATTTTTTTAGTGGTGTTCTAGTGTAGTATCAGGTGGGAGATAGTTTATATTGGGATAGAAATGTCAACTATTGGTGTATGGAGATGGATAATTACTAAAATCATGAATGTACTCACTATTGGGTGATCCTTATACGGTTAGTGGTTTGAGTTATAGCCTCATTGTGTGGAATATCATTTTTTCAAATAAATACACTATAGTGTGGTATTATCCATCTCATTTTGTACTAGATAAAGTATGGTTACATGGATATTAATTAAAATGTATCATTCAAGGGGCATTTTTTGTGTATGTTAATATAGAGCACGATGATAAATAAATTGGTTTCCGTTGGTTCAAGATCAAAGGGGTCATAGATATAAATAGTATGAGAGAGATAATGGGGGAGTAAATAAAATTTAAATGACCAATATGGTATATATAGTATACATATGGATTATTCTAAGATATGAAAAATATAAGTATGATGAGGATTAAATGACCAATACTGGTGAATGTTAGTGGAGTAAGAAGAAAATTAGATTCCAATGGAATAAGAATATATGAATTTTTTGATTTTTTTATTCGAATCAGGTTCCAAACATAATCGACATGTTCTTAATTTTATAATATATTTATTAAGATAAGATCCTTAGTTAAAAACATGAAGTTATTTCTCATATCTAGTTTAAATGAGGTAGAAATAGGTGATTATTGCAATAGTCTACAGGAACTCTAATAAAGGTAATTGGAGTTCTAGTGACCCATGTAGTAGCCATAGGAAACCCTAAGGTACGATCATTAGGTGTCCAACAAGACCCTGGGGGCCATTGAATGTATAATGGATCCTATCAGAGTTTTGTTGCGGATGTGAACCCCCACATTATGTGGGGAATGTTTTTAAATTTTATCGGACTTTATTTTCGAACCACATATGGGATTGGAGTGTGTTCAATATAAAATATAGTGGAGTTTACCTCATTTGACTCCCCTATCCCACAATAGTTCCATTGTGGATCATGGTTTCTTGTAATGATATTCTTCTACCATTTGATGTGTTCTTACCACCACATGGTCACTCCTCTCATCTTCCTTGTTCCTTTAATAATTATAATGAGAACGACAAGGGTTTTCAAATTTGATTTCAAGAAATCTTAGTAAAATAATCTTTTTATTATTGAAATTTTGTATACGGATAAAAAAGGTAGAAAAGTAATTATTTTCCTTAGTTTTCTATTAAATTAAAGGAAATCAATGGATGAAATGAGAGTAGAAATTTTTTTATTTACTCATTTAAGGTTGGATGCCATGTTTGAAGTGGATCACACACAATTTTATAAGGAATATACCATGGGAGTCCACCCAATGAGTTTTCTCTCAATTATACCACAATGAAAAATAATTAAATAACTATTTAAATTAATTATAAGTGGTTTATGATTAATTATGGAGTTTGTCAATTGAGGTAGGAACTCATGGAAAACAATAGTGATTGGCGATCACTCGAGGATAGAGAAAGCACTGATTAAGGGGTTATGTCCATATTGAGGTATCTGGTCCTTAATATTACATATTTATTTTGTTGTGCATATATATTTTTTATTTGAAAAATGGTTTGGTTTGAGTGAGTGACCTAAGATGAAACCAATGGTCAACTTCACTATGTGATGTTCGGCATGGGAGTTTGGTTAAATGCATTGTGAGAACATAGGTGATTCGTTTATTAATTGTATGTTGATTTCTATTTTAAATATAATACATGCATAATTAAAATGTTTCTAGAAATAAAGAAGGGTTTACATAATTGATAAATCTCTCTAATGACCATGATTTATCTAGTTCATTAGGTGATTATCTCTTAGACCAATGTATAGGAGTGATCGTATAAATTGAATATGTATTGGAATCATGTTATATGAGCATAGGTGGGAATGTTTGGATAAGCTATAATAGAATATATAAGTCCCTTAAAATTTTTAGTTGTGTTGTGTTTTAAATTTATAGTCACTTATAAATCATCTTGAAGAGACTGGGTAGTTCCACCTGTTTTTGGTGGATGAGGAGTGGTTTTGGGATGATACAACTATGAATGTAGTTTAAATTTTCATATATGTGGTCATTCAAGGTGTTATGGATAGGAATCATACAATGATGTATTTTCCTAATGGATGGTACCTATCAATAGTGAATTTCATCTTCCGACCCTCTGGGTATGCACCACAATGCAATTAGGTAATGGGTAATCGCATCGTGACCAATTCAATTGGTTGTTTTGTAAGGGGTTATACATTTTATTTAATCATGTAACTACATTAATCCTTATCTCTCCTCATCCTTGAACCTTATTTAATTTTTTTCCTCTTGAGGGATTACCATTAGAGATTATATCTCCTTAATTCTGATCTCTTGAATTTTTGAATCATTGTTCAATGTTAAGGATCACTTTCGGTATATCTATTCCCTAGAGGTTTCATATTTTCTCTATTTCTTTGTTTTCATTGTCAAAAAAATACACAATACAATTTAGTGATAAATTTAGGTTTCCATATGTTAATGATTGAATCTATAATCGTGTCTTGGAATGTACACTATATTAACATTGAGTCAGGAATTCATTACCTTGTTACAACCTTTATATAAAGTTTTATGTATCAAAATTCTTATAGGTTAATGTGTATCCCATTGAGGACATTTATATTATTATCAAAGGGACGAGGTTTCTCCGTATGATATTGTATGTGTAAGGCCCCAACCCCATTTACATAGAGTCGGTGCATTATTTTAATACATTGGCATGATTACAAGGAATCGAGTCTCGAAGGACTGATCGGTTTAGAAGTCACAAAAAATAGATTACATGAATAAATGTTACATTACAATTTATAACATAAAACACACCCAAAACAATCGTTTTATAATTCCATTATACCCTTTGCTTAACCCTGAATGTCAATCTTAATACACTTCTTAGAATATCGGGAAAATAAAGCATAAGAAAGGGGTGAGCTCAGATGCTCAGTAAGGGTAAATAATTTAGTGGAAGATATAAATTTTTAGGAATGATGTTTAATAAAACATCATTATTTTAAACAAAAAAATGTACATAATATGGAGAAACTAAATCAAAAATCATCATATACACCTGCACATGGGTATTCTACTAGTCAAGTAATCACATTAATAATTAATTTCATAATGAAAGATCGCCTAATTTCAGATATCATTACCACATAGTCAAGGCCTCATTTCAAGACTACAAATAACTTTTTTGTCAAGGCCTTGTGCCAAGACACTAATTTGTCTCATGATACCTTCCGATGAATCATGGAGCTATAGCGGGCTCCACTTATCACTTATTATGTCTACAACAATATTCATATAAAAATGTTGAAACATAACATAATCATTCGTATTAAAACTAGCATAAGAAAATTTAATACTTGAACCATAAACCATAAATGGTATAAAAATAACACATCCATAGTCAAACATATCATAAAAACCTTTAATAAAAAATGGAATATTTTATTATAATAATTAAACCTCAATCAATAATAATATCTTCTAAAATATGTTGACATAGTTGAAAATGATTTGTAAATTTTTTGAGGAAATTATCAATTTTTAATGAAATCATTTAAAAATCACACAATTTAAAAAGGAAGAAATTTAAAATAAATTTCTAAATAAAAGTGTCCCATACCACTTTGAATATTTTCAAAGGAATTATTATTTTAAAACATTCATGTTCATATAAATAAATCCTTAAAATCATTTTTAAAACATAGAAATTAAATAAAAATATTTGGAAAAATAAATCATTAAAACATTAAAAATGTTCATCTTGATAAAGAGTCCCTTCCACAAAACAATAAAATATTCATTTTTAAAACATTTTTCTGAAACCTGGATATGGATGATATGAATTTCTTAGTAAATACTTAAAAATAAAAAATCTCGGATAATAATGAAATTGACGAATTAACCCTTAAAATGTACTTTCCATTGGTCAAGGGTATGTTTAACCGTTGGTATTAAGACCTTATTATGTAATTAAATTATACCAGAACCATATTAATATTTATTATATCATACATGATTCATTTATGACTTTATTCTATGCATTTAATAACAATTTACATGTTAATTTAATATTTCGGTTAATAATTGCCTTCTTTAGCGTACATGTTTTAACTTTTTATTCTTATTCGTATCATTTAGATCATTTTTTAAATACATACTGAATATAAAAAATGATCTATATATCATATATATTTATAATAAAAATATATATTAAATGGAAAACACTATTTATGGAGACGGTAGGCCGTACGTTTGCATAAACGTTGATTCCATTTTCATATCGTATTGAATGGAAGTAAGTGAATAAGATATATGTAAGTACATACATACATAAATACATATTTATATATATATATTAGAATCATTATTTAATATATCAATTACTTATTATTAATATATATTTTTATAATCATCATTGAATGGGGAATGTGGTAATTAATCTTATTGCGTCGTGGAGACGGTAAGTCATACGTACACATGAGTGACGATAACATTTACTTAATGATTAAAGGGTCGGGAATTGGATGGTATATTAATTTTATAGGGAAATAATCATGTTATTTTCGTTATTTAAATAAATATTACTCATCATTATATCCATCTAAATAACAGTGTTGAATAACAAATTACACCACAGTGTGGAGACGGTAAGTCGTACGTACGCACGCATGGTGACATTATCATTCATAGGATTGATATAATAATGAGTATGGTGGTAACATATTTATAATAACATCACATTATGTAAAAGTTATAGGATTTATTATTTATGTTTGTAAATAAAACAGAACGAGAAAGTGGAAGAAGAAAAGAACTTTGAAAGAGGTAATAAAATAATTAACTCTTCATTGGGTGTTTCCTTTTGATTTGAACTAAACAACTACATAGGTTGGATTTCAACTCAAGAGAAGGAATCTAGGTTGAATTTAGTGATGTTGGTAGGATATTTGGGTAGGGTTTGGCTGAGTCAAATGGATTTGGAGGTGTGATTTTGAGAGAAGGTGAAGTACCCTTTTATAAGAGAGGTGAGGGTCACATTAGAGAATTCTTGAAATATTATTTTATAATAAATTCATTTTCAGTTTATAAAGGCTCGCAATAAATTTATTTCAACCCTTAGGTCGTTATGGGTCTAAATCCTCTCAACCAATAGGTTTTAGACAAGTTTAGGTTACCATTTTAACCTTATCTTTTGGATTTAACTCTTAGATAAATAGTTTAACTTTTACAACGTCTTCTTGTTTTTTTATATTACATGGATAATAAACTTACTATAAAATACCAAGAGAACCCCAAGTGGTTCATTAATGACATATATATCATTATAAGAGTCCTTTTTCCATTATTTATAATTTTAGGAACATTATATAATTTAATAATATAGTATTTGTTTTTAAAACTCATTTATGTCAATTTTGACACTGTTTGTTATTTTGTTTTTGTGAAAGACATAACAGCATGGTTACTATGAAAAAAATTAATTTAACCAACCCTAAAATTTCATATTAAACTTGAAAATTAGTGGAAAACATCAAAATTATAAATTACATTTATTTGGATATTTATAACATCAATTATTTTAATCATTCAATAATAAGGTAATTACCGCCTCATCATTGAGTCATAGATAAATTTAATTATTTAATTTCTAAAATTTATAAAAAATAAAATTATTATGAATTATTTTTATTTTTATAATGAATATTTATATTTTAATTTATCTTATGTATAACCTAATATTAAAAATGTTTTAGTTATGGAAATTCGAATTTTACACTTTTAACTCTTCTTTAAAAATAATAATAATAAATGTACTAATTTAATCTTAGTGGGTCAAATAAGATCATATTTCATTCCTAATGTTGATTTTGGTCGCGATACACATATCCAACATAATTATAACATGTTTTTGGGTAATTATAATATCATATTTACCTTCAATTAACCATTTTAATTTTAACCCTCGTAAATAAAAGTCAAAAGTTACTATTCACTAAAAATTATTTTAATCTTATTGAACCACATTTTACATACTGGTATGAAACATGTCACTCAGATTTTTTAAATTCAATTCACAAAAGTAGTAAAATTAAATTTTATGCAAATTTACAAATGTGTCTAGAGGATGGGTAAAAGAAGTTAAAAGTTCAATAAAATTTTATACATCTAATTTTATTATAAAATGCCTCTAATAAACTAAATTGTACATATATTGGTATTATATATCTATTTTTTAATTAAAATAAAATTAAAATAAATACATAAATATTTAAATAAAAATTCGGTTTAAAACAACAACACAACTTTTTCATTATTCATCAAAAATTTAATATTTTCAGAAAAATACCAAACATTTAACCCTAATACTATTTTAATATTCTGAATTCAAAAATTAATTCTACTTTTACATATTCAAAACATAGAAGTTTCATTAATTAATTTAAAATTAATTCCCGTTGTCCAAACCAAAAAGAGGGTTTTTATAATGTAAAAACTATCTAAATATTGACATGTGTTTATTTCAAATTTAAATTTGAAATTACTAATAATGACATTAATTGTAATAAATGATAAAAATATAATCAAATTATACTTCCAAACCATTCAAATTCATAATTTATCACTAGAAAATATTTCGATTAAAAAAGTTGTTTTCAATTAAAATCTAGTAATTTTCACTATTCATCAAAATATGAAAGTTATCAGAAAAGTACTAAATATTTATCCAAAATAAATTTTTATATCCTACTTCTAAAAAGGAATTTAATTTCATTAAATTAAATATATAAAATTGTCAAATATTGGTTTTAATAGGGGTTTGCCATTAAATGGCGGTAAAATAGCATTTTTTTAAAAATACTTCATTTATCTGAAAAAAATGAAATTGTTCTTATATAATGTCTACAAAACCCATAATATGGATTCTAAAAATATATGGAGTATATAAAATTCAATATTCAGTTAATACTATTGTTAACCGTTTTTGAACGGTTAGTTTGGTAAGTCATGGTGCACTCGAACTCAGTGTTGTGTGTAGCGCAAGTTATTGAATTACATTGAAGAGTCAACGTACTATGAAATCTTGGGGTGTCACATTATAATCTCTGTGAATAAAATGTGTGCTCACAAATTGAAATTATTATTTGAATATAAAAGGTTAAAAATAGAAAAATACCTTTGTGGAAATCCCACATCGAGAATTAGATTAATAAAATTTTGTCTTAATAAGAGGGATAAGGAAATGAAACAGTCACAAAAAAATTATGATAACAACATGTATAACATTGGGGGGAAATTAGAGACACAAAATTTTAAGAAAACATAAATATCTATAGGGATTGGTTGAGGTCATCAATCACAAACAAGTGTAAAATTGAGGGCCTCAAAGCCATCAATTTATAATGAGTTAAAATGTCATCAGTTCAACAAAACATAAGGTATTTGGATAAACAAATTTTTGTTTATGAAACCTTCCCTAAAGTTTAAGAATTAATATATTCATACAATTAGAAGAATAAGATAATAATTGACAAGTATAGTTTCATCCTTCAACTAATTTTTTCCAAAAACTCATCTTTCAATAGGAAAAATATTCTATTCATCCTAATCATATAGGGTTCCAAAAATAAGGAATTTAAAATTAAAATATCAGACTATTTAAAAAAACTATATTATACAATACCAAACATCATGTTGGCTAATGGTTGGTGATGAACCCTTGTTGCCCTTCGGTTGCGGGTTCAAGTCTCGCAGACTTGTTGGACGCAACGGGCTGTCGCCCGACCTCCGGGATGTCCTTTATATAACAATCCAAAAATAATCCTAAGAAATGCTTTAACCTTAATAATAGTATTCAATGTCAAACTGAATCCATTCCAAGCCTTAGACTTATGCAAAACACTTATGTCCAAATTCACTGCCCAAAATTTTTAGGGAAGGTAAACACAATGAAGATTCTTTTTTCCATGTAATAACATGTGAATACCTTCATCGTGTATTCTTTTAAAACATGGTAACATCCAAAATTATCCTAAAACCTTGTTGATTACATTAATTCTCTCTTATTCCTTATACAATACTAGATATACTCCTTATATCCAATTTTTTTTAAACTCCAACAATAATAGAATAAACAAACAATTAATTAGTTTCAAAGTAGTCAAGAATATCAAATATAATTTATCCAAATCAATAATATCTTATTCAAATGTCACTTCCTCAATATCAGAACCATATTAAGGCTCATCTTTCATTCAACCATGTATTTTCGAAAAAAATTAACTTACTATTGAGTCACTTTTATTAGAACCATATAATCCCAAATCCTTAATGAAATGGTACTATAGTACAATACTAATTTATTTCCATAATTCATATAACCAATACATCATTGATACAACACTCTAATGAAATTATTACTTAATAATGAAATAATAACACATGACATTCCTCTTCATATGTGGTAGTATTATAACATGATTATTATCCAATACCATCATTTGGGGTACACTCTGATGATTTGAACATTGATTTGTGTAGTGATCCAAATCCTATTAGATGATGTATTGTAAATTTGAAAACTTTTTTACCCTTGGAATCATGTACAAGTTTTATTTTTTCTCCACACTTATAAGAGACTCTTATTCCCTTCAATAATTTACGAAGGTGATTCTTTCAATAGTTATCACATATGTGAAAATCCTTCTTTCCATTCTTGCCTTTATCAATCATTCTCTCTACAATCCTTCTCTTCTCTGGAATCCTTTCAAAGCCATAAGACTTTGAGAATTCTTTACTTATCTTGTCAACACATGGTACTATTTCCTCACATTGAGAATAAATGGGATAATATTTCCCTTATAAATTTTTTCTTAATACCATGAAAGATATGATCCTTACTACTATTTGGATCATGCGTATTGTTGGAGTTCTCATTCATTCTAATAACACTATTTTTAAACATTGGAATACAATTGGTTAGTTTATGAATCGCAATGCATAATTCCAGACTTATAAAATACCTAACGTAAATTGAGATGTTTATGCACATAATTTTTAATCATAAAAATGTTTTCATTGAGAAATTCTTTACTCATAAATACTTCATAATGGTTTATAAGGAAAATTTGAAATATCCTAAGCATATCCCCTAACAGTGTCATAGAAAAGAGTGCAGCAAGGCCCATTGTTGTGTACCATTATACCATGATACCATGGGTCAAGAATGAAACTCCTTATCAGAGTTTTCACTCCTAGGTACATCTATGCCAGAGCTACCTCTACCTACTCGTATCTAGTCAGGGATGTATTTCATAGAAAATTCACAAAATATCTACATTACCAAAATCCTTGTAATATATTCAATAATAATCTTCAAAGATTATCTTATGGTAATGTTTTAAAATCAGACTTTATCTAAATCTATTTCCAAGGTCATTGATAAATTTACTCTGATACAAACTGTAACACCCTGACCCCAGTTACCTTGAGTCGGTGCATTATTTTTATACATTGGCATGATTACAAGGAATCATGCCCTGAAGGACAAATCAGTTTAGTAGTTTGGGAAAATAGATTACATACCTGAATGTTACATTTCACTTTATGAATTACAAAACAACCTAAACAATCTTTTGATAAACCCATTATTATCTTAGCTTAACCTTACATATCAATCATAATACACTTCTTGGAATCCAAGGAAAATAAAACATAAGAAAAGTGTGAACTCAAATGCTCAGTAAAGGTAAATAATTTAGCAAAATCTATAAACTTTTAAGGAAATATGTGTTATAAAAACAACAATCTTTTAGACATAAAATTGAACATAATATAGAGAAAATAAATAAAATATTAAGATATAAACATGCATATGGATATTTTATTAGTCAAATAATCACATGTAATAATTAATTTAATAATGAGGGAATGCCTAATATCAGACATCAATACCACATAGTCATGTCCTCGTGCCAAGAATATAAAAAATATTGTTAAGGCCTTGTGCCAAGACATTAGTTTCTCTTATGAGACCTACCGATGCATCGAGGAGCTATAGCGGCCTCTAATCAACACCTACTAAGTCCACTGTAATCCTCGTATGAAAATATTGAATCATAACACAATCATTAATGTTAAAACTAGCATACTAAATGATAATACTCGAACCATAAACCATGAATGGTATAAAAAACACATCCATAGTCAAACATATCAAAAAAACATTCAATATAAGATTGAATATTGGATTATAATAAATCAAACTCAATCTAGAATAATATCCAGTAAAGGATGATGACATAGTTGAAAATGATTAGTTAAACTCTTTGAGTGAAATATTTATTTTTCATAAAATCGTTTAAATGTCACACAATTTAGAAAGGAATAAATTTAAGAGAAATTTTTGAATAATGTTTCCAATACCACTTTGAAACTTTTTAATTGAATTAAAATTTTAAAGCAATCATGTCCATAAAAATAAATCCATAAAATTATTTTTAAAACATGGAAAATAATTAAAAATATTTAGAAAAAATAAATCACTAAAACATTTAAAATGCAGATCCTACAAAATATTCCCACCTAGAAAACATTAAAATATTCATTTTTAATTTTTTTTATGAAACATGGATTTAGATGATAAAAATGTCCCAGTAAATTCATATTTATAAACAATCTCGGATACAAATCAGATTGAGAAATTAACCCTTACCTTGTACATTCCTTTGATTGAGGGTATGTTTAACCTATTACATAATGACTATAGTGTGTTATTAAATAATACCAGAACCATATTCATATTTATTATATAATACATGATTAATTTATGACTTTATAATACTCATTTAATAATTATTATTATATTAAAATAATATTCCGCGTAATAATCGCCTTCTTTATTGTACATGTTTTAAATTGTTATTCTCGTTCGTATCATTTGGATCATGATTAAAATACATATAGAATATAAAACATGATAGATATATATCACATATATTTATAATATATATGTATAATGGATATATATATATATGTAATGGAAAACACCATTTATGGATATGGTAGGTCGTACGTACGCATAAACGATGTTTCTGTTTTCATATCGTATTGAATTGAAGTAAGTGAATAAGATATGTGTAAGTTCACATATATATATATATATATATCCAGAAGAATTATTATGTCATATATTACGTACTTATTAATAATATATATTTTTGTAATCATCATTGAATGGTGAACGTGGAAATGAATCACATCGTGTCGAGGAGACGGTAAGCTGTACGTACACACGAGCGATGATATCATTTTCTTAATGATTAAAAGGTGTGGAATTGGATGGTATATTAATTTTATGGAGAAATTATCATGATATTATTTATATACATATTACTCATCATTATATCCATCCAAATAACATAGTGTTGAATAACATATTACACCATGGCCTGGAGACGGTAAGTCGTACGTACGCAGGCATAATGACATTTTCCTTCATAGGATGGATATAATAATGAGTATGGTTGTAACATATTTATAATAACATCACATTATGTAGAATGTACCAGATTTATTATTTTGGTATGGAAATAATAAAGATAGTGAAAGTGGAAGAAGAAATGAACATTGAAAGAGGTGATAAAAAATTTGACCCTTCTTTGGGTGTTTCCTTTTGATTTGTATAAAAGGGCTCCAGAGGTTGGCTTTCTGCTCAAGATAAGGAATCTAGGATTAATTGAGGGAAGTTAGGAGGATATTTGTGTAGGGTTTGGATGTGTAAAATTTCTTTTTAGGTGTGATTTGGAGAGAAGGGGAAATACCCTTTTATAAGAGAGGTGAAGGTCACTTTAAGAAATGCGTGAAATGTTATTTTATTATTAAACCATTTTCGGTTTATAGTGGCCCCAAATAACTTTATATAAAAAATTAGGTGGTTATGGGTAGATAGACTCTCAAAAAATAGGTTTTAGGCTATTTTAAGTTACCATTTCAGCATTATCTTTTAGATTTAACTCTTAGTTTAGTAGTTTAGCTTTTAAAATGACTACTTGTATTTTAAATTACATGGTTAATAAACGTAATAAAAAATTCCAAGAGAACCCCAAGTGGTTTGTTAGTGAAATATATATAATTATAAGAGTCTGTTGGATGATCCTGTGATTTTTATGATTATTATATAATTTAATAATATAGTATTTGTTTTAAAAACTCATTTATGTCAATTTTGACACTATTTGGTATTTTGTTTTTTTTAAGTGATAACAACTTGATTACTTCTAAAAATATTCATTTAATCACCCCTAACATATCATATTAACCAATAAAATTAGTTTAATTCATCATAATTATATATTTACATTTATTTGGATATTTATAATATCAATAATTTTAATAGTTCATTAATAAGGTAATTAATACATCATCATAGTGTCATTAATAAATTTAATTATTTATTTTATAAAAATTATAAATAAAATAAAATTATGTAGAAAATAGTATTATCTTTATAATTAATATTTATAGTCGAATTTATCTTATTTATAACCCAATATTAAATTTTTTTTATATATGATAATTTGAATTTAACACTTTTAACTCTTCTTAAAATAAAATAAAAATAAATGTCCTAATCAAATCTTAGTCGGTCAAATAATTTCATATTTTATTTCTAAGGTTGATTTTGGTCGAAATAAACTTATAAAATTGAATTATGGCATGTTTTAGGGTAATTATAATATTATTTTTACCTATAATTACCCTATTTACTTGTTTTTACATTTAATTACCCAATTTACTTTGAACTATGGTAAATAAAAGTCAAAAGTTACGATTCATCAAAATGTATTTTCATCTCATTGAACCAAATTTTACATACTGATGTGAATCGTGTGTCTTTGATTTTTGAAATTCAATTCACAGAAGCGGTAAGATTTCATTTTATGGAAATTTGCAAATTTGCCTTAAATGTGGGTAAAAGACGTTAAAGAGTTCAATAAAATTTTATACATCTAATTTTATTATAAATGACTCAAATGAATTAAATTGAACATATATAGTTATTATATATATATTTTTACTTAATATCAATGTAAATAAAATAAATAATTATTTTAAAAAAGTCAATTTTAAACAATAACAAAGTGTTTTTCACTATTCATCAAAAAATTGAACATTTTCAGAAAAATACCAAAAATTCACCCTAAGAAAATTTTAATATTCCAAATTAAAAAATAAATTCTATTTTACCAAATTAAAAACAGAAAATTTTCATTGATTAATTTAAAATTAATTCTCGTTGTCAAAACCAAAAAGAGGGTTTTTAAAAAGTAAAAACTATAAAAAGACTAACATGTGTTTAAGTCAAATTTAAATGTGAAATAACATATAATGACATAAATTGTATTAAATTATAAAAATATAGTCTAATTATAATTCCAAACCATTCCTGTTCATAATCTAACGCTATAAATTATTTCGATTAAAAATGTTGTTTTCAATTTAAATTTAGTAATTTTTACTATTAATCAAAATATGAATGTTATTAGAAAAGTACCAAATGTTTTTCCAAACTAAATTTTTATATCTCTCTTATAAATAAGAACTTAATTTAATTAAATTGAATATATAAATTTTTCAAATATTGGTTTTAAAAAGGGTTCTCCATTAAAAGGTGGTAAATTTTCATTTTTGAAAAATACATCTTTTATTTGAAAAAAAATAAAATTGTTCCTATATTATGTCTAAGAATCACATAATATAGATTATAAAATTAAATTTGGTGTATAAAATTCAAAATTTAGTTAATAATATTCATAAATGCTTTTTGAACGGCTAGTTTGGTAAGTCATGGTGCGCTAGAACTTGTTGTTGTGTGTATCGCAAGTTATTGAATTCCTTTGAAGAGACAATGTACTATGAAATCTTTGGGTGTTATAGGATGAACCCTAATAGTGGTTTTTATGGGATTATGTCTTGGTTAAGGTGATAATCAAACCATGATCCCTATGTAATGATAGATTTTTCTAACTAAGGAATTTTTCATAGAGTGATATGTTCATTACAGTTTAAGGTAATAGTGGTTGGGTAAAGGGGTGCACGGGTTTAGATGATGAGCCATTTTTCTTGTGGTGGTATTTTATGTGTGTTGTTTCATGTTACATGTTATCATACTACTGATTTCTATCCCAGAAATGAATAATAAGGTATTCCATCAGGTGTCATATGTGGAATATCTTCAGTGAGATAGAATAGTTAGGATTCAAAAGTATATTTCCACATTGAGTGATGAATTTCAGCTTGAGACATGACATGTGACCAACATTTAGAGATAAGGTAGTATGTGATATGTAGTGACCTACCTTGGGTTGTAAGGGCAAGGTTGGGTTTTTATGTATGGTCTTAAATTGAGAGATAAGACACTAGACTTGTTCTTAATCGCATCCATGATTCTGAAAAACACTTCCTTCATGTATAGATTCAAATCAGGTATGGATAGGAATTCATGGTGGCTTATCTTGCACATGATGACCCAGACTAGTGTTTTATGTCATTTTATTTGGTAATATTTAATGAAAAATTGAACATTATACATGTACTTCACTTATGTTAAGGTCTAAATATTGGTTTAATATTGGTTTTGTACTCACTCCATGCACGAGCATCTCAGTGTGTGTGTATTGTTTATGGTCTTTAATCCACCTATGGCCATGGTCCCTGTAGTGGACTATTGAGTGATAATGTATAATGGGATTGAGGTGATATCAAGATATGATTTGGGATATTTTATAGTGATTAATTACTTATTATGTAGTTCTTTTACACGTTGAATATTTATTGATCCTTTATATATGTGGATCCCTATTGAATTTATAAACTGGTTATTTTATTCCATCCTAATATTTCATGGGTTTATCTTATTTTTTATATCACTGTGTTTGTTCCACTATTTAGAATTATAATTTCATCCATTGTACGAATTTACTCTGATGGTTATATAATACTAAGGGTATATACTCCCCAAGGTGTTGTTCTGGGAATCATAGAAAGTCAATAATCACTTCTATATGCTAAGTCATTCATGACATAATGTGTCACTTTGTCTCAAACCCATTGATATGGGATTGGGTGTCATAAAATTGGATGATACTCATATTTATTTGATTTTCTATTTGGGGCTTGGGGAGGGAAAACGTGATGTTCAAAACTCAGATTAGATGATATGATTATGTATTAACAATGGTTGTTTGGTGGAAAACTGTAAAACATGTAATTTGGTATTATTTTTATTATTCATGGTGTTATAATTTTTTCGTATTCCAAAATTATTAGTGTTCTTATGACATATGGTATTCCTTCTTACCATGACTGGATAGAATGGGTATGTTCGTACATATTTGAAAGGCACATTGGTTAGTATTTCATATGTTTTATTTCTTAAGAGTGTTTTAAACTAATTAAATGTTATTAATAAAAAATATGTATTTATTGAAATAAATAAATGGTAATATATTATTAATTTAACCATATCATTATTATTATTATTATTATTACTAAAATGTAGGTGTTGAAATAATAAGTATAGGTATTAGGGTAAGTCAAGGGTGGTTATCCCTAGTGGGTCTGGGTAGGCCTCTAGGGTGTGTTTCTAAAGATCATTATATATTTAGGAATATATTAATTTTTATAATTATAGAGAATAATTAAGATATTTGATTAATTTAAAAGTATCTATTTTGAAATTTCAGATTAATATTCCCCATTAACAACTATGGAAACACCCATGATACTCCCAATGTAGGGAATATGTTTTCTATGCCAATAGATTTTTAAAAGGTCATGTTATGATTTCCTATGATGCTACACATTCAGTCTATGTAGAATATAATATACAATCACAAATCTTCAATAGAGTGTTGGGGTGAGGATATTGTGACTATCAGTGAGGGCTTATGATAGGGAACTTTTATTCAGACATCCAGTTATAGTACAGTCCAACGTTCCATGGTTTGGAAAATCTATTTGATTTTGGGGACTAGATCATGGTAAATGGGGGAGGGGGGAATTGATCTATTAGAGATTTTTTATGATTAGTGGGTGAAGTTGGTAGCTTATATTCTTCCGGAACCTACTGGATAATGGTCGGGCATGATAACCTAAGAATAAAGACAAGTGGGATGATCATGGGGTAGCATCAGTTACCAATTTTTTTGGAGTTATTTCTATATATGTTTATTTTTATAGGGAATAGTAGGTTATAGATCTTTTGTAGGTAAAGACATTCATGGATAAATACATATCATATTTTGGGGATTTTATGTATTTTTCTCTATTGTTAGTTTGAAATGAGGATCAAAATTCAATAGGGTTTGTAAATAGTCTTTGTTTTGGGGTGAGGAGGTAGGTCTATAGTGTTGGTTTATCCATGTTGATGCTTCTTTCCGTCACAGAGTATAATGACTAAAAAAGGGAAATACCTTAGTACAAAGTGATCCATCCTTTGATGAATCCTCAAAAATTGACAATGGCATGAACAACGATTTGCTTCAGCATGGGATGTGTAGGTTTCATCATAGTCGCGCAGGTATACCTGTGTGCCACTTATTGGGCGCGCAGGTGACATGCGCGCCCTATTTGATTTTCGCTCGGGGTCATCACCAGCCTATAAATACCCCTTGTGGGCCCCCCATTTCAGGGATGGAAATATTCCAAAACTCATATTCGAGCTCCCGGTGCCCTAGTCTATTTTGGAAGTCTTCCGAACACTTCTAAGGTAATTTCTTACCTAGAATGGAAGATCTAAACATGGGAAACAAGGACTAAGTGTTGAAATTCATCAACACCTACACACCTAGGTGTTTAAACCCTTATGGAATGTAGAAACACCTACGCACCACCTTTTCCCTTCACCAGAACCTGGCCGCCTCTCTTTTAGAAGCCTCTAGGGATAATACTAAGGGCTTGAACCAAGCTTCGTCCAAGTATTATCCACCACTCCTCTTCATGATTTAGCCTTCAGAACCCTCTTCAAAGCAATTTATGGAATGATTCATGTGTTTTCTTCCTTATCTAAAAGGAATTTTGTGGAACATCTCTCAAAACATAGTGATTTACATATCTTTATATCACTAAGGTAAGATATTTCATTCATTCAACCACATCCTTTAAAGATGAGAAGATCTTTTACCTAGGCCTCCTTCTCAAGAGTAAGCCCCAGTCTCAAATTCTCAAATATGGGAATCCTCGTTAAGAGTAAGCCCCAATCATAATTTCCCAAATCTGGGCATCCTCTTTATGAGTAAGCCCCAAGTTCCCTATTTACTAGGCCTCCTTCTCAGGAGTAAGCCCCAATCTTAATTTCTTTTGATCTGGGTCTCCTTCTTAGGATTAATCCCCAATCATCATTTCTATAGTATGGACATCCTCCTCAGGAGTAAGCCCCATGTTCCCAATATGGGCCTCCTATTTAGGTGTATGCCCCAAGTCCCCTAACCTGGGCTTCCTTTTCAAGAGTAAGCCCCAGTTCTCAAGTCCCTTTAACCTGGGCCTCCATCTTTGGAATAAGCCCCAATTCTCAAGTCCCTTTAACCTAGGCCTCCTTCTCAGGAATAATACCCAGTCATAATTTCTCTTAACCAGTCCTAATTTCTTTTTCTTGGACTTCCTTCTCAGGAATAAAACCCAAATCATAAGACCCCTCTAATTTGGGCATCCTTTTCAGGATTAAGTTCTACGTTAAGTATCCAAATCTCCATAAAGAACATATACCTTAATGGACCTTGTTCCCGGGTTTCTTCCCTGTTGTAAATCCTAATCTTAATCTATTTGGGTAGTCATACATACATATTCCCGACATCATTTCTTTTGATGCTACAATTTTCAGGTTTTATGAATACCTATTGTTTCTCACACCGATCATTACTCACGCGAGATTAGAGCGTAAAAGTAATTATGAAGTCTTTCTTTGAGCCATCAATCATACATAAACCCCATACTTCTTTACTCGAACTATGTGGGTTCTGATTTCTTTTCTAAAACAAAGGATACATAGGGATCCCATCTGTGGGTATGATCCCAAATCTAAAATAATATATATCTTTATGAGGGACAATAAAATTCAAGTGCCCCACTGAGTGGATTTAAAACCAGTATGGATCATAATGACCAAGAGATTTCTTATATTATGTATCAAAGGATAACATTGACTAAGAATCTCTAAACAAATATAGATGATTCTCTATTGATGAAGAACCTCTAATACATATAAAATATTCTCTAAATCTCCTACATACTAATCATTGATTGTTAGATCTTAAGGAAAGCTCATTTTCATACTTGGTAATTTAATAAGGATTCATGAACATAACTTAAATCTATAAAGAGAGTCCCAGTGTAAACAGTAATTCCCCTAAAAAAGGTGTGATGAGTCCGACCTCCCATCCTCTTTACCAATGCATATTCTTAAGCCATATCAGTTTACAACTAATGAGAACCTACCTTTGGAAAGTAGGTCCAAATGGATATCGAATCATTGGATGTTTCCGTTTCTACGAACAAACCCGTTATAAACCGCATGGAATGTTTGAACCTTAAACCAACGTGGTCATCCCCATTTCTAGAGGAAATAAAAAATGGTGAACCCGATGTGAATCCTTAACCAAGTTGAAATGATGTTTTACTTATTTTTTAGGCCCCTATTTAAACTCAATGAGAGGGCCAACAAAACAATCAATAACATATGTGCTCATCCAAAAGATGTAGTGGCTTAAAATATCTAGACTGTGTTTGTTATATCAAATAGGCACTCTTTTACAAGATTCACTGCGTTACAGAAATGGATTAACTTAAGTTCACACCTGTGAATACCTCTGCTGTGGATGCCTCTACTACAACTCCTGCTGGATCGTCGTCCGCTCTGAGCACGACATCACCTACTCAGCATTTTCAACACTGGGTATCAAATGCGCTGGTTAAGTAATACCGTCAAAACGGTACTATTCTGACTCTGGAGGACTCTCGACATGCCCTCCATGTCAATAATTCACCTTAGTCGTCCGGACAGTGACGACCAGCGATCAAGAAGCAGGTGGTACCAACCACCGTCTCCAACCGTTTAAGGTCGTTATCCCCGGAATGAAATCACCAGTCCCTCCTATATTCTGCGGAGGTGAATGGGAAGGTCGTTGAAGTCCTTAATTCAAGGAGAAAAGAGTCCTTCCCAAGGGCTCCCATCAAAAATCGACGCCAGACTCGTGCGATAGTGCGCCCTCAACATGATGAGGGTATCGTCTCCAAAAATTCGGATTGGGTTCCTTGAACCTGAGCAGGCAAGACGAACCGCCAGAGGAGAAATCCGGTTAATAGTGAGCAGGTTCTTATCTCTTCCATTTTCAAAGAAGTCCACCAACGTAACATGGTGGAAAGAAATGAACGAGGACACACACTCGTCCGTTTTAATTCGATTGACCAGCAGACACCTCTGGCAGCAACACGCCAATCCCACCAAGAAATTCCAGTGGATTAATATAGACAGCAACATACATTTATTTATAAATCATCAGCTAGTCAGCAGGCTCGTCTGACAACATAGGACAAATCCCACCAACCCAATGTGTTGATAGCTGGTAAACATGCACATACACCTACTTACACTCATCAATCCTGCCAGCAGTCTCGTCTGTCAGTATTCAAGGAAGTTCATCAAACACGTTCGGTGGAGTGCAATTAGTAGGCACATAAACCTATTAGTATAGTTCAAGCATATCAACAGTCTCATTTGGTAGCACCCAAAGAAGTCAATTGGAAAGCCCCAATGATAAACAGGAGTCAGACTCAACTCTCTTCCCCCACACTTGAGTACTGTCAGAATTCACTAACAGGAAAAGGAGGACATGAGAAGGAATACACACCTACTCCAAACACGGAATGGACGTATATCCCCGTTCCAGCAGCGGAAGTGACCAAAAATATACTGTCAATTGTGAAAGAGCATAAACAAATTCATGCTCATATTTTGGATGTCTGTCAGGATATTATAACAACTTCAATAGCATCACAAGAAAAGAAATGAAAATCTATCCCTACCAGTGGAGTGACACATCAACTGTTCACTCCAGAACAGACACACACCTCTGTTCTAGTACAAGAGGGTTGGGGGGCATACTCCCCCATATCATACGGACAACAAATTCAGGCACATACACCTGATTTCAGTGGAGATAATCAGCCTAACCTGACTATTTCTCCTGAGCGGGAACATACACCTGCCCATAATAACCACTTTCGTCAACAAGTGGTTCCCAAAGTGAGTAAGAAGTTTTCTAAGAAGAAGAACCGCCCAACACATTCAAGAAATCAAGAGCCAATATATAATAAGGCCTTGCACGATGCTAGAGTTCTTGAAGCCCTCAGACAATTATCTGTTGGAATTCAAGATTCTACTCCCTCATTTCCGAATAAACTGAACATTAATTCCGAAGGTCTTCATCAGACACTTCCTCATGAAGGATTGATTCATGACAATTCGGTCGATCTTGAAGTTTCATCTTTAGATGAGAGCCACAAGAACCCTCTGTGTGGCCAGAAGACCAAGGTGTAAAATGTTTCATCTTTGGCTATAACCCACCATGGTGGTCCTCCCCATGATGGTGAATTTAGCTTCAAAATTCCTCTCTACAGTAGTAATTCACATTTCCTGAAAAATACTCCAACGGACAATGTAGTGATGAGAAATACATCATATCTTGAGGCACTTGAAAATGTGAGGCCAGTCATGTCTGAAGCTTTACCACTAGCAGGTGAAATACTTTCTCAATCAGAAGATATCCCAGGGTGTAGGTCATTCTTTGAACCACCCCTGGGTCATTAATCTTCTAGTTTGATTAGTTAATTCTCTACCAATCTTGTTGAATCCGAGGAATCAACAAGGAAGCACCAACTTTGGTCTAATCAGGTAGAAGAATCTTCATCAAATAATAAAGAGTAAGTGATGAATATGAGAAAACAGATGGCGAAAGGTGAAGTGCCAGTCATGTTTTGGCATGTGGTTGACTCTCAATATGACATTCCAAAGATGTTGACAGAAGATAGAATTCATAGTATTCGTCTCAACATATGAAAAACTCATAGTCAGTTAAAGAAGAAAATATTATCTTATGATGAATATGAAAATCAAGTCAAGATAATATAAGGGTTACAATGACAAATTAATTTATCCTCCCTCTTAGTTTCTTGATATCCGATGGCTGAAAAGCAGCAGAGAGCCCTTCAACATTCATGCCTTGGAGCACTAGAAAGATTGCGCCAGTAAATTTCCAATGCCCCATCTGGTATTCATATCAGGGTATGGGGTGTTAATGGAGCACTAAATTTCACTGTACTCTCCAGTCAACAAAGCCCGCCGAAAACGGTCTCATGCAATGTTATTTCCCATGGCCGGCCATAACCAATTGGCTTTGTTTGTAATCAAAGGCTTGCTCAAGAACATGCCTCAACTAGTTCTTCACAAAGACAAGCATAAAGAGAACAAGTTATTGAATTACTCTTGCATCATGAAAACGATAATATTGAATAGGCTTCTCTTTTAGAGGAAGCACGTCATCAAGTGATTGAAGTTTCAGAAATCATCCAGCATTCATTTGAGATGGGTGATAAAAGTTGATGCAGGTTGATGCATCCAGCAAATTTAAGGACAAAAGTCCGCAAGATCAGGAGAGATTTAAAGAAAGTCTCAGATATAGCAGCTCAAGAACCACCCCAGCTCGCCAGACTGGGTACTCTTTTAACACAACCCTCAGAATCAACAAATAGGATTTGAGGAGTTGAGCAAGAATAGAAGGAATATCCCTAGTCCACAGGACTGAGGACTTTTTCAATTCCTTAATCTTTTCCTCAGAGAAATCCTATCTTCAATCGATTATGGAAGAAGCCACAAGAGGAACACATAGCCAAATTATCAGGATATTCCCTCCAAATTATGGTTCATCAAGAATTTCCTGAGGGATCAAATCGACAAAAGGCAATGTCTCATTAGGGACATGGATGAAGACAATATCACAGAAATGTCGATAGAAGGGATGCAAAGTGTTATGCATCAATTAATTTTATCAATTTAATTGTTGTTGATCCTTCAGAACATGAGGCTTATTCAGAAGAATCAGATGAAGAGGTTCCTGCTCAAGAAGTTGTATGCACATACACAAATGAAGAAGGTCTGCGTAAACAAAATCAAAGGCTTACCCAGAATCTGGGTGTTCCTTCAAGTAACCCACTTCCCCATCTCCGAAAGGTGTCCAATAATGGGAAATAAAAGAATCAGGTTACATACCCTTCATCTAGAGAAGGTCAATCACTCTCATTAGAGCAAAGATGTGCACAAAAGGTGGAAGAAATGAAGGAATTGAGGGGGTTGAATGCAGAAATACTTTAAGGTAGTCTTCCTCTTAAGCGTGATGGAGTCATTCAGCCAATGGAATTTTTTGTAGTTACTGAGATGGATAAAGAATATCCTCCTTTATCAATACACCCTCATAGGTCTAATTCTATGGGTCAGGTGCAACAACAACTGGTGGTGTTGTCATCAGTTGCAGTACCAGTCACCACATCTGTTCAAGCTCCAGTTATTACACCTGATCAGGTCCAAGCACAACCGTATGTTTCTCAAAAGTTATTAACTATTATTGAGTCATTAAAAGATCATTTGTAAGCTATGAAGGGATAACGTTCTAAAATTCGACCAGAAAAGAGAGCTTACCCTGAATGGGTTGATGCAATTCCTCCCCCATCAAATTTTGGAAGTAACACATTCCCAATCATTAATGGTTCGGGAGACCAAGAGCAACACTTAACACATGTTTTTCTCATTGCGATCCTTTGATGGGAAACCCTCATCAACAGGAAGTAGTTAAGATCAGGTGTTTTTTACATTCATTACAAGGGCCTGCTTTTGTTTGGTACACAAGCTTGCAATCCCAGTCAATTACCGGGTGGGAGGATCTCCATCAACGATTCCTTCTTCAATTCAGCTCAACATTGCCAAAGATAATAGTTTTTGATCATAAAAATTATAATCAAAGGGAGAATGAAAGGGTTTCATAATTTATTGCTCACTGGAAGGGATTGACATATTCCCTATGCTTATCACTCCCTCAAGAAGAATTGTTTCCAATCAGTGTGGAAAATCTGCATGATGAGTTACACACACCATTGATCCCTGTGAAAAACACGGGAGGGTTTCGAGACCTTACTTCGATCACTTAGCACATTGAAGACTCTATTATGATGACTATGGATAAAACTCGTGTAATTCCATCAGATCCAGGAAGGAGAATGGGTAAAGCATAGACTGCTACAGTCACACTTAAACAAGCAACTGTACCTACTTCTACTTCAAAAACTTCATCTTATCGAAGGGCTCCACCTCCTGAGAATCAACAACTGAGGTCATTTCATCAAGATTATCAATGCGATCAAGGATGGAAACAATTTGAGGATCTGAAGATCAATTTTTATCCATTCCAAAATGAACAAGTTCTTGGTTATTTCATTTCGGTTATGGAAAATAATTATTTTCAATTTCCAAGGCCCAAAAGGCCGAACAAGGAAGGATATTAAGACCATACCAATTATTTCCCATTTCATCAGATTTTGGGGCATCCCATTCAGGAGTGTTTTGTCTTCAAGGAGATCCTGCAAAAAATGGTCGACTCGGGAGAAGTCAAATTGAAAGGTTCTTCAGCTCAGGTAGCATGTGTTACTGCTACAGATCCAGAGCAAGAAGGTGAGTGACATGAAGTTAAAATAAAAAATGTACAGAAATATGATGATTGTATGGTCTGGAAAACAATCAACCGAACTCATCCCATTTTTCAGACATAATTGAATAAATCAATTGTGTCTTATACTATGAATGCCACAACAAATCCCCCTTCATCAGAGGGAAAATCCTCAAAGAACGACATAATTCAATGAAAGAGGAACAATTAGAAGAAGATGAGATCATTTTAAAGCCCATGTTGCCTTTGACACTGGAAGATTTTATGCCATCTACTTCAAAACCACGAGCACCGCCCCACAAAATGGCACAGCCTAAACTAGCTAATCAGGCAGAGTCCTAATCAGATGAAGAGTTGACCATTGGTTCTATTAGTATGATTCACTTAATAGATCCTTATGCTAGTCGCAGTTTCGATTTGGATGATCCTGAGTTCCCTGTATCAAACATAGGAATCAGAGGGAGTTCCAGTGTTTTGGGATATAGAGGAAAACATGGATATCCCAAAAGCCACTATTCAAATTTTACCCCTGCCAGAACTGTGTAAGCAGCAGAAACTCGTGGTAGATCCCTTCAGCGGGCTCAATATGAACAAGAAAATTCTTACACCAATAGTAGATTCAGTCCTAGTACAATTACTCTGGAGTATCGGTTTAGGGTTCCACCATATTCATCTCAGTAAGTAAATAGACTTAATCGGTCTAATCTTCCAAAGCCAGGAGTGTTTCCAACTCCTACCCTGATACAGGACACATCTACGTCAAAATCATCAAAATACAAGGCACCAATAAAACCACATCTTCATATTGGGAAACATAGTCTTTTGGATCAAAAGTATGATGTATTGAAACACCTGGTCCAAGTACCGTCCAAGTTATCAATTTTGGATGCCTTGAATTTATCAAAGGATCTTCGGGAGGCACTCATTGAGGCTTTTTCATGTCCTCAAAAGTTTGAAACTGAAATTGCTGGAGATGAAGTCTACCATGTAGAGAATAAATGAACATAATGCCATGCAGTGATATCTTTCACAGGTGAAGATGAAGATGATGTCGGGCATGGACATATTAGACCTTTGTACTTATCTGGAAAGGTAAATGGTGTTGAAATCCGGAGATCATTCATTGATAACTGTTGAGGAGTCAACCTCATCCCCATTCATACACATCATCGATTGGGCCTCACAAAATCTGAATTATCTCGTTCTACTTTGATGTTGCAAGGGTATGATAAAAATGAACAAGAACCACTAGGCGAGATTACACTCAGAACTCAGTTTGGAGACCATGTATCCAATTCAGATTTCATGGTTGTTGATCACGATACAACCTTCAATATTTTTATTGGAAGACCTTGGCTACATGAATATGCAGCTATCCCTTCATCATACCATCAATGTTTCAAATATTGTTTTGATGGACAAATTGGGACATTGAATGGTGATAAAACCCCATTCAAGACATGTGAATCTCAATACATTGAGGCGTAATTCTATAACATGAAGGGTAAGGAGAAATCCATAGCAAGGGAGGCTACTAAGGTTAATGCTCCATTTTGTTTGGAGAAGATTCCAGTAAATCCATTTACACATTTGAGTAGAGATTATGTGTTCCCTATCAGTCAAATTTATAGGATAGACCCAAATCAAAATACCCTTATGGAAACTTCCATAATTTTAATTACAACAATCAAGACACACAACATGGGAGAAATTGGTGACTCACCAAGCAATGATGAAAGCTCAAATGGATATGTCTTTATTTCATCCACTAAAATACAGAAAGTCTATACTTCACCAAATAGGTCAGAAAAAGTGATAGCAATGTCATAGGTGAACGATGATGTCGATTATCAATCCATCATCTCCTCTTTATTACCTGAAGAATACCACTCATCATCAATAGGGTCAGAAATGAAAGCTTCTTCTTCAAGATGTTCAAATTTTAACATCTCTCCTGATCACGGAAATTCTACTTCATCATCTACTATGAAAGTATAAGCAGAAGAAATAACACATGTTAATGAAGTAGAGGAAGATATCAGAGATGATCCTCCAGCTTTTGAAGAGGGTATCTCTGCCACTGTGGATGAACTCAGAGAAATAAATCTGGGTACAAAAGAAGATCCACGCCCCACTTTAATTAGTGCAGCCATGACTCTTGATGGGTAAGAAATGTATATTTCATTTTTGAAGAAAAATTGAGATATATTTTCTTTGAACTATATAGAGGTGCCAGGCCTTGATCAAAATGTTGCTACTCATCGTTTGGGTTTTCCAGAAGAACATCGAGGATTCAAGTAAGCCTCAAGAAGAACACACCCAGCCTATGCTTCCAAAATTGAAGCTGAAGTGGATAAGATTATCAAAGCTAACTTCTTCAAAGAAGTTCAATATCCCAAGTTGTTGGATAATATTGTCCCTATGAAAAATAAGAACGAACAAATTAGAGTTCACATTGATTTCAGAGATCTTAATCAGCATTGTTCTAAGGTTGATTTTCAAGTTCCAATCACAGAACTCTTTATTGATGCAACAAATGACTATGAAGCACTTTACTTCATGGATGGATATTCCAGGTATAATAAAATCTGAATGGCTCCAGAAGATGAAGATTCTACAGTGTTCAAAGCCCCTCAGGGTGTGTTTTTCTATCGGGTAATGCCCTTTGGCTTGAAGAATTATGGCGCAACATATCAGCGGGCCATGCATCATATCGTCAAACCCTTTTTAGAGAAGTTTGTTGAATGTTATGTGGATGATTTGGAGGTAAAATCCAGGCAATGTTCTAATCACTTGGCTGATTTGGAAGTCATATTCCGCAATCTTCGATAATACAATTTGAAGATGAACCCCTTAAAATGTGCTTTTGGGGTAACCTCAGGAAATTTCTCAGCTTTGTTGTATGCCATCATGGTATCGAAGTCGATCTTGAGAAGAAAAATTCAATCCTTGTTATATCAATTTCTCAAAATTTGAAATAATTGAGAGGACTTCAAGGACACTTAGCCTAGATTCGGCGTTTCATCGCCAATTTGGCAGGAAAAAGTTTACCCTTCACCAAATTGATGAATAAGGGAATCACTTACCAGTGTATTGAAAAATGTAAAGAATCATTTGATATTCTCAAGATGTATCTCTTGAGTCCACCGGTATTAGTGCCACCTGTTGAAGGAAGGCCAATTATCCTCTATGTGACAGCTTTAGTGTGATCATTAGGTGCCTTTCTTGCCCAGAAGAATGATGCTTGGAATGAAAACAGCCTCTACTATCTCATTCGGACTATTCTTGAAGAAGAAACCCGATATTCAAGTATTGAGAAGTGCTGCCTAGCATTAATCTTTTCAGTTCATAAATTGAGATACTACCTGCTACATCATGAGGTCCAATTGGTATCTCGCAATAACTCGCTCAAATTCATCATTAGTCGTCCAATGCTTACAGGACGTCTGGAAAGGTGGGAAGTTATTTTGCCGCAATTTGATATCTAGTATGTGTCTCAAAAGGAAATAAAGGGCCAAGCTCTTGCAGATTTCCTTACTGAACATCCTTCAGTAGAAGATACATCTTTAGATATTGAACTTCCTCATGAAGAAGTCATCTATATTCAAGATAATATTCAAACATGGGAAATGTACATTCATGGTGCTTCCAAAATTCCAACAGGGAAAAAATGGAAGATCCTAAATTCAAAAAATTTGGTTTGGGAATTGTGCTAATCTCCCCAGAAAAGGCAGTGCTACTGTCACGACCCGCCCTCGGGGCCCGTGCCGTGACTACCCCAAGCCCGCCTTCCATAGGCCAGGGGCTGGCGACTAGCACCAAGGCGTAAATCCCAAAAAAAAGGAAAGGCATTGCCTTTGGAAAGTAAACAAGCACCACAGAGTAATCAAGCGGAAAAGTAAACACTAAGTAAAAACTGTACAAGCTGTGCTGAAAGTAAAAGGGGCCGGAAATACAAGCCCAACTGTAAAGTACAACTGAAAGGAAAAACAGCCACTGAAAGGAAAAGAAGCAGCATCGAGCCGTCCTCTGGAAGTCCCACCTGAAGGGTGGGTACAGATAGCCTCCACTGCACCTCGGGTCCACCTGACCGCTCCGAGTACGTCCCGCCCAGTGGTCCACCTCCAGGTACCATCCTGCTCCGAACGCCTCCACCACGATCAGCGCTGTCCACCGTCCGCAACCAACACAACATAGTGCGGGCATAGCCCGTGCAGGGGTGAGTATAAGCTACTCAATAGGGACCCCGAGACCCCTGAAGGTCTCCCGAAATCCACAAAGGATAATCCAAAAAGGAAAGATACAATCATGAAGTAACACCTGACACGGCCTAGGTACATGCCCATACATATACTTAAGTCATCAATTCCTGTTCGGCTCCAACGTCCGAGCCCAAGCACAACCCAGTCCACACAGGAAAGCAAAACGTATACCCACACAGGATAGCACAACACAATCCACAAGGACAGTAAACAATAAATCCACACAGGATAGCTAAACACAATCCACAAAGGAGAGTAAACAGTAAATCCACACAGGATAGCTCAACACAATCCACAAAGGAGAGTAAACAGTAAATCCACACAGGATAGCTCAACACAATCCACAAAGGATAGTAAACAGTAAATCCACACAGGTTAGCTCAACACAATCCACAAAGGGGAGTAACACAAGATTCAGCTCACACAGGTATACTTCTTCGAATGACTATAAAGATGATCAGATATACTGAATCATCTAAGCTGGGACCCACATAGGATACAAGACCAATACTGAATCATCAAAGCTGGGACCCACATAGGATACAAGACTAGTATTGAATCATCTAAGTTGGGACCCACATAGGATACAAGACCAGCACAACTAGGACCCACATAGGATACAAGACCAGTTGTCTTCATCGATTCATCTATACTGGGACCCACATAGGATACAAGACCAGTATTGAATCATCTAAGCTGGGACCCACATAGGATACAAGACCGGCACAGCTAGGACCCACATAGGATACAAGACCAGCTGTCTTCATCGATTCATCTATACTGGGACCCACATAGGATACAAGACCAGTATTGAATCATCTAAGCTGGGACCCACATAGGATACAAGACCAGCACAGCTAGGGCCCACATAGGATATAAGACCACCTGTCTTCATCGATTCATCTATACTGGGACCCACATAGGATATAAGACCAGTATTGAATCATCTAAACTGGGACCCACATAGGATACAAGACCAGCACAACTAGGACCCACATAGGATACAGGACCAGCTGTCTTCATCGATTCATCTATACTGGGACCCACATAGGGTAAATACCAGTATTGAATCATCTAAGCTGGGACCCACATAGGATACAAGACCAGCATAGCTAGGACCCACATAGGATACAAGACCAGCTGTCTTCATCGATTCATCTATACTGGGACCCACATAGGATACAAGACCAGTATTGAATCATCTATGCTGGGACCCACATAGGATACAAGACCAGCTGTCTTCATCGATTCATCTATACTGGGACCCACATAGGATACAAGACCAGTATTGAATCATCTAAGCTGGGACCCACATAGGATACAAGACCAGCACAGCTAGGACCCACATAGGATACAAGACCAGCTGTCTTCATTGATTCATCTATACTGGGACCCACATAGGATACAAGACCAGTATTGAATCATCTAAGCTGGGACCCACATAGGATACAAGACCAGCACAGCTAGGACCCACATAGGATACAAGACCAGCTGTCTTCATCGTCGCAGTCCACTGAGGATTTCTGCACAATCGTCGCTGCAGTCCACTGAGGATCTCTGCACAGTCGTCGCTGTCGAAGTAGTAGTCGCAGCCAGCTCTAGGGTTCCCGCACACAGCAAGCTCGTTCGGGAGGGTCCGCTCCACGAGTCGAGAGGCCGATACATCAATTGTCACAAAGTCCGAAGTTGATTTATCTGAAAGTTCCGTATCGTCAACAGGAACTCAACGTCGCAGACGGCGCGTCAATCGGACACCCGGTCTGAGAGTTATTGGCTTTTTCTTCCTAGGGGCCCGGTTGGTTTTTAAGGAAAAACCAACCCGACCATACTCCACCTGCGTCTAAACCTCGGGCGGAGTATGCCAAAAGATCCGTCTCATTTAGAGGAATTCAACGAAATAGACGGCGCGTCAATCGGACACCCGGTCGGTTAGTTATTGACCTTTCCGTCTCACACCCACCCTGGGAAACTTCCCAGGAGGTCACCCATCCTGATCACTACTCTAGGCCAAGCACGCTTAACTACGGAGTTTTAACCACGTAGGCTCCCGAAAAGGAAGGTGCACCTTGAGTATAGTATACCGAAACGACCGTCTCGATCCAAGGATCGCGTTGCCGCTGACGGCGCGTCGTTCGGAGGCCCGAAGCTCATGTTATGAGCATTTGAATGAAAACCGCCCGAAGACGGGGGGTCCGGGCCCGGGCCGACCCGGCCCGACCCCTCCCCCCCGGGGTCGGCCGAACTGGGTCGACCCGACCCGGTCCGACCTGGTCCAGTCCGGCCATGGCGCGACCCGACCGATCGGACCGGCCTGGCGCGGTTCGGTCGAGCGGCCGAGCGGCCGGGGCGCCGCGGGGCGCTGCCCCCCCCCCCCCCCCCCCCCCCCCCGCGGCCTGGTGGTGCCGCGGCCCCCCACCGCGGGTGGCCGCGCTGAGTCAAGGACGCGGCTTTGCCGCGTCCGTGTGCACCAGACCCGCGCGGCCGTGGGTCCGCGGGTGTCGCCGCCGCCACGGCGGCCTGTCCGGCGGCGCACCGGGGCGCCGCCACTCCCGGCTGCCGGCGCCGCCGCGCCGCCGGCGGGTTCCGCGGGCCACCGGGATCGCTCCGGTGGTCCGATTTTGTTCCCGTCTGCGCCACTGCTCCTCCCGGGACTCTTTCTTCACTGTCGGATCAGCAAACTTCCGTTGCGGCACGTTCCGTCATTGCCCGCCAAATCCGCATAAAAACGAAGAACGACGGAGGGTCGTCGGGCCGTGTTCGTTTGGCCCGCACCCTCCGCGTTAGATATAAACAACGGGAGAAACAAATTCAACATATGAATTCTACAATTTTAATGGAATAAAATTGTTCTTATTTTTCCGGTTCTTTACTTTTAAAAAGAAAAAGAACGATCACGGGAAAAGGAATAAACTCACAACAACCCCTACCTCGTAGTCGTCGCGCGTGAGCGTTCTTCGCAAAAGGTGGAGATCGTCGCGTCGTCGCGGAAGGGCGTCGCGTCGTCGCAGAACACGGCGTTGAGTCGGCGAACTCAACGGACCATGAAACAACAGATTTAATTTAATTAATTAAATTCGTGTTTTGGTAAAGAACCACGAAGGAGATTAAAAAGAAAGTCCGAGACTCTTACCTCAAGCAGCCGATCGAAGATCCGTCGCGGAGGAAGAGTCGTCACAGAAGAACGTTGCAGGAAGGGAACGTCGGCGTCGCGGATCACGGCGTCGCGTCATCAATTTCCGGGTTCGGCGTTCTTCGCGTTCTTCGCGTTCTTCACGTTCTTCGTGAAGAAGGAAGAAGATAGAAGGATTCTGTCTTAACGAGTAATCCTCCAAAAAAGAAGAGGTTGGTCTTATTTTATTATTATGCCAACAAACGAAAACGGGTATGTAACGACCCATCAATTCGTTGAATTAATTCAACGAAAGAAACAGCTCATTAAATTTATGAAATAAAGCGCCCAATTAAATGGCCTGTTAAGAATTTAAGAAACGCGTCAGTTGACTTTAATAATGACGCGTTTTCGCGGGTGAGTTACTTAGCGGAAAGAAACGGCGGGGATCGTGCGGGCCCCACCTCACAAATATCCTACAAAGAGGGTAGGATATTTCTGGATAGCATCCTATCCAGATCAAATCAGTTTAAGCCGTCTTTAAGTGGCTTCAAGTGGCTTCCAAGTGGCTTAAGTGAAATAAAATAAAGTTGTCGCAAAATTATTTTATTTCTTAACTTTAAGCCCGAAAATTAAAAACCACACCCGAGCAAACGCAACTCCGGAAGAGGCGTTTCTAAGAGAATACCGGCACTGCGATTTCATCGGTGCCCTCAGAATTTGATTCCAGGCACCAGTTCAAAATTTAGAAAAACCCGCTCGTCCGTTCACTGAACGTACCCGAGCCAAACTTCGGAAAATGATTCCGGGCACACCGGGCCTCGGAATCAGGTGCCGTCAGAAACTGCGTTCTTGTAAAATTCCAAGGAAAATTAAAAAAAAATTCCTTGAAATTTACGGGTCTTTACAGCTACCTTATTCCTTCTTATTGATAGAAGGTGGTACCAATAATGAAGCAGAATACCAAGCTCTCATCGCAGGCTTGGAGTTGGCGCTTCAGGCACAAGTGAATCACTTAAAGCTGAAAGGTGATTCATACCTGGTAATCAAACAAGTCAATGAGGATTATGCCATCAGAAAAGAAGAGTTAATCAATTTGTATTATTACGTCAGAGAGTTAATGGCAGAATTTCCTACGGAACCATCATTTTCTTATGTCCTGAGATCACAAAATGCCAAATATGATGCACTGGCTAATATAACCACAACTCTGGAAGATCCAAATCGGGATAAGGCAATGATCAGTATTTCCCACTGTCATACAATTTCACCTTATGTTCAAACCATAATAGAGGAAATCAATGAAATTAGTCCCATCTCTGAACCATATAGTCATACTATAGGATGGATGACACCTTTCAATGAATACCTTCAAAATGGAACACTTCCACACGATAGAGCCGATAAAGAACAAGTCCGACGATGTGTGGTCAATTTTAATCTTTATGATAGCCTGATCACCTAGAGATAATTCTATACAAAAGAGGTTTTGATGAAATTCTCATCAGATGCATTGACGGTGAAGAGACAGTGGTTGTCATGAAAAAAGTGCGTGCAGGAGTCTGTAGTGCCCATCAGTCTGGAAATAGACTATTTGATCAAATTCGAAGGCTTGGATACTTTTGGCCTTCAATGATACAAGATTGTGTTGATTTCACAAAGAAGTGTCATTCCTCCCATGTATGTGCCAACTTCATTCATCAACCTCCAGAGTTTCTTCATACAGTTAAATACTCATGGCCATTTTCCACATGGGGAATGGATGTGGTGGGACCTTACCCTTCAGCTACAGCCAAGCAGTATAATTATATTATTATTGCTACTGACTTCTTTTCCAAATGGGCATAGGAAATACCTCTCAAGGAAGTTAGTTCTAAATGCATTGCTAGCTTCATAAAGTCTGACATCATTACCAGACTTGGTGTCCCTCATACCATATTGACGGACAGCGGAACAAACTTCTGTTCATCTGATGTAAAGTGGATGTATCAAGAGTATAACGCCAAATCCAACCATTCATCTCGGTATCATGGAACGGACAATGGACATATAGAAGCCTTCAACAAGACTCTTTCAAACATACTGCAAAAGATGGTGGATAAAGATAAGAAATAATGTCCTGATAAACTCTTTCATGTTTTATGGGCTTATCGAACCACCACACGCACTGCAATGCGGTCAACTCCATATTCATTGGTATATGGAATGGAAGTAGTCTTTCCCATTGAAGTTCAATTACCTTCGCTCAGTGTAACCATTTGTGATCATTCATCAATACATGAACAATATCAAAAGCGATTGGATGAATTTGAATGAATAGATGAAAAAATATTGTGCACCATGCACCACTTGGAAGTCTATAAGATTAGAATAGCATGAGATTTCAAAAAAAGTCCCTCTTTGTTCATTAATTCAAGGAGAATTGGTATTGGTTCTCAGAACTCCAATGATACCTGGAAAGAAACCTCCCATACTTGATCCAAAATGGTAAGGACCTTACTCAATACATAAGGTCTACTCCAATGGAGCATATTCTTTAATCTCAATGGATGGAGAACTAATCACGACTCCAACCAATACCATATTTCTGAAGAAGTATTTTGTGTAACACAAATACTTATTGTCCAACATGACGTTAAGCTATGTTGTCCTTGCTACAAGACTTTAAACTGCATAGTCCCTTACGTCCTGTAAGACGTTAAACTGCACCATCGTCGGTCTATGCATATGACCTTAAAATATTCTCACCATTCGTCCAACATGATGTTAAACTATGAAAAAGTCCCTAATACATCCCACATGATGTTAAACTATGTGCCCTTTTGTCCTTACTGCATGACAGTAAACTGCACAATCCCTCTTTCATCCAACATGATGTTGATCTGTATTATCCCCATAGTCCTAGCTACATGACGCTAAACTGTACAGAAGTCCCTTAATACGCCCTACATGACGTTAAACAGTATTTTGTCCTTGATACATGACATTAAACTATACAGCACCAATATTCCTCATTGTATTACTTTAATCTTCATAGTCTTTTTATATGTCCTACATGATATTAAACTGTGCATCATTAGGGTTGTTGCTACCTCTTGTTTCTCACACCGAGTATGACTCGCCTGAGCTTAGAGTAAACTTCAACCATAACACCCTCTCTGGGCCACTAACCATGCGTAAGTCCCAACACCATTTTTAGGTCATTGTTCTCAAAAACAACATGATCACTAATTCATTCTTCAATCGAACTACACGGACTTTGATCCTTTCCTTCTAGGATGGGTACGTAGGAAACCTCCTAATGTTCAAGCCCACAACCAATCTCTTCACATCGGTTCACTTCCTTCTCATATGATGTTGATTCGTGAAGACACCCCCAAAATCAATATCATTACATTGTTTCACCTTTTTCCTTGCTATATGATGTTATATTGTACAATACATTTGCCCTATATGACAATAAACTACAACATTATTTGATACCCTCACCTAAGAGGGAATCATTATTTACATTGATCTACAATCATGTTATATTCAAAAGAATATGTTCATACATGGGAATGCTCGAACCATTTATCTTAGGTCAAACCATATTTGAACTAAATTCCCCTTTTACCCTTCATATGTACAAACCAAATCTATACAGAGGGTATTTCAAGAACTATGTGCATCTTGATTCCCATCCTTATGGGATACGTAGGAATGTTTGAGTGTCCCTTGAACCCTGCCCCAAGTCTTTGAGCCTAACCCCAAATTTCACTTTCAGTCCCTTGGCTGAAAAGCCCCCCTGTGAAAACATGAACGTGGTATGAAAACATTAGTTTTTATTCTCATCAGGTTTATAAAACACACACTGTGTTTTCATTATTATGGTCCGAGCTCTATGACCCAAAACTAAGATCTCCTACACTCTCATCCCACATGACGTTAAACTATATTTCAAGAACTACGTATTGCTAGATTCCCATCATTAAAGGATACGTAGTGAAGTCTAACCTTTAAATATAGGACCCATCCACAACATGATTATGGTTATCATTGGTCTTTGTATCTCTACATGCATTGAAAAATTCCCATTTTTATATGTCATACTCCTAACCTTAAATACTTCCAGATCTCCAAAAACCTTATCTCGACTTCTGGTCACAAAATGTATGATTCTCGAGAGTTCTTTTGTTTGACTATGAAGCACGTGCCCTTAGGTGGCCTTGCATAAGTAGTATACATAAAAGCCATGTCAGCCAAAAGATGCTATTATTTGACTATGTATCCAATGACCTTAGGTGGACCTTCATAATTCAACCCCCTAACGTGTTTTTTAAATAATGGTAACTTCATCCGTGGGAAGAAAACCTCTTTTTTCCTTATTGGTCTTATCGACACTATGTATGGATCTGCAGAAAATATCCATTCTTAACATATTTTTCCCATGTTATTTCTCATGATCTGAAAGTATTCAAGTCTATAGTTTATATTTCCCTTGCCTACGTTTGGGTCAGACCTTTGTAGGAGTGACATTTATCCAGTTCTTAGACAATTTTTTTTGGAAATATATTCTCCATATTCAAGTACCTCTCTCCATACAGAAAACTCTATGCTTTGGAAAATTTGAATCTCTGTAAACATCCACTGGCTTTTTAGTAGTAGAAATGTAAATTTATGAGAGTTCTTTTTCCTGACTATGCAGCACGTGCCCATAGGCGGCCTTGCATAAGTAGTCTACATAACAGACCTGTCAGCCAAAAGATGATATTATTTGATTATGCAGCCAGTGCCCTTAAGCGTCCCTACATAATTCAACCACCTAACGGGTTTGTTAAATAGTGGTAACTTCATTCTTGGGAACTACTTCTTATAATGCCTTTTTTCCATTTTTATATCATTTTTCAGATTAAAAATTTCTTAGGTCATATTTTACATATTTTTTCTCATAATTGAGTGTGGTAATATGTTTTCAGATAAATTTTTAAGGAATTGAGTCAATTTTAATCCATTCAGTCAAAGCTATTTCAACCTTAAAAATTAGCCATTTTATGTCCGATGTGCATGAATTTAAACTGCCCATAAAAGAAAAGGGAACTTTGAAAAAAAGTCAAGTCCCAGATCACTAAACATACATTTCGTATTATATAGGTAATATTGAGAAATTAGAAGACTCAATGTTTGTAGGTTTATTTATAATAATCCTAGAAAAAATAAAACTATTCTTACTAGGCCCATTGGCATAGGTAAAAATTTATAGAAGGTAGTAAAAGAAGGCATGCACAAATGATTGAAGATGAAAGTGTTTTTCATTTTATGCACAAGAGTTAGAAGCAAATCCACAGAATGGAGTCTCTTCGATTTTTCAGGAATTACAAAAGGCTGTCAACATAAATATTCCTTTGATTTACGGCATCCTGAGTTTCATCAGCAGCCACTTGAAGCTCATCCACTCGACCAGCTCCACTCTTTTCAGCTTGATGGAGTGCCTTCTTGGCATCTGCAATGGATTTCATACCATTCATTTGAGCTCCTTAAACTGAATTATTAAGTTGGTTAAGTTCCCCAGTAACAACATCTAATTGTTGCTGAAGATGCATCTGCTGGATGACTTTCTCTTTAATCTTATTATTCAACTCCTTTAACTTGGCAGCAAAATAAGCCTCATATCAGGATACCGTAGACTCAAACTCACTGATATTGACTGAAAACCTCACCCTGGTAAAATCTTGATGGTACTTTTTCTCCTGCTCCCTCCTTCAGATGACCTGTTTCACCACCACATGGATCTTTTGATATCCAAAACTGCCATGTCCCAACATGACGAACATGGATGACAGTTGGGGAATATTTGATGACAACACTTCCAAAGGCATGTTAGATATGATCTTTCATATGTTCTTCCATGCCTAACATCTTGAAAATTGGAGCACCTTTTGTATATCTGGGTCTGATTCAGTATCACTGTCACATGGGGAATATAATCTGGGATTTATGCACTTAGGGAAGTTCCATGTTCTGTTCCTTCCCCCTTGATCCATGTTACATCACTTTCTATTCCCGTTGGAGAGGAGGATGATGCTTCACCTCTAGATCTAGACACTAAAATTGATGGCCCTGCATAATCAATTGAAAGCCTTAGTTAGTATTAAAGGATAAAAAAAAGTTGATTGGCTGTCTTTCAAATTAAGTACAGTTGCAAAAATTGTTATCTCTTACCCAACGGTAGATCAACATTAGGAGAAGGGTCCTCCCCATCTTTCCTAGATTAAACAATATTTTCAGGATGAGTTTGAGGAAGATCTATGGGGTTCAACTGCACTTGCGCTAATGTCTCTACAAAAGTTGGGTTTTCTGCACCCCCTTCAGGCATTGGCACTTCAGCAACTTGCTCAGATGGAACTTCATATTTGAACCAATCATGGTCAAAGATGTAATAAGAAGTTTTTTTAACAGGGCGAAGGATAACACTCACATCCAAAATCTTCTAAATTACATGGTAATTTAACATGATCTAAAAAATCTTCAACAGATGCACCATGTTCTATCCTTTCATCCACTGTTTTCTTAGATTCCTGGTTAGTCTCACTAGTGGGAGCATTCAATACATCTTCTTGGTGACCTTCATTCTCTGGCCATTGACCTCGGACAACATCTTTAGATAAAATTGTGGCATCAGTTGCAATGGCCTCCAAAAGCTCTAGTGCTGGGGTTGAACTGAAAGTATCACATAATGGAAGTTAGTTGATCTTTCATTCAACATTTTATGAAGCATTTTTAACTTACTAGAAGTAGGCTCTAATCTCCTTGCAACAACATTAGGAGGGATACTGGGAATAGATGTTGGCTCTTCTCCAAGAGCAGTCAAGTCATCCCGAACTTGTGATTGTTCACCAGTACCCTCTGTGGTCCTCAAAGGAGGGTCAATTCTCTCTCTCAGAGGTGAAATGGAAGAGGCCCCTTCAATCCCAAGAAGAATGATCAATCTTTTCATGGGTTAAGACTTATGAGTATCTGAAGGACATACCACTACTTATGAAGCGTTTAGTTGTGGAAATCTTCCTTCGATTCCTTTGTTTCTTTGGCTTCATAGGAGTGATGACATCATTATCTCCAAATACAGGAATTGGAGAATGAAAAACCATGTCTAAATCCTCTTCCATGGCTTGCTGGCCTAGAGATATCTCACCCGGCTCACGAGGAGATTCATTAGCCCCGATGGAAGTTACCACCAGGGCTATACTGTGGTGAAGGAACCTCAACAATTCCTTTCATTGCAAGCTGCAATATGAAGAAAATAATTTCCTTGAGGAAAAAATCTTTGACTAAAATAATGTTTGAAATCAAATAAGGAAAGAGTCTTACATCTTCAAGAGCCACGTAATCATGCCACTCCTCATCTCCGGAACAACCTGTCCCCTCAGTGGTGCCACGATCTATCATTTACTTCACCATATTGGTGACGGGAATGGATTCATTGGTTGAATATATGAGCATATCTAGCTCTCTAATGTAATCCCAAACTTCATCAGGGTTATCCTTGTAATGGATATCTATAGAATCTTGATGATTCCCTATTTCAGGCATTTTTAGCCCCTCACACAGATCCATCCAGGTAGTTTCAGCATCGCAATATAAACTTCGCAATGTCCAGACAACCTCTGGTCGTAGATATTCAGCATGTGTACCAGAAGGCTGTGAGGAGGTTCCTAGATTCTTAGACATCAGCTTCTTCCCAGCTCCTACAACTACATTATAATTGATAAGACAATAAGATTTTTTCTCTATAAAGTAATGATGATTAAATTTCCCCAATGAAATAACTCATTATGAGTTGATGAAGTTGGACTCTTTATTCTGATAGGAGGATTATATTTGGCACAATGATGCTTTGCCGCATGTTGTGCCTCATCATCCCTATATTGGAAATCTGGTGAGTCAGCCCTAGGTGAGGAACCTGGTGAATCAGCTTCAGGTGGGGGAGTGTCACGTTATGGATGAAGGGTATCTTTCTACACAATTCTTTTCTTTTTCCCCACCTGATAAACTAGAAGATTTAGTACCCCTCCAGGGTATGATGGTATCATGTTCTTGGCATACCATGTAGTCACGATACAGGACGCTTTATCAACTGGTAGATCAAATAGTGCCCCGGTCCTCTCCATAGATGTCAGAAACCATAGTTGCTAGGAAACCAGTAGATGCTGCTCTGACCTGACATGCACAGGAGAAGATACAACAGTCTTCTGCAGACACTTGAATTGGCGTGAAAATCTATATGGATCATAGGCCTCACATATAATCTCTCCATCAGTCCTGGTGGCCAATACACCATCTCTATAAGCCAACATGAATGCCCTCAATTCCAGATCAGTGGTTCCATCATCAAAATACTTCCTAGTTGGCGGGTTTTGATAAGTAAAGAAGTTGAATTTCTTGTACATGCTCATCCTCACCTTCATATCATAGATGTTGAGAGCTAATGAAGCAATTCAAGAAAATTTAAGCACTGATGGCCTGAAGGAACATCCAGGAACCTGTACTCCATTCTGTACATTATATTTCCTGAAGTGATTGGTGATCCATCCCCACAAATCTTAGGATGGTCCCGCTATTCTCAAAGGAAACTTACCCATAAAAACATGGAGTAAGATTTTGTGAATCTTCACCAAAATGGGGGTGGCCAACCCAACCATTTTCTTCTCAGCCAACTTGGATGCCACAACGAAGGTACCTGGTCTGACTTCTCCGTTTGAATCCATGACAGGCAGAAGATAAAAACTGATCCACAAGGCTACGAAGCCCGCGAAATGGGTCTTTTTTTGGGATTATCTGATTTACTTCATATCCCCACTTCTCAAATTCTCCATCTTCTAAGTTTGGCCAAAATGTGCCAAGATAACCCCTCTTCTCTATCCTGGGGCAGGTAGTAGGACGAGTACAAGTGGGATCATTCTCCTTTGAATCATTCTCCTCCTTCTTGGTAAAAAACATATTCATCCACTCCTCTAGATGAATGTCCTTTATAGAAGGAGTTAGGGAGGTCTTTGAACTGTTGAGCTTGTAGATAATTTTCAATAATTCTCGAGCCAAAACCAGACTCTTCTCTGAATCATTCCAAGTCACCTTGGGGGGGATGAATTCATCATACACGTCACCCAGAATTTGATCCCCCGAGATCTTGTGGATATCCCATAGACTGATGCCTACTTCTCCAGGATTAAGATTGAATAAATTGGTTTCTGGGCTCCAGTGGCTGATTATCTCTGGCACAAACTCATCATTCCTTTAGACATATGTCTGCCCAGCCCAGACGGATTCATATATCGCAGCTCCTTTAAAATCCTCGAAAACATCTACACAGGTTTGTCACAACCAATATGCCCACATCCACGTTGGCTTCACACATCCTCCAGGACAGATTTCCCAAATCTTCCTCCATCCTTTGGATTGATCCATCTATGAATTTCGGAAGATTGAAGGATAACAATGTGGTTGCAACTCGGGCTTGTCAGGTTTCAGATATGGTGCAAAAGGACTATGATGCATCATATAGGCCTTCTCCACTATTCAAGTATTTACGAATTCTCCTCCACTTGATATATTTGCTGAAGAAAAATTGGTGTAATTCTGAAACCAAGAATGTTGGAGATAGTTCATTGCCTCTGGAATGTTGACAGCTTGAAAATGAAAATGCCCATATAGAGGCAAGTAGATGCTCTGTGGAAAATTACAATGATACTTCTTCAAGCACTTGTCCAAATATGGAAGAGTGATGACGTAGATATCATAGTAATCATGGACTACAATGTTCATCATATCATCAATTCTCTTTCTACCCAGTTCATCAATAGTTCTGATTCATATAGGAGCCATTGAATCTTCACAAAGGTCAAATAATTATCTCTTCAGTGAGTTGATTTTTCATAAAATTCGTGAATAAAGGTGAAAAAATGGATAGGCCATTAAGGCATGCAAGTCCAAATTTGGCATGCAAGTATAGTTGTGTTGCACAAGTTTTGGCACACAGGTATCACCGCGCAAGTCAAAACACCTCTACAGAAGCGTGACACAAAGAACCAGCAGAAAACAAGTAACTTGCGCGATGAAGGCAACTTGACCGGAAAGATTGGAAATCATTGAGAACCGGTTGCTTTGCCTGAGGAATGGCCGCATATATATAGGACAGGCCACACCCCTGCGCACCGATGTATGAAAGACTCGCACCTACACGACGCAATCTACGCGCTCAACACTTGTGCGCCACAGTTCCTTGGTTTTCTCCTTTTTCCTCAAAGTCACATCCTCCTTCTTTCAGATCCAACTCTGAGGGGAGAATTTTGTTGACGCTCCTTTCCATCACAGATTCTAATGACTGAAAAAGGTAAATACCATAGTTCAACGTGATCCATCCTTTGAAGAAACATAAAAAATTGACAAAGTCATGAACAATGATTTTCTTTAGTATGGGTTGCGCATGTTTCATCATGGTCGCGTAGGTATACCTGCGCGCCACATATTGGGCGCACAGGTGACCTGTGCGCCCTATTTTATTTTCATTCAGGGTCTTCATTAGCCTATAAATAACCCTTGTGGGCCCCCCATTTCAGGGAAGGAAAAATTCCAAAACTCATATTCGAGCTCCCGGTGCCCTAGTCTCTTCGAGAAGTCTTCCGAACACTTCTAAGGTAATTTTTTACCTAGAATGGATGATCTAAACAGGGAAAACAAGGACTAATTGTTGAAATTCATCAACACCTGCGTGCCTAGGTGTTTAAACCATTAAGGGAAATAGACACACCTAAATGATGCCTTTTCCCTTCAGCAGAACCTACACGCCTCTCTTTTGGAATCCCCTAGGGATAATACTAAGGGTTTGAGCCAAGATTCACCCATGTATTATCCTATGGGTTGACCGTTGTGCAGGTACCTATGTGTCGCGCAGGTGTACCTGGACAACCAGGACCTGCGCACCCACGCAGGACCTGCGTGCCTACTTTTTTTTTGTGTTCCCCTCCTGCATATTCATCTCTCTTATTAAAATCCGCCTCTCCTCTTCAAGATTTATCCTTCAGAACCGTCTTCAAATCCATTTATGGCATGATTTCTGGGTTGGCTTCCTTATCTGAAAGGAATTCTATGGAACTTCTCTCAAAACATAGTTATTTACATATCTTTATATCACTAAGGTGAGATATTTCATTCATTAATCCTCATCCTTTAAATATGAGAGGATCTTTAACCTAGGCCTCCTTCTCAGGAGTAAGCCCAAGTCTCAAATTCTCAAATATGGGAATCCTCCTTAGGAGTAATCCCCCATCATAATTTCCCAAATATGGGCATCCTCTTTAATAGTAATCCCCAAGTTCCCTATTCACCAGGCCTCCTTCTCAGGAGTAATCCCGAGTCTAAATTAAATTTGATCCAGGTCTCCTTCTGAGGAGTAAGCCCTAATCATCAATTCTCTTGTATGGGCATCCTCCTCAAGAGTAAGCCCCAAGTTCCCAATATAAGAATCCTCTTTAGGAGTATGCCCCAAGTCCCCTAACCTGGGCTTTTATTTCATGAATAATCCTTAGTTCTCAGGTCCCTTTATCCAAGCCTCCTTCTTAGGAATAAGCCCCAGTTCTCAAGTCCCTTTATCCAGGGCCTCCTTCTCAGGAATAAGCCCCAGTCATAATTTCTCTTAACCACTCATAATTTCTTTTTATTTGGACTTCCTTATGAGTAATAAAAACCAAATCATAAGATCCCTCTAATTTGGGCATCCTTCTCAAGATTAAGTCCTAATTTAAGTATCCAAATATCCATAAAGAACATATACCTTTATGGAACTTGTTCCCAGGTTTCTTCCCTGAAGTAAATCCTAATATTCTTCAATTTGGGCAGTCATACATACATAAGCCCAACATCATTTCTTATCATGGAACTATTGTCAGGTTTTACAAATACCTCTTTTTTCTCACACCGAGCATGACTCCTGTGATCTTAGAGCGTAAATGTAATTATGACATCTTTTTTTGAGCCATCAATAATACACAAACCTCATAATTCTTTACTTGAACTACGTGGGTTCTGATTCCTTTTCTAAAAAAATGGATACATAGGTATCCCATATGTGGGTATGATCCCAACTCTGAAATAATCTATGTCCTTCTTAATGACAATAAACTTCAAGTGCCCCACTGAGTGGCTTTAAAACCAGTATGGTTATCATAATGACCAATAGATTTCTATATAATGTGTCGAAGGATACCTTTGACTAAGAATCTATAAACAAATACAGATGATTATCTATCAGTGAAGAATCTCTAATACATATAAAATATTCTCTAAATATCTTACATACTAATCATTGATTGTAAGATCTAATGCAAAGATCATTTTAATACTTGGTAATTTAATAAGGATTCACGAACATAACTTAAATCTATAAAGAGAGTCCTGGAGTAGACAATAATTCCCCTAAAAAAGATGTCATGAGTCCGACCTCCCATACTCTCGACCATTGAAAATTATTAAGCCTTATCTGTTCACAACTAATGAGCATGTAACTTTGAAAAGTAGGTCCAAATGGATATAGAATAATTGGATGTTTCCGGTCCTACGAACAAACCCATTAGAAACCGCTTGGAATGTTTTAACATTAAATCAACGAGGGAATCCCCATTTTTAGAGGAAACAATCCTCTTACACTAATGTAGTATAATATTATCTCACTATTTATAAGGTAATAGAATAGGATACTATGGTTTGGGTTCCTTTCTTCCTTAATGGTCCATGTAGAGGCCATTCTAGTGTATTTTTTGTGCCTCTTCTGGTGGTTGGAAGAGAATAAGTGTGGTAATTTTGAAGGGTGTTAAGTGTTAGTCATAGAAGGGTAGGGGTTCGACTCTTCTAACTCTAGATAGAAATCCACATATTTTGTTTTATTATTTAATGTCTATAATGTTCCACTACATATAAATATTCCACTTAGAAAGTTATATTTATAAATTGGTATTGGAAATTTTTGACACTTATGTTCAAGGATATTCCAATAAATTATGGGTGTAAGCTCTTTTTAGAAATGAGACTCAATGAATTAGTAAGGGGATCCCAAGAAATATATAAAGGCTATGTCTATGTGGTAGGGTTATACATCTGATAAAAGATCTTAGACGCGGTATTAATAGAAACCTTATGGTTCAATTTTTTAGGTGAGTCGGGGATTATAGGGGAATCATTACATAATCATGGTTAAATGAGTATAAACTATGGTATTGGTTCCATAAGATTGTGTTGATGATCCTTATATGGAAAAAGTTATGTTTTTTTAATACCAAAACACTTATAATATCCTTATCTTATAGTGGGGTTTCTTAATCCTTCATTTTTACAATATTTTTATCTGAGATGGGGTTTAATGTAAAATGTTAACCCTGGTTATTAACACTTGATAAACCTCTTAGGTAGAGTTTAGATCATTTTATAGTTTTGTGAAATATGTTTTTTTGGAGGGAATAGAAATCTATAGGATTTCTCATTCATGGATGTGATGAACTTTGACAAACTTTTTTAGGATGGATTAGATAACGTGCTTCTAGGATCACATTGATTACAAACATATGTGGGTGTCTCTTCCCTCATTCGTGGGAGAGTATTATGTTTTTATAGGAAAGTGGGATGTAAAGAGAATTGTTGATAAACTATATTTCAGTCAGGTAATAACCATTACAGTTAATGTATTGGGTATTGTTGATGATATGAAGTAGGTGTCAGTCTGAACAACTTTTCCTCGAATGGTGGACCGATTTTGAGATGTATTTCTAGATTATTTATTTGGAATTACTCAAGATAGAGAGTTTGATTTTCTAATTTATACGATGCTTGGTGTGGAGCCATATAGATCCCACATTATGATATATAAGCAATCAATCCAAGGGGGATGAAGGTACTACTCAATGGAATTATGGAAAAAGGTTTTTTCTATCTAAGTACCTCTCAATGTTGTGATTTAATTTTATTCTCAAAAAATGAAGAGTGTGGCAACATGTTGTGTGGGAATTATGGTAAATAAACACATATCAAGGTTTATAACTAATATCTATTTACAAGTATTGTGGACTTGTCCAATCAGATGAGGGGATCCCTATTATTATCTAAAACCCACATGTGATAAGGTTATCTTATTTTCCATTTTAGAATGTTTTATTTATTAAATTTAGTTTACATGTTATATTATGAGTTTTAGGAGTTCTTTTTGAATTAATCTAATATGATTAGTGTGTTTTGGTTTTGATGCATATCATGAATCATGATTTTTATCCCTACTCAGACTACATAATCATGGTGTTTATTGATGACATCTTAGTATATTGACTGGATAATGAGTCACATGATAAGAATGTTTTTATTTAATTAAGTTTACTTCAATAACATTGAATTTATTATATGTAAATTAGGTATAAATTTTGGATTCAACATGTGTGTAATTTCAGGCATGTGATTTAAAATATAGAGATCCTAGTAAATCATGGGTAAGTGGAAGTGGTCATGTATAGGTCTCATCATAAGAATATGATTGATATTTTGAATTTAAATTGATTAGTAAGGTACTATAGGTAGTCCATTCAAGAATTATCACTCTCGGTGGGGCCAATAATAGAGCTACCCGAGAAATATCTCATGTAAGAGTGGATAGGAAGGTGTAAATTGGCCTTCTAGAAGTTAGGTATGTGGTTGATATCCCATCTGATTCTGATTCTTCCAATTAAAAAGGTTAGTTATGTATTATATAGTGATTTAATTGGTTCCACACAAGGATATTTATAGTTAAGAGGGGTGAGGTGGTCACTTGTGGGTCTCGTCAGCTACAACCAAAAAAGGGTATCATCCATACCTATGACTTAAATCTAGTGGTTATAGTTCATGTCTTGAAGTGTAGGTTCCATCATCAATTCTGAGAGAGATTTTTAATCTATATCAAACACAATATCCTATAGTGTATATTATTCTAGAAGGTTATGATCATATGGTAGAGACATAGAGATTAATATAATACGACATTCAAATTTGAGATAAAATATGTTATGGCATATGGGAATGTATTTACATATGCTCTCTGTAGAATTGTCTTGGAGTTTGGAGTTTGAACCTATGAGTATGAGTAAAGTCTCATAATCCTGATCATGTAATAGATTATGGATGTTTTATAGAATGAGTAGTTTGGGTTTTTTTCTCTCTATTTTATTACAACTTCACCAGTTGATCAGTTTAGGGCTGAACAGACACCTTATTCTTGCTGTCATCTCATGTGGGGATAGATCATAGAGAAAGTGATGGGTATTATTGGATCATAAAATTATGTATTAAGTATAAAAGGACCATTTTTATATTATATATACCCTATTAAATTAGCATAAAACATAAACTATGAAAAAAATGTTCATTCTAGGATGATATTAACCTCTACCTTCAATATTTGATAGATAATTCTAGGTGAAGATCATAAGAGCGTCATATCAAAGTCTCATTCCTGTAAAGATATTAAAATCGATAAAGGATCCCTGCATATTTACTAAGGATACATTAATGTTGAAAGGGTGATGAAACAATCACCCAGTGATAAATATAATTTCAAGAGGAAGATGGAATGGGGTGGCTTTTATACATTTCCTAATATCCAACAATAAATATCACATCCTATTATAAATCCATCCTTGATGTCTTTTATTTAATGAAATTCATTGTACATATTTATATTATTAACATAATTTTATTCACATTATTCTTTTTCTTACAATTACATCAATGAATATAATCCATTTGATCCACTCATAGTGTATAATAACTACGAATCCATGTGGGAAGATACATTAACCAATATTTGATTTATTTATAAAAATATTTATTGAACATCCAGTGATATCCCACTTACTCTCGAATATCAAAAGGAAATTATATAAAAAACAAAAAATTATAGCAATCCATACATATTTATTTGTTAACTTGAATGAATTATTTTAATTAATAACCAATATGAAATCTATCTTTCATAGATATAAGAAAATAGAAACCTCTAGCAAAGAATCAGTGTTAATCATGTTACTAAGTGGTTTAGTGTGATATCTATCAAACTTAAACATATCCTTATAAGACAAGTCCATCATAAGATGTGTCATATACATTATATGTATACCCATATAAGACCTTTTTCTATTCAAATGATTTTCCACTAGACTAGAAAAAATATTGATATAGTATAGGTCATCTCATCCATTATTGATTCACATAAATTGGAAGACTTGTTTGATGAATAAATCACATGTCATTTATCAATCAAATGGGCACATCATATGTTCTTCATCTAAGTATCTAAACACATAATATGTGACTTATCTAGGAATGAATATGAATATTATCATTCTAATTAAATAAATGTACATATTAATTTACTAATTTTAAAATTTAACAAATCCAATATTGGTTACACTCCATCCAACTACATGATTTGCAACATACCCATCCAACACCATATTAGCTTAGTAAACATGTAGACTTTCATAACTAAGGTAGAAAACTATGATGGTTCTTATGCTATGTTTCTTCCCAAACTGAAGTAATGGGGATTGATAACAAGACAATTCCCCTAACTTTATCGATGATTGTATGTTATTCAATTTTATATACACTTTAGAGTCACTCCAAGTAATAAGTATATATATATATATATATTACATCATGAATTCATTATTTTAATCCCATATATAACCACATGTGACAATTATAACAATTTATTCAAAATAATATTAACCTATCATCAAAACCCATTATACCCCACAATGAGAATTGTATAGGTACAAATCAAAACTATATTTTGAGTTAATATTTACCATTATACGTTTCATGTAATGTAAATTTCAATAGACTTGATTAAATTATAAATAGATATTTGATATATCATAAATCTAGGATACATTTTATATTTTTAAAAACATTTAACAATTTTTAATGAAATAATAAATACGAACTATTTATTAAAAAACAACATCATGAATCTCATTAGTAAAATAAGATGAAGATACCCATAGTTTACATAGATTTATCTGAGCTTACAATTCATATATCTAATGTGTAAATTGTTTCCTTCATCACTTGAATCAAAATTATAATCTCTTTTAATTCTTACCTTAATCTTTAACACGTTTATATTTTCAAGAATGAATTCGGGTAGAGATAATATTTCGGGAACTATAGAGGCACGGTAGAAGGGCAATGTAGTAGTACTGTAGAAGTGGCATGACTATAGTAGTGGTAGCACTGTAGCGGTGGAGGAACTGGTGTAGGAACTGTAGTGGTGGTGGTACTGTAGCAACCCGGGTACTGTAGTAGTACTATTCACTAAAGGGCCCTTTTGGCCAAAAAATGGGCTGTCAGGCCTTTTATTCATACCACATGTCCTTGGGACTTTAGGCTAGGTAATGGGTATCCCACTACCCTATTTGAAAGCAGCTTTTTATTTAAATAATAAATGAGTCTTCAGCCACAACATTTAAAAAAAATCCTTATGGTATTCTGGATAATCCCATATTATTGTATTATTACTCCCCCTTCCTACTATCTCTCGATTTGAATGACCATATCCAGATACATAAAGGAACTTTTTTGGGATTTCTAGCTAACATTATTCTTCAAATTTGAACATTTACCCATTTTAAATTCAACACAATACTAGAATCTAATCATCAAATTACTAGCCCATTTATTCCTTGAACTTTGAGAAAATCTTATGAACATTTCTAGATTTTTTACATCTTTTTAGAACATTTTAATATATTATAAACTATAAAAATTATTCAACCATAACAATCCATAGGATATAATATATTCTCATCAAGCAATTATTATACTCAATCATATTGAGTGTATGAGTGGAGACAAATGTTCCCTATGATATTTTCAATTTATTTAATTTATTGTTTTCGTAAGAATATATATTATTATTATGAAAATTTTTGAAATTTGTTTACATTGGAATGTGTTTCTCTAACAAATTGAATATGATTTACTTGAATTTTTTTAATAAATATTCTTTAGTTATTCATTCTTTAAAGTCACCATTTTCATGTATTGATTAAAAACGTTTGATGGTAATGTTATTATCTCCAAAATATTTTATTATATGAAATTCATTTCTTATATATTTTCATCAAGTAATTTTAATGAATTTTCACTCAATAAAATTATTATCCAAATATATTATAAACTTTTAGTGGTCCAAGATCCATATTTCACTGTGAAAAGAGTATGTTTTAGCACTCATCTCACCACTATGTCATTGAGGAGGGGATTCAGTTGAATAATAACATTATTTATTCATGGACAGTTGACTGAAAGAATCTTTTTCCATATTAATAATATGGATAATATTTTCATTATTCATCTATTATCCCAGCCCTTTGGGGTTTCTAGTTGCTTATAACCTAATGAAAATGTGGAAAACGTAGTGACACATGACAATCTTGGGGAACTCCTCTCTGGTGTAAAACATCCCGATTGGATAATCCAATGTGACTCATTATTTTATTTCCTTACACAAGATAATCTATAGGAACCCTTATATGGTGTGAAACTACAATATTTGAATATTGTAGTCTTGATAAGTGTCACTTTTTATGAAATCTGAGACTTATAATTCGAGGTGGGGTTTATAATTATTAACATTTCACCAAATTGATATGCATTATTAACATATTAAATTCATAAAACTGTCATCTCTTGTAATTTTTATGGGGTCATGTTTTATTTCATTTTGGGAAGGCATGATTCTATTCCTTTAGTTTTGAACTCATTATTATATCTTCCAAATTAATTTGGTCACTCCACATTAATGTGTAACAATTTACATAACACACAATTTTTGTTACTCACCCAAATATTGAAGAAAAATATATTTATAATAATATAAATTTTTTATATTCATATGGAATAATAACATTTACTCCAAAGGATGAGAACTAAATGTAATTGATAATCTACATATGAGTAATCCCTAACTGAGATATATACATCCCTTCAAATGTCTAGAACATGGAATCATCCTCCAAATCGGTAGGCAATCTGACCCCAAGTCTCTCTCATTATAGATACATTAAATAGTAGATAATATAATTCAAGATAACTATAATACTTAAAATACATAAACTATATTCAAAAACTATTCTTAAGATAACAACACTAATTTTTTTTGAGATCATGGTAGATAAAAAAAAAATTTAGCGTGAAACCTTTCATTTAATGCATGGATCTATCTCTTAGAAGAAATTTATTACATAAATAGTAAATATACATTAATTACAATATAAGGACAATTTAAAAACATAAATACATAATTTAATATCTTCTAATGAAATATTTATTTCAAATATATAAAAATGACATACTTTTGATAACCATTTTAAAAATGAATAATGATTATAAACTCTTTATAATTTATCTAATTTTAATGTTATTTTATAATCATGAATATAAATATTATTTATTAAATTTTAATATGATGTTTTTTATTAGACATTGTATGGAATTTCAATGATATTTTTTGAATTATTATCTTTTTTATAATTCAATTTCTCTAATCTATGCATTTTTTAATAATATGAAAATCATATACATTAAATTATTCAAGCAAATAATCAATTTAATTATTAAAACTTTTTTTTTATTTTCACTACTTAATATATTAATGAATGATTATTTTATTCTTACAATATAAATTAACTAATTATGAATAATTCATAATTATAAATAAAAACAGATTTATATTTTTCCATACATAAGTAATTATAAACTCTTTATAAATTAATCTTATAATATCTAAATAACCATTTTATTTCAAGATCATAAAACACTCATATAATTTAATAAAAGGTATATTGAATATTATCATTAAATATTTTGATAATTTCATTAATAAATATTTCAAAATCATTTAAATAATTAATTACAAACTGTTTGTAAAGAATTAATTAATAGAGTATTTATAAATTTCAATAATTTTAAAATTCATTATGTTATGATTTATATTATTTTTATAAACTATTAACTCCAAAAATATATTTTTAGTATTAACTCTTTTATATTAATGGAATACTTCGAATAGTTTTTTTTCAAAAAAAATGCAATCAATTAACAAAAAAAATTATATTTAATTTTTAAAATCTATTTATACATTTTAAAAATATTCAAAAATATGTTTTCTACAATTTTAAAATTTTTATAACAAATATATATTTCAATTGAAGCCAAAAATTTTAAATTAATAAAAAATTTACATATTTCCCTAAAACATGACAAAATAATTTCAGATTTTTCATATTTAATTTTTTCCTTGACAAATTATATATTACAGACTCTAACACTTATCTTCTATAAACTATTAATATATTATAAGGAAAATTATCCAGACAGTAAATTTAAATAATTTAAATTTTTTATAACAATTTTAAATAACATCATCTAAAAAAGTCATCAACAGTGGAGTATGGAACGTCATATAATGTTTATATATTTCATAATTTCATGATAGGTAAAATAATGATTATTTCATAAAATGTATTTAATATTTAATAATGCTAAAAAACATGTTTATTTGTTGAGGAATTAATCCCTGATACCACTATATGATTTTAGGGGATCATCGATTTATTTTTATAGTAGGCGGAAATCCATTTTATAGTCATCTATCTTCTACAGAATCAATATGAAATATCAGAATATAATAAAAAAAGTGCATAACATGATAAAAAACCACTATGTAAAATCTTATATGTAGTATAATGGATTGGTATCATAAGATAAATAGATGAAATCATATTTCATATAAGGGAATTACACCCACCAAAATATCCTAGAAATTTTTTTGAGGATTCGTAAACACATATGGGGTGTTAGTGCATTCACATAGTGATTAAGTGTTTATTATGATGAAGAAATAATCAATATTCCTTAATATAACTGGTCATAGAAAATAAGAGGCATCACATCCCTTTATATACCCTTCCATAATTCATTTCTTTTAAAGAAATGCATTGATGGTATTCATTATTTTAAAATATGATTATTCTAGATGGAATTTCTCATTTAATTTACACCGTAATTATACACCATTAAATACATTCACAATAGATTCTTTTTAATCCATTCATAATTTATTATAACCTATGAAACTTCATGGGAGGATACCATCAACTAAATTTAATTATTTCACAATCATATTTCAGTGAACATTGAATGGGGTGATCCTATTATAGGATGGTATTTAGATGGAGGTAATGTGTTATAAATCCATGGTATAGTGTTATTATATAATTTCATTAGAGAAAGGATAATGATGGACTCTTATAAATCCATATGAATGGTATATTTTGGATTTAAAAAGATGGATCATGAAACTAGGCACTATTTTTGGTGGTCGGGTATAATGAAGGATATTTCAAGGTCTATCACTCACTGGATTATCTATTAGAGGATAATCGTATAGAATAAGAGACCATTTGATATGAATTAAATTATTCTAAATTAGGTTAATAAAATTAATGATATTTCTATTGATTCATCACATGACTATCATGGACCCCAAGGATTCATGATTTAGTGTGGGTGGTAGTTGATCGGTTGAAGATAGTTTCTCACATGTTCCTAATTCACAATAATCAGTTTATGGATGAATTAGGATGGATATATGTTTGATTCTTTGTGTGGTTTCAAGATTTACCTCTTATAATATTATCATATCAAGATTTATGATTCATGTTGAGACTATAACAGAGATTGAATATGTTTATGGGGTTTCTTCTGAAAATAAGGGTGGTGTATAACACATGGATGGATGGATAGTTGAAAAGGATGATTTTTATATTGGAGTATATTCTCAAAGAATTCAAGATGTATTTCTATGGATATTGGTATGACCATAAATCTCTAGTATATATTTTTTAGATTAATATATTTCATGCTTCATTCCATATGGATCCTTTGGAAGGTATTTATAGAAGGTTATGACACTCCTCATAATGTTGTTTAGAGAAGGATGAGTCATATATGATTAGATTGAGTTTTGTTTAATAGAACATAAATTTAGTGAAATTTATTCATAAGTATTATATTTCTTATAAAATAAATAAATTCTCGAATGAAAACAAGAGGCAGTGAACTTTAGGGTTCTTCATGGGAGTCTAGGTACTATTAATGTTATCACCTGAGTTGGGGAATCTATAGTAGAGGTGGTATGGTAAGCTTGTGCTGTGAAATTTTTGGTACAATTATGAATATTTTGTGGGTTGTGATGGTGTCTTAAAAGTTATATATTCATCCACAACATCATGGTATGCACAATCGTTTTCATTTGATGTAGCTTTGGATGTATGAGATAGATCCCACACTAGTGATCGATCGTGATGTTGTTTAGTTAGAGGAATATTATTTATTCAAGGAACTAGAAATATGTAGTTTAATCTTGATTAAAAGGTATTTAATGGAATATAGTGCATATATTTAATGTGTTTTGGAAATAATAGAGTATATAGGAGAAGTCCTAATATGGAGAATTTTTTGTGAGGACTTAATGGTTGTATTTATTTGGACAATACCCCTAGAGACACTTCTTGGGTACTGGATATCCTTAGTGTGGGGTTTTTCAAAAACCATTTAATTTTAAGATTTGTTATGTTTTAAATGTATTTTTATTTTATATCATATTCATTGGATGGGGTTGTTTATGGCGTCAAAGGAGGATTAGGAGCGGTTTTAAGAAGTCGATACTTGGTAGGCTATAAAAATTATACTGCATGTGGTTGGTCATGGAATGAAATCAGGGGTTCATGTTGTAATGGTTTTAGTCAGGGGATGATTCCTCTACAACGAATCATCATATAACAAAAATAAGAGGATATACACTGTTCTTGCTAGGTGATGGGTTATCGTGTACTGACCCCTAGGTATTTCCACAACCAATTCACTATGTTATTTAAAGGGGGTGGCAGATTTTTTATTTTCCCTTGGACCACCATTAAGATATTGACTGAACAATTTTTTAAATTTTTTGTAATGTTATTTCACTATTATTATGATTAATTTAAATGTATTGGAAGTTTAGTATAATAAACCAAGATTGATGAATTATAAGATCCCAAGAGTTGTGTCAAGTCATATTATTTGATGTAATACTAAAGGGAAGATCATAGAAAAATCTCTTTAAATAATTGAGTATTCCCATCGATTTTTTTTAATTAAGGATAATGGGGGACTACATAATCAAATGTAATGAAAGAAACTACCTGAAGGGTTCAGTAATTGTGAGGTGAAACCATATCAAGGGTAGTGTGACCACACATTGGAATTGTAAGACCTCATGAATGATTGTGAGAGTGTATAAAGGGTTATGATATGAAACATTGGAATTGTGTGACTGTATAAAGGTTAATGTGACCACATGATGGAATAAAATGTTTGATCATCATAACAAGCTTCCACATGAATAAAATTGATTAACCAGGATCTACACTATAGATGTTTCTACCGTGAATAAAGGATATTCCATGGGTAAAGTAAGAGCGACCATGGGGTTGCATGGAAGGATGTATGACCAAAGGCATCAGAAGGTAGAATGAGTTAACTTTAGTATTTTAAAAACCCTTACCCTAGAATCCTAGAGTCAACAGTTACTTTATTACAATAGAATATGATATATATAATCACATCATGAAGGAAAAAATAGAATAGAACTATTGGTTATCTAGATTCATGTAGATAATTCACATTAAAATTGAGAACAAATATTTGAAAATGGTTTTAATAAGGCAATATCATATTTTCCAATAACACGTCCCTGTATATCAATAATAAAATCACTTACTTGTATCATGGAAAAAATGAAACACAAAAAGGTGTGACCTAAAATGATAATCATGTGTATGATTACAGTGATTGAAATGAATAAATAAAGAATAATAAACATTGTAATGTAAATAACTACAGAACATTTTGTTGAATCAATAACTTGACAATATTACGAAAGGAGTAATTGATGATCAAAAAAATGTCATATAAATAAACTCATGATCTTAAAACTTAACAATTGATATTATAACTAGTCAAATAATCATGTTGTACATCACTAAATTATCTCCTAATGAAGTAATACATATTTCTGGAAATCATAACCATTCCTTTAAGTCCTCATTCAATGAAATAATACAAAAATGGGTTAGGCATCAGCCAAAAACCCATGATAGTGTGTCTCATGATACATAATGATTCATTAAGCTACTATATTAGGCCCCAACTATCACAATATATTTCCAATACATTCCACATACAAAAGTGGTGAAACATAATCAATATAAAAATTCATATTGAAAAACAAGCATATGAAATTTTAACAATTACCCAAGTCAATAAACAAGATCATAAACCAACAAGAGTTATATGAATGGTATCAAACTAGTACCTACCTAGTCAAACCGATCATAAACAAAAAATAATAATAATAATTATGATATCAACACAATATATCCATAATATGTTGTAATTAAAATATATAGTTTATGTCATTGAAGAATACTATTACCATAAAAATGGAATAAAACCTTTTTTGAGTAAAAAATCTTTTATACTTTGAAAATTTTTTTAGAAACAACACTAGAAACAATATTTTGATAAAAATTTTCTTTAAAAACAACCATTTTTAACTTATAAATGATGCATTTAAACATTGATTGGTCCTAATGATTATAAATTCTATACATGTTGTACATGATATAACATATATTCCACTCCAATTTTTTGAAAAAAAATTGTAATTTCTTGGAAAACGAAATGAAGATTAGGTTAAAAAAATTTAGTAAAATATAAAACATGGGTAAAAATTGATTTAGTATATCATTTTGAAAATGTAATTTTGTGTTTTAAAAACAAATTTTTGTAAACATTATTTTTTAAGAAAAATTATATTTGATTAATGAGAGAAACAATGTCATATTTTCTTAAAAATATTTTCCAAAAAATATCATGTTAGAAAGGGAATAAAGTGGTAATTTTAATTGAAGGGTTTATGTATAAATATTTCAAGGAAACACTAATTATTTTCTTTAGGGATAGATCATAATATTTCATCACCATAGATCTAATCATAATAAATCCTAGAAAATGATTTGATGGTAAAATAAACCATTACAACATTAGTGACTTTTGAATCGTAATCCCTATAAAAAATAATGTCAATTGAAACATTAAATATTATAAAGATAAAGGAATTCATGATATAAAATATAAAATTATATGTATATACACCACACAAAATTACAAAGTGGTGAATGTGGCATACGTCTTATGTAAATCAAAGTGGGACGAGAAACCCATTCAATGTTCACAGGATTGATGTTAGAGTTAATAAATAAAGTTATTATGTGTAAAAATTCAAAAAAAAATAAATGTTTAAATAAAATATAAATCAATAAAAATTCAATTTAAATAAATTATTTTCATAATATAATTAAGTATGTTGATGTATAACCCACAGAATGAAAATTGAGGCATGAAACCCCTGAACCGAGGTCCGATTTTTTATGTGTTCAAACATCCAATATAGTAAATAAACGTTATTATAAATATATTAATAAACCATAATTATATATATATAACCATATATTATTTATTTGGGACAATTTATGACTAGTTTGTTTAAAATTTATTGTTAAAATCACTGTTTGGATAAAAACATATTTGTGTTTCATATATATTTTGATTTCATATTTTTGGCCCCTTAAGTTTGATAATGGTAACATCATCTATGTAATTTATAACATGATATAAATATCATATATATTAACTATATTTTTTATATTAATCTACATATACTATATATTGAACATGCATTACAGTATTCATGGAGATGATATGTCTTATATATTTAGGAATGTCCTTTCTAGTTTTTAGATGGATATAAAAATGGAAAATGATATTTAATTCAAATTTAGAGAGTCATTATTTTTTTTAAATTTATATTTTACATTAATAAAATAACATATTATTACCATCCATGTAATATAAAATGAATAAAATTTCACCTAATTGTGTGGGTGTGGTTATCCACACATATACACAATTGATGTTATTATTTTCTGATGAATTTGTAACTAAGAAGTTAATTATGATATTATATTTCCATAATTTTATTTGGTTTAGAAATGTAAAATTAATTCCACAAATTTATCCTTACTACCTTCCATGTAAATCATAAGAGAAATATTGAAACACATTGCTTCGTGAGTCGGTAGTCTGCCGAACACATGAGAAACACTATCGTATCCCCCACAGAATGAAAAGTAAATAATATTTATGTGATATAAAAATAAAAAAAAATTAAAATATCATGAATATAATATAAATATTTTAAATACATCATTATATCTATCCTTGAATATTGGTTATGGAAAATGAATAACATAGGTTAACGAGGCGGTAGTCAACTGTGGTCATGATTGACTATTTCATTTCCCATTTTATGGATGTGAAGATAGATATTGGTTATGAAATTTATATAATAACATTTCAGTACAAATTACATACATTTTTATTATATTATCATATTTCAATGTGTTTTTATGCATGTGAATGAATATATAAAACTAATAAGGACGTTATTTACTTTTCCTCTTCTTTAGAGAGCATATTTAGGTTTATACATAAATCATTATTAATAGGTATTAAAAATAAAAATAAGTTATATATGATGTGGTAAAGGAATTATTTAATATTTTTTTGGAATAAATCTTCTAATCCTAAGAGATTTCGGAGTGCTAAGTTGATAATATAATCGATGGCCTTTTATAAGTGAGGTAGTGGAAACACATGGATGTTTGGAAAATAAAAAATGTAACTCATAGTTTTTTCATTCCAAAATCAACATAAATGGGTCATTATTGATAAATAGATTTTATAATGTCTATATATGAATAAAAAGGGGGTTTTTGAAAATTTTGAGGTCATATTTAATACATATATTTTTAGTTTAACCACCCTGATAAATCAGTTTTCACTTTAACCTTGTTAATTATTCATTATTTTATTGATAATGCATTATGGTGAAAAATTATGTTAAAAAATACATAATAATAATAATGTTTATTTTAAATATGGAGTAATTTTTTCCATAATAAATTTATAGATGTGGAAGAAATTAAATTAATATAAATCCCAGATTCTCAATGAAAAAACAGCTTTTGAAATAAAATTTCTCATATTGAATGTTTTTTTTGAAATGGAATATAAAATTGATTCCAAAATGTTAAACTAGTTAAATTTTAATATCAATGATATAATTTTACATCATAAAAATTATATAATATAATTTATTTTTGAATAAAATTTAAATGAAAAGTGGTTTTCAATAAAATTATATATATTCACAATTTATAAAAAATTAAAATATTTATAAAATTAAAACACTTTTAACCAAGTATAATTTTGAAATTGAAATTTATAAAAAAAGTGTATATTTTAATTTTTTCCCCAAAAATTTTAAAAAATAATTTTAAACTATGTTCATCAAGTATGAATAAACCTTGTTTAAGAAAATTTACATTTTTTATAAAATATTTCTTTTACATTTAAATAGTTATTTTATTACTTATGATCAATAAATAACCATTGAAATTATTATTAATATTTGTAAACCATTTATTTATCATGAGTTATTTATTTATATTCATAACCAAAAATATAATGGCTAGGTTATAATGATATACTACATTATGGTATATTTAGGCATATAGTTGTGTGTCCCCCTACTATCAAATATTATGGATTTATTTAATTGGAAAAATATCTTAAAGTGTTTATATGTTACATTATATTTTATTAATGATGTTTTTTGTCTTATAAAATTTATAATATCATGTTCCTGTTTTAATATAGTAGGTTGATACATTCTATCCCCTTAAATAAATTTAAACCTCAGAATTTCATCTTTATATAAAAATGTAAGGGTTTCACATTTGATAATAAATTTGTTGGAAACCCTCATCATAAAAAGGGTTAATAAATCATCTAATTTATATGATACAAATCTATGTAAACATGTCATAAATAATAACAAATAAATAGGTTTCAATGTATGAATGAATTGATGGGACGTAACAATACAAACATTCATGAAAATCATAAATATTTAAGGGTAGTAATAGAGATAATTGATTGCAATGAAGTTAATGATTAATTGAAATTTAAGGACCTAAAAATCATAAATATATGATTATTTGAAATTCAATTTTATTTATTAGATATAAAGGTAAAATGATTATTTTTTTCTTGATCCATTTACTAAAGTAGATGAATTCATTTACTAGTTAAAAATATAAAGAAATATAATTATTTAATATATTTCCATTTCATATTGAAAATTTTATCATTTTATTTGGATTCAGTCATTTCTTACCCCATATATTACCTAAATAAATTAATATCCAAACATTAAATTTTATATTCCTAAATAAAAATAATTACCTATTAATGGATTATAAGATCCATAAATTAGTGACAAGTACATTCTTATTTCACTAAATATTTTTTAAATATAAAATGGTTGGGAAATGTTTTCAATTATAATACATTAATGTCTAATATCATAATACTAACTTTCAAAATTCAACTTAATTCATTTTATAAATTTCCCACCTTAAGACTCAACCAAAATATGACTTACCAAACACGAAGTCTAAATATTTATAAGGAATGTAATTAAATCATCATTTTCTTCTGTGGAAAATATAATTTGGATTTTAATGTGATAATAAAAATATATGAATACCATTATCTCCTTAAAAAAGAAATCAAAACATGTATGATTCTGAAAAAAAACTATGGTTGTCAATTATATTCCATAAATCCAAACATGCAGAAAACAAAAGACAAGATAAGAAAAACTGTAAAATCAATATCCAACTACCTTATCACCATTAAAATCCCACAAAAACATATTTATCATTATTATCTTAACCTAAATCACATGTTAGGGATTATTTTACCTCAATAATGTGATTTATAAAAATTTCAGCTTTCTAAATTTCTTTGGCACTATTCAACATATTCATTCAATACCCTCTCGAAAAACAACTACTTTGACTTCCGTTTATATAGCATGATCCCCATTATGAAAATATACAATTATAAAGTACTTATAAAGTATAATTATGTAAAAAAAGTATAAACTAACTTTAATCATTTCACTTTGGTAGTAATAATAGGGTATGATTAACCCTGATTTCTTATCTTCTTTGGAAGAATATTCCCTTGACAGTTGGAACATTTGTTTGCACAATACATCTTATCCATACAAATGAATCATTGAATATTATGATCTTATTTACTTCCCTTGAATTCATTATCATAGTTTATTTCCTCTCCAAACATGTATAAAACTCTCATTCCCTTGAAAAATGTACCAGGGTGTTTCATTCCAAATGTCTCACATGAAAAAAAATCCTTCTTTACAATTTAACAATAATTAGTACTTTCCTCTTCCAAAACATTATTCAATTTCTTCTTTTGGGTTACAAAAAAATGGATAATTATTTCCATATATTGATACCACATTATTATATGTCCTCATATGATTATAATGTTTGTGATTCTAGTTCATTACAATGTATTTGATAAACCAAATTAAATAAATGGTCAATGGTTATCTTTGAATTAAGTAAATATTATGCATCATTTATTTCAAACCATGTAAATTTGGATTCATACATAGAAACATTTTTTTCTTCCTTTTTTATCATACTCAAGAACTATCTTTCCATTTATTCATCTAGATAACGTGGAAAATAATTTTCCAAGAAGATTACAATAAAATCCTTCCATTTATGTTTTTAATTTCTTCCTTATCCATAATATTTTTAATTGACGACTCCCATTGATCCAACACTCCAGAGAGATAATAAAATATCAAGAAACCTTTCTTGATTTCATTGCATCATAAAGTGAGAAATATTTTTTCTATGGAACATATCCATTGCTCTGATAAAAATGGATTTGTAGTGAAACTAAATGATAGAAGTTTCTAATTCATGAAGAGATCTAACATTATAACAACACATTGTGAATCCAAAGGATATTTCATATGGGTAACGTTATTAGTTATATTTTTTTTTATCTACGACGATATGGATATAGTTTTTTCACTTTAAGCTTCATATCTATCTCCAACATAAGGTAATTCCTAACATGGAGTATTTCTTTTGATATGTTTCTCACTATATCCTCTAGGAACCATTTAGAAATAATTTCTTAATCTAGATTAGATATTGTTGTTATGAAACATAAAGTATAATACCAGAACATGTGAAACATAAAATTAAAATATTCTATTTGACATAACTCATACTAATAATCATGGTTTCATTGGGAATATTTTGAAATCATAAAAATATTTTCAAAACCTTCATAAATGTTTTTACATAAATTTTGAATTAAACCAAAAATATCCAGTGGGTTTCAAACTAATCTCTTGATAAAGATAATTTTATTGAACAAATTAATTCTTGATTAATTTATAATGCTCATACTTTGGTGGTTATTACCCCCAGGTAAAATGTTTCTAGAAAATCATTCATTTAAAGTATCCAAAAAATAAGCATTTCTAGAAAAACCACATAATATCTTCCTTAAAAAAATATTAGAATGTTCTTATATAATTATCCCAAAATTCATTATTTGTAATATATTATCTAATATATTATTTTCAATATATTTTTCCAATGTATTCCTTTAAAATTAATCTCATCACAATTTTAAATACCCCTAACCTACTATCCATGAGTCAGTACTGACATTATTACATTTGAATAAGATTCATGTAGTAAATTAATGATAGAATTAATTATTTATTAGTATTTTTAAATTATATACATACGTTAAATTTACATTAAAATTTATTATATAAAATTAAAAATTTATTTTCATCTACAATTCTATATTTCCCCTTAGCATATTCTAGCATATCGACAATAAAAAAATCCTAGTATCTGGGGGAAAATTAAACCTAAAAAAGGGGTGATCCAAAATGATTAATAATTTAAATAGAGGTAAATAATATACCCTAAAATAAAGTATAATAAATATGTAATGGTAAATAATTAAATCACATTCCATTGAATCAATAAATAGTGAATAATATTCACCGAATAAACGATAATACGATAATTTCATAAAAATAAACAAATAACCTTTTAAGATAACCATGGATATTCTTAGAAAATAATAATCAAATGCAATATCAATAAATAATCTCATAATGAGGTAATGAATAATTTCCATCATCATAACTGGACCATCAAGGCCTTATGATAAAAAATCTTACAAAAATGGGTAAGGACATAGCTGAAAACCCAAGATAGATTGTCACATAATACTAATTTAGGGATTAAGGGGTGTATTAGGCCTCTACCATCACTTATAAAATATTTTTAATTATTTAAATTAAATGTCTGATTCTTAACCAACATAATCATTCATATTAATTAATGGTCATTGTAAATATTAAAATTTACAAGAATCAATAAGTATAATCATAACCCGTAAAAAATTATATAAATGGTATAAAAATAGTACATCTCCATTAAAAATAACCATAAATTATCCATATAAGTAATAAATATGATATTGAAACAACATATCTCCAATATATCATAAGTATTATAAAGGTTTTATGTTGGTAATGAATAGAAATACCATAAAATGTAAATAAAGACTATAATGATTAAAATATCCTTTCAAAATTTAAAATGTGATTAGAACAATAATATCCATAATATTTTGAATGAATTCATTGAAAATAACTTTTGAAATATATTAATGAATATTCAAAACAATTAGTGTTCATGATTGATGGATATTAAGTACTTTTCATTCATGATAAAAAAATTATTCTTTTTCACATTTTCTATAAAATGAAATCAGGGTTTATTTTGAAATCGACATGATTATTTCATTTGAAACACTTTTAAAAGGTATATCATGGAAAAAATGTTCTTTAATATATTATTTTAAAAAATTAAAAACATTATATGATTTTTTTAGTTAACGTGGTTTTGAAAGAAAATAGATTTTCTAGTAAGGAGAGAAATAAAATCTAATTTTCCTCATTATATTTTCACAATTTTATTAAGTACGAAAGAGAGAAAAAAATATTACATTAAATGAATATGAATTACCAAAGGAAAAGAAAATTATTCAATTTTTCCAGTGATTGATTAGAATATTTCATCATTGTAAATTTAATCCTAAACAATCCTGATAAATGATGAGATTTTAAAATAAACCATTACCACTTTGGTAAACATTCAATCATATTCCCCATGACATAAATAACATAAAATGGAAAATTAAATAATATGAATATAAATTGAATCCTGATATGACTTATTTAAGGGAAAGTATTAAAACCCCTCAAAATAAATAAGTGGTGAATATGGAATACGTCTCATAGAAGTAAAATTGAGATGAGAAACCCTTACAAAGGTCATATAATTATTGTGAGAGTTAATTAGTTATTTAATTATGTGTTAAAAATTTAGACCAACAAAATTATAATTTTTAATAAAACAAGAATCACTCAAAATTCATTTCATATAATACTTGCATAATATAATCAATAAAGTAGATGTATAACCCAATAAATGAAAATGTATTTATGAAACCATTTACATTATTTCTCATATAATTTTATGTGTCTTAACCTAATATAAAATAGATATAGGTATATTATACATATACTAAAGATCCATAATTATATATATAATTCAATATATTATTTACTTATAACATTTTATGACCCTTTTAGAAACAATTCTTGTTAAAATCTCATTTTGGGAAATAATGGATTTGATTTTCAGGTTTGATTTTTATTTTGTATTTTTGGCCATTTTACAATGATCATGGAAACATCATATAAACATTTTAAAACATTATATAAATATCATATATATTCATTATGTATTCCATATAGCAATCCATAAATTTTAACAATAGAAAATGCATTCCACCGTTCATGGAGATGGTATGTCTTACAAATGTAATAACATTGTCTCAGTTTTATCTGACGATGGAAAAAAGGACAATAAATGTCTATTAAAAATCAAAGATTAATTATTATGTTATATATATCATTTATAATAATCAAATAAACTTTTATACCATCTATGGTAATATAAAATGAAATATATTTCACAGCACTATGGGGATGCAGTTGTCCACGCATACGCATGAGAAAAATTATTGTACTTAAATGGAATGGAAGGTAAAAATATTGATGCAATATTAAATTTCCAGAATAATGTTTTGGTCATAAATATAACATATATTCATTAAATTTATCTGTACTTACTTCTAGGGGATGTGTAAGTGAAAAACAATTTATTTCGCTTCGTGAGATGGTAGTTTGCATTACACACGAGCAGTGTTATCGTGTCTTCCATGGAATAAAAATTTAGAATTAATAAGTGATATAATAATTATAAAAGTGTAATAGTAAAAAATATCATGTAAATATATTAAAATATATCATTATATCTTGTGTTTAATAGTGGTAATGGAAAATGAATATAATTAGTTTGTAAGGCAGTAGTCCACTATACAAATGATTGATTGATTTGTTTCTAATTTGATAGTAGTTGTGGTGGATATATGTTATGAAAATAACATAATTACATATAATTATATATTATAAACTATTTCTATTATATATTTTTTTAAGTTTTGAAGGAGGTGGAAGAAGAAATTAAAATAATGTACTTTAAGAGTTTTACCCCTTCTTTAGAGAGCCTCTTTAGGTATATACCTAAAGCCTTCATTGGGGGTGTTATTAATATATTTTAGGACTATAAGATATGTTAATTTATTTAATGAATATATTTTTCAAGTATTGGACAAACAAAAGGACGTTTTGACTGTGAAGATAATGGGAGAGTGGGTAGCGTCTTATAAGAAGGGGAAATAGAGTTATACTTTTTGAAAAGGAAAAGTGACAACCACGTTTTTTTTCATGAAACAATACAATTAAATGGGTCATTATGAAGACATAGAAGTTATAAGGTCAAAATAGTTCTATAAAATGGGTGTTTGAGATGTTTTAGGTTATTTTTAACCATTATATTCTTAGTTTAACACCCAATAAATCAGTTTTTACCAAAACCAAAATAATTAAATTTTAATATATTAAATATTAATTATGGTTAAAAATTATGTGGAATGTTTTTATAATTATAATGTATATAATTTAAAATATTTAATAAAATTTTATAAATTCAATTCATGGAAGTGGAAGAATTTTATGTAAAATAAAACTACCAGACAAGATGAAAAAGTGGGTTTCAAAATATAAATTTTCTTGTCCATATAATGTTTTTTAAATTTAAATTGATCATAAAACTGATCCAATTGATCCAAATTAGTTAAAATGTAATATAATTTTTCTAATTTTAATTTATATCCAATTTAAAATTTAATTTATCTTTTTAAATAATTTATATGAAATGATAGTTTTCAATAAAAATCATTTCTTTTCAATGTTCATGAAAATAATTAATTATTTTATAAAATTCACAACAATTTACCCAATTATAATGATGAAATATATATTCAAAATATATATTATATTTTTCCAAAAAAAACTATTTAAATTTTTTAGAAAATAATTTTATATTATGTGCGCAAAGTGCAACTAAACCGCCTTTTAGAAAAATATAGCTTCTCAAAAGCATATCTTTTTTCCTTCAAATTGTTTTTATATTCTTTATAATAAATATATTATCCATGAATTTATATTATACAACATTAAAAAGTGTTTTTTTAATTTTTTATTTATTCTTATTCATATCCGCAAACATAATCCCTTGGTTATAAGGGTAAACAATATTACAGTTCATTTTGACTCATAGTTGTGTGTTCAACAAGCTATCTGATAGAATGGATTTATTAAAAAGGAAATATATCACAATAATCATGTTTTATTGTTTCATATAATCCATCTATAGTGATGTTCCTAATTTAAAATCTAAATCTATTAAAAGGGTCACAAGGAAAGTGATGCAATGATCGACTGAATAATATTTAAAATTAATTCTAGATATATAAATTGATGTTTTCTACCAAAGTTCATTTATAAATATAATTACTATAATTATTCATGAAGTGGATATTTTAAATTAGATATATAAGGGTTATATATGTTCTTTGTAATGGTAAATAAGAAACATATTGAGAATAGATTTTGATGTAAAGATAAATCAGTTGATTCGAAGTGATATATCGTTGTTGGAAAAAACGTACCACAACAATTATTTAATGATTCAAGAAATTTTTTTATTGGAAAACACTGAGGATTATTAAATGTCAAAAATGAATCATACATGATATACATTCATTTATATTCATATAAAACTCTAAATTTATTTGATTATCTGGGAGAGACAATTCAGATGTTTCTATTATCAATTAAAATCACAATTATTCAGTATATGAAGTGATTTTGGAAGAAATAATGATCAAATGAATTTGTTAGATGTTTCTAATTCATGAATTAAGATAAATACCATGATAATTTTTCTATAATAGAATTTACATGACTGTATCATAATCATGCAGTCATGCATGCATAAAAATCAATTTTATGTAGATTTCATAGAGAGATAAATAAAGGACTTGAAAAATTATACTATGCAATAAATGGAGAAGAAATGATTTCATTTACTAATAAATCATTAATAATAATATATGTTTTTAGTGAATAAAATTTTTCATGATTTTAATGAGAAATTATGAAATATGAATAACCACAATAGTTACTTCACATTATTACATTTACATATGATTGAAATTGATGTTGTTTTTATTAGAGGAAGACAAGGATGATAATGTTGAATCTGTCATATGAAAGAGTTTGATGATCCATAAGGGTTATTTTGAAAGGTAATAAATGTAATTCAAAAAAAGTATTCATGGTGGATAGTGAATATATAAATGAAGAAAAAAAATAAGTAATCAATTATACAGTTATTGTTATTTAAATAAATATATATATATTATGTTTTTTATAATTATGCAACCCACCAAGGCCTACCTCTCTAGTGTCATGCCAAGAGTGAAAACCCCAAGACCACGTTAATATTCTAGGGGACACAGACCAATGCTAGGTAGGAATATCCCACACATTGAAGGCATTATCTTAAGTTACATGTACACACACAGACATCTTCATGCCCACACAATGGTAAAAGTAAAGTAAATATGTTACAAACATCATGCGTACATATATATCCAATAATAAAATTATTTTATATGTACTAGATAGAATATGGACTATATATAATTCCTACAAAAATGGGATATAATTAACAACCTACTTATATGTCGGGGACGACATTGAAATGAAAAACTATTATAATCCTCATTTTATCTAGACTAAACTATGCTCCACGTCATCGTAGTCCTACTAGGACTCTTCCAAAAGGGATTCCATCTACGTAATACACAGAATGTGTGGGAATAGACCATGTATGTGTGACTATAATAGTACCGAGTGGGACACCCATATATCATAGTAGAAAAATAATCCAGTTTAGTAATCGCATCAATAAATTGATATATCAACCCAGATATGATGAAAAATGATATTCAGTCCAAATATACTCATATAACAGACTCCATATTTCAAATAAGTTTCAACAACCCCCATTCATAGGATTATTTTCAAGGATTAAAAGTGATATTGATTTGGGAGAACTCACTCCATTAGCCTTGCTGTTACTGATGCATCTCTTTGAAGAGGTCGCGCTCCTCTGGTCTCACAGAAGAATTACTAACTAGATATCTTAGTATCTCAACATCCAAATTTGTTACCACACATAGAAACATTGTGGGGATTCAACAAAAACTACTGGATTAGCCTATTAGATAACCGATTAATACCCTATACTTAGTGGTCACGTCGATACCATAAACCCTAACTAGGATTAATAAAGAATGATAGAGGATCCCACCCTAATCACACATAGGGAAAGAAAAAACTTTATTGGAGAAAAAACCCATACAGGGTATCACAATCCAATTCTCGTGGTGTAATCCCACAATATACATTTATATGAATAGACTGAGGAATCACACTACTATGAACCTAGTCAATAATGTATACATTTAGGGGTCTAAACTACTTTAGAGGAAGTAAATGACATGTATAAAGTGTAAATGTTGTGTTCCCCTAAACCCAGAACTTCCTTGGACAATTATCATGTTCCTATACATGTGCTCATGTACCTATGGATTTTCCCATGAACATTAGTTAATGCCTATGTACTTAGACATTTCTATGTACCTAGATGTTCCCATTTATCGATCCATGCCAATTATTTATGATCATTCATGTGTTCCTAGATGTGTCTCTGCCCATGCACCCCCATGTTACACACTGATCTTCCATCTCTAGGTCACATGGCATGTGAAAAGTGTATCATAGAGTGTGGGATGTGGAACACATCGTCTGATATTTTATTAAATTCATAAACACAAGAATCCTAGAAGGGGGACTATACGATGTGTGTTCTTAGGACTAAACTCCATGTAGATGGAAATTTCCTAGAAATTCCATGCTATGTATCCAATATTTTCATACATCACCTTCATTCGATCTATCTGTGAATCATGCCAGTGATCATCTATCTATTTCATTATGCATGCCTTATCTCTAGTGGACATAATTTAGCCATTCAAACTTATTAGTAACAGGTTATCATTGAACCACATCATCTGTCTCCCGTAAAACTGTAAATAGGAATCACTAATCCAATCTCAATCCTCCATCAATCACCCAATATTGTAACCTCACCCTGATTTCTCCACCGATCATAACCACAAATCTACTATATCGTTCTGTTGTGATAACAAGTGGTCTTGCAATGGCCGAATATTGAGTATTACTTAAATTTCCATCCAAGGAAATGTCAATGATGAATTGTGTACTAATATAGACTACGGAAAGAAAAATAACTAAATAGGATTTAACCTTTTCAATGTTTGAATTTCCCTTAACTCATTTCAATTAGGTCAATAAAATAATGAAATTATAATTAATGAAAAATATCCAATGTAACCATCCACCAATCTGTGAATCAATCTTGTAGGGTGAATTGGTTTACGTTTGAGATAGGATATCAAAATAGTATATCTCAAAATAAATAAAATTTCTTACATCATGTTTGGATTGGTCACTAAATATGAATGGTGTTTTTTCATCACAAGAAATATCCATTAACTCTATTGGAGAAATGAACTTCATGTAATCGATCATGATCTACGATGAATTACAATTTTCCATGATCTCATCAATATATCCTCCCTAAATACAAGGTTTATGAAGCTAACCCTAGGGATCTGGAATAACATTATATAAATAAGGATATGGTTAGGTCGTTTTGTGGAAAATATTAAATTTTTTTATTATTTATTTTATTTGATTATTTGTTCCCATGATAACACTATAACAAAAAATATGATTCAATAAAAATGTTATGTCATTCCTAGGGTAAAACCCAATTTCTGGATCCAATGATGACCTTATATTTATTATACACACCACTATTTGAGAGTAATTCCATTATTTTAGATAATATTTGTCTTTATGGTAAAATATATTTAATATGATTATTATATGAACATCAATGACCTATGGGCCTCAGAATCTAATGTAGTCTCATCAATTGGATAAAAAATTTGAATTATATACATTCCATAGCTTTACTAAAAAATATGATGTTACAGGGATTGAATATGGATCATTAGTTCTCATGTACTCTCCTAATGATTCTCAAGATTCCACCAAACACACACAAAGGGAATTTTTCTCTCATAAAGGATCCTCTCATTTTGATCCATGATCTCTACTATGTACTTTTCCAAGGTAGCATCATCCTTGATATCCAAATTTATCCAGTCGATGAAATGTGAATGGTTTTTCACATACTACATCAGTTATGAATCCAAGAAGACATTGTATACCCGGTATAATTATGACTATAGTTTCAATAAATACACCACCTCGCTAACCCTACAATGTATCTAGAAAGGGACAAGGAATCTTAAAGATATATTTCAAAACTAACCAAATCTTCACAATCCACATCATGGTGATACCATTAAGAACACTTGGTCACCTTCCTCAAAACCGATAGTCCTATGAACTTGGTCCTCATAGGACATCTGACAACATTGTACAGTACCCATATACTATTAGATGTTCTACACCATCTCTATCATAGCAAGCATGATCATTGTGACCACTATTGTTTAATCCCATTGATCAGTCCAATATTGAGGTTACCAGTTGGTTCACCCATAATAATCCTCAAATGATGCCATACTAATGATGGAATAGTGGAAATTGTTGTGAAAAATTATTATTTGATCATCCAATATACATACAAAGTCCAACATGAATATTTACAACATGTCATCCAGATCCCAAATGGTACAATCAATCTGGTCATTAGTCTAGGGGAGAAACATTGTTCTCAAACATAATTTATTTCAAAAATCATCCTAAAATATAATCTATAATCATGACATGATACAACTATCATGGTTTGAAGTGATCGTTGAATTAACTCTATGATTTTAGACTATATTCTCCTTGTAATGTCTTCCCAAAATCTCTACTAAATGCTGCTCTTGTATAGCTAGGAAGTGGGTCAACAAGGAGAGTTGATCAATAACCACCCATATAGAATTATGTCCTCTATAAATTCATGTAATACCCATCATAAATTCCATATATATGCTGTCTCACATCAACTCTTGAACCTCAAGTGGTTGGGCTAAACCCAATGGAACCAAATGATCATGCTTCACTTGAGGACATGTGGGGAATTAAGAGAATCATTCCAATACGAACATATTTATCTACGAACACAAGAACATATGTCATTTTACCCAATATATCATTGACATGCCTATATCTTGAAAAAAATTTATATATTGAACAACATCATAACTTCATCCTATAATGTCACTAGTACCATTATCCATCCTCTAAAAAGGCTGAATTGCTCCCCACCTTCAGAAAATATATAACGAGTGCCTCTAATGGATATCTAAGAATATAAGCTCTCATAGACTATTTCCTTATGATGATCCTCTTTAACACATTGTAATAGTGGTGGGGTAACAACAATTGAATCGATCTAAGATTCCCTACCCACATCCACTAAGGACAACATTAATGAGGCCACATGGTCATAATCCTTGGTCAAAAACCATGAGTAATATTTACTACTAAGAGAATATTCATCCATGTTACCCTTATAAAAAGTATAAACTACCTCAGATTCATAATATTAGAGGAACTCTAAGAGTCACCTATGACTAATGTTAATATCCTTCTATGAGAAGATATACATGAGACTCGTGTGGTAAAAATGGATCATAAACCACCCACCTAGAATGCAGTGTCACCACCTCTTCTAGGAAAATCTAACTACTACAAACTTTTGATCATGGGTTGTAAATTTATACTTATTATGTCTCAACAATAGATAACCATAGGAAATCATTTCATACCACTAGATCCAAACATAACCAATTTTGGTCCCTAATATATCATAGAACACTATGTACATGACACCCTTATCTGGAAATTTCAACATGGGGGAACTCTTAAACCTCTACAAAAACACCAAAATATTATGATAGAATTATTATATCCATAAAGATGGGTTTCCCTTTTGGGTTAATGTAGTCAAAGGTGGTAATTTCCTAGAGAAATTCGGCATCAATTCAATGTAGTAGCCTCCCAACAGAATAATGATCCATACCATGGTGACTCTCTGCGGTGCTTCCCAAGATAACACTACCTCAGCCACAATCGAGTCCAATGATACACTCTCTAATGAGAATATATATCCTATAATATTTACCTTTTTCAATCCATAACTGACACTCCATGATCTTACCATAATATTTGTTCTCTCCGAGATTGTCTTGGACCATCCTAAAGTGTCTCTCATGCTCATCATTAGATGATTTGTACACTACCATATCATCGATTAAGACCAAAAAAACTATTCTATGAAATGTTGACGGATCTTGTCCAAGAGTCCCATGAACACTACTTCGAAATTCAAGAGGATGAAACACACCACCATGTACTCATAGTTACTATAGTGAAATACAAATTTCTTCTTCAATGTATCTTCATCTCGTACTCGAAGATGGTGAAACCAGATCTAAGGACTATAATTGATAAAAATATCACCTCTATCAACTAATGAAATATGAAATTAATCCTCAATAAGGGATAAATTTTCTTTATAGTCTATTGGTTTAGGATTTGATAATCCCCACATAACCTCAAGATATCATCCATCTACTTAGAAAATAACATTTTAGATACCCATAGGGAAACATTAGGTTAACAAATCCCTTCTTATGTTATTCCTGTAAATGAATCTTCATCTCATGATGTTGTGATGGGGCCATCATATATGATGATACATATATCAGGAAATTTAATAGGTTAAAGTCAATGAAACTTTTATCTCTTGGTGGTTAACTAATCCTAAACCCTACTCAAGAAAGGCTTCCTTGTACTCCTCCACCATAACATGAAGTTGAAATATTGTGGAATCCATATCTCCAAGGACATTACTAGATAACTAGCGATTAATCAATTTTACCCTCCTATGCATGAGAAACATCGTTCTCTGTATGGGATCATTTTCCACCCACAATGTAAGACCTCATCCCATCAATGCAGACACACCACCACCTCCACCTAAAATATTCAATTTTGGTATTGAACTATAGATATCCAATAGATACCTAATATAATATCATAATCCCTCAATGATTCTACAAATAGATCCCCTAGTAATCTCTCTCTTTCATTATCAAAGTCACACTATAGGAACATGCGTTTAATATCTCTGTCACCTCATATAAGAGTATCTAAACAAAAATTTCAAGTTAGGGGCTCAATTAGAATATTTAAATCATGATCTAGATAAGTGTAAAGAGATGAATGAATCACATTGGCGACTTTAAATATTTTATCTAATGTAGAGAAAAAAATATTGTTCCCACAATCATCATGGGTATCTCCCTTCCATGGGCCTCCTCTACTGATACATATCCTCATCCCAAACCACCAACTCCATGGGCATGGTGTAGACCACCATGGGTTGGTGCAAGTAATATGTTAAATTCCCATCCACCCCCTATAACATGACACACTCCTCTACCACCAAGATGTATAGAAGACCTCCTTTCTCTTACTGATGTCTCTATTTTGGTGTTTCGTCAATAGTCTCCCCTTCAAATCCATGGAAGGTTGGAAAATCCTGCACAACATTCCCCCATACATGACAAGATAATAAACATCTCTCCCTCAGATGACTAGAACCATCCTGAGAGACATTATCTATAGACACTTTTTCCAAGGAAAGCCTCATGAAGCATCTCATATGCTCAAATATCTTTTACTACCATTGGCTACCAGCCTATAAGATATCCGCTCCCAAGTGGTAACCAAAATCACTCACTATCTTTAGATTCTCTTCCAATAAGATCTCCACTACATAAGCTCTCCCAATAAATTCATCATTGGTGAGAATTTAATGAGATTTCAGATCAACCTTAATATCTCAGCGTCAGCCCCACTCAAAATTATGTGCTTAGAATAATGGATCTCAAACCACATCAAGATAGTTCGGTGTCTGGTTTGTGAGCCTCTCTTAATAAGCATACATGGTTATAATTATCTACTACAGCTTTCAAATATTCTAAATGTAAAACAATTATAATGTGGTTATATAGATCTCCTTTATGAAGGGTTGGTTGGAATATAACTAAGAGATGGTTTTCACATCATATGTCAGAGTCACCAGACTCAAACATATCATAGTGGATCCTTGATGACGAATCGCCTATAAGACCACCATATAATTTTGAGGTATTCTCTGAAGGCTGAAAACATGGATCGCTACCTCCATCCATTCCTCATTTTCTTGAGTTTCTAGATTAGATTGAATCAAGGGAGGGAACTACCTCAATAAACCATAGAGAACACTTAGGCATTACACATTATAATCTAGTACTTTCGGTGGAACCATCTACTCAATGGGTGGTTGAAAAATGAGAAAACCAATCAAATGTACTACTTCTTATACAAGACCCTATATTGAAGACTTTTCACTCGTTGGATCATCCTCATTATCCCATAGTGTAATCGTGGAAGGTTTTCATCAAAGAGGTATCCTAAAATAAAAAAATATGTTCTATGATCAAAGAGTATATATGGGGAGATGGATCAAGAAGGGAAAGGAAACCAAAACCCATTCCAACATGATTCATTTTCTAATGTTTTCCCAAATACCATTGTTGAAAAGTTCCAAGATTACAAGTATGCATTGAATGTCCTTGTGAAAGGATATATCAAACATTTCCCCAATTCTAGAGTCTCTGACATTAAATATGAGCTCAAAACACATTAACACTATTTCAATAAATCCAAAACCAAGTTTCATAGTTTGAAAAAATTCGAAACATTTATCCTAATGTAGAACTGATTACCTATGATATCACCGTATAAAAAACCAATAGACCAGGGTTGGACTCTATAGCTGTAAGCAATCAGTGACTACCCTAAGCCCGTCAACAATTGGTCAGGGGCCATGGACCAATAAATAGTTGGAAGTCCATATAATGTCCCTCCAATTCTCGTTAGCTTGAGAGTACAATGAGTCATTACTATTCATTAAGCGACATCCCCAAGGCCCCAAAGGCTGGCAATAAATGCTGAAGGGTTTCAAGTACAAGTGGGGGATGATTTACCCTTTATGAAATAAACTCATAAACCAACCATAACCAAACATTCACTATATGATGCATGAATAAATAAAGGACCAATAAACTGCTTCACTTATATCAAACGACATCAAAGTACACAACAATGGAAGACCAAACCAACCATCAAAGTACAAAATGGATGAACAAATCAAGACTTTCAAAACACACTACAACTCCATGCTCCACAAGCTCCAAGTTCCATAGCATCTCCAAAGCATTGCCACAATCCACTAGTAATAAGATGCTTTACCTTTACCTGTGTCCTAGAATATGACATCCGAAGAAGCACCAACATGCCAAAGCAGTGGTGAGTATAAAACTCAGTTGGTTTTCCCCCAATGACTTCCCTACTCACACCTCCAGGATAGAAGAGTTATCCATGTTTATATAAAAATAGTTTATATAAAGCATTTTCTCAAAAGCAGTTTACAACTAAATATAAACAAGTTTCCAAAACCATTCATAACCAAAGGCATTCCAAGATAAAATGAAACCATTTTTCCAGCAAGTTATTTTTCCCAACAAATAACCAAACAATCTTAAAAATCATTTCAGAAACAATCCTTTTTCGCATAACCAACCATTTCCCAACCCATGCTACCAACCATGCATGCTTCGTTATGACAATTCCATACACATGAGCAGTTTTTCGTCGATCTACCGAGTCATCACAAGGTAAATGATTCCCATGTGACATTACACCTTTGGAACCGAGCACAAGGTCATATTTCAACGAAGCCTCATACATATAGTTACCAATGTGCCGTTAAACCATAGGAACCAAGAACAAGGTCATATTTCAACCAAGACTCGTACATATAGTTACCATGTTCCATTACTCATTTGGAACTGAGTGTAAGGGCATATTTCAACCAAGACTCGTACATATAGTTACCATGTGCCACTACACCTTTGGAACCATGTACAAGGCCATATTTCAACCATGCCTTGTACATGGAACATCAACACACACCACATATTCCTATCAATCATGCCTAAACACCCTATCCATAAAAACGCCTTTTTATTGAAAACGATTCCCATAAAAACCATTTCAATGCCAAACCATTTCAATTCCAAACCATTTCAATAAAACACCCTCTTTATTGAAAACCTATTCCATCAAGATCATTTCAATCACAAACAATTTCAATAACATGCCCTTTTTATTGAAAACAAATTACATCAAGATCACTTCAATACCAAAAAAATTCAACCAAACTCCCTTTTTATTGAAAACCCATTTTTCATGAAACCATTTATGATTTCAGAAAATCCATAATTTAAAATCAACATTTAAAATTCAAGAATCCAAATCACTTGCACAAAAACTCACCAAGATTTCATAATTCCACTAAAACCTTAAATCATCACTAATAAAGATTTATTCTATGCATTTCAAAATAAGTTCTATTCAAATATCCTAATTTGAAACTATTCCAATCAATTATAATAATAGGAGATGAGAGTGAAGCCTCCTACCTTTAGGGTTTTGATGAAAATCACAACGAACAAAGAACACACAAGAAAAACGGGTTGCTTCTTCAAAAACCCGCATGAGATCTCTTCTACTAGTAAGTGCAAGGCCAAATCTCATCATATTTTCCATCAAAAAACTTAGATATACCCATAATAGGAATAGATCTAACAAAACAAGAGGATAGGAGAAGTAGATCTAAGTAGATCTAAGAAACCAATCAAGAATGAAGAAGAACTATCACATACCTCAAGAATCTGGCTTCGATTCGCCAAAAGAAGCCTTCGGATCATCTCCGGAATGATGATATAACCCTCTTTGACCTTAGGAGAAGAGAAATTCTGAGTTAGAGCAACTTATTAGGGAAAACGAGCCACATAGAAGAAAAAACGCATGAGATCCTCCTTTATAGGATCTCATTTATGTGGTCGCATAGTTTGCTCGCACGGTTAGACAAACCATGCGCTAACTATGCATTAGCAACTAACTCGGAATACCCTCCACGCACAGTTTGGCCGCACGGTTAGACAAACCGTGCACTGCCCGTGTGGAAGCTACTGCCTCCAAGACCAACTACGCAGGGTTTTTCCACAGGGTATAGACAGACCGTACGCCGTCCGTGCGACTTCCCCTTTGCCTCAAAACTTCATTCAAAGTTCTCCCTTCTCTCCTATTCATCACCCTTAACATTAAAACCATGTAAAGAATCAATTACGGGTTACATACTGGAAAATGGGGGTACTACATTCTCCCCACCATTGTTCTTTCCATCCTCGCAATGTTGAAAACCTTCACCCGACTGAAAGAGTTCCAGCCACTGCTCTTTCATTTCCTTTTCACATTCCCAAGTCTCTTCCTAAATCTGACCATGATTCCATAAAACCCGCACTATATCGATTATTTTTTTCACACAAGCCTTTCTCTTGCCTCTCTATAATCTGTACCATGATATGTATCAACAAAGCATCCGTCTCTAGGTCAATGCGATCCCATCTGATCACATGGTTAGGATCAGGTTGATACTTTTTCAACTAAGGTATATGGAACACATTATGCTCCATACTGAACTGTGGTGGTAATGCCAACTGATATGCCACATCTCCAACCCATTCTAGTATCTCAAAATGGCCAATGTATCTAGGAGATAACTTTCCCTGCTTCCTGAAACGACGATGTCCAAGCCTTGTACAGATCCTTAAGAAGACATGATCACCCACAATGAACAACAACGATCTTGAATGGTGATATGCATAATATTTCTGATGACTAAGATCTGTCTCCATCCTTTTTCAAATCAACTAGATATTCTCTATTGTTTCTTGGACAAGGCTTGGGATGACTACTTACATTTCACCCGTTTCCACACAGTAGAGTGGAGAACGACAAGGACGCCCATACAATGCTTCAAACGGAGCCATGCATATCGAGGCTTGACGGCTGTTATTATATGAGAACTCCACTAAGGGAATATGATACTCCCATGAGCCACCAAAATCCATTACACAAGCCCGAAAAATGTCTTACAATGTTTGTATTTTCATCTCAGATTTTCCATCCATCTGGGTATGATATGCTGTGTTGTAATGATTTCCAAAAACAATATGTTAACCTCGAATATCTATATGATACTATAGGCACTGTTACACCATGCCTCTTTACCACTTCTTGGATATAGATTTTTGAAAGATCTTCCACCATAAGGGTTTCACGAATAGTGATGTAATGGGCCTACTTGGTTAGACGATCCACTATCACACAAATGGCATCGCGTTTCCAAACCATTCTTGGAAGACCTGATAAAAAATGCATTGCTACATGATCCCATTTCCACACTAGGATATGTAAATATTGTAACATACAAGCTAGTCTTTGATTCTCTACTTTTACCAGTTGACATGTTATGCACCACGAGATGAACTCGGCCACCTTCCTTTTCACACCGCTCCACCAAAACTATGCCTTTAATGCCTTATACATATTCTGTGTACTTGGGAGTACAACCCATCTTGAATGGTGGTAATCATGAATGATTTGTTCCTAAAAAACCATAGGTACAACCATTTGATATCTGAAACACTAAACTAAACCCCGATCAATTTTCCATCCATCAATGGTCTTCCCACCATTGAGTTTTGAACTTACAACCAGACATTCTGCATCAGTTCTTTGTGTTTTTTTGATCATTTTTATTAGATCAAGAATAAGTATAGCTAAAGAGAAAACTAAAATATCACCTTGGTCTTCACATTCGAAATTCAGTTTAGCTAAGACCGACATCAACTTTCGTTCATCTGAATCTTCTTTCTCCAACTGAGCATATGAATTTCTACTCAATGCATCTGCCACCGAATTTACTTTCCCCGGTGTGTACATCATGTCAAAGTCCAAAATTTGGAGATACTCCATCCACCCCCTTTGTCTCAGATTCAAATATTTATTTGAGAAGATGTGTTTCAATGTTTTTTGATACGCCAACACACTGAATTTCTCACCAAAAAGACAATGTCTCCATGTTTTCAAAGCATGGTCTACTGCAGCTAACTCCAAATCATGTTTTGGGAAATTATTCTCATGCACCCTCAACTGCCTTGAACCACAAGCAACCACATTGTCTCTTTTAATGAGAAAAAAACCCAACCCTAATTTATAATTATCACAATATACCACATACCCCTGTCCTGATTCTTGTAAAATCAAGATAGGTGGTGAGGTAATTCGAACTTTCCGTTCCTGGAAAGACTTCAGAAATTCTTCTGTCCATTGGAATGGAGCATTATTCTTTGTCAGAGCTGTCATTGGTGAATATAGTCATGAGAAATCATGCACAAAGCATCAATAGTAACCATCTAGACCAAGAAAACTATGTATCTCAAACACATTCTTCAGTGGTTGCCAAGAGATAACGACATCAATCGTTTCAGGATCAACAGAAATGCCTTTCTCAGAAATGACATGGCCAAGGAAATATACTTCCTTTATCCAAAGAATCACATTTGGATAATTTGGCATACAAATGATGATCTCTCAAGATTTGTAACACTATTTCCAGGTTCACCTCATGATTAGCCCTTGTCTTTGAATAGAACAAAATATCATTCACAAACACCACATCAAAGGAATCCAGATATCTCTGAAATATCCGATTCATCAAATCAATGAAGACTGCTGGTGCATTCGTTAGACCGAAAGGCATGACAACATATTCGTAGTGTCCATATCTACTTCTGAAAGCATTGTTTGGAATATCCTTCTTCTGAACTAGCAATTGGGATATCCTAATCGCAATACAATCTTGGAGAACCACTAAGATCCCCTTAATTAATCGAACAGATCATCAATTCATGGAAGTAGATATCTATTCTTTATCATAACATGGTTAAGATTATGATAATAAACACAAAGCTGTATAGTTTTATATGCCTTCTTCACAATCAACACTGGTGCTGCCCATGGAGAAGTACTTGGTCGAATGAAACCCTTGATTTCTAGCTCCTCTAACTTCACTTTCAATTCTCGTAACTCTATTGGTGCCATCCTATAAGATTAAAGGGAAATAGGACTTTTCCCCGGAAAGAGATCAATCATAAAATCTACTTCCATTATAGGTGGTAACCATGAGAAGTTGTAGAGAAATACATCTAGAAATTGATCCACAACAGCTGTAAAACTATATTATTTAATATATTCCATTGATTAAAAATTCAACGCTGCCAATTGGTATGATATCATTCCCACCATTAGTGCCAACAATATATTTGCACCTGTCTTTACCATCCTCTCTCCTCTAAAGAGATGGTTGATGCCATCCTCAGTCATGAAACAAACTGTTCTCATATAACAGTCTATGTGAGCCTTAAACATTGTCAGCCAATCCATACTTAGGATTACGTCATAGAAATCCATGTAAAGCATCTAGAAGTCCCATTTTAACTCAACTCCATCAATTGTTATAGCACATGATCTAAACACAAAGTCCTGACGTTCTCTTTCACCAAGAAGTGTTTTCAGTTTTAAAATAGAAGGTATCATTTCCAGTTTTAAACATAGAAAGTCAACAGCACGAGAAGCAATGAAGGAATGCGAGGCTCTAGAGTCAAACAACACTTGCACAAGGGTAGAATTCAAAATAATAGTACCTTTCACTATAGATGGTCCGAACTAATCGTCGAGAATCATCTGCTCAGCTCCATATAATTGCTTCATTGCTGCACTGTTCTCCTTATTGCCTTGATGAGATTGCCCTGGTTAAGGGGTCATGGTATTTCGAGAATCACCATGGATAGCTATGTTAATCTGACGATACCGATTCTGATGTCCTCGTCCTCTTGAAGCATACGATACCAGCGATGCCTGGGAAGTGTCACACACACCTAACCTCAGAGCATTCAAACAATATCATTGTAGATGCCCCATCTGCTGGAAATTGTGACATGATCTATGTTGCACCATACACTCTCGCTTTATGTGGTCAATCGAACCACATTGAAAGAAACCTGCTTTGCCCTGGCGTAATGGAGGAAGGTTCACTGATCTCGCCGTCTGGTTCTGATTTGCACTCGCACCGTGGAAATAGGTATCTGTTTTCCTCTTGTTCCCAGCTGTTGAGTTCCCACCATTTCATATAGTTATCATCATTCCTCCTCCTATCGATCCCGAGATATCATGTTCAGAAACAGTTGCACTGTTCACCATCTCTGTATAATCCATAATACAATGCACCACAATCTTCGATCGAATCTCTTTCCTTAGCCCTGATTCAAAGATGTGTGCCTTCAACGATGCACTTGCCACAACCTCTGGTGAAAAACAGACTAAATTCATGAATTTAGCCACATACTCTATGATAGAGAGACTCTCTTATTTCAGGCTGAAGAACTCCTTCGTTTTCTGGAGCTTGAATTTGTGAGGATAGAATTGTTTATTGATCAATTCTTCAAACTCCACCCATGTAAGTCCTTCATCCAATATAGCCTTCATCACTAAAACCCACCACTAATGTGCATGATCCTCGAGTATATAGGTCACCAAATTGAACTTCAGCTCTACTAATGTGTCGATGAAATCGAAGATATGATTCATCCTACTTAGCCACACCTCCACCTTCTCGGGTTCAACATCACCATGAATGTTTGATGGATTCTGCTTCATGAACTGGATGGTATGATCCACATGTGTTGGTTCATTCCTCCAGTTCCATGTATCCACAACTGGAAAATCATGGAAGATACTCTGAACCAGCTCTTGGTTCACACGTGGTTTAGGTGAAACCACATTCTCCACAACATCTTCGGGATGGTTTCGACGACGTCTACCAGGTTCCATTTTTGAAACCAACAACAAAATATGTCAATATCACTCTCTAGCAACTGATTTCTTAGCAATTAAAATTCTATCACATCATCTATCACAACATTGTTATCAAAATGACATTTTTACCATCTTCAAACATTTTTGAAAACATTCCTCTTGCCTTTTGAAAATCAACCCATTTTCAAAGTACACCATATATCATGTTTTCAAAATCTTTTACTTGAAATCAATTTCGGAATTTTTCAAAAATTCACACCTTTCACAAAATCATTACTCATTCCTCATAATGAGATATGCAATCCTAGTGGAAATTCATTCCCCTTAAATGCATGTAATTCTTATCTCATTGGCTAAACCCATAGCAATGAGATTTCCAACATTCTAGAAGTGTATCCAAAACACTTATGTACCCAACACCCTGGTAACTTGAAGTTCAGCATAAATAGGTTAGCTATGTCCTTTTATGCTATAAATTTCACATTCCAAAAATCCTACTACTATCTAAGATTTTGACCCAGGGAATAGACAAGAATGAGTTTCAACTCCGAGACTAAGAACATCGATGAATACTTGTTAGGCAAGGACCGAACAAGCTGCTACCATTTGTAATGACCCAAAAATTCTCATTGTCTTGAGAGTATAATGAGTCATTACAAGGACTTAAGCGACATCCGCAAGGCGTCAAAGGATGGAAATAAATATCGATGGGTTTCAAGTAAATGTTGGGGATGAATTACCCTTTATGAGATAAACCCATAGACCAACCATAACCGGACATTCATTATATGATGCTTGATCAAATGAAGGACCAATAAACAACTTCATTTATATCAAACCACATAAAAGTACACAATAGTGGATGACCAAACTAAGCATAAAAGTACACCGCAGATGAACAACTAAAGACTCAAAAGACACTAAAACTCCATGGTCCGCAAGCTCCAAGCTCCACATCATATCCAAATCATCAACACAAGCCACTAGCAATAAGATGCTTTACCTTTACCTGTGTCCCAGAATACGACATCTGCAAAAGCACCAACGTGCCAAAGCAGGGGTGAGTATAAAACTCTGTAGGTTTTCCCCAATGACTTCCCTACTCACGCAACTAGGATAGAATAGTTAGCCACAATTATATAAAAATAGTTTATATAAAACATTTTCTCAAAAGCAGTTTATAACTAAATATAAACAAGTTTCCAAAACCATTCACAAACATTCCTTTTTGGCAAACCCAACCATTTCCCAACCCATGCTACCAACCATGCATGCTTCATTATGACTGTTCCATACTCATGAGCGGTTTCTCATCGATCTACCGAGTCGTCACAAGGTAATTGTTTCCCATGATCCATTTCACCTTTGGAACCAAGTACAAGGTCATATTTCAACCAAGCCATGTACATATAATTACCATTGTTCCATTAAACGTTTGGCAGCGAGCATAAGGTCATATTTTAACCAAGCCTCGTACATATAGTTACCATGTGCCATTACACCTTTAGCACTGAGTACAACGTCATATTTCAACCAAGCATCATACATATAGTTACCATGTTCCATTACAACTTTGGAACTGAGTACAAGGTTATATTTCAACCAAGCCTCGTACATGCAACTTTAACACACACCACATATGCCCATCAATCATCCCAAAACACCCTTTAAAAAAACACCTTTTATTGAAAACCATTCCCATAAAAACCATTTCAATTTCAAACCATTTTAGTTCCAATCCATTTCAATATACCACCCTTTCTATTGAAAACCAATTATATCTAGATCATTTTAATATCAAACCATTTAAATAACACACCTTTTATTGAAAACCAATCCAATCAAGATCATTTCAATACCAAACCATTTCAATAAAATGAACTTCTTATTGAAAACCCATGTTTCCTTAAACCATTTAAAATTTCAGAAAATCCATAATTTTTAATCAACATTTTAAATTCATGATTCCAAATCACTTGCACAACAATTCACTAAGATTTCACAATTCCACTAAAACTATAAATCATCACCAAAAGAGATTTATTCTATGAATTTCAAAACCATTTCCATTCAAATAACCCAATTTGAAACTAATACATTCAATTATAACAAGAGGAGTCGAGAGTGAAGCCTCTTATCTTTAGGGTTTTCATGAAAACCACAAAGAACGAAGAACACACAAGAAAACCGAGTTGCTTCTTCCGAAACCTACCTTAGAGCTATTCTCCTAGGAAGTCCAAGATCAAATATCATAATATTTGGAATCCACACTCTTAGAAATACCCATAATGGGTGTAGATATAAGAAACCGAGAGTAGAGGAGAAGTAGATCTAAGTTGATCAATGAAACCGATCAAGAATGAAGAAGAACGATCACATAACTCAAAAATCCGGCATCGATTCGCCAGGAGAAGCATTCGAATCAACTCCGGAATGATGGGTGAACCCTCTTTGACCTTAGGATAAGAAAAATCCAGATTTAGGACCATTTAGGAGGGAAAAAATCCCCTTAGAGGAAAAAACACATGAGATCCACCTTTATAGGATCTCATTTCAGTGGTCGCACGGTTTGCTTGCACGGTTAGACAAAACATGCGCTAACTGTGTGTTAGACACTACCTTAATAGACCCTCCAAACATGGTTTGGACGCATGGTTAGAAAAACCGCGTGCCGCCCATGTTGAAGCTACTTCCCCCAAGACCAACTACGCACGGTTTCGCCACATGGTTTAGAAAAACTGTGCGCCGTCGTGCGACTTCCCCTTTGCCTCAAAACTTCATTCAATGTTCTCCCGACTCTCCACATAAATACCCTTATCTTTAAAACCAAGAAAATCATAAAGTACTTCTTAGATACCGGAAACTGGGGGTACTACATCCCATACCTATTTAATGAATTTTCCTAAAGTACATGTACCCATGTACACATCTCCAAGGCCATAAAATTACAAAAGTAAGTTAAAAATGATGTTAAATTAATTTATACATATATGTCTCCCAATGAGAATATGAAATTAGTATTGGAAATTTGTATGATCAAAATAAGTTCCCTACAAAAACTGAAAATAATGTCCAAAATTATCCAATGGAGGGTGATGCTATCAAATGAAACGTGGGTGTGAGCCATATCTCTCTTTCAAAAACTATGATATGACTATTCCATCTTTTCGTAATAAATAAGGATAAGGAATTTCCTTTGGATAAGACACAAAATGTGTTGTCAGAGCCCCTATTGGGGTGATTATAAAAATACATAGTAGAACACATAAAATCACTAAACAATATATGTCAAGTGCTGTCAATCCATCAATACCTAGGTATGTCAATCGTCATATGATAAAAAATGAAAATCAACCTAGATATACACATAACATACTTCATGTCTCAAACATATACCAACCATATCCTACCATAAGATTATGCATGAGGATTCAAGGTAAAACTATTTTGAGAGAACTAGCTCCATCAGTTATTTGGTAACTTATGTCACTCATTCAATATGTTGTGCTCATCGGGTTTCACCAAAGTAACACTAACTTGATCTCCATATACATAGACATCCAAAAAAGGGATCAAATGAAATACCCCTTGGGGACACCACTAAACCTATTGGATTATACTTCCAAAAAATGAATTAATTACATGTACACTGTTTTCATACCTATACCACAGACCCCAACTATGATGAAGAATGATTGATAGAGGATCCCACCCTAGTCATACAGAGGGATAAACTAAAATCTATCTGATACAATATATTTATATGGGATCACAATCATATTCTTGGGACGTAATGTCACATTATATCCTTTGTGAATGGATTGTGGATTCACAAACAACTCATCATGATCTGTACTGAAGAGATGAAGAGATCCAAGCTAACACAATGGATGTCCACCTTGTGTATACAGGATACACGGTGTATACCAATAAACTCGGACCTACATATGTCAATGATCATGTTTCCAAACCTATTTATTTGTACTTATACCCATGTCTATATAACTCTAGATGTTCCCATGAACATGGATAGGTTCGTGAACCTGATGGTGCTTGAGTAAAAATTTGTTCCCATATACTCTAACCATGCTCAGGTTCTTGGCCATGTCCACCCCCATGCACCACAAGGGTATTCACCAAGAAGCCAGAATTGGGTCACACATTATGCTTAGTATTATGCATGGATTGTAATATTTTATTCTGCATGTAAACCCTTGTGTCTTAGAAGGGGGAACTCCTAATGTCAGTTCATATAGATACCTGCCATGTTGTCTAGAATATTTTTTAGAAATTAAAATATATTCTATGCATCATCTCCCATGACTTTATCCTTTGATCCAACAATGATTAAAACTGATGATCAAAAACCTAGATAACTGTTCGTACCTCACTACCGGGGTCCAAGTTTCTCCATTCCAAAGAGATCAGTAATTAGTTCCTTTCACACATTGTTTCCCATAAAGTGTCAATTTTAAACCGTGAATTTTCCGTCTTGTCTTGATAACCTATGAATATTATTCTCTTATAGTCAAATATTTATTGCTTCATCGATAGTGAAATCGAACTGGTGATATCAATTTATTATGATAAATAATGGTTATGTATTTATTGAATATAGTTAACTTTTTGAACCACATTCCTAAGGAAATAATGAGGAAAATCATCCAATGAAATAGGGGAGGAAATCACAAAACGCCAATGGGGAATGATCCATGACCATGTTTATATTGTAATTGATTCATTTTAATCAAATCCACAATCAAAGAACAAAAAAATAATAAAATAATATCAACTATAACTCACAATTAATCTATGAACCAATCTTGTTAAGTGAATTAGATCTCATTGGACATGGGATGTAAATATAAGACCAATCCAAATTAAGAAAACTACCTACATTTGTATTGGATCGATCACTAATGAGAACTATGTCACATCATTGATGATGTTATCCATGATCATTGTTGGTGAACCGATCCTTAGGAAATCAATCGTGATCCATAATCTATTTTCACTCACCAAGATCTCCTCCAAAGGCTCCTCTCTCAATCCAAATTTCGGGTGGCGTAACCTTGTGATTTGACATAATTTTGTTAAAAAAGGAAATGGATGGGTCACTACATTGAAAAAAATTATTAATTAATATATATATATTTTATTATTTCTACCCATGACAGTAATTTTATGACACCTGAAGCTGAGAAAGGTTATGCCATGACTTAGGTAAAACTAACAATTCAGATCCAATATTTGTGTTGGATTTCTAATTCGTGATTCCATTCAGCAGACATTATTTTTTTTATAAAAAAATGTGCACTAGTGATATAATGTATTTATTATTTTTATTATACCAGTATCAGGGTTATCAAGGGCTTAGATCGGCACACCACCACTACTCCTTACTTAAAGAATATTATTTAGAAAATATCTATGAATTACATGGAATAATTGGGATGTGTCATTTTTTAAGATTGTTTGGTGTGAGATTCAATATAAAACTAACGAAAAAAATATTAGAATTAAAGAGGGATATAGAGACCTAAATTTTGATATGAATATACATCATAATGATTATATGAATTAAAAGGAGATCTAATATAGTCTATTTTTCATAGAAGATGAAATAGTGAAGGAGATAGTAGATAAGAAATTATTATCCACATATATTGACACATGAAGTAAAAGAATAATAATAATAAAGAGAATTGGTCGAGTTATCCATGATGTTCAAAGAAGGAATATGGAAATGTGCATTGTATTTTGTACATATAAAGAACGATATTTCAATTAGTTCTATAAAAGGGAAAAATAGGATGAAGATTTTTTAGAACAATTTATATACAAAAGAAAAAGAAGGTATGTTTCTTGCATGTTGTTTTCCACGAGACAATAGAAGCAAACATAATATGAGAAACCATTAGCAACGTAATAATAAAACGACGTTATATATAGAAGAGGATTTTATTTTTGATGTAATGTACTTGAAGAATGTAAATACTGGATACATAGGAAATATAATGATCCAATGAGGTTCTATCATTAGACTAGGATATCACCAGTCTAATGAATTGGGAATTTTTATATCCCCCCACTTGGTTGCATAGGTCCACACATCAGGTTTGGGATTTTCATCTGGAAGACCCACTATAAAAGGATTATCATTACAGTGGAATGTGTGATAGTATATTATTTCTCAATTACACTAAATTTATTGACTTTTTTATAAGGAATTAATCCGTTTAAATCTCATTTTTACTATTTTTTGTGAGCTAAATGGTCTAAATGAGTGGTTGATGAATGATAGAATAAAGATAATAAGAGGATTAAGAGATAATGGTATAAAAATATTTATTTGGAACTAAAATTCACAAACACTAATTCCATCCCCCCATCATTGTTGACAATATCACTAAGTGGCCCTATGAATTTCTATCACATTTAGGTTCAACACTGTTGAATCCATAATTTGAAATTTTTTTCTTTAAATATTTTATTATTATCTCATGGTATTATAATGACATTAAATTTTTTATAACTTCCTTATATTCTTTATCATATGGCTTCTTCATCAAATACATTGATGAATTGGAAGAAAATAGAAGAATTAAATGACCAATAGTTCATTATTTTCAAAATAGGAAGAAATTTTGTGTTCTAAAAAAATGGAAAATACTCAATCAAGGAAGGATAAGAACATGTGGTTCAAAATAAAACAAAGTATATAGATACAATTTCTACATAAATTGGATTAATGGATTCATGTTTTCCAAAGTTATGTGTTGATTTTTTTAAACCACCTACAAGAAGAACCATGTTGGTGTGATTATACAATGGTTAATTTTTTTTATAGAAGTACTAAAATAAAGGATTCATTATATTCCAAAAATATTTAGTTTCTATTGTTTCTAGGATTGTATTATCTATGTCGGATGAAATCACTCAGTTTGAATGTTAGGAAGATAATATGGAGAATGATTTGAATGAAATACAATTGACATGTATAAAGATCTCTATGAATGTCTGAACCATTAAATAACTAAAAATGGATCATTAAAAAATTTATCCATGTTTAGAGAGAAGTGGATAAATATAATTAAATAGATGGATTATTCCACTAATAAATTTGATAAGAATACCCATGTGTTAGACGAAAAAAATGAAAAACAACATTGATGTCACATATTTTAAAATGGAAGTGAAATCCAATATGATAAAGGAACATGAATCGTTATTCAAGGAAAGGTTGAAATAAAAGAACATGTGACTAAATGATTGAGGAAGGAATATTAATATATAGTGGATTTCAATGATGATATGGATAATTATCTCAATTTGATATGTTTATAATTGGAAATCGTAACGGGAAATTTGAAAATTACACATATTGGGTCTCCATAGTCAATAAAATGTGGCGCTTCTGTGACAAACAATTATAAGAATGATTTCTCTATAAAAATAAAACTATTATATGAAAATAATAAAATGAATACATTTTATGACCTTCCATAAATAGTAGTGAAGATTGATGTTCTACCCATACACATTTGTAATGATTTTTTGAAATTGGTTTCCATGAAAATTTTAGGATTGAAGAAGGAATACGTATGGATTAAGGAAAGTGATTTTAATCCAACCAGTATTCCAATGGTAAATAAATGAATAAGTATATAAGTTGTTTTCCAACCAAGAGTTCAATTATTTGTGATTAATAACCCAAAAATACATGCCCGTTTTGTAATAAATTCAAGATATCATTTCTGAGATATGAGAAGATCTATGAGTATGGTCCACTTTTGTTGTTGTGAAATATTTGGGAATTGTATTTTTGTTTTGTTTAGTAAAATCCTTTAATCTATAAATCATAGTGGAAGAAAATGTAAGGTGGGATAAATTCATTGAAGAAGAAATGTCATTAAATGAATATGAGTATATCTATATCATAATAATTCGATATATTTATAGAAATCTAAAACAATTGAAATAAGAGTGTCCATAGAATTATTGTATTATAATATAAAAATTTATCTTAATTAGATTTAAAAAATAAGAAAATAAATACAGTAAATTATAGATGAATAAAGATAAGGAAGAGAGAGGAAGAATGTTTCAATAAAAGATTCTACCAAGAAGATATCAAGAAGGATATATGAGGGTTCCTTTAAAAACTATCATATGAAAAACAATATTCAAAACTGGTCCAATATGTCCAAGAGGTGTACATCATCTAAAATTTCTGTAATGATGATATAAACCCATAAGAATACATTTTTACTATGTAGTATTTCCCAAAATATACCAAATTATATTTTAGACATCTATCAAGTATAATTTATAAGAGATGAAATGATAGGATGGGTACATGAAAATCCATTACCATTGTGAAATTATAGGTTCCACATGAAGATGTAAATTTTAAAGAGTGTTTGTTAAAAAAATATATCCCTTGTATTAAACAAGTTCTATATGTGATGTGAAACATGGTCGAAAACATTCCTAGATATTTCTATACAATAATTACATTATGATAATAGTTCTTAAAAAATTTAATTGTTAAACGAGTTAATATTAGTTCCTTAATGGATCTAGATTAGTGATAAATAAAACACAAAAAAATAAAGATGTAATAAGATCTATTATTTCCTATTATAAATTAGAATTGAATTTTAGGTCTGAAATCAAGACGATTAGAGGAAATGAACAAAATTTGATAATAAAATTATCATAAATGTTATGTTTACACAGGGAGGAAAAAAGAAACCCTTATTCCCTTAACCATTATGTACAATATTTTATGATTATAATATAGGGAATTGATAGTGAAGAATTATATCAGGGGAATAACATGATGTGTTAGATAGGATATCAATAATGGAAAAAATTCTTTAATGAATTTTTTATCATAGAATTATTCTTAAATTGGTATAAAAAAATTCAATGACAGGATCTCCCATAATGAAGATGTCGACATTTTCAAGGATATACATACATATAAATAAGATCCATTTGGGTGCATTTTAAAAATTAAACATAATGTAATATATCTATTAAATAGATCAACCATTATGATGATGATGCGGGATATCCCCTTTGAGGAATAGAAGTGTATAATATTTAAGAATATTCTGAATTCATTATCACATATAAATTGGTTTCTTCTATAAATTTTTTGAAGATAATGGGATTGAAGGGGGTTTATTTCCATTTATCTAATCATTTATAACAAAAATAAGAAATCATAATGCAAATTGGGAGAAAATTAATTAATAAATGGCATAATCTTAAATGGACTGAAGGCCTTATTTTATTATTTATTTTCGATAACCACCCTTCCAAAGGATGAGGGGGAACCCTTACAAGGCCTTTATGTTTAGAAATACATTTCACATAGGCATGGATGTATTATAGGACCGATAGGTCTTAAATAAATCATATAGACTATGGATACTTAAAATTGTCCCTCCCTAGCATCTACATCGTGATCAGCTCTCCACTATTTATTGGATGTTCAGATAACGATCCTATGAAGAGATTCATAGGCCCGATAATGAAGGAAATTAAATCCCCTATCATTCTTCCAAATCTGCTTTGTCCTACTCTATTAAATGCACCCTGCTCTTGAATCCTCCGCTAGAGCGGGTTATTGGTAAACTCTCTCTGAGAATCTGCATACCAAGTGGCCCTGAAGGCATTTGGAAATTGTATAATATATAAGAATCTTCCAAAATCATTATCATATAATTTTTATTATTATATAATTATCATGAAGATCATGTGATTGTAGAGGTTTGATTTCCAATTATCAAATCCTTTATAACGGAAATAAAAAATCATAACTCAAATTGGAAGAAAATTAATTAATCAGAGGCATATGCCCGAATAACCTGAAGGCCTTATTTTTTCTATTGATTTTTGATAACCCATATTTCAAGGGATATGGGGGAACACATAAAAGGCTTGAAGGATTATAGGTTACATTTCATGTAGTCTTAGAGACATTACATGACCTATAGGTCTTATGTAAATAATATAGACTATAACTACTAGAACTCCCCCCCAGCATCTACAGTGTGATCACCTCTCCACCATTGCATGGCTGTTTGACTAGTTGTCATTTGAAGAGATGAACAAGACTGGTACCGATGGAAATTCCATACACTATCATTCTTCCAAATCCATTTATCCCTACACTGGTGAATTCACCCTACTCTTGAATCATCTTAAAGAGCTGGTTACTAGTAGAATATGTCTAGGAATTTGCATATCTAGTGGAACTGAGGGCCTTTGAAGGGGCCCGAAGTCCTTTTAGGTGGCCTAAATGAATACATTCCCAATATGGTGGCCTATTGTGAATAGTTTTGGCTACTACAGTACTGAACAATACCTGCTACAATGACTTATGTAGTGCCTTCTATAGCCCATGAACAATGTTTCTATAGTATAGCTCCAGTACTTCTATAGTAAACAATACTTATAACTCCACATGGTTTCTAAACTAGGTCACGTGGATTCACTTAGAGAGACCTCACAAATTGTTCTGAGGCCCATCTGCATTAATCAATGGAATACGAAAAGTGAAATAAAGAAGGGGTTTCAAGCCTATTAATCATATTAATTTTTTACATGAATTCATTAAAAGTGTTTCTTGATGTGAATATTGAAGTTTCATATAGATATTTATGATAATATTATATCTCCATGGTTTTGTATAAATTTACTCAACCTATAATACAATATTCATCCCTTGAATAGAGTATTTTCACTTCACATTTCATTTTGTAATGTTCCATTTTACAATGGAAAACACTGTTCTCTAGATCAAATGCTATTTTTTTCTACACTAAGAATGGATCAAGTTGACATAGAGTGGAATGGTTGAAATTTTGTGATAAGTATGAATTTATACTACTTTTCACACCATAGTATTTAATATTGTTTCAAATAAATTTAAATTCATTTATTTCTTATGTAATACACTCCCCCAGGTTTTAATGAAACATGACATACTACTGAAATATTTTCATTTAATAATATAGTTATAAAACATACATGGAAATAGTGGGTATAAATAGAATTAAACAAATTATGAAAAATATATATATAAATAATATATATATATATAATAAATTCTATGGTGAAAAATTATTTAGAAAGGAAAATAAAAACCATTGGAACATAAAAGAAATGTTTTTTGGGAAAATTAATTTATATAAAAAACATGATTAAATAAATAAATAAAATAAATCACATTTGATTAATTATTTTAATGATATTTGTAAACTAAATATTTTATAAAATGTTTTAACAATCATCAAATATGTTTTCAAGGAATAAGATAATAATAAATCACATTTTACTCTTATAAGTGTATTTTTCTAAAAAGGAATTTTTGACTCTTATTGCCCACATATTTTACAATACATTTATTCATTTATATAAAATTTATTTGAAAAAATGAAATTAATTTCTGAGAAAATCACATCACAATTATGTCAGTATTAATTTTTATTATTTTTTTTAAAAGATTTTTTTTTTATAATTTCAAAGGATTCATTTAATTTTAAGCATTTAAAAGGTTCCAATTTGTTTCAAAATGGGATAAAGGAAAAATTATTGAAATTATATTTTTATCAACTCAATTCAAGTCATTTAAATCAATTTCATATTTATTTTTTATATTAATAAATTTTATACTAATATAAATTTAATCTTTGGAAAATATATATTTTTTATCATATTTGTTGGTTTAATTTTAAATTAAATTCTGCCACTTATATGACTTCAATTTCATAAAATGGAGAGAATATATAGAATCATAATGATTAATATTATAATAATCATTAACTTAATTTTTTATCATAATGAATAGTGAAAAAGAAAATATATTTACCGCCATACATGATAAAATCGGTTTATATATCCACTGGGTTCAGAAAATAACAACCCAAAACCCTTCATTAATTCCCACCAAATGTTATATAGGTATTATTTTTATTAGGAAAACCTCATACAAAGGAATTAGGTATAAACATATGGAGACTCTCTATAGAAGATGTATAACTATAAACCATGTGTTATCATTTTATTTGTTTCTGAACCTCGATAAAATATTACTAAAAAAGGATGTTATAAAAAAATTATATAAAATATTCTAATATGTTATTATTTGGTTGAAATAACCTATCTATAACTCCTCTTATGTAAAATGGTAAATGAAACCATTGATCGTGTGTATGCAGTGCTACTGCCTTGCAAACCGATAGATTTCATTTTCCATCACCACATCCCATGAATTAGCCTAATGATAGATTTAAAGTATATATATATATATATATGATATTTTTAAAATAATTATTCTTCTTTAATCCTGATATCACATATTTCATCTTACATTCCATCTTGTTAGGATACAATAATAACACTCATGTGTAATGCAGACTACCACCTCATGAAGTGGTCTGATAAATTTTTTCATTTATGATTTTCAGGGAAGGTAATAAGGATGAATTTTATGAATATATTGGATAAATATAACATGAAAATTATTCTATAAGCATAATTTAATAGTCAAATTTTATTCATTTCAACTATCGATAAAATAGAAATAATATTCATGTGTTTGGGAGACCTAAAATATCAATAAATGGTGTAATTAATTTTCAATATATAACATCAATGGATCACTTTAAATATATATATAATTAATATATATATGATATTTATTTCATTTTTAATACTCTTTAGATTTTTATATCCTTTACAAATTCAAATATCATATAATATGAAACAAAAAAATACAGGTAAAATGAAATGGTTATTACTTGAAACATGATTTTAACAAGGTATTATTAATAAGAATACAATAAAAGAACAAGGGTAAATATTATATGGTATCATACAAAAGTTACCATGGTGGTAATGTTTTTATGATTCAATATCATAATTTATTTTGATTGTCTATTTATATGATTCTAATGATGAAATATTATAATCTATGCATCATATATTTTCTGAAATTCTGGTAATTCCCTTATCCTTACTTTATTTCTTCTTTAATAGGTTACTTATTTGGACTCCTTTAGATAAAGAAAATTATTTTAGGAAAATGACTTAATGTTCATGGATTATGATTATTTAATCTAATGGAGTCAGTGTATAAAAATGTAATTCTATAGAGGATTTACCCTCATGGTTGGAGAAATCCCAAGGTAGGTCAGTTATTCATGTAAGACACAATTGTTTTTTCATTCTATAATAATGTTAAACACCATAAAATATAATTACACAAAGTATAATGTCCACCAAGATCATTTCATGAGCTGAGAACCCAGCATGAATGATTACACGGTTTGTAAATCTTTCAAGTCATGTCTTGTTAAAAATCAGTTTTTAAAAAAGGTGATGAGTTTTTTGTCATATATGTATCTAATGGATTAAACAACCTCTAAAGGGGTTACACTATACATAATTCGAATGAGGTTTAATTTTATAGTGTTTCTCCACATATTTATGTTTTTATTCATCAATATGTCTCCTTTCTCTCGATTTATAGATCCTCTTCAGTGGTTTTGCAGACCTCTAACCTTCCAGGATCATTTTTTTCTACGAATGATCATTATTTCATTTATGGTGTGCTTATCTGGGTGATGAATCCTATTTCATTCATCATTTCCTTTAATTTTGGTATCATGTTTGAATTGCATTATCATATATGTTTTTCTAGAGTGGTAATTTTCTTGATTATTTTCTAGATCATGCGTGATATATTATTAAGGTGGTTGGGGACTCCTTATTTGGTTTTGGGGTGCTAAGTGTGCGTTCCAGGGGTATTTTTTTCTATTTTCTCACTGCCAATGTTTTTTATATATTTAATAAATTGTGAAATTTTTATATTTATTCTAGGGTCTTTTTTTGTCATTATTGTGCTCTTCCTGTTGGTGGATCCAGTTCCGAGTGTGTTAATCCCAGGTTTTGAGTTGGGTGGTTTTATCTATATAATTTGTTTTCGAACTTCATTACACTAATTTATAATAAATTATTTTATTAAATTAAATTTAATGATCGAATGATTTTAATTTATTGTTTGGAAATTAAATTTTGATAAAACATGGTTTTCCCCATGTGTTAGTAAATGAAAAATGATTTTTTTGAAGAATTATGAAATTGTATTTATTAAATGGTTTCAAAGAATGATATGATGATATGGATTGAAAAAATGGGTTGGAAAATAGACCACATGGGAATCCTTGGGTGTTTAGGTGGAAGATTTAGAAATTTGAGTCATCCCCTATAGGGGTTTTCCTTCATGGGGTGTTCATTTTCTCCCAAGGCCTGTTGTTCTATAAACTAATTATACATGTTGTAGTGTTATTGTCTCTCTATAATTGATTCATATGTATAGAAGCTTCATACACATGTGAATATCATTGTTTAGGTATGAGTTTTCTTGATATCCTGACATACTGTGTTCCACGGCCTATTTTTAGATGTTCTTCAGGTTTTTACTATTCTTTGTATACTACCATGGATTTTATATAATATTCAATACATGTGTTGATTTGATATGATATATCTATTTTGATATATTTATGTATAATTCATTGAAACTTATTTTCCTTCATTATTTTTAAATTTTGAAAAATGGGAAATTGAATTTTTTGTCTATGATTTTGAAATAAATACTTCTATATTGCATATCATGCTTTCTTTTCATTACAGTGGATCATTCTTAGATTATTATTCCCATACATGATATGGAACACAAGGAGTAGACCATATTATGAATGTTAACCCACACCCTGTAAACCCTATTGGAGGTGCATAGAATTTTTTTGTCTTTTAATGTAGGGAATTACATGGTGCTTTAGTGATGATAAAGGTTTCCATTTAGCTGGGTTTGGGTAGTTAGATGGATTGATGGTGGGAGAGTTCCCTTTCTATCACATCAAGATTATTGGATTGGATATTAGATTCTTCTTCCTTTAATATTGGAATTTTCTCTTGTCTTTTTTCGACCTTTTCAATTGAATTACTTAATTTTTCCCTTTTTGTTAGGAAATATATATGTATTGTTGATTTCCTCCACTATTTATTTTAGTACATGTTTATATATGTAATCTTTTCTTCTTCGGGTTGGGATAAAGCCATCCCTTTGTTTGTTCTTAATGCCCAGGTGATAGATTCTGTCCAGTAGGGATCAAGAATACCTTTCATGTATGTGAAAATTTGGGTCAGGTACTAGTTTGAGAGGGTATTTGAGTCATACATATCATTGTTCGGTATTAGAGGAGGACATTCCATAAGTGTTCTAGTATTGGGACATTTGGTAGATTAGAGATTGGATTAATGGGATATCATAGTAATATTTTGGTGAGTGAATGTCTATCTCTTTCCATGGTGATACAATGGTAACCATGGTATCTTGGGATGTGTGTCTGTTATATTATGTTATTGGCCTTAATCTTAGTTTTTTATATGGTTTTTCAAGATTGAACTATGATTATTCAATTTTATTATATTTTTTTTATTTCTTTGTACATATGTATGCCTATGAGATGTATTCTATGAGTTTCTCATGATGGTATAGAAAATTATCTTAAAATGAACCCTTCCCTAGATCATAACATTCTAGAAGATATCATGCTCACAGTTCATTTTGTAGATCAAAATGTATCATAAGATCAAAACGTAGTCATTGAGGTAAAACCAAGATATATATGAGATAGATAACAATAGCTGTATTTCATATGTGATAGTACATAGTTCATTGAAGGTATGATTGAACATCAATAGGTAGTGGACTATCTTGAACATATTGATCAGATCTACGATTTCTTGGATACAAATTTGAATGTCAAGGTCAAATTCATGGTGTTGAGACTTGAGCTTGCTGACAGTCGATGGTGGGATTTCATGGTATAGGTGGATAAACAAATGGTATTAGGAAAGAAGGGTTTCAAAAATATCATCTTAATATATTTTTCCATCATATATGATACTGGTAATGTCTCTAGAGTTCCTATGTATATAGTATAGAGAGTGTTTGGGGTCGTCGTACACCAATTGGTATGCGGAGCTCGTTCATTTTTCACCAAAGCATGTAAAGAATGATCAGATATAATATTTAAATTACTTGAATGGTTTTGGAATGGATATCAAATAATATGTATTTTGGATTATGATTTTGACCTATGTGGAGTCATTGGATTGTTATATCATCCTAGAAATTAATATGATAGGAATGGTTGGATATTCTTCCTCTTATATACCACCTAGTGGAATCTTCAGTGGAACACTATAGAAAAACAGGTAGTGTAAGGATCACGATATTACTTGTAGAGGTAGTTATTGGTATAAATTCTATTCAGAACCTCGAGTTGAATATTTTTGTGTACTTATGACTTCTTAAAAGTGTGTAATGTTCAAGCACACACAAACAATTTATCCCTCACTTGAAAAGATATGGAAAATTTGTCTGTGTTTGGATCAACTAAAGAGTTTCTATTGGAATATGTCTAATTCACATTGTGGTGAGTGATCGTCGGATCCAAAGTACAATATGGCATAGTAAAATGCTTCAATTAATATAGGACTCTAGCCATAGGCATCAAAGGGGGATCATATTTACATAGTAGATGATATTCTAATAGAGGTAGAAATGTGTCCAGTGGAGGTGAGAGGCACAATCATTGTTTTGTCTTCCATAGGGATTGTTCAATTTGATACTGGTGATTCCCAGTTATTTATATCTCCTCATTTTGTTAATATTTTTATCCTTCTAACATATATCAATCCCCTTGTTATGGTGTTATAGACACCTCATTGGGATAGAAAAGAGTAAGGGTTTTTGGTGTCCTTCTTGTATACAATTAATAGGTGATATAGATTTAGTCTATGAATTTATTATTCTTTATCAGGCTCTGTTTGATAAATCAATGGTTGGATTTTCATGCTGCTCATTATGATATGGTTGATGTTATTGTAAGCATGTATCATTTGTTGTGGCTAATGGGAATTAATGGGTGTTTAAGGATAGTGGGATTCATTTTCTGGTCATGTAGGGATATCCCAACTTGATCTTCATTTTTCATTACTATCATGGAGATTCAGAGAGATGATTTTTCTTCTATTTTTTATCATTGTACCGCTGTTCAAGGTTTTCAAGGAAATTTCATGTATGGTTTCTTTCAGATTCCTCCAGAAGGAGGGATGTAGATTGCGATTGATCTAATAAAATTTACTTATACTGTTTTGATACCATCATATCAAATATCACTAGTGTAGCGAAAAAAACTCAATAATTAGTTGTAGAACCTGATTAAAAATGGGGTTTTCTCTTGTGTTTCCCCATATGTAGCCCTATTACTCTTTTCTAAGAATGGAGAAGGATCACTCTAATTTTTAAGGTCTATTGGACGCTGAATTGGGTAACAATAATATAAATTTCCCTTTTTCATAAGAGGGAGATATTTTTGATCAAATAATGGGGGAAATAGGTTTTAAAAGAATGATATTTGGCCAATTTATCATCAGCTCAGAGTTATAGAGTCGGATATACCAAATATACCATTTTAGTGAGGTATGTCCATTACGAATATCTCACGATTCCATTTTCTTAACTAAATATCTTATAGATTATTCGTATTTGATGAATTGGATATTTTAACATCATCTTGACACTTTTTGGTAGTCTACATGGTTGATGTTTTTTTTATTTGAGATCCAATCATGATTATGAGTACCAGTTGTGTTTGGTTAAGGAAATCCTAAATAGTCACCAGTTGTATAGAAATATTTCAGATTTCAATATCTAGATCGAAGAAGTGTAGTTGTTATTCAATTTGATTTATAACTATTTATTATAAATTTATCATGAGAAGGTAAAGGAAATATTTTCATCAGAAGAACCACATAATGTTTTTGAGATTTTGGGATTCATTAGACATGAAATAGTTATTGATGGTTTGTTAAGGATTTCTAAAATCTAGTGTCACCTATCACTATTATTTCGTGGAATGGGATTAAATTTTTATTTGATGAAAATTTTATACTCCATTTCATGGAATTAAATAGAATCTAACATACGATGTAATTTTTATATTACATGATCCTAGTAATTGTTATATTTTTTTATTAATCTTATGATGCTGGTTTGGGCTGCCTACTCATGTAGGATAATCATGCAGTATCATATTTATCTTTTCGTCTTTGACTGCATGAGAAGAATTACCCCACACATGATTTGGATATTTCCCTAGTTATGACTATTCTTATGTGTTAGAAGAACTATATTTTTTTGGTAAGGGTTCACAGTCATTTCTGACTATATGATATTGATCAATATCTTTTCTCAGAAATAATTGAATCTAAGATAGTGGTTGGGGTGGAATACCTTCATATGTTTAACATTGATATTTCGTCCACCCTAGTGTAGGATAATGTCATTGAAAATTCACTTAGTAGGAATGTTACGTCACGAACTGTTTTGGAATTAAAGGAAGAGTAGAACCATATGGGAATTTTTGCAGAGTTACTTCTACACACTCAAGTGGATGTCACATGAATGATTTTTACTAGAGATCAGTTACCATCATGTCTCCATGAGTATATTCAATATATTCAAAAACATTATGACGAGTTCATAAGAATTATTGAACCCTAGGTTATGGAATGTCCATTTTTAGTTGGTCTCTCTCATCAGATGGTATTCTTAGTATTTGGGAATTTTTTTCATTCAATCATTTCTTAGAAGATCAGTTTTGTTGTATTGTAATAGTTCATTGGATTAAATTAATCTAGGAACAATGAATATGTATTATGATTTGACATGGTGATTTTGGTTCCCCAGAAATTTTTTTGAAATTTCCAATTAGGAATCTCGTTGTTACGCCAGCCAAAAGATAATGGTTGAGCATCAAAAACCTTTTGGTTTGATATAGCCTCCACTAATGCTAGTTTTGAAATATAGTGACGTACCAGTAGACATTATTATTATATTAACATGGAATCCCAATGGAAAAAATTATTCCAATGTGAGGATTTATTAGTTGAAATAGTCATCTCTTTTCATTATAATTTGAAACACAAATAAAGTCACAGTTCTAGTTAAGGTTTATATTCTAAAAATTGTGGGGTTACATGGGGTTCCTTCGTCCATTGTCTCATATAGGGATAATATGTGGAGTTAATGGTTCTTTAAGAGCCTCCATGTAAAGATGAGGACTCGTGATTGATTGAGAACAACGTAGCTTCCATATATAGATTTTCATATCAAGTGTTATTTTCAATTTTTTGAGGATATTCTCCTAGACTATGTCTTGGATTTTGGTGGACCTTTGGATAGTCATCAAGGAATGATTATGTTTTATTATAACAGAAGTTATCATTCATTGTTAATAATTGATCCCATTGTGGTTTTGTGTGGTTTCTCAAGAAGGTGACCACATTTCTGGTCAAGGTGGGTGAAACAACATCAGTGGGACTGAGTTTATTTTAAGATATTTTTATGAGGGTTAAACATATATGTTAGTGTCTAGTTATAGTTCAATGTTTGTTGGAATCTTACATAGAACAATGACATTGTGTTTTCTATTTTTTTCATTGGTTACACGATTATATTGAATGGTTATCATTGGTTATATCACTATCGTCTTGAAAAACATGTAATGTTGGATTGGATAAATGTTCAACCATTTTAGGTCACTCAGTGGAGTGGGATATTTTCTTATGAGTTAGTATTTTTTGTTCATATGATATGAAATCAAGATGTTTTCCACATATCGCAACCCAATAAAAACCATAATAATCCCTCTCACATTCTTAGATGACAATAGATTGAGTTATAGACATATGTTTCTTATTTTATATTAGTTGCTCGAGATCACTAAATCTCAAGTTGAATTCTTGTGTGAAATATCAATTCTACTGGTTAGGCTGTTATGGTAGCAAGCATCGAATTCTCATCAGATCTATGAGTATGACTTATTGACAAGGGAGTAGTGTTGTCACCTATTTATTTTAAATATTTCTTTCACATGACATCCCATAGAAGAAAATTATTATGGTAAGTAGTTTGTAACATCACATTACCAACTTTTAGTTAATCCTATTCTTCTGAATTTTTTTCCACTTTAATTAGGTGCATCTTGGGACACCTAAGGATGGAGAAACATTTCTATGAAAATTGAATTAAATTTTAGAGATGCGTTTCTGTTTGAATTAATGGAGTCTCGGAATAAATGAGTAATATATTAGCTAGGTTCTTCCAAAGTACAAACAATGCTTGAAGTGGTATTGGTTTTCATGTAAGATTATATGGTAATCACTATCTACTACAAAGATACATTCCATCTAATGGAAGTACACAACATGTAAGGTTTTCCAAGATCATGTTGTGAGTTGAGTACACACTGTAGATGATTATATGTCTTGTAAATATTACACTCTGTGCAATGTTAAAAATGGGGTTTTTAATAAATATACAATGAGGTTTTCTTCGTGAATGATTTTTTAGATTAAAAGGCGTGTAAAAGGATCACACACATTTTAATTCATTTGGAATTGGATTTAAGTGTGTTTACCATCTAATTTGTTTTATTACATGGTCAAATCACTCCATGATATAGACCCAAAGCTTCTATTCATCAATTTTGGTGACCTTTGACCCTATTAGTTTTTTTTCATTAATTTCTCATTGATGTGGTTGTGCTTCATTTCTCTGGGTGAGTAATCCATTCATCTTTTTTTGTGGCCATTGATCATCATAGTTCCACTGTGTTGTGTTATCTGATATGTTTATTGATGGTGGTAATTCTCTATATTCTTTTCTATATCTCTGGTGTAATATTTTTCTCCAGGTATAATACTTTTTTGGTTGTGGTGTGGTGACTGTGCATTCTTGGGGTATTTTGTGTTATTTCCTCCTCTATAACTCTTTTGTTAAATTGAATCATTTCATAGTTTTATTGATAGATTCTAGGGCGACATTTTTTACTGTTTTCTTATTTTTTTGGTGGATAATATTATGGGCGTGTGAGACTTCATTATTGATGTTGGTGGTTCCCTCTCTACCCTATTTTGGTGGAATTAATTTCATTTTTTTGATATATTGTTTTATTAATTGAAATTGAATGATTAAACTATTTGATTTGTTTGTGAGGAAATTTTTTCTTATAAAAGATGTTTTTCCCTAGGTTTTGGTAAATGATATAGGGTTTTCTTTGAATTGTAAAATGGGTTTTATGATTTTTTTAGAAATAATGATATGATGAAATGGTTTGATGAAATTATTTGAAAAATATATAATATGGGAATTCTTAGTTTGTAAGGTAGATAGTGTAGTAATATGACTCTTCCACTATTAAGGGGTTCATTTATGGAGTGTTCATATGCTCTCTACACCTGTTGTTCTGGGGACTTGTTATACCTATCAGGAGATTAAATTTTGGGGGTGTTCCAATACACTCTAAAATTGAGGCATATAACTATTGGATTTTATGAATGTGTGATTTTACATGTTTAGGTACGAGTTTTTAACTATCAAAACCTTGTGTGATGCTTGAAATGTTGTCATAAGTGCTTTTGGTTTGTATATTTTGGAGTTTATATCAATGGATAAAATATGATATACAATATATTATTTGTTTTGATTTGATACATTTTTTTGATATATGGATATGAAATTCTTTGAAACTAATTTTCCATCAATATTTAGGAGTGCATAAAAAGGTTAATTAATTTTTTTCAATGATTTTGATATCAAAATGGATAAACTATATACAATTCCTTGTTTTCACTAAAATTGAGTATGAATCAATTATTATTTAGAGACATGAAATGGAACACCTAAGTGGGACCTTACTGAGCCACTTCTCTCACACCCTATATACCCCATCGGTGGTGTGTAAACCTTGATATGTATTTCAATGTAGGGAATTGAAAGGTGATACAGTTAGGTGGTCTCATTTTCTATTAGCTGGGATAGGGTAGATGGATAGTGAGATTGATGGAGTTTTACAATGCTATCATCTTGAAATCATTATAGAATTTTATCTCTTTTCATCCTTTACAGTTTCACTTGAATCATGGACATTATTTAACCATTTAATTTTATAGTATCTGTTGTTCTAGTTCTATTATTAATTATATATGAACACATTTTTTCATCAACGACTTATTTATATATATTATTATATATTTCATGTTGTCTTTTTATGGTTGGTTTGAATCATTCCCACTATTTTTGGTTGATTCCCAGGTTCTAGACGATTTCCCACAAGGAACATGTATTCACATGGGAATGTATAAATTCCGTTTGGGTGCTAGTTTGAAATAGTATTGAGGTTTTTTTTCATTAAAATATTCCTCTAGATAAATTTATTAATTTTAATATCATATGGGTATTTCATGAGAATTAATTTTCCCCTTAATTTTCCTCTCTTTATATACACAATATTCCAAAAGAACTTTTTTAATGAAAATAGACTTCATTTCTCTCTTCGGTCGAAAACCCTTTTACTTCCACTTCCATGTTTCTAAAAAATGTTTTTATGAATTTTTTATTGAATATTAATGTATTTTTTACCCTTATTTTAATTTTCAGAAAATAATTAAGAAATATCTTTAGTTCATTATCATATCAAGTCCCTTTAGTATTTTAAAAAATATGTTAAAAGAATATTTGTTTTAACTTGTATGGAATTAGCTGAATTTCCATCCATCATGACAATTATTTTCATTGAATCTTCCTTCATATTATTTCAAGTTTATATTAAAATAAAAGTAGTTGTTAAATATTTAATAAATTACTAGTATTAAAAGTATTATTTTAAAAGAAATATTAGTTTACTCAAGAAATTATCCGAGTGATTTTTCTTTCAAAATAATTTTTTATCTAAGATGTCTCCATTTTATGTTACATAATATTTACTAGAGATATGATATAAGTATTCCATTTCTATTATTTCTATAAATATTTTATGTTTATGATGAAATGATGTTTAAGAACTCAGTTTCTATTCTGTGCCATATATTGTGATAAAATTATTATGGAAACCATTTCTTTTCCCACCGGTTATGTTATGATGAAATGATTAAATTATTATGAAACCTAATAATTTTCCACAGGTTATGAAATAATGAAACCTTTCTGAAACCCATATCTTTTCATGGGATATGATATGGAGAATTGTTTTATATTGTAGAAGAAGTATGTCTGATTTCCATTAAGTGATAGGTGGATCCTATATGTCAATCCAATGTATTGGGTGGATATTGATATCTTGTGAGACAAAAAGGACTTAAATAGGGAGTTAATCCATTTCACTAAGTAACTTTATCCATAGTACTAGTCAAGGGAGAGAACTATGATTACAACGAATATTTTTTAGAGTGAACCAAATCTAATATGATAGTCTTGGGAGTGAACCTTTACTAATGTGATGGTTTTTGGAGTGACATCAATCCACTATGATAGTCTCTATAATGAGAATTGTCTACTATAGAAATGGTTTTCTATTCTTATGTGTATTCAACAACTCCATGTCTTATGCCTATGTTATTTTCTCATTGATCATGTTCTTTATTTACTTATGACTCAAGTATTATAAATTTCAAATTTTAGGACATGACTCAATATTATGATATTTGAAATCCTGGGTATGGTTTTGTAATGTCATGGTAATTTTATCATACCTTATTGATCCTGTTGTGTTTACATTACTCCATTTTTCCTTTATTATTCATATGATCTCACCCATTCTTATATTTTTTTTGGATGTTATAATGAAATTTACCATTTAGGATAAGTCAAATAAGGGTGTTATTTATAAGGATCTAATTCGGTTATGAACTACAAATCATATGTGATAGTTTTTTTTATGATTCCTTGTTTTCATAGACACTATAACAAAATGATTCTAGATTGGATATTAATGTTTTTTAATGAATATTCACCGGTTAATATGTAATTTCTATGTATGAAAAGTGTGTATATTTATACCAATTTCCCATATACATTATATTTCAGGTCAATAATGGAGGAATAATGTGAAATGAATGATTTATATGAAAAGGGGTGAGAAGTCATGACACATATTAACACATCATTGAGAAGTTATTTCTAAAAAATACCAATAGGAAATATTTGTCCCTCTTTATGTGAGATGTATTTTTTCTAATTTTATGTCAGTATGATTAAGAAAAATTGAAGTAGCTTAGATGACTAGTTCAATAATCTATGATTGAAGAAGAATAACACCCCAAGAGTTCATTAAAATGACATTAAGAGAACTAATAATGAAATAATGACATTGGAATATATTGTTTAAATATTGGATGAGTTCAATCCATGTTGATTATACAAGGATTATGACTGAATACCTGAACATATATAAATTGTGTGAGTGCATGAAGGGTCATGCGACCATGAGGTGAGATGGTATAAAGGTTCATAAAACCATAAATTGGGTAAGGGTCATGCGACTATATGTTGGAACTCTGATACCATATGAAGGGTTATATGACTACATGATAGAACTTGTCAATAGTATATTATAAGGATATTTTCCCAAATAAAATAGATTTATTAGTGGATACATCGTATATAGTGCTACCATGAAAAGACGATCTTATGTGGGTTTTTAAAGAATGATCATGCGGGTCATATGAAAGTAGGTGTGGCTGTATGTATCACATGGTGGGAGGGTCTACCGTGAGGGACACAATTAAGGTGACTTAAAGATCAATTGAATAATAGGAGAAAGTAATTCTAGATATGAAAAATGAAGTGTTATTCTCAAGTTCAAATTTCATGATAATCTCCATCATGATTATTTTATAGGATATTTTAGATTGAATGTATAAGGAGGATACACCTTTTGCAATAAGGTTAATAATAAAGAGATAGGGAAGAGGTCATGAAGTTACACTAAATTGGTAGATTCCATGTGATATGTTCATTATTGGAAAATAGATACAACAATAATTAATGATTGATTACGCTAGTTGTTTTAAAAGAAGAATATGTGGGTGATTTTATGACATGGTTGAATTTTACATCATCAACATGAAGAAATATTCATATGAAAACCTAATGTTATGGTTTATCATGATGAAAAAAATACTAGAGACTTCATGTAAGATTTAATTTATTGAAATTATATGGCTTTGATCTAAACATTGTTTTAGGCAGTCATAATGATTAAATAATGAATGTGTTATTTATCATTCTTTAATGAAGAGAAGTAATTTGTTATTTTCTACATGATAGAGGTTCCATGACTTAAACATGGTCATGAATTCATATATGCAGACAAGTTAATTTGAAGTTGATTCCATGGAACAATGAAAGAATGATTTATGGGATTATCCTATACTACAAATGAAGGATTTTCCACTACTAACTTTACAAAAATATTGTCTATTCATATTTGTTTTAAATGCATAAAAACTATCATGGGTTGAATTAGTAGTTACAAAAAATGAATAACTAAAATAGTTAATACATGTTATGGCTATTACATTTAATTAAAATTGGCATGATTTTAATGACAAGTAGACCAGAATAGAAATTTTGAATCTAGTCAATGAAAGATGTTGGTGATCATGGAGTTTTGGATTACCAATTATAATTTTAACTATAATCAATTTTTCACATGGGACAGTACATATAGAAATAAATACAAGATTGGAAAGAAGTAAATAATAATAAAATTATTATTATGTTCATATATATATATTATAAAGGTTGTGAAACGTTACATATTGTGAGACCTGAGAAAAAATAATGAAAATATTTACTAGTATAGAAGAAGAATAGAGAGACCTAACATTATTCATTCATAAACATCCTAAACAATAAAAGAACAAAAAAATCCAATGACATTTTTTTCACTGAATTAGAATGAGTAAAGGAGATATAAGAGAATAAGGTTTTTTGTATATTGGTTTGCACATGAAGTGGAAGAAGGAGGATAATTGGATGAGATTTTTGTGAAATTCATAAGTGTTTTAATGCTCTATACCATGTAATTATTATAGAGAATTAAGTGTCATTTAATTTGTGATAGAAAATAATAAGATCATGAATAAGGTTGTTCACATAGTTTTTAATCAAAGGGAAGAAGAATAAAGGTTTCTTTCCTAATTAAATAAGTGTAAAAATTCATTAAAACTGAATAAAAGAATAAATAGAAGTGAAAAAACAAATATAAATCACATTTTCTAGAGTAATTTATGGGTTATGTATACAACATGAATATGTTTAAGAAAATATACATATAAATTATAAATATATTGAATGTTTTCTTTGTGGGACCAGGCTATCACCAGTGATGGGACTTATGATTGCTTTTTGTCATCCCTCTTTAGTTTAGGGTCCTAAGGATTAGTTTTATGATTATTTTCTTGTTGGCCAACAATAACAAGTATCTCATTATAAAGGAATGTGTGATAATTGATTAGTTCATAGTTACACTGAGGATTTGCCTTTATTTTTGAAAATTGGACATTATAAATTTCATATCCACTTTGTGTGCGTGCTAAAGAATGATAGTATGATGAAATAAGGATTGAATAAATATCTCAACAGGTTTAAGATGTAAAGGGATAAAAATATTAAATTGGAATAAATATTTCCCAACTCACATTAACCCCCCATCCCTTAGTGTTGACATTTCCTTATGTATTCCTATTATATGTTTTAACCCTCATCCTCCTTGATCCTTACATGATTCGGGTAACCTTGATGGGTTCTCCTTGGTGATATGAGATCATTAAATCCCATATATTTCCTTTCTTGACCATATTTTTTATAGATGTTCCCTTTTGGTATGTTTAATCCCTTGATTTATGTTTCATCCTCTATTCTAGGTATTCCTTTATCTATACACTAAATATGTTGTTTCTGGGTTTATTTTAGGATTTAAGATGATTGGTCATGAATTAAAGATTATGGATTGGAAATGTAAAATAATTAAGATCCATGTAAAATGTCTTAACAGAGTTTCAAATTTGATATGATGTAATATGTCTCAACATGCATGAATGTTCATGTGTAACCCTCTGAGAACTCTTCTTTTGTCATCAATCTGGTCGACTATGTTCATGTGGGTTGGATTAACACCTTATATGGGGGTGATGGTATTAAGTATTGGTTAATGTGGTATGCCCACCCCAATCTATAGTAATGATAGGAATTTTTTCTTGAGTAAATTGACCTTGAGGAATTAATTTCAGATCGGTTATGGCTATACTAGATTGGTAATGTTCTGCATAGCTTTGTGTCATGAGCCCCGTTTCTTTTGGGGGAATTTAATGTGTTTTGTTTCATGTTTCATATTGTGAGACTTCTAATGGATGGTCTATCCTTATGTAATAATGTTTGGATTGAGAAATGATAAGAGACATGTATTTGGTGATAATTTATTATTTTAATTTTATTTCTAGGATCACATTAAGTGATAAGGTGTTTTTTGAGAGGTGATGTCTGGCTATCCATGACCGAGACAATGGCAGGGGTTGTGTTGTTACATCCCTTGTGTGGGAAGGGAATGGTGGGTATTCCACATGGCATCTTATAATTAGTGAGAAATCATTGGATATATTCTAAATTTCATATGAGGTTCTGACATACCCTTTTGGTGTCATGATGAAGAAGTAACATATTAGAATTTATAGTGGCTAGCACATGATGACATGGTGTGTGATGTATGTTCATTTATTTGGTTTTTTCTTTCATCACATCCTCCTTTATACCTTAAATGAACTTATTTTATGGAATCATTTCTGATGTCCTACTATGTTTATAATCACAACCTACACAGGCATATCGTTATGTTTTATGACATTATGGTAAATGTCCCTTCCAAGGGATAATGACTTATTGGAAAATATTTTGAGGATAAAGGTGGATGTAATTGATGTGATGTCCAGACATGCTCTTGGATATTTTGTAGCGATACCTCATTTATAATTTGGATATTTTTTATATTGTATTTATACTGATACCTCATATAGGGGGATCCATTTTATACATGATCTATCATTCATTTTATGGTATATCCATATTTCATAGGATGATATAATTATTTCTTATGCTATGTTATTACAAATATTTACATTTATTTTTTATTCTATTGTGTATGTTTACTCAAATAGTTTTTTAATATTGGGGGCATTGTCTCCCAATGGTGTTGTTCTTTTCCTCACCACTAGTTACCAGCCTCTTGTGTACGAGGATGCATTCGTGAAGTCATGCGACACATTATCTTAGGCCCAAGGATCTAGGTTGGGAGTCACAAAATTTTATTTGGATTCATTGAATTTTTAATAATGGATACTGAATGTCTAAGTTTTCATGGACCCTCTATACCTTGTGAATTGAACACATAGTCACTGATTGAAATGACTCCTTGAGAAATTGGAATCATACTTAGGGAATGTAACCGTGAGGGGGATTCCTTGTCCCCAACTTGAGTTATGATCTTTATAAGGAATCCTTGGGTGATTATTAATGATGATAATGCTTTTATTGGTTTGTCTATGTAGTAAGATAGAATATATAATGGGAAATTAATATTATGATTTCCCACTATAGAGAGACCCTTGTTAGATCAGATATTGTTTTGGATGAAATAAAGTGTCAGTAGAGCTTGTACATGACTTATCTATACCAGATGTACTAAACTATAGGACCATTTATCATAATAAATAATTTAGATTTTTATGATTTATGCATAGGTATAAAATTCTCTCATTATAGATATGATCCATTTTTGATATTTTTTTTCCATTGTGACAAATCATTCTATCTATATGTTGAATTATAGATATAACATTAAATTTTCCTTATTGTTTTCAAATGACATGTCATTGAACTCATTAGTATTGTTGGTATCTTTTTCACACATATTGAGACTATTCAATATAAATCTTTAGCCTAGATTTTTTATCTTAGTTATTCATCACTCACATTACCTTTGGATTTGGTGGTATATCACCCACCCTTATCTATACATGCTATAATAAATTGTTCAATTGTTATTGGTGTCAGTGGTACATCATACACCGTTTATTTACTATAATAGTGGTTCATCATTCACATTAATTTAGAAAAATTGGGATATATAATTGATACTAGTCATTATATTGGTGATGTGTCATTCACCCATGTGTTAATTAGTATGGTAAAACATTTTCCACATAGTGATACATCTTTAACCCCAATAGTTTTTATAGTGGTATATCATTCGCAAGGTGATTCAATGATCAACATTATTGTTGTTCGGTGGTACAAATTTCTGTTGGTGATATATTTCCCCCTAATTATTAGTAGTGTCATGATGCATCATTCTCCTGGGGATACATCACACACCGTGGTTTTTCTTCATATTTTGATACATCATTCACCTAGTCATATATCTTTCACCGGTGTTTTGAATATGGTGATATATCTTTCACAAAGTGATGTATATCTCTACCTTGTAGTAATTATGGTGATATGTTACCCACTTAGTGATACATCAGTTTCCTGGGATGTTAGTAGTGTAGTGATACATTGTTCACTCGGCGATACATCATTCACTATTGAAATGAGTATGGTGATACGTCATTCACTCATAATTAATTTTTTTAAACATTTGTGTTAACAGTATGGAGATAAATAATTCACCTTATGATACATCATACACCGTTGTGATTAGTGTCATGATATATTATATAGCAGGGAAATCCTCATTTTTCATTGTTTTTTACATGGTGACATTTTTTTCACCATGGTTATTATTATTTCAAGAGAAGAAAACTCACTCACGATCATGCGTGATTAGACCTATAGAGTACCCATACAATTCTAAAACTAGTTGAAAATGGTTTGACTCAACCATTATGGTCCATTCATGAGTACCATCTATATGAAAAGTGAATTTCATGTTATTTACATTTCTTATATTTAATTTAGTACATGAATGAACATATATAATGTTTTTTATTTTGAAGACCATAGGTGGGACATGGAATGTTTTATTCTCACACCATGCATATATAAAAACTTTAGTAAATGTAGGGATTTAAAATTCTATATGTCGATAGGGGAGGTGATTCTAGTACAGGTGTATGAGTTAGAAGATTTTGGAAGATACGTTGAGACGAGTCTGAGGAGATGTTGAGCATAATGGATAAGTCACCTTATATTATCGGTTTTGTTATTGTATCATATATGATTGGCCCATTATAATGTCCTGAAATAATGTAAGACTGTGTGATGTGCATGAGTAGGTTTTTTATGAGATTTTCTTTTTGTTTATTTATTTTATTTTTTACTATAATTACATATTTGTTCACTCTCTTGTGAATCTTTTTATTGATCTTTATATTATATATTTATATTAGCTAAAATAATACAAGATGGTATAGTCACTAAATAGAGTTTATTATATACCCATTTTTATTTGATAGACATTGACATATAGAGAGACATGTCGAAGGTCACATGGAACTCCAAGATTAAAACCTCTAGACAATATCATTTCATATGAAATAAAACATAAATTATTTGATAACTTTCCTTACACACAACTGTGAGTTTATATAAACTATGAAATAGTAAAAAATTATAACATAACTGTTAAATTTCTAGCTATGAATATTAAAAAATCATTATTAAAAACATGTATAATTATTTTTATTAATGAAAATTAATTTACTAATTCATAACAAATAAGTACCCAATTCTTAATAGTCATTTTACCCATCAAGAATATGTTTACCTCAGAAATGGGCATTATCGCATTTCTAAAAAAAATTGTAATTTTTGTAAAAAAAATTTGTAATTTTTTTTAAAAAAATCTATTTTTTTTAATAAATGATTATAATTTTTAAAATCGACATTTATAATTTATCGTAGTGTTAATTTTTAGGATTTTTATTAAATTATTTATTTCTCAGTGATTATTGAAAAATAACATATTTTTATAGATATTGTCTTTTATTCCCATGTTAATATCTCGATATGTTTTGAATTTGATCTTAAATTAACCAAATTATAAATTAATTATAAATATTACAATTAATTACAAATTAAATATCACTATAATTTATTTTAGTAAAATTTAATTACTTGTCTTAATGACACATTTTAAAAAAAATACTATTTTTATGAATATGATGATTTATAATCATAATAAATAATGTTTATATGTATTTATTAATGTATTTATAGATATTTATATATTCTATATTCTATAAAATGTTTTAACATTCCTTTATTTGTTTAACAAATTAATGGAATAGAAGTAAATTATGTTTTACACTTAATTTGTTTTTTCTGATAATGGGTTTTCATTGTATTTCGCACACTTAAATGAAATTAAATTCAACCAATTATATAAATTAAATACTATAAAATGGATTAAATATTTTTAATAATAATAATAAATTAAATTTAATTGTTTTAACATACATTTTTATATTGAATAGTAAAAACATTAAATTTTCTTTACCTCGGTTATGGTAAAAAAACATTTACCAAAGATTAAACCGTGTGATGAGGGGGTTTTTTCCACTAAAACTTATCTAATAATTAATTTATTGAGATATTTTAGCCTTATATTATCCTATAATATTAACCTTGTACATTTTAGAGACATTATTAAATTAATGTGACCTTAAATCATCAAAATCCTTTACAAAATGGCATGTTTGTCTCTCCCCTTACTTATAAATGGAATCATATTCTCCTCTATTATTCCCACCATTTGAGACATATAACTAGAAATATAAATAATAAAAAACATATCTATAATCCTTTCATTCTACATATATATTCATTTACTCTCCTCATAAAAATAATTCAATTATTAAGGTGCAATCCATTATAGTTCTCTCAAAGAAGAGGTAGAGATCTCAACAAAGATATTTCAGTCTTATTTTATCTTCAAATTCCTCTAAAAAATATTATCCATAAATAAATTAGTATTGTATTATATTAAATATACTATTATGTAATTAGGATTATTTAATGACCATTAACCTCCTCCTCTCAATCCATTGTGAGATGAATGTGTCGCTTGTGTGTATCTGTTGACTAACACCTCTACAAGCGATACAACACATTATCCGCAATAAATTTTAATAAAAAGTTATTTTTAAAGGATTAATGATTATATATGAATTTAATTATATATTTATTATTATATAATGTTGAATTTATATTTACCATTCATAAATTCCATCCAACAAAAAATGGGAATGTCACTCGTTCGAACGTATGGAATATCATCTCGTTATAGTGATGTAATAAACTTTTCAGAACTGAATTATATGAATGGTTATAAATATGAATATAATGAATATATAGTATATTTATATCATTATTGACATTATATAGATGTATAAATCGTGATCTACATTCATGTACCATAACAGCTGAACCAAGACCTACCTTAAAAATGAAGCAGGTAACACCCAAACTGAGGATGATAATGAAATATTGTTATGAATGGGTGATAAGATGTTATAAGTAAATAATTTATAGTAGTATAGATATTATTAGAGTTAAGTTATTTTATTATAGTTAAGTTAAATTATTATTATAATTTTTTATAGTATTATATAGAGTTTTTGAAGAAAGATAGACTTGACCAAAGGGTCTCATCTAAATATATCTTCATTGATACAGGTGTTAATGGTTTTCACAGAGATATTATTTCTATAGTGTATATAATACAAAATAATGTATTTTATACTAATAAATTATTTAATTAATGGTATTTACAAGAACATTTTTTTTTCAATCATTCAATGACATTCTATTCAAAAGAATTACTAATGTCATAAGGGTTCTTCATATTATTTTTTCATCATTGATATATGTTTAATGATTTGAACCTATTTATGGTTTTGAGGTGTATTAACTAGCTCTATTATATGTTTTATTATTAATATAATTATTGTAATTGTGTATAAAGGTTCATAAAATTAATTCTTTCATGGAGATCATGATTCAAATGCTACCAAACTGGAAAGGATTTTATGTTACAATATCATTTTTTACTTGTATTTTTTATGATTAAATTTTATGATGATGAAATTATATGATATATATCTCTTAAATACTTTTTATATTTTTTTAATATTTTTATTACCATTCATTAATTTTTTCCTTTCATTTTCCTCTCTTTATTACATTATATATCAAAAACATGTTTTTAAGGAATACCAAACATGTTTTTCTATTAGAAATGGAATCACATCTAAATTGATCATATTTTCATTAAAACTTTTTGAAGAATTATTTTACTATTTTATAAATATTATTCAAGGTCAATCTTTACTATTTTTTACTTTATTTACCATGGATTAAAAAATAATTGTATTGTGGTTTTCCAAACATGGTGTTTTGGACTTCTTATTGAACATGTGAATAAAATTTTTATTCTAAAAACTATCACCTAAGAAGATTTTTCTAACACCTTGAGTAGTATTTTCTGATAATAGTCCAATTTATTTTTCCTTGTTTAATTTTAAAGAATAATTTCCCCAGAAAATTTTATAATTTTTTATGTTTTAACTAGGTGATTTTAAATTTAATGGGGTATTTTACTCAATACATATTTTAGTGATATTTCCAATGTATTTTAATATGTAAGCCCAACATCTTATGCTTCATAGGATTTACTTGGTAAATGATCCAATTTTACCATATTTATTGTTTCTCTTGATGGTTTGTGATTATAATGAAGAAATATTTATGAAACAAGTATCCTTTGCATGTGTTAGGATTTACGGATGTGAGGAATGTTTTATGAAAATATAGTACACAAATATATATGGTTTTCATTATGTGAAAGGAATGCCAAGAATTATATATCTCTACAATACATAGTTCAAAATAGGATATCCATTTATATAATAATTATAACAATCATGATCATTATTTCACATTATTACATGAATTATTACATAAAATTACACTTATTACAAACCAAGAGATCAATAACTCAAGTGTAATTGGGAATTAGATACATATAATAACATCTTAAACAAGTAATATGAAAACACTATTGAAAACATCTTTAATATGTTTCTAAAATTACTTGGATTTTAAAATCTACACGAGATATCTTTGGGAAAAACATATGAAAGGGGTGATCTATAAAATCATAGTAAGTGAATAAAAAAACAATAAAAAGAACATGATAATCAATTTTAGAAAATTGGTATATCAATTAAAAATAAATGCAACATGAACAATAGGGAATTATAAATCATGATAATCATTACATGGGAAATGTGGAAACAACATCAAACACTAAATCATAAGCATAGTATAAGGATAAACACACAAAGACATTATGGTTGAAAATGCCTCATAAATGAATTTGGTTCACTCCCTACCACAATGTGACGTATCAGGATACAAAACATTACCCAATGCATTGGAGTGCTATCTGGGTGTACCCGTCAAGTACATTTCATTCATACGCTTTAGTATCCCACATAGATCATAAAACATGTATTTATTCATCAACATAATTTATTACATGATTAATTAGTGTGTAATATGAATGAGTAATTCCCAAATAAAAAGGTATATGTTCATAAATGTAAACAAACATGATATAAAAATGGATATTGTATTCACAACACAGATGTTTTGGCATGGAAAATTACAGTGAAATTTCAACAGCATAACGATGTTAAATAAATATTTCTAAAAAAGGCTGACAATATAAAAAGGGTTATCTCAAAATTTTCAATAAAACATATAATAATAGGGACATGGGAAGTTGTGTCCCAAAACAATGAAATGGATATAGAATTTATAAGTTCATAAAGAAACATCTATAAAGAAGAAAAGGTGAGGTTCCCTTATAGAATTTCTGCATAATAACAACATAAGTAATGGTCCAAATGAGGGAGGATAAATTATCCATCACTAAAATAAAAACAAAATTACATTGTGGTAATGATTATAAATTATTTAAAATATAGCCAATTGATATTAAAATAACTAATTGCAAATAAGGTGCATGAATTTGAATGAGGAGTGTGTGACTCCAAAAGCATGGTAAGGGCTTCTTTAGAGCTTGGATAACCTTGGGGGGACTCCATATTGTGAATGATAGAGTATGGACATGCACAAAGGATATTTATATATTATAAAAGGGAGCATGGTTGGGTTTATATATAAAAAGAGTGGCAATTCATTATTATTTAGGTTTTGGACACTATGTAATAAAATTTATAAAACCATAAACCATACCATGGTTTTATCTCATTGATTCAAGGAACTTGGATTGGTTATAATTATTTTATAATTTAGAGGGTTGAAAATAATATATTAATGTCCTTGATTATGTCGTGGTGAGTCACCCTCTTAACGAAATAATTTTAAAATCCTAAAATATATTATTAAACGTTGGGGATTCATAATGGATTTATGAGATAAATGAAATGAACTAAAAATAAAATAATTTTTAAGGTATAATTTTATATGGTCTTTTGTAGCATTATAGTATGTTTTATATCATTTTTAGTTCATTATGATGTCATAATACACAGAGTATATTTATAAGGTGTTAAATTTTAACAATAAAATTTGACTATCTTAACATATTATCAAAATTTACCCATTGAATAATTTCTATGTTATGATTCAATAAAAATTATCCATCTTATGTAAATATATTTCAAAAAATTTGAATTTTCATTTTTAAAATAATAAATCATGCATATTGAGAAATGAGGTGTTTTTGACAAATAACAGTTTTTCTAACCCATATAAAAATAATCTCGACTATATATAAATTATATGATCATTTATATTAGATAAAAATAATTTAATAATAATATTTTATTATGATATTATTTATTTCAAAATTCTATAAATTTTTGAGTTCATTAATAGAATTTCAATAATAAGAAACAATAAATTTTTTTCTTTATTGTATCAAAATAAAAATCATTTACAAACTAAAAAAAATTGGATGAAAATGTATTTATTGTTCAATTAAAAATGTAGATGTTCATTACTTATAGGGTATCAATGAATATCATTTTAATACAAAAGCATATGTTCTATGTGTAGATGTGTGATTGTGGAAATTTCATTGGGTAATTCGACGAACATGGTTTTTGTTGTGATCTTGATGAGCATGAACATATCCCATAAGTAATTTTTCTAATGATTAATCTATTGGATATTGGATTGGGAATGGTAAATGTAAAATCCCATTGAATCAATATCCCTTGGAATCTCTTATAGACGGGCTTCATAGGGTATAATACTACTAGTGGGGGTTATCACATCCTTTGTCGATGTCAATCAGATGTGTTAAAACCCTATATTTATACTAACCGTGTGATCACTGTTCGATTTCTATATTACCAATGGTAATGATACTTAATAGTAGTTTTAATACAATTTTATATAATAGAAAAAAATAAGTGCATGTGTTTTCTGTAATAATATTACATAATAAGACATTGGATTAAAAAAGGGGGAATTTTATTTATAACTATTGGGTTCATTATAAGATTAACCACATAAGTAATTTCACACTCAAAATTTTATTTTCCCACACTAAAACTATTAGGTTATCTCTCAGTCATCATCACCTCCAATTACCATGTTTCATCATAAAATTTTTGTTTCCTCCACAACACATTAACCAAGTGAGTTGTCTTATTCTATATAACGTTTTCTCTATGATATATGATTTTCACCCCATTCTCCTCATATGAAAGGTCATTATCCAATGGTAACACATCTGTATTGATTATATATGAGGGACCTTGGATGTACCTTCTCAGGATGGATACATGGATCATATCGAGTACTAGAGATAGGTTTGGGGGGAGTTTTATTTGATAAACCACCGCTCCGATGTAATCAAGGTTATCAATGGGGTTGATGTATTTAAGAATAATATTTTCATTCATCTATAATATAATCACTTTCTTCCATGTAGATATATGAAAGAATACCACATCTCCAATATCAAAACCGTGTCCTCGTTGACGATGGTCATCATAACTCTTCTTTCAACTATGAGCATCTTAGGTTTTCTAATGAATTGTTTTAACATTCTTCGTCGTTTCCTCAACCATTTAAGGAGAAATTATTTTTCACTCCCCAACATCATCCCATAATTCATGTGTACTGTATCTATTACCATAAAGGGATGCATAGGGATCCATTAGGATAGTCTAGGGAAATCTGTTTTAGTAAGAGAACTCGACCAAAGGGATATGTTCGTACCATCGTCCTTTCAAATATATAAAATTTTCTCTCAACATTACATCCAATATCTATATAGTATACTCAAATTGGCCATCAATTTGAGGATTATTGGTTATAGTGATGTTTATATTAGTGTTTAAATCATGTTGGATACATTTCTAGAATCGAGAGGTGAATATCAAGCCTCGATTATATATAATCGATAGTAGTACTCCATAAAACCTTACCTATTCACTATTGCATATTTGTTCAAGTTGATATTTTGAGAAGTCCTCTATAATGGTTATTAGGTGAGTCATCCTTGAAATATTATCTATAATAACCCATATAGAATGGTTTCCCTTAGATGAATTCACAAGTTCAGTGACAATGTAAGTAGTCATGTTATCCCATTTCCATGTTGGTATGGGCAGTGAATGGATCATCCCCATAGACTTATCCTATTAATCATTTCCTTATTGGAATACTAAGAACTGTTATGTATATTATATGATCTCCCTCTTCATATTGTCCAACCAATAGTTCTCATTGAGATTTTGGAATATCTCTGTTCTTCTCAGGAGAATTGAGAATTTTGAACTATGTGAATCATCCAATAGTTCCTTCATTAATCTGGATTTTATAGAACATGTACTCTTGACCCAAGCCTTACAATTACTTCTTCATCAATTATAAACTCTGACAATTTTAATTTTCTTACGGATTCCTCCTTCATCAAAATTTCCACATAATTTATTTGATAATCCTTTATTTTCAATATGAGGGATTGTTGAAAAACAAATTGATAAATTATTGATAAGGTTTCATCTTTATTGATTCTCATTTACATCCTTTGTAGTTCTATGAAGATTGGATCATTCTCATTTATCATCATTGATAAAGATGCATGATCTTTTCTACTTAAAGAAGCTACCCCATTATTAATTTTCCATGATGGTAGTGGATTGAGATGTCATAATCCTTGATGAGCTCTAACAATCTTTGTTGGAACATATTAATATGTTTTTATGGGAATATATATTTAATGATCTCTTAATGAATATATGTCTCACACTTGTCCCTATAGAAATAATACCTAGATATTTTCAATTCAAATTTCATAGTTTCTAACTGGATATCATATATGGGGTTTTTTCTCATAAATTATCAATGTATTTAAAGAATAGGAAATAAATGTGTCATTATACATTGTAAAAAATCCCAAACCCCTATTCGAAGAATCACTGAATACTACGAAATGTTCTCCAATTATAGGTACTGTGAGCACATGGGATGTGATAAACCTCATTTTAAACTCCATGAATATTTCATTTAATTAATAATTATATTGAAACATGATACCATTATATATTATTGTAGTAAGAGTATTTGACAATCATGATAAATTTCTCATAAATTGGTGATAATACCAAGAAAATCCATGTCAACTACTGATATATGTCACAGATGTGGACCTCGTCCATCCTTTAATTGGTTCCATCATTGAAGGGTCTGTATATCTCTTATTTATTGTGATTATATTACCCATTAAATAGACTTACTTCAATAGTAAATCACATTTTTTTACATTTTATAAAGCTTGTACTTTCATAATGTCTTTAGAAAAGTTCTTAGATGCTCCTCATACTGTTTCTTTCTTTTGGAGTATATTTTAATATCATCTATAAATACCACCTCAATTTAATCGAAATAATATTTAATGACACTGTTCATAATGTCCACAAATAATGATAAACCGTTAGTTATTCTGAATTTAATCACTATGAACTCTTTGCTTTTATCACTAGTATGAAAAGGGGTCTTGGGGATTTCTCCCTTCTTCACTATAACTTGATAATATCTTGACTGAAGATCCACCTGGAAGAAGTATTGTGAGACACATATCTTTTTGAAAAACTCATCCATCTATGACATATGAATCATGTTATTTATCATGATCTTATTTTTATGATTATAATAAATTCATAGGCACATTGAATCATCCTTATTATTGAATAAGTGGACTAGTGCAACTCATGGTGAAGCACTTGGTTGTATAAAACCTTAAACCAGATTATCATATAGTTGTTTCTTCAAATCTAAATTTTCCCAAACATCCATTCTATACAATGTATTAGATAATGGAAACCCTCCAGGTATATGATCTATAGAATATTAAACATCTCTTCTTGGGGAAGATAATTAAATTTCATTAAGAAACACATCAATGTATTCACTCACAAAAGTCTTGTCGTTGAGGATGGTTCTTTCCCTAAACTCAATCAATTGACCCTAAAAAGCTTTATCAAAGGAAAAATATAAGTGATTAATATGAGGGTGCAGAAGAATATTCACCCTCCTCTGTTTACTAGTACAGAAATGGGGCCAATTCACAATAAGGTGAGTGATTTTGTCGTCTTGAAAATTTATGTTGGATATATATTGGGAAATCCAATCCATATCCAAAATTCAATCAAATTACACCAAACGGAGTATGAAAAGGTTCACTAGGATGTTCATCTAACAAATACTAACATAGTATGAGTTATATTCTTTGGATTCAATAATTTCACTATTTTTTATTTTCAACCACATATCTACAACCATGCTTTTTTTTTCTGTTTTAATAGTTATTATAAACATTCGTGATATAAATAAATGTGACGAACGAAAATAAAAAAACATATGCTAACTATTATTGAATGAGTAACTAGCTTACATATCACCACATCTTTTTTGGGATCCACCTTGGTGGTTGTGATGGAAACAACTCTCCCTTGCATCCTTTGAGGTTTTTTGTTTTCTCCAAAAACCCATGGATTAGATAATTGGTTTGAAAAGTTCCATCGTTCCTTGTAATTGAAGAAATGAAAAATACTCTGATGGTTAACTGGAGAAAAAGTTTCCTCTATTTCATTTGTGGGTTTTTCATATATGAAATTAATATCTAGGTTTCCTTCCTTCCTGCACATAAAGAATTTTTTATCCCCCTCTGGCAATTTCATTAGTGTTGTTTTACACCTTTATCATCTGGGATGTTGAAATTTCATGGCATCGTTTGATTTATACCTTAGACATCTATAATGAACTACAATTTATGATTCTTATCCCAGTGAAACCATTGGTATTCATAAAACATAATTTTTAATTAAATTATACATAGGAAAATTTCCTCATAACTATCAAATTCATGGCCCGTCTGGGATTTTGTAGACAATTTTTTAGCCCAAAAAAGAAGCATCAAACATTGCATTCAGGGGTAACTACAACTTTGGACGTGAATCATGCATGTATTGTGATTTTTTCATTCATACTCACTAATAGAATCATCAAATTGTTTCATAGTTAAAATAAATCCCTTACCATATTAATTTGAAGAGTGTGAGGAAAATATTTATCAAAACAAATTTGGAAGAATTTATTCCACTCCATTGCTTCAATCTCTTTCACATGCTTCATATCCTTGATCAATGTCCTTCATTGATCGAATTATCCCTCCATATGACAAACATCTAGTGGAAACATATCATACCCAGAACATTACAGGTTGGAGAAGATATTACTAATATAGATGATCCATTTTTCCCTAGTTAATGGATTAGACGATCCATTGAAATTAGGAGGATTTTGGTATATGAAGCTCTAAATTGTACCTTGTTCTCTAATTTGAGGTTTTAATAACTCCTCTTGATCTGGAATTATTTTCACAACCTCAGTCATCTGAGGGAGTATCATCTGAAAATTCATGATTCATGAAACCTTCTAGTTGCACTAAAGTTTGGGGCATTCGTCACATTTCTCATTGAATTGACTATTTAAAAAATTTCTTTTATTATTATCAATTTTATAGAGTAAAGGGAATATTAGGGAAGATTATTTTTATTAATCTATTATATTAAAAATGGGGAATCCAATTACATTAAAAGTGTTACTTAAAAATTATATTTATCTCCTCAACTTATGAGTTTATAGGATTCAATATATGTTATCAATTATCTTTTTACTAAAATATATTCTTATGGAAGTTTTTGTTTCATAAATAATAGTTCATAATTAGATTATGTATTTACCAAATCATATCCCCCGAGAGTGTCAAAACCAGCATGTATAAAGGCTTGTTTTCATGTACTGGGTTCCCTTATGTTAGGATGAGGACTCCTTTTAAGATTTGTTAACTCTAGGTATATTTATTTGAGAACAATGTGCACTTGTAGTGTCTATATTGTCATGTATTTTCCTGATAAACAACATAAAATATACTTACCAAACTTTATCGTTGTTTTCTTGTACTTATTCATTTAACTAATTAATTTACTGGAGTTTTTTATTCCTAATCCAAAAAATATCAAAACATTTTCCATGATACCCACTATAAAATACATTTTTTTATTACACTCAAATACATGATTTGTTACTTAAAATTACACTCAATAAAACCCATAGATATGTTTAATGTATTTGGTAATTATGTACATATCATAATATATTTAACAAGGAGTATGAAAACATTATTGAAAAATTCCTTAACATGTGTCTAAACATCCCTGGGTTTTTATAACTAAACATGCTATCCTTTGAAAAAACATAATAAAAAGGTGAGATATAAATCCTAGTAAGGGAATATACAAGTAATAACATGAAGAAGATAATTCATGTTATAAAATATTCATATAAATTAGGAATAAAATGATCATGAACTATAAGTAATAATATAATATGATAATCATAACATGGGAAATGTGGAAACAACACAAAACACTGAATCCTAATCATAGGTAAAGGATAAACATGCCAATACATCATGGTGTAATAATTCCCCTTATGGAATTATGTTCACTCAATATAAAAATTTTAGATATTGTGATACTAAACATTACGTAATGCATTGAAGCACTATCTGGGTTCTCCCATCATATATATATCATTCTAATTCTTAATTTTGTCAAATAGATCATAAAAATGGATTCCCTAATCTTCATAATGTATTTCAAAATTAAGTACAGTGGAATAAATATGTTTACATCCCCGATAAAAAAAATATGTCCATTAATGTGAACACACTTGATAGAAACATTGGTAGGGTATTAACTTCCAAATTATTTTTTCATGGAAAATCATACTGAGATTTCAGATGCAAAATGTGGTTACTTTAACATTTAAAAACAGATTGGTTAATGAGATAGAAAGGGGTCTATAAGAATATTTTCTTAAAATATGAAGTAATAGGGAAATGGAATGATGTTTATAAACATTTGTATATGGTAGTAGAATTCATAAGTTCAAACTGAAACATTAAAAATGAAATGATGTTGAGGATCCCTTATGGAAATTCCATATGGAAATGGCATATATAAGGGTAAAATTGAGTTAGAATATACGATACCACAATAAGATAACATAAAATGGATATCAAGGGTTTTATTACCACTGAATGGGTATATATCCAATTGAAATTATAAGAACTAATTTCAAATATGGTGTTTGAATTTGAAAAGAGGATATAAAGGTTCTATTATTGACTGTGTAACTCAAAAATCTAGGGATGGGTCCTTGAGATATTAGGAGTGAATTAGGTAGACTCTAGATAGTGTAGTTGAGAATGCTGACATGATCCAAGTAGTTTTATTAAATAGAAATGGGATCTTGGATGGGTATATATAGTAAATGAGTAGTGATTATTTACTACATAGGTTTTGGAAACTACATAGTTAAATATCCATACCACATTCCATCCCCTAGTTATTACCTAGGGTTCAAATATATGGTAGTGGTTCACATTATTTTATAAGTACAATTTCCTAACATATCAAAATAATTCCATTTCGTATGTGGTGGTGAGTCACACTCTTAATGAAAGGATTTTAAAAAATTAAATAATATTATAAGTTTTGGATGATTAATGATGGATTTATATAATAAATAAAATAAACAGAAAATTAAATTATTTTAAAGGAAAAACATATATTTGGTCGTATATCCAATTAAAATTAACTATTACATCACTTTTAGGTCATTATTATTACATCATACACATTGAATATTTATACAGTATTTAATTTTTACATAAAAATATAACTCTCTTAGAACAATAGAAAAAATACACCATTGGATAATTAAAATGTTATGATTCAAGAAATATATTAATTTTATCTAATTATTTTTCTAAATATGTTAATTTCCACTTTTAATATAAAAACATACACTTATTGAGAAATTAGGGGTTTTTTTTAAATATAACAGTTTTTCAAACCCTTATAAAACTTACATTTGAAGCTATAAAAATTATTTTATCTTTTATAATTGATAATAATTATTTAATAATAATAATTTATTATAATATTATTTATTTTATAAATTCATTAATTTATAAATTCATTTTTTGTATTTGAATATTAATAAAAAATAAAATTTGTGCTTTATTGTATCAAAATAAAAAATATTTACAATGTAACAATCATAGGATAAAAACATATTAATTAATATATAGAAAAAATATGGATATTAATATATCTATGGTTGTGATAAATATACCATTAACACAACTTCATTCACCCTATGATTATGGTTTATGATAGTGTGTATTTCATGGGGTGGTTCGGAAAACATGGTTTCAGCCATGATCTTGACGAGCATAAAATTCTCCCATATATAGTTTAGTTATTATGTTGTTAGCTATCGTCTTGGTCTCGGCCATGAGAAACTCTAGTGACTCTATCTCCCTTTGATGCTCTGATAGATGGGCTTCCTAGGGTATGATCCTACAAGTTGAGGCCATCACTTCTATTACCTCTATCAATTGAATTTTTTAATCCCCTATAATTATATTAACCATGTGATTACAATTAAACAACAATATTATCAATGGTAATGATAATTAACATTCATTTAAATCTAATTAGATATTATAAAATATAAGAAGTGAATGTTTATTATTACCATATTACTTAAGAATATTTTTAATTAATCCAATAGGGTAAAATTTATTTCTAGTAGTTTTTTTATTACAATAATAGATTAAATGGGGACTGAGCATTGTTAAAGAAGGGAATTTTACAATAATCTAGTCTTGGAAGTGAACCTTGACTAATTAAATTATTTAATGTTGAGTGAACCCAATCCACTATGATAGTATTGGTAGATATTCTTAACCAAATATTTGATTTTCTTATATTATTTTCATGCTAAAAATTGAATCTTATGCTAATGATATGTTTTAGTAGATCATGATTGACTATTGAAAATTTCTCACACTTATTTATTATGCCAATTTTATATAAAACCTTATTCTATGTTTTATTATTAATACTCATAGACTAATTAGGTATGATTATTATATGTTTTTATCACATTCTCATACCCATATTAGTTTCTTATGATAACATATGATAGTTGATTAATATCTATTTTTTACTCTTATTTAGCATCTGAGCTCACCCTTTCTTATGTTTATCATCCTCATATTATGAATAATGGTTTTAAGTACGATATCTAAAATATGGATTTTAGTTATGAGGAACTTGATAGGAAATTATGTAGATCTTTTATGTTCCAGTTGTTTACATATCCATGTTTTAAAATATAATAAACCTTTGTGGTCCTTATGTGTGTATTATTGTTAAATTTAATGAATATTCATTTAATATAATGTAATATTTATAATTGAAATGTATGGTCTAGTATATATTTTATCCAATGTATCGTTTAGTAACTTTTGGAGACTATTTTGAGTAAACATTACTGAGAACCCTTGGGATAAGTCGATGTATAAAAGAACATCCTCTCTTATGGTAATTAAATAAAAATGATTTCCCTAGGGAAATTTACCCCTTTATAGATACTATATATAGAAGTGGTTTTGGTATAGATTCATCTATGGGTAACAACCTGGAAAAAAAGTGGTCGAGTATATCCCATCCCTCATTCATAAGTATTGTGATTGGGCCCTTACTTGACACCTAGGGCATATGCATAGGTTAATTCAATTTTTTAAGATCCATTAAAATTTATTTGACTATATAATGACTATATATGACCTAGGATAATCCTAAGGAAACATATAGTAAAAATAAGAAGTCATTAATTTGCTACCCTAAACATGATTTTAATGGTTATATGATTTTACACTAGGATTTATATATCCCATATATTGCTTTTTGTTTTTTACTAAGGGCTAGAACTATAAAAAACCATCATAATTATGAATTTTCTGGAAAATTCATTCATTGTACCCATGAATAAGATAATGTTATTGGATTGCAAATTTTTTTTATATACTTATAAAAATTTATCAGAACACAAATCATACTGATATAAAACTTGATAAAATGAAGAAACAACATACTATTAAGTCATCCATGGGGAATATTAGACCATCCTTTAATGTATCATTCAATATACTAAATGTTAATAAATTCATCAGTACCACATAAAAGATATTTTTCATTATCTAGTGCTTTGAACTTGAAAAGTTTATCTTAGTTGTATATCCATTGGAACATGAAGTGGATTAATGATTTAATATAATCAAGAATACAAGGTGATGAGAATAAATTAACTCAATATATTTGGATGATTTTAAGAGATAATTTTTTAATAAGTAATTTTACTTTATTATTTGTACAAAAATGGAGAATAAATTCTTTGAGATTATGAATATGAATGATGAATTAGTTGGTGCTTATAAAGAATGTTTTTCAAAACGTGAATGTGTTATTATGGTATTAATATTAAAGAAGAAAATAATATTGATTTATTATTCAATGGCCTATCGCCATGTTTCTAATGAGATATGTCCATAAGATACTTTTTTATCGATGAAGAATTTTTTTTATGTTCTATCAATTCCTAATTGGATATTGAATTTAGCCATCTATAAGGACCCGACATTATTACATACATAATCTTGAATTTATTAAAGAAAACAAATTCTTTAACATTGATAATCTTTTCATGTTTATAGATTTATATAATTGTTACATAATACATTAATAGCATTACACATTGTTACAGAATGGATACAATAAAAATAGTTCCTATTTTTTTCAAAATAAAAAACATTAAAACATGACACATGATTCCTAAAAAATTCTTAAATATTTAGCATACCTTTATTCTTTTTCTTACACATCAATTAACCTATGAAATATCATTTAAGATATGGTATGAGCACAAAAAAACTTAGATAGGGATATAAAAAGAATTAAAGAACACATTAGTCCATGAATACTTGTAACGTATGAAATATTTTTCATAAGCCATGCTTATCACTTATATATATATATATATACATAAATTGTGATAAATGAGATTTAAACAATACCTAAAAACATTAGTAGTACCAAAAAGGTATCTTGGGTCATTAATAACATAATATCTAAACCCTCTCAGCTACCTTATAATTTGTAACCCTCATGGCTACATTACTATCTGTGTAACCATCACAGTTACACTGGGAGTAACCATATGGCCAAACACATACATACATGTACCAAATGCATTGGATAGAAATATAGGTCCCAACCTTCATCATAAACAATGCCCATGTTCAAAAACATAATCATACAACATAAATATTATCATAAAATCATTTCTTCTGAATTTTGTAAAACAGAATTTTAAAAGAGGATTTTAATAGAAAAGTCCCTTATAAATATCATAGAATTTAAGTGAGACATAATAGAGTGGATGTAATATTTATATACTCTATAAATTTACATAATTAAACCTAGCATAATCACAATTAATTACACAAAAAATTTAAATAACACATAAATAACTAATAATAAGGTTAACCCAAAAGATGGAAATCGGGTTAAAATTTTCATTACCTCCGGCCTAACATACATCAAACATGTTTTAACATCTTATATAATGGATAAAAGAGTGTTATTAGTATTTTAGAGAAACATTTTCATGTTTATAAAATTTTATATGATCATTTAATAATCTCATTTCACCCCTTAATTGTTAGTATTTTTTTCCTTGCACTGTTTTGGGTGAGTTCCATACATAACTTCCACGATTGGTACATGATGGATATTCTTGTCAATTGGATGTGAAACACCAGAATTGGAATTAAAAGGTGTTTAAATATTTCAAGTACCCTAATTTATACCATTTAACATTTTGATGTTTTAAATGAGAATGATTCAAATGTTAAAATATTAATGATGTTTGATTATATCATTTTTGTGGTTCTTTGTTAACAACAACCTCATTTTTTATAATTTAAAACCAAGAGTACAAAATAATTCCACAAAAATAGATGATAAATAACACATATATTATAACATTTTTCAACCATAGAAATGGTTTCATGACCATACGTGACATAATTAATGGAAATTGAAATCTTATCATCCACGATGTCGGTAATTAGTCACATCACGGACTATGTTTTTATTCCTTGAATTAGATGGAGTGGAGAAAATAGGGATGATTAATTTTCCATGAACATGTGACCATAAAAAATATATATTATAACTAGATATTCCATACCTCTTGGGTAAGAAGAGATGAAGAATTAATTAGAAAATAAAGGAACTCAAAATAATAGAATAATTTAGAAATCCCTTACCAAAATTTTGCAGCATAACGGCTATGAAACATGGTTTTAGAAAATATTAAAAAACAGGGGACATGGTTAAACCATTTAGAAATGAATAATAATATATTATATATCATGAATAAGAGGGAAATATGAACATGGTATGGAAACATGAATATTATACCACATAAAAGAGAAAGTGAATGGAAAAAAGAAAGAAATTGATAATTTTCTTACCTTATAGAGTAACTCCTAGATCATGAAGGTTGGGCCCTTGGGGTCTTAAGGAAACCTTGGTAGGGATACTAGGGAGGTAAGGATTCCAGATCACTATTGATAAGGATTTTTTAATTATGTTAAGGAAGGAATGTGATGGTATTTATTGCAAAAGTGAGGGATTATTTTAATAATTTCCAAGGTACACCTCATTAGTGGTATTTGCAAAACTATGGGCTTTCCCATAGTATTTTCCCATGGTAATAGCTACTTGGGACACCTAAAAACCTATTTTATTGTACACAAGTCAACTAGACTTATTACATCATTATTACATCATTAATGATGTCATTAACACATCGAAACTCAAAAATGTATTTTTTACTATTCATCAAAAAATCAAATGTTTCAAAAAAAAAATCAACAAAATTCAGCCTAATAATTTATAGAGGTGTAGAATTCAAAAATGATGCCCATTTTTTAAAAGAAAATTTATTAATATTTTTAATTTAATTTTTAAATAATTTCATTCTTAATTTAAAAATTAATAATTTAAAAACTACAACTACTTTTATATCACATTTAAAAATTAATCTAGATGTAATTATCTTAAATCCGTAAGAAAATAAAATAATGATACAATTTACTATTCATTTGGGTCATATTACTGTTAATATTATTATTCATAAGGGTATGCTAGTTTTCACCAAAAAAGAAGATGGTTCGAATATACCTCAAATAACATACTGTACACTATTGTAGATGACCATTTTTTGAAATTTAAAACATAGAGGAATTAAAATTATGGTAAAATGCTACATATAAATATCTAAATTAAAGAAAATTTCATGCATTTCAATTTATTTTTTGAAAACCGTGGGGTGTTACATTATCCCCACCTTCTAGAAATTACATCCTTGCAATTTTATTTATCTATTAAACAAGTGATGGTACCTATCCCTCATAGTATTTTCAGACTCCCATGTTTCTTCCTCAACCATCCTGTTTCTACAAAAAACCATTAATTGGTGGATTACCTTATTCCACAATACTGGTTCCCTTATATTGAGAATCAGAACTAGTTTCTCTTTATATGAAAAGTTCTCCTCTAACTTAAATGATTCTTGCCTCACAACATGAGTCAAATATGGTACATACTTCTTTAACATCAAAACATGAAAGACATCGTGTACCTCAGAAAAAATCAGATTCAAAGATACATGATATGAAACTGGTCCAACATTCTCCTGGATTTAAAAAGGAAATATGAACAACAAATATAGATTTCATTTCTTACCCAAACACATCACACTTTCCTATGGAGTGATTTTAAGGAAAACATGGTCACCTACCTCGAAAGATAATTCTTTCCTTCAATTATGTACATAACTTTTCTACCTACTCTAAGATGTCCTCATGTGCTGCTGGATCATCTTCAATTTATCAGCCACTTCCTCTACTAATTCTGGCCCCATCAACCTTTGTTCACTTACTTTATCCCATAACATTGGAGTCTGACACTGCTTTCCGTACAAGGCCTCAAAGTGTACAATCTGTATACTGGAATGAAAACTATTATTATATGAAAACTCAACTAAAGAATGATATTGATCCAATCTTCCCTGGTAGTCCATTGAAAAATCTCGAAGCATATCCTCCAATGTTTGAAACATTCGTTCTGATTTCCCATATGAGTGAGGATTAAAATTTGTATTAACATTTAACTGTGTGCCCAATGACCTCTAAAGTCCCTTCCAAAAGGTATGAGTGAACCTAGGATTCCAGTCCGATATAATGGAAAAAGGAACTCCATGTAACCTGACAATATTTTTGAGGTACAATCGAGAAAGTTGATCCAAAGTCATTGAATCTCGAATAGAATGAAAATGTCATGAATTTTTTAGACAATCCATAATTACCCAAATTACATTGTTACCTCAAGGTATCTTAGTTATTCCAACCAAATATTCCATGGATACATTCTCCCACATCCCCTCTAGTACTAGAAAAGGCTAAAGAATCCCCTTCGATAATTATCGATCTCCTTTAACCTACTGACATGTCATACATTTCATGGTAAAATTAGCAATATCCCTTTTCATTCTATCCCACCATTAAAACTGGCGAATTTCACTATACATCTTAGCACTTCGAGGATGAAAAAAAATGCAGAACTATGAGCTTCACACAACAAATTATGCTTCAACTGAGAATCATAGGGCACAAACAACCTTATTCCAAATCATAATACAGAATCTTTATCAAGTTTAAATTCTTGAACCATACCCATTTTAACCAATTATAAATTTTTCTATAGGTAATGGTCTTCCTTTGGTGGTCGCTTAATTCTTCCTGACAATGAATACTACACTGAAACCTGAAACAAATCAAATTTATTCCATACACCAACAACTTATATTCCAGAATTCATCAAATCATTAGTCAAGGGAACATATTCCAAACGTAAAATAGTTAGTGATGAATGATGTTTTCAACTCAAGAAATCTGCCACTTTTATGATTTTACAGGATTTTAATTGATCGTACAATCCTAATAATTTATCAGTTCTAGCCGTCTTCTCTACCTCATGTTTAATTCCTTCTATGTGAGTATATACTTCAGACATTTATGGTCAGTACATATTTGACATTTGGCTCCGTATAAATGTTGCCTCCAAATTTTCGATGAAAAAAACCACAGCTTCAAATTCCCAATCATTTGTGGGATAATTTAACTCATGAGATTTTAGTTTTCTTTAAGCATAAAAAATTTCCTAATCATTCTGCATCAAAACACAACCATGTACCCTCAATGAAGCATCATAGTAGATGAAAAATTCACAATTTCGTGAAGGCATGTCCAAAACTAGAGTATTTACCAATCGCTTCTTCATTTCCTAAAAACAAACATCACATTCTTCTGTCAAACAAATTTAACCCCTTTCCATTTCAACTTAGTTAGCGAGATAGATAACTGAGAAAAGTTCTTAACAAAACATAGGTAATCACCTACTAATTCAAGAAAACTTCGAATATCTGTAACATTTTTGGGTCTTGGGCATTAATCAACCACTTTTTTGTGGCAGGATCAATTATTATTCCATCTTTATTTACAATGTGCCCAAGAAAATCATCTTTTTCAACCAACAACCACACTTGATAAATATTATATACAATTTCTTTTCTTTTCTGTTTTGTAAAACAACCCTTTATTGTTTTTTCATGCTCCTATTTATTTTTAGAAAATACTAAAATTCCATCAATAAATAAAACCAAAAACATATCCAATAACTCCTAAAATAATTTATTCATAAGATTCATGAATACAACGGGTTCATTAGTTAACCCAAAAGTCATAACAACAATGTCATAATTCCCATATCTAGTATGAAAGTCTGTTTTTGGGATGTCATCCTTCATCACCTTCATCTTATGGTATCCGAATCTCACGTCAATCTTGGAAAAGTATTGATCTCCCTGGATCTGATCAAACAAGTCATCGATATGAGGCACAAGATACTTGTTTTTAATATTGATGTTATTAAAATCTCTATAATCAATGAAAATTCTAAAGGAACCATATTTATTTTTAACAAAAAAACTAGATCTTCCCATGGAGTTGTTCTAGGATGAATAAAGACTTTATCAAGAAAATTCTACAACTGATTTTTCAATTAAAGATGTTCTATTTGATCCATACGATATGGGGTCTTATAAATTGGATGAGAATTAGGAACTCAATGAATTTTGAATTTGGCATCCTGATTATGTATGAAACTCGGTAAATCATCAGGAAAAACATCAAGGTATTAATTTACCATAGGCACATCATCAATATGAACAGTTCCATTATTTTGAACAATACAAGCAAGATAACATGCATTCCCATATTTCAATAGTGTCTTAGAATCGTGATATGTTATCAATTATATGGGTTAATTATTTTATACAAACTAAAAAATTTCCTGAAAAACAACTTATTTAGCTTTATAGTCAATATTAACATGATAAACAGAAAGCCAATCCATTCCCAGAATAACAACAAACTTGAATAAGGGTAAAACAATAATGATTGCTGGTAAAGTCATTCCGAAAACCAAAATATAATGATTCTTATAATTTCTCTTTTCTATAATATTTCCCCCTGGTGTTTTAACAATAATTTCACATCTCATTTGATGATGTGATATTTCCAATTTACCTGAAAATTTCTCATAGATGAAAGAATGTGTAGTCCCCGTGTCAAAAAAACTTTAGAAAAATATGAGTGAACAAACAAAGTACCTAATAAAACATCATTATATGGAACGACATCTATTTATGTTGTCTCAATGGATCTCACTACACCTTTCTTCTTATAGGATTGCTTCTTTCCATCATTTGGATCTCTCTTTGGGAAGACATTTGCTTAAAGAACCATATCACCACATTTAGAACACTTTACAATTTTCTTATTAGGATTAATCTTTGGATAATTTTCATTACAATCTCATGCCATATGTCCAAACATACTACATTTAAAACACATCCCGGTTATGCTACGACATTCCCCAGGCTGTTTCATTGCACATCTTTTACAAATCGGAAACTAGATTTTCTTACCATCAGATTTCTTTGGTTAATTTTTACCCATTGGTTGCCACCTGGACCTCTTCTTCTCCTTGTTTACAAAATGCATGTGATCATCATCAAACTCTATATCTACCCTCTCATCGTATCATACAAGTTTCTCATAACTATTGGATTATAGGAGGCCAACGTCTTTCGATACTTTGGCTTTAGTCCTAATAAAAGAGGCTAATTTTTCTATCAAGATCCATAATAAGATTTGGAGCATACCTCATCAGTCATGTGAAGTTCACTTCTTACACAGCCATATAATCTTCCACCTTTTGCTTCAAGTCATGGAATTTCTTCTCCATCCTAAGTCGCACCACCTTAACAAAATATTTTTCAAGGAAAAGACTTAAATTCATCCCACTCTAAGGCATAAGAATCCTCTCAAACCCTAATATTCATTACCATTGACCACCACTGATCTGAATCACCTTCAAAGAGATAAATGGAAAGACATACCTTTTGATAGTCTAAACATCCAATAACATCAGATATCTTTTCAAGGAAATTGATCTATCCTTCAGCAGATATTGGGTCAGAGAATCCATTAAAAGTAGGAAGGTGTTGTCTCATAAAATGTTCTATTACTGTCATGTTCTGTTCTGGTACCTCTATTTGTTCTTGTGCATGGATTCCACCAATATCTAATAGAAATGTTATCTAAGACATTATTTTCACAAACTACTCTTTTCCAATCCCTGCCATTTCGGGCTGTAGATCAAGAAGGATGTCGTTGTTTAGGTGCATATCCTCTTCCTCATCCCCATTCCTTCTACAGAAAAAGATTTTGAACAAACATATCTTAGATAAAGAAACATTATAATCTTTAAATGCTATAACATTTCAAACTAATGATAGAGTAAAAAAATAATTCATGGTATTCTTTTAAAATCATACTAACCCCTAAAGTTATCTAACTTATCCTATTATATCAACTATAAGGACCCAGAATTGTTACCAATATAATCAGCAATTTATTCAAGAAAATAATTCCTTTTACATTGAAAATATTTTCATTTTTAGTGCTTTATATAATTGAGACATAATACATGCATAGCATTATACATTATTATAGAGTAGATACAATAAAAAATATTTCTATTTTGTCAAAATTAAAAACATTAAAACATAAAACACGATTCCTTGATAATTGTTCAATATTTAACATGGATTCCTTCATTGAATTACACATACATTAAACTATGAAAAAATCATTTAAAACATCGGATGAGAACAAAAACACAGTAAGGGATATAAAAAGATGGAAAGAACACATTTTCCCATGAATACTTGTAACGTAAGAAATCTTTTTCATAAGACATACTTATCACAAGTGTATAAATATATTTACTTTATAAAATATGAGATGTAAACAATACCATATAACATAAGTAGCACCATAAAGGTATCTTGGGTCATTACTTACATAATCCTGTAACCCTCTCGGCTACCTTATAATTTGTAACCCTCACGGCTACCTTACTATTTGTCTAACCATCGCAGTTACAATGGGAGTAACCATACAGCTGACCTCCAACATACCTGTACCCAATACATTGGAGAGAAATATAGTTTCTATACTTCATCATAAAAAATTCCCAAGATCCAGAACCTAACCATACAACATTCATATTAGCATAAAAACATTTCTTTTGAATTTTTTATAATAGAATTTTAAAAGAGGATTTTAAAAGAAAAGTCCCTTATAAATATAATATAATTGAAGTGAGACTTAATAGAGTGGATGGAATATATATATAATCTGTAAATATACATAATTAAACATAGTATAATCAAAAATTATCACGCAAACAATTTAAATACCACATAAATAATGAAGAATAAGGTTAACCCAAATAATGGAAATTGGGTTAAGAATTCCCATACCTCAGGCTTGTCATTCATTAAACTTGTTTAATAATCCTATATAATGGTTTAAATAGTGTTAATAGTTTCTCAAATAAAAATTTTCATGTTTAAAACATTTTATATGATCATTTTATTACATCATTTCACCCCTTAATTGTTAGTATTTTGTTCCTTGCACTATTTTGGGCGAGTTCGATACATAACTTCCATGATTGGTTCATGATGGATGTTCTTGTCGATTGAAGTGAAAAAATAGAATTAGAATGGAAAGGTATTTATATATTTATAGTACCCTAATTTATTCCATTTAAAATTTTGATGGTTTAAATTAGAGTGATTAATATGTCAAAACATTAATGATGTTCGTTTAGATCATTTTAGTGGTTCATTGTTAATAACAACCACATTTTAATAATAAATTAAAACCAGGAGTAATAAAATAATTCTAGAACCATGGAAGAGACATAATGCATATATTATAACCTAGTTCAATAATATAAATGGTTTCATGATCATACTTTACAGAATTAATGGAAATTGAAATCATATCATCCACGATGTCGGTAATTAGACACATCACGGAAGATGTTTTTATTCCTTGAATTAGTGGGACATGAGAAGAATAGTGATGATGAAATTTACATGAACATGTGAAAATATAGAATATACATTATTCTTAGAGATTTTACACCTCTTGGGTATGGAGAGATTAAGAATGAAAAATAAATAAAAGAACTCAAAATAAAATAATAATTTAGAAATCCCTTACCAAAATTCGGTAGCCTAACAGCTATACAACATGGTTTTAGAAAATATTAAAAAGAGAGGGAACAAGGTTAACCCATCTAGAAATAAATCATAATATAGAATAGATCATTAATAATAAGGAAATATGAACCTTGTATGTAAACATGAATGTTAAACCACAAAAAAGTGAATATGAATGGAAAAATGATATAAATTGAGGATTTTCATATCCTGTTGAGTAACTCCTAGATCATAAATGTTGGGACTTTGGGGGCTTGAGAAATCCTTTGGAGGGATACTAGGTAGGTAAAGAGGCCATATCATCTTTGATGAGGATTTTGGAATGATGTTAATGAAGGAATGGGTTGGTATTTATAGCAAAAGTGAGGGATTATTTTAATAATTTCCAATGGGCACCTCATTTGTTGTATTTGCAAAACCATGGGCTTGAACATGGTATTTGCCCATGGTATAAGGCAATTGGGACACCTCATAACTTATTTTACTATAAACAAGTCTACCAGATTTATTACATCATTTTTACATCAATAATAATGTCATTAACACAATGAAACTCAAAACTATTTTTTGACTATTCACAGAAAATTCAACTATTTTAGAAAAATCCCCAAAAATCACCTTAACCATTTATCAATGAGAAGAATTTAAAAATGAAATCCATTTTTTGAAAATAATTTTCTAAATATTTTTAATTTATTTTTCAACCAAATCATACTTAATTAAAAAAATAATATTTTAAAAACTATAAGTACTTTTATATCCCTTTTAAACATTAATCAAAATGCCATTATCATAAAGCCTTAACAAAATAAAATAATAATACAATTTACTATTCATTAAGGTCATATTAAAATTCATATTACTATTCATAAAGGTTTTTTACTATTCACCATCAAACAATTTGGTTCCAATAGACTCCAAATGACTTAATGAACATAATTGTAGTCAATCATTTAATGAAATTCGAAACATATAAGCGTTAAAATTATGTTTAAAGGCTACCTATAAATATCTACAATTACCAAAATTTAAAGGATTTCAATTTATTATTATAAAACCTTGGGGTGTTACACCATCAATATCATGGTTTTGATAATACAATAAATATGGAATTGAAAGAAAATTACAACAACAAAAAACACATATGGAAGGAGATAAGTTTTTATTTTATCCCAGAAGTGTGGAAAGAATCATAGCTAAAATTATCTTAAAGGGATAGGTAAAGGTTTTTACTATGAAAATAAATTCTATTTTGAAATCTAATGTTGAATTTATGGGAAATAGATAGATAATGATGTAAATGGATTAAAATATCCAAAAAATAAACCACCCTCACTACAATTATATAATTTAATGTTGTATGGAAATTTTGATAAATCTTTCTTAAATCATGGAGTTAATGTTGATGATCGACATCGAAAACCTCTTAATCCAGGAGAAAGAATAAGAAAAATATCATGTTATCCCTATTTTCAACATGGGGTGTAATAAGGATGTGGTGAAAAGTACACTTATAATCAAATCTATAACTTATAATGCTTTATTTGATTCTGGATATTCCCACTCTTTTATATCAAATTTTTTCCGTATGGTATCTCATCACCACCGCAACAATGGTATATTAAAATAAGAGTAAACATTACTAATTTAATTATTAAATCATCTCATGTCTATGTGTCTTCCATAATTAATTTTTTTTGGGAATGTGATTCAATAAATATTTTTATTCTTCATATTGTTGGATTTTATGTGACCTCGGACATGGATTAGATTTAATTATATAAATATCATATAAATACTCAAGGAAAAATAACCATTGAATATCAATCTATGTGAAGAATATTTTCAACATTCAATAGAAATTACATCTATTTCATGGGTATTTATTCCAATTTAAAGGGTGTATTTATCTCGGATGTATGGGGTGAAACCAAAAATTTATAATATCCATATTGTATGGGTGTTGGATGATGTCTTCCGAGAATAGTTTCCATGTCTTATTCCAAATCATAATGTTGATATTGAAATAGAACACATACATAGTGGTAAACCTATTTCAAGGACTCCTTATAAAATGGACCGAATTAAGTTATATAAATTAAAGAAGAAACACACTCAGAATCTCTACAAGGGATTAATTAATCCAAGCGCATCATTGTGGGGAACACCAGTACATTTTGTTAATAAAAAACGGATAAATGTAAAGTTTCATTGAATATAGGGAAATTTACAATATCACAATCAAGAATAAGTATAATCTTCCTCATACTGATGAATGTTGATCATTTATAAGGACATAAATATTTTTTTAAGACTTATTTATGATCTAGATTATTTTATTTGAATTTAAAAAGTGAGAACGTACCTAAGAAAGATTCCCATTCTAGATATAAATATTATTAATTAATAGTGATTTCATTTTGTTGTACCAATTTCCCATTAATCTTCATGTATTTAATCAATAAGTACATTATATATTTACTTTATTAGTTTGGAGTAGTCATTAAATATAATATGACTATATATTCAAAGAAAACGTTGTATCATTATGTTCACTTTATGATTATACTAAATACACTGTGAAAGAATAATTAATTTTAAAAATTTAACAAGTGTGAATTTTGGCTATATAATGATTAATTTTGGGGTCATATAAATTAATGATAGGGTATATCAGTGTATCCATAAAAGCAGGATGTTATTGAAAATTGAACAAGACTAAAAAATGTAACTATAATCCATATTTTTTGTTAATTTTATGGATATTATCTATTATTAGTGAATTATTTCAAATGATAACTAATCTATTCTCACTGTTTACTCGGATGGGATTTACATTCCTATGTACTGATGACTGTGATTAAAATTTCATGGAACTGAATAAGAGGTTGATTAGGGCACCTATACTCACACTACCCTATACTGGATAAGGGTTTAGGAATTATAGTGATGCATAAAAAAGGGTAGGCATTTGTTATCCTGTCGAATGATATGGGGATTTCTTATTAACTATTTCAAGTCATTGTTATTGAGAAAAATTATCAGACTCAGGGTTTGGGGTCAAAAATGTAAATATTTTACTTAATTTTATAGATCCATTATCTTAAAAAATAAACGAGTGACTTATATATTTATCAAGTAATTTTAATGTACATATTCACCCATAAACTCTTGAATATCACCAAAAAATATCATGGGAGTTGATTAATGAGTATGAATACTCAATAAACATACCAACTTGAAATTTTTACTACGTGGGTGATTCTTTGAGTCTAATGGATCATGCTAGTTTATATATAATAATGATTAAAAATGATAAAATATTTGTGGATTTAAAAAAAGGGTTACCTTGAAATATTTAATGGAGGGGAGAAATATTTTCTTTTTCAAATGCGTATTTGCTGATATATCTACATAATGATTAAAATGATACAATAGTGGTATTAGGATCTGTAGAAGAAGGTGAGAAATGTTTCAAAGTTAAAAATTGATTTGGGTGGAATAATAAGGTTCAGGAATAAATTATGTGTCTCATCAATACATTACCCGAAGAAGTAACTATTAGGATAATCTCACATATCATCATCTACTATTAATCCTAGATTTATGAATATATATAGATATATGATAGATAATATTCTATGTGAAAATGTAAAGAGAGATATTGTAGAGTATGTATCTTGATTCTTAGTATATAAGCATGGTAAGGATGAGAAAAGAAGTTTATATTTGTGTTTCAACTATTATCAATTCCATAATAGAAATGATTAATCATCAATATGAATATATATATTGAACATCACAAAAATATATAATTTCCATAATTCTATTTGGGTTATAGTCAATAATCTAATCAAGTTAGCACACTTCTTTGGTATTAGAGAATATTTATATATTGATCAGCTTATATGTTTGCACATGAAGGAAGTGGTATAGTTACATGGGGTACCACATTCTATTATATTTGATCAAGAACTAAGTGTTACCTAAAACATCTAGAGATGTCGTCAATAAACTCTTGATACAGAGCAGTGTTTTAATAAACTTTATCATACTTAGAAAAATGGTCATTTTTGAGTACACCATTCAAACCTTGGAGGATATGTTGAGATATTTGTCTCTATAATTAAAATTTGTTTCAGATTAACACCATCCTACATTAGAGTTTCCTTATAAAAATAGCTGTATCTTGAGCCTTTAGATTCATACTTATGATTTCCTATATGTGAAAAAGTTTAAAACATCGACATACTAGCATGATGATTGAGATGGAAATCTATTGGGACATATACAAGATATGAAAATTGCAGAGAATGTTAGAGTCATTCAACATCGCAAAATTGAGTCCCAACGTGTACACAAGAGTTTTAATGAAAATTTTAGGTGAGATTTGTAATTTTTTGTTTGAAGAGGGTTTTAATAAAAATTTCCGAATCGAAAAATGTATTCGGATTCAGAAAGAATGGAATGTTGGGCCCTATGTATATTTCCCACATCGAGAATCTTGAATGAGTATGGACAATATATTATTGATTTTCAATTACATTAAAACTCTATGAAGTTCATATTGTGTTCCATATATCTCTCCTAGGGAATTACATATATAACACTTGGAAATTTTAAAAGAATAAAACATTGTTCAATAATGTATATAACAAATAACACAAAGTTTAGATGAGAATGTATCACACCAAGAAATAAAGATGTATTTAATTTTTAATAAAATTTAATATATTACATAACAATAAATTAGTTTGACCACAATATTACTATAATCTATAGAATATAATACACACAACATTTATCTTTAATGAACTATGAAATAATATTATTTTTAATATTACCGTTATAACCTAGATAATAAATTTACAAGTATGAATAATATTAACTAGCTTATAAAATACATACATACATACATATATACATACATATATATATATATATATTTATATTTTAATATATATCCTAATAAAAATATATTTATTCATAAATATATAGTAAATAATCAATCATTTTTTTAATAATGTAATATCAATCTTTAAAAATATGTTTTCTACAAGAATGATTATTATTTCTATTCATGAAAAAATATTACAATTATTTTTTAAATTTTTTTAAAATATATGTGAAGAAATAATATTTAATTTTCATATCATCATATCAAAATTTATTTTGGATTTTTTAGGGTTTTTAGAAAATATTAATTCTTTGATGAATGGTAAAAATACAGATTTTTCATAAAATATCATTTATATTAAATAAATTAATAAATGTAAAAGTTCCATTATGTTTTAAATACAATTTAATTTAATATAAGACTTATTAATTTATATTTAATAATATAAATCTATTTTTGAATCATATTTATATGGGATTTTATTATATTTTTTTTTGTTTCCAAACAATATTTTTCTAAAAGTTGTTTTAAAATACATACTTCTTTAGAAATTTAATTAATTATGAAAATAAATAATGCGGGATTTTCCTGAAAAATATATATTGTACATAAAAATATTTAAATTTTTATTCATACAATAATTAGTATTATTTTTCATATATTTTATATAATAACATTTTCCATGAAAAATACACTTCTTGAAAACCCACTTTTTCCTCACATCTCCATGTTTAATTTTAAATTAAGATTTTCCACTTCTAGGAATTTTATTTGGTAAAATATAATCCTTATTTTTAGTCATCATAATATATATTATCTAATAATTTCAATGTAGTTTTTGACCCAAATGAATAGTGAAAAAATAAATTATCACTCTTAAGGTGAAAATGGTTTTACCATGGGTTAAAATAAAATGTTTCGGGTAACAGTGAACTAAAAACCTCTCTAAAAACATTATTTATATATTATTATAATTCTATGTCTAAGGATCTATAATAATTCAATTGGGGATCTTTTTCAATGTGTAAATTTTTTGTACACCTTTCTCTTTTCAAAACTTTTAAATGTGCAAATAACCTCACTTAATAAACGTCACCAAATATACACTCTTTTCAAACATTGAAATCCTTTTTCATCATCCAATTCCTAATCAAATTACATCCGAACATCCACCTCCTTATCCTAGGGGAAGGTTTTTCATAAATCTATTCCCTCAATATTTTAGGTATAATCCTAAAGATGAGGACTGAGAAGAGGTAACATTCCAAACTATGCATTTTCTCATAATTTATTCTCCCACCTCCATATTATTAAACTATGAATACATGATAATAATTTTATATATTATATAATTATATATTACTATATTTATTTCATAACTGAAATCCATCTTATATTCCATCAAAATGGATTTGTAATCCTTATTCATGTATACGGTGGACTACTGCCTTGTGAACCGATGTCATTCATTACCCATAATCACTCTCACAACTTGTTGTAATGATGTATTTTTGTATATTTATGATAGTTACAAAAGGGGAAAAGATACACTATGTGTGGGGGTAATTATGGTATGGATATTCCATCAAACATATTTCTTCCTCACTAGATCCTAACTTATTTATTACAAGGGTCACTTCTTATGCTATTTAATGTTAATGTTGATTGTATCCTTTCCAATATAATCTTATTATAATTCACTAAAATCAAATAAATAAATAAATCACGATGAAAAAAATATTGTTAATTGGTTCACCCTCATTGGGGTATATCCAATGATCATACAATGGTAATGTTTTGATTGAACCAAATTCACTAAGGTGAAGTTACAATTATGATGATCGAGGTAGAACTCATCTATGCCCAAGTTCACATCCTTTAATAGATTGAGGGTCATATCACTATTTTCCCTAGGGTCAATTTATTTGTTTCTTTCTAACATTTACTACCTTTGGAATAGATTATCATCTTCCTCTTCCTTTACTCGATGATCTTTGAAGGGATACATTGAAAGTTTATGGACTTATTGGTCCCTGCATTTTCATGAATGAACGTATCCTAAACTATAGATAGATAATATATTGAATTAATGCTTTTACCCATAGATGAAATCCACTATTCCACTTGTTCTATATAAATTTCATTCAGAGAATATTGAATCCTCTATAAACTTCCCTACTTCCTTCGTGAACTAAATTACACCATGTGGGGTGAGTGCTTCATGGACCACATTCTCTTATTCAAACTACCTCCTCTCCTGTGGAGCATTTTCACATCCGCAGACCTTTCTTCTTCTTTAGTTAGATGCATTTTCTTTCATGGATCGTTCTATATCATATACAGTTAATTCCCTGCAGAACCAGTATTATATGTGTCCCCTTTTCTTATACAAGAAACTATTCTATGAAAATCCTATTCCATTAAATGAATTCTGTAGATCACATCTCCTTTCACATAATCCTCATCGGGAACCTCTTCTCCATTTTGTAATTCCCCCTTGTGAAGTCTTTTAGACATCAATGAAATCTTTTGGGAGAAATGAAGTATTCTAATTGAATTTTCTCTAAGAAATTATTGGATTAGAGATCATTATTTTGAAAATAAATCCATAAAATATGCTCATCTTTTTTACTCAAATCATCGATCTGGTATAGCCTTCACCATGAACGATGCTCATCATGTGAACCATTTTTCCCTCTGTGGTTCGTGTTGCATATTCATCCTATATTGCGGCCAATTAATTCAAAAAATGAACCACAACCTCTTATCTACAAATGGTGATCCATCCTATGAACTTCCAAGCATCCATGAAAAACTTTCCTCCCTCAAACAAAAAGAATTAACGTGAAATATTTTATTTACATGGTTTTTGTACCATGCTTTTCGGTTCGCAATATACTAATCTATGAAAATCCATAATTTTATAATTTCATTTTCTATTTCGTGTACTATTTTTGGGTGTGAGAACTATAAATCATAATCCATTTTCTATTCACTTAATTTCAAAAACCATCGTTTTTAAAAAGAAACAAACTCTTGATTTTAAGGCCTGAAAAAATGGTAATGGTAAACTTTTCCATCTTAATAACCTGCATCAGAAACACCAACTATATGTATTAATGGTCATATAGATTTTTCAACATACAAAATCACATAAAAAAGCACTGAGTAGACTCTTTAAGGTATTTTTTCTGAACAATATTCCCCATTGGGTTTGTTGAATGATTTTTTATTTTGATAAATCACTAAATCTATTTTCATCTTATACTATCATTTTATTATTGCGATTAAGATAGGAAATAGGGATTAATGCAACACGAACTCTAAACCCACATGAGAAATTATCTATGTTATAAAGTAGAATATAAATCAACTTTCATAAATGAATCACTTCAATCTATTCCAAAACTACTATTCTGGTTAAATCGCAAACAAAAATTTTTAGGATATATATTCTTTGATTGATCAGTTTTAGTGTCATTATATTTTAAAATCTCCAAATCTAACGGTTCCCTCTATTAACATCACCCCCATCTCATTTTTTCACTTATATAATCTCCTAGTTTCTTAATTAAAACATTTTCTCCCTTTAAATATTCACTATTTCTCCCCCTTTGCCAATCAACCCAAATGTCACATCCTTGGTGTCTGTAAGAGGGTGAAGAACACATACCAACTCATGTAGGAAAAAATGCACCTTACCATGAGGATAATTTTTCCATATTAAAACTTTTTAAGTGTGGGGATTTTACTTGAAACCCAAAGCCTATAGATGACTTTCAAATGCTTCTTTTGGTAAGTCTTTTTCCATAATATCAGCAACCTAGTTTTTTATAGGCACATAATCACACTTTACTAGCCCTTATTCCACCTTCTCCTTGATAAAATGATATTTTATTTCAATTTATTTTTATCCTTGGGCGATGGACTTGATTTTGTGTATGATTTATATCACAATAATTATCCTAATGGATTATGATATGAGAATTCACATGAACTCCTATATCTTCATAATGTTTCTTCACACACAACGACAACATGCATGTTTGATTAGTTTCAATATATTTATATTTTGTGATGCTGAATGAAATGAAATATTATGTCATGATTATTTAATAAATAATCAATTTTCAATGATTAAATGTAGCACCAGATATAGATTTTTTTATCATCGACTGATCAAGCCCAATCATCATTTGTATATCCCATTGACTCATACTGCGATTTTCTATTATAAAACAGGATGAAATCCATCAAATCCATGATATACTGATATATTATTTTCATTATAAACATTTTATTTGTTGGGGATTACCTCGATACTATGCTACTTGAACTATGGAAAAAACAATATCATGTATTTCCATTATCAAGTATAATAGACTATCATTAATTTTCGTTCATTCTATGAAATTAATTTATTTTCATTCATTACCCTTTGTTAGATTCATCTAAGCAACAATTTAAATATTCACCTCCTTTGAATTACCCATTCCGAATTTTCTCCAAACATCCCTGTCAGATTTAGATTGAGAGATTAATGTATCATTGTTTCATTATGTCTCAAGTACCATCATCCTTTGATTATTGTCATTATTGACATAGATAATGTAATCAACCCCACTAATTTGAATATTCAGACTAACCAAACACACATCTAGCCTTGAATATTATGCTCTTGATGCATGCATGAACCCCTATAACACGTTCTTTAATTGAAAAAAAATCTTCTCTCATCATTATTAATGAGAAAACCATATAGCTATTCAATATTAATTTCATCTTCTAGAACCCAATCAAGAAACATCAATTTAATATCTAACTAGAAAACATTAAACATTATTTTCACTCTTATGGACACAAATAATTTTACTCTTCATATTATATTCAATCCATCCATTAACAGCTTAAACCCAATTACAATACTCAGATTCATTATCAAAACATTTAGTCTCTACCTATGATAAAAACAATGCTGGCTATAGAGTCTTTATTTTCATTATCTACAATAGCGATGTCTAATCACCAAGGATGTTATGTTTTTATATTTCATCATGATTCAATAGATTTAATTTCGATGTATATTTTACCTCCTTTTATTAATAACACTTCTACTCACACTAAGTGTCTTACCTCTTAATTAGTTTCATCATAATACTAGACACTGTGTTATTGAATATTCTATTCATTCTCCATTACAGTGGAATCATTGCATTAAAATACCTTTCGTACAATATTTTTGAAACATTGTTGATATTTTCTTATAGTTTCTTAGTATATTGAAAATAGTTAGATTATACCATATTATTATATCAAAAAACATAATCATGCAATACATGAATTTTTCTGATTTTCACCCAATCTTTCTTCATGACCATAAAATTTTATTTTTTTATAATTGAGATATTTCATCTGATCATGAGATAGGATCCCCCCTATGATATTAAACACCTCAAATTTTTAGTACCACTATGTAGACTGAAAAACATTATTATTCCACAACATCATTTCATAATATGTGGCTCATGGTTTGGGAAACGTTTCTAGCTCAACAACACTTCCCAATTGTAGATGTCTTCAATGAGATGTTAATTGAGTGAATTTACCACTTAGTAATGAGACATAAAAAAATCACTAATCCTACTATGTCGGAACATAGTGTAGGAAACTAGAGATAAATTTAATAACATGATCAATAACTATTGTACTCAACTACTTCCATATATCTCTTTCAACAATTTAATATTAACTCCTTTAAAGTAATTATTCTATTTTTTTTCTTCTTTAGCTCTAGAAAATGATTTGAATTAGTTGACATTATATAGAACATATCAACAACACTTTTTATCTTTTTAGGTCACTTCACATTGGATTATTTATCCCCTTCAAAATAAAACACGTGTACATTAGTTAATAGAATTTATACTCATATGGATAGAGGATTCACTAGAATCTTCAAGAAGATGATTTTGGTAAATCCTAATGAATCAAATTTATGATAATTTCTTTTAAAGAACCATACTATTTTGTGCTTTTTCTAAATTCCTTGACAACATTAAATATTATTGTCATATGAATTTAAATTCATTAAGCACATGATGAATCTTCTTTTGTTGTGTACAATTTTTAGGCTTAATCATTTTAACAATTTGTGTTATAAACCCACCAGTACATATTTCCTACATTGATGATCCAATAAAGATCCATTTTTCATGATTCTATCTCTGAGTAGAAATCCAACCATTGGTAATCTTCTCTTCCATCTTCCTCCAATGAATGAATATTTCACCTATCATCACATAATGACTTTTTTTAATGATATTAGAGTTCATTGAAGAATTATTTGTTCATTTTTCATTTATCAAATTTCTAAGCCACAACGCTATTTATTGATGTAGGTGGTATCTTCACTAAACATAAATTCTTCTTACTCATAAATATGGTATCTTATCTATTTTTTTTCTAGGATTTTTCTCATTATATCCAAGATATATATTTAGACTGTACTCGAGGATTTTATTGATTTTTGCGTTGATATCCAAGTGAATCCCATGAGGGTGTAATCCTATTTTTCAACTTATCATGTTTCCTTCCAATGTCGGCTTTTTCTTTATAAACTACCAATGTTTGGGATCACCTTTTGGGTTTTTTGTACTTCCCTTCATTCTTCCTGTTGTATTGTCTTTACAAATTCCAATGATTATTACATATAATAAATTTTCCATCAGTAAAATACCTCACATCATCAATTCTTTATTTAGATGCTCATACAGATAGAGTTCTTCTATTATCATTGTTCTCATTGTCTTCCTGACACATAATCATTGTATTTCCATGTCTTCCACGATAGTATAATTTCATGCATACTTTATTTTGAGAGTTATTCCTATCAAATTTCTCTAAAATCCCCTTCTGAATCTCATATTTATAAATGTTTCAATTTACACAATTTGAAATACACTCCAATGCTTTAAAATAGAAACATGAAATACGACCATGTTTCCCATAAAAATAGAACATGATATCATTATTTCCTATAAAAACTTGTTTAGGTATGTTTCCATAAACATAATAATTTTTTCTTATTTTTTTACAATTAATGTCCATTTTTGTCTCTAGCATGGTAGAGAATTTATCAAATACAATACTTGATTTTCCCAAAAAACATGGACATTGGGATGTGACAATCCATTCATTAATAATTATTTGGATGGATTAAGATATATTAAAGTGATAGTTATAAATCCTTTTTTTTATAAGTCAATCATGTTTCAAAAAGATCTTTATTGAACGCATTTCAATTACATTGGTTAATTATGCTCAAAAAAGAAAAACAGGGTTTTCAGTTAGTTTTGATGATATTAATTCCATATATACTTTATTCATGTTGTGGTTCATAGACATTAAATATGATGAGTCTACCTAGATAGAACTTGATAATCTTGATCCATGTCATATGTTGGGTTTAAAAAGATAGTTCTTCAATGAATTTGGTAAATATAATGTCAAATGAAAAATTATATTAAATTTCATCCAAATTTTTATTCCATTTGGAAGGGTTCTATATGGGTTCATTGATGAGGGTGTTCAAAGATACCCACATTTTTATCTATTATTTCCTTGGGTTTATAATTTTTCATTTGATCTGGATTGATGTCACATGGATCTTAATTATTGATTCTTGTGAATATTTCATTTCATAAAGACTCATTTCATGTTTCATGATAGAGTATTTAAAAAACTAAATACGTATATTTATCCTTACGGGAAATGACCCATAATTTCCATGTAATGTTTTTTAATAAATGGAAATTTTCAGAGTCTGCGAAAATTGATGGCACATGATTCTGAGGACCGGAGTGCCTAGAATGAATTTCTGAACTTTTGTTCAAGTACGTTCAGTAAAAGTGCGGGCGGGTTTTTCTAACATTTGAAACGGTGCTCAGAAATGATATCTGAGTGCATCATTGAACTCGCAGCGCCGGTATTCACCTAATAATACTTTCACCATGACAACAGTTGGATGCCAGTGAAAGATAATTTTTTGGGTTTTTTCGTGAAAATAATAAAATAAATTAAGAAGATATTTTATTTTATTAGTTTTGAACTAGTCTATGTGGAATTTGAGAAGTGGGGACCACCGGACCTTAACCTCCCATGAGAGGTTATGGTGGTGGGGACCACCTAAGCCAAACCATCCATGAGAGGTTATGGTGGTGGGGACCACTTGAGGCATAAACCTCTTGAACTCCCCTCTTAATGAGGGAGAAACCTCTAAACTTTGTCATTAATGTAGTGGAGCCTTTTGAGCTTCATCCAACCATAATTGTGCCAAACTATAAAACAATTAATTATGCCAACCTATGAGATTAATTATCCCAATATTAATTAGGCCAACATATTCTATAATGTTGGAAAATTCCTTTTTGGTGGAATTGGAGAAAACTATTGCCAAAAGGGAGAGCTCTTGGAGAAAGCTCACCAACGAAGAACTTTTTCTCTGAATGAAGAACGCCGACATTGACTTCAACCTTCTTCCTTGAAACATCCTCCAATAGTGGACATCTTCAACAATGAAGAATCACCTCAATCGAAGAATGTTACTCCTAAGAGTGAGCCTGATATCGAAGGCATGTGATGGGCGCGAAGAACGCTGACTTCAACTTCTCTCTTCGTCGTCTACAATCAATCAACTTGAGTTAGTGTTTTTTGCATGTGATTATTTTACCTATTTCATTCCTTGGTTTCTTTTGTGGTTTGGGAATGAAATGTTGTGGGAGGTTGTAAATCATGATGTTCTTCTTTCATGTTCTTGTTGAGCCATATGCTACCACGGTAATATGGAGGGTACATGCCAAACCAACATTCCCAGACCTTTCCATAAATCTTGTGGTGTTCTTCATGAAGGAGGAGGATTGAAACCATAAAGGGTTCGGGTACGAGAATTGAGAAAGACCCCACTGCCAGCTGCGACGAAGGCGATGGTGCAACATCGCTGCCCCGAGGCCACTGCTGTTGCCTCGTGGACTCCGTGCTGACCGCAATCACCACCGCCGTCCGCAGCTCCGAACTGCCTCCTTGTGGTCGGACCGCCTCCCCGCAGCCGGACTGCCACCCCATGGTTGGACCACCTTCCCGAGGCCGGACTGCCTCCATGCAGCTAGAGCACAACCCCCCATCTAGATCGCCGCCCCACGGTCTCGTGCCGCCCTCTGTCGAGCTGCCCTGGGTTGGGCTAGGTTGCCCCGCGCCCTCGTGGTACCCCTCGGCCGAGCCACCCTCAAAACACCCTCACAAAATGTTGGGCCAGAACCAATGGGCCAAGTCAACCCGAACTGGGTCGGCCCAGGTTAGGTAAGGCCGAGTTGGTTCGACTGGGTTAGACCAGACCCGTGACCACTATAACCAAATTACAATTTCTTTTCCATAACTTTGGCACCAGATGTCTATTTTTCGAACCATGAGAAACACTAAAAATATTGGATCAAGATGGTCCCTTTGAGTATACCTCATTTGAGTTTTGGATTAATATGGGGAATGGTCAGGTTTGATTGAGCACGAATCCATCCAGGCCCCTGGGACTAAAAGGCTCATAACACACAGACCTGGTGTCCGATTGACGTGCCTTCTATTGTGTTGAACCTCTATGCCATAGCGGACCTTTGAGATAATTCCTTGTGTAACTTCATGATAGTGGGAGTTACTAAATGTATCTTGTTGAGAGGATCCTCCCGAAGATGAGTGAGCATAGTGCTGAGACCTAGTAGATGGCTGAGACATAACGACTGCTAACCATTTTGACTCGGAGTGACTTGACATACCTAGTGGAGAGCGCCACTGCGTGACGCGGCAGACCCATTATGGGGAGTGCCTCTGTGTTATGCGGTTGACCCATGATACTCGACAGTAGGTGTACCTCAGCAAGCTTCGAGGGGGAGCGCCACTATGTGATGCGGCAGACCAACGATACTCGATAGGAGGATTACCTTAGTAGTCCTGAGGGGGATCACCTCTGTGTGACATGACAGAACCACGGTGGGGAGAACCTTTGTGTGACACAGTAGACCCATGGTACTGGACAAGAGAAGTACCTCAGCAGACCAAGGTTAGTGGGAAGAACCTCTGTGTGATGCGGCAGGCCCACTATACTCGATAGAGGAGGAGTTCTCCAGCAGCCGAGGTGTTTGACGTTGTGACTGGGAATGTTACTTGATACTACCCCTTGAATAAATCTATGTGTTATATGATTATGTACCTTTTTGTTTTCCTCATGATTTAGATGGATTACATGATATCATAGGTATATGTATGTCAATATACCTATGTATGGTTATCTGTTGATTTCATACATTGTGATTTATCCTTGATGTATTTTGTGAGACCTAAAGGGACTTGGGTTCCCCACTGAGTATTGTTATGTTGACCCCTGCATGGGGTATTCCCACACCATGTTGTGTAGGATGCAGGCGATGGATAGTGCTAACTGAGGCTGAGAGTACCAAGACTAAATGATACCTGGAGGTGTATCATATGGCGTGTTAGTATGCAGAGGAGACGGGTGGACGTGGAGTGATGAGGAGATGATCAGTACCTACCCTTCAGGTAGGAACCTCATAGGATGACCCATCAGATGACTTTACCTTTTCTTCAGTTGTATTGTATCATAGTTGTACTCATAATATTCAGATGGTCCTGTAATTTGGCCCCTTTTACTTACTGCACTAACACTATTTACAGTTCCGTTCACCTGTGTTCTGATCATAATGTGTGCTTGGTTACGTGTGATTACAAGTTATAATGTCAATGCCTTCCTAGTTTTAGGGAATATGCCTTCGGTGCTCCTCGCCATCCCCTGGCCTGTGGAAGGCGGGCTTGGGGTAGTCATGGCACGGGCCCCAGGGGATGGGTCATGACATTACAGACCATGTGATCATGATACAACTCATCCTTACTATTATCTCATACACTCTGATAATGAATTATACCCTTATTCACTTCTTCTACTCATTGATGACCTTCAATTGATAATTTTATATTTATCCTTACAAATTATGTGATCTCACATTTATTATATTTCATTTCCCATGGATATCAACAATGAGGTTTACTAAATTTATAGGATAAGTATTTCATATTTATAATGATGATTACTTATTGTAAAATAATAAAATCTATGTTATATAGGAGAAATGCCCATTTAGATAAATGGTAATTGTTTATGAAATAGGTTTTCCAAAATTCTCTAAAAATATAAACCAGAATTTCCTTAAGAATGTAAGTTATCATATATTTCCCTTTGATATTGTATGTTTTGGATGTCAAAAATTGGGTCTCCTACATTTGTTTCAAAGAAGGAAATGTAAAGATAATGTTTTTATCACCAGATCTGGGATTGTGGGATTTGGGATTTTATAGTTAGTATCAGAGAAACATTTTTCATAACTCTAGATATTAGCTTCTTTCCTATGATGTTATCTTAATATTTGTGGAAAACATAGTACCTACATAAAATTAGGGATTATTATAAGTTCAAATCCATGGAAACCCATTTATGATTTAAGTGATTAGGTCTTAAAGTGATTAATGAAATTTTTGAAGTTTTTTATTAGGATAAAGTATATGTAAATATTTGGTTAAAATTATATTTTTTGTACAAAATTTCTATGTAGTTTCCTTCCTTTTGAGTTTATATGATCTTTGGTATTGAGTTAGCCATAGGAACACAAGTATTATCATATAGTTAATTGTGGTATTGGAATGTAATTTGAGGACTATGTAATTAATATTTTCCTATTGAGTGATAAAAGTTGGGACATGAAATTTTTGATTAAAGCACTCTTTAAGGTTGAGGTTATTTAATAGTAGTATACATTTTTCATTGGGTATTATTATTGAATTTTTTAGATTGATGATATTAAGGGTTATTCATTTTAGAAGTTATATTTCCATGTGTGAAACATTTTAATTTATTAATTTACAAATACATGTATAATAGATTTTTATCTCTTTTATGCTTTTAGGATCCATTAAAATCAGACCTGAGTGTTTAGGGGACGAAAAATTCTTCTTAAAAACTCATCATTTAGAAAATAAATATAAGAATGTTGTGGAAGTTGAATAAGGTTGAAATTATATTCATTGTGTGTGTATATTTCCTTATTCTCTTACTCTATATGATAAAGGAATTCATCAACTCTATAAAAAAAATCATGAAACTAGTTTTTTTCCAATTAACATTATTTTTTTATAGAATCGATTACCTTTTCTATGCCACTATTTTTTATACTTTTATTTTGGTTTTTACATTCTTTTGATTATTCATTTTTTATGATCAATGATCTTTTTCCCTCCATATCATTATTTTGGTGTTATTATTTTCTCCTATTTCTATATATTTACTTCCCACCTATGTTCTCCTATTTTGAAACCCATTATGTTTTATTCTAGATGAACCTTGTACATACCTTTTATCTCTTATGAAGAGAATATTTAATTAATGATTTTTATGATGTGTACATATAATAATGGTATTTTAAAATGTCCTTACTTTTATTACTTGTATAATGTTTAAACTTCCTGATGCAATTTATCAAAAATTGTGATGAAACACGCTGGGATTTTAAAATAAAAAACAAATGATTGATGACATATAAAACATGAAACACCAATCCTAGATAAGAATGTAACAAACCATGATATTAATATATATCTAATATTAAATTAATTTAATCTCTTAAATATCTTTCGGCACATGCAACACCATGATTTTTGTACTTGATAGCATACAATACATGCAACGTCAAGATTTAATGACATGTAAAATAATATTATTATAAATATGATCATTAAAACCTTACTATAAAATTTGTGGATATGAATATTATTAACTGACTTATGTAATATATATATATATATATTTTCAAATTAATATAATATTTTTGATAAATTCACAGTATTAGTCAATCAAATATTTGTTAAGTAATGTTATTCTTCAAAAATATTTTTTCTTAAAAAATAATGTCTATTGAAATTCTTGAAAAGAAATTATAATTAATTTTTGGAACATTATTAAAATTCATTTAATTAAATTAACTTCATAATATAATTTTTCATATAAAAATTTACTTTTGGTGAAATATTGCGAATGATTATACAATATTGATTTTTTGGTGAATAGTAAAACATATTGATTTATATAAAAATTTCATTTATTTTTAATAAATTAAGAAATTTTCAAGTAAATTTATGTTTTGAATATGAATTAATTTAAAATAAGTATAAATTATTTATATTTAGTACAGATAATTTATTTTTAGTGATCTTCATATTTAATATTTTTATATGTTTTTTTATTTTAAAATGGTATTTTTCTGAAAACAGTTTTATAATGCATATTGTTTAACCATTTTAACATATTAAGTTAATCCATACTAAAGAATTATATAAATAATAATTATTGATTATAATGAAATAATAACTTATTTAAATAGATAAAATAATAATTATTAATCATATAGTTAATATGATATCATATTTTCATTAAAGAATACACTTCTTGAAAACTGAATTCTTCATCTTGTCTGTGAGTTTAATTTTAAATCAAAATTTTCCAATAATGTGAATTTATTTAACGCCCTGACCCCAGTTACCCAGACCTGGTGCATTAATTTAATACATTGGCATGATTATAAGGAATCAGGTCCTGAAGGACCAATCAGTTTAGTAGTCTTGGAAAATATATTACATATATTAACATAACATTACAATTACAAACATAAAACACATCATAAATAGTCCTTTGAGAATTCCATTATTCCATTTAGCTTAACCCGACATATCAATCATTATACACTTCTTGTAATCTTGGGAAAATTAAAACATAGAAAGGGGTGAGCTCAGATGCTCAGTAAGGATAGCAATATAGTAGAAACATTCATCAATAAGCATAAATATTTAAGGCAATGTATAAGAGTAAAACCCTTTTCAACATAAACTTCATAATAATATGGAAAATATAAATCAAAATAATGCCATTTACATACTCACATAGATATTCTACTAGCCGAATAATCACATGAAATATCAACAGCCACATTCATAATGATGGAATTCATAATGCCAGACTTTCATAACCACGTAGTGAAGGCCATGTTCCAAGAATACAAATAAGATTTTGTCAAGGTCTTTTTCCAAGACACTAGTTTGTATCATGAGACCTACCGATGCACTGCAGAACTATAGCGAGCTCCACCCGTCACTTAAAAAGTCCAATGCATTCCATATATGAAAAGGATTAAACATAATATAAACATTCGTATTAAACATAGTATACGAAATGTCAATACTTTATCCCTAAACCATGAATGGTGTAAAAATAACACATCCATAGTCAAACATATCACAAAAACCTTAAATAAAATATGGAATATTTGTATCAAAATAAATCAACATCAAACAATTTTAAAATCCATCAAAGGATGTTGACATAGATGAAAATTATTTGTAAAACTCTTTGAGAGATATATCTATTTTTCATGAAAACATTTGAAAAGTCACATAATTTAGAAAGGAAGAAATTTAAAGGAATTTTTTGACCAATGTGTCCCATAACACTTTGAATATTTTTAATGTAATTAGAATTTTAAAAACATTCATGTCCATATAAATAAATCCATAAAAAACATTTTGAAGATATGTACATTAATGAGAAAGATATAAATGAATAAATATTTAAAACATTTGAAATGATGTTTTATTAAAAAAGTCCCATAAAATAATTATTTTGAAAACTCTTCCATGAAACATGGACATTGAAAATAAATACGTCTCAGTATATACTTATGTAAAAACAACCTCGGATAATAATGAGAGTGTGAAATTAACCCTTACCTTGCACATTCCATTAGTCGAGGTTACATTTAACCCCCTGTATGAAGATCGTAGTATGTTATTAAATTATACCAGAACCATATTAATATTTATTATATCATATATGTTTCATTTTTGACTTTATACTACCCATTTAAAAATAATTTCAATGTTAAATTAACATTTCTGGAAATAATCGTTTTCTTTATCGTACGTGTTTTAGCTTGTTACTATTGATTGTATCACTTAGATCATGATTCAAATATTTCCATAATATAAAACATGATTTATATATCATATATACTTATAATATAAATATTTATAACTGAAATATATATGAAATGGAAAACACCATTTATGGAGATCGTAGTCCGTATGTACTCATAAATGATGTCTCTGTTTTCATATCATATTGAACGGAAGTAAGTGAATAAGATATATGTAAGTAAAAAAATACATATATATATAAATATATATATCTATAGTAGCATTATTATGTCATATATGACATACTTTTATATATTTTTATAATCGTCGATGAATGGTGAACTTGGAAAACAATTTCATCATGTTGTGGAGACGGTAATCCTAACGTACACAGGAGCAGCAATATCATTTCTTTAAAGGTGTGGGATTGGACGGTATATCATATATACATAATAATTATCATGTTATATTTATTATTTACATCAATTAAACGTAATTATTATACCCATACAAATAATAATGTATTGAATAACAATTACATCATGACGTGGAGACGTAAGCAGTACGTACACACTTATAGTGAATCTCATTCAAAGGATGGAAATAATAATGAATACGGTTGTACCAAATTTATAATAACATCACAATATATATAAGATACTGGAGTTATTATTTTTTAATGGAAACAACAATGAATGATGAAGTGGAAGAAGAAAGGAACTTGAAAGAGGTGATGAAATATTTACCTCTTCTTCGGCTTCTTCTATTTTATTTGATCAAAAGGGATCCCTATGTTGGCTTTCTGACTAAATGAAGGTCTCTAAAATTAAGGGAGGACAGTTCAGAGGTTATTGGGGAAGGTTTTGGCCATTCCAAATGGCATTTAAGGTGAGAAATAGAGTGAAGGGGGGGGGGGGGTTCTCTTTTATAAGAGGGGTGAGGGGAACCTTAGAAAAAACATAAAATATTATTTTATAATAAATTAAATTTCGGTTTCTAATGGCTCGAAAACGTATTATTTAAAGGATAAGGTGGGTATGGGTCGAAAAATACTCAACCAATTGGTTTTAGACAGGTTTGGGTCACCATATTAACCTTAGCCTTTAGATTTAACTCTTCGTTAAATAGTTTGACATTTACCATGTCTCTTTTTATTTGTATATTATATGGTTAATAAACTTACATTAAAATGGCAATAGAACCTCAATTGGTTCAGTAATGTCATATATATTATTATATAAGTCTTTTGGCTGAACCACAGATTTTTAGGACTCTTATATCAGTTAATAATATAATATTCTTTTAAAAACTCTTTTATGTAAATTTTGACACTTTTTGGTATTTTGTTTTTTCTAAATTCCTAACAACATTATTACAATGAAGAAAATTTCTCTAATTAACCTTAATATGTCATATTAACCTATAAAATTAGTTTAATTCATAAAAAGTATCAAATTACAATTATTTGGATATTTATAATATCAATTAATTTAATCTTTCATTAACACAGTAATTACGACATCATCATTGTGTCATAAATAAATTTAATTATTTAATGTCTAAAAAATATAAATAAAATAAAATTATTTAGGAAATAATTTTAGCATTATAATAAAAAAGTATAGTCTAATTTATCTTATCTGTGACCCAATTTTAAAATTTTTTTTGTTATTAAACATTGAATTTAACAATTTTAACTCTTCTTCGAAATAAATAATAATAAATGTCCTAATCTAATCCAAGTGGAGCAAAGTGGTTCATATTTTATTCCTAAGGTGTTTTATGTTGAATTAAACTTATCAAATAGAATTATGGCATGTGTTGGGGTAAGAATAATATCATTTTTACGTTAATCAACATATATACTTTTAACTGTGGTAAATAAAAGTAAAAAGTTACTATTCACCAAAAAATATTTTCATCTTATTGAACCACATTTTTCTTACTGATATCAACTGTGTTTCACAGATTTTTGAAATTCCACTCACAGAAGCGGTAAAATTATGTTTTATGTGAATTTGTAATTTCTCCTAGGAGGGGGGGGGGGGTGGTAAAAGACGGTGAAAAGTTCAATAAAATTTTATATATCTAATTTTATTACAAAATGACTCCAATTATTTACATTTAACATATACAGTTATTATGTATCTATTTTTACCTAAAATAAAATTTAAATAAAATAAATAATTATTTAAATGAAACGTCAGTTTTAACCAATAACATAGTGTTTTTCATTATTCATCAATAATTGAATGTTTTCAGGAACATACCAAAAATTTATCCTAAGATAAATTTGATATTAAGAATTAAAAAATTGAAGTATATTTTAGCAAATTCAAATCATAGAAGTTTCATTTATAAATTTAAAATTAATTCCTATTGTCAAAACCAAAAGACGTATTTTTAAGAAATAATAACTATCAAAAGATTGACACTTGTTTATGTCCAATCTCGAAGTGAAATTACTTACAATGACCTGATTTGGATTAAATGGTAAAAATATAATCTATTTATACTTATATACCAATAAAATTTATAATTTAACACTATAAATTATTTTGGTTAAAAAAGTTGTTTTCAATTAAAATATAGCATTTTTCACTATTCACCCAAATATGAAAGTTATCAGAAAAACACAAAAATTTATTTAAACTAAATTATTATGTCTCGATTATAAAGAATAATTTTATTTTGTCAAATTGAATATATAAAAGTTTCAAATATTGGATTTAAAAAGGGTTCACCATTAAAGGGTGGTAACAATGCATTTTTTTAAAAATACATCTTTTATCTGAAAAATGAATTAGTTCTTAAATTATGTCTAAGAAACTCATAAAATGGATTCTAAAATTATAAGGATAATATATACTTCAATATTTAGTTAATACTATTCATAAAATCTTTTGAATGGCTAGTTTGGTAAGTCGTGGTGCGCTTGAACTCGGTGTTGCATGTAGTGCATGTTATTGAATTACATTAAGAAATAACGTGTTATGAAATCGTGGGGTGTTACAATTTATTTTTTAAAAATGGATTCAATATTTTTAATATGAATAATTTATATTAACTAATATATTCAACTAAATTTTTTACAATAATGAATAGTGGAAAAGTACAAATAAATTATAACGATTTAGGTGAAAATTGTATTACCAGGGGTTAACTAAAAATATGAGGTTTATAAACACCTAAAAACAAATATAAAAAAAATTTATCAAAATATTTGGATATTATTATACATTAGGATCTAGAATAATTCATTTTATACCCTTATTTCACGTCAAAAACAGGGGTACATCTTTTTCTTTTCAAATATAACAATTGTGCCACTCACCTCACATATAAAAGGATAGCACATATCCCCTCTTATTCACACATTTAAAACATTTTCTGATCATATAGGACCATCCAAAATGAAATCCCAAATTCCATAAACTCATCCTAAAATCATTTTTTAGGACAAAAATCCATTTTAATAATAATTTAGGTAAACTATTAAAGAGGTTGTCCGAGAAGAGATAAAACTCAGAACACTGTGTTTATGTTTAATTTATTCCTCCAAATACATAAAATATTGTTCAAATCTGATCAGATGATGACACCAGTATCCCCTATATAATTACATGTTATTAAATTTTTTTCATTAACTAAATCCATATCCTCATCCATGAAATGGGATACAGAATCATTATTCATGTTTTTGGAGGACCACCTCCTCATTAACCGATGCCATTAAGTTTCCATAATCGCCTGTCATGACTTATTTTAAGGATGAAATTAAGGTTTTTATAAGTTATTATTAGAAAATTAATAATTATAGTGTTATTATATCATATATACCTTTTTATTTTCCGTTACATGTTGGATATGATAACATTTCTCATGTGCATTAGGGATTTCCACCTCATAAAGCAGTGTGATTCATTTTTTACTAACGCTTCTAATAGATGTTAATAAGGATAAATTTAATGAATATATGTTATATAAATGAAATAATTATTATATATATGACATATTTAAAATTCATAAAACATAATATATCATTTTTTTATAACACTGAAAAATGATAATGTCATTCGTTTTTGTGTGGACTACAGCCTCTGGGAAGCAACATGATTATTTATTCATAACAATGTCACCATAATGAAATATATAATAATTTTTAAATAAATAAAATGGTATTAATGTTATTATTTTAATTAAGAAATATACAATAATACATATCTTTATTCCATAAAGAGCATTGGAAAATGGAAACATTATATATGCATACATACGACCTACCGTCTCCATGATCCTAATGTAGATAATTTTTCATAACCATTTTCATGATTGGTTTTGAAAAATTAATTTATTAATAAATATGATAATTATTTATTTATTATTATTATGTGTATTTTAACATAATGGTCTCTTTTTTCATAATCAAAAAACCGAAGACATTTTCAAACAATAAATTGAACATTCTCGTAACACCTGATGTAGAAATAACTAATTATATATCTAAATATTTCATTAAAAAGAAATAAAATAATTTATTTATGTATAAATTATTAAAACAATTAAATTTTATTTTTAAATTAAATAATTTTTATAAGATTCATATATTGTAGTTAAACAGAATACCCGGAATGTACGGACTCGAGGTAAGGGTTTCTCATCTCACATTATGTTCTGTAATAAATATACCATATTCACGTATTTTTTTTACTATGAGGGGTATATACAATAGCCATTAAATAAAATATCATAAATCCTCCATAAATCATTTACTTTTATTGTTCAATTTTAAAAAAAATTCTTGGGGAATTTACTTTGATGTTAGAATGTGGTATAGAGTTTCTTAACTCAATTTCCTTTTGTTGTGTTATAAATATTATAAATTGAATCTGTTACGATATGATTATATATTAATTTATCTAAAATTTATTATATATTATATTTAAAATTTCATGTAATGGGTTTATATTTTTGACACATAATTTATACATACATTAACTCTTAATTCCGTGATATGATCTTTGTAAGGGTTAGTCATCCAAAAGTCCTTTCTTTGAGACATATGTTTGTGATATGAACCTGTATTAATTATTATGTGTATATACTAAAATTTTTCATGTTATATGGATTGTTTCAATTATTTCAAATATATTAAATGTTTCATTTGATTTTTTTCATTCACGGTTCTTGCTAATAAATATTTACCAATATAGTAACTATTTTATGACACAATCTCCTCTATTGTCATGTTTTTTTTAGCATTATATTTATGATGATGAAATATTATGATCTATATCTCAATCAACAGATGAGTTTTCTCATCCTCTAGTTATGTAATGATAATTATTATTCTATTCACTTTCTTTTCTTTATGTACCCAATTATTTAAAATATTTTTTCAATGAAAAATCATCTTTATTTCCATCTTTGGATGGAATTCCATTTCTTTTAAATCCATGTTTTATATAAATTTGTCCAAAAATGTTTTTAAATTTATTCAAATGATGCATTAAAGAAATTTTTACACATGATCTAGTTTTTACCAAAATAAATTTGGAATATTCATGTCATTTTACAAATAAATGTAGTTCAGATTTCATCTAAAATGTGAGATTAATATTTATTTTATTGTTTACGACATGAATGAATTATTTTTTCATCATGACCATAACTTTCCTTGAATATTTCATTATAATATTTTATGGTTATTTTAAAATAAAATATTTTTTAAAAAAAAATTAAAAATTATTTTGCAAAATGTAAAGGATATTTTTCTCAAGAGGCCTTTTAAATGATTTTAAATGATTCCTTGATATATATCAACCGTTGTTCCAAAAAAAAAATACTTTTTTCAAAATTTTCTTATTTTTTTATTTTAAAAAAATTGATCTTAAAAATAAAGTTTTTATTTCAAAAAGAGATTATTATTTAACGATTAATTTTATTTCCATTCCTAAACATAAACAATAAATTTTGTTACATATCCTCCACTAGGAATATTTTTCAATTATTATATCCTAATTCATTATTTGGATGGATTGTTATTGTTAAAATAGATTGTTATGAAACCTGTTTCTTTTCCATTTGTTAATAATGTTTCCAATATACTATTTTGGAACCCATTTCATTTCTATGTGTTAGTTTGATTATAAAAAATGAATAAAAGTTGTTTTAACGATTTTATAGTGAAATGAATTCTCTATGTAAATTATTTATGTTTTTTTCTTGGAAATATATATGATGGGTGTCCCTAAATAGTGTCGAGTGAGCCCATTATAGATTATCTGATGGGTTTTCCCAAATATAAAACATGGAATTGTGTAATGATTATGTTCTTCGAATAATTATATTAGAGGTTGATCATTTTTATATTCCATTTATAAGGGATTTGTAAGGGTTCTAGGATGATGATGTTCCAAGATACCAGCACATTTTATCTATTATTACCACATGTTTATGATTTTTATTTTGATCAATTTTGGTACCACATGGAACATTATTATTTATTCTTATGGCATGTTTAATTATTTTAAATAATTATTAGATGTTTCATTTTTAATGGTTCAAGAATTGATGGGTATGAGTTAATTTAGTATTTGAACATTCACTCTAATTTTATCAACATTCCCTTTTGATCATATTAATTTTATTAATGATAATCAATTATAAATACTTATGTGTACCTATATTGGGAATTTTATCTAACCCTTATTATGTTTTCTTCTCCCTAGGTTGTCAATAATGATGTTTAATGAATTATTTCAAGTATAATTTCATATGGATGAGAATAATGTCTTAATATGAAATAATAAAATGCATTATAAGTGGGATAAATTCTCATTTACAGGCTTGGGTATAGTTTATGTTATAGTTTTTACTAATTCTATAAAACTATAAACCGAAATGGTCCATGGGAATTTAAGTGATATAATATATACTTTTGATACTATAAGTCTTACATGGAGATAATTAGGCCACCTTCAATGAATTCAATGTTGGAAGTGTAAGGAAATTTCTTTTAGTACTAGATCATGGAGTATATTTTCGAGGATATTATAACACACATGATCCTTATAATGCATTAATCTCATAGGTTATACCACTGTATAATCATATTTCATTAGAATAAAAATAGGTGTAATTATTGTATTTTAGAGATAAAGTACCACGGAACCGGTCAACTCTTTTGGTTAATGTTCATTTCACGAATTATAATTTTGAGCAAGCTACATGGGAACCTGAGGATTTGATGAAGTAGATACATCCTCATTTTTTGATCTAATTTAATAGAATTTTTTGGGAAAATTAAATTTAAGGGGTTATATTATGACAACCATAATATTTTATATGTAAATTTTTTGAATTAAAACATGAATTATTTGATAGATTTCCTTACAGGAAACCTCGTGTCTATTGGAACTACAATATAGTAAATAATATAACCTAGAAATTAAATTGATAGTTATGAATAATAATAAGAAATTTATCAAAAATATATATAATGGTTTTTTTAATGAAAATATATTGATTAATTCATAAAAAATATTTTTTCAATTTTTAATTGTTTCATTTTACGCTTCAAAAATATGTTTTCCTCAAAAAACAATTTACTAAATTTTTTCCAATTGATTTTATAATAAATTTATATACATTAAAAACATTATTTCAGAAAATTAGTTTCATTTTGAAAATAATTTCATCAATATAATCATATGGTGTATTAATATAATCTCATTAAAAATATTTATATTTTTAATAGTGGAAAAAACCGATGTTTAAAAAAAAATTCATTTTAATTTGACGAGAATGTCCATATATGTTTTTAATTTGAACATATATGAACAAAATTAAATTTTAAATTTCAATAATATAATTAATTACCTTATAATAATAATTATATATGATTTTGTTATAAGATATGTATTGGGCTTAAAAATAATTTCTCGGGAAAACAATTTTTTTCGCACAATGTGTTTTTTCTTAATAAGTTATTCCAATCTCAATTAATTATTATTTTTATTATATTTATGGATTTTATATTCAATATAATATTTTATCATTTTTTTATAAGGAATGGAATTCAAGAAAAATTTTCCTTTTTGCCTAAAATTCGATTTTTCAAAAATGGGGTTTCATTGCGATTTGCATGCTTGATTAAAATTCAACTGTGACACTTAATGAAATTTAAATAGGAATATTGTATATTATATTATAATTCTTCAAAATCCCCATAATTAGTATTGTTAATTTAATTTTTTCATTATGAATATTAAAAATGATAAAATTATGGTACCATGATTACAGCGAAAAAAGGTCTATGTAGAGAAAACCCTGAGATCCTGGAAAGATTACCACCAAAACCTATAATTTTTTTGATGCTATTTCAACCATATAATATCATAACTTATAATAACTATCCATTTAGATCCACTTTTCTGTGGTAGTGAACGTAAATCATTGAAATATTTAAAGAAGTCACATGTGTGACCCTCCCCTCAAATATAAATGTGTACCTCTTCAACTTAATTATTCACACCATTTGATACTTATTTATTAGAAAATAAATACTAAATAATATAATATGTAAATTAAATATATCCTAGATGTTATGGTGTTCTAATAAGACTAATCCTTCAATGCTTTAAGAGTAAACTCATGGAGTTCTCTCAACGAAGAGGTATAGAACTTAACCAAGATAATTCAGTTTTATTTGTTATTATTCATCCTATAAAAATGTTTTATCTATAAAAAATTGTTAATAAAGTATTATAAATATATATATATATATATATATTTAATATTATTTAATAACCATTTACCACCTCTTCCTAGCCCAATTGGAGATGAATGTATCGATGGTGCGTACATGTGGACAAACACCTCCACGACATGATTTGACTCATTTTTAACCGCCATCATTCATGGTCGTATATTATGATAAATTTAATTATTATGTATTATATTTATTTTTTAATTATTATTACCTAAAGGTGAATCAATATTTATCTTTCTTTAATTTAATCCACAGAAAAATAGAAACATTCCTCATGCGAAGGTACAGACTACGGTCTCCACGTAGTGATGTAATTAATTTTTAATCACTGAATTAAATAAATTTTCTAAAAAATTATATAATGAATATATATTAAATTTATTTAATTATGGAAAATATTTTGATGATTAAATGATGATCTATGATAATAGAGAATAACAGCCAAACCAAAACATACATGAAAAACGAAGCAGCTATCAACTAAAATGATGACGATGATGAATGAATAATATTAAACTAGATAAATGATGTTATAATTAGTCTTATTGGGTATTATTTCTATTATTATGGTTATTTCATTAAATTAAAAGAATTATAATTTAGGAAGTTAGATTACTTACGAATGACTTTTGACTCAATATAAGGTTTTTGTATAAATATTTATTAATTTAGACATGCTTTAATGGTATAGACCAATTTATTATATCCATGTAATATATACTATACAAGATTTTATTTATGAATAATACATGATTTAGTTAAATCGATTTATATAACTTAATTATTTTTCCTCATCTAATGAATTTTGATTCCAAAAAATTACAAATGTCGTAAGGGTTCTTCGCTATGACTTTGTTTAGTTGAGACACACTTAATGTTATGTACATATTAAAGCTTTTAGGAATATAAAATTAAACATTTTAGAGGTTTTATCATGTGTATACATATTATAATTGTGTTTACTATTTTATATGGTGTTATTTCTTTCATGGAAGTCATGAAAAAATGTTACCAAAGTGATAAGGATTTTATATTAGAATCAAATTTTTTTTACTGGGATTGTTGATGCATAAATTTTTTGATGATGAAATTATATGTTATATCCCACCAAAATTAGATGTTTTTTATTTTACACTGATTATAACTAAATAATATTTTTTGGCTCATTTTTATATCTTTAAGTACCCAATATATTGAAATAATGTTTTAGTGAAACATGACCATGTTTTTCTCTTCGATCGATATCATTTATTTCATGTAAAAATATTGATTAAAATGTTTCCAATAATTTTTAAAATATTTTACAAATGAAATTTAAATTTTTTTTAACTTTTTTTAATATATTTACTAGTTTTTAAAATGAATCTCATTATGGTCTTCCAAACATGGTACTTTGGTCTTTTTACTAAAACATTAATAGAAATTTTGCCTTAATGATCACTTCATAAATTGATTTTACTACCATCATGAATAATATTTTACTTCAATAATCAATTATATTTTCCATGTTTATTTTGAATAAAAATATATCCCTTAATATTTTGAAATTTCTATATTTTAGAAAAGTAATTCCCAATTAAAAGGATTATTTTTGTAAGTAAATGTTCTTGTGATCTTTCAACATTATTTTCATCTATAATATCATTATTTGATGTTTATTTCTAATATGATTCAATGTTAACATATTATTATATATTTTATATGTCATTAATGATTATGAGGATGACTTTTTTATGAATCTCATATCTATTACAATAGTTTAATTTGTTGATATGAATATTTTTTTTATCTTGTGAAACACATATGTGTGGTGTTCATTATATGATGGGTGGGCCCCGAAATATATACCCATAAAATGAATTTAGTTATGAAGGATATCATGGGAGGTGATATAGACTATAATAGGGAATAAACCCAATTTACTATGAAACATTTTCCTATATTATAATCATGGGAGGGAACTTTTACTATTTAAATAATTGAATTGGGAGTGAACCCATTCAACTATTATAGTCATGGAAGTGATCCTTGAATAAAGAAATTATTTTATATACTTATGTTCCTTCTGAAAACATTTTTTCTCTTATTTTATTTTTTTAGGGAACATGATTTATTGTTGATGATTTTGTACTCTTACGTCCTATTCAAATTTTTTGATGAAACCTTACACCATGTTTCATGATAAAATATATTTGATAAATTGGGTATGATTATTGTAAGTATTAATAATGATTTTATAACATTGTTTATCTTATTATTAGTTATGATTATTGATTTATATAACTTATGTTTACCCTTACAGAGAATCTAAGCTCAACCGTTCCTATATTTTCCTTCCCCACATAATAAAAAATGTTCATATTTATGATATATCTAAGAAGGGTTTTTGTTGGGCGGAACTTGATAACAAATTATAAAGATCGTATATATATATATATATTACATATATAAGTTTCCAAATACACTAAACTTATAAATCCCTCATGCATTAATTATTGTGTAATGCAGTTAAAATTCACCCCAAATGATTTAATATATATTTATTAAAATTATGGGGTCATATACTTTGGAATGAAGTCGTTCGGGAAAACTAGGTTGGTTTATTATAGTGGTAAACCCTAAAAACCCATAATTATGAAAAAAATATTATCTTTCAGTAATATTTGATGTCATTCATTATCTAGTAATTCATAAATATCAATAAGTGTTGATATTCACATACAAATTAATACTTTTGTGACTTTTCACATTAGAATACCTAGTCGTATACACCATTATAGTGGCACAAAAATGGATAAATAAATGATGTTGAAAATATGTTATGTTAAATTATTTATATGGTAGAGATAACTTATTGGTTTAGTTAGATGAAAAGGATAACATTCACTCTCCTGAAATTTTCCAATTAATGAACCGATTTAATGGGTTTCAACACTAGATTACAAAAATTTAACAATAAAAAAAACTAATATGGTATACAAACCTCAATTAACATAATATCACGATCGCCATTAGGGATATAAAATCATCGACCATTTAGTTTTTGAGTCAGGGATTGAGTATATGATCACTGCATAACTAAATCCAAACCACCCTTCATTCCATTGTGTTCTTATTCATAGAATTTCACATATAAAAAGATCTATCATACTATCCATCATCCTTGATTTTAGAAAAATTATCGAGATAATTCTTTATAGTGAAAGGGGATTTGATATTATCTTGAATGTCTTGAGAAATTGGTACTCTATTAGAGATACATCACATAGCCTCCTTTCTATTTAGATATTTTTTAATTCCTAAGCCTATAATACCCTTTGTAGATGTGACTCCCTATCCAGACACTATAGTACCATCAAATTTACCATTCCTCATCATATATCATTTAACAATAATTTTCAAAAAATATCATTAAGCATCCCTGAGCACCTCAAAGTAATGGGAAAAATATTTTATATGAGAGAAGGTTGATGATTCAATATTAAGATAAGTGAAGGAATAATAATAATGTTATGGAATATAAGGGATTAATTTCTTGTTTTTTTAAGGAGAAAAAATATGATAAAAATTTAAACAGAAAAAATTTCAAAGAATAAGATATAGAGAATAGTGTGTTTTTATTATTTATAGAAGTTAAAAAAAATATGAATTAGAGAATTAATGGGGTGAATAATAAATGGAGATGGAGAAGAAAATCTAGGGGCACTACCACCATGGCTTGTGACCTTACCCTTATATTTTTCTCAAATTCTTCAAGATAATACATTCTATTGACCCCAACCAACTAAACAATCCCTACTTAACACTGGAAAATTTCTCTTAACAACTTCACTATTGGCCACATAAAAACCTCATGCTATCTTATTCATAAAATTACAACATTGATCTGCTGGATGCTAACTTATTCTCAAAACAAATACCATTATGCCTAACATTAGGATACCAACTCCCATTCTATAATATAGTAAGTCATAACCACTATACAGTGCCAGAGAAACATGTTCCTAACAATTATTCCCCGCTTGAAATCAAAATTTTCCCCCAAGTCGAATACATAATGAATATTTTGGGGATTATGTTGAGACCTCCCTATTATTTTCATGTATTCTTGTAACCAATGGAGCATGAAAGCTAAACCCAAATTTTTTTCCATTTCATTACTTTTTAAGATCTCTGATAACTTCCTATATATGTTTCTCTCCCTCCACACTATTACTTAGCTCCAGAAGTCATTCATTAACATGGTTCACGAGTATAGTTAGTACTATGTGTTTTGAGTACTATGGTAGTACCTTTGATGGAATTTCCAACTAGTCATTTAGTCTTTATTTATTAATAATAATTAATGAAAATTGAAAATAATGTAATCCCGAAGGAAAATCATAGATTAAGTAGCTAAAAACATTGTTACCAAAAGAGGATCTTTACATGTAACTTATAATTAATTTCCAAGATGTTTTAGAATTCCCTAAACTTTTAATTTATTTTTTATGATATGGTTGACTATAGCTCACCATATCATCATTTTTCTACCAGATCCAAGTGTAAAATCCTTCTATCTATGATCCACATGTTCACCATAATCTCTAGAAACCATCATATAATATTTGGGTTCTAGTATGGATGATCCTAATTACTTCAATTATTTTGCATCGATCAGCAAGGATATATTATTGATGGGGGAAGAAATAATGATGTTTTCTTGTTAGTTGACGAATGAAGAAGAGAGATCTTGCTCTAGATCACTAGATCTCTCTATAGGTCTTGAGGTAATCCCTATCTTACTTTTGTGCACACAACAAGTGATTATTGAAGGTGATAAAATTGGATATTTTTATGGAAGGTTATGGGTTTCAAAATCACATAGAATCCAATTTCTATCTTTCTAGATCTTAGTTGACCCCATGTATAATAATATAAATATTATATATATTAATATTTAACATTTTAAATGATATAATAATTTGGAAAATATCATTTATACTATTTCCAATCAAACAATTATTCTCATTTTTGTTTCCCTTGATGAACATTTTTTTATGCAATAATAATAGAAATTTATTGAACAAATAAATATCACATCCTTATTAATCGATAAATATAACATTTATTATAATAAAAAAACCATGAATTTTTTTATTTCAATTTAAAACAATCACCCTATCCAATAACTTCTGATTATATCATGGCGATAATCCACAAAATAATAAATATTATTTATTCTAACTTGTTAAATTCATTACATCAATTTAAATGAGATTTTGGGGACTCTTAGTGTGTATCCCTCTTGGAATTTTTCTAATGGAATTTGGCATAACTATCTAGAGTCCATGGTTATAATTTAGAAACACTCCAATTCTTTCATAGATAATGATTTTAATGTCATAATGACTTCTATACTCCAACCATGTAATACAATCTCTTTATTATAACATATCAAATGATTTAGGAAGAATATTGGTTCTATCATCCTATATCCTAAATGTTTATTTTGTTGAATTTAAGAAATAAAATCACCCAATAAACATTAAGGATATGTATTTTCATAATAAGTTTTTTTCTAATAAAAAGGAATGAGATATCAACTTCCATCAATATTTGGAATATATAATTTTTTCTCAAATTAGCCATTACTAAAATATCACTATTGCTTCACCCAATATATCATGCCTCATCATTAGAATATGTCATTGTGGTTTAGATAAATAAATCAACGTTTGTGACTCCTGATATACATTAAATATAATCTCAATTTATAAGTATGAAGGCACACATTTGCAAATAGGAATATCTAATGACACATGGAAATGTGAATTTCCCACTGATGGGTATTTTCTCATCGCCTTCTATCATGAAGAATACTATTTCCTCTGAGATTTTTGGTTTTTTATTTTTTAACTATTCTTCTAAATTGTAATCCTTTATTTTATTTTATTTTATTATTTTATTATTATGTATGTTTTCAAGTAATGTTAAATTTAAAATAATAATTTATTAATTATATAAAAAACATTCTTTTTATTTTATGTGTTTTATGTGTTTATTATTACATGTGTTTATTTTTTATAATGGTGTTATTTAATTACAAAAGTTTTTAGCCTTAACAAGCCCCAGTAGGAATAAAATCAACCACAATCAGGGCCTGAGGGTCAATCCCATGGGAGAGATAGTAAATGAGAATATGGAAGCTAATAGTTGAGGGATTGGTCTATGTATAGGACTACGTGAATGTGCTCGAGTAGGTGTTCATGGAGATGGGATTGGGATGGGGGACTAACATGAGGGGGTTACATCGAATTAAGGCCTCATGTGAGGTGTGTCTGAGAGATGACCTTGGTGTCAGGACAAGTAGTAGTGGCATGGTGATTTTTTTAACATTGAAGTAGAAGAATGGTTGAAGAAGTAATGTGGTATGTGATGGTAGAACTACAATTTTCTTCTATCTTAAATTATACACACATTTCGTATGTTTTCCTATAATGTACATCCAATATTTCTGATCTATCGATATCCATTATCTTCAACCTCTCTAGCTTTTGTAGTGTTCCATTATTCCCATGTTCAGTTGAACCAGAAACAATTAGATATAATCGTGCCATATTATTTATGGATGATTTTTTTGAGTCTATAAGATGTATAATCTCTATAAATTCAATCAATATATTATATGCATGACACCGTTCATAGAAAATAATACTATTTAGGATGATACAAAAAATAAACTTGTCTTTTACAAAATATGTGTTTGAGATTAAAAAATGTAACAAATGGTATATTACACTGAATAGTAGATCACACATAATGGTAAATCATACCTTCTTAGTAGATAATAAATTAATGATATATTTCTCGAGGGTGGCACCATTAATCAACAATGGAATCACTACCAGCTCTTAACATCAATGTTAAACCAGTATTCCTTCATGGTAGCTCCACCATCCTACATCAACTGGAGCATTATTCAACTCTACACAGTTCAATGCATGATCGTCTACTACTAGATGATGATATCTTATATTGATGTAGCAGTATCATTGACTATGATAGTAGCATTTTACTTAATCTACCACTATTCAATGATATATCACCTGTAATGGTAGTAACATTACCCTTACCACAATGTTATATCATACTATAATGGTAGATCAACATAATGGTAGATTATTCTACCATGTGAGGGTAGCATGTCAGCGGTATCAACCTCTTGCTACTACCAATTATATTCTTATCTACCATCAGTTTAAAAAGTATTTCCCCAAATTTATAATTGATATGATTTTTATTTATAAAATTAAATTTATAAATTTTAATTACTATTTTATTTATTATATTATAAAAAAATATTAATACATGCCATTTATAATATTATAAGAAAAAATTATAAACATATTTACTCATGTTGTTTATGAAACATTGATAGGTTTTTTGATTACCTAATAAACTATATGATTATTAAAATATATTTTAACTATTTATAAATTTTAAACATATTTTATTGATTTATCATTTATGCTGGAATAATTATGATTTTATTTTATGATTTAACAATGAAGACAAATTATCCGATATTAAGCATAGTGTGTTATAATATAGGTAGCAGATCTACTTTAGTTGTTTATTATTATTCTAAAGTGTCTTTATATGATTACACAATAAGATTCTAAAAGATATTAGGAGAATATGACACAAAATGAGAATCAAGGAATGAAACAAAAAAACATAAAAATGTTTATTCAATAATATTTTCCAATGAGCACTAAAACAATTAAGGAGACGAATGAAACATTCATATGATCTTTTGAAGTAAAATTTATCACCTAATGGTATTTTTAAATCACTACTATGTTGAATAGAATCATTATTTTCATCATCTACTACTAAATTGATAGATGTTTCATAATCTACATAGACATTCAGAAATGTATTCTTGCCTAATGTTTTCAGTTTCATTCAGTTTTTCATCATCTTATTTCATTCTATTATCTATTGGTTATCTATAGTCCATTTGATATTTTCCCATTCCAGGTATTTCAATTGGTTTATCCCTCTCATATAAAATGATGTTCGGGTGTTGGATCCTAGATAAAAATTATATTGGAAATAGTCATTCAAATGTTGGGGGTTATAATACCATGTGACAGGATTGTATATCTTTATGTATTCACTTTCTATAAATAGTGAGGAATTTATAAATTTGAGACATCTTACTCGTTAGAGGATACTTTAGAGTATCATAGGATCTTAGTGATCCAAATTACTAAAAAAATCCTTATTTATTTATTTTATTTTTGTTTTCACAATTAACATTGTTTAACACTCTGATAATCCTATTAAATGGATTAATTTCAAAAAATACTATTCACCGCACCCTCTATTCACTATTTAAATAAACTATGACCTAAAAATTTGCACCTAAGGGTGTTTACATTTAACGAATATTTTATTACTGTTTTATTTTCTTTCTAGACTAATATTTTTCCTATACATAAAATTCTATGGAAAATGTCCACGAGTTTTTGAGGGAATGTCAAAAATTTGAGATGTTGAATACAATTATACCCACACAATTCAATGGATGTGAATTTTATTATCGAATGATAAAATATAGGTACTTATAAAAATATTGTTCTGGAATATTGGGTAATCATTTCAAAACCATATAAACTTCCAGATGTATATTTAAAAACTCTAAATATAAATTATGCTGCAAAATGTGTTCGAAACTATAAATTTATAAATTACTAATATATTTATTTATATTTATATATAATACTCATATCCATTCATCTAAAATTTCTTATTACTTATAGAGAACATTAAAACTCACACATCAAGGAACTCATATGTTCTATAGAACAAAGCAATGAATATATAGAGATATATTCCAGGAATTTATAAGTTCTGATCAAGATATCACCAATGAGTTGTAAACCATGTTCAACAAAATTTTACATGGAATTGTTGTAGAAGGTATTCCTTAAATAAGGCAGTTATTATTGAAATATTTTCTCAATCTATACCTAAATGATAACACTCAAAGAATGTGTTAATTGAAGAGAGTAACAATTTCACTTACTATTCAATATATGAGTAGATATGGCCACTTCTTCAATACAATCAATACCTAAATAATTTAAATGATGTTTATTATGGGAAAAGGAATGTTATATTATTCAAATAAAATATAAATGTTGTTTAAAATTCCTCATATTATAAGTTACTATAATTGGTGTTACCTAAAATTGAAAATTTTACAAATTCAGACTACAAGTACATGGAAGGAAAGAGAGGCTTTAAAATTTTTCCTATAAGCGATCATCAAAAGGATGATAGGAAGGGAAGTTACAATTGTAAAATTAGTAAATCTGATGTTTCTATATTAATATTCTATGTGTATAGAAAATATGTACATATATATTTAGACTACCTGATGTAGAATCATGAAAGAAAAGAAATGAAATAGAATAAGGAACTAAAATAGGTATATAATGTTGGATAGAGATACATCAAAGTGTAAAACTCTATTACTGATGAATTTGAAATTGAGAAATAATTGGAGTATCTTTTATGGATAGAAAAATATGCGGGAAACAATGATTGTATTTTTATTTATGGTTTTGAGTATGATATTGAAATAGAATTTGAATTGTTAATTTAAAAACTGAAAATATTCAATGAAATATTTTGATAATCATTGAACTATACCAAGAACTACAAATAGAAAATTTGAAAGATAAATAATAGGGAAAAGCCGATGATTCAGAACTAATTATGTTAAAATATAATAATGGAAAAAATTAATGATTTCATGTCATAAATTGATGAAGTCTGTTAGAGGAGATTTTAATTATATTTAACAGTATAGATAAAATTTAAAAGGAATGTAGGAAGATTAAACATGAAAAATAATCCAAAAACGCATGTGTAATTAAAATTTTTTGTGAACTATTAGTCCTTAAATAAAAATAACGAAAATAATAAAAGGAAAAAAAATAAATCAAAAGGAAACCTATCTAGATTTAGTGACAGAAAAAAATGATAATATTATTTCTTTTAAAGAAACATAGAATAGAAAAACCTGGCATTGGTTATAATATAAATATATATAATATGAAATGAACTAAATTTTTAAAAAGATGTATTGGAAATGATTCAACTAATATATACTATAGATGTAATCTGAAAGGGTGTTATGAAAATAAATTTTCATTTAGATTTACTCTTTCACTATGACACATGATGGCATTTATTTATAATAATAATTCCAGTAGATTACACTATAATTTATATATTACATATATATTGGTTCTTAATAATTTTATTAATAATCTAGATAGACCCAAAATAGATTGGATACCATAAAAATTATCTACTTTATCTATTTTATGGTAAACCTTCATAAGGAGATAAAAATATTCATGGAATATGAAGAGATGGTGTACCCCTAACATTAATGGTGACATCACTAACATTTTATCTTTTAATTCATGTGAAAAAAGAATTTTCACTTTTTGTGACAACTCTAAAGATATGTTCAACGATTTTTGGGAATTTGGTATATTAGCCTATATTGTAATTTTAATACTACTATTTGTATATAGATTAATACACAATTTAATTGTAGATGATTTTTGTTAATTTTTATGGATTCTTTTTTAACACATAAATTTGAAACCCCAAACAAGTTTATTACATTCTATAAAAAATAAAAACCCAAAAGGTCAGTCAATTCTATCATTTAGAAGTGACAATAGATCATAGTTGTTAAAAATATACATTGAGAGTTTAGTTGAAGATCATAGCTATTTCTATAAATTTTCTATCCCTAAAACACCATAATTAAATGGTTTTGAATAGTAGAAAAATTGAAATATTAATAAATGTAAAGGGAAATGCTTAAAAATTTCAACATAAAAAAATATTTTGGGGTTAAATCAATTAACACTACTTTATATATATTAAAGAGTTTATATTATACCCTTTAAAAAACACCCCTTATGAAATTGTTAATGAAAATATTGCCATGATTGGTTACATTAATTTATATTGTTGTAATGTTCATATTTTAAACCTTAAAGACAATATAAAATAATTTTATGATAAAAGTGAGGAGAGAATTTTTCTATGTTAATTAAAACATTTTAAATTTCATAGAGTATATTACATGTGAACTATGTAGATGGAGGAAACTATGCAAATAAATTTTATTAAATTTAATGAAAAATAGATTACATATTCTATTTATTCAATTACAAAATTTCAATAATTCAACTTTTATTAAGATAACCCAAAAATGATAAGGTGTTAGTTGAGAGGGGGAATATCTCTTCTAAATGTGATCCGATAAATTAGAAAACACACAATGATCATTTATTTAGAAATGTAATTGGAAATTTAAAATATAGAATTAGAGCTTGATAATTAGTATTGAGTTTTTATGAAAACACTTTATTTGTAGATAATTTTTTTCATTTAAAAATTATATAATTGTTAAAAAATTGAAATTTGAGAAATTCTATGCAAGATGAAAAAAAATGTTTGATATAAATGAAGTATAGAATCTAGTTGACTTGTCAAATAATAAACTACCTATTAGATGAAAATGTATTTTTGAAAATATAATGGATAAATCTATTAATATAGTTATAAATAAGGCTTGATTAATTGCCCCAATTTATTTACAGGAATAAGGAATTAGTTTATAAGATTTGTTTCCACCACTTTCTAAACTATAATCCATTCGTATTTTGTTATCTTTTGTATATTTCCAAAATTTTAAACTGTATAAAATGGATGTAAAATGTTTTTCTTAAATGGTTATGTTTTATAATAGGTATATGTTAATCACCCACATAGTTTTATAATCGATGGTTTTTTCAATAATGATTTCATATTGTCCAATGAATAATATGGTATAAATAAATCTCCCAGTGTTTTGTATGATATAATAACAATATATTTTCTGGAAAAACATTTTTACAAAGAAAAGGTTGATCTATCATTAATAATAATGGAAATCAATGTTGATATTTTAATTATAATATTACATGTTGATTATATTTTATTTGGATATAACAATGATATGGTTTTTAATAATTTTTCAAAATTAATGGCTAATGAATTTGATATCAACCAAATGGTGGAATTGAAATATTTTCCTTTATCTTAGAATTTTAAAAATAAAACATTATATTTTTTATATAAAATAAAATATGATAATGATTTAGTAAAAAACATTCAATCTTTATTTATGTAAAATTATAACAACTCCAATGAGAATTTTTTATAAACGAGGTACAGACAAATCTGTAATGTTTATAAATATTAAAAAGTATTATTAAATAATATAAATTATACTAAATAATACTACATCAAGGAATGATACTATTTTTTCTAGATTCATGTGTGCTAGAAATAAATCTAATCCAAAATAATTTAATTTAATGCCTATCAAAAGAATATTCATATTTATCAAAGAAACTGTCAACACTGTCTTATTTTACTCTAAAGTATGTTTTTTCAAAATCTTTTGTTTTTTTGTTTCATTCATTGGAGGATGTATATTAGAAAGGAAAATAACATCATTTATATTTCAAAAATTAATAAAATTTATAATATCATGGAATTCCAAAAATAAATTGTTGTTTCCATTTTCCAAAAATGAGGATGATTACACTACGGTTACAAATTATTGTTCTCAAAGCCTTTGGATAAAAACCCATTATGATTTCAATGTATTATTATATAAAATTCCAATATTATGTGAAAAAAATTTTGTATCAAATAAATACTATACATCATTCCATTACAAAAAATATAGATATTATATTTCAATTTTTAAGTGATCGTGTTGATAAAGTGTATATTGTTTTGAAATACCATCCAATAGAAAACAAACTAGAACATATCTTTACCAAACCACTATTTTTTGTCACGTTTAGAGAATTAATATTTGAGCTAGGAATGATGTATATTTAATTACTAGGATTATTTAATACTTTGTTTTATTATTTCAATCTCTTCTGTTATAATTTCTTGATTTAAGGGGGAGTAATCATCTTCTTTATGTTTTATTAATTTTGTTCTTAATATTTTTTCCTCTTTTATTATTCCCTCTGATAAAATTAAAATAATGGAAAATTTTGGAATTAAATTCGTATTTTATTAATATTAATATATTAATTTTGTTTTTTGAATTTATAAAAGTGGGAGAATCATTTCTCTAATATTTGTTTTGGATTTTAGAAATATTACAAGTAATTATTTTATTTTATTTTATTATTTAATCGGGATTTTAGATTAATTTTTTTTAAATATGAAATTATAGTTTTAATATTTTACTAATTATATATAAACCATAATTTTTAATTTAATTGTTACATGTGTTAATTGTTACATGTGTTTAATTATTTTTTTATGTTGGTTTTTTAGTAAAAAACATTGGCCAACATAACAAGCACCACAAGATAGTGACTCAACCACATAATGGAATGATGGTAAACCTCATCGGAGACCCAACCCAAGCAAGACATAAAGATGGTAGTTGAGTGACTAGGACATGTAGATGCCTACAAGAGTGCAATTTAGAAGGTGGGCATGCAGATGAGCTTGGACAGGTAGGCCAACACATAGAGGTGCCCACCTCTGATGCCCATGTCTGAGTTTTGTATGGGATATGAACCAAATTTCATGGATTTCAATGGTAGAAATATGAGTACACTAATATTGATGATTCAGAATTGTTAAATAACTAATGTGGGACATGTTAGTAGTAGCACAATACTTTTTATCCACCTTTATTGAGATCCATATTTTGAGCGCCAAGAAATCAATCCCATACAAGATGTCTGATATTCAATGATACATAATCATCATTCTCCCCACCCATGAAAATTTTAAAGTACACTATAGTTTATTCAAACCACCATTTATTAAATATAAGCCTACAATATTTATTTAGGGATGAATGTTTCATCCGATGAGATGGAGAATATCTTTTCATAAAATATATGTCTTTCATGCATGAGATCATTCATGGAAATATGTAATACTGAGGAAGAAAAAACTAAAAAAGAGGCTTATCATATATGATGATACTGAGATTAAAAAATTAATCAATATTCGATCACATTGAACGGTATATCACACTGAATGGTAGATCATTTATCCATTGTAGATCTTCAAGTGATGATAGATCTATCGACTGTAGTTCCATTACATAACAATTGGTGCAATTCCAGATCCTTCCAAGAATGATTGACCATTCACCCTTCATGGTATCTCTTCAATAATACAACAAAAAATAACATTTAAATGCTACGTAGTGAAAAATTCGATCATATAACACTAGATAATGGTAGGTTACATCAATGTAGCGGTAGTAACGACCATGAAAATAATAGTATGTTTAATCTGCTGCTCTTCAATGGTGGATCAACTATAATGTAAGAACCATTTCTAGTCCCAAAATGGTATATCATACTTTAATGGTAGATCAACTCAACAGTAGATCATTCTTCAATGAGATGTTAGAAAGGACGTGGTAGAAACCTCTTGCTTCCACTAATTATATTTTTATCATCTATTAGTTTAATTTTTTTTTGAAATTATGAATTGATATTTTTATTATTAATTCTATTTAAATGAAATATCCTAATTACTAATTTATTGAATATTTTTTGACAAAATATAATTACATGTTGTTTAAAATATTATATGAAAAAAAATCTTAACACATTTAATCATGTAGTTTATAAAACTCTAATTTTTTAGTCTTTGATTTTCCAATAACCTGTATGTTTATTTATATATTTTTCACTATTTTATAAATTTTCAATAAACATGTCTATATTATCATTCATGTTAGTATAATTATGATGATATTTTATATAGAAACAATGAACACCAACTATGTGATATTATTTACAATATTTTGAAATATAGGTTGAAAAAAGATTTTATATATTTTTTATTTTTCAATTGTTTATTTATGTTACTACCTAATAAGACACTCCATGAACGTTTGAGTTAATTAAAAACAATGAAAATCTTGGAATGTGATAAAATAAAATCAATAAATCGTATTCAACATGATTTTACTACGATGGTTGATATAATTAGGGATACTAAAGAATAAAACATTCATAAATGATTTGGGAAGATTGGTTTCTTGACTATTAATACTATTCCATCACCATGATGAAAAATCTGTCATTCTTTTCATTAAACAAAATGCATGTGAGTGAATTTATTGATCTGCATCAACATGCAAGATTGTCTCCTTGTAATCTATTCTCTATTTCAATTTTTTTATCATTGTGTTTCTTTCTTATCTAGGTTTGTTCTATTGAGTTGGATTAGGATTTTCCCATCCAAAATATGTGAAATGGGTTATTGCTCCCACATAAAATAATGGTCATGTTTTTTCTCCTAGGCAAAATTATTGTGTCTTGTGAGTCCTTCAAATGTCATGGGTTATACGATCTGGTGAGGAAAAGATACATATATATGTAATTGGGTTTTTAATCCCTATAAAAAGTGAAAAAATAGTAAATACTAGTCTCTTCTTTGAGGATAGGGGTTAAAGAGTAGGCCAAAATCTTTGTGATCTTAACTAAAAAAATCACCATATGTTATATATTTTATTTTCCACTACACAATTAAAATTATTCTACACTCTGATAGTAATATTAGATTTTTTAATTTTTAAAATAACTATTCACCCCCACCCTTAGTCAATATTTCCTTATAATGATTCCTATTAATTACCAAGGGAGAAAAACATGATAATCTACCATAATGTATTATGATTATCATACCCATGATATCCTTCGTCATTAGTGTCCCATCATAAATTATCATCCATCTATAAAATAAAATCCAAGAATACTTTCATGGAACTACTAACTTCTCATCATAGCAAGGAACATCTATGAACTTTTACTATCACACAAATTGTTATGAAATTATCACATTTAAATTCCATGTAGATAATATTGATGTGATAATAAATCTTCATCAACAATTAATATAAATAATCAATTACTAAGGAAGTTATTTTTGGGGAACCAATTAAAACAGGCTACCACATTCACTACAGTAAAATCTTTACAACTCTCTATCCATATGCTCTCATATGATAACCATTCATCTAATAAGATAAATTCCAGGTTATGGGTTATACCCTATATTTCTCCATGGATAATTTTCTCACCAAAACATCACCTCATTGATATAAATCACCCAATTGACAGAATTTCTGAAATATGTTCTTTGTCCTTTGATGTGGCCCTTTCTGTTTTAAAATTTGTATCACTATAATTTTATCCAAGTAATATATTATAGGTTCTTGACTACTATGATCCAATTCATCTATTTGAGAATGTTTTGAATATAAAATACTTCCTTCAATACTTCAGATGTGGAAATATAATAAGAATCACCTATAGAATAAACTATAGGTTGATGTTTTGTACTCTTCAATCTCACATATACTATTTTAATTCAATATACATATTCAGACCATGAATTCATATAGTTCTAACATTTTTGAACGCTATCATCAATATAACCCATGTCGAGTAGCTCTTTTTCTACTCCATAAACTATAAATATATCATTATATCACCTCATATTCTTATGGATTTCCTCAACAGTATCATATTTTTTTTCACCTGGATCTACTTTAAATCATCCCCAATGACTAAATATAATGTTGAATCAGGACTCATACATAACATTTAATTAATGATAGATCTTATCACAGATGTATATGGAATCCTACTCATTCCCTCTCTTTACTCATATGTTTGGGGGAAACGTTTCTAGGAAATATGTGTACCATGTGAAACTAGAACAAATCCTCTCATGGATTGTTACATAGTAAACCTTTTCATAAAATGGTCAACATATATACATTAACTTAGTCCAATAAGCAACTTTGATCAATTACATATGATAATGATCCCAATAATTTTGTACGTTTCACCTAATTCATCTATATATAAGAACATTCTCAACCATTTCATAACCTATTTTATGAAAATAATATCATTTCCAATTAGTAATATGATGTCAACATGTACTATTATAGAAAACATTTACTTCCACAAAACAACTTTAAAAAACATGACTCACATTCATTCTTAATGAATCTCAATTCATTTATAGTTTCATCAAACTGAATATTCCATGACATGAATTATTATTTTAGTCCATACATTGATCTATTCAACTTATATACCATTTTTTATTGTTTTTAACTCTAAACCCTTCATATCATATCATATACAAATCTACTAGAAGGTTCTCAGAGAGGAATAAAATTCTGATATCCATTTTTGAAATCTCGTAGTCATAGAAAGATATTATGGAAATAAATTTTTTGATGGATTTCAATAAGGAAAATGGATAAAAGGATTCATCATAGTCAATTACTTGAAATATGTAGAACATTTTATCCGATTTTCATTCTATATAGGTATTTATTTACCTTCAATTTCCATCTTTCTGTTGATTACCCTTTTAAACCCAATGAGTTTTACATCAACTAGATGATCAATCATAACCCAAACTTGATTATGATACATGTGACCCATCTCTATATTCATATATTCATTCAATATTATAGTTTTTGATATCTCAACTACCTCCTTATAGATGAGATTGTAATTGTTTCAAATATTAATGATTCACCATAATCATTGACAAGAGAACAATATATCTCTACTTCTCATACACGTCTAGTGATCATATGAGGTACTTGTATTATAGGAACAATTTCTTCAATGGGGATATGTGTAATCTATTCTTGTACAAACTATTTTTTATCTAAAGAATCACATTTATTGAATTAAATATTTCTCACGATAACCTATTTGAGAATGATATACCTCTCTTGAAAGATGACATGTCTTGTGATAGTTTCATTCTTATCGTAAGGATCCTATAGAGAGTATCAATTTGATTCCCTTGGACACCAAATAAAAATAAACTTAATGACTTAGGGATTGAGTTTATTTCTTGACATATTATTGATAAAATCACCTCAAGACTTTTCATTGTGATTTTACAAAATAGGATTCATTCCACTCCATAACTCGAATGAAATATCATTTATTGATTTATTTAGTAATCGGTTTTGAGAAAATTTTCTCATCTATAATTCATATCTTTAAAAGTATAATGGATTTATTTCACGAGTCATCATCAACCATTCAATTTCTATTAATATATGTTTTCTCCTTTAACTAACACCATTCCACTGTGGTGTATAACGTTGAATGAGTTGAGAAAATATCCCATATTCCCATATAACATTGATAATGTCTTATTTAAGATATTCACCACCTCATTCTGATCAATTTTTCTTTTTCATCTTATCATAGTGCTTCTAAACTTTATCTTGATATCATTGAACTTATGAAAGTATTCATACTTATAGCACATCAATTAGACATTATCCTGAAACTCATGTCCTATGTAAATGTTTTAAGTAATGAGAATCCCCCTAGATATTCTACTTGAAATGGTCCAAACACATCAATGTGTACGAATTAGAGATTCTATATGGCCATATTATATTGACTTGTGAATGGTGGTTTTTAATCATTCCTTGTATACAAGCATGAAATCATTCATGTAGTGGATGCTCAAATAATCTAAGTAACCATTTTGATCAAAATTTGTCAAAACATTCTTATTTATGTGACCAAAAACTTGATTCCAAAACATACTTTTATATGAATCACATATTTTTTTATCAATTCCCATTATTTTTTTTTAATTTTTTACAAAAGGATAGTTTTTTAACTATGTCATACAATAAAATATGTTTTCATATTAAACGTAGTTTTTTTATCTACAAATATGAAAATAAATCCATCTAAATATAAAAAATAAAATAAAATTATTTCCTTGGAAAGACTATGAAGAAAGTAAAATTTCATTTAATGTGTTGGAAACATGATATGGTAGTCTTCAGTGGCTATATCATCTAGCTCTACTTCATTGTCAGCCCTTAGATCCACCCCATCCCTGAAAACCCTTAAAAATCAACATGGTTCTCATATTAAGATCAAAATGTGAGAACAAAATAAAATATCTAATACCCAAAATTTAGATATATAAACATTACATTGAATAATAAATTTACCAGAACCTTCTACTTTCTTCTTTGTCTAGAAAAAATTTATCTTCCAGGGGCCATGCATGTCATATGTAAAACATGCTGCTTATTTTTCCTTTCCTAGAATTGGGATCATCATCTACTTGGAAGGATGGTGGTATAGATCCTTATACATATAATGAGTCATTGAACACTTTTCCATGTTCCTCGTCTTCATAATCACCATAAAAGCCATGGGTTTTTCATTCCCTATGTCATTATACACTTAAAAAAAATAAGAGAATGATGTTCTAAAATTGTCTTTTCACCATTACCAGTATTATAACACATAATATAACTTGCGAAGTTACTATGTAATGAGGAAATAATGATTTCAATTTTTAACTCGACATATATATTAAAAACCAGTACATCTAGGTTCTAAATGTATCTAATCGTCTTGAATACATGTGGCCTAGGTAGCATCGACACTCCAAGATTTCATATGAATTGTGAATTGGGCATCATATATCACTATAGTCTCTCCCTTTCATGATAGGGATAATGAAGGAGATATATGATGTTATACACATCAATATGCTCATATTTATTTAGAATATCCTTAGGCATTGAGTATATAATGAAACATTGTAATTCTATTGCATCTTCGAAATGCCAAAAATAATGTTATACATCTTCATCATTATCTTCATTAGAAAGAGACTCTGAAATTGGGGTTTCATGAATGTATACTTTTTATTCATGGTGTTTCATAACATGAAAACACCTATACCATTATAGTAAAATCAGGATAAATATATGGTTATCCATCAATATTATGGATAAAAATGATATTGATGTAGTATTTTGAATTTTAATTTCTATAAATTAAGAGAAGATAATTTATTAATGTTTCATAAAAAAAATACCTTAATAACATAAAAATTTATATCCACTAATCTTCCTCTATTCTTCCAAAACTAATTATCCCTCACATAAAGATTAGGAATATCTTAATTTTTATAAATTCTAGGGTAATTGAAAAATATAACCCTTATCAAAACCTATACATTGTCCTAATAAGTTATTTTAAGGGTTATATGTTGGTATAACATGAAAAATGCATTAATTAATAGTCGTTGGATCAGTTGAGTGGAATCATCCATCTTAAAATGATGGATAATGATTTCCTTAACCCTTTCCAATTAATAACACCAATTTCTTCTTGGTAAGACAACCCTAAATGTAAAACATGTCAGTTAAACCCATAAAATCAAGGTAAATTTCTATGATAATTAATATCATCCCAACATGGTTTGGTAAAAAACATTTAACCATTAGGTTGATTCTAAATATCATAGTAGAAGGATATAGAGGTTTAATATTTCAGTTGATGGATTTCCATTTCTTATTTTTAATTTTCCATTTTATCTTATTAATTTCCTTGTAAATAATAACTATATTTTACTTAAGGGATTTACCATGTCTGATATAATAATTACGCATAATCTAGTTTTAACTTATTTTATCTTGCACGTTTATTAATTCATTTATGAGTTGTCCACACATCATCTAATAACATAAATAATTAACCATGAAACTGATATAAATAACATATATGTGTATTGATCATGAGATTCTATAATAGTTAGTTAATATGGTGGATGATAAGTTAACCACTGTCTCTTGGGGGAAACACACATTAAACTGAAGCATGGATTTTGTTATAGCATTCAACTTTGAATCCAATGTATCACATCGAATTGTATCAGCTTGGCACGTGTACTAAAATAGCCTCACCTCACAGGGTTTTTCCACCCTTTCTAAATCATTTACACACAAGTGGGTTATGGGATCTAATATATTAGATAAAGGAGGTTTAAAAAAAAGAAATTGTGAGCACATATAACCTTACAAAATAAGGATTAGATGATGAATGATAGGACATAAAATTTAATCTAATAATAAATAATTAATAGTTTAAATATAATATACAAGGTTGATCTAGTCTCTTGATCATCCACACAATACGAAATTATCATAAATTTGAAATCTTGTTATCAATTACATTGATTCATTCATTAAATAATATAATGTGCCATGAATTTATACAATTAATACAATTTATCTGAATTCAATCCAAGAATCATTAACTGACATTCATCTATAATTTAAAAAGTCATTTATAATTATTAAAGTACACAAGTGTATATAGAACAAATTGTGTATAATTAATTTTAACATTTAAAATGATTTAAAATATAATTATTAATCCGAATTTATAGCATGTACTATCAAAATAAATGGAACATGGAACAAACCTGAATAGGGTTAATGATATATTTTAATTTTTTCCCATAGAGAATAGGCACACTATCTATAGAAAACCACACGACCTGTACTATGTTCTTATTTTGTCTATGGAAAATTCCTAGGGACTGAATGTGTTTACTGTTGTGCATGAGATCGTGTTGCACAACATATTTTTTCATAGAATAGACATGTAGCCTCAGAGTTAAAAATATCATCAGTACCTATGTCATATATTTAATACATATCACACTAAGAGATAAAATGTTATTTTTCCTGAGATAATGGGGACTACACATCATGTACAGAGATTTCATAGTGTAACATTCTTCATCTCTTGTTCAAGTCTGTCGGGATCTACAAACTGATCTTCTTTTTCAGATCTATCGGTTTTAAAAATTATATATGGATGTGAAAAGTCTAACAATCGACATGTATTTGGTAATTACACATCGTGTACCATGTTTTTCTATAAAACAACCTTTTTCACTTCTATATGGTTTTTTTCAAATTATTCTTCATTTTAAATTTTAACTATTTACATACTTTTTAGATGGAATTTAGAGCTGAAGTGAAAATGATGTTGGATATTAAAATGAATTGATATAAGTAAAAGTGACACATATTCATTCAAACTATCTATAAATAATAAATTTATTTTAAATTAGATAACTCACCACTATAATACCACATGGAGGTTCTGCGTGTAGTTGAAGCAGCATTGATTGAATGGTCAACTCAAATTTTCATCTAAGTTTATAGATAATATTTGATGGAAATGAAAAAACAGAACCATTTCCAATGAAAAATTAAGATTACTTTAATAAATGAAAACACCATCACTAGAAGTGGATGATCATTACATATTAGCCATAATTAATTAATGGGATATATTGAATTATCTCAACTTATAATTCATCTTTTGTTGAGGAAGAAGATTACTATATCTATATGTACCTTTGCTTTATTGCAGGATCAAAGTGTAAAATCCCTCAAGCAATGATCTACCCATGAACTGTAATCTCTAAATAACACTATAGAATCATCAAGTACTATCATGGATAATCATGATCTCTTTCATTGTTTGTTGTTGATAGTGGAAGAATTATTCTTGAATGAGGAAGAACTCCCGATCATCTCCTGTTGTATTGAGAGAGGAGGACAATATATCCTTTGGTTTATCTTGAGAGATCTCTCTTAGCATATAGAGAGTATATCTATATAATTTTCCACACAAAAATATATTATGGAAAGTGATGTAATTTTATATTTATTGTGGATTGTTTAAGGATGGGAAGTCTCACGAAAGCTCATTTACAATGTGATAATTCTTATTTGACCACATATTGAATTATAATAATATTATTAATATACATTTTTCTTGTGAAATTCTTTAGGAATATAAAAAATATCATTTATACAATTTCTGATCAGACCACTAAGATCAGTCATATTTCCCTCATCATCATCATTCAATACATTAATATTGAAATTTTACTTTATAAATAAATATCACCGCATTATTCATTGATAAATATAATAAATATTATATTCTCCAAACCATGCAAAAAATATTTATTATTATTATTTAACTAAGGTATTATTTCGAATAACTTCTAAAAAAAATTTGATAATCAAAAAAACTCCACAAAATATTAAATATTCTAACTTGTTAAATTCAATACATGAACTCATATTATGGGTACACATAGTGTGTTACCATCTAGTACTTTTTCGGTGGCATTATAAATGAAAACCTAATGTCCAAGGTTGACATCATGAAACACAAAAAGGATCCAATAGAGAAAGACATTAATATCACAATGAAATCCAACCTCCAACAAATGTTTATCATGTAATATAATGTTTTTATCATGATATCTCAAATTAAGAAAGTCGCATATCAGTGTCATCAACATAAATACTCGATGTCCCTTTCCTTGAATTTATAAAAATGAACTCTCCCACTGAACACTATGGACATGTATTTACATAGGTGGTTTTACTCCCATATAATGGCATGGATATCAACTTATGTAAAGACACAGAGGTTATAAATTCATTATCATGATATCTATCAATGTAGTATCAATGGTAACTGGTCCAACATATCTTACCTTACTGTAATAATTTTTCTTCATTGTTTTCTTTAAAACATCAAATTATATGAGTCATGATATCCATTAATGAAAATATTTAATTATAAATACCAATAAAAAAATCCACTGATTGTAAAATCCAATGAAAAATTTAAATATATATTTACTATTGAAAATTTTATTCTTATAAACTCTAATCTAGGAGAGTAATAAGGGAGAAAACCATAAGAATGGGTCTCAATCTCTTATGATCTTCTTAACCCTTATTTCTTTTATTATTTGTGTCATGTCAGATAGTATCATTCAACCATAGAAAAATATTGAAGAACACTATCACAGAACCTCTTGGTTTTCATCAATGTGGGGAACTACTGTTAACTTTATGATTGAAAACTATTCATTGTAAATTATCACATACAAATGTGTTAAAAAGGAAAAAAAATCATGTGATAGGAAAACATAATTTACATTGAAAACATGTAATGAAGTATAATTAAATTTGTTTTGAAGGACCAAATCAAATATGTACTCTATATCTATTGATACATCCCACCAATGAATAGGATCACAATGTAGTTTTTTATTATGTCATGAATTGACAGATCCACAAATATGAACTAATAAATGTAGTTAACTTTTACAAACAACCATTATTGTCCCTTCAATAATATCAACATATATTCATCCTCTATGTTACCACATCTACCATGGATCTCCTCCTTGAGTTTCATCTAAGTAATCAGGGAAATAATATAATTAAAATTGATAAACCAATATTGAACCACATATAGCATACATATTTAGTCCAACCGCATCTCCACCTCTTCATGTATTTGATATACTAAAAAATATAGTTCAATAATAATGATACATTTAGTGGTCTTTTTCATTAGTTTCTATCCTCACACTGCCTCCACCATCCTAGTCGATGACAGTCATCCATTTTTCTTTCCCAAAAATATAATTCTTTACTTGTTTAGACACTGGATGAGTCACTGTCAATATAATCTCTTGTATCAGGGCCTTTACCCACTGAAATATAATATCCCCCTACTAATCATGGCACTTGAGTCTTGTATGAAACCCCGCTAATAAATATTCTAATATTGTTACTATATAAAATATTTTAATTGTCATGCATGTCCAAAAAGATCATGCTCCTTCTAGTATGTACTCATATCATAGTAAATTGAATGAAAGTAGGTAGAGGAGATAGAAAGAGTCATGCAAATCTCCTCATTGTTGATGTTATGGTTTTTTATCTTTTTTCAAATGTTTTAAACTCTATGATAGTCTATGAAGAATGAAAACATTGTAATATACATTTATCTGATAGTGGTAATCCATTACATAAAATGATCCATCTATCGTAGACTATCTCCCTCCACATTCCTTTTACACTCCTTATTTTTATTCCTCTACAGAATTTAATGCATCAGATATAGTTAATTTTTCTAGAGTTCCTAAATCATGAATCAACTTCATGCTTCTCTCTCTGTGGAATCTCTCTAAATGAATGACCATATTAATAGTTTTCTATGACCAATAAGAAGATAGAAAAGAGTTTTATTATTTATAATAAATATTAGAAATGAATTATACTTACATAACTAAGGGAATGAAGAAGAAAAATAAATAAATTAGAATAATCCCCTAGAGGTGAAACACCCATGCCATGATTCCATAAACATTGATTCTATTAATAAATAACCTTCTAGTATAGTTTTTTCTCTCCAGATAACCCAAAAAGTTCATATTTAATACCCTTAACAACCATCCAACAATTATTCTATTAGTAACCTGACAACCTAGTACTATATTAACCTTTTAATCATAATAATACCCTCCTAGAAGCTAATTAACTCTTCAGGACCATAAAAAGACACACAGTAGTAGTTATTTATGTATATTTTGATTACACAACAAATTACTACATGTAATATATAAAATGGAAATAGAGGAATGAATTACCATTAAAATAATATTAAAATTATTTTAAAGGTATTTTTTAAGAAATATATTTATGTATAAAACAATCATAGTAATGACAGTGAATATGATATTAAAACATTAAGTAGATTAGAAAATAAATTGTATATAATAAAAAATATACTTTGATAGTGGAGTTGGGGAATTTCTTAGGAATGATCCCGTACACCATCTCCACTAGGGAAGGATTGATAAGATTATATTTCTCTTATAGTTTTAACGGAAATCAAGAATAAAATAAGAATAAGTATCCCTTAATTTAAATAAAAGCCAAGAATAAACAATACAATTAGTTTTAACAAAAAAAATAAACCCTGAACAAGCACGTTAACGGTGCTAATAAAGTAATTAAAACGATGAATAAGATACAAGTTTATTTTTACCAACCCTTTACTAAACACTAAAATATCTCTATATGATTTATTATAAAATAAAATATTTTGTGAGGGAGATTGAGATGGTAAAATATGAAGATCCTATAATAAATTACAATAATGTAGTAAAAAAAGGATTAAGAAGAGACAAAACATGAAATTATATTGTAGTTTTTGATACCTAGTTTTCCTTTTGATAATTGGATGATGCATGGAGATCTCATTAAAGAGGATTATGTGTATCAATCAGGAATTGGTTGGTGGCAATTAGTTTCTACATAGTTCTATTGATAAGATCCAAGCCTCCCATGGTGTATATTTATATCCTTCATTTCATGTAGTGGTCCCCTGGGTCGAGGTAAGGAATTAATGATATAATTAATTGAAATTAATAGAATGAATAGATAAACATGATCAATCTGGATCGAAGACACTGAGTAAATGATATAATACCACTAGCTAGATAATTATACTAAAAAAATATCATGGGATATGAAAGAATCCATTGAATAGTCAGTGAGCTCCAAAAAGTAGTCAGTGAGCCACCTGGGAATAATCCTCATTCATATATTATCTCAGGGTAGTTTGTGACTCTACAATGGGTATACAGTGATGTTAAGTAGTTAGTACACTTTAAATAGTTCCCAAATTTACTCTTAAAGCCTATGTTTGGTCCATTGAATCCTTATGATAATGTCAAAACAATATAAATAAAAACTATAAATTTAAAGGTTGAAAGGACCATAATTGATTGTGATCATAAAAGCACATTATTGGGGAATAATATATAGATTTTCTATTATAAAAACACTAATTTGAAATCACAATAAAAAATTAGTCTTTAGAATGTCGAGAAAAATAATAGGAAAAATATAAAATATTTTCAAATATTATTTCTATGAAAGCCTATGTCTTCCCTTTAGAACTATATCCTTCTCTTAACAATAATCCTCCTTTTAGAAAAAATTATAAATTTACCCCCATGGAATTATTCCTTTCTCATTAATAAACATTATACCCTTATCCCCACTTATGATTGGAAAAAACACTTATTAAGAATAAGGGTTTGATAAATAAGTAATAAAATATAATATAATCAAGTTAATCAACAAAACATGATTTTAAAAATTATATATATATATATATATATATATCAAGATAACAAAATTAAATGATTAAAAATATGATATATGAAAATAATTAAAAGAATTTCATTCCTAACTCATCATCAATAAAATTAAAACTATCTAAATAAATGGTTTTGTGAACATATCAACTAATTGAATATATCTTCTAAGGTATTCTAATATGATATATTTTTTTTAAAGAGTTCTATAATAAATTGACTTCAAATCTCAATGTGCATGGAGATTTCATGTGGAAAATTATTTGTAGAGATACTTATTGAAATATAACTATCATAATTAACTGAAATAAGTGGAATTATTGGCTCAAAAACTAAGAGGGTTTTTTTCATTGATATAATTGCGGTAAAAAACACTTTTCTGGATATATATTCTTCCTTGGTTGTAGAAAGAGAAATTTAAATTTTCATTTTATATTTCAAATAGATTATGGATTGTATAAAAAGGTGATATCCCCACATTTAATTTTTCTCATCTAGTTAACATCTTCTAAAATCAATGCCAAAAAACATTTAATTTTAAAAGATAATCATTTTGGATTGAATAAACCATGATTTTAAGATCCTTTTAAAAAACAAAAAACAAATCTAAGATAATTTAAATGTGATTCATTATGATTTTCTAGTAAATGTATACAATGAAAATCTCTAAATAGAATGTTTGTATATGTCATAGTAAGGTAAATAAAACTCTTAACCATACTTTTATGATTCATGTTTTCAACAAGTTTACCAAATTCATCCAAAATTATCATTAAAATAGTATTCATAGGTGTAGGAATATCTATATCCTGATCCATCCCAAAATTATTTACAGTGTAATTATTTTATTTTCTTTGGTTAAGAAAAATTATCATCCCCATATTTAGAAATTTTAAAACAAAATATAATTTTAATGATATATTTAAAAAAAATCAATTTTTTTCATAATATATGAAAAATAATTACAATGATATTCATTTATTGATCTAAAAATTACATCATCGATCAATATTTGAATGATTAAGAGATTATTTGGAAAACATTTTGATTTATTGTTGATTATGATTTTCCCATTATAAAATATTTTCATAATTTAAAATTTTTTAAACATTTATATCAATGCAGAGGATATTTTATTAAACCATAAAAGGAATTTTTTATCTAGAAAAAAATATTTGGAAATTTATGATATTCAAAACCATTTCCCTATTCAAAAAAAATATTTTTAGAAATAAGGCTATTTATAGAGAACTGTTAATGTACATTTGAAATAGTTCAAAATTAATATGATCGGTGAATTATAATAAGATTTTTATGGATTATAGAATATAAATGGGGAAATGTTTTTACCATAATCATTTAATTCTTCTTTATTATATCATTTTATTATTATTTTAGATTTCTTACTTGTGATGTTACCTTGATCATGTCATTTCTTCCTAAAACCCCATAAAATACCTATACCATGATAATAACTTGGTCATTTAACTAATTTCCAAACATTATTCATCTATAATTTGTTATATCTTCTTGTATAGAAAAAAACAATTTTAATTATTAATAGAATCATAATGTTTTTCTGGATCTATAAAATAAATTAGTAAAAAGTGATCAACATCATTTAAGAGAGAACTTCTTGTATGAGTAGTATCTGTCAAAGCATCAAAAATTTTTTCCAAGGAATTTCCATTGTATATTTATAAAATAATTGGGTAGAGGAATAGATGATGATTCAACATAAATAGTATATTTTAATGAAGGTATATTATTCAATTTTATTGGTTCAACGTTATCCACATCATCAAATTAGAAAAAAGGATTAAAATTTTTTTTCATTGAATTTTTTAAAATGTAATATTAATTTTTTTGTTATTTTATTACATAATCAGTTGGATTTACTTTAGTATGAGGACCCAAGAAACATTCCTTCATTTGGGTTGGGATCAAATTTATCTAAGATGTCTTTTGTCTTCTGAATATAGCATATACATCTAAAGAATTTGATAAATAAAAATTTCATAATTTTATTCTTCCAGTGATTATATACAGTTTTTTAAAAAGACCATAATGATTTCATGGGTTATTGAATAGCAATTGGTATTGACTATATGACCCTGACGTGTCATGTAATCCTAAAATTGTTTAGGTAGGATGTTAAAATTTCTGGAAGAGTTTTTTTCATCTTTTGACTACATGTTTTGTTAATGTGTTCTAAGAGTGTAAGATGTATTATTATCCACATTTCAAGAACAAATTTCAACAAAATATTTGTTTTTAAACACTCCCTCATAATCAAATTGAATTTAAATTATTTTTCCACTTTTTTTATTTTATACCTTCTTGGTAAATATTATGAATAAATTACAATCCTAATTTTTTCATTCCATGAAAATGACAAGAGTAAATCTTGTATAGTAATTTAAAATCAAAAAATAATATAATTTAGTCTAAAAAATCATGGTGAACAATATCAAGGTATTTAGTGGTCAATACTTCTTGTTTAGGTTTAAAACATGTGTTTTTTTCTTACAAAGTGGGCATGGTGCACAAACAGCATTATCTTTGAATGAAAATTTTGGTATTCCTCATACTAGATTTTTTCAATGAATCATAATGAGTGTTTTTGTGCTAAAATTACCAAATAATTATTCCAAATACAATAATAATATATTTCATGCTCAAATATTTAATATTTTTTGAAGAAATATATTTTAAATCCAAAATATAAACAATTTGAAAATAAAATTTGGCAAACAATATTTTCACTATAAGATTAAAAATTTTGTAGAAAATATATTTTTGAATGATATTTTAAAACAATTATTAAAAAATTGGATAGTTATTTGAAACATTTTTTTTAACATTAATAAAAAAGGAAACATCCTATGATTTGATTTAAGAAACTGATTTTACCAATAATGATAATTTTTCTTCTTGATTTTTCTCTAAATATTATGTATCCACCATATGTGTGCCTATAGTATGATGTGGAAAAAGAAATTTTATATTCAAGATGTAGCACAGAGGATGGAAATGGACCCCTCACTTTAGAAGCATCACAGTCAGTTCAATTAGTAATTTCTAATTCACCTAATATAGTTTTTATTTTTTAGTTTTTTTATTATTTAAAAAAATAATGGTTTTGGGTGTTTTTAAAAACATGCAATCAATAAATTAATTCCAATTTAAAAAATAAATAATGATGAAGTCATAAATCATATTAAATAGAAATTTCTTGTTCCATAGTTTGATAATGTAGGTTCATTCATTATTTATTTGTTATATAACATCAATTTGATAATTCTTTGGATGAAACATCCTAAAATATTACATTACCTCTATTGATTGAGTTTATGATTTTATCATGAATTCGATGAACTTGTCTTCATCTCCTACAATATTAAAATAGGATAACACATCAACCAAGAATTTAATTCTAAAATGACCCAGCTCCACTGTATGTTATTTCAACCATTCTCATAACCACAACTCCTCTTTTTGAAGGGTTTTCCCAAAAGAAGGGTGGTAAATAAAATGAATAAACAGAACATAAATAGAATTTTAAATAAATTTTTTTATATTAACTCTATACTTTTTAAATACTCTATAATCCACCACAATAATATTTAAATCATTTTTAAATGAACCACAATAACAAAGAACACCACGAAATATCCCCCAGTGCAAAGCCTCTTGTTAGTCACTTGTTATTACAAAGTGAAAGTATATAATGAGGGAAAGATAGAATAGAGATATAATAATATTAAGTTTGTAAGATGTTAATGTATGGAAAAATTAAAATATAATAATAATAAATATGCATGGGTTACATGTGAAAAGAAAACTAATAAAAAAAAGAAAATAGACATCCACAAGCAATATCCATCGTCCAAAGCATCCCTCACCAATTGATATCCACTTTTATCCTCCCATACCCTCATATTTATAAGAATGTAATAGGATTCAGGGTCTCATAACAATCCATTAATGGGTTTTTTATATAATGGGTCTTCAATGGTTTAAATTTCAGTAACATAATTTTCTGTCAAAATTTACATGTGTTTTCCCGTATGTTAACTAAATAAAAAAGATGTCTTATATAAATTTGTTTTAAGATATATTTTTTCATTTATCCTCCAAATTTAATCTTCATATTATTCTTTTAGATGATTTTATATCTCATTTATTCAATGATTTTATTCTATCCGAATGATCCATGAATCTATCATCAATGTTAAATGATTAATGTATCCATTAATGAGGGAATAATTTCATCAAATTTAATGGAAAATTGTATATATTTTTACTATTTAAAATACAATTGGAATAACTTAAATTGGAAGATTTTATCCTGAATTATTCCTCATTTATAGATTTGGGCTCCACTCTTCCCTCCTGAATGGGTATTCAAATTTATTGATTTTTTGGGCCTCAAGAAGTTCGAATCATCTCTTGGTCGAAAATAAAATGACGGTCCTAGAAAAAATTAATCCTAAAACAATCAACTACATCAATGGGATCTTTATTTTTATAGTTATTATTAAATTTAACAATTATTCAAAATTAGTTAAAATTACGAAATTATGTATTTTTCACATTTTATCCCAGAATAAACTATACATCTAAAATTGATGAAATAAGATAAAATTGAAAAATTTGGAGGGTTTAAATAATTTAAATACATATAAAATAAGTAAAATATTATCTATATCAATTCCACAAAACCTAATCCATGATTTTTCTCATTTATAGATTCTCAATATGGAATTCAGAGTGCACTAATGTTACGAATATACAAATTCCAAAGCAATAAGACCCAAAAAATATCAATGTCAAACAAAATTATCAAAAATCCACTTAAAAATCAATTTTATAAGAAACAAATCACGAACATTATATTTCTCCTTTTAAAAATTATGAAACGCATCTTTTTATGCATTTATGTACCACAATTCAATTTTTTAAACATGCCAAATAATGATCAACCTAACAATGGATTATTTTCTCTCATCACATATGATATAATTCAAGTAGATTTATGATCATATCATGAGACCATGATCTTAATCTATAATATTTTAAATGAACTACATTCATTACATAGTAAAGCAAAAGGCACAATAAATCATGAGTAAGTTTCAATTAGATTTCAAATGACTCTGAGGCTTACGGTTTGTAGGATTTAACACTTAAACAATTATGACCCAATGAGGAGGATTATCTCTTAAGTACAATGCAAGATATAAAATATAAAAGTGTAATAAAATTGTCTCCTATAATGTAAATACTCTCACTTCTCCCAAACTCAACATAATGGTCATGATAAAATAATTTATAATGAATGATTTCTGCTCCCTCATGAATTATTCTTAACATTAATATTTTTTAAATTTTCAGAGAATATTATCATTTATTCATATTTTTAATGTTATGAATAGAATAATCCACACATCCATCAAATTAAAAATTATAATAAAAATAATTAACTTAGTAAAGGTTATTTCTTTCCCAAATTATATCACCTTTTTCAATTTTTGGTTCTTTTTTCATTTTACTTTGTTTAATTATAGAGGAAAAACAATGAACCAACATTAATGAATAGACAACCTTAACTTACATCCATAGTAAGTAGCCCCACCATTTTTATTTATAATTTAAATCATCCCTTACACCATATTTCCGTTTACCCCCACAATTTAATATTATAATATCATTAAAATACCAAAAGTATCCTAGGGGTGGATAAAAATGTCTTGAAACATGGATCCACCATATAAAGTTCATTTATGATCTATATGGGTTAAATAAATATTTATTTAAATGTGGTTTTTTAAAGATATGTGGTTTATAAAAATATTCCTCAATATTTTTTAATGTGTTTTTGAATACTCATAGCTTTGAAATGATTTCTTGAATATTCTGGTCTATGACATGTCATGGGATCACTCATGAAATGTTCTCATGTTAAAAAAAGATTTAAATTGACTATAAATCTTATCTAGAATGGGAATAGGATATTAGAAAATCAATAAATCCATGATTAATAATAAAAAATCAATTCACAGAAATTTTAGATTTTCAATGCATGAAAAATAGATGGGAAATTTAATTTAAATGAATCAGTCAATTCCTTTAAAACATGCGTAATAATTTCAATATCCATACTTCCTGTTAAAAATTATACACTCCATCTCACTCATTCAATATCATTATTATTAAAATATAAAACATTAATCACAGGATTCATATGAAATTAATTTCTCCTAGATAATCCTACTAAATAATAATTCAAGTGTGGGAAGTAAATATAAACTGAAAAGCTAAAAATATGTCATTAGGAAAAAATGTAAGGACTTTAAAAGGTAAATATAAAACATAAACTACTTTTGAAATAAATCCTTGGGAATCTTCCCCAATTGTTTGGTGCTGAAATATACTATCATGATCATAAAAATATAATTAATCAATTAATAAATATAATAATTTCCTTAATACTAAAAAAAAAATATAGAGTGTTCTTCATAGTGGAATAATACTAAAAACTACATTAAAATTAAAATTCATAGGAAACGTGTAATGATAAATATTGTAATAATTCTTTTTGTGTCCCCTCAATTTTTACTACCTTCATAGGGAAGTACTAGATATTATCCATAGTTAGTTTGATGATGAATCATCATAGACTTGAACAAAAAAATGTTTATTTTCCCAAAGCACACTTCTTTGATCTTGTTAATAAAAATTACATATATAGGGTACAATGGATCCACCCCCTTTATAGTGTTGTTTAGTTTTCATGGAAGGATTAGGATAATGTATGGAACCTCCTTATATTTGGTTTTTTACTTGTTCAAGATCTTCTTTTACCTCTATTCATTTCTCTTAATGTTTCATAGAATCATCCATTTTAATTTTTTTAACATATAGATTTGATTAATAAGTAAGCTCCACTAGTATATTTTCTTGTACTCCTTATAGTAAATTTTTTATTTCATTATGGAGATCTAAGTGATTGTCAATAAGTTATTTTTTCATCATCTTCCTCCATAGAAAAATTTGTTCCAGATAAATAATTTAAATCAAACAAACATTTATTTATACTCAATTAATTTTCAGTGAAATTTGAATATAAGTAGTTTATGATCGGGTCAACTCCCTGAATTGGTTTTGTTTAAATATCCACTTAAAATGCAAATTCGACTTGGATTTGATCTTTGCATGATAGATGCAGGTAAATATTGTAACACACTGACCCCAGTTACCCAGCGTCAGTGCATTATTTTAATACATTGGCATGATTACAAGGAATCAAGTCCCGAAGAACCGATCAGTTTAGCAGTCTTGAAATATAGATTACATACACGAATGATACATTACAGTTTAAGACATACAAAACAAAATAAATAATCCAGTATGAGTGCCATTATTCCCTTGGATTAACCCTGTATATCAATCACAATACACTTCTTGGAATCCTGGAAAAAATAATACATAAAAATGTGTGATCTCAAATGCTCAGTAAAGCTAAGAAATACAGACGAAACTTTCATTAATAAGAATAAACATTTAAGGAAATGTATAACTAAAAAACCTTTTAAACTTGAACTTCATCATAATATGGAAAAAATAAAATGAAAGAATTCCATTTACTTATTCACATGGATATTTTATTAGTCGAATAATCACATGCAATATCACTAAACACTTTCATAAGGATGGAATGTATAACTCCAGACTATCATAACCACATAGTCAAGGCCTTGTGCCAATACTACAAATAATATTTTTTCATGACCTTGTGCCAAGACACAAGATTTTCTCATACGACCTACCGATGCATCGAGGAGCTATAGCGGGCTCCACCCATCACTTACTATGTACAATGCATTCCTCATATGAAACGGTCTAAACATGACATAAACATTCATATTAAAACGAGCATACGAAATGTCAATACTTTACCCATAAACCAGGAATGGTATAAAAATAACACATACTAAGTCAAATATATCACAAAACCTTCAACACAATATGTAAGAATTGTATCATGATAAATCAACTTCAAAATAAGTTTAAAACCCATTAAAATATTTCCACATAGATGAAAATGATTTGTAAAACTCTTTGAGAGAAATGCCCCTTTTCCATGAAAACATTTAAAAGTCATACAATTTAGAAAAGAATTAATTTAAAGAAATTTTTGAATCAAAGTGTCCCATACCACTTTAAAACTTTATAAATTGATTGACATTTTAAAAACAGTCTTGTCCATATAAATAAATCCTAAAAACCCATTTTGAAGACATGGACATTAATGAAAATGATTTAGAAGAATAAATATTTAAAACATTTGAAATGATGTTTTAGAAAAAAAAGTCCCTTAAAATAATCATTTCGAAAATACTTTTATGAAACATGTACATGGATAATAAATATTTCTTAGTAGATACTTACGTAAAAACATCCTCCGATAATAAAGAGATTGTGAAATTAACCCATAGCAATTTCGTAACTTACGAAACATACACCCCATGAAAGAGGTATCATACAATGAAATTCTAAATACACATAAATTAAAGTTTATTAAACAAGGAATACAATTATAGGAGTACATACACCACCCAAAAGTTAATAGTGGCAATATGGTATGAATCTCACGGGAATAAGGAGTGAGATGAAAACCCCTTACCCTGCACATTCCTTTAGTTGAGGGTACATTTAACCTCTGGTATGAAGATCATAGTATGTTATTAAGGTGTACTAGAACTATATTAATATTTATTATAACATACATTATTCATTTATTACTTTTTACTACCCATTTAATAATAGTTTACATGTTAAAATAACATATCGGGTAATAATAACTTTCATTATCGTACATGTTTTAACTTGTTACTCTTGATTGTATCACTTAGAACATGATTTAAGTACTTCCAGAATATAAACCATGATTTATATATCATATATATTTAGAATATAAATATTTATAATATACATATATATTAAATAAAAAACATCTTTTATAGAGATGGAAATCCGTACGTACGCATAAACGCTGTTTCTGCTGTCATATCGTATTGATCAGAACTAAGTGAATAAGATATATGTAAGTAAATATATATATATATATCCAGTAGAATTATTATATCATATATTACATACTTATTAGTAATAAATATTTTTATAATTGTCGATGAATAGTGAACGTGGAAATGGATCTTGCCGCGTCATGGAGACGGTGATCCGTATGTACACATGAGCGACAATATAATTTCCTTAAATGTGTGGAATTGGATGGTATATTATTTTTACAGAGACATTATCATTTTATTTCCATTATTTATATAAATATTTCTCATCATTATATCCATCCAAATAACATAGTGTTGAATAACAAATTACACCACGACATGGAGACGGTAAGCCATACGTACGCACGCATGGTGAAATTATCATTCATAATATGGATATGATAATGAATATAGTTGTGCCATATTTATAATAACATCACATTATATATACGATACTAGAGTTATTATTTTATAATTTAACCATCAAAGAAAGAGTAAGTGGAAGAATATGAGAACTTGAAAGAGGGTGGGGAAATCATTACCTCTTCTTCAGGTTCTTCCTTTTGATTTGATCAAAATGGATCTTTAAGTAGGATTTATAACCAAAGGATGGACTCTAGGATTATTTGGTGAAAGTTTAGTGGATATTTGGGCAGGTTTTGGCTGAGCCAAATGTGTTATAAGGTGTTAAATAGAGTGAACGGGGAGTGCCCTTTTATAAGAGGGGTGAGGGGTACCTTAGGAAAAACATAAAATATTAATTTATAATAAATTAATATTATTTTTATAGTGGCTCAAAATCGATTTATATTGAGGATAAGGTGGGTATGGGTTTAAATACACTCAACCAATAGGTTTTAGAAAGGTTTGGGTCACTTTATTAACCTTATCTTTTTGTTTTAACTCTTAGTTAATTAGTTTGACATTTACCATGTCTCTTTGTATTCTCATATTATATGGTTAATAAACTAACTAAAAACTTCCAATAGACCCCCATGTGGTCCATTAATGATACACCTATCATGATATAAGTCCATAGGAAGATAATTATATTTTTAGGAATATAATATCAATTAATAATATTATATTTGTTTTAAAAACTCTTTTATGTCAATTTTAACACTATTGGGTATTTTGTTTTTGATAAATTCATAACAGCTTTATAACTTATAAAAAAATTCATATAACCAATAATAATATGACATATGAATTTAATTCGTAAAAAGTATCAAATTACATTTATTTGGGTATTTATAACATCAATTATCATAATCATTCACTAATACTGTAATTGATGCATCATCATTGTGTCATAAATAAATTAAATTATTTAATGTCTAAAAATTAAAACTAAAATACAATTAAGTAGGAAATATTTTTATCTTTCTAATGATTATTTATAATCGAATTTATCTAATGTATAAGCCTATATTAAAAATGTTTTTGTTATTAAACATTGATTTTCACTCTTTTAACTCTTCTTTGAATTAAATAATAATAAATGTCCAATTCTAATCCAAGTGGACCAAAATGATAATATTTTATTACTAAGGTTGTTTTTGGTCTAGAAACACATGTCCAATAGAATTAGGACATCTGTTAGGATAATATTCATACCATGTTTACCCTTAATTACCCTATTTACTTGTAACTGTGGTAAATAAAAGTAAAAAAGATATTATTCACCGAAAATTATATTTATCTTATTGAACCACATTTTAAACTACTTGATATTAATTGTGTCTCTAGGATTTTCTAAATTCCACTCACATAAGTGGTAAAATTATGTTTTATGTGAATTTGCAAATTCTCCTAAGAGATGGGTAAAAGACGATGAAAAGTTCAATAAAAATTTTATATATGTAAAATTATTATAAACTGACTCCAATGCATTACATTGAACGTATATAGATAATATGTAACTATTTTGACCTAAAATAATTTTAAATTAAATAAATAATTAAATAAATAAAAATTTAGTTTTAACCAATAACTCGGTGTTATTCACTATTCATCATTAATTGAATGTTTTTAGAAAAATACCAAAAAATCACCCTAAGCTAATTTTGATATTCCGAATCAAAAAATGATGTCTATTATACCAAATTCAAAACATAGAAGTTGAATTAATTAATTTAAAATTAATTCTCATTGTCAAAACAAATAGCGTGTTTTTAAGAAACAATAACTATAAAAGATTGACACTTGATTATGTATAATTTCAAAGTGAAATTAATTAAAATGGAAAAAATTGGATTAAAGGGTAAAAATTAAATCTAATTATACTTCCAAAACATTAAAATTAAAAATTACACACTATAAATTATTTTGATTAAAAAAGTTGTTTTTAGTTAGAATATAGTATTTTTTACTATTCACCCAAATATGAAAGTTATCAGAAAAACATAAAAAATTTATTAAAACTAAATTCTTATATACTGATTCTAAATAAGAAGTTTATATTCTCAAATAAAATATATAAAAGTTTAAAATATTGGATTTAAAAAGGGTTTGCCATTAAAAGGCGGTAAATTGCATTATTTGAAAAATAATTATTTTATCTGAAAAGAATTAATTTGATCATACATTATGTCTATGAAACTCATAATATGGATTCTATAATTATAAAAATTATATAATGTTCAAAATTAAGTTATTACTATTCATAACTGCTTATGAATGACTAGTTTGGTAAGTCGTGATGCGCTTGAACTCAGTGTTGCGTGTAGTGTAAGTTATTGCATTACATTGAAAAAATAATGTACTATGAAAAATTGGGGTGTTAAATTCTCCCCTCCTTCAATAAATTGTGTCATCTCAATTTGAAATTGTTTTTATAAAAGAAATGGATGAAAATTGAAAATTCTTTTATGGGAAAACCCACATCGGAAGTTGGGTTAAAAAAATTTAGTCTTAATAAAATGGAAAAGGGAATGAAAAAGTCACCACCAAATTAGTGTTTCGGATAGGAGAACATTGGAGGAAATTATAGACAAATAATTGGAGGAAAAACATAAATATTTATAGTGAGTGACTGAGGTCATCAATCATAAATAATTGTAGAATTGTGGGTCTCAAAGTCACCAATTTATGATGATTCAAAATACCATCGTAAGGTATTAGGATAACACATTTTTGGTTTTAATATTCCTTACCAAAAGTTTAAGAAACTATTTCTTCATAAATTACGAGAAGAAAATATATATATATATATATATATATATACTTGAAAAGTAGAGTTTCATTCTTCAACTAGTTCTTACCACAAGCTCATCTTTCACTCCAAATGATTTCAAAAAAAATTCTATTTACCTAAATCGTATCAGGTTCCAAAAATAATGAATTTACAATTCATTTGTCAGACTATTTAAAAAAACTAAATTATACAAACCAGTACATCACATAGTCCAGTCATAGGTGATGCACCTTTATCGCTCTTCAGTTGTGGGTTCAAGTCTTGTGGCTTTGCCGGACAAGACGGGTTGCCGCCTGACCTTCGTGTTTTCCTTTTTATGGAAATCCAAAAATAACCATAACAATAATATCCAATTTCAAACATAATCCATTATAGCCTTTAGAATTATCTGAAATACTTATATCCATAATTTTAGTCCAAATTTTTTTAGGAAGTTAAACATAATGAGGATCCTTTTTGCCAGGTAATAACATATGAACGCCTTCATCATGTATTCTTTTACAACATCACAATATCCTGAATTACCAAAATCATCCATTTATTTTTCCAAAAACAATACCTCATTATCAGGACCATATTAAGGATTACCTTTCCTTCAACAATATATTTTCCAAAAAGTGTAGCTTACTATTAAGTCACTTTTCTTAGAACCATGTCCTCTCAAATCCTCAATAATATAGTACTACAGTACAATCCTTATTTATCTCCATAATTCATGTAGCCAGTATACTGTTGATACAACACTCAAATGAAATAATTCTATAATAACAACATAAGAACACTAATCTTTCTTCTTCATCTCAGGAAGTATCATAACATGATTATTATGAAATATCATCATTTGTTGTATACTCTTATGAATGGGATATTGATTCACGTAGTGTCTCAATGCCTTGCAGATGAAGCATTTTACATTTGAAAACTTTTTCTTACCCTTGAAATCAAGTACTTGGTGTCCCTTTTTTCCACACTTATAACAACTCCCATTCCATTCAAGCATTTAATAAGGTGATTCATTCTACATTTATCACATATTAAAAAATCATTCTTTCCCTTATTCCCTTTATCCATATTTCTTTCTAATATCCTTTTCTTCTTTTACTTCCCTTCAAAGCCATAGCATTCAGAGAATTATTTACTTATCTTATTAACACATCATATTATTTCTTTATATGTTGAAAATACATGGGACACTACTTCCCTTCTAAAAGTTGGCTTAATACTATGAATGATATGATCCTTCTTACTCATTGGACCATACATATTGCATTAGTTCACATTCCTTCTATTGGGAGCCATTTCTATACAATGGCATTCATTAGGTCATTTTATGAATCACAATTCATAATTCCAAAAATGTAAAATACATAACATAAATTAAGTAGTTTAGGGATATAATCCATAATCACAAAAACAAATTTCTCTGAGTAGGTATATACTCATAAACCCTTCATAGTGGTTTGTATGGAAAACGAGAATTATCCTAAGCATATCCCCCAGGATCATCGTAACCAAGAGTGCAGCAAGGCCCGTTGTCATGCACCAGTTCCCATTCGAGTCTAGCTCAAAGTGGTGTTTTCGGGTTTTACCACTAGGTACATCTCTTTCAAAGCCGACTCAACCTAGGCGTATCCAGACAGGGATGTATTGGCTTGGAAAACTCACAAAATCTTTACATTACCAAAATTCTAGTATGTTCTTCTATACTAATCTTCAAAATCTATCTTACGATAATGTGATCTAATCAGAGTTTATCTAAATCTAGTTTCCAATGTTATTTATAAACTTTTTCTGATACCAACTATAACGCCCCGACCCCAGTTACCCAGAGTCAGTGCATTATTTTAATACATTTGCATGATTACAAGGAATCATGTCCCGAAGGACCGATTGGTTTAGCAGTATTAGAGAATAGATTACATACATGAATGTTACATTACACTTTAAGACATAAAAAACAATATAAATATTACTTTATGAATTCCATTATTCCCTTGGATTAACCATGCATATCAATCACAATACACTTCATGGAATCCTGGGAAAAATAAAACATAGAAAGGAGTGAGCTCAAATGCTCATTAAGGGTAAGAAATATATCAGAAACTTTCATAAATAAGCATAAACATTTAAGGAAATGTATAACTACAACAAATGCATTTTAAACTTGTACTTCATCATAATATGGAAAAAATAAAATGAAATAATGCTATTTACTTATTCACATGGATATTCTACTAGTCTAATAATCACATGAAATATCACTAACCACTTTCATAATGGTGGAATTCATAATGACAGACTATCACAACCACATAGTCAAGGCCTTGTGCCAAGACTACAAATAAGATTTTGTCAAGGCCTTGTGCCAAGACACTAGTTCGTCTCATGAGACCTACCGACGCATCGAGGATCTATAGTGGGCTCCACCCATCACTTACTAAGTCCAATGTATTCCTCATATGAAAAGGTCTACACATAACATAAACTATCGTATTAAAACTAGCATATGATATGTCAATACATTACCCATAAACCATGAATGTTATAAAAATAACACATCCACAATCAAACATATCACAAAACCATCAACACAATATGTAAGATTTTTTTCATGATAAATCAACTTCAAAACAAGTTTAAAATCCATTACAGGATTTTGACATATATGAAAATAATTTGTAAAACTCTTTGAGAGAAATACGAATTTTCATGAAAACATTTAAATGTCACAAAATTTAGAAAAGAAGTAATTTAAAGACATTTTTTAAATCAAAGTGTTCCATACCACATTAAACTTTTGAAAGGAATTAACATTTTAAAAACATTCATGTCCATATAACTAAATCCTAATAACCCATTTTGAAGACACAGACATTAATGAAAAAGATTTATAAGAATAAATATTTAAAACATTTGAGATTTTGTTTTAGTAAAAATTTCCCTTAAAAATAATCCTTTTGAAAACTCCTTTATGAAACATGTACATGGATAATAAATATGTCCCATTAGATACTTATGTAAAAACAACCTCAGATAATAAAGAGATTGTGAAATTAACCCTTACCAATTTGGTAACTTACGAAACATTAACCCCATAAAAGATGTATCATATAATGAAAATGTAAATACACATAAATTAATGTGTATTAAATAAAGAATACAATTATGGGCAGTACATACACCACACAAAAGGTAATAGTGGCAATATGGAACAAATCTCATGGAAATAAAGAGTGAAATGAAAACCCCTTACCTTGCACTTTCCTTTAGTTGAGGCTACATTTAACCTACTTTATAAAGATCGTAGTATGTTATTACGGTATACCAGAACTATATTAATATTTATGATATCATAGATGATTCATTTATTACTTTTTACTACCCATTTAATAATAATTTACATGTTAAATTAACATTTCGGGTAATAATCGCTTTCTTTATCGTATGTGTTTTAACTTGTTACTCTTGATTGTATCACTTAGATCAAGATTTAAGTACTTACGGAATATAAAAAATGATTTATATATTATATATATTTAGAATATAAATATGTATAATAGACATATATATGAAATAAAAAACACCGTTTATGGAGATGGTAGTCTGTACGAACGCATAAACGATGTTTCCGTTGTCATATCTTATTGAACGAAACTATGTGAATAAGATATATGTAAGTACATATATATATATATATCTACAGTAGTATTATTATGTCATATATTACATACTTATTAGTAATATATATTTTTATAATCGTCGATGAATGGTGTACGTGGAAATGAATCATATCGCGTCGTGGAGACGGTAATCCGTACATACGCACGAGCGACAATATCATTTCCTTAATGGTGTGGAATTGGATGGTATATTATTTTTACAGAGACATTATCATTTTATTTTCATTATTTATATACATATTACTCATCATTATATCCATCCAAATAACATAGTGTTGAATAACAAATTACACCACGACGTGGAGACGGTAAGTCATACGTACGCACGCAAGGTGACATTATCATTCATAAGATTGATAGGATAATGAATATAGTTGTGCCATATTTATAATAACATCACAGTATATATAAGATAGTTGATTTATTTTTTTATAATTTAAACAACAAAGAAAGATTAAGTGGAAGAATACAAGAACTTGAAAGAGGGTGGTGAAATCATTACCTCTTCTTCGGGATCTTCCTTTTGATTTGATCAAAAGTGATTCTTAATTAGGCTTTCGGACCAAAGGAGGGACTCTATGAAGAATTTAGGGAAGTTTAGAGGATATTATAGCAGGTTTTGTCCAAGAAAAATGGATTAGAAGGTGTGAAATAGAGTGATGGGGGAGTGCCCTTTTATAAGAGGGGTGACGGGTACCTTAGAAAAAACTTAAAATATTAATTTATAATATTTTCATATTAGTTTTATAATGGATCAAATTTGATTTATTTAGAGGATAAGGTGGGTATGTGTAGAAATCCTCTCAACCAATAGGTTTTATACATGTGTGGGTCACTTTATTAACATTATCTTTTAGTTTTAACTCTTAGGTAATTAGTTTGACATTTACCATGTATCTTTTTATTTTTATATTATATTGTTAATAAAATTACTATAAACATCAAATTGACTCACAAGTGGTAAATTAATGATAAAACTATCATGATATAAGTCTTTTGGCCAAAACTTATATTTTTAGGAATGGAATATCAATTAATAATATAATATTTGTTTTGAAAACTCTTTTATGTCAATTTTTACACAATTGGGTATTTGGTTTTTGATAAATTCATAACATCTTTATTAATTCGAAAAAAATTCATGTATCTAATAATAATATGTCATATTAACCTATAAAATTCTTTTAATTTGTTAAAAGTCTCAAATTAAATTTATTTGTGTATTTATAATATCAATCTTAATCTTTCATTAATACAGTAATTATTGCATCATCATTGTTTCATAAATAAATTAAATTATATAATTTCTAAAATTTGTAAATAAAATACCATTATGTAAGAAATATTATTAGCTTTCTAATGAATATTTATAATTGAATTTATCTTACGTATAATCCTATATTAAAAATGTTTTAGTTATTAAACATTGATTTTAACTCTTTTAACTCTTCTTTGAATTAAATAATAACAAATGTCCTAATCTAATCCAAGTGGACCTAAATAATAATATTTTATTTCAAAGGTTGTTCTCGTTCGATATAAACTTGTCCAATATAATTAGGACATGTGTTAGGGTAATATTAATATCATTTTTACACTTAATTACCCTATTTACTTTTAACCGTGGCAAATTAAAGTAAAAATTTACTATTCATAAAAAATTATTTTTATCTTATTGAAACAAATTTTACTCCTTGATATTAATCATGTCTCTCAGATTTTTGAAATTCCACTCACAGAAGCAGTAAAATTATGTTTTATGTGAATTTTCAAATTCTCCTTGGAGGTGGGTAAAAACGGTGAAAAGGTCAATAAAAATTATATATACCTAAAATTATTATAAACTGACTGCAATTAACTAAATTGAACTTATATAGGTATTATATATCTATTTTGAACTAAAATAAATAAATAAATAAATAAAAAGTTTGTTTTAACCAATAACTCAATGTTTTTTCACTACTCATCAAAAATTGAATGTCTTCAGAAAAATACCAAAAATCCACCCTAAGGTAATTTTGATATTCCAAATCCAAAAATGATGTCTATTTTACCAAATTAAAAACATAGAAGTTTCATTAATTAATATAAATTAATTCTCGTTGTCAAAACGAATCGCGTGTTTTTAAGAAACAATAACTATCAAAATATTCCCACTTGTTTATGTATAATTTCAATGTGAAATTATTTCCAATGACCAACATTGGATTAAGGAGTAAAAATATAATCTAATTATACATCCTAAACATTAAAATGTATAATTCAACACTATAAATTATTTTGATTAAAAAAGTTATTTTCAGTTAAAATATAGTATTTTTCACTATTCACCCAAATATGAAAGTTATCAGAAAAACACCAAAAATTTATTAAAACTAAATTATTATGTTCCAATTCTAAAGAAGAAGATTATTTTGTAAAATTTAATATATAAAAGTTTCAAATATTGTATTTAAAACGGGTTCTCCATTAAAAGGCGGTAAAATTGTAGTATTTGAAAAAAAATTCTTTTATCTGAAAAAATGAATTTGTTCTTACATTATGTCTAAAAAACTCATAATATGGTTTTTAAAATTATAAGGATTATATAATGTTCAAAATTCTGTTAATACTTTTCATAACCACTTTTGAACGACTAGTTTGGTAAGTCGTGATGCGCTTGAACTCAGTATTGCGTGTAGTGCAAGTTATTGCATTACATTGAAGAAATAACGTACTTTGAAATATTGGGGTGTTACAGTTATGAACTTATAATCATTTTTCTAATTACACCACATTGGTTTTTTATTCATCATCCAAGTATAGTGATATGTGAAGTGGTTCTAATTCTTCTTCTTCATAATAGATAATGATATCATGTTGTATTTAAATTTCCACCCAATTGTTCAAACATTTTTCTAAATTGACATGATCCCCCTCTCGTAAATCTGGAGAAAATGATATTTTATCAATATCCTACAGAAATTTTTTATTGAGGTTTAATTTATATTTATGAATATTCTATTATCCCAACATAGTTTCTTAAAATTTAATTATGAGTGGTGAAATTTCTTCAACCACTACCAAAGGTTCTTTCTCTGGGATATGGCTGGGTTTCTCTATTAATGAATGAACATATTCAAGTATTATTTCTTCTTTTCTCATCACTAGATCTATTCTTTCTCTAGGTTCTTGTATATGGGATCCATTATAACCTTCATGGGCTGATTCTTCTTGTTTTTTTTGTTTTTGTACCAAATAGTAATTTACCTATTCATAATATTTTTTATTTGAATACAAAATGGAAGGATTTTTTTAAAATTTTTAATGAAGAAAAAAATAAATATGCTTACCAAAATGTGAATTTAGAAAAATTGATCAAAACATATCTTAGATCCCTAATAACACATATAATTTTGACATACACCTTTCAAAATTCAATGAAAAATAAATTTTAATTTTCTAATCTAGAATAGAGGATAACCGTGGTATTCTCACTTGAAGACCATTACCATAAGTTCAATCAATAGTTTCTAATTCACCGTATATAATCAGATTTTTATCTTATTTTTCTTTATTAAAAATACAGTTTTGGGAGTTTTAGAAAACATGATATTAAAATAATGTAATACTAATTCACCGTATATAATGCAGGTTCATTAATTATTTTTTTATTTTTTAAATTCAATTAGATAATTATTTTTTTTAAACACCTTTACAAAATTAAATTCCATTTATTTATTGAGTGTGTTATTTTTTCATGTCTTTGACGCACCAAAACACACATCCTCTAATAGTGAAATACAATAACACATCAACCGAGAATTTCATTCCCAAAATACCTAGCTCCACTATATGTTGTTTCATCACTTCAGGATACCACAACATCACCTTATGAAGTTTTTTCCCAATATATATAAGATAAATATAATGAATAAATAAAAATTAAATGAAATTGTAAAAACTGATGCAGTGAATGTCCTCTGTAAAACTAGAATAATCTCACATCCAAAAAAATATATTTAAAACATGTTGAATTTAAGCACAATAACAATGTATGTCATGAAATCACTCTCAGGTCCAAGCCTTGGGTTAGTCACTTATCATTTATAAGTGAAATGAAATCATGATGTAATTGTGGAAATGATAGATAATGAGTTTAGTGTGGGAGAATACAATGGTATGTAAGAAATGAAATTGAAACTATTTAATTAAAATGATGCTTGCGCTACATGGAAAAAAACTAAAATAAAAATAAAATAAAATTGAAATCCTGAAGTAGTAGTCCTCATCCCCAACTTCTGTATTCAATCTATATCTTCTAAAATTCCACATATCCTCATATTTACCAGCATTTAAGAGGTTTGGGTCTGTCATAATGGTCTATTAATGGGTTTTGGGACATAATGGGATGTCAATGGTTGAAATATAATTTATAGGATTTTAAATAAAATGTGTGAACATGGTGTCAGCATTATTTTAAAGAATCCTGAAATGTGTTATTATAGAATTTTTTTAAATGTGTTTTTTATTTGACATCTAAATTTCAACTTCATCTATCACCCATAGAAGAAGTTATAACCCATTTACTCAATAGATTTATTCTGACCGAATTCTTCTTAAATATTTCATAAATGATGAGAATTCAATGCACATAATAATGAGTGTATAACCCCACCAAATTTAACAATGAAAATAAGTAATGTGATATTTTTCAAATAAAACTATAATCACTAAAATGGAAGGTACATTTCCATATTTATGCCACATTTCCAGAGGATGGGATCACTCTATCTTCCCGAAAGGTTATTCAACGTCATTTATTTTTTATGGCATCAACATATATGAACCTTCCCTTTGTTAAATACTATTAGTTGTGAAACCAAAATCAATGAATCATTAAAAAAGAATATCAATTTGATCTATATTTTAAAATATATTTATAAAATTCTAATGTGATTAAAATACTCTAAAATTCCAGAATTATGAAATTTTCATATTTTCACCCAAAATAACCCATAATCCAAAATTGATAATAATAACCTAAAATTATTGAATTGGGATACATTAAATATTTTAAATATATATTAAAATTGTGGAAAATATTATTTGTGTCACCATAATTGAGTTTAGATGTTTATTAAATTTGAAGTAGTCACCACACATGTGTCGAGTGTATCAATTATTCATGTACCACATTTCATTTTGGGATTTAATCATGAAACACCCTTACTATAGAAATGATTATTTAAACTATTTTTTACCCATATGTTGGGTACTTATATATTAGAAAATTTCGATTCTGGTAAAAAATATCATTTGGAAAATTATTTTTTAAATTAGATAAGGGATGAAAAATAAATAATTTTTGGATTACTACATCTAGTGTTTTGTAATGATATTCATGAATTAATTGTTCTATTTAAAAATCATAGTTAAAAACTTATTTTCAGAAATTCCTTTTACAAATTTCACTTTCTAGAAAGAACTCAAAATATTGTAAAACCAAATAACAAAATGTCTTTTTTCCATTCAGAAACTGAAAATTTTATTTATATTTTTTTTCCTTGGGTTAATTTCAAGATTGATATTTTGATCTCATCTGTAGTCAATTGTAACTCATGAACATAAAGTTGATCATTCAATTTTTATGATAATTCATCATTTTAAATTATAATTTGATTGTTTTCTTTAATTTCTTGATTATATTATATATAATATCATCATACATTTATGTCTATTCCAAAAAATCCTTCTTCATTTTACTCAGGAGGATATTTTATATCATTGTAACATAGGTGAATGGAAGAAAAAGAAGAAGGGTATGAACATGAGGGGGAATGTAATATTTTCTTGATTTTACTTCATTACTGTCCATTTTATGTCCAATGTTGTGTTTTGGTTGTATTTGTGGCCAAAAAATCAATGCATAGAAAGTTGGAAGTTGAAATGAAGAGAAATGGTAAAATCATTATCAAAAAAATTAGACATAAATTTCTGGATTTCGAATATAGAAGACAAGTCCAAATCTTGAAAATAAGAAAACTCACTGCTAATATTAATATTAGTAAGCAAGAATTAGTCGTGATACAATATTTAGTTTGTAGATGAAAAAAGAAGTGCATGTTTCTGGAGATTCCAAAATTGAATTGTTTCAAACACAGATCATCAGACCCAAGAGCAGTGGGTGCAGATGTTTTCAAAAATATTGAAATGGAAATATGTTGAATTTCAAAAACATTTCTATATATGAAAATCAAATGATATATTAAAATTAATTGGAGATATATATTGTGAGAAATCAAAGGTGCTGGTTTTGAGTTAGACAGATGAGGCATCATATGCACGAATAAATGAAATCTTAGATGCACCATTAGATGTAACAACATACAGACTATCATATGGTCCATAGTTGTTAATTGTGAAAGGGAAGCATTTTTTTGAATCTGATCATGTAGACTATCTACTAATACAAATAAATCAGACATGTTGCTAGCATCGATCAATCAGACGAGATGATGACATTAATTCATCGGACACATGCAAAATATTTGAAAAAATTGATGAAGGGAACTACCATAATTAGAATTTAATTTAAAATTATATAATTGTTGAATTTATAATAATTTTTTTAAGTAAATTAATTTCTTTAGATGTTTCCACAATGTAGTCAACCATTTTCCAATGGCATGAAGCATTTGTTTGAGAATTCAAGTAGTTTTGTTTTTAGTTGGTGAAGATCCAATGTTCTGAATACTATCAATTGTTTAATGAATCATAAGCTAATATTTGATACTAAATCATCTTATGAATGTTTGATATGGAACCATTAGATAATCATTTTACACTTACCCATTAAATTAATGTTTGATACTGATCCATCGGGAGAAGAAAATACATTGGAAAACTTTTTATTTACAAGATGTGAACAACGATTGAGTATGGATGAAGTGTGTCAATATGAATTGATAAATTATAAGCTTTTAGGATAATCTTTTTCTAAATGAAGTTGAAATTTTTATAATAACTTTAATGATAAAAAATATTTTGAGTATTCATCATTAGAGTTTAGAAGAGTTGAAATTGTAAAATTTTAAGATCAAATGAACATGAAATTCAAAATTTTGTAAATTTATTAACTGAAACAAATAGACTGAATTACAACTAAATTCAATTATGAAGAACCTATAAAAATAATTACACAGTACATCGAACTACATTACAATTCACATGTGTAGAAATATGATGATCTGAATTTTTTTGGATAGGTTGAGATTCCAACAAATGTTTTCATCCAGGTTGAAGATAAGAATACTATAGTGAGTATTATTAAATGGAGGAACATTTATAAAACATACCTCAGTAATAGATATATTGGTTAAATAAATAGTTATTTTTCGATTGAGTTTCAACAAGGTTAATGTAGGAAGATCATTGGGTCAAACATAATATATTGAATATAGACCATTGGATATATGATACCGGATGGAGGCTGAATGGATTGAATTTTTCAAATTATGTTTTCTAGATAGAAATTATGGAATGTTCATATTGAGAATATTTATATTTATTAAAGAAATGGATAATGTTTGAATACCAATAAATTCCTAAGTTAATTGCTAATTTTATTGATTGTACACATGTGAATTTAATCCAGCTTACTTGTAGATGAAGTGAATAAGTTTGTAAAGTAGATCTGAAATTATAAATAAATAAGCTTCAAAATGGGGGTATAATTAGGTTTTGTAGAGGTTTTTTTGATGGAGTGTATACCCATCAGTGATGAAACTGGAAATGAAAAGTATACTGGTGTTTATAACCCACTATTGAAATAAATTTGACTACTTGGTTGTAGAACGTTTTGCATCTTATGACCTGCTATTCTGGAAAGAAGATAGTAAAGTAATCCATGTTGTGGTAACTAACCAACATGAAATGAAGTATTCCTTTCTACCTAACCTTTTAAATTTCATGTTATTCTCCTTCATTTTATTTATTTCATGGGAAATCTAATGTTGATATTCATAATTGATTCGATCATAACTCTATCTTGTTTTAGTGGTTATGATATTTTCCTAAAAAAGATATGAATCATTTTTATCAAAATAAGATTGTTAATCGATTCACCCCCACCCCTCCTCTCAGTGATCTCAATTATTTTAGGGAAAATAAATTGGTATTATAGCTGGTTCCTTATGAATTATTCCTTTCTAAGAATGGGTAACTTCAATTAAGATGACAATATGGGTGTTCTGATTTTTTATAGATGAAAGCTCCATAGTTGGAAGAATGGTTTGTTACCCTATCTACTATCTCTCATCCTTGGTGTTAAAGATGTATCAACAGTAGGGCTTCCCTCCCATAAAATATTATTTTATGACAACTACTGATAAGAGAAGTCAATAAGCTGATGAAGAAAGATCATAATTTAGTGTTTATGTCACTTACCAAAACATTTTATAAAATTATTATGGTTTTCCAAATAAATAATAAAATATGGGATAGGTTTATAAGTATTTATAAAGTAAATGGTAATTTTATTGAATCCGAGTTATAGATATGAAGGATTAGATTTTAAGATAAAAATGGTTGATAAATAATGTATTGATGATTATGTTTAAAGATTAAATGTGTACGTGAGAACCATTAGAGGTTTGGTGAGAATATAGAAGATTAAAAAACTGTTTTGAAACTAATGATAAACATTTCAAATATATTTTATGTAATGGTTTCAACATTATAATAACATAAATATTTATCTTTTGATGAAATTAGAAATATATATGTTTTATATGAAACAAAAAATTCCTATGTTTTTCAGATGGACGATAATTTTTTTTACAAAAAACATTATTATAGGTAGATAATAGATATAATGATGTTGGAGAAGAATTGGGTAATTCAGATGAATTGGAAGAAGAATATGATATCAAAAAATAGTTTCTCCCATTTATAAAAGAGTATATAATGGAAATTATAAGGGAATGGGGAATTATTATCTAAAATGATATAATTATGAAAGGAAAGGAAATATTTCACCAAATTTCCCTAGGAATAAAAATAAAAAGAATGAGTCTAAAGAAAATGATAAGAAATTAGGAAAACAAAAGTGGAAGAAACATAAAGACAAATTTCATTATAAAAATAATAAAAAATATTACCTGATAGGAGGAATGAATGATGATTCATAATCTTGTGATAAATATAATGATCAGTTCAACATAATTTCTTGAGTTATAAATGGTATCATTTCATCTAGTAGTGATGATGATTTTGAATAGGGAAACGAAATTGTGTAGATTATTAAAGAAGATGTTGAAAAATCACTTGATTAGAAAACTCAAGTTTATAAAGAAATAAGATTTTTAAGGAATGTGGTTAAAGATTTAACATTTGATAATGGTTATTTGATCTATAATGTGGAAATAATACTCAATTATATTTGATCATAGAAAATTAATATTGGGGTTATTGGCTGAAAATAAAAATTATATGAAGAAAAATATATAGGTGATGAGAATGTTGACATGATTGAAACTGAACTTTATGAATCGATTAATTAGAACATTTTAAATATAGGAAAATTTTATAATATCATAAATATTCTATAATTTAGTTTTACTCATAAAGAAGAAGGGGTTTTAGTGTTTGGACCATGTTGGCTGGAGAAAGTTTTAGGAAGTTAGAAGAAGTATTTATCCATGTGTACTGTTTTTTTCATTAGAAAGAATAAATAAGTTCTCTTTGTAAAATATGAAAATTAGGATCAAAAATAAAATTCTTGAAATGCAACTGACAATTCATAATAAAAAATTAATATTGAGAAGATATTTTCTCGGATAAAATGATCATCAGACTCACCTTGGGTCTGGAATGTGGTTCTAATCATAATTTTGAAGAGAAGCAGATTCATCATAGATCTGATAAATATATTTAATTGGATGATGCATTTTATTTCAATGATATCATATGTTTTTTGGATAATTATTATGTAATAATTATAATATTAAGGGGAAAAATGTGCAACTAATCATATTAATGTTTCATTGGAAAATAAATGTTGCTGGAAGATAGTGAAGTTGCAATACTTTCCTTGGAAATCCTAATGATGCAAAATATGGTCATAAACAAAATCAATGTCATGAAGGATGTAATTTTTATAATTGAATGTTTGTGGAAGAAGGAAGTAATTGATGTAAACAAATTCTGGCCTCAGATCATTAGATTCTATATTTTTTTAAAGTCTTCGATCTTTTGAATGATCATAATGAGAGAAAACAAAATGTGATGGTTTTCCATTATTCAAAAAGAAAAAATATATGGATCATTAAAAAATTAGTTAGGTAAGTATAATGATTAATAAAGGGAAAAAATTCAGCACTAAAATATATTTTTCATTGTATTCAAAAAATAATAATTAGTAGTGTTTGAAGAAGTCTGAAAGAATCTGTTGTCTCCATCATAATAATAAAATCGGAATTTGAGTTTTTTTTCAATAATAATAATTTGAAGGAATATATTTTCTTATATTTTGTGCATAGAAACATAATGAAGAAAATATGTTTAACACATTCTTCCTCTATAATGAAGAAATATAAAGTTGCTGGTAGTCTTTAAGGTGGTGTAGAGAAATGTAAAGATATATCTTCAATTGTGATTAGTTTCTAGGCAGTTCAAGAAAAAAAAATTGACCAAATTAAATTAATATAATGATGAAATCATATTAAAAAAATTATAATTAGTAATTATAATTAGACTGAAGTTTGTTAATAAGCATTCATTTCCATGTATACAAGTTGGTTACGAAATCAGGAAGACCATCGTAATGTATAATTTTAATGAAAATATCGCAAAGAAAATTTGGAATTAGATTCAATATTTGTTATAATGGATGAAGGGATATGATGTCAAGGGACGATCCAAATTCAAGGAAGGTTAATGAAGTCAATGAAAGATCCTTATTTTAGGGGAATTGAATAACTGAATGAAATATATGATATATATGGAAGACTGGATATTTGGGTGTTTCTGTAATATGGGAAAACCTTTTTGGGATTCTAGTTGAATCATTCTTTCTTGCATATATATAATGGGAGTGTACATCATGTATTAAGTTAATATCAATGATTATGAAATATGAAATAGAAGAATCTAAATTATAGTAAGTAAATGTTTTTGGGTTGTTCTTTGTTCAAGATTTCATCCGAAAAAACAAAAAACAAAATAAGATCATATTTAGAGTTTCTAAAATCAGACTAAAATTTTCTAATTGGTATTTATAGACACAAAATGATGAAGTAATGATTTGTTTTAGGGGTATTTTGATAAAGTTATGTTTCTGTATTGAGTAATAAGACATCTAAATCAGACTGGTAAATCTGAATTCTTATCATCAAAAAGTCTAAGAAATTCATTCCAGCGTCTAGGTATGAAAGTGAAGATTGTTTTAAATGTTCACATTTTTCATAGTCGATCAAGCATCACTATAACATGTTTGATTCAAAATTTGTATTATGTCATTTTCATTCTTCATGGATTAAATGAATTATTTTATTGAACATAGTGATACATGAGTGTAAGGATATATCCTACACATTTTATTCGACACGAAAGGATTGTTTTCTAGTGTCCTGTGTGCTATTGGATTATTTATGAATGAAAAAAATGAGTAGCAACTATTTTTGAGTAGTGAACCTTATACATTTCTATTTTCATGTGGTTTTGTGTTATATTCTTTTTCAACAGATAAATAAATATTTAACAGGATGCGAATATTATTTCTTACTATAGGAAACCTAAAATAAACATATATTATTAATTCACCTTTCTCTCTCTGAATGATAATTGAATACAATTTGTGTTGTCTCAATTGGTATTAGAGTGAAGGTTCCTTTAGATTACTCATTTTTTATGTTTTTTAAAGAGAATTTGTGATATAGAATTTGCATTGTGTGAATAGTAAATGAATTCAAAAATTTGATGGGAAGAACTATAATATTTGTAAATATAGAATGATTATCTATCTTATGTCACTTGTGTATGATGTTATTAAAGATAAAATAGATGTATTTTCTCGTATTGATTACAATTTTCTTCTTTCTCTAGTTGACAAGAATAATCCATATAATTATAGAAAGTATGAAAATTATTTACTCAAATCACATTATAAAGATATGTTTTTAAGATTGAAAGGTGATGTCACTACCATAGGTGCTTAAGATAAGTTGAAAAAATTTATGAAGATAATATAAATACAAAATAGGAAAAGTTGACAATTTTTAGTCTCAGGTATGAATATATCAAGATTCGTTAATAAGAATCAGTTGGTGACTTCTTTTACAAGGTAAATGACATTGTTATCACTATCAGATGTCTTTGTGAAATTTTAGAAAATTATAATATTGTTGAATTTATATTATGAATTATTTTTGAAAAGTTGGATTATAATATTTATTCACTATAAGATAGATATCCATAAATTCTATCTTTGTATGATCTTCATAGTACTCTCATTATTGTGAAATGATAAGGAAAAATGTAATGAAGACAAAAAAATGTTGATCATTAAATGTCCTTAAATGGTGCTATAGAAGGAAAGTCCAAGAAGAACCTTAATGAAGATTATGTTGGTAATTATGAATCCAAAAAACGAGGTATGTAAATATCTTGGTGAATTTTTATACATCTATTTTTAAAATGTAATAAAATGTACTCATAAATTCAATAAGAAACTTCCCTTGATGTGTTTTGAATGTGGATCTGTTCCAGACATTGTAGATAATTTTCTTTAAATAAATATAAAAGAAGATAATAATGATGATGAATTTAGTATTAGAAGATCATGGATGAAACAAAGTTATAAAGATAAAATTTTTCTATATGGAAAGAAAAAATATTGTCCAAATCAAAAGGAATAATCTTTTTTTCTGATGAGAAAGAAGAAGAATATAGTGAAGCTGAATATAAAAAAATTGTTAAAGCTGGATAGAATAAATTTATTTCAACATTAAATAATGAATATTTCATAATCAATAGTTATGAAGGGAAATAAACTGAACTTTAATTTCATTTGAAAGATTTTTTTAAATAATTTTTGATAAAGATTTTAATGATTGAGAAAGAAAACAAGAAGTTGATACATTAATTTTCTTATAAAAAATCCAGAATGCTTTCTAGATGGGAAATATAAACTACAAAAATTTAATTATAATTTGAATAAATCACTTGAAAATGATAGTAATTATAATGAACATCTGGAAGTTAAGCTGATAGAAAATGAAAAATACTTATAAATTTATTTACCAAAATATTCTAATAAGAAACAGAAGGTTAAAAGTTTTATAAATTCTACTTATAATGTCTTTGAATTCTATGGATGGATAAAAATGAGAAGGATAAAAAAATTAATGATAAACTTTTAATAAGAATTTTGTAATTTTTCTTGAGAGGAAGAAATAGAGAAAAGTTATATGTGTCTAATGTTAATAATGTTGAGAAATCATAAGTTTTGAAAAACTATAGGATTAAAAATGATTCAAAAAAATTGAAAATTTTAAATATCCTTTCAACATAGGCTTCTGATAAATATGAGAGGAAAAATAACAAAAAATAGAATATTATATTTGAAAATATAAATGTTTTTGTTCAAACAAGTTATGGTCAGAAGGTTGTTGAGAAACATACTCACAACAACTATCAATATCAATGATTCAGAGGTAAATACTATTTCAAAGGGTATTGATTGTATTTTAGAATATTCAAATATATGAAAAATATAATTTGGTTAAAAAAATATACTATTCCAATAGTTATGGAAGGAATGGTTTGAGGGGGATTCAATTATCTGATATGAAAATTTTTGAGAAGGAATTTCTTAGGAAACACGAGATGGTTGCTATTAATTTGAAATTGGGCTCTAATAGAAAGAAACTATTTGTGAAATATGTGAAAACCAGAACATTATTATTAAGGTTTTCTTGTTTTGTTGATGGCTTTTCAAAACATTCTTAAAAATTCTTAAAAGCCGAAGATGGAGAATGAAATGGGAAATGAAAAAGGATCTTCTTGTATAAACAAATTTGGATGATATAAATAGGAAATGACATTGGATTCTTTATAATGGTTATTCCTCTAATATTAAAGGATACTTATTATTTCGTAAAAATTTGAAAGTATTCAAAAAAAGAATTATGACATTTGAAAATGATGAATCTATGAGAATCAATGGTTTTGGATCATCCATCATTGGGAAATAAAATATGAAATCTGAGAAAGAATTATATGTTGATAGACTAAAACATAGCCTACTAAGTGATTCAGAACTTCATTATGAGGGTAAAAATATATTGTTATAAAATATGGTATTTTGTTTTAAAAAGAGAGGAAGATGTGAAGATTTTTATAAGAGTCCAGCGTATAAAAGGAAACAAGTTCCATGTTTGTGAAATACAAAACAATTATTACTTGGGAATGGTGGAAGAAGATTATTTGTGGCATAAAAATATGGGACACATGTACCAGAGAAACGAGATCATTATATCAATGTGTGATAGTGAACATGATGTGTGTGATATATTAATAAAAAGAGATTAGTGTTGCAATATTTCTAAGAAAAAAAAAACAACAAAATCAATGCATAATAAAGTTGATATTTTTTCAAAAAACCCCTAGAAAATATCAATTCAAAAATTATTTCTACACAGATAAAATAATAAAGTAATGGGGATAATAATTTATTTACATCTTTTGATGAATTTAATTTCAATACTGGTGTTTTGTATATGAAATATAAATCAGATTCGTTTAAAATGATTAAAATATTGAGGAGAAAAGATGATAAGGAATGTTAGTATATAGTAATGAAGATAATAAATCATAATGGCGGTGAGTATAAAAATGAATAACTTTTATTTTATCTTTAGAATGCTAGAATCTAGTATGTGTTCATGTCACCATACACTCCACATCAAAATGGATTCACTAAAAGGAAGAATAGAAGTATGGTTGAAATGGGGTGATAAATTTTACTTGAACATAGTATCTCTCATTACTATTGGAGGTTATCCCTATGTACTACTATGTATATTAAATATAAATGTTTTTATAGACCAATTTCATAACTGACTCTATAAAAACCATTTATGTAAAAAATATTTGTTTGAAACACTTAAGATATTTTGGTAGTTCATAGATTATTAGAAATAATGGTGGAAACCTTGGAAAGATTGAGTAAAGAGGTGAAGATGGAATTTTTCAAACCTACTCTTAGGAAGTAATTGGATACAAATTCTTCAAAAAATAAAATAGAAAGATAACTGATTTTTTGATGTGAATGTTATAGAAAATAATGATAAATTTTAGAAAAGTATCATAATCTTACTTTATATTACTATAGAATGAGGTTAAAAAAATTCCAAAGGATGTGATGTCTGCATTTATGAATGGAAAACTTGATGAAGAATTTTAAATTGAACAAACATGAGACTTTGTAGTTGTGGAATATTAATGATATGTGTATAAGCTATATAAATACTTTTATGGGATTGAATAATCTCCTAGATCATGGTATTGAAAATTAGATACTTTCTTAATGATTATGAGTCACAATAATGGAAGTGTTGATAATAATGTTTACATTAAATAATGTTAAGTGCTTTCACTTATTGCAATATTCTATGTTGATGAAACTAAATTTATTGGGAATGATAAAAGATCTTGTGACTGATTTTTGAAGAGATAAAGAAAGTAATTTGAGATGACCATGTTGGGTCAAATGAAATAATTTCATGGGTTACATATATTACAAGAGAATAAGATCATTTTTATTTCTCAATAAATGTATGATAAAGAACAACTTACAATGTTCATCATGGAAAATTTGAAATGAGTTTCAATAATGATATTAATGGGAAACAGGTTTTAAAAGTATGGAGTAGGTAAATATATTGATTAAAAAGTGTTTTGATTTATGATTAGTTGTTTATTATATTTGACTATATAAAGGACTTATAATATTTATGTCATTTCCCATGTGAAATATTTCAAAGTGCTCTTAAAGAATCACATTTATTTAATGGGAAAAGTACTCTATGATATATCAAAGGAAGATAAATTTTCTGAATCCTGTATGACATGTCAAATAATATTATCTTTTTAGGTATTAAAATATGGATTGAGAATGAAATATTGATTATATAATATCCAAATCATGTGGAGTTTCATTTTATGTGAATATTTGAGATATTTGGAATATAAGGAAACAAAATTTAAAAAATAAATTGAATGGATGAATTGGAATATGATGATGCCTCTCAAGTAGCTCCCCAACATATTTGGATGAAACCTCAGTTGGAAGACTTACTTGTTGATGTAATGTTACCCTAGATATAGAGATGTGTAATCAAAGTGCAATCATCCTTATAAAGAATCATCCATAGAATTATCATTACAAACATATTGAAATAATGTACTACTTCATCAAGGAGGATGTGTGGAAGAATGAATTGAAACTAGTGTATGTTTCTATATGCGAAGATGTTTCTGACATATTCACAAAAATATTAAAAGATGAACCATTGAATAAATTTATGTCGAACATGGACATCCAACCACTTTCCCATCACAATTGAGGTTTGTTTTTTTGTCCCCTATCTCATAATACATTTTGATAGTTTTGTCAAGGTGAATAATTGTTTCATAAATCTATCCTTATGGAAGAACACATAATGGAAGAGTTGTGGGTAATCTGTGAATCTGACATATATGTGTTTGAAAAATTATCACTATTGATGGTGTGGTTATAAGAAATAATATTTTTTATTTCCAGTGAAGTGGAAAGAAGTAGTGAAAATATTTGAAGGAAATGATGAGAATGAAATATGAGGAATAAAGCAACGGAATGAAGAAGAGTAATAAAATATGAGGACATATTCTAAGGAATAAAGGCTAAGAAAGAAAAGGTGGATTGATTTAAAAATCATTATTTTTTGATTACATGGTTTTTCTGTCAATAATTCTTCCTTCCTATAGAGTGTTAACTCATGTGGGATTAAAATTGTTGATAAATAATCTATTTTAAAAGTTTTCAAAGTTTAGTGATTTATGAACCTTGGTTGTAAAAAAATTCCAACGGGTTGGAGTTTTTATACCATGATTATTGGAGAAGGTTTTTACAAGTTAGAAGAAGTTTTTTTTGAAAATATGTTACCTCATGTTGTCAAAAACGTTAATCAAATACCCTTTGTAAACGTTTAAAATCAGACTCAAAAATCAGGTTTAGGAAATCCGACTCCCAATTCTTAAGAAATTTCATAGTATTGAGAAGATGTTTTCTAGAAGAAAATGCCCATCCAAATCACCTTCTGTCTGGAATGAGGTTCTAATCATAATGAGGAATAGAATCAGATTCTGTATTCATCCAATATAAATCTGACAATGCTTTTGTGAACTATATTTCAAAAATTTCATAATAATATGGAGAACATGTGATGCAACCCTAATGAAGGTAAGGGGAGTGAAGTTTCAACCAATCTTAATCAAGTTTGTTTGTAAAAAAGATATTGTTGGGAGGTAGTGAAGTTACATTACTTTCCTTATTAAGTTAGATGATGTTAAAGATGATATTTATCATAATAAAAGTCATTAAAGAAATCATGCACAAAAAATGATTTTTGAAGAAGGAAGTTAGTGAAGTACAATATTTTTGATCTCAAATTAGAGGATTTATATTTGTTTAATTTTTTTGTAAGGTTTTATTGATCATAATGAGAGAAAACCGATGATGCTGGTTTATAGTTAAAACAAAATAAAAAAAATATTTAAATAATCATATAATGATGTAGATAAGTATCATAATTTAAAAATGGAAATAATATTAGAGCTAAAATATCATTGGAATCATATTCATAATTGAATATGTAGAAGTGATTGATGAATTTTGAAATAATTTTCTTTCTCCATCGTAAAGAATAAATTTAAATGAGAGATGTTTCTGAGAAGCATAATGAGAAGAAACATGTATTCCTTATTACATTTTGTGTATAGTGACATAATGAAGAAACTATTTTTGAACATGTTATTCCATCATAATGAGGAAATTAAAATGGATAATAGTCTTTTAGGTTGTGCATATAAACGTATTAAAAAATATTCAGTTCTGATTTTTTTGAATGTGGGTAAAGAAAATCAAAGTGACCAAATTAATTCATCATAATGAATAAATCATACTATGAAATTAGAATTTTGAATCAAAATCAAACTGTAATTTTTTAAGAATTATCCAGTTCCAGATTTACATTTTGGTCAAGAAAAATAGGTTTCCCATCACAATGGAGAATTATAAGGGGAAATCATAAGGAAAAAAAAACTGGATTGAAGTTGTTTTATCAAGAATGGATGCAGCTGAATTAAAGTGAAAATATAAAATTCAATGAAGGTTTAAGATGTAATATAGTGATACTTATTTATATAGAAATTTAATAATTTAATGAAATATATTAGATTTAAGGAATATTAAAGATTTGGGAGTTTTGGTAAATAAAGAAAACCTTTTTAGGATCCCTCTTAAATCATTCTTGTGACCCTTTAAATATGACGAGGGTACTTCATGTTTTAAGTGACAATATTTTCTTATAAAATAGGAATGATGAGCTCCATAAGTAAATCTAAAAAAAATTTGGACTGGGTTTTATTGAAGAATTCATCCACATAGAAGAAGAGGAACAAAATAAGATCTTATTCAGTGTTTCCAAAATTTGACTAACCTTTCCATATTGGGTTTTTTAGACACCAATAGATGTAGTCCAGATTTAATTCAGTGGTATTATAACAAATTTATATTTTTGTATTGAGAAATTGAACATGGTAATTAGACTATAATATTGGCTTGAGTATCTTAACAATGTCTAGGAATTTTTTCCTAGCTTCTATGTAAGAAAGTGAATAATTTTTTTTAAATATCACATTTGTGAAATTTTTTCAAGAAGAACCTTAACATATACATTACACAAATTCTGTTAGATCATTTCATTCTAAAAAAAGAACAATATCTATTTTGTGAAATTATTTCTACAAAATATTAAGGGCATATCTTACTCATTGTATGTTATACAAAATTATTTGATTCTAGTGAATTGTGTGTTATTGGATTTTTGTGTACCATGCCAAGGACTAGATACTCATGTGGAGTATTTAAAGTGAAAAATTATTTTGTTCCTTTTTTTATGTATCTGAAAATATTTCAGTAGATAAATAAAACATTAATATGATGTAAATATTGCTTCTTATGATATGAAACATAAATGAAAATGATATCACTGATTCACCCCCCCTCTAAGTGATACATGAATCCTAATTAGGAAATATCAGTTTAAAACACAATAAGTGTTTCATATGACATAAATTGAGTAATGTAAGATAATAGAATACACCAATAAAGAATCATTGGTAAAGGGTAAAACTATTAAGGATAGTGAAAAGAAAATCTCATAGAAGCAGGTTGTTTCTTCACCAAATCAATTTACATCTTTTTTAACTAATAACAATGGTTCAAAAATAAAGGTTTTTAGAAATCATCATCCACCAAAAAAGTGTTTAATTCTTCTAAAATGTATCTCCATATGTAAAGTGGCCCAATATTTATGATTAAAAAAACAATAATGTAATGAGAAGTTTTACTATCAATGGTAAAGAAAAATATTCAAAGGTCACTATTAGAGTTTTGGAATTATCAGACATAGAGCTTATTCCTGTGGTTACAACATGTCTCTATATGAAAATAGGTATTAATCAAGTTGGGTGATAATGAATAATGAAAATAAAATTTTCCAAAAAAAGGAACAAGAAAAGAAAATTTTGAATGTGATGTATATTGAAGACTCAATAAAGACAATTGATAAACTAAAGAATATTGACTACTAAAATAATTTTGAGAAATCTAAACAATTATTATCCATAAAATAAAAAACACTTTGTTATTTGAATAGATAAAGTGACAATATCTAAAATTTTAGAAAAAACAAAAAATATAATATGAATGAAATGTGAATAAAAATGTATTGATGATTAGAATAAAGTTGTTTATTAATCATCAAGAGATGGTAGTTTGGGGATTCCAAAAAAGTGACAGTGATTTGAGCCAAAAGGGAATGATTCTGAAATTTGTATGATAATCATTATATCCTATGAGGAAAGTGTGAAAAAGTAGTAAAAAACCAATTTAATGATGGAAATTTAAAATTTATAGAAGAATTAATAGGTTCAAATAAATAGGATATATATGATAAGACATTTGTTACTATATCATAGAAGGCAGAACTGAAGGAATAAAAACATTCAATTAAAAATCCAACAAAATGAAGAAACAATAGTCATTAGATAATATTGTTAATCAGAATGTTGCTTATAATAAACTACTAAGGTTCCTACTTATTCCCAACATATTTGTTTATTTGTACTCATTTGAAATGAATTGATGGAGTAAAGGTCTGGAAGATGGTTGAGTATTGTATATGTTTTAACAAAATAAGAATGTTTCTTATAGAAATTTTCAACCACGATAAAAAATGTATTTCTACTATTATTAGGTATAAAATCGAAATATGAGGTTTGTTTCTCTTACTTTTATTCTAAAATAAAGTAATAAGGTTAATAAATAATATATTTTGGAAAATTTATGTCTATATACTTAACATTTTATAGAATATTTATTCATATGGGTCTTAGTTGTTTTTATCTTAACCTATTTTTCATAAATTTCTCTAGATATGATAATGTTATAATGAATATAAGAAAAGAATAACATGTAATCTGTGTTATATACAACATTAATCACTTTGACTATACACTATTGTTTTCTTAACCAATTTCTCCCATGCATTCTTATATATATTAATTTAAATTCTATTTTATAAATAATTCATGATATATTATTTCTCTCTAGAAACAAAATTTCACGATTCATGAGTGACCCCTTTGAAATGTATTTTTAATAATGGGGAGATTATAAATATTAGAGAAAGGAAATGAAAAAATCAGTTAGTGAGAGATATGATTGTAAATATTGATTATGAATATGATTGATGTTTTTTTGGAATTGGAAACAAACAGAAAGGGGGTATTATAAAGATCAATTTGTTTTTTATTCATATCAGTTATCAATATATCAGTATGTTGATATTTAAAAGATGTAAATGGGGATAAATGGTAAAACGATAACCAGATAAACCATCAGTACAATTATTTCTGGATATAGAAGATCATAAACATGTTCCCATAAGAAATAATAAAACGAATCAAGATAATCTTGATTTTACAAATCATGGAAGAATCGTGATAAAATCTAGTTTTTTAGAATTAAAGAGTTTTTAATGTTTTTATTGATTCCATAATTTAAATATCTGAAATGCAGAATATTAGACAAAGGATCATGAGATCAAGATATTGTAAAAATATAGAAATGGGAAATGCTAATTTTTTAATAATTTTCAATCATTCCAAAAAAACCATTCCATAATAATTCTCTATAGATATAGAGTGTGATAAATAAACAGTGTTTTTTTGAAGTCAGACCAGTAACGCATCAGATGCCCCATTAGATGATATGTCAATTTCACCATTGGATGCTACATTAGATGCACCATAAGAAACACTATTGGATCAACTATAGTTGTTCATTTTGTATTAGAAGAGTTTATGATCCCATTAAACCATAGTGGTTATAGACACTAATCAATCAAACAATTTTTTACACCCATCAATAAAATGATTTGATGAATATAATTCATCAGACTCATACGATAGCTGTGTGAAAATTTTAGAAGAGCACTATCATAATGAGAATGTGATTAAAAATGAGATATGTTTTGAGTTTATACTGTATAGTTTTCACCCAACATAAATCTCTAGAAGTTGAAATAATGTAGTCAAACCTTTTCATTTTCCCTGAATCATTAGACATAGAATTCGATTTATTTTCTTTCCAATGGGTTAGTATAAAAAGTTATGAATTTCATAAATTGGGTCGAGATTCATTTGAAAAACTTTTACAATGATCAATAAGATATACATTTTGAATTGATCTGTCATATTAATGTTTCACACTAACCTATCATCTTAATTTTTGACACCAATCTATTAGATGTAGAAATTATATCACAAATATTTTTTCTAAGATAAGGTGAACTAATGATTGAGTATGGTTCATGTGGGTCAATTAGACCTGATATATGGTGGTTTTCCCATATCATAACTTCCATATTAAATTTGAAAATTCAAGAGGACTAGTTAGGATTAAATATGTTTCATGAAGTCATCAGTAGAATTGGGAAGAGTTGAATGAGCATAGTTGAAGCTCAAATGAGATTAAAAATCTGGATATTGATATTTGACTACGAGGGAAAAATAAATTTAGTTCCAAATAAATTCACTTCTGGAGGACCTATAAATAGAAGTAAAAAGTGCATCATACTATGTAATTGTTAAGATGTGTTGAAAGATTATACTCCAAAAATTTTTGTGACAAGTTTAGATCCCAAACAATTTTTTGTTTTACATTCAAGATGAGAATAATAGAGATATTTTCATCAGATAGGGGGATATTCTTAAAACATCCATTATATTGCGCTCTATCAATTAAAGAAACTATTATTTGTTGAATGAGTTTATACTAAGGTAAAGTAATAAGAGACCATTTTCAATCACGAAACATCTAATAAAGACCATCAAAAAGTGGTCACCAGACAAAAGTAAAATGGACTGAGTTTTTTAAATAAGTTTTTTAGAAACAAATTGATAAAGATTGGATTTATCATATTTATATTTTTATAAGTATGTAGGTACTTTATTATCCCAATAATTATTGAGTGAATTTTTTATGTTCATGAAGATTTTTTAAAAGAGAAGTTGATTTAGCTCACTTGTGACATAAGTGAATAACTTTTTCAAGTGGATCAGAAAAGAAGAAGAACAAATCATATAGTTAGGGGTATAACCAGTTGCTGAAGAGTCTTGTTTACTGGGATACATAAAAAGCTATAATAAAATAGCTTATGAAAATGGTGGGGTGGGGGGGGGGGGTTATAACCAACTATTATAGGAGTATTGACAATAGGGTTGTAGAAGTATTTGTTTGTGGGGTCGTGATCTACTGAAAAGATTTTAGTAATGGAATTTATGTTTAGGGAACTAACTAACATGGAAAGAAGTATGTATTTGTATATAACATTTTAAATTTCATGTGTTTCACATGTATACGTTTTTCATGTGAATGGTGAGTTTGAGATTCATACATTAGTGGATCATAATCATAAAAATAATAATAGGTTAATAATGTTTTATAAAGATGTTAAGAAACATTATTATAAGAAGAAAATTGATAACTAATTCACGCCTACTGATCTTGATCCTTTAGGGAAGTTCAATCTCTACATCATATATAAGACTCCTAGATCATTTGTTTCTTGACTCAATTAAATAGAGAGTGATTTCCCTTCCACTCAAAGTAAAAACCTTTAATGTTGTGTTTATTTTATTCTTCTTCTCTTTGTTCTTATTTTTAATTATGTACTATTTCAGCCTTATGTGTCCTTTCCTTTTTCTTCTAAAGGGTCTCACACCTTGTTCACTTTGATCATCCTCCATTTTGAAACATTGATTTGATTTATTTCTATTGATTAATTCATTATTCTTCTGATCTTGATGGTTCATTTAATCACCATCATGTTAGATGTCCTTGATTTAATTGAATGAAAGTTTCATTTTGTCATTGAAATATTTGTCTTCCTTTTCAGATTACAGCTTCATTGTGATCTCATAATCCATGATAGATCTGATTAACTCCTCGACCAAAATTTTCATTATGTCATTCACTTCTTGTATTGTCTTCACCTTAGGTTCCCAATATCTAGGAAATTCCCAATGGCAATTATTTATAAAAGTTTAAATAAAAAATTATCACAAAAGGTTTTCCTACCATTGAAATTTTCTATAAAACACATGATCTTATCAAAAACAATTTAATTTTGATGTATACTAAAACATTGAAAATTTTGTATAACAATATCATGGTTTTTAATAGTAATTTTATTTGTTCCTTAATTACTAAATTATATAAATTTATAGATATCATGTACATTTCTACAAGTAGAAATGTGATTAAACTCATTAGAATATAAACCATTGTGTAAAATATTCATATATTAGTAATTAATGTCAAAAGAGGCTATATCATGAGGAGTTAATTTTACCCATGATTTTCTAGAAGCTATAAAATTATGATTAACAATTCTATTAACATGATATCTTATAATACCAAGAAAGTTTACATGTGATACTTTCAATAATTATTTTCTAAACCATTAAAAGAGGTATATCACTTGAAGAATTTCTTTCTAGAAAACCAATTGTGTTTGAAAAATATGTCATCTTAAAAGGAACATTGTTCAAAATGGAGGGAGGAAATTTAGTATCCATTAAAACTAATTTTAAAATAATGTATATTTTGAGAAATAACAGAAGGATTTCCTTAGATTCCAAATGATGGTTGCATATAAAATGGATGGAGGGAAGTGAATTCCCATTGAAAATAATTTTAAAATGATGTGATAAAAGCATTTATCTAGTAAAAAAGGATTTAAACATAAAATAATCTATGTAAAACGTGCATAGAAGAAATTAAAACATTAATCCTAGCATAAAATAAATTAAGAAAATTAAAAAGACACATTTTTTTAAAGGTGTTTGACAATATCTCAAGAATGAGACACTATAAGCTCTACACTCTAAGGGGCCTTATATAGTTATATTTATATCTTAGTTTTAATAGAAATAGAGAGATAAATAGGAAGAAAAAATCCCTTGGTTTTAATGGAAACCAAGAACCAAAAATAAGATCATGGTTTTTGAATGAAACCAAAAACCACAAATTCTCACTTTAATGGTGATGAGCACCTAGACAATAAGATGAAGAAGATATTGTTTTGTTTTTAAAAATCCATTACAAATACCTTATGGAATATATCCAATTTTAAATTTGATTAAAGAAATTTACTATCAGTTATCCATTTCATAATTAGAAGAATCAAAGAGATCTCCTTCAAATGAATGATGTGGATTGATCACGAATTTTGTAATGTCATCTAGTTTTCATAGAGGCCCATTATTACAATCCAAGACACTATTAGAATCTACTTATAGACTTAATGGGAGGTAATAGTCCCATGGGATGAGCTAAGACATTAGAGGGATGAGTCAAGGAAATTACAACCATCATTAAATGCACTTTTACATATCCGATTTGAATCCACCAGGTTGTTTATCGGATGCCACCAGCTTGTTGATGCGATTGTTGTAATATCGTGGGCTTCTTTAAACAACACAAGGTTGTATGATGAACTCCCCTAAGAATTTGGAGATCCACCTGGATGTAATTAACTTCTATCTATTTCTACCATGTAGCTAATTACATCCCACTATGTACCTATTACATATAGGCATCGAGGAGCATAATAAATTTTTATATGTTCCTCTTTAGTCCTCTGATCTATTGACTCATTATGAGAAATTCTATACATTAGAACCAAGAAGAACTCAAAAAAAGGTTAGAAAAACCTTATGTGATCATGATCATATAGTCACATTATATTTTCAACACTTAGCACCCATATCAAGTTCCAAAAACTCATGTTCATGTCATAAACCATAAACATCTCTCTTTTTTCCTATAATAATCTACAATTTAGATCTTAAAGGGGTCACAAGATCATACCCCACAATACTGGGAATAAGAAGTTCCATATCATGAGTCTGAACTACACCAACAACCACTATATTATCATTAGAAACCTCAATTACCTATGGTAAATAAATTAGCATAGAACAAATAAAAAATTTTCATTTCAAAATATTTAAAGTAGAAGATGTCAACACACTAACCTAACCAACTCATTTTTCTTAATGAATATGAGTCAAGACTGATTGCATATCAAAAACATTCATTAAATCAACTTTAATAGTAGGAGATTCTTGCTGATGCATTGAGTCCCAATCTATTTTTTTTAAACTATGTCATATAATATTGATCCGTAGAATTTTAGGAATAAAAATCCGGATATTTATATACCGTTATGATTCTTTCAAAAAATTAGGCCCCTGTGATATTAAATATCCTAGGACAGAAAGAAACTTTATAAACCAAAAATTTATTACACTGTGAAATTCCAAACAATTTTAAAACAAAAAGGGGTGAGATAAATCTATATTGTTATAGAAACTTATAAAATATAGTTTTTTGATGTCTATATGGGTTCAAACAAAGCTAAATGAAGAAAAATCCATATAAATCCTGAATTGTTTATAACAACATTGAATGAATAGAAAAAAGAAAATGAAAAAATTTAATAACACAAGTAATTTCAATGGTTACACTCATTTGGTCCTAATCCATGCCAAGAAACCCACAACTAATTATTTATTATTATAAAAAAGAAAAAACACATACATATAGGGAATACAGAGTAAAGAAAACGTTTCACATAGACTAGATAAGTTATCTGAGCATAGGGAACTCATCACTCTAGATCCACGGTTGAAATCTGGACCAAAGAAGGAAGTGTTCTCCATAGAACTAGATAGACACATGGACGCAGACCCTAATCCCCATGAACCAGATCGAAAAAAATGATTTAAAATTAAATTGATAATCCAAATAAGGAAAAAGAATATCATAACAAAAACCGGAGCACCGAAGAACAAATGGCTCTACTAGGGATGGAATCCCTATATTGTAAAATAGTCAAAATAGATTTCACGAGTGTCGAGCTCTTTAGGAGAGGTAATCGGAATGGGATGGCATGATGTCATGGATGTAGCGAGTGCCTAATCTATAGAACAAAGATAGATAATTGAGAATAAGAACCCTGAGATGAAGCAATCTCATTGACAAATAAAATTCCAAATAAATTAATTTGAACCATGTTAGGTAATTGGGGTTTTCAAGAACAACTAGTGATGAGGGATGCATGGATGGTCGAGAACTAGTTGATGGATCTAGAGAATTCGGTCGGAATAATAGAATGTGTCTAATATGTGAAACGCAGTAGCAGGAAATGTGATGGATGGTAGGAACATGAATCATTGGAAAATTAAAAAACACAAAACTTGGAAGACAGTGTTGTTGGATGGAATCCAATCAATGTAAAAAAGAAAAAATCTCTGGAGGATCAACATTATGGAAGAGCAGGGGCTAGGTATTTGAATGTATCAATGGGCCCTTCAAGAATTCCATCAACTAGTTGTGATCCACGGTCTAGAATGGATCCCATTGAACATAAGATCAAAGCTAAGCCCTGAATAATTTAAGGCCCATGTGGAGCCTATGACAACATAAAGCCCAAGAGGACCCCGACAAAATTGAATTCTTCACACTAAAAATAAATTCTACAATTTTTCATGAAAAAATATTAAATCAAATCATTAAAATTCAAATAAAAACACAATAAATCTACATCTTTTAAATTTTAAAAAAACATGGATGGTTTTCTTGAAACACTAACTAGTATACGGTGGTATCCGAAAGATTTTATATAATAGAAAATAAACATATTTCAACAGAATCATCCTAGCATGGATCCTCTTTGGCTGTTCCACATTTGTACATGGACATCCTGTACCAACAATTCTACTTCTTAACAAAATTACTACATGGTTATAAATTAATCTATCTATGAAATAAGATTAACCAAAAAATATTTCCAACAATACCTTTAGCTTCATGAGAAAATTATATCTCAAGAAAACCAATACTGGCAAATAAGACAACATTTTGAAGGGGTAAACCATCGTATAAAGTGAAATCAAAGCAAGGCTCCTAATTCCATATTAAAAAAATTTTAGAAAACAACAACACACAGAAACCACAAGAAAATATGAAGCCAACATGAGACTCTCCACCTAAGCCCAAAAAACAGAGACCGGCACATGAGAATCCCTTTTTCCTAACTGGGTTTCCCCCATAAATACAAGTGTGGTAGTTCATAGGATTAGAGTAATTATACAATAAGAAAACCTATTAATAATAATAACAATGGGGCTACGAACAACAACTAATGAACTTTTTTAGTTTCATACCTAAGGAATAGAATATTAGACTAGGTAATACTATCCTTATTCTTAAGGTTCAGACAATATCTTTTTATGTGGCTAGTATTTCCACAATGAAAACCCTAAAAATTCTTAAATCATTTCTTATAATTCCAACATTGTTTTTGAATAAGATACTTAATATACATTAACTAAGGTTTACTATTAACCTAGTTAAAATATTCCTTCAAACAATGTTTTTGAAGATCAAGAGACAATATGACATAGAATATTTCCTTCAATATAATCTAATTTGTATCATACATCATAAAATCCTTCAACTAAATAAAATATTCATCAATATTTGTTAACAAGATTAAATATTTATACTCATCACTAACCTCTACATATATTTTTTCCGAATCCAAATGAACTTTATTAAAATTATCAATATGAACTCGCATAGAAAATAAATGAGTCATTTTGATTTTATATAACCAAAAAATTTTATAAATAACTTAAAGAAATGATTTAGTCATTTAAAAATGTTCATGTTTAAAAAAATAGATTTAGTAGTAGTTTCATGTGAAACATCATGCAACACATTATCTCCTATGGTAAATAAAATAGTGAAATGATCCTTTTGCAGTATACTAGGGTCGATGCAAACTAATGAAGGGGCAGACTGACCATCAGTAGAGGTGGTCTCTACTAGTTTCTTATTACTATGTATAGTATCTGTATATGCATTATGGACTAATAGTGCACCATGTATACCCATGTGCAATGAAACTAGATGCGTTGAATAATTGCTTACATGAAGTTCTTTTATTTCACATTGCGTGTTGACTAGGCCGACCTGGAACATAGAAAGATGATACAAGGTGTGTAATTAGAATGTACACACCACATAGTCTAGACCAGTCAACACACCTAAGCCCTAGGCATATGACTTGAATATATGGCAACAGAGGTATATGAACTGTATCTAAATGTACATTCAATTTGGCCACCCAATAATGGAAAAAGTTAAAATTATATTCAATTATAAATTGTATCATTAAAAACTTATTTAACTGACTAGAACACCATTTTGTGTTTTACAATTTATTAATGTTTTTAAAGAGTTTTAAATTCTCAATTAGTTTATTATAATTAATTTTCCATTATTGGTAATTTTGTTCATTTCCATGAATTATATTAATGTTTAGTATCTCAAAATATGATTAGATTATCATTAAGATGAATGGTAATTAATTAATTGAATTATTAATTAATTAATTAAAGTGTGTTTATCTTAAATAAAAAAATAATGAATAAAAAAATGAATGCTAGTCTACTAGATTTTGGTTTTCATTGCATGTGTGAATGTTCATGAGCTTGATCAAGACCTATATATGTCTTATAATTTATTTATTTAAACATATTGCATGGTTTTGAAAATATTTAATATGAAATTAAAATATGGCATCCAATTTATATTTATATGCATTATTAGGTAGGACCTACATGTACAAGGATATTTATGTAATTCCCTTTAACCAATTCTTTAGTTCCCCCACTTACATGGGAGTAATATATATTTGTTATTAATGGGGTATCCCAAGCCATGTGGGGATGGTTCAAGATGGAACCATAATGACCCCAACACAATGATTCATAGGTAGACATGTGGAATGTTGTATCTCATTCCATATCTGAAAAAATGAGTTATTTAAACTAGGTCAAAGGTTGATTTAATGTGTTCTCCTTAAGTCAACCATATGATATGCTCAAGATCCGGTCATTTAATTAATAATTTACTTTTAATCTAATTCATTAAAAATATGTTTATTGATGCAAGACTGCAACAAAAAAATGAATGAATTCATATGAATTGATGGAATTTAAATAAAATAGATTATGCTTAAAGTTTTTGTCCAAACATGGTTAATTAATAAATTAAACATCCACATAAATATTAGTAAGACATGTAAAGGATATATGAAGAATAAAATTGTGAATAATAAAATAAAATCCCTCCATCTAATATTATGTCAGACTAAGGCTTCCATTACATGATTATGATCAAAACAAAATAGAACAATGTGTTTGACCAACCCTTGTTGGGAAACAAACTTTTATAAGGGGAGTCATTATGAATGTTTCAGGTTTACATAAAAATTTTACAGAAATAAGAATATCCCTTTCTATACATGAGGTAATTTGGAGGAAAGTGTTAAAAAATACAAACCATGATTTCACGATTGGGGATTCCAGTCAATGGATCAAGGAGATATAAGCCTGCAGTTGAAATTATTTTCCTTTTTAAATACCTTCAAAATATCTTTCCCAACACTTTTGGGGGTTATGTGAAGGGGAATATGAATCCTTATAACTTGAATACCCTATCAACTACAAATTACAAGTTCTATGGTGGGGTATATTGGGACTTTATAAACAATGGGACATTTAATAAAATAATTTAATTATTTTCCACCAAATATATAGTCCATAATAGTACTGAGAATTTGCTCTTTAATTTTAGAATAAAATTTCAAGCTCATTATCCTTATGATCAATGTTGAATAAATAAAATCTCCTCACTAGAAGTAAATGTTGGGTGTTTTTATATGATTTTGGGTTGTTCTATCCCATGAACTGAAATATTATATGAGAGAATCCTTATTAATTGATCTCCATACTCAGGAGGCAAGTGATGAATATTTTCTAGTCTATGAAAAACATATGAAATACGCGATTGACAATCAAATATTTGATACTTTTATCAATGTCTTTTGAAATCATGAAGTCTTAAAAAAATATGGGTGTGTTTAGAATGATTAGGAACCTATGTGGTCTTTACCATGATTTAGATATATTGGAATAGTTTGAGATTTCTAAGTCTCTCTATTTGAATAAGGTTGGAGAGGGTTCGCAAAGTAGGCCTCACATAGTCAAGATCATTGGATACATTGATCCCCAAGAGGTTATAATGTTTAAACTCCCCAAAAAACCTGGAACTTTTCACATTATTACATCACAAACATTGTTCTTTTCTAGTTTTATTATGAATTTTAATATGGAAAACATTGATAAGACTCTACCAAATTTTCTTATCCTCCTTCACCAAGTATATAAAGATATGAAGTAAAAAATCCTTCTGTCATTATGGTGAGAAAATTAAAAGGGAAAGAAAAGAGCTTTAATCCCAATTCTTCTTCACAACATTCCATACAGAAGAATATCATAGGGTAAGAAAGGAAAATAGATTTTATCTATTTCTCATGTACAAATAAGTGCAACTAGAAGAAAAACTACACACAGCAAAAGAAGAAAGGGAAATCTTCTAGTGCATTTTTTATCGATTACAGTTTCTCTTTTTATAAATATTGGGTATTAGTTATTTCATTGGGGGATCACATATGAATTAAAATATAAGAAACAAGTAAATTAAGATAAATTAACTGAGGTTAAGTAGATCTATGACCATTCCACAGAGATAATCATGTTGTATTAGTTTTCGAGGACTAAAACTACCCATTGTAAACTAGGATGATCATAGATTTAATGTTTTGTTATTATGTTCCTTTATAAACCATAAACAATATTTCTATATCTAAACTAAACATAGAAGGATTAATTTTTAAATATTTAAATATATGTGTCCACTTTTATAAACATATAATTTTTGGTGGTAAAGCACATTCACATAATGTTATTTATATGTTAGATTACCTGAACTCTGTAATGGATATCGATAACAATGTTACTTTACATGACTCACACCACGTCTAACATTGGAATCACTAGGAAATTAATGTAAATGAATTTTTCTTGAAAAAATTACATCAAGATGGATATTTAGATTCTTTCAAACTAAAACCACTTGGTGTATGTCAGGCATGATTACTAGGAAAAATTTAAAAAACCTCATTTAGTGGAAAATGGGAAAGGGCTAAAGATATTGTTGAATTAGTTCTTAAGAATGTGTGTAGACCATTTCTTATTGAAGTAACCAGTTTTAAATTATACTTGGTAAAATTACTAATGATTTTAATAGATATGGATATATTTAATTATTGAGGTATATGTCTGGTTATTTTGATAAATTTGAGGAATACTGGAATGATGCGGAGAACCAACATAGTAAGAAGATTAGGAAACTCCACTAAGAATGAGTTGGAAAATATATTAATCAAGACATAATCAATTACATACAGGTGTTTGGGATACCAACCAAACTCAGTCCTCCTTACACACCTCATGGGAATATTGTAATAGAACAGAGGAACCACATATTGTGTGACATAGTGAGATCAATGATGAGTCATGCATGTATTATATTACCTTTTTGGGTACATGTGATATAAGATGTGGAACACATACTAATCCAAGAACAATATAAATCAATAAATGGTATTCCATATGAAATATGTAGTGTATGTAAACCCATTTTATCATCTTTACATGCATAGGTAAGTGACTCATTTGTTAATGCCTCTTCAGGTAACAAACTAACACCCATAAGAACAAAGTGTACCATTATAGGATACACAAATGAAAGAAGATAATATTGCCTATATGAGCCCTCAAAAAATGGTTATAGAGTAAAGTAAAGCCATAATCCTTCAGAGGCAAAATATATCCAATATAGACAGTGGCAGTGAGATAAAATTTGATAAAGATGAGGTTCAAGGCAAAGAAGTGTGGGTATAGAATCAGATTCAACAAAGCCGCATGGAAAAAACTATTTTGGAGACAAGAACTGTGTAAGAGTACAAGAGAGGACATAGAACCATAATATAATGTTTTTCAAGTTAACGGGGATGATGAATCATTATTAGTTTACAAGAATGATCCTCTAACCTACAAGTAAGCAGTAAGTGGCATAGATGATTCCACGTGGCAAGAAACCGTGAATTCTAAAATGGATTCCATGTACCAAAACCAAGTTGGTATTTTGGTAAATCCTCAATTTGATTTAAAAATTGTTTGTTAAAATGGGTATTCAGGAAGAAACATGACATTGAAGAACAATTTAGTACCTATATGGACCAACTAGGTTTAAAAAGGGTTTAAATAGTGTTAAGGTATTGACTACAATGAAACCATTTCACCACATTGAATGTTAAAATCGATTAGAATTCTACATGTCATTGTGACTTACCATGACTATGATATTTGGAAAATAGATTTCAAAATATCCTTACATAATGGGAACCTGAATGGTTTATGATTCCAAAGGATGAAAATAAGATATGAATGTTGAAAAAATAAATTTATGGATTAAAGAAAGCATCAAGGTCATAAAACATTTGTTTTTATGAATCCATAATTGAATTGTTTTAATAATGAATGAATGTGAGCCTTTATTATATAAAGGATTTAGTGGGAGTGTAGTAGTTTTGTTGATATTATATTTTGAATACATTATAATTATTGAAAATGAAATACATGTCTTACAGTCTGTTAAGGAATGGATGAATAAATTCATTTCCATGAAAGTCTTGGTAGAGGAAGAATATATTCGTGGGGACAAGATCCATCATGATAGATCCAAGAGGTTGTTTAGATTAAGTCAAATAACATACATTGATAAGACACTAAAAAGATTCATTATGGAACAATCCATGTGGATATTGCATCCAGTATCACATGGAATTCATATTTCCAATAAAATGTCTCCTAAAAACCATTAGGTTAGAAATAGAATGACAAGGATTACATATGCAACATTGATTGGGTATGTCATGTATGATATGGTATGTACTAGGCCAGATGTCTCCAATTCATTAATTGTGGTAGGAAGATATCAAGCATATCCAAGTGAACTCCATTGTATGGTAGTCAATACTATCATTAAGTATTGAAGGAATACTATGTTTATGTCTCTGGTTTATAGAGAATATGGGGAAATATTCATTAGAGGATATACATATGCTAGTTTCCAAATTGATCAAGATGGAATAATTTCAAAAACATGATATATATTCACTATGAATAGAGGTGTTGTGAGATGGAAGAGCTAGAAGTATGTTGTTGTTGAAAATTCTACATTAGAGTGAGTATATTTTTCATTCTCAGTTAGATAAATAATCTTGTTTGGATGAAAAATTTCTTACCAGAGATCGATTTTATACCTAGTAGTAAAGATCCTATCAGACTATATTGTGATAATATTACAGTGGTGGATCTCATAAAACTGCTAATGTCACAACATTAGAAGAAGTACATACTTTAGAAGTATCATCTCTTGATGTATTTATAGAAGAGAGTTGAAGTTGCAGTAAGAAATATTTCCAAATAAAACAACATGGTGAAACACTTGACTAAATTGTTGTTTGAGTATAAATATGGTTATCATGTGAGTTCTAGTGGAATTAATGTTATAGTTACTTGTCTGTTGTCCAAGTGGGAGTTTTCTAGAGTTGTAATCTTATCACCAACTATTTCTACTTTGATTAAATGATTATTTTATGTATTAAATATAAAATTAAACATTTTATTACATATATTTCATTATTCTTCTTGATCATAATGCAATAATGTCGTATATTATTTGTCTCATTGATAAGGTCATAGCAGTTTCTCACTTTTATGAGAACCCATAATTTATAGGACAATAATCAAAATATGGTTATGTGATTGGATGACATGCTATGATGGGACCCAAAGTATATAGATTGTCAGGTTTAGGTAATCAAAATTAGATGAGACTAATTCACATGATCTTTGCACATGGTAATATCTATGATGGGGGTGTTAGGAGTACATAACCTCCAATAGGAATTCCACATGTTTTGGTCTCATCTTATATTCCTACATATAAGCATGTGCAATGGTCCTTAGACATTAAGTTTTTCATTAATGAATATCATGACTGGCATATCTAGCTTTTCTGATAAAAACATTGAAGCCACATTTTTGTAGGAATTATGGTATGTTAGGTACATCATGAATGACATGTTATTAATGTATAAGTCAAGAAAGGATGTATAATTTTAATATTTATGGGAGTTGACATATCGACCATTTGATTGTAATAGAACTGTCTCCATAAATCCCATGGCCATGGTCCAACAATGAGTTTAATTTAGATTTTCAAAGAAAGATGTATCAAGAATATTGATTTTTACACCGTCATGCAACCTTCTTGATGATATATTTTGACAAAGTGATTATATTACACAGTGAGAATACATATTTGGCCACCATTGTTTTGACTTTATGTTCTTTCACTTGGGTTCCCGGACACGATACAAGATAGTAATCTTGGACTTTAGGCAAACCAACCTAATTCCAACATGAATGAATCCTAGAGGGTCACACAGTAACTGTTTATTTATCTAAATTCAATTCTATTTGAAATTTATTTCTAGAATATATATTATTCTCAAGACGAAGGAATAATATTAATTATCTTATATTGATCACATAAATTAAATAAATATTTGTTCACCAGATTTTCAATATAATATTTCTAGTGAATACTAATAAATATTTATTTACTCGTTCTTGAAAAAAAAAATTATTTAAGAGAAAAAAAATTTATTCGGGTGCTTAGTATATACAAGAGTAGTTCGAACGAACCTAGATAACGTCCAATAATAAAATATTAATTTTTGAGTTAGTAAATATTATTTATCGTTTTTTTTCAAGTAGGCATATAAAAAAATAATAATATTGAGACTATTATTATGTGGCTTGGGATTTCATTAATGGTTATAATTATATTTAATGGATGTTATGAAATTTAATTTTGTAACTGAAATTACAGCTATATAAAAAGACCACTAAATCTACTGTGTAATTTAATTCGAAATGAATTCCATGTTTGGGAATAGATAATTATTGCACACGAAAAATTCTCTCTCGAATCCTCCTCCTTGGAACCTCTTAATAATGAGAAACCCAAGACAGAATTTATTCAATATTGAAGAATCAGAAATCAAGAACAAACAATACAATACATTTAATTCATCATGTATCACATGGAGAACAAGTTTCGTTTCTCAGAGATCATTAGAACACATTTGGATGACCGCTATAGGGATTCTATCCATGGATGCTCACAAGTTTAATAAAGGAAATCCGAATGGGCAATTTCTGATAATCAATGATAATCGAAGAAAAAATCTCTTAATCCCATGTATTTATTTTGTCAGACATTAAATAAATTAATTTTAAATTTTACATGAAAGATCATCACTATTAGTTATACAAAATGATTATTAAATGAACTTTTATTATATTAACCACTATCACAAACTTCCAATACACACTAAACAAACATTTATCCTTTATCTTTTGATCCCCACCCCAACTCGAGAGAAAAACACAACTTTATTAGAAAAAAATTTATTTTGTTAATAATAATACAAAGAAATTAATCAAAATAATGTCTTGATTTTAAAATAAACTTTTGTTTATACCAAGAACAATGTAAATTATATTGAGTTGTGGATGATTCTTAAACGCCAGACCATTTATTATTTCCCTTACAGAATTATCTCTATGAAAATTAAATAACTATTTATAAAATAAAAGAAGTAAATAAATTATGTAATAGTACATACAAAGATGATAAAACAATCTAGGTTCGTTTTCTCAATTTCGGTGTTGTGATATGTGTTTTAATATAAAATGACACATATATTTTGAGAATATGAACTTTGAGTCCTGCAAGTCACACTGTGTGTCGGTTTGAGGTTCTAATGATTCTTAAACATCTCAAATGACTTATGGATCATTTTCCCATATTATCAAAAGCATTATGAATGTGTTTTCCCAATTTTGAGTACTTCAATTGTCTTTTTTACTAAAATGTCATTTTAAATTGAAAATACACAATTTGACAAAAATTTGTCGCATCACATGTTGGGTTTATGTGATACAAATACCTACATTTCATAACTGAATTATAAAACATTTTACTAAATTATAATTACAATATGGGCTTGTTTTCTTTTCTTTTAGTGAGTAACTCTTTTTGAAACAAAATTTCTAATTTTAAACTGATAATGGACAAATAGAGTCATACTGGGAACATTATATATCAGATTGAGGTGAGGTAGATTCCTTCTATTTTAAATGAAATGTCTATAATTTTCCTAAAGTAACAAAAACTCATAATGTTATCTCTCAGTTTTATGTAGGTTTGTTTTCCTTCTTACTAAAATCGATTTCAATTTTAAATAAAAATATTCACATAGAGTATTACCCATCACACTGTGAATCGTATTGAGGTGAATCTTACTCCTAAATGTCAATAATTAAAACGGTATAATTTTACTAAATTATAAAACAATCAAAATGTGTTTTTTCTATTTTGAGTAGGTATGTTTTCCTTTTTACTAAAATCGATGTCAATTTTAAATAAAAAGATGTAATTAGAGTTATATCATTCAAACCATTCCTCTAATTGATGTGTAAATGATTGCTACATGTCAAACAATTACTTATGGATCATTTTACAAAAGTATCAAAAAAATATGTGCGTGTTTTCTCAGTATTAAGTTGGCCAATTTTCCTTTTTACTAAAATTAATGTCAATTTTAAATAAAAAGATGTACTTGGAGTCATATCAATCACATTGTGTTTCAGATTGAGGTGTAAATAATTTAGACATGTCCCAAATGTAATATGAATCATTTTTATAAATTATCAAAACAATGTTTCTCAATTTACTTTTTTTTGAGTATGTCACATGTCGTGTTTACAAAAATGTCATTTTAAACTTGAAGAATGTACTTTGTTTCATACTGATCACATCATGTCCCAATTTTTTGTGAATCTAATTCACACATGTAGAAAAAAAAAATTGAACTAATTTTCTAAATTATAAATAAAATCTGAGGGTATTTTCTTAGTTTTCATTGACTGGAAATTTTTGAAAAAAATAATCAATTTTGAAAAGCTAATAGACACATTAAGTCATATCAGGCACATCATTTATCAAATACAGGTGTGGTTGATTATTAAATGTTAAAAATGAATTTTTGGTTGTTTCTCTATTATATCAAAACAATATTAATCTATTTTATAGGGTTTGAGTATTTTGTATTGCATTTTGACAAAAAGCATATGAATTTTTTAAAAAACAATACGCACATGTATTCATACTCATCAGACCATGCGTCAGATTTAGTTGTGGATAATTATTTTCTGTGTAAAATGACTTATTGATCGTTTTCCTAAAGTATAAATTTAATCTAAAATTGTTTCCTCAGTTTTGATTATGTCACTTTTTTATAGAATTTCATTTGTAACTAAAAATAATTACATTTACTCAAGCAAATAACATCATGGATCAGGTTGATTGAGACTAATTCTTATACATCAAAAATGAATTAAAATTTTATTTCAAAAAATAATCATGAAAATTCAGGACGGTTATCCCTATTTTCTATTACTATCATTTTTCAAACTAAATTTTTTGTTTTAGACTAATAATTGACACATTGAGTCATAGCTGTCATAGCAAGTGTATAATTGAGTTCTGGATAATTCGTATATGTCCAAAATGACTTGTGGATCCTTTCCCTAAAGTATCAATAAAATAAAAAAATGTTTTCCTAGTTTTGATTATGTTAGTTGTATTTTTTTGCTAAAATTGAAGACAATTTTAAATAAAATAATCGCTTAGAGTCGTATTGGATACATAATCTGTTGTGTTGAAGTGTGACAAATTCCATCATGTCCCATATTCTCCAAAAAATATAACTTCCAATATTACCTTGTTTCTATTTATTTTCTATGTAGAATCAAAAAAATTGCATATTGACTCAATTTTCTTATCCAAAAAAATCTTTTCTCGATGTTGAGAGTAAAAATTGTATAGAAAGATCATATGGCCATTATATAATAGGAAGTCATCAAAATGGCCACATGATCTTCGACTACACTTCTGTATTTCACCAACAAATTTTTCTCCATCTAACAACATCAAATCAACATGAGATGCTGGAAGTTCAACATAGAATGGAAATGAAAATTAAAAACATATTACAATTAGATAAAAGAATCATTTTATCTCTTTTGTGTCTTTCTTCAGATTGTTAAAATAAAAATATGACATTCCAAATGATATTCGAAAAATCTAAATAACTACTACATAAAAATGATAAGGAAATTAACATAATAATAATAGATAAAATGATGATAAAATGAACTAAATAAATAGTTGGAATTCACCTTTTCCAAATGGTTCTATGAAATCTTAGAACATTTCCTTATTTTCATTATCTCTAATGCATGCTCGAAGTCCAATCCATCATCCAAAATAAAAATCTTTTAAAAAACGACCGCAACACGAAAAAAAGAATTCACATGTACGAGAAATCAATTATTATATGCATAATACATAAAAAAATAAACATAAATATGAAATAATATATTAATTCTATGGATAAATATTTTATTGCAGCTATATTTTTAGCCAGAGGGATATGCTCTGGGAAAATCATGAATGAAGAAAAAAATTAAAATAGATCTCTACAAAGAATATATCAATGAGTAAGCCTGATGAGGATAAAATAACATGACTTGGATTGAATAGTTAACTCTTCAGAGAGAATATAAATATATCCAATTGGGCTTATGAAATATTCATTTGGTAAATAGAAAAATAAATACACATAAGATAATCATTGTCAAATGTGAAATTTATTGATAATACTAATAAATGAAACTTAATATTTTATTAATTAAAATAATTTCATTATTCTATAAAGAAAATGGGTATTTAAATTTATGAAATGAATTAATCTACTATAGTAGGTGTTATCATTCCAATTCATCCAAATATGAATGTTATAGAAAATTTTCATTTTCATTAGCTAGTCATCTAAGTAGTTATCATTTCATTTGGCTGTTTGGAACTCATCCACCCTCTATTATGGACATACACCTATGTTTCCTGAAATTATCAAAGAATTAGTCATCCATATTATGACTACTACTCAGAGTAGTACAAGAAATATAAAATAGATGGGTGATTATTTCCCATAAATAAATTAGAATACTGAAAAATTGGGATATGAAACTAATGAAGATGATAGTTTTACTCCATTTTGTTCTATAAATGGGTAATGCCTCTCAATTCTAATAATTACATTGTTCGTATTAAGAGATTTCTAAGGGTGGAATGAAAAGGAAATGTTAATTAATGATCTATTTTAGATATATTATAGTAAAATGTACACAGTCATTATTAGATGTGTGATGAAATAAATTAATTTATTTTGAATAAGTATTAATGAGTGGGTTATCATTTCAAATATGGATGTATTTTCACAATGGTGTAGAAAACATGATGAGCCATTTTTTTGATTTGGGAATTCTAAAAATTTATGTTAATTTTGTTCGAAAGTGTAAATTGATATGTGTTAGTTAAAAATCATTCATATTAGATAATGAAAAAATTAAATAGTTACATAAAAAGGGTGGTAAGTAATGTTTTTATGATGAAAAAAGAAAAATGACAGAAATAGATTACTAATTAGAATGGATATATTTTTAGTAATTAAAATAATGATAAAATGTTGAAGGAAATTAATTTTTAATTCAATAGAACATGGGTGGAGAACACATGGCTCATGTAGACTCAAAATAAGTCCCTGCTGGTGGGGAAAATGAATAGGGATTATCAACTACAAGAAATAAAATAAAGGATGAAATCAATTAAAAAAATTTCATTGGTGATTGGACCATTCTGGTGAAAACTCAAAATAGTAAGACACAATAGAAAACTTCATTTTTTTTAAGTAGGTCCTAGATCACAAGGGGAGGTTGAAAATGAAGATAATTGGCTCAAATATATGCATGATGAGATTAATAAAAATAATAACAATATGACATGGGAAATGGTTCCAAAGATATAAGATAATAATGTTATTATATCCAAGTGGGTGTTCCATAATAAACTCATTAACTATGAAAATGTGGATCAGAATAATGAATGGATAGTGTGTAATGGGAACTCCTAGATCAAAGAAATTTATATTTATGATAAATTTACTCTCATATCCTGGTTGGAAACTATTTTTTACTATTTAAGTAATAATTTTGGTAAAAATATACCAAATCGATTTCAAATCTATGTTCTTCAATTGATATTTTAAGGGGGGAGTATACATTTAGAAACGATATGCGGTTATTATGGATAAAAATTATAGAAGGGTGTTTCAGTTAAATAATTATTTGTATTAGATAATGAAATCACTAAAGAATGGGTAATTATGTTTGGATTAACACCTTTGAAAGTATGGTTTCTAGTGAAGTAGATTTTATCAAAAACACCACATAAATAAGGAGAATGGTCAAAGGATTTATGTACTCATATATGTAAAATACATAATATTTTCTGATTGGAAATAGAACAATGATTTTTTTTGGGATCCTATGTGGTACGATATTTAGATATCTTTGATTAGTGAATCATTTTCTATGTTTCATAGTCAAATCATGGAAATCATATAACATTAATTTCTCAATAACAATATAAAAAATTGGTTCCTATGTGATTTTTAATAGAATATTCCAAACCAATGACAACACTGACCTCTATAAGGATTAATTTTACAAAATTTGATAATTGAAAAGAGGTATATGTCATGGAATATAGGTATTGGGAGCCTATTATATCTCACAACAACATGAACCAACATTGGGTGTGATATATTTGAAGTCTCACATTACCAATGTTGTATAAAGGATATCCACATGCTATCGGGTAAGATGATACTTCAACATATCTCAAAAAAATTAATTTTGAATTGTTTTACTATAGGATAGTGCAACGAGAGATCTTGGCAGACACAAATATGGGATGAAAATTTTATGTTGATAACCAAGGGAAATTAGAGATATAAAAAAACATATATTTCCTTCAATCACTGGTTATCATTGGAATAGTTGGAGCATTGATTCTAGTCTAGATTATAGATTTTATTGGAAAACAGGGAGAGATGATATAAGGTGACTTCTTTAGAGGTCTTTGGATATTATGAATAGGTTTTCAATGGTTAGGATTCATAAAATAAATAAAGACACTATTTATAGAACTTCCAAAAAACATTGATAAATATAAATTTTATCAGTGCTGTGTTAACAAGTGTATGTAAATTAAATCGTTATGAGCACCTTTTGGGATGATAAAGATAGATGTGTATGGGAACTAAAAAGAATTAATAATATACATATTTATCAGTGGTAAATTGATAGTGATAATAAAAGTGGATTTTATCACTGATGAATCACTGTCATTGTTAATGCTAAAAAAGTACTGATAGATATTTACCATAATTTTGTTAAAAAAATATTTTTTAACAAAACTATAATTAATATATATATTTACAATACATTTAATAATATTTTTTTTAAAATAATTATTTTTTGAATCATTGAACATAAATTTATTTATTTATAATTATATAAATACTTTTCAAAAATAATATTTATATCATTATATATATTAATATAATTATATGTGTGTGTGTGATAAATATAAATAAATGTATATTTAGTGAATTTATTCATTATTTAAATTAATTTATTATAATTTTATAATTATTTAAATATATCAAATTATTTATTCCTAATTAATTATATACTTTTCAATCACATATTATTTTTTTATTTATAATTATAAATGTATAAAAATTGTATGTATACATTTATAAATATATTAATTAACAAATATTTTTATACAGATATTTTTTAAACATTATAAATGTATATTTAAACTTAAGTTCATGCATGTTAAAAATGAGCAAACTTAAACAATTTTGAAAAATTGTAAAATTTTGATTAATTATTCATAAATATTTTAAAAAAGATATATATTAAAATTAATATGAATACATATTTAAATTATAGAAACATAGAATATATATATATATAATAAATAATAAAATTTGATTACATTCCAAAAAAAATATTTTTTATGCTTCTATGTATATAAAAATTCACTAATTACGTATATGTAAAATCAGTATAATAATTTTGATCAATGTTAAATTTAAAAATCAAACATCATTCACTAATGTCCTTTTCTTAATGAAATCAATTTGTATTTTTAATTCATATTAATTTTAATTATAATCCATTTTTCACTAAATATATGACTATTTAATGTATAGGATAAAAATTTTGTATTACATAAATCATATTTATATACATTCATATCATTATATATATATAATATATATACTATTTTTTAAAATTATCATTAATTATCTAATAAATAAAATGTATAATATTTTTATCAATTTACATATTTTTAGTTTTTATTTTTTTAATTTTCAAATCACATATATCCATATATTTAATATATAATTTTTATAATTTTTATGTAGTATAATGAATTTTTTCATTCTTATCAATCATTTTTTTAATTAATTAAAATTTTAATATTTTCTAATTAAATATTTTTTAATGAATTTAATTATTTAATTCTATTCCAACTTTTATCTATGCTAAAATAAATTGATAAAGGATTCATTTATCGGTGATAAAAATAATAATGGATGACAAAGGGAACCCTTTATTAGGGATAAAAATTTCACTGATAAAAGGTTCATTTATCAGCACTGAATAAATCCAATGATAAAGGGTGACATTTACGAGTTCTAGAAATAAAATCATTGATAAAAGGTACCCTTTATCAGCTATTGTTTTTTAACACTAATAAAGGGAATCTTTTTCAATGCATTTTACTAGCACTGTTAATGGCCAGCACTATTAAACACTTGTTTTGTGTTAGTGTTTATTCAAAGTTGATGGTATGGGGATGTATATTGAATTTATTAGCAACCAACAAGGTGATAGAACACTGATTCATTATACAAACTGCATTATTGAACTTTATTATTTTGAATACCCTAATATTAAAACAGTTTCTTAGATTTGATCTTCAATGTTTATATTACATGTTAAATCTCACTTCATATATGGATCTACTAGATAGACCATTGGGGGAAAAGCTTGACCAGGATGATAAGTGAGGGTTGACGAGAGTTCGTCCTACTCCCAGTGGTAGTTCTATTAATTCCCTTAAATTAATGAAGAATCAGGATGACTCTCATGGTGAATCATGAAAACAACCATCCTCCAGACCCTCATTGGTTTCTGGAAAAGGCCTATTGACACGATTTTAGTGTTGAAGTATTTCTATTTCTAAAAGTTTTTGTTCTAAGGATCCAAATATATTTGGGTCATGTGGTCACTCAATCCACGTGAAGAATTTCTATTATGTAGTTTCTTACCTTTGTAGTGGGATAAGATCATCAAAACCTAATGGCACTTTAGTGTAGTAAAATCCTTCTAGACCCAAGGGATTCTAGAAACATGAATCTAGAATGAATATTATTCATGAAGAAGATGAGCCTTTGTAGGAAGTTAATGTATATACAGCAACAGTTAGAGGTACCATCAATATACCTTTATCTCTGGCGGCATCATTATTTAATAATCATGAAATTCATTAATGTGTATAAACTCATATTATAAATTATCAAAATATTCATATGATGTTATGTCATTTGTGATAGATATTTCTACACCCATCTGATGGAAGAGAGTACATGTTATTTGATTCCCTTTTTTTAATTCACCTTATCATATATTGAGCTCATATAGTATTTTCTAGTTCTCTGTATGAATCATCTATTTATCACTCACTATATTAATTCATTGTTATCATTGATGTGTGTCCTTTATTTCCATTAGTGAGGAATTCCATGGTGTCCATTCAGAATGGGATCCAAGGATGATTAGTGAAATACCTCCTCTTCTGGAGATGGAACTGATGACATATATGATTTCATTTGAACTATATAAGTAATCATTGAGTGGTGATCTTCCCCTAGTAGTCCTCAATTTTTCCAATGTGTTTCCATCTAACTTCTTTATTTTACAACCAGAGAGATTGGATGAGTTTGTTTATTGAATTGGGACAAGCTACCCAACCCATAAGTATCCCATCTTACTGAATTGAAAAGGTTTAATTTAAGGAGTTAAAGAATCAATTTCTTGATTTATTTGATCCACGCTTCATTCCATTATATGTGTTTCCTTGGGTGTCTCACATTCCATTTAGAATGAATGATAATTCAAATTTTCACAATTACATAGATTATATAAATCTCAATACCTTATTTGTAAAGGACAAGTATCCATTTCCATGGTTTTAATATTTGATAGATCATTTGAAAATGGAGAAGTGGTTCTCCAAGATTGATGTGTTATCTAATTATCTAAGGTTACGAATCAAAGAGTCTATTATTTCAACGACAACCTACCAAAATAGTTATGTCCATTATAAGTACCTTATTATTCCTTCTAGTCTATCAAATTACCACACAGTTTTTATAGAGCTATGGAAATTGATATTCCATGTGTATTAGGATTCATTTGTGTTGGTATTTGGGTATGAAATCTTGGTTTACATTAAAAATAAGGATGGTCATTTATGTTATGTGAGATCAGTTCTACAAACTTTTTGAGATTACTGAATTTACAAAAAGTTTCCCAAAGGTAATTTTTGGCTTCCAAAACTGATGTTCTTGGACCATATGGTCATGAAACATGTTATATTTGTTGATCTTGAGAAGGTGAATTATTTTTTAACATATTAAAAACCATACTATAGTTTGAGATCCGGAGCTTCTTTGGATTATTAGGGTACTATCATCAGTTCGTTAATGATTTCTCAAAATTCGATTATATAATGATTTCTCTAACATGGAAAGGATTAATGATTATATGCTATTAAATGTTTAATATTTATTTTCTTTAATTAAATGAAATACTCACTTTTCCACCAGTTTTGACACATGTAGGGGAAGTGTAAGGTAGTGTTTTATTTTTTTATGCCTCAAGTTTGGGATTGAGTTGTTTGTCATGCATGGTGATCTTGTGGGGGTCTATAGTTTCTTATTTCTTAGTCCACATGAGAAAAACTATCCTGTTAATTATCTCAAATTTTATGGTTTGATGGTTTCTCTTGAGATTTAGTGGAATTACCTTTTTAGGTAAATGATTACAATTTATTCTGAACTCTAAATCCTGAGTTATTTCTTCTTTCAAAAATATTTAAGAATCCATTTGCGGCAATGGGTGGAATATCGTCAATATTTTTATTTAAAAATATCCAACACCCCTTGTAATTGTTATTTCATTATTGATTATTTGTGTAATTATCTTCTGAACCAAGCCATAAAATAATCATCATACAAGTAGAACATTATGGAAATTTTTTCATGTAGATTTGGGAGTTTAGGAGGATGAGGGAAATGTAATTTTGGAAGGTGTTTTGAAAAGCTCATCTCTTCTTGAGATGATTATTCAGGAATAAGATATTGATAATGACTCTTATGGAATTAGGGAATCTCTTTATTATGGGCATACGATCATTGAGTAGTCATTATATTTTCAATGTATTAAATTCTTCCAAATCCATTATATTGTACCAGTGACCTTGAGAAAATTTTTTATACTGTATTTCTACAATTCTGAGAGGTAATTACACCCCAGACCCATAAATATGTTCTATGACATGAAAGTATGATTCTAGTAGCTAGGGATCAGGTAATATATTATCTATTTTGTTTCTTATTGGTATACATGTTAATAGGTCAGGGTAAAACACTAGAAATTTTTGAGTTTTCATCAACTCCTTTCTACCTCACTGAATATGTGAGATGAAATTTTGATTGATTTCATGGATAGGATTCTGCATAACCCCCTAGGGAAAAATTCCATATAGGTAGTGAGGGATCTATTGAGAAAATTATAACACCTTATCCCCATTCTTGATAAAACAAATGTTGAGAACTATGGAAGTATATATCTGTAGGATATCATCATATTTCATAGATTTCCATATTTTATAGTTTCTAATAGGGATCCAAGATTTGATTATTGTTTTTCTATATCCATTTAGGAGTTGATGGGATACCATGTTATTTTGAGCATGGAATATTATCCAGAGATGTATGTCTAAAAAACTAGTTATACAAATTCATGGAGACATGATTAGTGATTGTGTTCTTGATGTTGATGGAGCTTTGCATAACCTCTTCAGATTGGTTGAGTTTTATTATAAAAATAGTTACCATCCATAAATATAGTTATAAAACTTATAAGAGTTATATATTTTACCATTCAAATATATGTTGTGTTGTTCATACATTGGTGAATCTTCCCAGGATGGACCTAATAGGGTCCAGGAGAAGATGATAAACATTCAGCTTTCTAAACAGAGAATGGTAATGGAATATATCTTGTATAAATAATATTATTATCATCATTATCACGATTTGTATTTTTTTGTTGGTGACTAGGTGGTTTTGACAGTTTCTCCTATATTAGGTCACATACGTCTTAGGATATAGGGGAAGTTAGCTCCATGATACGTGGAGTCATTTTAGGTCTCTAAGATGATTGGTAAGATTCCTTAGTGTTATTCATTACCACCATGATTTATGTAAATTCATAATGTATTCCACATGTCATATCTATAAAAGTATCACACTAAACTATATCATGTATTTATCTAGGAGGATATTTTTATGGAGCCTGATATATCTATGAATGAGAAACTGGTTTGAATTATTGATTCTATGATAAATTTTTTCCATGGGAATTTCATTTTGGAACCAAGGATATTCATTGATAATAATGGATTATGGTTTGTGTTAGTTGACTATATGCAAATGGATGACCAAAGAGTTTTCAAGGAATGTGGTCATTCAATTAAGGTAGAAATCTCTATTGAAGGAGGTGATGTTTCCATGTGATTCCTAAATTTGTGGGCCTCAAAATCGATAGTTTGATGTTAGAAAAAGATAGTGTTTTACATAGGAGTGAATGATATGTGAAAAGGAATATAAAAAGGGAATAATAATGGGATCCCTTACCTTAGAAAATGGACCATGAACCATGATCTTGAATTAGTTTTCGGTCGCTTATTAGGTAGCAATAATTGTATGTGAAGCAGTTCGTAAAAACCCAAAATGGTTTGTGGTGATAGTTTGCGGCAATGGAGTGCGGTGTGATGAAATCTAGAGGATCATGGAATTGTTGTGGTTTGAAGGAAAATTGTGATATGAATAGAGGCTATTCCTAATCATATGTTTGGTAAATCTTGTATTAGTATATTTTTTGATCCATTTTTCCTATATTAAGAGCAGTAATCCCATTCATTTAGTAGGATAGAATACAGATAAAAAAATCCAGGATAAATTTGGATAAGTCTAGAGTGGTTCATAGGAAGGAAACTCCACATTGAAATAAGTGATCTGTGGAGGAGAAAAACACTTTATGTAAGACATTTCAGTTCGTAAAGAAATCTCATGCGTTATGTGGTGGAGTAAGGTAGTAATCAAAACAAGAAGGGTTATATGCGGAGCAAGCAGACGAAGTATGTGGTGTAAGGGCTATTTCCAGATGGCATTTTAAAAAGGTAGTATACGGAGTAGGTACGCATAGGATTCGGAAGTTACATGGTGAAGTACGGTAGTTTGAATTATAGCTAGATGGTACATGTAAACCTATCGGGTATGTGCAATAGGTGATACAAGTAACATACCCTGAACACATTATGTGTAAAAGGAGAGTGGTAATATGAACACACAAGGGAGATGATAAAGGGAAAAAATCTTTTTAAAATACTATTTTTCATAACCTAAAGGTGTGGGGAATTTGTTATAAATTTATGGATGAAATAATGTCTTCAATAGAGCATCCATTTGCAGTTTAGTATGCACGATTTAATAATAAACTATTAAAAAAACCTTCAAGTAAACAATATATGTAAATATTCATCAAACACAATGAGAAAGAGGGAGTCATCAGAAGTGATATTAGGGATGTAGTGCACAATCCCTAAAATCATGCAATGGTAGTGCTCTAGGAACAAAGTGATTTCTATAAACACATTCAATCCAAAAAATGTAAATATTAGTGTTTTTTTGTACAACTTACACACTGTCGGTGTATGCTCCTTGGACATATCCCTTTGTAGGGAACCATGTAAAAGTGTTGTGTGGACACTTTGCAAGTTATTTTTTGATTGTTATTCTTATCAATTATACAATTTTAACAAGTTTCTAACCACATGGGAAAAAGATCCATCAATTTAAAATAAACATTTGACACCCTGGTTGACCCCTCCAATCTCAGGGTTCCCTGGGGTCCTACAAGTGGAATCAAAGGGGAAGGTTCACAAATGTTGGATACTCTATAAAAAATCTACTATCTATTGAAGACATGAAATCCTTTTCTGGTTTAACAATGAAGACCAGTTTTAATGAAGGTTTAGTTATCTATAAGACAAAGCCTATACCCAATAATACCATGGAGAATAGGGAAAACAATGTAAAGAGAAAGTTGAAGAAGTCCCACTTATATAAAGAATAGGTAGTATCTGGTTCTCTATTAATTTCAAAAAATGATGATATATGAGTCTTATATAGTAGAGATTAGGTCACTCAGGTTTCCACTGAAGTATATAAAAACCATTCCACCTCATCTTAATGAAAATCTCAAACTAATAGGATGAATGTGTTAGCTCCTTTGAATGTATTCTTCAAGATAAAGACCCTATAAAATATGGGAATGTTTATCAATCTACATCCTCAAATGAAATTTAAATTCTATGAAAATATATTAATTATATTCATGAAGAGAAAGTTGTCGTTGTTTGCAGAATATTTCATGCATGCAAGAGGAAATCACCTAGTTGAGAAATGTAGTAGATTCTATGAAGGTTCTCATGGAATGAAAAGTTTTAGAATGTTATAAGCATATGAAATAGGTTGGAACCATTAATGAAACAAATATGGATCTTGAAATAAGATCCACTTAATACCTTAAGGATGTTTATGATAAAGAGAGATTCAAAAAGGCTCTTGATGAAATTATCCATGTGCTTTAACACCCATTGAAAAATATCACTGATGTTTAGAGTAGACAATTTGATACAATTTCTGAGAAGATCAAGGGGCTTGACTCTTTTATTCATAATAAAGTGAAGATGCATGGAGAAGAAATATTTAGAATGAATAATTCTTGCGAGAAAATATGATTATGTTTGAAAATTGGAAAATTATCCACAATCTGGAATGTCTATATTTGGAAGTCCAATTGTTCAATATTGAGAACACATATATTGATACATCAAAAAAGAAGGAAACTTTTTTTTGTTGCTACTCAATTATCACAAGAGGATTCTAAAGCTGAGAGATCTACAACATGTTATAAAAATTTCATGAAATCATTTAACAATCTATCTCAATAAGTGGAGGAGAAACATATACCATGATAACCAAATTGATCTAATACCTCTAAAACTTTTATCATGGAGATTGTAGTTTGTAAGACAACTATTAGGAAATTATGGTTGAATAAAGGATATATGAAATGTAAAACCTTGTTTTGGGGGGATGGTAAGAAGTTCATGGAATCCTCTAACCCATATGGAGCGCGACAAGTAATGAAGAATATCTAATAAACTTATGAAATATGTACAAAGAAATCAATATTTTTTGTTCAATGTTGGCATTGCAATAGATTTTGGAATTGTGCATTTGATTTTTGGAACAATCCACTTGATAAAGAAGCACAAAGGAATCCTATTTCATGGGGGATCAATCAAGAGATAAAGAAACAACATCCAAGGGTCTGAAAACATCTTTTTACTACAAATATATTTGGAATCATTGATAACATCTGTCTTGTATGAATTGGATGTGGTCACAAGGTTGGTACATGCTCATCTCAACATTCAATCATTGGTAATAATAGGTGATGATTTCCAATGTTAGCAAGTTATAAAGAACCAACCTTGGTAAGAACTCAGAAGAATAATGAAATTTTTTTTTTTCCCAAGATGATATCAATTAAAGAAGTAGAGAAACCTTGGAGTTTAAATCCAATAAGTTGAAGGGTAGCTCATCCAAAAGATATATTAATAGGGAAGATAATCATATGAACCAATGTGGAAGATCTAAACCTACTTCATCAGTTCTTAATGGCATGCTTGTTATTTGGGAAGAATATTTGGAATGAATGAGAAAACATGACAATGCATAGGCTATGGATAGTGAAAGTGGAAAAGAAAAGTCCCCACATGATGAGGAAAAAGGTCATGAGTGCTTGTTATCAAAATGTGTATCTAATGATAACCATGTTTTCCATGATATATGCATGAAATATTATCATATTTAAAAATTATTCTTAACCTTAATACAACAGAAAGATGACACCCTATAAGGGACTAAGGATGTATCATTTAGAATGTCTTCTAAAAAGAAATATTCTCCTAAAAAATTTGAAGATAATGTAAAGAGATCCACGACACATAAACATTGATCAGAACATATATTCAGATGTCAAATCATGAAGACTAGAGTAAATAAAGGAATATGGTTGAGAAAATCACCATAACCATGAAATTCATATTGATACTTCTAGGTGGATCCTCTATATTCCCATAATCATCAGTTTTTATATGTTTTCGTATATTTTAGGGAACTAAAGGTGATGAAAGATCTTAGGTAGAGAACCTGATAAGAAGATAGGGCTACCGATTCTTGATATTCAAGCAAAAGAAGTAAATATATTTTAATGATTCGTCAATTGATATTCAAATGCCGATATGATTGAGTATCATATTCGGATAAAGTAGAAGATTTTCTATATTGGATAACATGGAATCCTAAGGTACCATCTTGGATCAAATTTACTACTAGTATTCTAATGAACACATATTCAAGAATATAATCCATTGTGAAGTTGTGAAAGTCATCCAATGTTGAAATTCACAAGATGATGATCCATTATGGCGTTCTATCCATACTGAAATTATATTAGATAGATTCTTGATTAGATTCCCCATTAAGAAGACACTAAAATATATTTCCCTTGATGGGGAGACAATGAAGGAATTCTGATGAATATTCCATAATCATAATAATAATTTTTAACATAGTTATTCTAGAAATTTCAGGATGATTATGTCATTTGAAAGGAATTTTTTTGTGATCAATGGAATATATTCAAATGTAGAGGTACATGAAGTAGTGAAGAAAATTTATAGGGGAAATCAAAGACCAGAAATTGATCAATCCCACATAATTTAGGATTAGATCACACTGAAACCTACAAGGAATCTGAGGAGGGATGGACAAACTATCTTCCCATCAATAGTGAAACAAACATCATATGAAGAAGATGTGAAAGTCGAATCATGGTCTAAATTCATGAATGAAGAACTCAACCTGATTGATAAGAACCAACCATGAGATCATGTTCCATGAACAGAATATTAAAATGTTATCATAAATAATGCATACCTAGTGTGTAAAGACTATGCCATGGACTAAGTAATTGGAATCAATGAAAGATCCTCTTTAGAGGATAGACAATAGTCAATTAGAAGGATGTTAAATAAAACATAACTAAAATGGTTTCCTGATGAAGAAGTATTAATTGAATTACTTTCACCATGAGAATGGTATTATTGTCTAATTTCATATCTATAGAAGCTCCAATTAAAAATAGGAGATGTCAATCATAATATTGGAATGGATAATTCATAGGATGATTGTAGAGACCTGAAGCTTGACGTACATTGACATTACATTACATTTGCGGAATACTTAGTACATTACAAAAACACACATGCAAGGATCGTAATAGTTTAGTGTCTTTGGAAACTCAGAACGTAATCTTCTAATCGTGGTGAAAGATCTTCAACATCTCCCATAAAGATCTTCTTTTTTTTATACCTAAAACCTTTCTTTATATCCCGGGGAAAGGAAAACATAAAAGGGTGAGCTCAAATGCTCAGTAAGGGTAAACAAAAGAAATATCAATCACATCATATACATAAGCACATAACTTTTGGAAATCTTAACCTGCAAAAGAGATCATAATTTCATAACATGGGGTAAATCATGACAGTGAAATGTAATCACAATAATCATAACTTAAAACATGAAACTTTGTGGCATTCACACATAATCATAGAGAATCATTTCTTTTTAGTCAAGACTCATTGACAAGACTATCTTAGTGGACAAAGTCCCTTTCTGAACCGAGTCACCCTCGTTTCAGTCCTGTTTCACTGAACCGGTATAACCTACCATTCCAGCCATGTCTATATCATGAGATATAAAATCTTTACCCAATGAATTGGAGGGAGATATAGGTCCCACCCATCTCATAATTATTCCATTCTTATGTGTGCCACGAAATCATAAATCATACATCATTGCATAACCCATGTAATAAAAATGGGATTCTTAAACAACTTGACATCATAAAACAATTAATATAAGATAAAGGAATTTATAAAAATAATTCCATCACAACATAATCAAATAAATGTAATAATAGGGATAAAAACAGAACCCTTTATTATCTTAGATGGAAAATAATTTTAACAAAACACTTGAACTCCATTCTTGAGGAAAATATCCTTTCTTCTTAAAAAAAATGTTTCCTTTCTTAACATGTCATACAACATTAAACTAAAAGAATTTGATTAAAAATAAACTTGAAAACTTGTAAAGGAAGATTCTTGGAAATAATGTTTTAAAAATCCATTCATGTCGTATAACTTAAAAAAACATTCTTCTCATACTTTTGTCGGAAAAGTCAAAAAGTACCTCGTACGAAAAATGACAAAAGATTCCTTTCTTATCTTTTACAAAAAACTCACCGAAGGGTAAAATTTGATTTAAAAAATTGTAGGTGGATGGAAATAATATTACATATTGAGGAAACATGGATGTGGATGATAAAATACACCCCAGTAAATACTAAAGTATAAAAAATCTCGGATAAAAATGAGATTCTGGTATTTCCCTTACCTTAGGTCCGATTTGCTTTGTAAGTGTCCGAACCTCCTGTATAATGATTTAAATAATGTCATTGACTTATTCTAGAATCATACTAATTTTTATGATTTCATATATGGTTCACTTATGACTTTATTTTACCCGTTCTTCTGTAAATTCCATGTTAAAGAGCGTTTTGGGTAAAATTGTTTCATTTATCGTAGGTGTTTGGACTTGTTGTTCTTCAAATTATTATTACTTATATTTTGATTTAATTACTTAAAAAATATAAAACATGATTTATATATCATATATATTAAGTATATATATATATATAATAGATAGATAAATGAAATGAAACACACCGTTCATGGAGACGGTAGTCCGTACGTACGCATGAACGTTGTTTTCCTTTCCTTATTGTCTTGAATGGAAGTAAGTAGATGACATACATATATAAATAAATCCAGTAGATTTATAATGTCATATATTTCATTATTATTGCTTATATATACTTTATAATCATTCTTAAATGGTTAACATGGAGAATGAATCTCATCACGTCGTGGAGACGGTAGTCCGTACATACGCACGAGCGATGATATCGTTCTCATGATCGTGAACTTGTGTTTAAGTGTATGTATACTATTTCAGTGTCAATATCACTTTATAATAATCATATATAGTTACTCATTACACCATTATACCAATCCAATTAAGGTGGTGGCAGAAAATAGATTACACCATGGCGTGGAGACGGTATTCCGTACGTACGCACGGGTGGTGATTTCATTTTTCCGTAGGATGGATAGAAGGTGAATTAGGTTTGTTTCAGATTTATAATAACTTATCAGTATGTAAGTAATACTGATTTTATTACTTTATAATGAAACAACTAAAGAAGAAGAAGTTGAAGAAGAAATAAATTGAAAAGATCGGTAATGGATATTACCTCTTAATTGAAACGCCTCTTTGAATCCTCCACTTAGGGAACTAAGATTGGTCTTTGAAGAAGACAAGGACCTCTAGGATTATTCTAGGGAAGTGGAGAAGGGATTTTTTCAGGGGTTGGCCGAGCTTGAGTGCTCAAAGTTGTGTGAGGAAGAGAGGGAGGAGGTTCCCTTTTATAAGGGATGAGAGAGGCACCTTTGGAATAACTAAAAATATTATTTTATTATAAAGTCAAGTTCGGTTTTAAATAGCTCCAAATTGATTTATTTCGAGTCTAAGGTAGGGATGGGTCGCAAAACTCTCATCCAATAGAATTTAGACATGTTTAGGTTCCTATTTTAACCTTATCATTTAGATTTAACATTAAGTTAAATAATTTTACTTTTACCGTGTCTTCTTGTGTTCTTACACTATAAGGTTAATAAACTTACTATAAGATACCAAACGAACCCCAAGTTGTTTATTATTAATATATATAACCTTATCTAAGTCATTTGGACTATCCTTATATTTTTAGGAATAAAATAACAATTAATAATATAATATTTTTTAAAAAACTATTTTCTGTCAATTTTGACACTATTTAGTAATTGATTTTTGTAAAAATCATAACAGAATGATAAGTTCGAAAAAAGTTAATTAAATCAATACTAACATGTCATATTAACCTATAAAATTAATTTAATTCATAAAAAGTCTCAAATTACATTTATTTGAGCATTTATAACATCAATTATGTTAACATTTCCTTAAAAGAGTAATTACTGCATCATCATTGTGTCATAACTAAATTAATTTATTTAAAGTCTAAAAATTATAAATAAAATATAATTATGTAGGAAATCGTTTTATATTTCTAATGAATATTTATAGTCGAATTTATATTATGTATAACCCCAAATTAAAAATGTTTTAGTAAATAAACATTGATTTTAACTCTTTTAACCCTTCTTTAAATAAATTAATAATAAATGTCCTAATCTAATCCAAGTGGGCCTAAATGGTCATATTTTATTCCTAAGTTGGTTTTCGGTTGAATTAAACTTGTTCAATAGAATTAGGACATGTGTTATGGTAATAATAATATCATCTTTACCCTTAATTACCCTATTTACTTTTAACCGTGGTTAAAAAAAGTAAAAAGTTACTATTCAACAAAAATTATTTTCATCTCATTGAACCAAATTTTAGTCCTTGATATTAACCGTGTCTCTCAGATTTTCGAAATTCCACTCACAGAAGCGGTAAAATTAAGTTTTATGAAGAATTCAGTTTTTTTAACTATCACTTAGTGGTTTCATTATTCATCAAAAATTGAAAGTTTTCAGAAAAATACCAAAAATTAGGCCTAAGCTATATTTGATATTATGAACTAAAAAATTATTTCTATTTTACCAAATTCAAAACATATCAGTTGCATTAATTAATTTAAAAATTAATTCCCGTCATCAAAACAAAAGTCATGTTTTTAAGAGATAATAACTATCAAAAGATTGACACTTGTTTATAACTAGTTTAAATGTGAAATTATATCCAATGACCAACATTGTATTACATTGAAAAAATATATTCTAAATATACTTTAAAACCACTCAAATTAATAATTTATCACTATTAATTATTTCGATTGAAAAAGTTGTTTTTAATTAAAATTTAGTAATTTTCACTATTCATCAAAATATGAAAGTTATCCAAAATTTCACCCTAAGCTAATTTTGATATTATGAATCCAAAAATGAATTCCATTTTGAGAAAAATAATTTACAAAATTTCAAAAAGTGGTTATTACTATTCATAACGGCTAGTTTTAATAATATTTTAATAGGATATTGTTGTTTAGTGAAACTCGTTATTGCGTACTACACACGCTATCGAGGAAGGTCGTGATTGCGTGTAATGCAAGGCAAGTCAAGGATGCGTGTTTTGCAAGCTCATTTTGGTGTAGCATACAACACAATACATTAATGAAATTAAAAAGAATATTTTTCATAAAATCTCGGGGTGTTACAATGATCATTTTATAATTCATGAGTACTAAAATTATATCGTACATAGTGATAGCAGGAAGGGATCCGTCGATGGATTTGAATGTCACATGAAAATAGAGTTTGAAATGTTCACTTCGATTATGTTTAGAACTAGTTAGGGAAGGTATAAGGATGGGACTTCTATAGATCCCACCATGTATTGAAAAATCATCAAAAAACAATTTTCCTTGACTGCAACGTGGCTGGTAATCTTCATTGCAACATGCCCAATGACCCTCTTTTATAGTGATTTGAATGAATAACCTATGGTGGCAGTCAAAATAATCATGAAAAAAGAACACCCATAAGTGGTGGATCATTCTTTAAATGATAGAATGTGTATGTTTGTTGAGTCATAAATTACAAAACAATACCCTCAGAACTGCTCAATTAGATTATCTCTCTTCAATAAAGGCATTCACATAGCTACTTTGGAGGAGCAAATAACTATTTGATAGTAGTCATGGAGTGAAACAACCAATGATGATTCACTGTGATAACAAGAACATAATACATTTTAAAAATCATTGGTTGTACCTCTGTGTTGAACTACCTCCCATTATATAAGGAGGTCATGAAATTCCCCTCTCCAATTTTTTTTACTATTTTAATCTATTTGTGGATGTCATGTAGGTTTATGGGGGAGATACGGTCTTAGGGGAGCATGTTTTGGAGCTCTAAAATCCATGATTTGTTTCTTTTGGTTTATTTCCAATGGGGGATAATGGATAACATCAATGGAGAGTGAACTAGGTTTTCTGGGATACATTAAAGGTGGTTAATAGAAAAATATAGAAATGAAACTATTGGGGGAGAAAAGAACAACATGATATCTCAATTCATCTTCTCTCTCTTGTTTTCTAAACTGAGCACAACGAACGTTGCCTTAGAGTTTTGGTGGAATTTTGTCTTGAAGTTTCGATGTTTGAATATGGCTAGTGATTCAATGAATTTATATCGAGATTTCCGACACACTCGAAGTGGGAGATTGATGAATCCAAGGCAGTTCATTGATAATTATGGAGTATAGTTGGTGTTTGTTTTCATTATATACATGGATGACTAGGGATTATGCAAGGAATGTAGTCATACAATTGAGGTTGAAAGTAGTATTGATGGTGGTGATGTTTCCATGTGTTTTACAAATTTGTTTCCCTCAAAATCGTGATTTTGATATTGGAAAAACAAGGTTTTTCAAATATGAGTGAATTTTATGAGAAATGGAACACAAAATCGACAATATAATGGAACTTCACACCTTAGAACATGGACCATGTACCATGTTCTTCGAATGGTTTGTGGCTGTGTACTAGGCAGCAGTAACGGTATTCAGAGTGTTTCTCAGAACTGAATATGGTTTGTGGAGACGGTTCACGGTGAATGTGTGTGGTACGCATAATGCTGTAGGTTCGCGGAATTGTTGTGTTTCATGGGAAAAAGCGTTATCCGATTGAGGTTGTACCATATCTAATATTTTTTAAATCTTGAATTCGTATATTTTTCATATCCATTTTTCCTATATAAGGAGCAGTAATCCCCTTCAGTTAGTGGGATGGAAGGAATATTAAAAAAATCAAACATGCATTTAGAGAAGTCCTGAGTGGTTTGCAGGAAGGCAACTCTATATAGGAAGATGGGATATGTGGAGGAGAAAAATAGCTATCAGATGTTAGTGTGGCTCATGGAGGAAACACGCATAGTACGTGGTGGATCAACGTAGTACACAGAACAAGAAGGTTTTTACGTAGAGAAAGAAGAGGCAGTACCCAATGTATTGGATATTTGTGAAGGCGGTTTACAAAGGGAGTATATAGAGTTAGTACATAGAAAAGTAAGGTGGTGCGGTAAGAAGTAGGGTAGCACATGGTGGAGCTGAACAGTATGTGGAAACATAAAATGTATGCATAGGAGGTAATCCACGTTGCATACCCAAAATAGAATAGTCTAAAGAGGATAGTGGTACACGAAGCACTCAAGGGATCCTATAAAGTTACCAAATTAGTTTACAAAAATCATTTTCATAACCTAATAGTGCTGGGAAAATGATATACATTTGTTGATGAAATTGGGAATTCAAGACAGCATCAATTTTTAGTTGAGGATGCATGATTTAATGATAAACTATTGAAGAAACCTTCATGTAGATAAAATGAGTGAACATTTATTCAACTTAGTGAGCAATTGGGAGTCAGCAGAAGTGATCCAAGGGATGCAGTTTACTATCCCTAAAACCATATAAATTATGTGATCCTGGCACAGAATGGATATGTAAAACTCATGTGATCCAAAATATGTGAATATTAGTTGTTTTTGGTATGACTGACACACTATTAGTGTGTGATCGTTATACCTTTCCCATAGTGGTTAACTAGGTAAAAATGATGTGTTATCTCCTTCCATGTGATTGTTTGATTGTTTTTTATATGAATCATATAGGATTAATGGGTTTCTACCCATGTGGGAACAATATCCATCAATTTAAAAGAAATCTTTGACACACATATTCACCCATCCCTTATCAGCGGGTCCTAGGGTCCTACATTTCATACCCTTAGTTCTAGTTATTTGGTCGTATGGTTCTAATTTATATGACTCCTGGTAGTGTGAGACATTGATGAGAGAGTTTTGGACCCATATCTTTTTTTTTTGAGTATTCTTAATATTATTTATGGGGAAAAATATTAATGGTAGAGAGATTGTAACAACCCATTACTACCATTCATATACACCTATCCCTTTGTTTTCAACATTCGTTATTTGGATCTAGTTTTGGGTGGTTTTTTTGAATTTTTTTAAAATATTGGATGTTTATAGGGTAGTATAGGGTTGGTTATTGGTTAGGGAAAACCTTGTGGTTCAACCTAATGAATCTTGTTCCATGAGATAGAATTTTGGAGGGGGGCACAAAACTAGTTCAAATTATGTTGCCTCCCCCAAAAACAGTGTGGCATAGGACAAAGGGTATTTCACAGATAAAGAGTTGTTTGTACAATATTGTGGCCAAAACATGTATACGTATTCATTTATCCTAGGAGGGAGATCATGTTCGGTACTTTTTTATCCAAAATAGGTATCCAAACCATTCGACACTATCCAGAATCATAGCCATGGTTCAAAATTGCACTCACATTTTGTACAAAATTTGTGGACTATCGTAGGAAATTATGTTGATAGATTTTAAAACCCTATAAATTTAAATTTATATGCATAATCCACATATTTAAATAAACATCACTTTCTTATTAATACTAATTTTAACTTTTTATTTTTTGAGGATCCCTAGATGGTATTTCAGCTCCTTCAACCACATATCTTCTCATATCAAGGTTCTAGTTGATTTGATTGATCCCTCTTCAATATCCGTAACATTGTTAATTGGAAATACAGCTTTCTAATCTCTTAGCTTCTTTTATAGTGGATAATATTCTTGTTGTCAATGGGTTAAAACCTTGATTTTATAGATTTCAATTCCTGGGATTCTTCCTTGATTTTCCTCAACTTCTAATCTCTATTAATGGTTCCATTTTATGAATGAATGATTGATCATATGACTAAATATCGGTGGTTTGAAAAGGATTTTTTGGATACATAAAAAATTTATTTATTTCTTGATTTTAAAAGTTATCCAAATCAATTTTGGAACAGTGATTTAAGATTATTTAAATAATTTTTTTAAATGGGATGAAATTGTGAAATAAAAGAATCATTCTAAGGATTTGAATATATTGTTTGGATTTTAGAAAAGATTTCTTCAAATGAGAAGTCATTTTAGGAATGACAAGTTGTTGATTCGGGATAAAAATGTAATTAGGAGAAATATTATTTTGAAAGGCATGAATTTGATGAAAAACATTAATTTGTTTTTGAAATTGATATGGCATGTTGAAACCTTAAATTGGACTAATTAACTATGATTTATGAATTTTATTAAATGGAATGATTTTCCCAGGATAGTTTTATTGAGTATAAATACAAGTGATCTTGATTAGTTAATGGGTGATTATGACAAGAATATGGGGTTTATGAACCCTTAACAATGGATTGTGGAAGAAAAATCTAACTAAAGTGTATTCACCATGATATATCCCTAATGGGGTGTCGCTTTATTATGTCTTGAAGGATTGATCCATAGGGATGTGTGCCCACCTTTATTTGTGACTAATTAATTGAGTAGTGTGAGGATCCAAGAGCCATGAACTCAGTAACATTTGGGCATATGGACATGGTTCTTTGTTTTGATTTTCTTTTAAAATTCTAGTTATTATTGAATGGTATTATTCAATCCCTTTAGTTTTATGAAGGTTTTTTAAAAGTGTATTTCATAAAAGTTACATATACTTGATTTGAAATATTATTTTAATAAAAATATGGAATTATTATTCCAATCCCATTTAATATTTTAATTCAAGTATAAATGAACTATTTGTTAATAAATTTCTTATATAACATATGGTGATAACATAATTATTTATTTAAACCGACACCTGAACTAATACTTCAATGGTTTTTTGATTATGTTATGTCATGTCTAGGAAAATGGAAAGTGTAATGTAAAGGATATGGGAGTTCATGATTCGTGAGAAATTGGGTGGTGGTGATGACTGGTGGAGTAGTGATCCACTATTTACATAGGGCTTGTGAATTTTTTCTTGATAGATATTTTGTTTTCTTTTTGGAAGATTTAATATTTGGTATTTCCTTATATTCTTATGGTGATTTAATCATTGAGGATTTTTTTGAATATTGACTAATCGTTGATTTATTTTTACCATTTTCTATTAATTGATTTTTCTCATAGAGAAATGATTCCCTGTGATATTTATTGATTCCCATGTGCTAATCACTATACCATGGGTATTTTGAATACCCTTTTGGAAGTGCGAGTTCGGGATCAAGTAACAATGTACTAGAGTATTTCAGATGGTTCATGAAAAAATTGAATCCAGGTGATTTTGAACATATTTCCTTGATTTATTAGGTATTCTAGTACATCCTTACAGACGTGATATAATATTTTTGTTTTATTAGGGGTATTTTATGAGTGTGTTCATGGATAAATATCATTTTATAAATCCTTAAGTCACCTAGGGTGTTTGGAACTATATTGTCAGAGAAGTAAAATGATCTAATTCTAGTCTTTTTCCCAATATAACAACAATATTTTGAAATCCCGAAAACATAATTCTATCTGATGGAATTCATACTCTTATAAATATATATTGAGTTTATTATAAGAGTATCCTTGATGATGTTCATGTGTTTAATTTTGATGTTCGGTAGTACCATACCTCCAAGAAGACATTTCAATAGTTCTCAAGATGGTGATTCTAATAAATAACTCCAGTTGATCATAACTTTTTATAGATGATAGACTAGTTGGTCTAAGATATAGGATATGTTAATGAACCAATTATTATTCAGGATCCAGTACAAGAAACTCAATGGGATGAAACTAGAGATCATGATCATGTGTTTCTTCGGTCAGAACCACTATCTTACCAAATATATAATTTTCGTTAGGTTCTAGTGGATTGATTGAAAAATAATTTGAACATTTTTTAGTTCATGGAATCATGTGATTAATTAAATGTCAAATATATTACCTTAGTGATTGAAGGTTCTATGAGGAGGTGGTGGGATTCAATGGTTACAACAATGAAACATGAAGTCTTGGAGTGGAAATGATTTAGGGGAACCTTTACTAATTATTTATATTCACATTTAATGGTTTTAGAAATGTAGATTGAAAATTTTCCCACTAATTAGGTGATATAACTATGACTCATTATGAAAAAAACTTTTTCTAACATTTTTTGTTTTCTTCTAATGTAATATCAAATGATAATTTAAATTCATAAAGATTGAAAATTGTTCTTTGATTCAATATATGAACATAATATTTTATTTTGAATCTAATTTTTTATTAATATTTTCTTGATTGATCTTCAATGGATGAGCTTGACCTTCCTATTATGTTTTGGTTGATGAGAGTTCCTCCTACCACTAGTGGAATTTATTTTTATTCTCTTAATTGAAAGAATAAATAGGATGAATCTCCTAGTGGATAATGATAAAAATAATCTTCCATACCCACAATTTTTATATGAAAAGTCACATCGAATTTCTTTCAATGTTGAATTAATAGAAATTCTAAGAAGGTTTATTATGAGACACCAATTATTCTTTGGTTAATGTGGTAACCTAAGTGACATGTAGAGGTTTTGTCATGTATTTTCTTTAAAATGCATTGTAAATGTCTCATTATCACCTAATTAACATTGGTATAGTAATATGCATCAAAAATTAAGTGATTATATCCACAAACATATTGAATGCTGCTTTTTCATTAATTGGATGAAAATTGAGAGGAAACTAATGTGGGTGTAGCGACCATTAGAGGCACCATCACTATATAATCATCTTTAGTGACTTATTTATGTAATACAGGTGCATCCTATCTATTTATATTGACTCATATTAAAAAAATTATTATCCTCCATTTGAATTTATCTAGTTTATGATAGATATTACCATTACACTTATAATGAAGATAGGGTTATGTATCTAATGAAATTCTTGTTCATTCTCATTACCAAGGATTTAGATCATCTAAAATTTTAAAGTTCTCAATATGAATACTCTAGAAGTAATTCATTGGATTGATTAAATATTATCTTCAACGGGTCTCCATTACTACCCTGAAGTGGTTCCCCATGTTATTTAGTGGAATGTGACCAGTGGTTGAGTAGAGTTAGACCACCTCTTCGGGAGTTAGATTGGTTGATATAATTTTTGTATTTGTACTTATAGAAGGAAAAAATTATTGTGGTTCTTACCCTAGTGGTCATCATATTTCCCAATGTGCTTCCATAATAATTCTCTAGTTTATCACTCATGAGGGATTTTGAGTTCCTGATTGAATTTGTAATATGTATAAAACAATATTTATAACCTCTTACAAATAGGTAAGATGATTTATTAAATAATGATTTATTTTTTTACATGCTTTTTTTTGGGAGGATCATATTATTTTATCAAATAATTCTAATATAACCCTTCACATTTACATTGATTAAAAAACACAATTGATTCATTGAAAATAAAAGTATTTGTTACAATAGATGGATAATTTGTATGATCAATTGAAAAGGTAGAAGTGGTTCTTGAAGATTGATCTTATATCTGGTTATCATCAACTCTGAATCGAAGAGTGGTGAATCCTTTTATTCGTTTATGGGTTGAAACCTTATTTGATGGATTATAATTCTATAGATTCATCCTTCATCTTACTCACCATTGAATATCCATTGGTGGATCCCTTATGGGTGATTGATTGATCCTGAAACTAAAGGTATGTGGTTTTATAAGGATACTACCAATACATAAAACCTTGATTCTACTATTTATTTTTAATGTATTTTAAATTTATTTCTAAAATTTTAATTTTGATGAATTAGATGATAATTTCAAAATAAGAATTTTAAAAAAAGACCCTATTTTAGTGGATTTAAAAATAATTGGTAGATTTTAAAAAATATTCCACAAAATGAGAATCGATTTGATGAAATTATTTGATATTAATTCTATAGAAAAGTGGATTTAAATGAAATATGATATTAGAATATATGAATTTGATAAAAAACTATGTTTTTTAAATTTAAAAGAATCTTTGAATCATTATTTTGGGAATATTAACTATAAATGATTAATTAAATTGAGAGGAATGATTTTCCCATGATTTATTGATTGATCAAAAACACATGTGAAACTAGGTATATAGTGGATGACCTGGATAATAATTGTAGGATTATGACCCCAATAATGTAATGGATTGGGGATAAAAAAACTATCTAAACCATATTCAATATGATTCTTCCTTTATTGGGTATTGATTGATTTTATCCTAATGGCTTGATCCATAGGTACATGTGCACACCTTAAGTAGTGATTGATTGACATAGTAGTGTGACGATCTTATAGACCTTAACTAATATAACTCATGAATATAATTGTGGGTCTTTTAATTGAATTTATTATTACATTCTAGTAATTATTGAGATGATTTTTTCATTTCTGTATATTTTTTTAAAAAAAATCATTTAATCCTATTTTGATATACATTCCGTATAATTTATTTTTAAACTTAAATAAATTCAATTCCAAATTTTTATTTAAATATATGCTTAAGTTTTTTATTTATTATTATAATGTCCTAGATTTTTCCATGTATTATTTTAATATTAAATGGGAAATTCTTTCGAGACCAGGATCCGAGATGGCGTGCAGTTCCGAGGCCCGGTGAGCCCGAAATATTTTTTGAATTTCATTAATAATTAAATTACGCAAGCGTGTGGTTTTCCTGAAAAAGTGTAATAACTCTTGAATAGGTGCTCAGATAAGAAATATGTGGGCACCATTGCATTAAAAATAGCGATTTTACCTTTGGGGAGACCTAAAATCAGCTGGCACGGGTCGTTGATGAAATCTAGTTTTTTGACATAACCGTAATAAAATATTTGATAAAAATATTTTAGTAAATCACTGCTGTAGCGAAATATTTTAATATATTTAAATAGCTATTTGTGCAGGGATCTAGGGTTACATACCTCATAACCTTGAAACCCTTGGAGGCTCTGGAGGCTCTGGAGGGAACCCCAACGAGGAGACTGTGTTCTAGACGAGCTTCGTCGGCGACGATGATTCGGCGACTGAATCTTCGCCAATGACCACCGTGAATCTAGGTAGGACGTTTGATTTTGGTTTCCTTTCCACGTTCTTGATTCCTATAATGACTGCAGAATAATCTACAAACAGATTAGCCCATGTATCGATCATATTTGTGGGATGGTATTTTTGCGGGGATTTTGTGGAAGATCTAAATACTTATAATCTTGATCTGATAATTGTTTATAGAATTGTTCTTATGGGAATAGATAGAGGCCGAAATGAACAATGACCGAGCTTCGTTCCTCGGGTTGTTTCCTTGTGAATCCTTTCCCCCATTATTTTTTATGTGCATTATTCATTCTTTGCGGGATAAGAACAATGATAGATTGCACCTTCCATCTTTGGCGTAATGATCCAAGTTTATTGATCCGACACGGGGATGAACCAATGGAGTTGCGATGACGACGATGACAGACATATCTAAGTGATTCGGGAGAAATATTTCTTCGAGCGTACTTTCATAAGAATATCTTATGTTTTTATTCGATCCGATTTAAGGCCCAAAAGGCTAGGATTCAGTGCTAGGGTATTGGGACAACCCTCAATCATGAGTTTTGCGGAAAACGGATCACAGAAACAGAAACCAGAAGATCGACCGAGGCGCGAGGAGGAAGATTACAGTTCTGGGTAAATCCCGACTATACAGTGTGTAATATGGGCTACACGGCATGTGTTCATCTGCGGGCTACCTGGCGTGCACTCCGAGAGTACATGGACACAGTTTGGGTAGAGGCCAAGGACACGGCATGTATACCTTTCCCTAGCCAGACCCGGCTAGATACACGGGATACCGTGTGTACTGGTACATGGCTAGGGCTACCCGGACAGACTCCGTGTACAGGAATACGGCCAGGGTACATGGGTGTTTTCCAGTTGGCAAGACACGACGTGTGCTTTGACTTACACACCGTGTATATAATTTTATGCATTCCTTAGATTTTAGACATGGGCCATTTCACACAGGCAATACCCAAAGTCAAGGAACAAAGTGTGTAATTATTCTACACGCCGTGTAGTTACCTTTTTATACGACAAAACTAGAGACATGGGCCGTTCTACACGGGAAGTACCTGAGGTCAAGGAACACGATGTGTAACCATACTACACGTCTTGTAACCTATATTTCATGGCTTGAGCCAGTTTCCTTCTGTGACTTGGACTAGTTTCCTTAGTGTTCATACCCTTAGTATTTCCCCTAAAGGTTTTCCAGTGTCATTTCCTACACACAAGAGTATGATCCCTTCAGTAGGACTTCCTGAATAGAGTTTTTGGAATCCCCTCTGTGAGACTTATAGCCAGATCCTCTATTCCTTCATGGTAACCTAGGTAGAGTTTCTTTGTATCGACGTGATCTACTTTACCTGGGCGCCAATCCTCTACTTAGAAAGATAGTTCAGACTGAGTTGTTGGAATTAACCCATAGCTACTGGTTGTGATCCTCATATGAAGCATCAAGTATCTTTCTTCAGTACTCATGGAGTGAGTTATCCCGGAATGAGTGCATCGTATCTTTTAGCAGACATAAAAGTATGTTCTCCCGGATATGTGCTTAGTAGAATCTTCGAGCTTGATCTTAGTGGTCGTTTTGCGATAGTCAATCATGTATGAGTATATCTGAATATTCTTGTTATATGTTTTGTAAACATATATTGTGTGGAGCTGACTGCATCTTTCCTTTGTGGTATTTTCCCTTGTTGTATTCCTTTGTGGTTTCTGGGTGTCCTACTGGGTACTGTTATACTCATCCATGCATGGTCTTTTGTCGTACGTGTCGTGTCTTGTGCAAACGATCGAGTCTTTGATAGGATTCTAGGTGGACCAAGATAGGATGATGCTCAGTGAGATCAGGCTAGGTGAGGTGTGTTCATACTGCAATAGATTGCAGTCCCAATACGTTCCCTTATACGTTGGACTTTGTCTCAGATGTTCTTTTGGTGGGCTTGTACTTTTGGCCCAGTTTTTTAGATTACATTACTTTACATTCCTGTCGTACACTGTTGGTTGGGATTTTTATTTTATGCATGAATTTCTATTTTTAATAGCATTTACTTTTTCTGCTTCTTGGGCCTGGAGATGCGTGTGTGTGTGTGTGTACAGTTTTATAGGCAATGCCTCCCATGTTAGTAACATGCCTACCCGATGCTACTCACCAGCCCCTGGCCTATTAGAGGCGGGCTTGGGGAGTTGCAGCTCGGGCCCCACTAGGATGGGTCGTGACAGAGTGTTATCGGAGGTGGTCGGTTCTACCATAGGACCATGATTCTGTGAGTTGGTTTGGGGCAACAGGGTTAAGTGTTTCGAGTTCGGCTTTCAGGCCAGGGACCCTAGTGTTGGTGCGGGCGGCCGACGTATCCATACACTAGGACTCTTCTTGGAACATGAGAATAGTTGTTGTGGGGGAAAATAATGGTACATGCATCATATAGGAATGGGTTGTGGTTTCTATGTCCTTCTTGAGTCAGCTCTCCAGATATACTCACTAATTGTGATACATCTTGTTTAGTTACAGGATGCCTCCGCAACGGGCACCCGCTAGGATCCTGCAGATCGATCACGAGGATGACCCCCTTAGTGATGAAGCTTCGATACAGGGACCAGATCCCCCAATTTTACCTTCAGGTGGTGTGCTAGCTATTCCACCACCTATGGAGCACTGTTTAGTGCCTACTGTACCAGTAGAGGAGGAGTGTAGGCTGATCGCACTCCACGAGTTTCAGAGGCAGTGACCCCTCAGGTATTTAGGTGATCCTGACCCTCAGGCAGCAGAGGACTGGCTTGAGGTAGTGTCCAGAGTCTTCCGTTTGGTTCGGAAACCAGCAGACCAGATGGTGATCTTGGGAGGGAGCCTTCTGCAGGGCTCAGTAGGGCGATAGTGGAGTTTGGTTATCTATACTCACGACAAGGAGACTCTTTCATGTTCAGAGTTTGATCACCTCTTCAGGGATGAGTTTTCACCGGTTACCCTGAGAGCAGTATATATACAGGAGCTTATTCAGCTCTAATAGGGAACCACGACAGTGGATTACTATTCATCGAGGTTTACCGACCTCTCACCATACTCGATAGATATGGTTAGGGATCAGTACTTCAGAGCTCAAACTTTTGAGTGAGGACTTCATAGAGATATTTGAGCTATCATATTCCCTATTAGAATTCCAAATTATGATGGGGTGCTCATGTGAGCTTTGGTGGTCGAGAGATTCTTGGCAGAGCACAGACAGTCGGCAGTTGTCAACAGTGAGCAAGCTGGTGCAGAGACCTCGACAGTAAGGAGCCGACATCAGGGACCCAGGCATGGGAGATATTTTCAGATGAGATCCCAGGATAGGGGATCTGCTGTATAGGGTTCGCAGGGTGTATCCAGCCAGCCTAGAGAGAGATAATGCTACTCTTGTGATAGATGGGTACATCTCGCTTGAGATTTTCCGACCCATTGTACTACTGACATGGGAGTAGTGGATGGACTACCAAGGGAGAGGAAACTTGTAGAGCAGACAGATACACGGGGCGGCAGACGTGGTAGAGGAGATGGGAGATCATCTAGAGGTGGTCGGTGTTTTGACCTTTTACCATCACCACCCCCAGGAGGTCCACCCAGGCCTCCGAGAGCTGGTGGATAGAGGCAGGGACAGCCACAGGCAGTGGAGCCTTATAACCCAGGTACTCCTAGAATGATTAGAGGTACAATCTGTGTCTTTTCTACTATGGTAGCCATACTGAAAGACACAAGTTCTAGTCATTCTTTTCTGACTGCTTATCTTGTCTGACACCTTAAGATTCCAGTTGATCTGTTAACTTGACCCATACGCTTAGAAACACTGACTGGAGATGATTCAAAGATCACAAACCTTTGCAGAGAGTGTGAACTGACCCTTGGAGGAGAGAGTTTCGGTTGGAACCTCTTTGTGGTAGCATTGAGGCCTTTTGATGTCATTCTTGGTATGGATTGGATATCCACAATTCATGCCTAGATTGACTATTTTAGGCAAAGGGTGTGGTGTGTCTGTAGTGATGGAACGAGGTTCTCATTCATCGGTGAAAAGGAGACCCGGGCTGGGCCGGATGGACTCGTGCATAGGAAGGTACAACTGATTTCACATCAGTTGGCTAGACTGGACCTTGGCGTAGTAGATTTTATGAGTTTCCTGTTTCTAGCAGTAGTGGCTGAGTATGAGGAAGTCATTCTAGAGGATGTCTCCAGGCCACCTCCCCGTCGGGAGATAGAATTCTGCAATTGAGTTGCAAACCTGGATGACACTGATATTAGCATCAGCATATCGGATGGATCCTGCAGAGCTTCGTGAGCTGAGAGTACAACTGGAAGACTTTCAAAGCAAGGGCTTCATGAGACCCAGTGTTTCACCCTAGGTGGCCCTAGTTTTGTTTTCCAAGAAGGTAGATGGGACCTTGAGGCTATGTGTGGATTACTGACACTTGAATCAGGTGACCTTGAAGAACCGGTTTTCACTACCGAGGATCGATGACCTCTTCGACCAGTTAAAAGGGTCCCGATGGTTTTCTATGATTTATCTATGATCAGGATATCCCCAGTTGATAGTACTAGATGAGGATGTACCGAAGATGGTTTTCAGATGTCGCTACGGTCACTATGAGTACTTAGTGATGCCCTTTGGCATGACGAACACCCCGACAGTGTTTATGGGACTCATGAACCAGATCTTTCAGCCCTATCTAGATCGGTTCGAGGTGGTCTTAATTGATGATATACTTGTGTACTCTGTATCCGAGGAGGAGCATAAGAGGCACCTATGGATGGTTCTGGACACACTCTACGAGCATCAGTTGTACGTGAAACTCTCAAAGTGTCATTTCTGGATACGTGAGGTCCACTTTTTGGGACACGAAATCTCAACAAATGTTGTATCAGTGGACCCATCCAAGGTAGAGGCAGTGTTAGCATGGGAGCCACCCCGGAGCATAGAGGAGGTGCAGTGTTTCCTTGGGTGGGCAGGATACTATCGAATATTCATTATGGATTTCTATAGAATTTCATCACCCTTGACAGCTTTGACCCGAAAGGGGCAGCCTTTCATGTGGACCAAAAGATGCCAGCATGATTTTCAGTAGTTAAGACGAGTCTGATGAGTGTGCCGATCTTGATACTACCAGAAGAGGGTGTCAAGTACGTGGTGTTCTACGACGCATCAGGAACTAGGCTTGGTTGTTTCCTGATGCAGAGGCAAGAGGTGATTGCCTATGGCTCACGTCAGTTGAGGCCACACGAGCAGAACTATGTGACCCATGATATTGAGTTGGAAACGGTATTCTATGCATTGAATAGTGTGGTAGAGTTTGTTTCTCGGTGCCTTACATGTCAGCAAGTAAAGGCTGAGCACCAGATTCCAGAGTGGAAGAGGGATGGGATATCCATGGACTTCGTGAATGGTTTACAACATATGTCTAGGGGACATGATGCCATCTGAGCGATCATTGACCAACTCACCAAGTCAACCCAGTTCCTAGCCATATGGGAGCAGAGTTCAGTAGAGAGCTTGGGACACCTCTACGTGCAGGAGATAGTTCGACTTCATGGAGTGACATCAATGATCGTATCAAATCGTTATGCTCATTTCACATCTTGTTTGTGGAATGGATTGCATGAAGCTTTTGGGACTCAGTTATGCTTGAGCAAAGTGTTTCATCCTCATACTGATGGTCAGACAGAGCGGACCATCCATGTTCATGAGGATATGTTATGAGCTTGTATACATGACTTCGGTCGTAACTGGGAGGATCACCTACCACTGTTTTAATTTTCTTATAACAACAGTTTTCATTCCCTTATTGGTATGAAACCATTTGTGGATTTTTACGGGTGATCTTGAAGGTCACCAATTTGATGGACTAACCCATGAGAGTCAGCACTCATGGGCCCAGAGATGGTGCGAGCTACTACGGAGAAGGTGCAGGTCATCTAGGAGGGGATAAAGACTGCACAGAGTCGGAAAACATATTATGCTGATAGGAGATGGAGGCCCTTGGAGTTCGAGTAGGGAGACCGTGTGTTCATTTAGGTCTCACCTAGACGAGGATTGCAGAGATTTGGATGAGACGGAAAGCTATCTCCAAGGTTCGTTGGCCATTTTCAGATTCTGAGTGGAGTTGGCGAGGTGGAATACCGCTTGGCTCTACCTCCTGAGATGAACTGGGTACACAATGTCTTCTATGTGTCACAACTACCAAGGTACGTGCATGATCAATCGCACGTTATCGACTAGGGCCATCCAGACATCGATAATGGAGCGACCTTTGCTGAGTACCCAACAGAGATTGAGGATTAGTAGGAAAAGATCCTTCGTGGGCGAGCTATTCCCTTGGTGTGTGTCCGATGGCAGCACGGGAATCTCCACGAGAGCACGTGGGAGTGGGACACTCAGATTCATGGGCAGTACCCACATCTTCTTGAGTAGCATTTGTTTTGGATTTTCGGGGATGTAAAGCCCTAATGTGGTAATTATGTAATGTCTCGTATTTTGACATGTATTATTTTAATATTATATGGGAAATTCTTTTGAGACCAGGCTCTGAGATGGAGATATGTTCCGAGGCCCGGTGATCCCGAAACAAGTGTTTGAATTTAATTTAATAATTAAATTATGCGCGCATGTGTTTTTCCTGAAAAACTGGAAAAACACCTGAATGGGTGCTCGGATCTGAAATCTGAGGGCACCGTAGCATTCAGCACAGTGAGTTTACCTTAGGCAATACCTAACATCAGCTGGCGGGGCTCAGCGGTGAAATCTATTTTTTAGACGTAATTGTAATAAAATATTTGATAAAAATATATTATCAAATCCTTGTTGTAGTGAAATCTTTTAATGTTTTTAAATAGATATTTGCACAGGGATCCAAGTTTATAGACCTCATAAACCTAAAACCCTTGGAGGCTCTAGAGGATCTGGAAGGAACCCCAATGTGGAGATAGTGTTCTCGACGAGCTTCACCGGCGACAATGACACAATGTCCGGATCTTAGACAACGAATGCCACAAATCTAGGTAGGATGTTTGATTTTTGTTTCCTTTCCCCGTTCTTGATTCCAAAGACGAATGTTGTCTAATCCACGGATAGATGAGCCCACAGATTGATTGTATTTGTGGGATGTTCTTTTTTCGGGGATTTTGTGGAAGATATAAATCCTTATAATCTAGATCTGATAATTTTTTAGAGGATCGTTCTTATAGTAATAGATCGAGGCTGAAACAAACAACGTTCGAGGTTCATTCCTAGGGTTGTTTCTTTGTGAATCATTTCCCCCATTATTTTTATACGTGTTCTTCATTCTTCACGGGATAAGAACATAGATTGATTGCGCATTCGATCTGTGGGGTAACAATATTATATTATAGATCTGACACCAAGATAAACCAACAGAGCTACGATGACGACAATGATAGACAGATCTATGTGATTCGGGAGAAATCGTTCTTCGATCTTATGTTCATCAGAAGATCATATGTTGTTCGTCGAGCTGATTTATGGCCCGAAAGGATAGTATTAAGTGCTAGGGTATTGGGATGACCCTACATCCTGAGTTTCGCGGTGAACAGATCATGGAAACAGAAACCATAAGATCAGTCGAGGCGCGAGGAGGAAGACGATAGTTCTGGAGAAATCACTACTGCACGACATGTAGTATGGGCTACACGGCTTGTGTTCGTCGGCGGGCTACCTGGCGTGTACTCCAAGAGTACACAGACACATGTAGGGTACACGACCAAGGACACGACATGCATACCTTTCCCCAGCCAGACCCGGCTATATACACGGGATACCCCGTGTACTGGTACACTGGCAGGGCCACACAGACATACTCTATGTACGGGCATACGGCCAGGGTACACAGGTGTTTTCTAGTTGACAGGACATGGCGTGTGCTTTGACTTACACTCCATGTATATACTTTTCTTCATGACTTAGATTTCAGACATGAGACGTTTCACACGGGCAGTACCCGGAGTCAAGGTACACGACGTGTAATTATTTTACAGGTCGTGTAGTAACCTTTTTATATGACAATCCTAGAGACACGATCCATTCTACACGGGTAGTACCTGGGGTCACGGAACATGGTGTGTAACCATACTACACATCATCTAACCTATCTTTCATGGCTTGATATAGTTTCCTTATGTTACTTGGACTAGTTTCCTTAGGGTTCGTCCCCTTGGTCTTTCCCTTGAAGGTTTTCCGGTATCATTCCCTATGCACAAGAGTATGATCCCTTTAGCAGGACTTCCGGAATAGAGTTGTTGGAATCCCCTCTGTGAGACTTAGAGTCGGATCCTTTATTACTTTGTGGTACCCTAGGTTGAGTTTCTTAGTATCGACGTGACCTACATTACCCGGGCGCCGATCATCTACAAAGCAGGTTAGTTCAGACTGAGTTGTTGGAGTCACCCCATACCCACTAGTTGTGATCCTGATCGTACGCCTCAAGTATCTTTCTTCAGTTTTCGTAGAGTGAGGTCTCCCGGAATGAGTGCGTCATATCTTTTAGAATAATTAGGAGTATGTTCTCTCGGTTATGTGCTTAGTGGAATCTTCGACCTGGATCATAGTGGTGGTTTCGCGATAGTCAATTGTGTATCAGTATATCTAGATATTCTTGTTATATGTTCTATAAACATATACTGTGTGGAGATCACTTTATCATTCCTTTGTGGTATTTTCCCTCATTGTATTCCTTTGTGGTTTCGGAGTTTCCTATTGGGTATTGTTATACTCACCCCTACATGGGCTTTTCCTGCACGTGTCGTGTCCTGTACAGACGATCGAGCCTTTGATAGGATTCTAGGTGGACTAGGACCAGACGGTGCTTAGTTAGATCAGGCATGCCGAGGTGTGTTCCTACGACTGTGGATTACAATCCCTGTACCTTTCTTTACAGGTTAGACATTTTTTTCTGACTTTATTTTGTGGGCTTGTACTTTTGGCATAGGGTTTTACATTACATTATATTACATTCTTATCGTACTCTTTTGGTTGGGATTTTTAGTTTATTCATGCATTTCCATTTTTATTAGATTTTACTTTCTTAGCAATGTGGGCTTGGAGATATGTGTGCATGTGTACAAGTTTATAGGCAATGCCTCCCATGTTGTAACATGCCTACTCAGTGATAATCACCAGCCCTTGGACTATTAGAGGTGGGCTTGGGGAATTGTGGCTCGGGCCCCACTGGGACGGGTCGTGACAATTATGGAATTTATTATAGAAAATTGTGTGATATACTACTGGGTTATTTTTTTCTCACAACATACCACATCCATCAGGTGACTTTAGATTATGTTATATAATTTCTAGTAATAGAGAAATCACAACTTGGAGTTGGTAGGTGTGTTAGATTCATAGTAACTTGGGTGACGACAGTGACTTGTGAAGTGGTGATACTTTAATCAGATAAAGATTTTATGTTTTCATACTGATGGATATTGTGTCTTCTTGTTGGATGACAAACCTATTGATCGTTACTTTTCTAGTCATGAAAATTTTATCCTTAAGAAGAATTTGTATAACCAAATGTTTATTGACTTATTTACCACTATTCCATAATGATTATTTTATCACATGTAAAAATAATTCTTAATGAATTTAATTAATTCCAATTAACTAGTAGGAATCCCATTGGGATAGTGGATAACCTTTGGGTCATGTTGGTGCCATATCAGGTATAGGTGTAAAAGGGTATTTTGGTTATTTTATGACAAAGTATTCCTTTTTCATCATCTCATGTTTCATCAACCTATAAAAATATTTTCCACAAACATCAACAATAATATTAAATCTCAAATTCCAATTTATAATTGAAAAAATAAATTACTTAAATTAAAATCCAAAAATAATAATTTCACCCTTCCATATAAAAATAACCATTGAATAACATAATATTGGTACATAGGATTTCATAGGTCAATATTGATACATCCCTTCATGTAAAAAAACATCTATAACACCAAACACATAAATAAAGATAATTATATAAAAATGAAAAAGTAGATATAGTTCCACTATAAGGAATATAAAGATAATTACATAAAATCAAATTCACTTTTTTAACCATTGAAACTTTTATTATGGGAGGTAAGAACATTGGATTTATACAAACAAGTTTTCTCCTCCATTTTGAGACACTAAAACTATAATGTCCTGCCACTAAAAACCCCTTTGGGTAGATAAACATCCACGTTACCCACTTTTCATCTTCTTAAAGAATATTCCTATAATATTATTAAAATATTTTCAAATCATAAAATACATAGAACATATTATGAAATTTTTATAGCCACATTAGTATTTTATTTAAAAAATGAAAACATTTTAGAGACCATGTACACTGGATAAATATGCTTTCTGGATTTTAGGACTATTTCATTCATTGAGAATCAACTGGAACCATAAAACTCTCATCCCTCTTGGGATATTTATAGAATCCATTTAATTATCATAAATATATATCTTTTAATAAAACTATCTTTAATAAGGATAATATCAAGTATTGAAAAATGCCATTTACGTCTCATAAATCCACCACTTCCAAACATTATCTTAAAAAATATTATATCTGATGTTGAAAAAACATTTTAAACCAAATAAACACCAATTGAGTAACACATTATATCAATTTTTAAATATTACATATTATTAAATCAAATGATATGAACCTATGAGTATCTTATTTATTAGCTCTGGAGTATCAATTAATCAATTCTAATCCTACATGACTAAAAATAGTATAAAAAACATGAATGATTATAGATATATTTAGAGTAATTTAAAACTAGATCCTATATCATTCACATATTTATTAAATAATTTTTCCTAGTGTTTTATTGTAATCTCATCTTTATATATTCCTATTACTTCTTGTACACATGATTCAATATACCCCTTAAATATTTTGACAAAAATCCACTTACACTCTCATACTAACACACTAAATTCATAACTATACACTTTTTTACAACCCATTTATAGATCTTTTGGATTTATGAAATTTGACAACATTGAAAACAATAATACTGTGAATAAAATGATAATTGGGCTGAATACATACCATTTTCAATATATGAGAGAGGTTGAACACCCATATTCAACCACACATTTTAAAATGAATCATTCAATAACGGTTTTTAAATATATCCATCACTTGAACCTTTACTAAATCAAACTCAATATTTAAAAATAGTGTTATCCATCCTCTTTTATATAATAGTACTTGATATTAATGTTATTTTTATTATAAAACTAAATTTTATTCTACAAAATTACTTATAGAACTTTGATTTTCACAACCCATAAAGAAAGGATATATTACCTCCACCAAGGATCTTCAGAGTTAGTCTTTATACTCATTATTTAATTCTATTCTTAGTTCAAAAAAAATCACATCTATATATGTAATAAATGTCACAATATTATTTTTATTTTTCTTTCATTTCATAATATTATCTCCTAAAAAACCATTACTCAATATAGATTTTTAGTCATTGACATTTCCATCCCAATCCACGCCACAATATCTAAAAATTTTGAGGATCCCTTTGTATTGTAACTAATTTCATAATAAATAGTCCATTATATGTACCTTAGAATCCCATTTACTAAAAATGAGATTATTTTTCTGAAATTTGGAAGATATCACACTATGTAAGAACGAGAATGATATTCAATCAAGAATTCATCATGTATAACGTATATATATGATAATACATTTCTAATTTTTTTTAAAAATGTATAAATTAAGCTTTGATAGTTCATAAACTAACAAATAATTGGAGACATATAAAGCTTTTTCTCTGACAATAGTAAGTATTCTTTGGGAACATGTCTATATATTTGGGAAACAATTAGTGATTCTATATATAATATTTAGTGTTAATTTATAATATCAATAAGTAATATGATGTACCATTTATGATTAACGTTATTAAATTTATCTCAACTGAACATAGATTCCTATATTCCAAAAAACCATTATATTATGCAGGTTGATGTGAAATATTATTTTTTTTGAATATCATGATTCTCAATATATGTTCAAAACATTCCACTATTATTTTTACTCTTGTTGTATATTTTAAATTGTATTAAAGAAAAATACTTCCCGTTTCAGTATTTCCATTAAATTATTTTAATATTTTTAAGATTCAAATTTTATTTTTATAAATATATGTGTTAAGTGATCCAATTAAATTAATAAAATAAATAAATAAATTATTAATTAATATTAGTAAAATTAGGATTCAATGATTAAAATATATCAAAATGAACATATTCCAAAGGTTTAGATATTTAAATATCCATTTTCCTGTGTAAATAATTTATCACATTTCCCTTTTGATATGAATTGAAAAAAGAATTTATTTTCCCTTTTTGATTTGGAACAATATAGGAAATATCTTCATCAATAATATTTTTCAAATTGTTTTTCTATATTTTATAGGTCATTGATACCACAATTAAGTCTCTTATTATATACATAAAAATGTTAATTTTTAGCTTTAATTACGTGAAATATGCTGCCTCTTATTCATTAAAATTTATCCATCACCCAAAAATCTCTAATCCTTCTCACCATAATTAATCTCGTTTTAAGATATACTTATTTACTCATCAAATTATTTTTTAAAATTCAAAATATTATATATTAAGTCATCTATAAATGGATTATTTTTTATTTTAATCCCCTATCATTAATTTTGTTTGATTAAAAACCCCTAATATTGAGAGATCTGTCCTTAATAAATGAAATATATACTTCCTATCATATTTTAATTATTTTCAAAAAATTAAAATTTCCAATCAAATGGGTTGAACATTAATTGTATAATATCTATTGTTTCTCTTTTTGGGATAATTTTTATACAAATTAGTTAATTTTTATAGTATTGTTCCATTTAAAAATAATTTGAAAACATTTTGTACTGTAATCCCATATATTTTATGATACATTTGAAAATAAATAAATTTGTCTTATTTTATAGCTTTCTTTACAGACAACCCCGATTTTAAATGAATTGTGCTATACTATTGAATTATGATTATTTAAATGAGACTATTATAACCAAGATGTTAAATTATAGGTATGAATAAGAATAAACAAATTATGAAGATATTTATAATGGTTATATATAATTCATATTTATTTATTTATTTAAATTAAATAAGTACTCAATTTTAAATAATGTATATTTAATCTTCAAAAATATATTTTTCAAATAATGGTTTTATTGAATATTTAACATGAAAAAGAGAATTAATTTCGTCTATTTTTTTTTTGTTTTTTTTAAGAATTAATATATTATTTTTTAAATTATAATTTCAATATAAAATTAGGGATTTTTTTTGGAAATTTCTAAAAAATGGGATTTTAGTTAAATATTAAAAAATTTAAAAAAAATTACGAAAAATGCCTAATAATTTCAGGTATCTACGAAGTCACATTCTATTATTCATTGGTTTTAAAATTTAATTAGTTTATTTTGATAAAAATAAAATAATAAATTTAATTTTAAACAATATTTCAATTTATTTTCATATAAAAAACAATTATGCATAAAAGGACATGTGTTTAGAAAAAATCATTTCTCATCACATTTTGTAGGGTTGTTTCTAAATTATTTTATGTCACATATTAAAATTTAATTTGATAAAATGGGATAGATATTTATCATAATAATTTACAAACTTTTTAAATATACTACTTCCATTTTTGGTCATTATTAATAGTAACTTCGATAAAAATTCAGTTACCATAGTAAGACTTAAAATGAGTTAAAACTAAAATAATAGTGGTTAATATGACTGAAAAATAAATCTAAATAAACTTTTGTTGTCATTTCTTGACCCCATATAATCTACTATTCAAATATGAGTCATTATGGATCCATTTGGTCTAAATAAGACAAAAATATATTATTACCTTTTGAAAAATTCCAAGTGTGTCATCTTCCTCATTTTATAAGAGTACACCACATATCCTCTACTGTCCTCTCCACAAATAAATAGACACTTATATTTTCTAATACTTTCTGAAATCTAGTCCAAAAATATATCTCTGTGTATTATATGTTCTGGTTGGATCATAATACCATCCTAGTAATTATTCAGGTATAAAACAAAGGACGTTGTCCAAATAAGAGGTATAAATATTAATTGAGCTCTTTAAATTTTATTTCTTATTCCCACTTCTTGAAAGCTATTGTATTATACATTAAATTAATAATATATAATTTCAATAATACTAATATGTAATTATTATAATTCCACAACATTTTTCCACCACCTTTATATAAAATGGGAAATAAAAATATTACTTGTGTTTACATGTGGATTACCACGTCCACATATCTATATGATTCATTTTCCATCATTGCCTCACACTGATGTTTATAATGACGGATTTAATGAATATTAATTATATTTATTAAATAATTATGATTTTTTGTAATTAAAAAATTATTTATATTTCTTTTCATATTTCCATTTGAAGATGAAAACAACATTCATGCATATATATAAACTACCGTCTCCACGAACATGGAATTGATTTTTATATCTCTACATTTTATGGATTGTGAAAAAAATATAATTAATAAATATGATATTTATATCAGGAATAACATTTACAAAATAACTAATTTGTGATCAACAAGAAAGGAATAGAATTGGTAAACCAAAATTTATATGAAAAAAATAGTTGTCACCCGAAATTAACGTTTTTTAATAAATAATTATCAATAAGTTGGTGTTGAAATACTATAAGTGGGTCACATATGATATTATAAGTATGTATATATTAATGTTATATAATTATAATATACTCTAATTAAAAACCAATAAAAATATCGATGGTCTTTATTAATGATATATAATAGCACTGATAGATGGTCATCTTTATCAATACTTTTATTTAGAAATAATAAAGGGTGGCCATTATGAGAGCTTTTATGTTGCACTGATAATGGGTTTACCTATATAGCTTCATCCCACAACATAAATATTTTTTTGGGTAGCAATATTTAAGCATGTGTGTTCCACCATCACAACATGCCCTGAAAAGGAGGGATCAAAACCCACATAGACTATACCAGACTTGAGCCACACATGACGACCCACCTCCTTAACCACCACACTCATCCCACCAACATCTATCCCCACATGTGGAATCCTATAGAGAGCCTAATGACCAAACCTCCCCATTTTAAATGCTCCAATAAAATAATAAATAATAAATAATAAATATAAATATTATATAATATAAAAAAATTATTAATTAACAAATAATAATAAAAAATTAATTAATCACAAAAATTGAACAACTTTTTTAAATAAATAATTAATAATTAAAATTTTAAAATTTTATATACATATATGTGTTTGTTTGTATGTATATTAAATTTTATATGTTTCATATTTTTAATGTTAATTTGATTTTAATAATTATTCACAATTAAATTCATTTTTCATTGATAAAAATATATAAACCCTAACAACTTATTTATTTTTATTATATATATATTATTTTTAATATTATTTGTTTTATATTTTTTAAAATTTTATTAATCTATTAAATTTACTAATAAAAATATGATAAGTTTTTAATTGGTAAATATTAATAATTTATTATATTTTAAATGAATATATTGTATTTATTACTTATTAATATTTCTTAAAATGTATATATTTTTTATATTATGTATTGATTCATAATATTGATTATTTCTTAATATTTTGGAAATTTATTCATTTTCAATTTTTCATTGGTGAATAATTCTTTAAAATTTATTCCATTTTTAAAATTTATTGATACATTTTTATTAATAACAATTAAGGTATTTAATATGGTTGTAATATATATATATATATATATATATATCCGTGTGTGTGTGTGTGAATGTGTGTGTGCGTGTTTGTGTATGTCAGAATGTATGTAAATTTTTTCATTTTAACATATATTCATTTTTACATTTTTAAAAATATATAAAATTAATAAAAAATGTTCATTCTTTTAATATTTTTTTATTATAATAATTATTAATTATTAAATTTAATTTTTTTAATATTCCTTCAATTATTTTCATTTAGTATTATTTGTTCACTAATAATTTTAATTATTTTTTTCCTTTCTTTCTAATTTATTCTATTTTAATATTTATTCTCTTAATTTCCTGAGTAATTTCCTCCCCTATAATATTTATTTATACATACCCATTCATTAATAGTTATGTTTCTTAATATGGTTATAACATATATATTTAATGTAAATTTTTATCATTTTATAATATTTTTTTTTTATTTTTTTAATTATATTTATAATTAACAAAACTCATTCATTACTTTAAACAATTTTTTAGACTATGAAATTTTAATTATAAAATTTCACTCATTTATAACATTCATTAGTTTTAGATTGTATTTTAATTAATAATTTTAATTAATTTTTTACATTTTAAAGTATATATTCATTTTTTATATGTATTTATTTTATTTTATAAATTTATTTTTTATATTTTTTTATCTTCAATTTCAAAAGACAAGTGATAAATATTGGTGTTTATAGCTAATTTATATCTGTATTTAATATTCTTATAACTTTAATAATTTTTATAATTAATATAACCAATAAAGTTTGTAAATATTATTATGGTTTATTTATTTTTAATTCTTCTATTTCATTCATTTTTTAAAAAATTATTTATATAATTATAAATTAGTATTTATATATTTCAGTAAATAAAAAATTATAATAAATATATTTAAATAATAAATATATTTATTATATTTATATATTCTTTATATATATATATATAATTATATAATTATATATAATTATGTTAATATAATTATACATATATAAATATATTTATGCATATAATTAAAAATATATTAATTCCTAATTATAATTATATTTATATATCTATAATTATATTTATACATATGAATTTTTAATTTTTTAATATATTTAGTGTTTTGTTATTAAAAAATAATTATTTCAATATTTATCAGCAGTTAAATCTTAGCACTAAAAAATGTTTCTTTATTATTGCTAAAAAAGAACTGATAGAAATATATTTTTCAACACTTTTTATTTTAGTATATATAAAATCTCTATTTATCAACAATTTCTAAAAATCATGGTTAAATCCTTTTTATCTTTTAAATAGAACCATAAAAGGTTACCCCATATCTCATACCATTCATGCTCTCACAAAACTAAATGTTTTCTATTTCTTCTAATAAAACATCTCATATGAATAATCACTTTCAAAACATATGATATGAAACATGTGACCTATCGTTCAAAATCTTGCATTATTTCATCAATTTTAGTTCTTCATAATATATTTTTGATTTATCCCAAAGGTTTTGATCAACAAAATACATTGTTTTCTTCACTCCCATCTACCTCATAATCATTTTTCCTCAATCCACCTTCTGATTCTGCAATCCTATGTCAACTTTGTGCCATGTCCGGCTGCCTCTCAATAAGCCATCACACACTATCCCCTATATCATGGTTTTTACTAGTCATTCAGCACGCCTAGTCATCTACTTATTTACAAGTGATGATCCATGATAAGGTTTTTATTCTCAATTGACATCACCTACACCCGAATCTCTTGTGTGCTACCTTGTTCATAATTAAGCTACTTCTCTCCCCTGCCTAAAATATAATTATTTGTTTCATATTTTATAATTATTTAAACAAATGAAATAAAATTTGAATTTATGAATTTCCATCCATTTAAAAATAATACCCTCCCCCTCTCATAGGTTTCTTTATTTTGCATCATTTATCTATAATCCATGTTCTATAAACCCTTCAGCTACAACATTGTTTGAAATTTATTGACCCCTAATATTTAGTCAGTTATTTTAAAATCCAGAAAACGTTTATCAGATAGATATTAAGAAAAAGAGTTGATTCATTTTATTTTCATTAATCTGTTACTATGTACATTAACTATTGATATATTTCGAAAAAAGATTTACAAAATCCTATAAGAACTTATATAATATTAATCATGATTATAAAGATTTATATCTATAAAACTTGTTATATTAATTAAATTTGTACTAGTTAATATATTTATTGATTTACCCATAAAAAAATTTAAAAAATAAATTTAAATTATATTTTTCCAATTTATAAGTATTATATCATTAAATATAATGAATATTATTATTTCAAGTCATGTTGAATAGTTTCATGATAAAGATTCATATCATTATTAAGTAGGTTAATTAACGTAATTTTTCATTAATAGTTCCCTTGTTCTATATATATTCACTCATAGAAGTTGCTTCCCTCATACTAATCCCATTAAGGATTCCATCTACATTAATTTCTATATCACTTCTAATTAATATGTGGGTCTTTCATTTTATTACATTCGTAATTTTTCCCCACCTGAATAAATCCCGACCATCACTATAAATTTCTCATCATTATTATACTTGAAGTATATTTGGATGATATTTTTATATAAATAATTCATGGGAAGAAGACAAATTTGGATTTTAAATATTGGAAATCATAAATTAAATAATTGAAGGAAGAGATTGATGGATTAAAATAAGAGGATAAAATAGTGAAAACAAAAAAATCTAAAAAATGGAAAAATCTATCAAATTGATTTTAAAAATATATTATTTTGATTGGATAATTGATTCATTAACAAAAAAAAAGTAAAATAGTGTCAATGGAAATAATTTCTAGGGTATCAAGTGACTATACGATAATAAAACTTCATTATTAAAGAATAATTCCCACTCAACTTATTACATATATAAAATTTATAAAATTTATAGTTCTTCCCATGAAAAGGTAAAAGTAAAAAAATTAAAGGATCCTCAAGGATGAATTAAAATCAACTCCACCCACTTGTCATACTCGCATCTAGAAAAGTCACAGAAATAATGAGAGAGTTATTGAATAAAAAATATAAGATTATTTATATAACATTGATATGTTTGAGGTGAAAAATACTTATTTCCCTAGAAAAATGGAATTGTGATCAATATTAGTTCTATAAGATGACTGCCAAAACCCTATTTAATTCACTATATAGAGTGTTCTTCACTTTTTAAATTAGTATCATTAGTTTTGAACATCCATATATTATTCCTTCTTTTTTAATCATTGATCCAAGTTTCCACTCTAAAATTTTTCCATAGTTGATTCAATCTATTTATTCCACTAAGGTCGAGTTTGGTTTTCAGGGGATCGTAGGTAGTTGGTGTTATACGCCAACCGTTAGTTTGAGATGTGTCTTTCTCATGATCCCATAGGAACAATTCTTCAACTTATGTTGAGAGTAATTGTTTCATCATTTGAAAAATGATCCTCAACACTGGTTCCTAAGCACCCTACAAATGAAACACCACCTAGACCCCTATATACCAATTAGATAAATTATTAAAAATCAATTCCTACCTCTTGTTGTACTCCTAACATGAAATGTAATAGAAACTATTATATAATTTCCACCGTTTCACATACTAAATCATATCAAGAACCTATATCAACAATCACTTGTTTACCCTAGGTTTTCAACATTTCATGTCACCCATGTGTAAAATTATAACATTCTAGGAATCCTCACCGATTACATTAAAATGACGGATTACCATTATTAGATTTTTGTATAACATCTCCAATTTTTATGAATATCTTATGTGTATTTATTTATTTTTTGAAGAAAAATAAATATTTTATGAACCTAAAATGATGTATATAAGAAAATAAAATCCATACATGGTGATCTTATAACAAAATAGTATTAATTTTTAGTAAAAGATTTCATGGTGTTTGAAATAGAGAATTCATACATATATTCTTAAATATTTTTTCCATGATTTCATGATTTTTTTCAAGGTAAACAAGTTCAAAAACGTTATAAAGACTGTTTATTTGAATGAACATATAACATATCTATAAATTTTGACTAAAAATAGGAAAACAATAATTTTCACATTGATTGGGATGATACTGTTTTTTAGGAATTATTTGATATGAATTCCAATGTAAATGATGATGGATATTTTATTGGTGAAATAAAAATAGAAATTGATGCTGGCCTACATGATTGTCCAATTTTTCTAATAAGATAAATAAAAATACTAAGAGACGTTTGAATTTTTTTTATTAATGAAAAAACATTTTTTGTTTTATTCAAGTTATATAATTTGAAATATTAGAAAATATAGAGTGATACCATCTTTGAAAAACTAATTTGTCTCCTAAATGATATCATATGAGAATAAAATAAACATCCTTATCAAACATATGGCACTAAATTAAGGTTATCATCATGGTAATGATCTCTATAAAAATACTTTCTTAACTAAATAATTGCATTTTGTTTTGAAAGGACCATTAATAATTCAAAAAATTACCTAATTGGGGAGAGAATGGATGCGGGCATGATGAATCAAGTCCTTTAAAAGTTGTATGGTACATTTAAATCATTCCATTTCTCGGACAACAATATATATTTTAGGAAACCATGAGACAATTTTTATGATATGCATAGATAATAATTGAGTATCAGAAACTAGATCTTCTTATAGAATCTCATTAGTGGAAGAAAATTTAATAGGATTATATTGAATTTGGAAATGATATGAGAAACCTCTTCCTTACATTATCTACAAATGGAATATATCATTTCGGTGTATAGAGTAGTATTATAGAACATGGAATGTTATTTTTCAAAAATATGACTTTCCACCAGGGTTATGAATGATTTGAAAATAAATTATGTTCTCTCTTATTATATATAGAAAATAACCTGGAAATGATATTGATGTCTATTTCGATCCATATATCGAATATTTCAAATTTATGTGATATATATGTGTAAAAATATATTTTTTTCAATGATGTGAAGAATTCAAATAGGGGACCATGTTCTATAAGATGATAAATTACATTCTACATATTGAAAATTTTAACAAAATGGCATTAAATGAATGCTAGGGTGTCCAATTTTTGAATAATTCACACACTTAGTTCAGATGAAACATTCATCAAACAATGTGTTTTTGGACATCAGAGATTTATATCTTCATGATATAAATTCCAATCCTAGAATAAAATAATTTTATGGGAATAAATAACAAGGTACCACACCATCTCTATAAAATGGTGATCAAGTTTTCAATAAATTATAATATTTTGACGTTGTTTTTGGTAAACCATTCTAACAAACATATAAAATCAGTAAGAAAAAATAGTTCAATTTTCATTGAATTATCATAATATATTTTTTTGTATGTCTATCTTTTCTTTATTTCGTTCATATTGAAAAAAATGTAATTAATATTGTTATTGAAATGATATTAAATGTTTCTCGAAAAAAAAGATAGGATCAAGGATTGGTTGGACATGATTGACTGTGGGAAAAGAGAAGATTTATATCTAGTGAATGGAAGAAGGTAGAATTTTCATTCTCCGGTATCATACACTCTATCTGGAAATTAAAAATCAAACATTTTCAATTTAATTAATGGTGTAAAATTTCTAAAATGGTAGTCTAAAAAATATTAAAATCTCATTAATGAATAATTTGAAGTTAAAATAACTAAAATCAAACAAAATTCATGTTTTCATTCATGATTTGAGGCCCTTTTCTTTACATTGAATTCTTATAAAAATTTAGAACACACATTAACCAGCCTATGCTTCATTTTCAAACACATATGATGTAAATAAATAGACTTTTTTAAGTTGAAAGTCACGAATAATGTGGTTTTAATCATATTATAAAAATTAAAGATGTTCCTCTGAAAATATTTATTTTTTATAATGGTCAAACCGATAGTTTACTTGTTTAGATAGGTTCAATTATGTGGTATAGTCCATTACGAATGGATATACCCCATTGAATAGAATAAAAATATTTTGGAAGCATACATCAAGAATCAAAATCAGATAAAATGTTGGATTGTAGAATGATATATAACTGTAGAATCTATTGAATTCTATATATATTTCCAATCATGTGTTGGTTTTACTAGTCTCTAAAATTGTCTTCACAATAGATGCCTTATGGGTGAATGGATTTCTAGAATAGATGTAGTAACAATTACCATCACATAGTAGAGTTAAGATCACCTTTACATTTTATATATCATTAAAGATTTTGATCCATAAGTTGAAGACAATAAATCATTTACTAGACATTTTAATCCCTTAATATATGAAGTATGGATATAAAAAAACATTAATAAATAGTTTATTGGACGGTTTAAAGATCATATTTATGGGGAGTTATCTGAAAATCCAAATTTAATTGATAAAGGAAATTGATGGATAACCAGTGGACTAAATAACAATGTTATATCGTAAATTTATTTTTCAACTAATGGTAAAAAGTTTTACACAAACTAACATAATTAATTTTTTATGGTAAAAAATAATGGAGTTACGCATGTGGAGGGATCCATTCACATATATGTTTACAGTTTAGAAATTTAAATTTTAATAATATTTCAAATTTCAACATTGTCAAATAGATATATGAGTTGTGTTATAAAACATTTCTAGTGTCAATTTTATATTTAAAATTGGTTAAAACATTATTTTAGTGAAATTAGATGAAATGGTATTTGTGAAGGTGTATTTTAGGGTGGAAGGTTAAAAGGATGAATTTTTCATAATAGCATCACATGTAGTGCCTGTATTTTATAACTAAGATCCAACGAGAATAATTGGCCACTTATCCTACTAGAGACCAAAATAACTACAAGGTCAGATTAAAATTAAATTTGGGATGACCCTTTCATTGAAATATTACAATCATTTCATGGGGCTCTAAATATAGACAATATATTATCTGTTACTAGGGACCCTAAAGATGTGATTTTTCTCCTCAGAGTTTAATGATTAGGATAAATTATTTTTTTATGTACTATTATTTTTTTATAATATTATTTATCTATATTACATCATGCATTATATAAATTAAATGTTTCTCTACTCATGCATAAAACAACTATTCAACATGATGATGTTACTAATCTCGGGGAATAAACGATGGTTGATGATAAAATCATTGAATTATTATGATGTCAACAATATTTTGATTAAAACAATATTGTCATTGCATCAGTACATTGACTAATAATATCATGGTAATAAGGAAGGGTATAAATTTGAGGTTTTTTAGAGTCAACGTGGCCAACCTATTAACCCCAAAATGTCAATTTTCATTAGTTATGTTGGAACCTCAACTATAATTAATGTGAAAATTGTTATAGATTCATGGTGCCAGGTAAAGACTATATTGAAGTAATCCCATTAGGAAGATATTAAGGTAATTTTATGGTATATTTTCTCAATTTTACAGAAATATTATATAATGAAAAACTGGTTTATGTTTCATTATACCTTATAATGTTATTTTATTTTATATACTTTCTATAATAAATATTTCCTATTGGCTATTATAAAATCCCACAGAGTGTTATAAAAATTTCTTCCCAAGATTTATTTTAAGGATACTAAGGATAATTTATTGTCCCACACACCAGTAGTGTATACACACATTATAATCCGGATTCACAGAATGATTTCTTCATTCATGAGGATGAGAAATAATTTTAGGTGAATTTTATTTGATAATATATTATATGAAATTATTAATTTCATCCTATTTTATTTGAAATTTTTTATTTTAAAAATCGAAAATGGTGATTAAATTAAACAACATGAATAAAAACCAATATAGCTTTATCATATTGAAATTATACTGTACACATTACTAGAGAAGAAAATATAATGTATTTTAAATCAATTATTAAATTGTTATGTGATATGAAACTATATATTTTTCTTTTTTATTTATATATTGTAGAATAAAAATCTGAATCCACTTCAGTCCCACATTATGTGCTATGGAAGGAGGACATGATGAATAAAGAGGGTAAACCAGTTGAAAAGTCACAAATCAGTATGGAAGCATGTAGTAGTATTGCATAATAATTATTAAATACGATTTATAAGAGTATTACAAAAAATTATCTATTTATGTTCTTATATTTTTATATAGACTAGACACAAGAATTGGAAATGACCGTACCTAAAGATAAATTACTTCTAGAATATTTAAATTCAATCAGATAATATGTTCAGATTAGATGTGTAGACTTTATATTGTCACCTCTATCATATTTTGAGAAGAAAAATATGTAAGAAGATATATATCAGCTGATGAAATGAATTCATGTGAAAAGAAATGATTTTAAGGATAATATTGTCTTGTTTTTTTTTGACATTCCAATATGTGGTAAAGGATCAAGGAATGATGTAGTTGAACAAGGATCAACAAAGAAATATCCAATGACCTCCCTAGATTTCAAGCTTTTCATTACCGCAAACCACGTACCTTAGTCGAGCTAATGAATTTTTTAATTAAAAATTCTCTTAAATGTGAATAAAATAACATTTGATAACATTATTTTACTAGAATTACACAGGGTGATGTTTTATGTCATTTATATCTATCAACACACATTCACTACCTTTTTGTGATGGGTACGGTTTATAACATCATAGGAGACATGTTATGCAACAAATAAATCCCAAAATATCACATGAAAGGGGGTTTTAAGTATCTAAAATTTCGAGAACTAAGCTTCTTGTTCCAATTGATGATCTAAATATTACAATGGTCAATGATACCCCCAAATATTTTAAAGAATGAACATATAATATTATAAAGATTCATGAGGTGTATCCCTTATAATTTTTTTTTCATGTGAAAAATCCATTACAAGTTGATAAAAAGGATTAAAATGAGGTATGGTATAACATAAGGACAAAATGATGGGGAAATGGAGGGTTGGTTTAAGACAATAAAGTGAACCGAACAAGAAAAAAATGGACATTCCTAGTGTACCTACTCCTATATAGTTCCATTTCAGCATATATTAACATTCAATGTTCATATATACACAAAATTAAATGATATAGATGTGTCCCATATTCAAAATAAACAAAACAGATTTTTAAATGTAATTATTTTCATGTTTGGTCCTATGATTATAAATGATATTCTTCAATTTGAATCACTGAGAGTCTTAGTTGTGAATACATATATGGGGTATATTTTCATAATCTGTCTATCTAAAAAATGGACTAATATTTTCATTAATATTTTTAACTATTCATATTTTCTAGAGGAGTATATTTTTCAGCAATATAAAGTGAAATCAATCAAGTCCCCAATTTGTGTTCATTAATCATTACATAATTTATACACATGAAATTTCTTTAGAGATGCAAAAAATTGGTAAGAAAATATTTGACCTATGTGAGGTGTTTGAGAATAAAATAACATATCATAGACTATTGTTGATTCCTACAATGTAAGGGTAAAACTCTATAATCTAATCATATAATATGTATATTTATTTTTTTCATTATTTGTTTGTATTTGGGATTTTAGGAAGCCCCAGATATTGACCAAATTCAATTTGGAAATCCAAATTGTTAATTTTTTGAGCTATATTATGGGTTTCCATCATTAAAAACACACATGACATGTATTATTTATTTTCAATGCACTTCAATCAACATTTTATTTATAAAATTTAAAATATATGTTTTATTTTAAATTTTAACAAAAATTTGGTTATGATAGGTTGATATATAATTATATGTTAAATCATCGGATGAGTCTGGTGACTGAACATAAAAATCCTATATATTTCTTAAAATGGAAATAGATTATAGTATATATAGAAAGATTTAACTATCAAAATATATTTCAAATTAGTTTACTCATTTTTTACAATATTTCATTAGTGTATAATGAAATATAACCATAGTGGTTATGGATATTGAAATTTAAAATTTATGAAAGATATTATATTCCATCAAAATAATAGCATCCCATTACAAGTAATTTCTAAAGTTTATTATAATTTCATTAAAAAAAATTCTTAATTTCGTTTTATTTTCTCAATACCACAGAGATTTCAAAAAATTTACATACTAAAAACAAGAAGTAAATTTGTTTAATGATTAGTGGGTAAAGTATATAGGGTCTGACTATTTTCCAACATAAAATTCTACTGAATAACTATTATTCTTGTGATCTAATATGATTTATGACCATAGAGATAGATATGATTTGTGAAGAATTAGTATTGTAATGATTATATTTTATTTTGGATCAATTTCTCATGCAGAACTATAATGAAGAAAATTAATTTTTTTAAAAATGAATAGAAATAATACCTGATGATATAATATATATGGACATCCTGAAGAGGTGAATTCCTATTAAATATTTAGTAACATTTTATTATTTCAACCACTTAATTTGTATAATTTTTTAACATTTTTATCTGAATTTGGTATTATTTCACAAACATCATGAAGAAATGACTTCATATATAATTGTATATTATTCAACATAGATGAATAAATCATTAACTATGTTCCATAACTAAAGATGGATGATTAACTAATGATGATGCACTTTATTATACTATAATGAATTCAAAATATTAGGTTATCAACCCACAATATTATTATATAAAACTGAATTTGGAATGCATTGTAGAAAAACAATATATTGTATGATGTAAATTAATATAGTTGACCTCGATATGATACTTGGGATTCAAGTATCAGTTAAACTTTATGTTATTATTTTAACATTACAGATTAGTTCAAAACACATTTCACATGGTGAAAACCAAGAAAAAATCGGATTGTTTTGATACATTTGGAAACCGATCCATAAATCATTATTGATGTTTATGAATCAGACTCATCTCAATCTTATATAAAACATAACAGGTATGACCCAAAGATTTTATTTTAAGTATAAAAATTACATTTCAGAGACAAACAGGTTTCACTCACTGAAAAACTATCTAATATTCTTGAATTTGGTTGTTATTTTTTGAAACAGATCCTTAAGCAATTTTTAACATGTATGAATCAGCCAAATTTCAATATGCCACATGGTGTGACTGGTATGTCTCATAGTTCTTATTTTCAATATAAATGTGTTATTTTAGTTTAAAACAAGTATTACACAGAAAAAATTTACAAAGTGATCGTTAGATTGTTTTCAAACAGTAAAGAGTTGATCCATAATTTATTTTTGATATGTTGGAACTAAATTCATTTCAATTCAACAATAAATGTGGTTGGTATGACTCTATGTGCATGTTTTCAATATAAAATTGTTATTTTAGTTTAAAACTAATATCACATAGTCAAAACTGAGTAAATGTGATCCTATTACATAAAAAAATTAGGAAATTATCAATAACTCTTTGGACATGTATAGAAGTTGACCATAGACCAATCAAACCCATGATTTGGTTGTTATGACTCAATGTACATGTTTTCAATATAAATGTTTCATTTAGTTTAAAACACCTCACATATCCAAAATAGATAAAATTATTTTTTTCTGGATTTCAAACATTAGAAAAACAATCCATAGTGCATTTTTGATGTGTAGAAATCGACCAAAAATCAAACTGACACCTGATGTGGTTAGTCTGACTTGAAATATATGTTTTCAATAAAAATGTGTAATTTTAGATTCAAACATGTTTGACATCACCAAAATTGAAAAAAAGTTTTCAAATTTATTTCTAACATTAGTAAAATGATCCATACTTAAATATTTATGTGTTGAAATTTACTTCACATGAATTTAACACACGGTGTGGTTGATCTGACTCAAAGTACATCATTCCATTAAAAAAGTGTCACATTAGTTTAAAACAAGAATCAAATGAATGAAACCTAGAAAATGACATGGTATTGTTTTCAAATACTAGGACTATAATCCATAATTAATTTTCGATGTATATAAATTTATATCATGTCAATTTGACACATGATGTGGTCAGTATGACTGTATATACATGTCTTCCATATAATTATCTTTTTGGTTTTAGACACACATCACAAAGACAAAAAAATTAAAAAAGAGATTATATTGTCTTTAATCTTTGGATAATGATCCACATTTCATATTACATGTATAATATTTTACTACACACTAATTTGGAACGTGATTTGGTTGTTATGACTCAAAGTAAAAAAAATTCATATACACGATTCATTTTAGTTTGAAATACATAACATATCGAAACCTAAATAATGAGATCATATTTATCTAAAGAATTTTGAGAATGATATGTAATTCCTTTGTGACATTAATGACTCGACCAAACACCAATCTTACACCCGTTGTGTTCAGTATGACTGAAAATGTGTGTTTTCAATATAAAATTGTTATTTTAGTTTAAAATGCATTTCACATAACCAAAACCAAGAAAACGTGCTTATAGTATACTCATAAATTAAAACAAATATCCATTTTTTTATGTATCATTATTTACTACACACCAATAAGACACACAATGTGTTAGATATGACATTAATAGCTTATTTTAAATAAAATTGTAATTTTAGTTTAAAAAATTCATCAAATATCCAGAATTAAGAACAATATATTGTATTATTTTCAAACATTAGAACAACTATACATATTTTATTCTTTATATATATAAATTGAGTGCATGTAAATCAGACACCGTATTTGGTTTTAATGACTCAGATTATGTTTTTTCAATATAAAAGTGTCATTTTTTCTAAAATGGATATCAAAAATCAGGAACTAACAAAATGATATCATATTGTTTAAAAAAAATTTATAAAATGTTGCAGAGTTCATTTTGCTTGTGTAGGAATTTACCACATGCTAATTTGACACAAGATGTGGTTTATATGACTCAAATTTTGTGTTGTCAATATATTTGTATCATTTTAGTTTAAAATTCATCACATAGACAAAACTAATAAAATATGATTTTAATGTTTCTAAAAATTAAAAAAAAAATCAATAGTTTATTTTTTAGATGTATGAATCCACCACTTTTCAATCTGACACCTGATGTGGTCGATATGACTTGAAATTCATGTTTTCAATATAAAAGTGTCATTTTAGTTTAAAATGCATGTCACATCACCAAAACAAAAAATATTATCTCTTATTTATTCAAATGTTTTGAAAATTCTCTATAATTCATTTTTGATGTATAGAAATTGATCACAGATCAATCCAACACGTGATGGGGTCGATATGACTTGAATTATGTTTTTTCTATACAAAAGTATCATTTTAGATTTAAATTAACATTAAATAGTAAAAAACAAGAAAATGAGCTCATAATATTTCAATCATTAATAAAATGATACATTATTCACTTTTTATGTCTAGGAATCACCCAGACACTAGTTTAACAAATTATTTTACTAATATTATTTAAATTACTTGATTTCAATACAAACATGTCATTTTAGATTAAAAATCACTTCATTAGAAAAAATATAGAAAATGAAATTTGAATATTTAAATCCTTAGGAAAAATGTACATAACACCTTTTGAAAGTATAGAAACTGATCGCAAATCAATCAAAAACATGTGGTGGAAATTTTGACTAAATGTGTGTTTTATCAATAGAAAAGAACCATTTTAGTTTAAAACATGTTCTACAATATCAAAATTGAATAAATTATCTCATATTGTTCTCTAACACTACTAAACTAATATATAATTAATTTCTCATTTATAGGAATCAAACACACATCGATCAGACACAGGATGTGGTTAGTGTGTTTCGTAGTATGTGTTTTGAATACCAAGGATCCATTTTAGTTTAAAACAATAACAAAAATCCAATGTTGAGAAAATGAGATCATATAATTTTCAACATTTTGGAAAACTGTATATATTTCATTTGTTATGTATATGAATCGACCATGTATCTGTCTGAGAGTAGATGTGATCGATATGAATCAAAGAGTGTGTTATTATTATAAAGGTGGAATTATGGATAAAATAAAAAAAATGACAAAAATGATAAAATTATAACTTATTATCATCAAACATTATGATAAGGATCCATAATTCAATATTTATATATAGAAATCAAACTCACATCAATCTGACCCATCATGTGGTCGGTATGACATATAGTGTATGTTTTAAATATATACATTCCATTTTACTTTAAAATGATCATCACATAGCCAAAACTAATTATAAAAGAACAGAATATTTTAAAAAATTTTGAATAAAATTCGTAATTCATTTGTGACATTTAATAATTGACCACATGTCAACCCGACACATGTTGTGTTTAGTATGGCTCACCACCAATCTCTTTTTTCATTTTCAATAAAAAATCACTTTTACTGCTGAGTGGGAAGCTCACAGCTACAACCGTTCGTACGTCATGCCAAAATCAAATTGAGTTACCAATAACCCAGTACACAGCCAACTGATTCAAATTCCAAAACAAAACAAAATCATTCCATATCATCACGGAAGATGAACCATCTCGAGCTGCACACCCTACGAACCATCCATCAACATCCCTACCCCAATGTCGGCAAGGAACCAGAAAAGGATAGATGAAATCATTATTATAAATGATAAAGACACAAAAACATATCCTCTGAAAACCACTATCACTAAAATGAACAAAAAATCCACGAGAACCACTTCCAGCATGAATCATCAACAACAGGAAGATGCACCAAAACAGTAGCAACTCAAACATCGGCTTCCAGTTCTCAACTCATGAATCAACAACAACCGCTCAAACAACACCATCCCAAAACCTCGCTAAGATCCATCACACCATGCCGGCCTATCTTGGTGAGAAAAACCCATGGCCAGGGCAGTGTTTGGAGAGGGGGTCCCTAATCAGGTAAAGGTTCCCTTTGGAAGGATCACAAACCAGTTTCTTCAAAGCCAACTATATGGAGATAGAGACCAATGAGTCGAAAAATAAAAAACAAGAGGTATGGATTGAAGAAAAACTGAAAAGGACCACTAACCAGTATAAAAGGACGTCGGCGAGGATGGAAAACCAAACTCCCGCCAGATCGTTCAATTCAACGAGCAACCATAGCGACGAATAAAACCAGCTTCCACGAAACCTCGACACCGAACGAAACCCCCACCACAATCCCAAGCCACCAAAAACACCTTTGTACTGACCCGAGAAGAGGTCCAGGACAATGGTCTGGGTAGAAAGAGCAGAGGAGGTTGATCGATCTCGTGAGGAGAAGACGTCAGACACCACTACCACCAAAAACCAAAAACACCGGAGTATCGTTGTGACAAACCAAGATGGGGTTTTATCAAAATTATTTCTGTGATAAGAGAGGCTAAATTAGCGGTTAGGGGCCATGAATTTGTAGGGAGCATTCATCTGACATGGATCCTGCAAGACCAAACATCCGAAAGAACTGACACACAAAGAGGAAAATCATTTGAGCCTTTGAAAGAGGAAAAGGGGACTATGAGAAAGAGAAGACCTAATCATCCTGAGAAATTTCATCAGAGACAAGCAGAGGAGTTGAAGCAGGATAATAAAAAGGTGGTAGGAGGGAGGAAACCCTAGAGGCCAAACATGAGAGCATCATCCCAAAATGCCGCTATCCTTTAGTATGACTCAACGGTTGTGTTTTTAATATAAAACTACCATTTTATTTTAAAACACATGTCACATTTTCCACACATAGAAAACAAGATCAGATATGTTTTAGAATTTATGAAAATGATATGTGATTGATTAGTTATGTGTAGGAATTAAACACATGTTAATCCAACACATGATGTGGTCTGACTGACTCAAAGTGCATGTTTTCAGTAAAAAAAATTCATTTCAATTTAAAACACACGTCATATAAAAAAGAGAATGAGATAGTTTTGTTTTCATTTTTTAGAAAAACATCAATAATTAATTCGTGATGTGTTTGAATCAACCTCATGTCAATCTGAAAAATTTTGTGACATATATGAATCAAAGTGAGTGTTTTCAATATAACTGTGTCGTTTTAGTTTACAATACATATCACTAAACAAACAAACAAAAATATATTTTATTCCTTTCAAAAGTTATGTAAACTATCCATAGTTCATGTATTAAATATAAAAATTCCATGTGCATTAATCTAACACGTGATATGGTCGGTATGTCTTGATGTTCATTTTTTCAATTTAAAAATTCTATTTTAGATTAAAAGATGCATCACATAGCCAGAACTAAGAAATCATTCTTATATCATTTTCAAACTATAGGAAAAATAACCACAATTCTTTTTTATATGATGGAATTGACCACATTTAAACATAAAACATGATGTGGTTGATATTACTCAAAGTGTATGTTTTCAATATAAAAGTTCCATTTTAGTTTAAAATGTGTTTTTTATCACCATATTCTATAAAATTATGTTATATTGTTTTTAATGTTAGAAAAATTATCTATAATTCATTTTAGGGTATATGAATTTACCACACATCAATAAAAAACATGATGTGGTTGGCATGGCTTAGTTTTGTGTTATTAGAAACAAAGTTTCATTTTAGTTTAAAGTAGACATTAAATATCCAAAATCTTGAAAAATATCTCATATTGTTTTCAAACTTAAGAAAAATGGTCCATAATTCATCTGTGACATTAAATATTCGATTTCACATTAATCTAACACATAATGAGACCAATATGATTCAATGTGTGTGGTTTCAATATAATGGTATCATTTTAGATTAAAACACACATCACTAAGAAAAAATAACAAAACAACCATGAATTGATTTCAAACATTATGAAAATGATTGATATTTATTGTTGATGTGTAGATATTTACATAGTCTCAAACCTATAGACAGTGTGCTTAGTAAAAATCAAAGTGTTATATATATATATAAGTTCCATTTTAGTTTAAAACATGCATCACATAACCCAAATTGAGAAAAAAAATCAGATTTATTTATCATCATTTTATATTCTACATAATAATTAATTTTCTTAACATTTTTAACAGATACATAATTAGTTAATTTATATATATATAATTCTTAGAAATGAATAAGAAATAGTCTAACAGATGAAGTATTATTTTGGAAAAACATGTTCTAATGAATTTTCACACATCCGTAGTAATATTTTTCAATCACCAATGATGTGGACCAATTTAAGATAAGGTGCTTTTGAGAACAACATGAAATAGTGTGACATGTAATAATCAACATAAACTCAATCTGATACATTGTGTTCTTGGTATGACTCAATTTATATGTTTAGTTTAATGTGTACACATTCTGTTTAATTTATTTTTTTATAGTATCACTAAAATAATAATTGTTTTCATATAAAAGGTACTTAATATTGCACAAGAAGGGGTGGTTTGTTCAACAAATAATAGTATAACCATGGTTCATGAGCCATAGATAAGTTAACCCTGATGTTTTTGAATTTCTGTAATAAATTTTACTTACTCATTTAATTGTATAAACCAATTTTATAAATGCCTATAATATATTGTTTTCTTCATGTATTTAAGTTTTCAATTTTATCTCAATTAAAGTATGCATGTTCTCCCGTTATTTTCTCCCTATATTTTCTTCTTCACTATGTAATAATTTTATCAATGCACTACAACAATATTCCCATTTATTATCACTACTAATAATGCTTATAATATAACATGTTATCAGTGCTAGAAACATTTATGATAAAGGGAACCATTATCAATGATCAAATAACATAGTTAAATAACCCCCTTTATCTACATTTTTTAGCATCGATAAAGGAACCCTTTATCATCAATAAATATATGCACTAATAAAGTAGTCCAGTTATCAGCACAAAATTTAGCACTGATAAAGGCCTAGGTATTTTAAGGGAGCACCAATTGTTAATTATTTTTTACAATAACAAAGCCATTTTATTGAATTGTTAAAGGCTTTGTATGTATTAGTGAAATTGAATTTTATTATACAGGAGGATATATTTCTTAAAATGAAATTCAATATTAAGGTTATAATTTATGATACGATAACACTTCTTTTGGTATTTTCTATGCCAATTATGTATTGAGGGAAATAAAAAGTATATTTTCTAATTATATAATATAACGATATGATGAATATTTTATAATCTAGTGGAAAACAAATGTATGGGTTTAATTATGTGAAAGGGGGCCTATAATAATATATCCCTCCATGTAATTGGGTAATGTATTATATCTCATGAAATAATAATGGGAAATGAGTTTATTTTCTTCATCCAATATTGGAAATAGATATAGATATTTGTCCATTGTAATATTGGAAATAAGCAGTGATTCCTGATCTATAATCATATGATGGTCTAAACATGTATCAATTAAATATTATCTGGTATCTATGCTTATAATGGTGGAACAGTCTTATGAAATTTTTATATTCTTATGATTTGAACTCATGGCACCTGGTTTCCTTTTTTAAGATTCCCCAATCATGGGACATACTAATGTTTTACACCATGATCCATGTTTGTGATAAATGAATTGCGGGATAGGATTTTAAATTTATAATTTCATTTATTCATACATTTATTTTATGTATATACTTAAATATGATCATTTATTAATATTTTACATGATTATCAATACTGATCATTTGATTTCCATCTTTCTTATGTTTTAATTTTTCCCAGCATATGAAGAAGGGTATTATTTATGATGGGTATATAAAGGTACATTATGTAATTAGTGATATTAGGGATAGAAACGATTATACATAAATAATATTTTTATGTATCCATTATATATGTACAATAAACATTTATTGGTTCTCCAACATGTTAATTTGGGACACATATTTAATTTTCATCAAAAAAATGTTGTATTTATATATTCTATGGATGGGTTTATATTGGGATAAAACCTAAGAAATTATGTGTTCCATATAAAGTGATTTATAAAAAACTATAAATTTCATAAGTTGATAAAAAGTGATACTATTTAGGAAATATTTTTAATGATTTTTAGGATTATATGACTTCTCACCCTGATTATGGAAACATAAAATTGAAACTATGATTTTTGGTTTTAGTTAATAGTTGGTACTATAAGTGTTTGTGCTAACAATCAATGTGATTGATAATTTAATGATTGTATTCCCTATTAATTATATGTTATGGGGTATGGAATATAGAATATCGTGGTTATTCTGATAAAGCTTCATAATCCATGAATTCGGTTGATCTTTTAAATTCTCAATGCAGGAAACTACATATTATTGATTCTTTTAGGAAGAGATGTACACATTATTTTAGCTAGTCCTTCGACCCACTAGTGGTTATGTGATATAACTGTACCACTAAGAAAGTATTTTCTATTATATGGGGCTTGAAAAAATAAATTGTTGTCATAGTCATTTATTATTTGGAATGTGAGCATAATAAATGGTGGAATATATTTAATAATAAAATTAAAGTGGAATAAATTGAATCTAGGGAATATGATGAGTTTAAAAATGATACTTTTTTTATTTACTTCCACATATCCTATGAATAAAAATTGTGAATAAAATCATTGAGCTTAATAAGATGGATGGTGAATGAATTGGTACTTATGATGAAAATATTACAAGATATGAAAGGTATTTTTATAGTTTAATTATCAACCTTGAATTATTTAGTGGCTTAAATAAAATTCAATGAAATGAATTAGATATACTAAACTATAGTAAAAATAAATAGATCCTTCAACAAATATCAATGTGGAAATATAAATTGTATATTACCATCACTCACATTGTTTCTATAAGAAAGAGTGACAGATTCTCATGAAAACTCAAATAAATCACATGAATGGCATATATTTGGGAGGAGAAACCAACAATGTTGTTGGGATTTAATTGAGAGGCTCTTTAAATATGTAAGGTCTAGTCATAGAACCCATAAAGGTGGAATGGAAATAAATATTCCTATTGATACAATGGAGTAATGAAGATTTATAATTATTGAACCATATATACTCTTATGATTAAAATTAATTGAGTATTGACATTATACTAAGTAGTGCACAAATATAAAGATTAATGATAATGACTAATGTCAAAAACCTATGAATCGCAAATAAAAAGGTAAATATCATCTGATCATGACTGCCAAAGTGGGTTATCAGAACGTTGTGGTAAAAGGTACACATATCATTTACTCTAGATTAATAAACTTCATATTTCATTCTAAATTTTAAACTCTTTTATATATAACGAATATTATATGGATATAAAGTTACCACCTCAATTATCAAATGATGTGTTAGTAGTGAATTAATCTAATGGTATGATTATTTAATCACAATTCTATTGTTTCTCCCTAATAAATGTGTGTGGAAATTTTCTTTATAAAAATATTTGGATTCACCCTCAAGATGGGTTTTATGTAATTTACGGAATGAATTTTCCCTCTCTATATATATCCCATAACATTTTTCTATGAAGGGAAATTATTTTTTATATTATTAATAATCATGATTTCATATTTTAGTGTGACGATGAATGTAAAATTCCGATGGAAGTTACTTCAGTTATATGGGACTTTTTTTCTATAAATGAGGAATATCTATTTTAAATGGATGAAGGAAAGTTAGAAATCAATGATATACATATTTCATAAGATTATGATAAATTTATTTATTGAGGAATTACCATGTCTTCCCTAAAATTATGCAGGTGATATTTAAATAGAACTCATATCTAGTACTCCCCCTATTTCAAAAACTACATATTGAAAGGATAGATTGACTTGTAGAAATTGAAGAAGAAACTCTAGAAGGATCATGATGAAGTATTCATATTCTATATTTAATCACCATGATGTGAACCTATTATTATTATTTCTAATAAAAATGGGTTAATGTGTGTTTTTATGGACTATCAAGAACATAAAAATATGATTATTAAGAACAAGTTTCAGCCAGCACATAAGGATTAATTGTCTGATCAACCAGTTTGAGCTTAATAATTTTCCAAGATCGGCCTTCATTTTGGATATCATCATTAATGGGTCATGAAGGGGAATATTCATACGAATGCATTCTATATAAGGTATGGACATTATGAATTTATAGTTATGCCATTTGGACTTACCAATTCCCTCTATATCTTCATGGATTTAATGAAAAGAGTATTTAGATATTACCTTGATAAGTTTGTAGTAGTATTTATTGATGATATTATTTTATATTTGAAGAGCAAGGAAGATTATAAATATAATTTTATAACCATCATGAAGACCCCATGGAAGGATATGTTTTAAGAGAAATTTACCATGTGTTAATTTAGTATTTATAATGTTAAATTTTTTATTCATATAATCTCAGGTGAGGGTATATATGTGGATCCTTTAAAGAATAAATTTTTGCGTAGTGGACTCAAAAAACCATTGTAACCGAAAGCAATAGTTCTATTATGTTTTATTGGTAAAGCATATTCTTTTTGTGATATATGTCATGAATAGGTAATCTAATCCCCATATTTACTCAAAAGGGGGTTATGTTCTTATTTGAAGAAATATTTGAAGATAATTTCATAGAGATGAAGAGAAGTCTAGTAAATGAAACTATGCTTGTATTACCCTATAGTGGATATGTTTTTTTTATTATATAGTGGTGCATCAAATAAGGGTTTGGGATGTGTCATTATTCAAAATGACATGGTGGAATCTTATGCCTCAAACCAATTTAAAATTAATGAGAAAAATTTCCTAACTCGTGATTTGAAGCTTCCATGAGTAATTTTTTAAATAAAAATGTTGATGAATTATATTTGGGGTGAAATATGTCATATATATTAATCCTAAAATTATTATGTATATATATAGAAATATAAAGAGTTGAATATGCACCCAATTAGGTGATTCTAATTTATTAAAAATTCCGTATTCTCAATACACAACAACTAGGATAAGGGGAACAAGGTTGAAGATGATTTTGGTCAGAAGGACCATGCATGTTTTTCAATTATATTGATTTAAAGAGATCAAATATTTATGTATTTGTAGAAGATAGACCTTGAAATCATGAGGAATGGGGACATATCTTATCTTTCGAGCTGAATGTTCATTCATGCATCCATATGATGATTAATGAGGAAAACAACAAGGATGTGGAACTATAGAGGAAGGTGATAAATTTTGTTGGGTTCGACCATGATTATGAGGGAATGATTGATTTTAAGTACCATTTACAATAAATAAAAATCATGATTAAGGATACATTAGATGAAACTTATATTTCCTCATTATCTATTCATCCTGAAATTATAAATAAGTATAGAGTTTATAAAGAATATTTCTTGCAGGATAACATGAAATGATGTATTGAATAATAATTATCATGGCGATGGGTATTTCGGCATGTTAATATTTAGATATAAAGGATTAATGTGATATTACAAAAAATAATCATACTATAATGTAAATATGAAAACATCGTCATGGATTTCATCATTAGACTCCCAAAAATAACATAAGGATATAATTATATTTGGGTTTCTATTGAATCACCATGTGAAATTATCACATTTCATTATATTAGAGAATATTTAACAATATATTAGATTTCTTGGATATATATTGAGGAAGTTGCGAGATTGTATGTAGTTCCACATTCTATTGTATCTAATCATGATTTGAGGTTAACCTATATGTTTTTGTGAAGACTTCAATAGGCTCTGGATAGAGAGTTGTGTTTTGGTAATATATCTCAACCTCGAAATGGTGGGAATTTTTATAGGACCACTAAAACCCTATATGACTTGTTGAGAGCCTTATCTATGAATGTAAAATGTTTTCGGGATAAAAAACTGGTTTAGGGGAGTTAACTTTCAATAAAAAACTCACATGAGGCATAATATAGGTACATATTAATCTGTATATGGTGGGAAGTATAGATGTTCAACATTAAAATATTATTTTGGGTAAAAGACTATTAAAACATGGTCTAGTTAATGAAATGATCGATAATCTTATATCCTATTATCGGAAAATTAGGCGATCTTGGAGTCGAAAAAAATTAATGGTGACAATTATTGGTGAGATTTATAGTTTGAAGTTAGTGACCATGTATTCCAATGAATATCTCCTTAGAATATTTTAGTAGATTTAAAAATAATATAAAGTCTATCCCTAGTTATTTCGGTCCCTTTGAAATTATTAATCATATTGGGAAATATGGTTATCACTTAGAACATTCATTTAATCTCTCTCAAATTCACTGTGGGTTCCATGTATCCCTCATAATGAAGTTAATACCTAATATTTAACATGTACTAAAATAAGTGTTCATACAACAGTATCATGAACTCTCTGATGAGAAATATCCACTACAGATTCGGGAACGAATTGAAAAAGTATTTCACAATAAGACAACTCACTGGAAAAAAATGTTTGGAGAAAAAATAAATTTGAGAAAACTATGTGAGGGTCCTAGGATGTTATTTGGAAGACTTATCATCATATATTTGTATCAAAAAGATCACAATTCATGGGTGAAATTCTTATAATAGGGGTAGAATGTTACACCCAATGATTTTTTGACATATTTCACTTTAAATAAATTTACATTCATTGATAGATTTAATTACACACTCAACCATGTTTAAAATATGCATAATATACTATGGAATTATAATTATTTAAATTTTTCGATTTTTACTTATTGGTTTAGTTAGTTTCATGGATTATTAAATAAGTACTCATTTTTCATTACAGTTATTTTATTTTTAAAAATATTTTTTCTATAAAAATGGGTTTAATTTCATTTTTTATATAGAAATTATAATTAATTCCTTCGAGTTTGAGAAATTTTATTTTAGTATATCGATATAATTTTTGAAATCATAATCAATATATTAACTTATAGAGATGTTTTTATATTTTTCAAAAATGCTGTTGTTTTGGGTGAATAGTATAAAACATTAACTTTTAATGAAAACTCTGTCCTTTTTTGAGGTACTTAAATGTTCATATTCATTTTTGGAAATGATTTAAAATTTCATTAGTTCCTTTTTATAATTAATAATTTAATAAATTTCATCGAAATATATATAACATATGATTTTTGTAAAAAAAAATTAAACAAAAAGATATTTCTCTGGAAAATATTTTATTTTCAACTTGCTTTACAGATTTATTTCTAATTTTATTTTTAAAAATTATATAAATTGAATATTATAAAATATATTCCATATTTTTCATTATCAATTAAAATTTTTTAAATTATTGTTCATTTATATTTTTTCACTATTAATCCTATCTTTGGTAAAAAATGACTTACCTGAGTAAGAGTTAAAATGAGTTAAAAGGGTTAAAATAAAATGATAATGGTTAGAATGACCTTAAAAAATTATAAATCCTTTTTCATGGTTAAATGGATGCCTTATATCATATTATATTCAAATATGTGTCATTTTGGAGCAATATTTCTAGAAAACATCATTAATATATATTTTTTCTTTTGAAGAAATCTATGTGTGTCCTCCCATTCAATTATAAAAGGACACCCACTATCATATATTCCCCACACATAAAGATATTATTTTATCTTCCAATAAATACTAGAATCATTTATAAATATCCTGAAACATGTAATAGAAGTACTATTTTTATCATAATATCATCCTAAGAAGAATTTAGGTATAAAGATAAGGAGGTTTTCCGAAGAAGAGGTCTAAATCTTAGTTATTATTTTACAATTTAATTTCTTATTAAAACATCACAAATCCTATTGTATCCATCATAAAATGATTAATATAATTTCAAAAATATACATATATTCTATTATTATAATATTACAACCATTTCCCACATTTTTCCTTCAAATGTGAAATGGAAGTATCACTAATCTTTATGTCTAAACTACCACCTGCACATAACGATATGATTTATCTTCCATCATTTCCTTATATGGATTTATATTAGATATATTTAATGAATATATATATATATATATATATATATTATTTAATATATAATTATTATTATTTAATGATACAAAAAGTACTTATCTATCTTTCCTTTTACTGTTAGACAATTATAATAATTTTTATGTGTACGTACGAACTACCATCTCTAAAAATGGTGTAATTAATTTTTATTTTTATTCCAATTATGTATGGTTATAAATATGATTATAATTAATATATAAAAATATAAATGTGTGTGTGTGTGATAATTATATAATTATTATCATTTTTAGATTATTTCACCAAGATTAAATAGCATGGACCAGAACTACAAAACCAAAACTCTCATGAAAAATGAAATTGATAACACATAGAAATGATGGTATTAATAAATAATTATTAATAAATATGTATTGAAATATTATATGTAGATAATAAATGATATTATAATAATTTATATGTTTATTTTATGTAATTTTAATAACTTTAAAATTAATATATAGGATTTTAGATCGTATTCGTTGCAATTTGAACAAGTGGTAAGGGTTAATGTTATAGCATCTATTCATTTTAGGATTACCTATGAAAAATTTCCATTGAGGGACATTTTAAATTTATTATTATTTATGACTGATATATTTTCTTCTCATATTCTTTTCCTTGTATTTTCAATTATTTGAACCATTTTTCTCTCTTTGGTACTCTAAATGATTGATAAAATGTTTGTATAGAAAAGAGGACCCTTATTTCTTCTTAGGTCGATGTAATTTTTCATTCCATGTCCAAAATCATCATATCTATTTTATGAAATTCATTTCAAAAAATCTAAATGTTTTTAAAAAGACATTTCTGTATTTTTTTAATTTTTTTACAATGTTTAGAAATGAATATTTCTAAAAGTTTTTTGTATATGATTTATTTTGAATATATACAATAGTGTTAATGAAATTTTTTCTTTTAATGTATATAACATAAATGGATTTTACCACTCCCATGAATGTTATTTTATTTTAATAGTAAATTACATTTTTTACATGGTTATTTGAAAATAAAAATGTAATCAAATATTCTTTAATTATTTTGTTAAAATGATTTTAACAAAAATAGTTTTTTATCTTGCTTTCATAGATATTTTTGAATGATCTTTAAAATGTATTTTTTATTTATTTCTTCATCCAATACGGATTTTGATGCTTTATCAAGGATATGATCCAATGATAACATATTTTTTTGTTTTTTAAAGACAGTTAATTTTTAGGATAATGATATGTTTATCAATAATCATTATTTTTGATGAGTTGTTCTATGATGATAGGATAAAAGTTTTCTGATCATGTAAAAAGCATATGTATGGTCATAATTTTTTTGATGGGTGTGACAAAAATTATATATTCATTGAATTGATTGATTGAAAAATTATATCTCGTGACATAATAATGGGAAATGAGATGAGTTTATCAATCTAATTTGGGAAATATATAAGTATTCCTGAATAACAATGATATGGGAAGAAGTATAGATTCTTGATACACTATAATACAATAATCTTGGCAGTTAACCATAAAATATGACACGTTTCAAATTCTTATGATGGTGTCATACTATTTTTAAATGTTGATATGATTTTGATTTGAACTCATTGATCTTGATTAATTTTTTTACGATTCCCTCATCCTAAAACATACTAAATATTTATTCCATGATTCATGATTATGATCAATGAATTTTTTGGAATGATTTTATATTGATAATAACGTTTTCTAATACCATTAATATCATGATATGATTATATATTATCATTTATTGATATCTCTTATATTTATCCTTACTGAGAAAATGATCTATATTCTTCTTATATTTTAATTTTATTGAGGTTATTATGATGGGTTCAAAATATTATGAGACAAGAAGGTTTCCTTAAGTAAAAAATGATGTTATAGATGATGAATATTTTACAAAAATAAGATATTTATGTATCTTGTCTCTTTTCACACCAAACCTTTACAATCCCAAAGAATGATAATTATGGAGATATATTTAATATTCATTGATAATGTGAAATATATATGTGTATTATGCATGTGTCTCTATAGGTGTCTTTCTTCTTAATAAAAAAAATCAAGATATATGGTAATAAAATATTTATCTATATGATCATTTGGTCACATTTTTAACACAAATCATTTTACTTATTTCCCTCAATTTATTTTTGAATTTTTCAAATATCCTTCGATCTTGTTGCCTTTAAGTATGTTTCCTCCACATTATTTTGGGCCATAGTATTATTTTAAGAGGTTTATAAGGTCTTATATTAGACAATGATTTTTTACATGTTCTTGAATCCTTAAAAACTTCAAATATATCATTAAATGCAAAACCTTCTAACATAAAATAACATTTTATCAAGACTCGTAACCATATTTAAATCCCTTTTTATCACTATATTATGAATATTTATGAAATAAACAATTATATTTTTTATAATATAATCTTAATTAATATAAGACAAATTAAATAAAAAATAAATTCTTAATTTTATTATCTTATTCTCTAAATTAAATATTTCTAGATGATATGGATTTATACATTTTACCTTTTTAATGAAAAAATATCACATCCTTCATCTAAAATTTATTTCCAAACATTTCTACTAAATATAATTTTTTTTCATTTTCAATGATATTTTTTTTAATATATAATTTCAACATTACTTTTAAATGCTTATAAATATTTAATACTATTTATAAAAAATCCGTTAACTTTATAAATATATTTTTTTCAATATTGAACTACAATATATTCTCAAGATGTCCACTATATATATTTTTCATGTGATTTGATGATTAATTAATTTATTTACTTGTTTCATTCTATGTGTTTCACAATCTCTCTTATCGTTTAGAAGTGAAACTTCTTATTTCTCAATTTTACTTAACAAAGATAATCTATTTTCTATATGAATCGTATAATGATGTGGATGTTCTTTGGGATGTAGATTTTGGTAAAATGTAATGAGTATTCAAAAGTGATTGAATTTGGAAATTAAGAGTCTTCCTTTAATTCCATCTAATAATGTACCCCATGTACGACTATGTTTTTTTTAAAGTTTTTCTATTTTGAATGACCCCCCCCCCCATATTCATTTTCTTTCATCAATGATGGATCCATATCTAGTTGTAATTTAGGAACTTAGTGCCCTCACATTTATTTAGGAGGTCATATGGTTTCCAATTCTAGTCACACAAACCCCAAGGTGCATTAGTTTTCCATATCCATTTCCCCTCAGTGAGTCTATATCTCTGATCACCCATTCAAAATTAGAGATTGTGGATTGGTCATCATTTCCAAATAAGGTTTCCTTATACCATATTTGTTCACAAAAATCAGTGTTGGTAGTAGGTTCTGTGTAACGCCCTGACCCCAGAAACCCAGATTCGGTGCATTAATTTAATACATTGGCATGATTACAAGAAATCATGTCCCGAAAGACTGATCAGTTTAGTGATCATTGAAAATAAATTACAAACATGAATGTTACATTACACATTAGAAAATAAAACAAAATGGATATTATCTTTTTAGAATTCCATAAATCCCTTATCTTATCCCTTATTTTCAATCATAATACTCTTTTGGAAATCCTGGGAAAATAAAACATAAGAAAGGGGTGTGCTAAAATGCTCAGTAAGGATAAAAGTATAGCAGAAACCTTCACAAATAAGTATAAACATTTAAGGTAATGTATAAAAATAAAAAAGATTTTTAAACATAAACTTCATCATAATATGGAAAAGATAAATAAAATAAATCCATTTACTTATTCACATGGATATTCTATTAGTCGAATAATCACATGTAATATCAATAGCTAATTTCATAATGATGGAATGCATAATTCCAGACTTCATAACCACATAGTCAAGGCCTTCTGCCAAGACTAAATAAAATATTTTTTCATGACCTTGTTCCAAGACACTATTTTATCGCATGAAACCTACCAATGCATCAAGGAGTTATAGCAGACTCTACCCGTCACTTACTAATTCTACTGCATTCCACATAGGAAAAGGTTTAAACATAAAAAAACATTCGTATTAAAACTAGCATAAAAATTTTCAATACATTATCCATAAACCATTAATGGTATAAAAATAAAACATCAAAAGTAAAACATATTATAAAACTTTAAATACAATAGGGAATATTTGTATCGAAATAAATCAACCTCGATCAAGAATAATATTCAGTAAAGGATGTTGACCTTGTTGAAAATGATCAGTTAAACACTTTTAAAGAAATATCTTTTTTTCATGAAATCATTTTAAAAGTAACACAATTTATAAAGGAAGTAATTTAAAAGATATATTGTAATAAAAGTTTCTCCTACCACATTTAATATTTTCAATGTAATTAACATTTAAAAACATTCATGATTATATAAATAAATCCTTAAAATCATTTTGAAAACATGGACATTAATGAGAAAGGTTTAGAAGAATAAATCTTTAAAACATTTATAATGATGTTTTAGTAAAACATTCCCTTAAAATAATCCCTTTTAAAACTCTTTTATTAAACATGGGCATTTATAATAAATATGTCCTAGTAAAAAACATACATATAAACAATCAGGAATAATAATGAGATTCAAGAATTAACCCTTACCTTGCACTTTCCATTGGTCAAGGGTACGTTTAACCTCTTGTATAATGACCATAGTATGTTATTAAATAATAACAGAACCATATTCATATTTATTATATCATACATGATTCATTTATTACTTTATACTACCCATTTAATAATGATTGCCATGTTAAATTAATATTTCGCTTTCTTTATCGTACGCGTTTTAACTTGTTATTCGTGATCATATCATATATATAATGATTTAAATATATCAGGAATATAATCCTTGATTTATATATCATATATATTTAGAATATAAATATTTATAATAAATTGATATAATAAATGGTAGGCACTGTTTATGTAGATGGTAGGCCGTACGTAGGCATAAATGTTGTTTCCGTTTTCATGTCACATTGAATGGATGTATGTGAATAAGATATATGTAAGTACATATATATATATATATCCAGTAGCATTATTATGTCATATATTACATAATTATTAATAATTTATATTTTTATAATCATCGTTGATTGGTGAATGTGGGAATGAATCTCATCGCGTCGTGGAGATGGTAATCCGTACGTACGCACAAGCGAAAATATCATTATATTAATGTTAAAATCGTATATAATTGGATGTTATATCATATATAAAGAATAATTAAAATTTTATATTTATTATTTACATTATTTATATCCATTTTTATACCCATCCAAATAATGATGTGTTTGAATAACAAACTACACCACAATGTGGAGACAGTATGTCACACGTACGCATATATGGTGACTTTGTCATTCATGTTATGAATAGAATAATGAATATGGTTATAACATTTTTAAAATAACATCATAGTATATATAATATACTGGAGTTATTATTTTATAATAGAAACAAAAACGAAAGAGGATGTGGCATAAGAAAATTACTTGAATGAGGTGCTGAAATATTTACCTCTTCTTCGGGTTCTTCCTTTTGATTTGATCAAAATGGTTCCATAGTTTGGATTTCGGATCAAAGTAAGGCCACTAGAATGAAGGGAGGAATGTTTTGAGGATATTTTATAATGGTTCGGCTGAGCCAAATGGCTTTGGAGGTGTGAAATAAAGATTAGAGGATGTACCCTTTTATAAGAGAGGTGAGGGTCACTTTCGGAAAAGCTTGAAATATTATTTTATAATAAAATAATATTCAATATATAATGGCTCTAAAATGATTTATTTATAGTATAAGATGGGTATGGGTAGAAAAAATTCTCAATGAAGATGGTTTAGTCAAGTTTAGGTTACCATTTCAACCTTATTATTTAGATATAACTCTTAGCTAAATAGTTTAACTTTTACAGTGTGTTCTTGTATTCTTACACTATATGGTTAAAAAAAATAATTCTAAACTTCCCAGAGAACCTCAAGTGGTTCATTAATAGAATATATAATATTATTTATGTTATTTGGAGGAATCTTTGGTTTTTAGGAATATTATATCATCCAACAATGTAATATTTGTTTTAAAAATTAATTTATGTCAATTTTGACACTATTTGATATTTTGTTTTTGGGAAAGTCAAAATAACATTATCACATCGAAAAAATTATATAATAAAGCATAATATTTCATATTAACCTATAAAATTATTTTAATTCATCATAATTCTCAATTTAAATTCATTTTCATATTTATAATATCAATTATTTTAATATTTAATTAATATGGTAATTCTTGCATCATCATTGCGCCATAAATAAATTAAATTACATAATGTCAAAAAATTATAAATAAAATACCATTTTTTATAAAATATATTTTTTATTTCTGATTGATATTTATAGTTGAATTTATATTGTTTTTAATCTAATATAAAAATAGTTTTGTTATTAAACATTGAATTTAACACTTTTTACTCTTCTTTAAATAAAATAATAATAAATGTCCTAATCTAATCCAAGTGTACCAAAGAGGATCATATTTTATTCCTAAGTTTTTTTTGGTTTAATTGGACATATCCAATATAATTTGGACATGTTTTAGGGTAAATATAATATAATTTTTAACGTTAATTACCCTATTAACTTTAAAACGTGGTAAATTAAAGTCAAAAGTTACTATTCCGCAAAACATATTTTCATCTAATTAAACCACATTTTACTTATTAATGTCAACCGTGTCTCTTTGATTTTTGAAATTCAACTCAAAGAAGTGGTAAAAATAGGTTTTATGCAAAATTTCAAATGCTCTTAGAAGGTGGGTAAAAAATGTTAAAAAAGTTCAATAAAATTTTATATATCTAATTTTATTATAAAATGACTCCAATGAATTAAATTGAACATATATAGATATTATATATCTATTTTGTCTTAAAATAAATTTAAATAAAATAAATAATTTTTTAAATAAAAATTCGGTTTTAAATAATAACGCAGTGTTTTTCACGATTCATCAAAATTTGAAAGGTTTCAGAAAATTCCAAAAATTTACCATAAGATAATTTTGATATTTAAAATTAAAAAATAAATTCAATTTTACCAAATTCAATACATATACATGTCAAATATTAATTTCAAATTAATTCTTGTAATCAAAACCAAAAAGCAGGTTTTAAAAAAATAAAAAATATCAAAAGATTGGCATGCGTTTAAGTAAACTTTAAATGTGAAATTACTTATAATGACCTAAATTTTATTAAATGATAAAAATATAATCTAATTATACATTAAAACCATTCAAATTCATAATTTAACACAATAAATTATTTTCATTAAAAATGTTGTTTTCAATTAAAACAATGTATTTTTCAACTATTCATGAAAATATAAAAGATATTTGAAAATTAAGAAAAAATTGTCCAAAATAAATTTTTATGTCCCATTTCTAAAGAATAATTTAATTTCATTAATTTGAATATATAAAAATTAAAAAATTGTTTTTAAAAAGGATTATTGTTTAAAAGATGGTAAAATTGCATTTTTTGAAAAATACATCTTTTATCTGAAAAAATGAATTTGTTCCTATATTATGTCTAAGAAACATATTATATGGGCGTTAAAAATATATAGAGTATATAAGATTTCAAAATACAGTTAATTTAGAGACCCGAATCTTGACGTACATGGACAATACATTACTTTTGCAAAATACTTAATACATAACAAAAACAGACACACAAGGACCATAATAGTTTAGTGTCTTTGGAAACTCGGAATAAAATCTTCTAATCGTGGTGAAAGATCTTAAACAACTCCCATGATGATATTCCCCTTTTTGTTTCCTTACTTAAAACCTTTCTTTACTTCCTGGGGAAAATAAAACATAAAAAGGGTGATATCAAATGCTTAATAAGGGCAAACATAGATAACATAAAACAATCCATAAACATTTGGAAGCAAAAACATGAACATGAAATTTAAACATCAAAATCATGAGCAACGACATAAATCGTGGAAGTACGTAAGGCATATATCATAATAGAATATCAACCATGATAAAATGGGAATAAAACATGTAATTGTGGCAACCATTCCGCACATGTCATGATTTCTATAGTAGCTAAGGCATTGCTTCCAAGACCATATTAGTGGACAAAGTCCCTTTCTGAATCGAGTTCACTCCTCGTTTCAGTCCTGTAACACTGAACCGGATTAACTTACCATTCCAGCCATGTATATCTCATGAGATATAAAATCTTTACCCAATGCATTGGAGGGAGATATAGGTCCCACCCATCTCATAATGGAATCATTCATTCGTGTGCCACAAAATCATAAATCATACATCATATCATAACCCATGTAATAAAATGGGATTCTTAAACATTATGCCATCATAACATAATCCATAAATGTTTGATATCATTTCATCATAAGAAAATTGAAACCATTTAAATCATAGAGACATATTACATGAAACATACACATATGAAATAATGTCATCTTAGATGGAAAATAGTTTTGGAAAAACACTTGAAATGAATTCCTGAGGAAAATATCCTTTCTTCATTAAAATCATTTTCTTTTCAAAAAATTCCATGCAATTTTAGAAGAAAAGGGTTTTTTTGAAAATAATCATGCAATCTTGTAGAGGAAGCTTCTTGAAAATGAGGCGTTATGAAACCGTAAAAATCCGTTCATGCCGTATAAATTAAAAATAACATTCTCCTCGTACTTTTGTCGGAAAAGTCAAAAAGTACCTTATATGGAAACCAAAGGAGATATTCCATTCATATAATGTGGTCAAAAGTCAATAAAGGGGAAAATGACTTGTAAATTCATGGAAGAATAGTAAACATATTATGAAAACATTTTTAGAAAACATGGTCATGGATGATAAACATAACCCCAGTAAATACTTACGTATAAGCAATCTTAGAAAAAATGAGATTGAAAAATTATTCCTTACCCTATGTTTGATATGCTTTGTATGTATCCGAACCTCCTGTATAATGATTTAAATAATGTCATTGACTTATTACAGAATCATATTCATTGTTATGATATCATATATGGTGCACTTATGACTTTATATTACCTGTTCTTTTGTAAATTCCATGTTAAAGAGCGTTTTGGGTAAAATCGTTTCATTTATCGTATGTGTTTCGACTCGTCGTTCTTGATATTATTACTTATATCCTGATTTAAATAATTCCAGAATGTAAAACATGATTTATATATAATATATATTCATTATATACATATATATTATAGATCTATAAAAGGAATGAAATACACCGTTCATGGAGATGGTAGGTCGTACGTACGCATGAACGCTGTTTTCGTTTCCATATTGAATTGAATGGAATTGAGTATATGACATACATATATATATATAAATAAATCTAGTAGCATTATTATGTCATATATTTCATTATTATTTATTATATGTACTTTATAATCATTCTTGAATGGTTAATCATGGAAAATGAATCTCATCGCATTCATGGAGACGATATTCCGTACGTACGCATGAGCGATGATATCATTCCCATGATCGTGGAATTTAATTGGAGTTTTTGTATAATATTACAGAATCAATATCACTTTACAATAATCATATATAGTTATTATTTACCCCATTATACCAATCCAAGTAATGTGGTGGGGGAAAATAGATTACACCACGGCGTGGAGACGGTATTCCGTACGTACACACGCATGGTGATTTCGTTTTCCATAGGATGGATAGATGGTGAAATAGGGTTTTTTCATAATTATAATAAAATATCAGTATATGATTGATACTTATGTTAATACTTCATAATGAAACAAACTAAGAATAAGAAGTGGAAGAAGAAATAAAGTTGAAAGAATCGGTAACCGACATTACCTCTTCTTTGAAGCGCCTCTTTGAGACCTCCTCTTAGGGAACTAAAATTTGTCTTTGAAGAAGACCAGAACCTCTAGGATGTTTCTATGGAAGTGGAGAGGATAATTTGGTAGGGTTTGGCTGAGCTTTAAGGATCAATGTGGTGTGAGGAAGAGAGGGAAGAGGTGCCCTTTTATATGGGATGAGAGGGGCACCATTGGAATAAAAAAATATTATTTTATTATAAAGTCAAATTCGGTTTTTAATAGCTCCAAATTGATATATCTCGAATCTAAGGTGGGGATGGGTCGAAATACTTTCTTCTAATAGAATTTCGGCAAGTTTAGGTATCAATTTTAACCGTATCATTTAGATTTAACTTTAAGTTAAATAATTTAACTTTTACCGTGTCTTCTTGTTTTCTTACACTATAAGGTTAATAAACTTACTATATCACGCCAAACGAACCCCAAGTTGTTTATTATTAATATATATAACTTTATATAAGTAATTTTTCCGAAACTTAGATTTTTAGGAATAAAATAACAATTAATAAAATAGTATTTGTTTTAAAAACTATTTTATGTCAATTTTGACACTATTTGGTAATTGATTTTTGTGAAAATAATAACTGAATGATTAGTTCGAAAAACATTAATTAAATCAATACTAACATGTCATATTAACATATAAAATTATTGAATTCATAAAAAGTCTCAAATTACATTTATTTAGGTATTTATAACATCAATTATGTCAATATTTCATTAATAATATAATTACTGCATCATTAAATTATTTTAAGTCTAAAAATTAAAAATAAAATACCATTCTGTAGGAAATATTATTAGCTTTCTATTGAATATTTATAGTCAAATTTTTCTTAGGTATAATTCTATATTAAAAATGATTTACTTATTAAACATTGATTTTAACTATTTTAACCCTTCTTTAAATAAATTAATATTAAATTTCCTAATCTAATCCAAGTGGGCCTAAATGGTCATATTTTATTCCCAAGGTTGTTTTTGTTCGAATTACACTTTTCCAATAGAATTAGGACATGTGTTAGGGTAATAATAATATCATTTTCCCCTTAATTACCCTATTTACTTTTAACCGCGATAAAAAAGTAAAAAGTTACTATTCACAAAAAATTATTTTCATCTCTTTGAACTACATTTTAGTCCTTGATATTAACCTTGTCTCTCGGTTTTTCAAAATTCCACTCACAGAAGCGGTAAAATTAAGTTTTATGAAAAAATCAGTTTTTTTAACTACCACTTAGTGGTTTCACTATTCATCAAAAAATGAAAGTTTCTAGAAAAATACCAAAAATTAGGCCTAAGATATATTTGATATTATGAATTCAAAAATGATTTATATTTTACCATATTCAAAAAATATCAGTTACATTAACTAATTTAAAAATTAATTCTCGTCATCAAAACAAATAGCGTGTTTTTTTAGAGATAATAACTATCAAAAGATTGACACTTGTTTATGTCTGGTAAAATGTGAAATTACATCCAATGACCAAAATTTTATTAAATTGTAAAAATATATTCTAAATATACTTTTAAACAAATCAAATTAATAATTCATCACAATTAATTATTTCGATTAAAAAAGTTGTTTTTAATTAAAATTTAGTAATTTTCACTATTCATCATAATATGAAAGTTATCTGAAAAGTAGAAAAATTTTACCCTAAGATAATTACGATATTCGGAATCCAAAAATGAAGTTCATTTTGAAGGATAGAATTTATAAAATTTCAAAAAGTGGGTATTACTATTCATAACGGCTAGTTCATAATTATATTATAATAATATCTCGTTTAGTGAAAATCGGTATTGCGTACTACACACGCTACGGAGGAAGGTCGTGATTGCGTGTAATGCAGGGCAAGTCAGGGATGCGTGTTGTGAAATCTCCTTTTGGTGTAGCGTAGAACACAAGAAATTAATGAAATTAAATATAATATTTTTCATAAAATCTCAGGGTGTTACATTCTACCCCCCTTAAAATGAATTTCGTCCTCGAAATTCGTCGGGGATATAAATGGTTTACTACTCGAATGTTTCTTTAATAGAAACCCACTTCGTAAAATTGAATACCAAAACTTGGCTTTAAAAACTAAAGTATGAAACATAATGGTTACCCAAATTAACTCATCACTGGGTTTCCACGTAGGAGAACATAGGTGAAAATATGGATATAGAAGAAAAATATAACCATCAAGTTATGATAGAGAGTGGTAGAGAACATGGCTATGAAAAAGCCAGAAATCATAAAGCCATAAATTTGTGACTATCTAAGGTACCGTCTGATTCATTGGATATAAGAGCACTAGGACAACATTTTTGGTTTTCAAGATCATTTCCCAAAAGTTGATGAAATTGGAATTAGAAGAAATACTTTCGTGAATTTGGTACAGTCTCACCATTGGTCGTTCTTTGGACAATTTCCACTTCTTCTCTTAAAGAAATGAAGTTGAATTTGTCATTCGTGAAGTGTTAGCAGATCATGTGATAGAATGATGGGTCATTCCATCTGTTTCAAACAAAAGGATAGAAAAGTTATCAAAAAAATACATATGTCCATCTATAGTGAGATTAATCATATATTGTACCTAAAATGGACTTATACTTCATATATCATACTGCTTAATATAATAAAAGTAGTTTCTACTAAACAGGGACTTCCTATAGGTCAGTGGTAGGCGATAAAGGCCAGTCGCACTTTGGTTGTGGGTTCGATTCCAATAGCCTTGTCCGACGCGATGGGCTGTCGCCCGTCCTGCAGGTTGTACTTTTTCTAAAACTATATTACTATAACAACCCATCAATAATATCGAATAAAGTTCTATCCTTAAACAATACTAACTTATGTTCATCATAATTCTTTCCAATCTTTTGTCTTATCTAAAATACTTTGGTCCAAGCTCATAGTATGAAGAAAATGACTACTTGAAATGTCACATAACAATCACGTGAATGCCATCATTTATCCCCCATATATCATAAGATATATCCTGTTTGTGAAATTACAAATATGTGAATACCTTAATCATGTATTCTCTTGATGAATGAATACCCATTGAACCTTAGTGAAAACATGAATGCAGTTAAAAGTTAACACTTTCCACATACCAAAATCCTCAAAATTCTTTATACTCAAACCATGATATCGCTTAGTCCTTATATCAATCATAAGCTCATGAATACAATCTAACATCTCATTATCTTCTTATCCCTTCATTATGCGCATATCATCTGCTTACCAAAAATTCTCAATCACTTTCCATGGTTACCGGTACCATAAAATTATTGAAAACCACAATTGACCAATACATAAATATTCCAATATTCCACGATACTATATACAACATTATTTTGGAATCCCATTACATAAACACTTAATCATTACACCACATCGTTGTCATATTCAACATCTCCAATAGTGATCGCATGTGACTTCCCTTTTTCCTTTTCCTTAAGTGGTTTCTCATATCGATCATCATTAACCATTGGATTAGGGCATTGATTAGCATAATGCCCCATTTCATTGCACTTGAAGCATTGAAGTGTTGTTGGTGCATTCTCTACAGTTTTTTTCATTATTCACATAATTAGAAACCCTTTTTCCATTACTTCGACACTCAACTGCTCGATAACCTTCTTTTCCACACTTAAAACATTTTCTAGTCCCTTTAAGACATTCTCCACCATGCTTCTTTCCACACTTTGAGCATAAGGAAACATTCATCTTATTTTCACCATTATTCTGAGATTTCTCCTTGAACTCCATCTTTCGTTTCTTGTCAAAACCATGAGATGGATATGTAACACCAACTTCCATTTCTACCTTAATAGCACAACACAAATTTTCTTCATAGCTATTGAAGTCTCTTATATCTAATTCCCTTCGAAGATTTGGTTTTAAGACACTGAAGAATCAATAAACTTTACTTTCAGGTTGGATGATAAAGCCAGATGCATACCTTGCAAGCCTTGTAAAATTCGCTTCGTATATACCAACAAATTCATCATCCTTTTGCTTTAGTTCAAGAAACTCCTTCTCCATATTTGTTCAAATAATATGAGGGACGTACTTATTGAAAAATAAGTTCTTGAACTCGTCTCATTCCATGGAATCAATTTCATCTCTTGGCGTCGTATTCTTGATAAGATTCCACCATTGATCAGCTTAACCTTCCAAACGATATACTGCTATGATGACTTTATCATGTTCAGAACATTGAAGAACTGAAAATATCTTTTCAGTGGTACTGATCCATTTTTCAGCAACATGTGGATCAGAAGACCCACTAAAATAAGGTGGGCGTTGCCTCATGAAGGACTCAATAGAATATTGTTCCCTTCTTTGCTCATTTTGAAGTCCAGAATGATTCATAGCTTGTGTAAGTAGATCAATAAGATTTTGCACTCCATCTCCCACAACATTTGTTTGTTCAGGAGGAGAATCATTGTATTGTCCATTACATTGATCAACACGGTTCCATCGGGTTCCAGCCATCGTCTAAAACCCAAAAACAATAGTTTTAGAGGCAAAAATCATGCTAGGGAAAACAACAGAATAAAGGGGGAGTACCTTCAATATCTAACATCTTAGGATAAATTCTATGATCATTACCGTAGTTATAGGACTATATCCTATACGTATACTTATCCTTTGGGACATCCCTAGACATACCTTAGAAATATCTCTAGGGATCTCACAAACGTTTCCACATCCTAGTTTCCAAAGGTTGACTAAACCTTTCCTTTTATACCAACTGTACAGACCTGAAGCTTGATGTACATGAACAATACATTAATTTTGCGGAATACTTAATACATAACAAAAACAGACACACAAGGACTGTAATAGTTTAGTGTCTTTGGAAACTCGCAATAAAATCATCTAATCGTGGTGAAAGATCTTCAACAACTCCCATAATGATCTTCCCTTTTTTTCCTTACCTAAAACATTTCTTTACTTCCTGGGGAAAATAAAACATAAAAAGGGTGAGCTCAAATGCTCAGTAAGGGAAAACATAGTTAACATAAAATAATCCATAAACATTTGGAAGCAAAAACTTGACCATGAAATTTAAACAACAAAATCCTGATCAAAGACATAAATCGTGGAAGTATGTAAGGCATATAACATAATAGAACATAAAACATGATAAAATGGGAATAAAACATGTAATTGTGGAAACCATTCACCACATTTCATGATTTCTATAATAGCCAAGGCATTGCTTCCAAGACCATCTTAGTGGACAAAGTCTCTTTCTGAATCGAGTTCACTCCTCGTTTCAGTCCTGTAACACTAAACCGGATTAACATACCGTTCCAGCCATGTCTATCTCATGAGATATTAAATCTTTACCCAATTCATTGGAGGGAGATATAGGCCCCACCCATCTCATAATGGAATCATTCTTTCGTGTGCCACAAAATCATAAATCATACATCATAGCATAACCCATGTAATAAAATGGGATTCTTAAACATCATGCCATCATAACATAATCCATAAAAGTTTGATATCATTTCATAATAAGAAAATTGAAACCATTTAAATCATAGATACATATTACTTGACACATACACATATGGAATAATGTCATCTTATATGGAAAATAGTTTTGGCAAAACACTTGAAATGAATTTTTGAGGAAAATATCCTTTCTTCATTAAAATCATTTTATTTTTACAAAATTCCATGCAATTTTAGAAGAAAAGGGTTTATATTGAATATAATCATGTAATCTTATAGATGAAGATTCGTGAAAATGAGGAGTTATGAAACTGTAAAAATCCATTCACGCCGTATAAGTTAAAAATAACATTCTCCTCCTACTTTTGTCGGAAAAGTCAAAAAGTACCTTATATGGTAACCAAAGGAAAGATTCCGTTCATATAATGTGGTAAAAAGTCAATAAAGGGTAAAAATGACTTTAAAATTCATGGAAGAATAGTAAACATTTTATGAAAACATTTTTAGAAAACATGGTCATGGATGATAAACATAACCCCAGTAAATACTTACGTATAAGCAATCTCAGATAAAAATGAGATTGAAAATGTATCCCTTACCTTATGTCTGATATGCTTCTATGTATCCGAACCTCCTGTAAAATGATTTAAATAATTTCATTGACTTATTACATAATCATATTCATTGTTATGATATCATATATGGTTCACTTATGACTTTATATTACCCGTTATTTTCTAAATTCCATGTTAAAGAGAGTTTTGGGTAAATTTGTTTCATTTATCGTATGTGTTTCAACTCGTCGTTCTTGATATTATTTCTTATATCCTGATTTAAATAATTCCAGAATGTAAAACATGATTTATATTTAATATATATTCATTATATACATATATATTATAGATCGATAAAAGGAATGAAATACACCGTTCATGGAGACGGTAGGCCGTACGTACACATGAACGCTGTTTTCTATTCCATTTTGAATTGAATGGAATTGAGTATATGACATACATATATATATATACATACATCCAGTAGCATTATTATGTCATATATTTCATTATTATTCATTATATATACTTTAAAATCATTCTTGAATGGTTAATCATGGAAAATGAATCTCATCGCGTTCGTGGAAACGATATTCCATACGTACGCACGAGCGATGATATCATTCCCATGATCGTGGAATATTATTGGAGTTTATGTATACTATTAAAGAATCAATATCACTTTACAACAATAATATATAGTTATTATTTACACCATTATACCCATCCAAGTAAGGTGGTGGGGGAAAATAGATTACACCATGGCGTGGAGACGGTATTCCGTACGTACGCACGCGTGGTGATTTTGTTTTCCATACGATGGATAGATGGTGAAATAGGGTTGTTTAATACTTATAATAACATATCAGTATATGACTTATACTGATTTTATTACTTCATAATGAAACAACCTAAGAAGAAGAAGCGGAAGTAGAAATAAAGTTGAAAGAATCGGTAACGGACATTACCTCTTCTTTGAAGCGCCTCTTTGAGACCTCCTCTTAGGGAACTAAAATTGGTATTTGAAGAAGACCAGAACCTCTAAGATGTTTCTATGGAAGTGGAGAAGAGAATTTGGTAGGGTTGTTCTGAGATTTAAGGCTCAATGTGGTGTGAGTAAGAGAGGGAGGAGGTGCCCTTTTATAAGGGAGGAGAGGGGCACCTTTGGAATGACAAAAAATATAATTTTATTATAAAGTCCAATTAGGTTTTTAATAGCCCCAAATTGATATATCTCAAATATAAGGTGGGGAGGGGTCTAAATCCTTTCATCCAATATAATTTATAAAAGTTTATGTATCAATTTTAACATTATCATTTAGATTTAACTTTAAGTTAGATAATTTAACTTTTACCGTGTCTTCTTGTTTTCTTACACTACAAGGTTAATAAACTTACTATATCAAACCAAAAGAACCCCAAGTTTTTTATTATTAATTTATATAACCTTATCTAAGCAATTTGGCCGAACCTTAGATTTTTATAAATAATATAGTATTTGTTTTAAAAACTATTTTATGTCAATTTTTACACTATTTGGTAATTGATTTTTGTGAAAATCATAACAAAATGATTAGTTCGAAAAAATTTAATTAAGTCAATACTACCATGTCATATCAACATATAAAATTATTTTAATTCATAAAAAGTCTCAAATTACATTTATTTAATTATTTATAACATCAATTATGTCAATATTTCATTAATAATATAATTACTGCATCATTAAATTATTTTAAGTCTAAAAATTATAAATAAAATTCCATTATGTAGGAAATCTTTTTAGATTTCTAATGAATATTTATAGTCGAATTTATCTTATGTATAACCCTATATTAAAAAGGACTTACTTATTAAACTTTGATTTTAACTATTTTAACCCTTCTTTAAATAAATTAATATTAAATGTCCTAATCTAATCCAAGTGGGCCTAAATGGTTATATTTTATTCCTAAGGTTGTTTTTGGTCGAATTACACTTATCCAATAGAATTAGGACATGTGTTAGGGTAATAATATTATCATTTTTACCCATAATTACCCTATTTACTTTTAACCGTGGTAAAAAAGTAAAAAGTTACTATTCACCAAAAATTATTTTCATCTCATTGAACCAAATTTTAGTCGTTGATATTAATTGTGTCTCTCGGATTTTCAAAATTCCACTCACAGAAGAGGTAACATTATGTTTTATGAAAAATTCAGTTTTTCTAACTACCACTTAGTGGTTTCACTATTCATAAAAAAATGTATGTTTCCAGAAAAATACCAAAAATTAGGCCTAAGCTATATTTCATATTATGAATTCAAAAATGATTTCTATTTTACCAAATTCAAAAAATATCAGTTACATTAACTAATTTAAAAATTAATTCCCATCGTCAAAACAAGTAGCATGTTCTTAAGAAATAATAACTATCAAAAGATTGACACTTGTTTATGTCTGGTTAAATGTGAAATTACATCCAATTACCAACATTGTATTAAATTGAAAAAATATATTCTAAATATACTTTGAAACCACTCAAATTGATAATTTATCACTATTAATTATTTCGATTTAAAAAGTTGTTTTTAATTAAAATTTAGTAATTTTCACTATTAATCAGAATATGACAGTTATCTGAAAAGTACCAAAATTTCACCCTAAGCAAAATTCGATATTCTGAATCCAAAAATGAAGTCCATTTTGAAATATAAAATTTATAAAATTTCAAAAAGTGGGTATTGCTATTCATAACGGCTAGTTCATAATAATATTATAATCATATCTCGTTTAGTGAAACTCGATATTGCGTACTACACACGCTACCGAGGAAGGTCATGATTGCGTGTAATGCAAGGAAAGTCAGGGATGTATGTTGTGCAATCTCCATTTGGTGTAGCATACACCACAAGACATTAATGAAATTAAAAGGAATAATTTTCAAAAAATCTCGGGTTGTTGCAGTTAATACTATTCATAACCTCTTTTTGAATGGTTAGTTTGGTAGCATGTGATGCGTTCAAACTCAGTGTTGCATGTAGCGTAAGCTATTGAATTACTTTAAAGAGATAACGTACTATAAAATCTTGGAGTGTTAAATTTTGTTTCATTATCAATGGTTTGTCTTCCTTTCATTAACTTAATTCCTGGATGATAAAATATTTAGATTTTTTGGATGACTTTGCATTGACCTTCTTTTGTATGGAGTATTTTTATTTGGATAATACCCTCCACAGGTGGACATTGGTAAAAAAAATTTAATTTAATACCTCTATATATTTATACATTTAATTGTTTCATTTATTTTTAGTATCTCTCAGGTCTAGTGGTAATCTTCTTTCTAAACTATAGATCCATCAACTTGCATATTTACATCAAAGTGGAATTTTTGGTATCTTGGGAATTGTATGGAATGACCTATGAGGACCTTTATTTAGTCTTTTATTATTGGTCAATGTTGATTCATGAAGCCCACAACCCTCCCTCTATAGTGATATCAATGAGACTTCCAAGAATTCCCCTTGGGTTATTTAACCTAACATTCTTGAAGAGAATAGGGGAATCATTCAATATCTTTATATAATTAGATTTAGCCAACTAAACTCTGAAAATAACAATGTAGGTAACAATATATGAGGATTTGGATCTCACTCCTCTATTTCCCAAGAAATTACTAGTTCTAGTAAGCTCATTTGAATCTCATTATTATGAAATAAACTTCATCAACAAGATTGGATTCTACTCCATATATTATCTCGAAGGTCACAATTTTCCAGTCAATCTTTGCTCCTCTCTTTCCAATATTAATTATATAATGGGTAATCTCTTATACCTATCTGAGAAAGCTCTATCAGATATGCATCTTTCGGTAGAAACAATACATTCTCCCTAGGATTCATCACTTCTATCAGTGGTCTTACTTCCCATTGGGGATTATATTTAGTCATACCTTGTTGAGGACCCCCTAACCAATATTGAAGGGATTCTCCCAACCTAGTTATCCTCTAAACCACATTTTTCTCACTATCCCATGGTTATTAGCATCAGGGTAAACCTCAAATGTTTTTTGGGGAAGGTATCCATGCTAAGAATCCATTTCCAATGAATTTTGAGTATATGGATTCATCATCACTTACTTATCCCCCAATTTTTAAATATAGTTGCACAGACCCTCTTATAAATAGAATTTCATGTTGGTCATCACTTTATCTTCCCGCTTGGCCTTGGTCCACAAGATTAATAAATCATGGTGAGTTTTATTTCGAGGGTTCAAAGTAAATGGTTATTTAATTTGTTACCCCTCTAATGCCAATATAATTTCCTCAGGAGACAATGGTGTCTTCTTGAACAGATATTTTTGTACCTTTTCAACTCTTGGCAGCTATAACATTTGAATATATAGAGATGGAATATGAAGTTGAGACCAAAATTTATCCTTATTGAGGCCATATAAAGTCTCAAAAGAATCCCCCTTTAGCTTTTCGATCTATTGTTAGCATCTCAATATTGATAACACGTTCATTTTATCTTGATACCACCAACATTAAACCAGAGATCGCAACCTATAATGATTTCCTACCACATTATAATGATTAATCTGATTATATGGAGTGAAATTGGCATCTGTTACAAATCTAATAGTGAATTTAAATCTAAATAATTCTTGTATAATAATGTTATTATTCATTAACATTAAACCTATGATCAATTCTAAGGAGATTAAACTCTTTATGACAAAGATTAATTCCAATTAATAAAATCCTGAAATATTAATGTATAATCATGTGAGGATCTTCAAGATAAAGAATTAATAAGTGAATCTCATCCACTAGTCCTCTCATCACATTACAATGGAAGTGAAATGTTCATATTCCACTATGTTCTTGTCTATTATTTATGATATACATGATATTTTATAGTGAGAATACCTATGTATTTCCCTCTCTTATTTTGACCTAGGATCTAGTAATTGATTCATTATAAGTTACTTCAATAAAATTTTCATCCATAAACATAATAAAAGATAAAATAGGTACTCATGGATAATTTCACATGGTGTAATATCAAAAGGGAAGATCATAGCATTTTGTGTAAACTAGAAAGAATCTCGTCTAACCTATAGAAGATTTACACCTTCGCTAATGTTCTAGATTTCCCCATCGATATATAGGTATCTAATAATTCTATAATTATGCTAAAAATTCAATAGGATAATTAAGGATTTTTTACTATTTTATAAACAATGTTCTACTAACATTTACATCCTATAGGGGGATTAGAATTCTCAGAGTACTCCTTCATCTGGCCAATCATGGTTTTTTTTCAAAATATAATCGGGCATCTGAAAAAAAATACAGGAATGGAAGAACTATAAAAACACACCCATCGTAGTATATACGAGTATAAAATAGAAAATGATTATTTTGATATTGATTTATAAGAGATATAAGATGATAGAAACATTGTGATTCCCTAAAAACAACACCATTTATCTACTAGTATTACAGAGGAGGATAAATATACTTAAGATAATTTTAGAGATTAATATATAGATGAATGGGAATAAACAATGTATTCTTTATCAGGAATTAATTAACATAGGTAAGTTAGAAATACTGACCTGAAACAAGTTGATAAATATTTCACTAGTAATGTTGCTGTTTTTGGCTCATATATAGACCTCTTTTCAAATAAAATACATACAAGTCAGAGGATAATGATGAGTGGAGGGATCCATTGGGATGTTAAGGAAGACCATTTTCTTAGTAGAAGGTCATATAAAATAGGGAAAATCCCAATTAATTTTTTTTGATTATACCAAATAATTATGAAATAAAACAGGATATATCTATTATTGATCCTAATAGTCCATGAATCCCAAATGGCTTCAAAATATCATTTTTTGTCATAGTTTACAGGTTAGTAAAATAAAATTTATTGAATCATTTAAAGATTTAGTTAATGTTTGTCCTCTATCCCATTCCACCAGTGCTACATCTCTATTTAATATCCACATAATAAAACACCAAAGTAATTTTAAAAGGTATTTACCAATAAGACATTATGGTTTTACATAAAATTATTCTTAGAAAACATCAAAATAAAAAGATGGCCCATGTTCTCCACAACCTGGTCTAAAAAGAGAAACATAGTTTTATTATGGGAATAATAATTCAAGAAACTATTGGTTTATATCAAGTGATAATGGAAACTATCAATTAGAAAAAATATAGCACTAATATAACAGTCAAGATTGATGTGGAAAAGGAATACAACAAGTTGAAATAAAATATGATTCTTAGAATTCATGATATTCCATAGGTTCTATGAGTGTATGTGAAACCATTTCATCAAAAGATAATTCTCTCCTTAGTTTCATATTAAGTTAGTAGGAAAGAGGTATAGTTTATCATGTTATAATCGATTTTTGCAATAAGATTACTCTATTTACCTAATATGTTTCGTCATATCCCAAGAATTAGTATGTATGAACACTAATATGTCCATAGAAAATGTAGAGATTTGACTATTTAAAGTTATATTTGGTCTCAGTAGTATATATTATCTCTCCTTTGCTAAACACATGTTATTTATTCTTAATGGTAGGAATCAACACATTCATCACTCCTCATAAACATTGAATACTTATTTCTCAAGAGTCAATTAGCTCATAAATTTAGGATAAATCGATGTGTTCATCTAAAAAATCGTATTGTGCTAATGATCCAATATTCACTAATAGAAGTTAAACCTATACCCATGGACCTATACTAAAAGTTTGGTATAACTATTGGGATATTTCATATTAGTGTAAGATATCCCATCAAATTTAAAAAACTATTAGGATAAATTACTTATGAAAATAGTTTTTTTAACCATTGGCATAGTTCATCCCCAAAATCACTCTATGAACACTCCTACACTACTACGATCTAGATAAAATATCATGTTCTCCCCTCCATACAACGTGATCCCTAGTAGTACTCACATCCCAATTGCCAGTAACATTCCAATTTAGATCTACATCCACATCTAATCTCGATCTCAAAGACGTGTGTGCCCCTCGCCACTGATTTATCCTAATAGTGATCACTATGAGTGCCATCATCTTCTTCTATTGTTGTGGTGACCCATCTTCATTCATCTATTTTCGTCTAGTTTTTTGTCAATATCAAATTGGGGAGTTCTCAATCCATCATTTAGTACTCCTCCTCAGTTTTTTCACTATATTTTTTGGTTTCTACCAAAAAATATATCATTATGTGTAGATTGGTGGTGAAAAACTATTTTTCCATGATTTATAATGAAGTGATCTTAATTCCAATTCTATAGTAAGGGTTTAGATTAATATAGTATAATATAAGTTTTTATTTGGATTAATTATCCTTGTAAATTATAGCTTCAAGTGTTAGTGTTTACTCAAAATCATCACATTACTGTTTAAACTGTATTATCTTATGCCACACTCCTTATATAATCTACTAACTACTATAAATTGTTCATAAAATTGCATCTTATCTATAATAGGATTTTCAAAAATGTCTACATCTATAAAATATTCAACCCAACAGATTTATATTTGGTTTTCTAATATACTATTTTTTTAACTTGCTTCCAGCATATGTGTAGAATACAACTTTAATATATAATTTATATTTTTTGACCATTAACTTACACTTCAAGTGAAATATCCTATGAATTAATATTACATGTTTATAGGAATTGAAATATAAATTATTTATGATTATATTGTCATATTTAATAGTTCCATGTAATAAACAATAAATTTATGCTTTACCATATATAGATAATGACTTTAGGACAAATGGATACTCATATCTCCTTAAAATATAGACATGTTTTACTGAGGTCCACTTGTTTCATTGTGGAGTTATATTTTATATTCCTCCCTATTTTCAATCTATTCACACAATTTTTTCATCCTCACAACATAACTATAATTTTACAATGTGACCAAATTTTACTCTTCAAAATATCTCACATAACTATTGTGTGGAATTATTAATGTGGAGTGATCCAGTCCACCATCATATTCAAAAACCACACAAATTTGTTATGGGATCTTCACTATAGATAAAACTTCCTCTTAGTAGTGAAATATACATCATTGTGGTATGAAAATAAATCAATTAATCTTATATATATTGATTTTATTATTAAAATGAAAGGATTTAGTGAGTTTATGACTTATATAAAATTTTTATTATCATATGCAAGACTAGTTATAAGATTTTCTATTCCTTGATGGTGTATCAATTCAACATGCACTCCACATTATTTTTACAATGAATATGATTTGGTGTGGGATATACTTTTATGATGTCATATATATATAATTAATCGTATATGGAATGCTATTATTACTATATGACCATTTTTATTCTTATGCATAACTAAATGTAGTTTGAAAAAAAGATATATGCTGAAATTCAACTTCCATCTCTAAATTTTTATTCTTACATAACAACCAACATGGCATGATAATCAATGTTACAACATGTTGTGATATTTATTTACCATGATCTCCAACACCCTTTTCTAAATAAGTTGTGGGAAGATATTAGGTAATGTTTTCAAATTTTGGATTTTAAAAAAGTTACAATATATATTATTTAACTTGAGATAATTTAAAAATGGTATACAATGACTTTCTTGTGTCATCTATATGAATGTGATCAGGTTTGATTGAATGAAAAAAATACAAATTCTACTGATCCTTTTATCCGGATATATAGTTGAATCAGTTTTTGAATGATATCCTAACCCTATAATAGATGTGATAGATTTGAATCACTTATTCTCCTAGGATCTCTCCTATAATCCTTCATTAATATAATACATTCAATATAAATTAGACATAAAACCTAAATTATACATATTGCGTAAATATATACCACATTTTCACTAATAATATACAAACAAAACTTACCAAATTGAATAGAACCATGTTGTACCATATTGAACCAAACAATATCAAAAACACCAAACCAAACCAAATATAACTAATATGAAGATATGTAAATAGAACTAATTCAAACAAAACTAACCCATATTAATCAAAAATATTTCAAACTAAAACAATGAAATTGAAAAAACCCATATTAACATGAACTAATGATACACAACCACAACTGAATAAAACTAGTTCAAATAAAAAACATATCTAACCTAACCCACCTAAAATTCAATTTTAATGAACCTAATTAAATTTAATTTAACAAAACAAAACCAAGCCAAATAAAATTAACCTGAACCATATCATATTGAATGGGAGAATAACTAAGGCACCTATTTGAAGGTAGTTTATGTTACGTCAATTTATTTAATCAATTATAACTAATTTAAATAACACCCTTGGGTATTTTTATTTTAGAAGATATATTTTTAAACAAGGAATCCTTGACCCTTGAGAAATTTATCACATTATTACTCGTTGATATAATGAAATTCAATATCATGGTATTGTATTTATAATATTTTTGTATATATATAGTATATTTTTTCTTTTTATTTATGATTCACATATATACTACTATGTTAGTTATGGTTTCACATAAATTAAAGACTTCTTGTTTCCATACATATATTTTCGAATAAAAATCAATATTATTAAATAGGTTTTTTGAAATGAAATCTAAATTTTTTTACTGAATGGATAGAAGTGGGATAAATGAAAATGATTGGATCTAAAGAAATTTTCTAAACAATTTAGAGTGATTTTTAGATTTTTCATTTGACAATTCCTTATATAGTGATCAAATACATTTCCCATGTTATTATTGTTTTTGAATACATTGGTAGATCCATTAATAAATTAGCTACTATATAAAAATATATTGGTTTAAAACAAAATATTATGTATGGTATCACAATGGGAGAAAATTGAATATCATAATGCTCATGATCCAAATGAGAGTACATTATTAGAGTACTTGTTAGATAACCATCTTCTATTTATTCATCATCTAGAGAAAGAAGGTATGCTGACCAAAAAAGACTTTGATATGCTCACACAAGATACATATAATGATAATTATAATATTGATTGGATAAAAACTGAATGATTCTACCATGATGTATGTATTTCGATAATGTAGAAAAAGGAATAATCTAGAATTTTTAATCATATTGTTTCTTTGGAAAACAGTATATGGGATTTATGAAACAACCCTTAATTACATTATTATATTTTTGAAGGACATACTTCTAGATGATGTATTTATTCCATAAAACCACATTATGTCATTTAAGTTAGTTCAAGAACAAGGATTTTTGAAAAAAAAATACATGCTTTCCCAAATAATTGCAGCTTATTTTTTGAGGAAACTACCAAATGAAATGATAGTATAAAATGTGGGACACACTAATGGAAGAAAAAACCTGATGGAACACGATACCATGTTCTATATAATTTAATATGGCACCTTCCATTGATCCACACACTCTATAATCTTTTCATATATTATGAAATATCAATAAAAATGTGATGGAATGATACTGAGAAAGAAATAAATAATAATGAGTTGCTTCACTATTTAGATGGATTTTCATGGAATATATTTGATTCTTGATACCCCAATTTCATAACTAATGTGTGTAATATTACTGAATTACATTCATGTGATTGTTTTAATATTTTTTATATATTCTTCCTTCTAATATCACATGGTATGTTTTCCTACAAAATTATAAACATCCTATATAGATTTATTTGAAGAACCCATTCAATTTCATTAGTATACTCATATCTGGAGCTTCTAATCTCAAATATTATATATATTTATACATGAAACATTTAATAAAATAGTTTAACCACCATTGAAATTTGGGTGTGTGAAAATAAAATGCATGTTTGAAAGACATATTTCATATGTTTGATGTGATTATCTAGATGATAAATTAGTTTCCTACTTCTGAAATTATTTATATATCGATAATGAAGTGAAAACTATCATGTCTTGTTTGTATGAAGAATACATTATCTAGAAGACTAAAATATTTCCATGGATTTGGTTTTTTGGGAAATTGATGATTCATGCTAATAGACCATACATATACGAATTATCATAGAATATTTGAAAATAACATGAAGACACAAATTCCAACAGATTATATAACTAGAAATGGTGTTTCTAATGAATTAAAATATTTTTGTTTTCCATTTGGGATGGGTCGGATGAAATCTATAATGTTGAAGACTGTTTCCATTGAATCATATTATAATTAAAAAAAGATGATTATCTTATTTGAGCTTCCTTATTAGGAATCCAATTTGTTATGTCATTTATTAGATGTAATGCATATTAAAAATATTATATGATAAATGTTGCATTCAATTCTTTTAAATTTAAATGGAATGAAAATATATTATTTAAAATCATGGAATGACTTAGTGGATTGGGGCATTATTCTAGAATTGCATCTATTGTGTATTAATGAAAATAAATGGAATGTTCTGTATGATTCTTATGTAATGAAGCATGTAGAAACAAATCAATTTCTAGAAGTACTAGGGACTACTAATGTTCATGATAGTTATTTATGAAACATATCAAAACTTGTTAGCATAAGTTATTTGAAGTTTAAATCATTTAATACATGATATTTTCATATAAATATGTATTATTTGATTCCAATTTAATTTTTTCATCTGATGTTCAATAATTTAAGGGAGTCATTTATTTGGTTGTTTCATTTAATTAGATATCTTTCGGCTAATAATTTATTGAATAATTTCTCAAAAAAAATTATGGTTGAGGAACCATTAATTTTGTGACAGTTAGAGAAAATATTTTCTCCATAATTTTTTCACATGAATTCTACATATTACAATCCATCATCCAACCAAAATACTTCTTATATGACCTATTTAATTTCTTGGGATGTATACAACATAAAGAAACATGTTCACATTCATTTCATACTTATAAAATATGAATCATCTCAAGGGTTCAATCATCAATGGTTACATGGCTCAAGAACAATTGGATTTTTTTCAATTTATTTGTATGGTTTGACTACGAGATAGAACAAAATAATGAGAAATGAAGAAGAATAGTATGTGAAAATTTAACCCAGTTTTCCATCACATATTCAAATAGAGGGAATTCCCTAATCATATACATTCAATAAATTAATCCTTGAAGAGATGGAGATGAGACATCTCACATTATTTTACTCTGATTTGTTTGATGAATATATCATATATGTAAATGGAACTTGTATATAATATTTAATCTCATGTAATATTACATATATATTAAACAATTTCTCTTTTTTCTGAAGGGGATATAAAAAACTGATAAATAGAATTTTTAATTCTTTATTATTGATAAAGAGATAGAATTTTCATAGAAAATAGTTTTCTGCATGGTTGAAATTGAAGGTATGAATATAACTGTAAAAAATTAATATATCAATATTCAATTTATATAACGATTCCCTCATGTTTATGGTAATTATTTTTCCTACTATCTATGTCTATGAAGAAATGATAGCATTGTCTTTTGGTCCTAATTATGTAGTTCGTGAATGAAAATCGATTATAATCAATTGGTATAAATCTATTTTCACTGGATGAGTAGAGAACATTAGAGAAAAACCAAATGGTTTTATTTTACCGACCAAAACCAACTATTATGCCAGTGTATCGAATAATAGATCATGATTTGAAAATGTAACATATTATGGAGTCATTGAAAAATACTAATATGGAATTATTAATCTCATGGTCGAGTCACTATTATAAAAAAATTGGTTTGATTTGATGATGAGGAATGGTGAATTTATTGGCGAATGTGGATATTGAGTTATTGACATGACACTAACTCGTTCTACCACTAAACCATATATATTTCCATCAATAGAGAAAAAAGTATTTTATGTCAAATATTTGAACAGAATTTCGTTTCATTATTAGAGTAATACCAATACATATTTCTTATGAGGGTGATGATGGAATTGACCCCATATTAGCTCCCACTGGCTAAGATCAATTTATGTCTTATGATGACTCTAATACATTAATTTTCAGAGTTTATTGTGAACTAGATGTTGTGGTGGGAAATATATAGAATCATCTATCATTGTTCTCTGTTCTATTGGTTTATCTAGACATGGGTAGTTGAGGTTGGTGGTATACAAATTGATTTACTATTGATTACAAATATTTTTATCCAACTAGTCCATTATGGAAATTTTCTAGATATGTGGTGGTATTTTTATTTGAATTTCATCTTTTAATAATAAATTGAACTGTATTCAAACCTATCAAACCAAACAGAACAAAAATAGTAAATTTATAACAAAAAAAATTATTTGAATTGGAAAAATGAAACTAATTTACCTGAAAATTAAAAAACTGAAAATAATGGAATAAAATAATAGTGTAAAAATGACGGAACAAAATATATGAACCATATTACCCAGTACAAATGAAAATGGAGATATTACCTCATCAATTGAAAAAAATGAACCAAATGACCTAATCCAAATGACATAACTATAATTACATTGGATTGAATTGAAAATATAATAAAATTATATAATAGCCATGAAAAACATGATAATTTGAATTTATTATTTTTTCTATGGCATATATTATGTTTTGTTAATATCCATACCATATAAAAAACAATTTTTTAATATCACTGTGTGTCCTAAAGTTTGTTTGTGAAGTGGTCTTCTTTAATAAATTCATGCAAAATCATATTTATTCTTGAAGGTATACATTAGTTAGGGATTTCTAATTAATTTCATATTTGTTTTCAAATGCAGGAAATGAAAAAGAAATAGGGGAAATGATTAAAAAATTAAGAAGACAACAATCACACAATGAGTGAGATAGGCACCCTCCTATAGATTCCTTTTTGAGTATTTTGTTTTAAAAATATATATCTATAAAATATAATGTCATGTGGTTAATTTTTTTTAAAAAAATTTAATCAAGATCCACCACCAAGGAACCTATTATTCACTGACCAACCTAGTTTTTTTAGTGATCAGGAGAGAGTTTCGAGGGGGGGTACAACTGTTAGAAACTCTAGTTGGTGTTCCCGATCAAGATATGTACCTCTCCCTAATGAGCCATCTACCACACTTGCTAACCTAATAGTTTCGTTAAATAGACTTGGTATATTTAAGCCACCCATGTTTCTACATCCATTTTAATCGAATCATCCTCATATCTCTTTCTTGTATCGGATGATGATTCTTACTCCTCATCATTATATGAATTTCCAAAGCCATCTATGTCATCTTTTTTTTGGTCAACTTCCTAATCCCCAGGATCCAACATTTTTTCTTCTTCGACAACTATTGCAACAGATTTTGAGCTAGTGGAGAAAGTATAAGGACCCACTCTTTCTGTAGAAGATGATTTTCCTTTAGTTCATGGGGATCCACCAACACCCACCTCTAAAACTTCCTCAAGTATATTTATAGAACCCTGGTAAATTTTTTACTGTAATTTATTTTCATTATAATATGTAATGATATAATATTCATTTTTCATTAATAGTTGGATCTACTAATAAGAATCATGAGATTACATGCATGTGTGTGGTGTGGAACTTCCACATGCAGCTAATAGTGGAGTACAATGATGAAAAAAATGATTGGAAAAACAAGCTGGGAATATATGAGTTTTTTTGCGATGATTTACAAATACTTTGACATCATTCCAATCTGTCAACACTCTAGAGACTCCATGATAAATTAAGTAATGAAGAACTCCTGGGCAAAAATATGGGTGAAAAAAATGGATTCAATTTAATATTATAATTATATTTAAATAAATTAATAGTTTCAATCCAGCTTCATTTCAATTTTCACGATAGTCAGACTATGAGGATAGGATGGATTATAGAATTAAGTAATCTCTAGAGATTCTATAAGAATTTGTTATATATTGGCTGGGATGATAGAGTTGGAATAGATTTAGAGGTTACACCTACCAGGGATGATTGTCTAATAGAATAGTATCGTGAAATGATTACTAATTTGATTGGTACCATGTTCAAGGTATTAATCAAATTTTTGTTTATTAAATTAAAATTACAATGAAATTAATTAATAATTAATTTTCAATTATATAGATTTTTTAGGAATTTCCAGAAAGAAATAATAAATCAAGGATGCTAAGACATACCTCCACACTTTGGGGTGAACTGCGATATTAGGCCTTTATATGAAGGAGAAACGAACTCATTTAATTAAACATAATTAATTTTTATATCTCATGAAAATATGGGTGTCAATATTCTTACACATTTCCTTTCCAAAAAAGAACAACTAGTGGGATTGGTTCTAAATTAAAACCCTAAATTAAAAAAATTAATGATATTGACCTTTATAGAAAAATGTTAAATTTGTTGAAGGTATATATCTAGTTTTGTCTAGAATAAAATTAAAAAGAGGGGAACAAGATATATATAGTTACAATATTGATGGAGGTTTCATTAAATAATTTAAAAGTATATTATATTTGGAATGATGAAATCCTGTTACAATTAATATTTGATCCTTACAATTATGCTACTATTAATTGATTAAATTACTATTATACAACACATGGATGTTTTTCGTTACCCTGAATTGATTTTGGAAGAGTACATCCAGTGGTGGTATTTAAAAAACTTACATTATTGTGTTTAATATCCATGGTGATCTTTGTAATTCATCTCAACCAATTAATTATAGTCAATCATCTATGGGTTTTAGTCTCTACATTGTCATTATCATGAATTTCTTATGAAAAATTAAATATGATTTGATCTTATGTATAGTTAGAAGTGAGATTATATATTGGTGACCATATAATTTAATGTGTTATATAAATATTAAAATACAATCAAATTGCTATGAAATTATAAATGTGTCTCATGTAAAGGTAATAGATATTTTTAATAGCTTAGGTAATGGTACATTAATACTTTAGTACAAGTAATCTAATATATCTAGGAACTATGAAAAAGTACTTATTAATTTATAAAGGTTATATATGGATACATTTAAATGGTTTAAACCTAGTTTTATATATTTGGAAAATATTAAATGAATCTATATAAATCCTTAAGGGATTGATTTTAAATATTGATACTAGATTTGGTGATAAATATAACTTGCATGAAGAATATTAATGAATGAATTGAAGATAGAAATCTGAATCCAATTTAAATTATTTAATACTATAGTTTATTGTTTATATTTTAAAAATGACATTATAAATGAGTTATATGGGGTTGCAATTGATTTGATAAATCATGGATCATTTGATTTTATTCTGTGGGCATTTCATGTGATTTATGATGAGTATAGATAATTTTATGTTAACCTTGTATTATTTTTAATAAATATTGGAATCTCAAGTTGAGGATACAGAAATCTTTAATTATTGATCTGTCCATTAGACATTTTTATCTTCTTATGAGTTATTCCACATTTTGTAGAAGCTATTTTTAGGAAAAGTCATATCCTATGTATGAGGTATTTCTATATGTATATGAATCATTTAAAATAGAATATAGGTAACTATAAACATTTTACTTATAATGTGGACCAATGAACAAGTCATATATCATTTCTTATATGTAATATAATGATATTAATGGGTCAAATGGTCTTTCATTTGAGTCATTCTAGAAAAAATTGTTTTATGATTTCTTTGTATCGAAAAGTCAAAGCAGTAGAAGTAGTACTCCCATGAGTTAATGCATGTTGTGAGAAAGATCGTAAACAAATGATTAGTGTGTTTAACTCTAGTAATGACTCTAATTTTTAAATTTATTGTATAAATGTCAGGTAATAATTTTCCTGTTGTATTCTTATAAAAATTGAATAATATTATGTCACTATAATTGAGTAAGTGGATCCGAGTTTTTTGGGTCAAGTGACATCCTTTGATAGAATTCTAATCTACATTAACTAGTGGATAGAAATTTAAATAAATTCTAGGATTCCAATATAATAAAACAAATTGGTATATTATACTTGTTTATTTTTTCCAATATATTGAATTCACGCACCTATATAATTTTTTGTGTACGGTTTATGGATAATCACGATCAAACCAACTATAATTAGAAGGATCAGGTTGACTATATAATAATATATTTAACTGAGAAAAAATCAAAATTAAATGAGAAAGAGAGAAGTGAGGGACTCTTGGAAATTTATAGGGCATAATAATTAGAAGAAATAGTAATATTGAGATAATTAGTGAATTCCATATATGAAAATGTTTAGAAATTAAGTAATGCACATGGTAACTGAATTACATGGGATATTTAATATTAAAAAAATATAGAATCTAATTCATGGTGATATATTTATAAGATGAAAAAAATAGTTAGATAATAGATTTTTAATGATATAATAACTATGAGTTTTTGGTCTATAAGGAATATAATAAAGAACACTCTACACCCATATTAAATTAGAAAATACACAAAATATTTTAAATAAACTAAACATAAATAAATAGGAACCATTTCAAATCAAATAGAAAAAACATAATCATGTTATAAATAATAGGCTTGAAAATATCTAAATGAAATATCAATGAATAAATATAATATAAACTAAAGAAAATAATTTTAGCAAAAATAAACATAACCAAATGAAAATTAAAAAAATATAATCAAATAGTCTTAGGATATATTAAAAGAACCAAAATATAATTTTCCAACATTAAAAAAAACCCACCCATTAAAAAAATTGAACGAACAGAAACAATTTAAAGTAAATTAAATCAAATAAACTCAAAATTAAATAACCTAATTATATATAAACTAAAGTATATTGAATGAACAAGAAAAAAGGGATCCAAATAAATATGAAGTAACCTAACTAGAAAAGTGATAACCACCCCAAAATATCCCAAACCCACCCATACATTTTATGAATCCTATTGAACAAAAAAAACTAAAATTAATTAAACAATAAAAGTGAAGGGATCCAAATTGACATAATTCAAAAAATGATCTAACCGAAGAATGATCCATATCCTTTCATATCCCAATTGTTAAAACAAGATATCTAAATTTTACTATCTTCCTTTTAAATAATTACCCTAAATTCAAATAATTATGTTAATTATTTCATGGCTTAATTGTTTTCGTGAATATCAGTTAGAGTAAAGTTCATACAATATAAAATTTCCTTGTGTTGTACCAGATATCCATTTTGAATATAATATTATTTTAATTTTATACTTTTAGTGGGTTATTCCACCTATAATAGCCCTTAATTAACATCTTGTGTTATTAATTATTCAATATTCCTTGCATTCATATATGTGATTTCCATAAAAAATTATATTTGATAAATATTAGAAATTGGTTTACTTTCATCTTCATTTATTTCGTTAAAAAATTTCAATTATCTCAACCAAAAAAATAAAATTATAAATTCAGGCTTGGGTATTTAGATTTACTTTATTCTTAAAAATATTATTTAAAATATGATTATGGTTTCCAAAATTTAATTTCATTATAAATGGAAGTTTTATATATTGAAGGATGTGTACCTAAAATAAAATTATCTTGCTCGAGTTGAATAAAAAAATATGGAATCACACTAAATGTACATATATAGTGGATAATTGTATGTTTTTCTTTGTTGATTTCATATTTTAAAATATATTTTTTAACATAATAGTCTATTATTTTTTGTAACAGTCTTCTTTGGTGGCCCTTGATTCATAACAAAAACAACTTTTTACCAAATTATCACTTACATCGTGTTTTGGGAGATGACTTCAATGGAATAGTAAGTTGCTAAACAGGGAAGAGTATTTCCCTCAAGAGGTATTTTCTCACATCAGGTGTAGGATAAAGTAACACCAAGTTATAAAGGGTATAACAGGAAGGACCTATGGATGAAAAGTCTAAAATTGTCATTCAGGTGAAATAACTGGCTTAATGGGAAAATCATTAATTTATGAAAATGAAGGAAATTGTATTTCAATCACTTCCTCTAAAGATCGATGAATCTTATGATGGATATATGTCAATGATTTCTATGTTATATAGTGCATCGAGTAATAATCCTAATGTTGGTTGGGTTGATGATATTCCTGACGATGGAGATGGCATGGAAGACATCAAGGAAGTATGGGGGGATGACCGTGAGTAAGAGGGTGGGGAAGATGGTGACGAGGTTTGTGGGGATGAGATCAAGGTGGAGGATAAGGATAAGGATGAGGCCGGAGATGATGTTGATGAGAGTGAGCATTTCTAGGGACATATTGATTCATTAAATGTTTTATTAATATTTATGACTTATTTTTCTTTATGCTTTAGTGGGAATGAATATATGTGATATTTTGTGTCTTTTTACCATTGGTTGAATGGATAATTTGATTTTCTTAGTTTTATTTATTTCTATATTGGTTTTTTTTCTATCTCATGATGATCTTATGGTTTCATTACAGGTAATATGTATTCAGAATGTTCTAGTGTTTTCATTGAAGGATATGGATGTTTTCTTTTCATTATTGATTTTTTTTAATTACAAGTGAAGTGGGAAGTTAGTTCCATTATTTCATGTGTTTTGTGATGATTAAAGGTGTAGTGTTCTGTTGGATTGATTATTTCCTGGGTTATTTTTTTCTGTTTTTGTTATAGGTGTGTTCTATTTTGAAATTATAATTGCAGGTGCAGTGGGTTAATAGGATTATTCCTGCAGGGGAATTGAGGGAGGGGGTTACAACAGTTTTATAACCGTTAGAATACATCTCTTATAATGGCTCATAATGAACCATTGATAAATTAATAGTCTAACCACGGTATACAAATGGGTCATTATGAACAGTGGTTGTAGGCCTTCCTAAATAGTTCAAAACCATTGGGATAACTCAAACACAATGGTTTGAACCATTGGGATAGATATTTTCCAATTGTTTTAAACTTTTTTAATATATCTATCACAACGATTCTTAGTGAACCATTCATAAAATAAAATTACAACAACCATATACCAATGGTTCACTACAAACCATTAGTATTGGTATATCCTAAAATCATACATACTAATTGTTCATGGAACCATTGAGATAGACTATCCCATCAGTTTCATGGGATATCCCAACGTTTTCAAAAAATTTGGATACGATAAAATTTTAGTAGTGATTACTGAATGATGGTTGGGATTCTCAGAATGTTATCTTCCAATGATATATCTATGAGCTCCACTGACTACCTATTAGATTCATTTCAACATTTTCAATAATATTGGGAATATAATCACAAGACTTGTTTCTAACTATAAATGAGTGTTTTCCCAATTAGTGGGATATTTATACCTATCAATAATTTTAGACAATCAATTCCTTTGCACACACTACTAGATTTTAAACCTCCCATGACTTTTACCAAGACTGTCTAAAACATCATCAATGGTTTTTTATAGGATTAACTCTTAGAAGGATGATTCCACTAGGAAATTTGGTAGATACCCATGAAACGTGGTGACGAGGGAGGTATTAATATCAGAAGTATAAATGAATTTATATAAATATTGTTGTATAAAATTTATTATGATTCACTAGAGGGTAATTCATAGTTTTTTAATTTCATTAAAAACTAGTATGGGGAAATTATCAACACCTCAAGTCATGGAAGCTGTAATTCGTCATATATCTATTGAAACATACATGTTTCTTCTCAAAATCGTAGTGAAAACTCCAATTGGGTCATAGTATAATGGGAGGATTCATTTTAGGAAGGAAATTGTTAAAAAACATACTCTATGTTTCAGGGTGTCCGGTTCATAAATTGTAATTCCTTGAGGTGATTATTTATTTTATGTTTCTTAATACTATGTTGAGTAAATGTAATCAATCTTTCATATATAATACCAAGATTTAAAAGGATCCAGACTAATGTGTTTTCACCCCATTTTTCTGAGTAAGGTTTAATGGTGTTGAATATCATTGTATCACCAACATTAATCATATGGAAATCCATGGTCAGAGGCACTCTAGTGAAACAACATCCCATACAAACCGAGTTAGTTTATAAGGTGGATCAAACATATATCCATGCCCAGTGGAAGCTATTAGGGAATTTCAATTAAATAGACACAATTTTATCAATTATTAACAATATTATTTTAAAATATGTATATCATCCAAATATATGGTGGGAATACATAATTTTATTCTTTAATGGGTGGTATTTAATGTATTAATATCAGAATGAATCTTTTAATATGATCATTTATGGTAGAATAAATCACATGAACTATAAAGTGCCTCTATAGATTAATGAATAGAACCAGTAGTTTTATGGGTTTCCCTCATCGATGCAGTAACATCAGACCAACCAAGATCCATTACTCTATCTTAGATCCATTGGATGGCCTGTAGGAAGATATTAGGGGAACTCATGATTAATATTGAATTCTATTATATTAATTGAATGATGCGAGGAGTAGTTCCTGTATGGGATGCACAAGGTCATTTGGTGTTGGGTTTCAATGCATCATAGGGATAAGGTTATTCTCTTAGTATGGAGGCATTCTCTATTCTCTTCTATCACATCTTTTATAGTCTTTATAATATCTATATTTTTATTTTTTAATATGACCCATCCATTATTATCATGGTACTATCAATTTTGGAGCTAAATCATTGGTTTTTCACATACATACACAAGGGATATAAGTGGTTCGTAGGTAGAGATATTGAGATTATCTGCACCTAGAGAGAGGTAAGAATATTTATGGATCCCTCAGTTCTAAATGTAATTTTATTAATCACCACCATGTGTTTTTTAATTCTAAATCCCTCCATTTGATTAATGATTATTTCTTTAGGTTATTACCTAAAACTTCATTACGTTATACCCTCAAGATTCTAAATTTAGTTCTATCACCATTAAATAAGTATTTATGTTTTGTTGAGTAAGAAAATCATAATCTATATATGATATTTAAGATTAATAATCCATGTTCTTGTTTAAGAATTCAATTATTTTTATTTTCTTAATTTATACCCTAATTTTATAATTCAGCATAAATTTCATTATTTTTTCTCAATCTTATTAATTTATACTAAAATTATTATTACAACAAAATTTTTCATCATTCATTTTTTAAACAATTATAAATATACATAGTTAATAATAATACATAATAAACCATAACAATGCCATCTAAATCCTTGGTAACAACATCCTAAGACTCCAAAATATCAACAAAAATCCAATATATAAAATAAAAAACTATAACTACTCACCTCAAATTACAAGAAGAAAAAATAACTAAAATAAAATTAGACAAGGTAAAACCCCCAATTAGTGGATATGAAATCCTATTAAACATCCAAACGCACCCTAAATGGGAAAAAATAATAAACCTGATGATAAAATTAACTGTGTTAAAACAGAACATAATAAAATCACATTATTACTCTAATTAAACTCTTCAACATCTATTAAAATGTTAACTGAAATAACCATGGAATGGGTTAAATCTATTACATCAGTAGAATACCAACATTATTTCAACAAAAATTCCATACACAATAAGAATATATTTTTAAACACCATGGATTAGCTACCCCTTACTAGGATTCATAACCAGTGCCCTAATATTGGGGAACATCATAATACTGAACCTATAAAAATAGTGAAATTATATATCGACGTATATAATTTAATAATTGGTCAACCCTAATGAATAAACACAATGACCTTTGACCTGAAACACAACTGAATAAATAAAATAAAATTTCTCAAATTATGTGGAATAAAGGATGAAACATAATATCCATTATCTAGGTCCTATTGAAATTATTATAGTTATATGAGTTATCCTAGAAACTATTAGTTTTAGAGAAAACAAAAGCTCCATAGATAACGTGTACATGTCACCAGACTCCTTGTTTAAATTTTTTTGTCCATTCATAACTTTATTGATGAAATTCACATCTATAATAATAAATCTCCTATATAACTGATGAAAAACTCAAGATGAGGCCATATATTTGATAATATAATCAAATATGGAATTCTAATTTCAAACTGACCAATAAATTTGAAGTAACTCGTTAAAATATTTAAACCCCCCATAGAAACATAAAAAAACATAGTTGATCTATGAATTAATTGATATTACTAATAATTTACTAAAAATAGAATCAACAGTAGTAAAATTTGAACATCTTACCATTGTAATATTGTAATCCTAAATCATCATCCATATCAAGAAACTATGTTTTGGTTTTACCAATGGACCCCAATAGACAAGGGGTAATTTCAATATCTCTTCAACATGTTACAGGAAAAAAATATCATCTGCAGAATCCATAGTAAATGGATCCCTTTTTTCCCTTCCTTTTATATTTTCATCATAAAGATCACAATATTTGATGGAATTATCTATTAATTAATATTAATCTTTAAACCCCTACTGAATTTTTTTTAGTATATATATATTCAGAAAAGATGAATATCAATGACAATAATGATGTATAAATCGAGTATAAATATATTATTTTAAACAAACATACTTATAAACACATTGAATAAATAGAAGATCAATTTCTTTATAATCACATTTAATACTAAGGCCTCCCATAATAATAAAGATAATCATTTTATTCCATGTAATGGGATGATTTCATCATTATCCTTCCCGTAATAACTAAATATCCTACAATAATCCTCATTCAAACTGATAATAGTATTGATAATAGTGATTATTTTCCACATGTATAAAAAAATTGCACAACATAAATTCAATAAAAAGATTCTCTCCTAACATAACTCAAATATATTGAGGATGAAGATAAAATAAAATAAGTTATTAACTCCAATAAAGGAAATATATTTGGAATTGGATTTAAAAATATATATAGAAACACCCAGATATATTATAGGTATTTTACTCCCCAATACATTGAGGTTATCAATAATATTCCTCTTGAGGACATGAGATCACCCACCAATAAAGATATTTATATTATTTTAATTGACTGAGAAACTATAAGCAGGACTAAATAAATATAATTCAATAGAAAAATTGAAATAATATTTATAAAGACTATACATAACAATATTATAGTATAATATATGGGGCATATAACATGTATAATATAAATTTTCTCTAATGGATATTGAAATATAAAAAAAACCATCAAAAGAAAGACTACAAGAAAACTCTTTCCTCAGTATTCCACTCAGTAAACCACACTCTAACATCATGTATAATAAAATAATATTTACTATATTTTTATTAAATTACAATAAAAAATATATCCTACTGCATAACATTCTCTAATAGTTCCTCATTAAAAATTTATCAGTATTTTTTCATTAAAATCAATATTTTTGTGTAAATTATTCTGTATTCCGTGTATGTTTTTATTTGGTGGTTCCATTCCTTGACCATTGGTTAAGGATTAATTATATAAAAAATTTATATATGTGAATGGTATATTTTGGATACATTTATTGAGTTTCATGTTCATTCTGTTTAACTTATGACAATTGTCGTCATAAAATACTCAGAAATCCCATTTTAAGATAATTTTGATTTCCTAAAAAAGTATTGAATTTATTCAACTATATATATAGCTATATTATAATTTTAGAGTTATTAAATCATCTTCAATAAATCTTAATTTAATTAAATTATTATTATTTAACATTTCTTAATCATTCATGACATAAAAACTTATAATTGCATTTATATAGGTTGTCAAAATAACCCAAATAAGAGCATGTTATAACAACTGAATGAGTAAGAAAATGATTTTATATAAACATAAAAACAATTTTAAATAATATCTATAATTTTATAAATATCTCATTTTTTCAATAAATCCACTTTTAAAATTATCCATGTAATATAGTGATAGTAAATAAAACGCATACTTCATAGAGGCGATAGTTCGCATGTACGCACAAACGATGTTTTTATTTTACAATTAATGATAAGGAAATAAGATTGAATTTTTTTTTAATTTAAATTATAATAATTATAGATTTAAATTTTATTTAGTAAATTTTTTTATCATCCATGTGAGGCAATGATAGAAAATAAAATGCATCTCTTCTTGGAGGTGGTATCCACAAGTACATATGAGTAATATTTTCAATTTCAAGTGGACTAAAATGAGTTAGATTACGATTTTTAATTCAACATAATTAAATTTAAAAATAATTATTATAATAATTTTAGTATTCAATGATGGATATATAATATTTAGAGGAGTTTGACGAATAAAGAAACGTGAATTAACTTAGTTAAGATGATTACCTCTTCCTTGGGTGTCCTCCTTTGGATATCTTCTACAACCTTTTTGGGTTACGCTTTTGGTGATACCAGAACCTGTTGATCATGGATAAGGTTGTTTTAAGGTTATTTTAATTGACATTAATTAATATAATGTGGTCAATGTTCTTGTATAAGTTAATAGATGATGGGATCTTATATAAGAGATAAGGGAACTTTTATAAATACTCTTAACATTAAAATAATATAAATGTATTTTTTAAGGTAACATGACATGAAGACTAACAAAAATATAATATAGGATATGATAGGAATAAATCCACTGATACAATCAAAATAGAGATATAAGTTTTTTGATTTTTTGATTGTAACACATTGTTTTAACCCATTTAACTCATACCATGGTGAGTTTGATTTACTATGTTAACACAATTTTATAACTAAAAATGAAATGTTACTTATTAACTAATTTAAATATGATGGTTATAAATTTTTAATCCACTTCATAGAATTTAATTTCTAGATTTGGAAAAAATTATGGTAAATAAAAGTACAAAAAACACAATGAAAAGTTGTTATTAAAAAATTTCCTTTTAAACATAAAATTGAATTTACATAAAAATCATAAATAGAGTTGACCCCCATAATATTTAATGGTTTATTAATTAAAAAAATAGATTTATGTGGGATTAAAACCAATCCAAAATCATTATCCTCATAAATAAAAAATTAATTATAATTATTAAAAAAAATTCATGTTATTTTGCAAAAACATTACATATGCTTTCAAAAATGTCAATACAATGTTTCTAAATTTGAAATTGAATTTTCAAATGTTTTATTTCAATACATATACATATATTTCTTTTTCAAAAATAATTTATAAACCTATATGTCATTATCATATCCTGATGATTTCATAAAAGTGACAGTATTTGTAAAAAATTTATTATACATTAATCACTCAAAAATCAACCATTTATGAAAAATCCAAAAAATTCACATAATATTATTTTTCATGAATAATTCAAAAATAAATTTTATTTTATAAAATTAACATTCTAAAATTCATAAAAATATATTTCAAATGTAAATAAAACACATAAATAAAATTTATTTTATATAAAAAGGCCCTTTATGATTTAATTATTTTAAATCCTATTTCATATATTTTCCTAATTAAATGATTATTTATATATTAATTCAAATAATAAAATGTTAAATATTATCATAATAATAATTTTAATCTGTAAAATTAATCTTTTTATGATAAAATAAAAAACACATTAAAAAATTTATTTTAGGAAAACAATATTTTACATTAAAGAATATTAATTATTTATCCTCTCAATGTTAGTCTTTTTAATTCACTATTATCATATTATTTATAATGGGTTTTAGTATTATAATGTTCTTTGTAATTATCATCTCATATTTCATGACTCATTATAGTTTGATGTTTCAACTGAAATAATCTATTTAAAATTATTTATTTAAGGGAGGATTAAATATTTAATTCTTTGAGTGTTAGATCCCCCCCCCACTCGCCGCTCCTAAAAAAATAATGTCCTTGAAATTTTTAATTTTCCTCAAATAAATAAATTTACCTTGATATAGATATAATGTTAGATGTATAACTAATAATGAAAAATATTTTCTATTATACTACTAAATAACATGGTATTTATTAGTCATTTATTTCTAAACCCATCTATGTAAGACTGTTAGATTCATAAATCAGATGGAGTTTCCAAAATATTACTATAATAGTTAAATGATATTTGACACATAACCCTCTGTGGATTTATCTTCCCCTCGCTTGATTTTTAGAAATATTTTATCATTGAGATATGAGAAAATACACACCTGATTTATTTCTTTTCAATATATATATATATATATATATATATCCAAAATTCAGTTATGATTCCATCAGTTCTTCATCAATATTTCATCTCATATTTTAAATGAACATGATGAATTTTTCATGCATTTATTCTGAAAAACAAATTAAGGTATCATAAGTTCCAAAAAATAACAAGCCATTCCTCCTATCATTATATTTTTATTTAAAGACAAATATTATGTTATAATAAAGATAATTCCCAATGAAATGAATTGTAAATTTAACCTTAAAATCCTTAATTATAATCCATACCACTATTTCAATATATTATATTTTATGCTTTATCTAATATTTCCTAATTTACAAATTTGTAAAAGTAATTTAATCTAAAAATCATTATTATGTTAAAGTTAACCATATTTATTATGTTCTAGTTTTCAACTATTGAATATATAGGCATCTGAACAAAGACGAATTGATATATTGCCTTGGAAACCAGATTCCTACAATGTGTCTATTGAACAATCCTTCTTTGGAGTGTTAGTGAATGATTCAATATTCTTATAAAACATGAAAGATATAAAAGTTTGTATATATATTATATCAAATAAATAATTAATTAACCTTCAATTTACAATAAGTGTACACGATACTATATCTTTTCGTACTTAACATTCTGTTGTAGTAGTCTCAAAATCGTAGTATTTTTGCCTTAGACTCTTGTGAGGTAAATTACCTTGATGTTTATAGTAATGGTTTGAATAGTGACTTGGTTTTTATATTATATCACTAGATATAGGTGACTTCCTTCTTGTCCTTGAATTCATGATCCTTATAGACTTTATATCTACACCTAAAATATACTATCATTCCCTTTAATAAAGTATTGGGGTGTTTCCTTCAACAATTATCATTTTTTTTAAATTACACCCTTCCCTTTTTCAATTTCTCCATGTTTCTCCTAACATATTTATCAACCATCACATTATTCTATTTTATTAATTTTAAAATATATTATTTACGTAATTATTTATTTTCCATTATAGAACTGGTTACTATATATTCAGATGTGTAAACGTTTCTGAGAGAGTAACACCATTAAAAGGATTTTCATTATCCTATTAAATAAATAATCAATATATAATTCCAATTTAATTTTATATTATTTAACATGTTTTTTGACATTATAATTTCAACCACATATTCATAAAAATTTACCTCTTATTTTGGTCTCAAAATTAAATGTTTATCTCCAAAATCAGCAGATTTTTCACGAGGAAAGAATTTTTTTAACAGAATGTTTCTTTAGAAGTTTCCCACTCCAGACCCATTATTTTATATTACTTATTAGTTTTTAGAATCAAAAAACACTATTGATCATAATTTACATTTAGAAGAAAAAACATTAGTCTAACCTTCCCCCTTTCACTAATTCCATAACTCAGATATATCTTTTCTAGGTACTTCATTCATTTAGCAATATTAATGGATTAGTGGTTTTATTGTCTGATGAAGGGTGTTTCCACATGAAGTAATTAACAATTGCTACCCCATGATGTGGAGAAGTATACTAATCTTTATAACTAAGGTTATTATTCATAACCTTCTCAGTTATATTTATAATCTAACCAACTTGAATTCAATCATTATTGATTTTCTTATGAAGGAAATCCTTACATAAATTATGAGGGTTGAATTAGATTCAAATTCATCACATAGGTACCATTTCTAAATAATGGAATTCACATAATTAGATCATAATCTTAGGAATATGTAGTAGTATAATAAAAATATTATTCTATTAAAATTTATTGGGAATTCAAATGTTTTTCGCATTGTTCATTCTAGTTGTGTTATTCAAAAATTTATTTCTAATGGATCCTACTAAACATACTTTACTACAAATTATGAAAACAATGACTCCAGTGACCGAAGGTTTTTATTTATTACAATACATTAGTAGAGGATACAAGATATCACATCACATAATATCTGGAAGTTTAATAGTCTTGGGGGGCTAGATTTATTCATGATTTCCATATTAAATTGGAAATGTAAAACACATATTCAAAAACACCTGGAAAATATCTTCTTCATATTTGAAATAATTAAAATATCCAATATTAGCACTCAAGTGAAAGGTAAAAAATAATGGTTGAGATTATATTCCTAGTAAGAAGATATGTGTAGTAAGAGATATCTTGTTTTAATAAGGTATAAACAATATAGATGAGTGAATAATCAATAATCATATGAAATAATCAATATCTTAAGAATAAAATATATACATGGATAGAAAAAACATAATAATAAAATGGATAATAATTTATTTCTCAATAATTTAATTTGTAATTATGAACATTTCAATTTTATTATTAATTCTATATACTAATATGTATTCAATAATTTCATGGCCTCGTTCTAATTTATTTATATCGCATTGGCCAATATACATCAAGCTGTACACATTATTCATTATCTCATGAGCCCTACCAAATTCATTAGGGGGATATGTAATTCTAGACCCTACCCATCACTCAATAGTCATGGCCATGACACCATAAATATATGGGTAGGCATACACCAATTAATACCAATAATTGTTTACGTGATGATACCAACCATTGCATCATGTGAAATATAATTTTGGGCCCTCCCAATTACTAAATCATGTCAAATGAATTCCTCACATTTTTAATGATCAATAAAATTTATATAAAATATTATTTGATAATAAATAAATATATGTATTTAATACAGTATATAGAATGTCAATATTCTGTATTAAAAATAATTATTTTTATGTAAATATATTTATCAAAATTTATAAGAAAATATAATCCTTTTCTTCTGATAGAAAAATGAAACAATTCCCAAAATAACTTGAATAGTTATTGCTATTTAAATTAATAAAACATATAATGGAATCTATATCATAAATATTGGTCAGGATGGTGGGGAATCATTTATGTGGAAATACTTAAATAATATTCTTTTTCACTTTTATAAAGAAAGATAAAAATGAGTTGTATGAATAAAATTTAAAATATTCCATTTGAAAATTTTGTAATTAAAATTATGGATAATGTAAAGTGATATTAAATAGTCTTTGATTTAAAAAAGAGAAAAGTTTTTATGTGTTAAGAAGAATATAGACATTGAGGAAAAATATCCCCGACCAAAAATGAGAAAAAAAGGTAGGATTTTCTTAAAAACCTTATTTCAATTGATTTCGATTTAAAAAGAGATTAAAAATGAAAATAATAATTAAAAATCCCATAAATCAATAAAATAAAAAGAAAATATATGGGTTTTAAGTGGGCATGAACATACAATTCCTCTAATAGAAATTGACACATAAACAATCTCAATGATGTTATGTTGTAAAATATACCCTTACCTCTAACTTCCACTCATTAGATCACACTCTATATGACTATACATATATTTATCATACTATATAATATTCAATAATAATTAATCATTATATATTTTTCAATATTTATTTGTTAAAATCAATATTTTTTTACCAAAAGTTTTAGTTTGGAGGTTCTAGTCCTTGTACCAACAGTCTTGTTTTAATCATATAAAAAATGTTCATGAGTTGGTATCGTAGGTTTTCAATTCATTTTTAGTTTATTTGATAATTTAATTAAACTAATTGTAATAGTTTTCATAAAATAATTAAAATAACATTATGAAAATATTTGGATTTCATAAAAAGTGTTGATTTTATTAACCAATATAAATAAATATATATATATTATAATTCAAATATTATGAAAACATATTATTCTTATTACATGATATTATACGTATCTAACATTCATCAATCAACCATGACATATTCATTGTAACATCATTCATATATGTGGAAAAGATACCAAAACAATATTTTGTTATAATAACTAAATGAGAAAGAACATGCAACTTCATATTGAAAAAATTACTTTTTGCAATGACCCCAACCCAAGTAGCCTAGAAATGAGTTTTTTCTCCATTAAAAGATAATAAGATACAAGGAATCACATCAGAAAGGGAATAATATTCTAATATTATAGGTAAACTAGATGCATACATGAATCCAAAATTATATTTGAAGATACAAATTACAACATAGTTTTTTTGAAAATAACAGTATTCCCTCTGAATATCATTGCATATCAAACATAGTAAACATTATGGATTCTTGAGAAATTTTAAAAAATAAGGATGGATCAAATACTCAAAATGGTCAATTATAGTGTAATTTATCATAAATCAAAGTGAATAATAAATATGGAATGGTATATAACAGAACAGACATTTCATTTAAATATCTTTACGATAATGATATTGTAAAGAATTAGCAATATGGAATGTTAAATAAATGAAAAATAATTCCATTTGTTCAATAGATTATGAAATAAATGCATACATAGATAATATCATTATGGAAATCGAATGGATAATAATTACTAAATTCTTAATGGAGGAAATTGCTTCATTATTTGATGTCATGTCTTGGGAAAATGATACCTACACTATAAAACTAATCAGTGCAAATAGATCTGGTCTGGACAAATATAATTATACTATCAAAACCTTCAAAAACAGTTTAAAATAACTCAATATATAGCCATCAGGTTTGTCTAACTAATTTTTCTAATAAGACATGTCAATTCACCGAGGGGATATCTATAAACCGTACCCACCCATTAATTTATGTCCAATTTTTTTTCATATATCAAATAATTTATTTAATTTTGGAATACGTATTCCTTATTAATACATAATGGTATTGAACAAAGGATACAAACTCATCGATGAATCCCACTAAATGAAATAACATTAAATGTAAAAGGCACATGTAAAAAATAATATATGGTTTTGGAAATAATAATTCCCATTATAAAAATAACATGTCTATTCTAGGGAAATTTAATTTTTAATGAAAAATGATCACAATAAAGTGATTATTTTATAATTAAGTTGTCCATCACAAAAGAAAGTGAGATTTTACAATAACAACAACTACTTGATGACTTTCCAGTCAAATCCCCTGGGTTAAAATGATTATAATTAAAAATTAATACAATATTATGTATGAATTAATAATTATATTACATGTAAAATTATAAATATATACACTACATGGAACTGAATTGGTGTATAATAACAAATAAGTCTAAATGGAATGTAAATTGAGTTGAAATCCCATACCACACACTTCCTTTTGATTGAATATGATTTAAAAACATATATAGTGGTTTTAAAGATTTTATATAGTTTTAAAGAAATATATTAGTATTTATAATATCATATATGATCCTTTAATAACATCTTATCAATTATTCATTAATAAAATTTCATTTTTCTCATTTGTTCAACAGTTAATTTCTTTGTTTTCACATTTCTACTTTATTAAGAAAGTTCTGGTTCTTGTTCATGTCATATTGTTTCATAATCTTATGAATATTCATCAAGAGAAAATTGCAATCCTTTTAAATTAATTATAATTTTAAAATTAATCATGAAATATGGTTTTAAAAATTGAACTACGTTACAATCGTGGAGACAATGGGTCGTACGTATGAATCTGTAACATTTCTATTTTCCAATGATTCTTATAGAAGGGAGGTATTAAATATTTTATCTTTACAGAAATATAATAATATCATATATGTCATATGATTTATTTAAACATACATATATGTATCATCCATGAGGTGTTGTGATGAACATAGAGTCACGTCGATTCATGAAGACGATACTCCACCCATACACGAATGATGTTATAATTTTTTTAAATTAATGAAGTAAAATGATATATTAACTTTCAAAAATGACAAATATGTCAATTATATGAAAATTATGTCACTTATAACATATATATTCATTAAAATTATCCTTATAACCTTTAACGTTAAGCATTAGTGAAAATATAAATCAAAGCGCTTCATGAAGTGGTAGTCCGCCATACACTTGAGTGACGCTATCTTATCTCCTACAAATTAGAAATTTAAAAAGTGTATCTATGAAATAATAAATCAATAGGTATAATTATATTATATATATATCATTTATATACATTATATCTTCCATCATACCCAACCATTAAAGGTGGTAATGGAGAAAAAATGACATTGGTTCATGAGGTGGTAGTCCATCGTATATAAAAATGATGATTCTATAACCCATTTGATGAGAGTTGATATAGATAAATATTATTTCATAAAAATAATAAAATATAATTATATATAATATATAATATTTTTATTATATTTTAATTTTTAATAAATAATTGAATTTGAAAACGTAAAAAAGAAAACAATAGAGCATTGTTAAAAGAATACATTCTCTAAGAGAACACTCATTTGGATCTCCCATGATGGACCCAAGGGATGGTCTTATAGGGGAAATGAAAATATTATAATGTGAATGTGGATTTTGGGGAGATGTTTTTACTTATTTTTTCCCATAAATGGTCTTGGGTTATATGAATAATTTAAGTTAGGGAGTTCCCTTTTATAAGTGTGGAAAGGGAGTGCTCTTGGAAATTACTTGTATATTTTTCAAAAGATTCAAAAATTGCAATGTCCTTCACTTGGAAAATGGTTAAAAATTAACGGAGGATATAAATTATGAAGTATAATGTGAAATTATTTCTATATAATAATAATTTGACATGTTTTATATTCATTTTAATACTTCTATTCTTATTTTAATCCCACAGTAGATCTTTTTTACCTTAACCATGATAAATAATTTTTAGCATTTTAACTATTAATTTTTTAAAATAATTGTTTACCTTATAAGATAATATAATTTATTCTAATTCCAAAATTGGAATCCATTTTTTTAAATCTCATTCATATAATTTGAAATTTTTAATTTAAAATTAATCTCACAACCTTGATGAGATAACATGTTTTTAAAGAGAAAATGGTCAAAATTTTACAATGTTTTGTTTAAAATTTTAATATGAAAATTATTTTAGAAAAATAATTTAGATTAATTGATATATAATTGAAATAATTATACTCTAAAACCAAGTAAATATATAATTTAATATTACAAATAATTATATTAAATGGAAATTTTCAATTAATAAGTAATATTCTTCACCATTTATCAGAAAATTTAATATTTTCATAAAAATCCAATAATTTTAAACTAGGATTATTTTTCCATGTAAATTTCTTAAAAAATATTTGTGTTTCATAAAAATAATTTTTTTAAATTGGTTAAAATTAATTTTTAATTATGTATATAAATGGTGATTAAACCGTCTTTTAGAAAAAAAATTATTTCCTTAGAAAACAATTCATTTTCATTTATATTATTATTATTTTTATTTATAATGATTACAAAATCATAATTTTAATATTCTGGTTATTAATACTCATACCTTTCAATTTAATGAATAGTTTATAATGGTATAATATATAATGTTACATTTGTATTTGGGGTTTCATGTCCCGTAATCTATTATAGGGATTAAATTTAAAGAAATATTTTTATTGGGTTGTTTAAACTCAGTGCTGTCTTTCATACATACTATAGAGATCAATGTTCTTATTTTAAAATCTCTGGATTTCACATTCTCCCCACCTTAAACAAATTATTTCTTTTAAATTTAAACATTATATCTGTAATCATGGGTTAACATTGGGAAATACCACTATCAAAAAGACAACAATATAATAGGATTAATAAAAATTCATCTAAATAAGAGAGAAAATAAAGTAAAAAATACGTCTAAAATAGCAAATCTTTAGGTTTCCATGTAAGAGAACATAGGTTTGAAATAAAATCATGTAAAATGAAGAAATGTTAAATAATTTTTGAGATTGATAGAGTTCCTTGATCAAAACAATATGAATGATCAATGGAATGTTAAAAAACTCAAAACTATAAATATATAATGATTTAAAAGAACATATAATTAATCTCATATAAATGAAAAAAGGATTTCATTTTTATTTCATGATCATTTTTCTAATGTTTATTAGTTATTTTATTATTTAATATTATTAAGAAATATACTTACTTGATATGATTCTATTTCATAAACACAATTTTATCCATTAATTGTGCTCTGATCAATTCCCAGTTCATTTCTAACACCAATAAATTAATTTTAAATAATGAATTTTTTATTCATTAAGCACTAAAATTCACTTTTATATAATCCTAATATTCATATTATAATGAAAAGATATTCCTTATATCTATTGTTATTTTAATGAAAAATGTTTATCAAAGGTTATCGAATATACATGAATCTCTAGATGATGAAGTAGTATATTAATCTCTAAAACATCTTCTAATGTTAAACATAAACCATTTTTTAAATAATTAACCTTATTTCCATTCAAAACGATTGAGATCCAAAGCTTTTAAAATAATGTCATTGAATTTCAAAATTTATATTTTTATTAAACCCCCCAAAAAAATATCATGTATCTCTTTATCGTCAAGTGTCACTTATGTGAATACCTTAATTATTTGTTTTCATAAATCAAAGTAATAACCTGAGTTACAATAATACGTTTAAAAAAAATTATTCATCTAAATTCCAAATGATAATATCGATTATTTTATTTATTAATTAAGTTAAAATTTCTATAAACTCCAATAATTAAAGTACAAACCACATTTTGAAAAAATTATTAATCAGTTACTAGGTAGTCATTACTATCCAATTTATATTTTCAATATCAATCATATTGTTATCCAAATATTATTTTCTGGGAATCAGGAACATATTAAGGGTTATATTTCCATCAATCATGTGTTTTATAAGAAGTTCAACTTTCCACCGAATAATTTTTCCGGGTCATTAGTATCATTCTATATATTATTTCAAATCCGTAATGAAAAATATTTCATGTAAAATCCATATAAATTTCATAATTCTAAAAACTAGAATATAATTGATAGAATAATTTTATAACATAGGTAAATGATCAAAATATAGAAGCAAACTAATAATTCCACATCCACTATATTAATATCATAATCTTTACCTTGATCCCTTAGCTTCATCTATGGTATATTCTCTTGATTCTTCTGGGAATTCATTTATACGGTACTCATATCCTTAGAGGTTAAATATTGAATAATATTTTTTTATTTCCACCAGTTTCATTATTATTTCTAGTGAACATCATCTCTAAACATAAAATAAAACTCTCAATCCCTACGTGCATTTATTGGGGTGATTCTCATCATAATTATAAAATAAGTAAAATCATTCTTTCCATTTATCCCTTCATTCATATTTTTTGTATTTACCATTTCTTCCCTTATATCCCTTTATATCCATATGTCTTGTAAAATTATTTCATTGTATTGATATCTCATCTATTGTGTCCTTTTATGGTCAAAATGATTGGGAGACTAGTTCCCATAGAATAATTGGAATTAAACCATCATATAAATGGTAAATATTTCTATTTAGATTACATAAATTTTTTATAGAATTCCATAATAAAATTTTAACGTAAGATCCATAATTAGCAACATTTTCATCATCATTTTGACTTAAATTCAGGAATTGTTTCTTCATATCTTCTCTTTTCTCAAGATGAAAATAATTTCTTGTAAAGAGTACCTTAAAGTCCTCCAACTCTATGTTTTCAATTTCTTCTTAATTCTGGCCACATTTATTTAATGACCATCATTTTTCTGCATCTCTTTAGAGATGATAAACTACCATTAAAAATTTCTTTATAAGAACTTGCTTCTCCTTCCGAGGTTTAACCTTCTTCTTTTTCATTTCCTTTGAGTTGTTTGTGTGAAAATATGGAAAACTGGAAATTGATAAGTTTTAGTAGTAAATGTCATGTAACCCTATGTACATGTTTTTTATTCTATCTATGTAGTATGGGGATAATTGGCATGTGCTTTTATTAGGAAAGGATAGAGGGAAAACCCACTACACGCCGTGTAATGTTGCGTAGTCATGTCTGCAAGGTCGGCGTGGGCTGCGTAATGTAAGTAAGTGAAAATATTAATAGTAAAATGATATACACATCGTGTATATTGGCATACATGCCATGTACTTGTGTTATTAAGTTTAAAATGTGCAGTAACCTTGTTTTCTCCTCATTTGGATAGGAGACTCACTATTTTGAAGAACAAGGAGGTCGAATATTGTTTTTTCTCCAAAATCTTTGTCTGAACTCTGATCCTTTCATCGTAGTTCTCTTTTGAATCCTCTTGGTTAGAGATTTATTCTTCTAGATACATTCTTCCAAATTTCTATTCATGAAGAGGTTATTTAGAGTTGAATGTCAATCTCCTTTTCATAGATCTATGCCATTCAATTTAAATTCAAGGGTCAACGTCGGATTATATCGAGTATACAACATCAAGGTAGGTGGTCTCGTGCCTCTCATTAGTTGTCAAGATTTTTATTTGTGTCTTTGTGCCACAAACCCATGTTTAGGGTGTTTTCATGAGAGTAAATTGATCCTCGTTATTATCAAATATTGTTTTTGTTATGAATTTAATCAATTAAATATTATTTATCTTTGTTTCTTGATTAAGGTATACCTCATGGCTACGTTTCCCTTGGATGACTCTTGTATAACCTTTTTGTCCTAGGATATCTATGAAAATGCCTTCATATTTCCTTTTTTGGTTGTTTAAAATGAACATGATTTTTATCTAGAATTTCAATTATATAGAAATTGTATGTGTTTGATTATGACTTTGGGATTTTGTTTTCCCCTTTGTTATGCATTGTTTTTCGTATTAAGTGGGATGGAATGATTTAATAAATTTTAATGAGTAAATAGTAAATAGAATTGGGTGATACATGGGTTCATCTTTGAACACCATGAACGGATGCACATAACAATTATACCTTACACCTTGGGTGATTCATGGGTTCATTTTTGAAGTGCATGGACAGAATCAAGAGGCTTTTGATTTATGTGTCATTAGTGATACTTGGTTTCCCTAGTAAAACTACTTGGGATGGAAAATGTTGACAGAATAATATATTGAACATATCACGATACATTGCGCTCCCAAGTAGGACTACATAGTATGGACTCACATAATTTTATACAAACATTGATAGTGATACTTGGGGCTCCCTATTAGGACCGTTGAGAATGGACTTGTCAGATGTCAGTTGAATTACACATGTAGTGATACTTAAATTCCAACTTAGGAATATCAATCATGGACTTGGGTTATACATAAATGATGTAATAAAATGAATTGTTACATGTCAACCATGCCAAAGCACATTCTTGGGATCATACTTTACTTACTTGTTAGAAGTTCTTCTGAGACTTTTGTTATTATAACAATTTCTATGAGGAATATCAGGCATAGGCTGAATTTCGAGACCAAAATAAATCAAGTGAATGAATTTCTAATGAACATATTAAACTATATAAATTAATACTATTACATGTATGATTTTTTTACTTCCAATTTCCTACTAGTTTACTTCATTTCATTTCTATACCGAACTGATGTATATACTCAATGAATAATTTGAAAAGACCTTCGATTTTTTCCTACAGGGATTCATTTCTCACACCGTGTTTGGTTCATGCTATTGGGACCAAAAATATTATATTGTTAAAGGTGTCAAAAGGGTCAAGGATCCCAATATAGTGATTTGATTTCTTCTTGGGAGTAGGGGAGTATGGGACCGAGCCAAGGCTTATGATGCTACTGAGATTCTTTTTGTTTTACCTTAGATTGATAATGTATGGAACTTAACTGCAACATAAATGTTTTTTTCATAGATCATGGGACATGCTACATAATTTTGATATTATATTCCTTCTGGTTAACTTTATCCTTCAGTTTTCTATTGTTTAATTCAGTTACATGTCGTTTACTGCTTCTTCTTTTTGTTAATATTTTTTTCTACTGTGTTACACTCTCCTAATGAGGAAATAGTTTCCCCACTATCACAATCTTGGGCCTCGCTGCTACTAGGAATCATCTGGAATTTTGGGGAATGTGATTGAGACCATGTGGCCAACCGGGTATGCGGCACCATTTAGTGGCACCTCAATGAGAGACATTATATTATCCCATTCCCTACTTATTAGATCATGAAATATCTTCTCTAAGATTCTTATCCATTTCTAAATTAAAAACAGATTTGTATCCCCATTGAATGATGGAAGTTACTCACACATGAAGCGATCCAGCATATTAGAATCATATTTTTGAACTATTTTCTCTATCTGAGCATGGTAATGTTTCATAACCTGATGAAGCATCTTTAATATATCCATATTTTTTCATGTTCCAATACCAACTGTATTGGATTCATCTGTAAGAAAATATCTACTTTGGACACAAGCGTTTATACACATCCTACATTGAGAAACAATCTATAAATAATAGAATATAATGGATTAGATTATAAAATTATGAAATCTATATAATTATACATATGGTGTAACACTTTATGTTATGTGAGTCCCAAAATCATAAACTTGGTTTTTTGGGGATATAATTATAACAAAATCATTTAAATGGTTTTAAAATAAAATTCAATTTATCCTAAGCATATAACACAAGAGTTCCAGACCATCTATGTTGTAAGGCTCGTTGTCATGCACCTCATGACAATTAGGTCAAGACAAATTTTCATTTGTTTGAGTAATTACCCCTTGGTACATGTGCGTATGAACCACAACTAATTTTATTACACATAAAGAAATATATTTCTAGGAAAACACATATAATTTCTTTCTCACCCAATAATTAGGATGATCTTTTATACTTATCCTCAATGTTTATGATATAATTATTTTCTATGAACCGTGTTTTCCTAAATCTAGTTCTCAAAAATTATAGTATTCTTCATCTAACACTAACTGTAGGGCTTCTAACCCTAGTATTCTATATATGGTGTATTCTATTTTACATTATAATAATATACAAGGGATCACATCTAGAATGATAGAACAATCTATTAGTCTTGATAGATTAGAAACATACATTATTCCCATATTAAATTATAAAATAAGAATTAAAATATAGTTTTTAATAATACTAACATTATTCTATCAAGAATATGATTTCATATCAAATATTGTAAACTTCATGGATATAGAATAAATTAAAAAAATAAAAGTGAGATCAAATAATAATTAAGGGTTAAGTACATGAGAATCCATCATAAATCAATTAGCATAATCATCATAGAATGATAATTAACTAAACACACCATGCATTTAAATAACATTAATATCATGATAAAATAATGAATAATCAATATATCAAGATAAATAAAAAAACACATGTAATTTATTCAATAGGAGAACAATGAAATGCATCCATAGATAATATCATTGAGAAAATCTCATTGATAATAATAACTAAATTCTTAAAAAATAAATTTATTAGTTATTAGATGTCATGTCTTAGGAACATGATACCTTTAAAATTAATACTTTTCACAATAAAATGTAAAAATACTTTTTAAAAACTGATCTGGTTTTTCCAATTATACATCTACTATCAAGACTATTCATAAGATAGATTAAAACTACTAGGTACAAACCCATTAGGTTTGTCCAACTGATTTGTCTCATACGACATACCAATGTATTAAGGGGAATTATATAAATGGTTACCACCCATAAAATAATGTAAAACACATTCACTATATATAAAATAATATATTTAATTCATAAATAAATATTCCTTATTAAAAAATAACCATATTTAATGAAGGATACATTTTTACCAATAATTCTCAAATAATCAAATTAAATTCAAAGTTAATATTGTATGCCAAAAAATTATATACGGTTTAGGAAATAGTCATATTCATGACAAAAATAATATATATATTTATAATAATGTAATTCTTAATGAAAAGTTATAAAAATAATGTGATTATTTCAAGAGAAGGATAATAACCACAAAAAAGAGAAAATGTACAATAACTTCTACCAGTTTGTAATTTTTTTATTAAACCCCCCTAGGATGAAGTTATTAAAAGTGAAACCTATAATAACATTAATTATTAATGAATCCTGATATTATATTTCAAATGGGTAGTGTATATATAGCACCTAAAATTGAATTGGGGAATAATAGCAAATAAGCCTCAATGGAATTAAATTGAGAAAAAATCCCTCAAATCATACTTATTTTTGGTTGAAAATTCTCTAACATAATGTATAGTAATTTAAATCATTTTATTATTTTATTATAGAACTATATTAATATATATAATATCATATATTATCCTTTCATTGCATCTTATCAGACATTCATTAATAATCATCCATTATTCACATTATTTCAGATGTAAAATGCTTTGTTTTATCATTCTTGATTTATTAAGAAAGTAACAGTTCATGTGCATATTAGATAGTGACGAAATATCAAAAAATTTAATTAATTAATAATAATAATAATTTGACTTAAATTATACATTTAAAATCAATCATCAAATATAGTTATGAAAAATGAACGTTGTTACAATCCTGAAGCCGGTTGGTTCTATATAAGCATGAGTAACATTCGTATTTTCTAATGACCATTATGGAAATGAAGTATGTAATGTTTCATAAGTCCATAAGGATAATAATATTTTATATAGAATATATTTATTTTAATATATATATATATATATATCATATAAGTTGTGTGGTGATGAAAAGAGAGTCACATCGCTTCATAAATATATTGATTTATTCATAACTGAACGATGTAATCATTTTTTAATGTAAGAAACACAATTATATATTATATTTTTAGAATGATGAATATGTCATGAATATCATAACTATTTCATTTATATGACATATATTAAATAATATTACCCTTATTATTTTCCATGTAAATTTTTAGTGGAAAAGAAATCATATTTCATCACGAGTTGGTAGTCCACCGTACACATGATTGACTTTATTGTATCCTATTTGGAATGGAAAGTAAAAAAGGCTATATTTTTTATAATTAATCCCCATGTTTAATTATGATATATATGTCATATATATACTTTATATACATCATAATGCCAAATTATGATTGGTGGTAATGAAAAAACGATTTACATTGGTTCACGAGGTGGTAGTCCACTGTACAGATGAATGGTGATTTTGTAACCCATTAGATGGAAGTGGAGATGGATAAATATTATTCTATAAATATAATAACATCTCAGTATAATAAAAAATTACTGATTATAAAATATTTTTACTGAATTAAAAATATGGATAATCAATATTTTACATGTTAATCAAATAACCGTTAAAGAAAACATTGTATGTAGAAATGAGATATAGTATAAGAAAAAAATCAAGTCCATGATAATTAATATAGATATTTGTGGGGAAAAATTCAGTTAACCTATGAATATTTGTAGTTAAATGAAAATTTAAGGATAACAAAAATGATTCAATTAAGTGAATATAAATACATTATTTAGTCAAAATCATTGTAAAAAATCAAGAAAAAGAATAAGGATTTTATTCATCCATTATATACCCACTGGAGAATGAATATAGGGTTATCATCCTTGATTAATAAAAGTTTCATAGAAATATATTTATAAAATTCTTGAGGAAAATAACCTTTTCATTTTGGAAATTACCTTTTTGAAACTAAATGTTCAAAAAACATTTTAAAAAATAATATTATTTGAAAATATCCATTGAAACATATAAATTATGTTGGAAAACCATTTAGTGGAAATAGTGAAAATAAATTTAATTAATTTTATATATGTAGAAAAAAATATTCCACCCACATTTACGATAAATTCAAAAAATTCAATGTTTTGAAAATGACATGATTATTACATTCAAAATATTTTGTTAAACATAAAAATGTACAAAAATTTCAATAATTAATCAAATTGAAATGGTTAAAAAAGTTGAAAATATTTCTATAAAACATAGTTTTTGAAGAAATAAAAACTCTAACAGAAGATTGAAAAATATAATATTTTATTAAAAATATTTTATAAATTATCTTAAGTTAAGAAGAGAGGGAAAATAGTAGCGTTACAGAAAAATTTTATGAATAACATGAGGGAAAAAATTAAAAGAATTTGTTATAACATTGTCAAATAATTATAATCAACATAATTTTAAGAATAATCAATCTTGATTAAAAATATATTTTGAAATAAACCCTTACAATGACTACAATGTTGAAGGGAGAATTTATCAATGAATATAATTTTTGTATAAAATGTAAATCCTAGTAAAAATTCTAAATACAATAGAAAATATTGAAAATTCATTACACACACTATATTATAACATTAAATATGGTGAAGAAATAATAAAACATAATGAATGAAAATTGAGTTTTGAAATCCATTACCACTTGGTAACTATTATGTCAAATACACTTAAATGAAGTAATTCAATCTGAAATATAAAATATTGTGAACTATTAATGAATAATGATATTAAATTTCAAATTAGTAGTATATTCACTATATAAAAGAAATTAGGTTCACAATAATAGAAAATTCCTCCACTATGGTAAATGGGTACGAAATCCCTTACCTCAAGATTCTATTTGGTTGAACATGATTTACCATAATGTATAGTTGTTTTAAAAATGTTATTAAATTATTACAGATCTATATTAACATTTATAAAATAAAATATGATTATTTAATAACATATTATCACTATTTCATTAATAATCATTCATTTTTCTCATTGTTTTGGGTGTTAATTACATTATTTTCTCATTCGTGATTTATTATAAAAGTTAAATATTTTTCATATTATTAATGTAAATAATCTATAGAATAATAATCATGAAATAGATATTATATTTTTAAATAATTTTTTTTAAAACCAATCTATAATGATGTTTTTCATTAATTAATTATTTTATTATCATAGTGATGGTAGTTCATACGTACACATGAGTAGCATTTCCATTTTTTATTGATCATCATGGAAATAATATAAGAAATATATTACATTTCTATAATGATATTAATAAAATATATATCATATTAATTCTTTAAATATGACTATATATGTCATCTACTTTTTTTGGTGATTAAGAGAGTTTCCCATCTCTTCCTGAATGTGCTATTCCACACGCACACAAACAACGTTATCATTTTTCAATGTAGGACATAAAATGAAATATTATCTTTATAGAATGGTAAATAGGTCATGAATATAATAATCATGTCATTAATATAATATATACACATTAACATTATCCTTATTACCTTCAATTTAAATCTTTTTTCAAAGGAGAGTCACATTGCTTCGCAAGGTAGTAGTCCATCGTACACATGAGAAGAATTATCAAATCCCATATGGAGTAGAATGTAAAAAATTTATAAATGATATAATTACTCCATATGTATAATTATATTATAAGTATATTATATATATATATATACATACATTATATCCATCATAATACCCAATCATGGGAGTTTGTATTTGAAAAATTAATGGCATTGATTCGCGAGGCAGTAGTCTGCCATACACAGGAGTAATGATTTCGTAACCTATTTAATGGAAGTGGACATGGTTTTAAGTAATTTACATAACATAAAAATATATAATTATATGAAATATATCTAATTTAAAATATCATCTGGTTATATTAACAATTGAGGGAGGTGTTGGAAGAAAATAAAAATACAAATTATCATTGAAGAACATTACCTCATCTTCAGATAACCTCCTTATGATTGAACCAAAGCCTTCCATGGTAGTATTTATTCCAAAAATAAAAATCTATGATGTGTTTATTAATGTATTGAAGTTATCTAGGTAGGAAGGTTCCTAACCAAATGTTTTTTCTATAGTGAAAAATATAAGATAGGGGCTTCCCTTTTATAATTTAATTAAATGGCACACATTGTAATTTTTGAAAAGAAAAAGACCACCAACCTTTTTTTCATAAGGAAAAATGGTCCAAAATGGATTATTTTAAATTCTTACACTTTATTTGGTATAAATTGTTCTTTATAATATATTTTAGATAATAATTAAGGTCATTTTAACCCTTATATTTTTCTAACCCCTAGGTAAAAAACATTTACCTTAATCGTGGTAATTAATTTTTGTTTTTTTCACTATCAATTTTGGTAAAAAAAATTTAATTTAACCATATTAAATATTATAAATTTTTATAATTAAAAATATATAATTCATTATATTAAATTCCATTCAAATAAGTTGAAAAACATAATTTAAAATTAATCATGTATATGTGAGCACTGTAAATTAAAATCTTTATTCCATATGAAAATTTACATAAAAGCACAAAACCAAACCAGTTCAATGAAATGGTCAGTTAAGATAGTAAAAAATAAAAAGTAACCTAAAAAAGTGAGAATTTTTTTTAATCACTTACCCTATAGATCCCATATTGAAGTGTGTACCTTTTTATTTGGATCTTCTTTAATTATGTCATCGATGTGGTTGGCCATTTTGTCCCAAGATTGGATGTATTCCATCACCTTATTCTTCCATTCATCGAATACAAATGAAAAAGAATTGTCTTTCTGGATGATAAAAGCACTTTTATCCCCATTGAAATAAACTTTTAGTACTTTTTCTATGATTCTATCCACCTCCTCCTTTGAATATAGGATCTGGAAGGAATCCACCCACAATTCTTTATTAGAATATTGAATGAGATCTAGATGTTTTTAGATTCATTATTATTTTTCCCTGTATGCCATCCCATACTAACCTCTCTACTATTTTTCATTAAGGTCAATTTTTTATTATTTTTATTTCCATGTCATATATAAATGTTATGAGAATGCAGGTTTTCAAAGAGAAATATTTCAAACGTTAACAATATTTTTATTTAAAAAATCACTCTAAAATTACAAATAGTGACATAAACTGTATTAGTAAATATATAATAGAATTAATTTAAATTTAAAATAATTAAAATTTTATTTTAATTTCATAAATACCTTTAACAAAAAATCATTTTTTTAATTAAAATTCATTATTTTTCACTATTCATTACAAAATGAAAATATTCAAAAAAAAATCCAAAAAATTAAAACTAAGATAATTTATATAATATGATTAAAAAAAATTAATTTTAATTTATAATAAAACATTTATAAAAGTCTAAAATATTATTTTTAAATTATGTGCACATAGCATCACTAAATTATCTTTAATAAAAAATAATGTTTTTAGAAAACATTTTATTTTTTAAAAATATTCTTATATTATTTCAAATAAATATATAAAAATATTTTTCAGAGTTTAGGTTTTACAATTTATAACCAAAAAAATTATTATTGGGATATAATTTTATTCAACATTATGGTTCATATAGGCTAAGGGTACCATTTTTTACAAGCTAGAAGGGAGATTAAATTTAAAGAAATATATTTTTTCAGGTATTTTTTTCATAGTGTTGCACGAAACATAAATTATTGAATACAAAATTCTTATTTTATACTTCTATTGTGTCACATTCAACCCAAATTAATAAAATTCATCCTCTTAATTTAAAATTGATCTCAGAAATCATGGTTTTGGTATTTAGAAATACCATTAATTAAAAACTCATGTCGTAATAAGATTTAATAAAACAACATCCTAATAAAAGTGAAAGGGGAGCAGACACATCCTATTGAATTTCACATAATGAAGATTCCAAATATGATAAAAAGTTAGGAAGTAAATATTTTGACATATAATAAATTTATAAATCCCAAATAATGATATAGAGAGATATATGTCATTGATCATAAGAAATTGATTGATCTTGTTAAAATCGACAACCCAAAAACCATAAACCAAAGATGTGTGGAAAAGGACATTGATATCATCAAAAATTACAGTAGTATAATACCATTTTATTTCAATATCCTCTTCCTAATGTTGAATAAGATTCATTATAACAAATACTAACCTAGTTTCATTCCATTTTATAAACACTATATAATCCTTTGATTGTGCTTTGATCAATTTCTAATTCATCACTTACTCTAGGAAATTAATATCTAAAAATATTTTTTTTACAATAAACACTAAAATTCACTTTTAATGTTTAATGTGATCTTTAATAGAATTATTATTTATTCATTTTACATATAGTTTTTATTGTAAGAAAATTATTATTATAGGTTATCCAATGTGCATAATTACTCATATAGAAAAGTAATACATTAATATTTAAATCCTAATCCATTCATCCTAAACTATTTTGTAAATGGTTAATCTTTTTCAACCTTATATAATATTAAGATCCAAAACATTATAAATATGATCACTAAATTTTCCAAAATTAGATTACAATTCTTCCCCAAAATAACATAATGTAGCTCTTAATTTTCAAACACCCAAAATATAAATACCTTCATCATATATTATCTTTAAACATGGTAATCACCTTAATTACCATAAAACCTTATTGTAAACAAGAATAATTATTTATTAATTAAATAAAATAGAGATTATTGGATATATTTTTGAAATCCAATGATGTTATTAACACCAATAATGATATCATAAACCACTTTGTCAACAAATCCTTAATCATTTTTGAGGTAGTCAGTACTGTCCAATTTTCATTATCTATATTAATCTTCTATTTAACCCAATATAATTATCCCATCATCAATAATATATTAAGGGTTATTTCCCATCAATTTGTTTCATGAATTGAATAATTCCACTGAATCCGTTTTTATAGACATTAGTATCATTCAACATAAACTTTTTAATCCTTAATGAAAAAGTAATATAAAATACTTATTCATATGATAATTTATATAAAAAATATCATTGATAGAATAATAAAATTACATAAATCTTAAATCCAAGAAGAATCAAATTAACCATTCCACTTCATCTACATAAATATCCTAATATTGAACTTGATCCATTACATTATTTAAGATATATTTCTTTGACGCTTGGGTAATACATTTATGTAGTTCCCCATCTCTATACAGTGGAATAATTTCATATTGGAAATTAATATCCTTCCCATGAAATCATTATTTTGGTAGAATTTATCAACACACTTTTAGCAATCTCTCTTTACTTTCAAGAAAGTACTCGTGTTTTTTTCCAATTATATTATATTGTCAAATCCTTCTTTCCCTTCTTCCGTTAATTAATTTTTTTATACCAACCTCTTGTTCTATTTCTTCTCATTGAATCCCTAAAACATAGAGAATTATTTATATCTCTTGAGGGAATATAAAACTATTTAGTCATATGAAGAATGAGTTTTATAGACCAGCACCCTTCTGAGAATTTTCTTATGCTCTTAAAATAAATGTTCTATCTTACCCTCTATATTGAAAGTATAATCCATAACTTACCTAGAAAACCTTGTAAAGGATGCCTCATACTCATTAATATATTATTCTTCCTTTTTTTAACCTATACAAATTTATCTTCCTTTTTTGATTATTTCTCATGATGGAAATAGTTTTGTTAATACCGTGTCCTTAAATGATTTTAATTTACTGAGTTTAATTTCCTCTTCCACCCAAGTATTCTAGATTAAAGAACACCACTGATCACCATATCCGTTGAGACAATACACCTTAATTGTAACCTTTTCCTTTTCAACCCATCCCAATTCCACAAATATATTCTTTATAGACAAAATATAGTTCTCATTTTCCCTTGGATTTGTAGTCCCACCAAATGATGGGGGATTTTTTCATATAAATCGATCCAATATAGGTTAATCCCGATGAGAAAAAGGAATCTCTATCTAAGAAAGTTTATTTTCCATAACCTGATTAAGATTCCAAAATATATCCTTAATTGTCTCACATCCAAAACATGTTATATTGGCTTCTTTTGTAAAGAAATATCTACATTTTCTATGAGTATTTATATCCTTATCCCTTCTAGGTTTTATTTTTAACAATGTAATATACTAGGGTTTCTCATAAAATATTAAATTTTAAATCATTATGTATAATTAATAATATGGTGTATCACTTAGCATAAATTAAAATTTATGTACTATTAATATTTAAATCATAAACTTGTTTTCTTTTGGGAAGTGTTTATTTTCAAATACTTCAAAATTGTTTTTAAAAAAATATGAATTATCCTAATCATATTCCCTAACATTGTCAAACAAGGTGTGTATCAATGATTGTTGTCATGCACCAGGTGATGATTGGGTCAAGCCCAATGAACCATTTCTGGGGTAATTTATCCTAGGTACCTATGTGTTAGAACCACATCCACATGTAGTAAATAGATAGTGATATATTGGAAGGAAAAACCCCATAATCAATTCCTTACCAAAACATTAGGTTATTATTTTATACTTATACTCATTGTCTATCATCTAGTAATGTTCCCTAATATAATTTTCGTTAAATCTAGTTCCCATTGTTTTTATTAAACCTCCTATGATACCTAAAATGGATACCCCAACATCAGTAAACCCAAGTTAGTGTCAATTTTGTTACATTTTCATAAGATAAAAGGAATCACATCTTGAAGGACAGAATTGTTTATTAGTGTTGGAAAAAAATATATACATGATTCACATATTTCAATTAAAAAAATATTACCAAAAATGTTTTCATTAAATAATAACATTATTCCCTCTAACATATCATTGATTATCAAACATAGTATACTTCATGGATTCCTAAGAATGCAAACAAAATAAGGGTCAGATAAAATACTCAGTAATAGTTATGTGTAGCGGAAGATATTATGAATCAATAAGCATAATCAAAACATATATTTATATAACGGAACAAAGATTCAATTTAATTAACTTCCCTAGTAGTATACGATAAGTCATAATCAAAATGGTAAGTTAAATAACTAAAAATTCTGTCATTTAATCTAGAATATAAGAATTAAATTTATCCTGATATAATATCATTTTGAAAATATTATGTATAACTAAAATAGAATTATAATTGAAGGAAATTTATTAACTATTGGATGTAATATCATAGGAACATGATAACTCTTCCATCCATACCTTTCAGAATATGATTTAAAGATACTGGGTACAAACTCATATGGTTTGGCTAACTGATTTAAAACTACTGTGCATAATCTTGGTGGTTTTTTCTGAGCGATTTGTCTCATGAGACTAACCGATGCATTTATGGTATATCTATAATAGGGCCACACTTGTATTTTCACGTCCAAATCATTCCTTATAAGTCGTATAATCTATTTTATTCATGAACAATGTCATGTATCATCAAATATCTACATTCAATAAAAAAAATGGGTTCTCAAAATGTACATAAATGATCTATGAGAAATAAAAAAACATTATCAATCCAACAAATACCCATTTGAGTAAGAATAATGTATTTTTTCCATTGATTAATATAAATAAAAAATATATTTAAAAACATTATTGAGAAAAATATCCTTTTCCGTTTTAAAAACATATTTAAAAATTGAATTCATTGAAAACATTTTGAAAACAATTTTCATAGAAAATATCCTTTGAAAATTTTAAATAATGTTCTCAATCATTTTATTGTCCATGATTGTAGGAATGTTTGATCATGTCGTACTTGGTAAAACTAATATTCCATTCACTTTTTTAATAAAATACAAAGAAACATTATTTTGAAAATGATATGAAAATTCCTTTCAAAATAGTTTTTAAAATGTAAAAAATTGTAAAAATTTATTTAATAAATCACTTTTAAAATGTTAAAAATATTATTTATTTTTTTGGGAAAACATTGTTTTTAAAGAACATAGATTTCAGACTGAACAGAGAAATTAAGTTGGACTTTCCTAAAACCATGTTACCAATTAATTTAATTACCAAATATTTGATAATGGAATTTTTACATTGAAATATCATGAATAACTAGATGATAATAAATTTAAACGGTCTTATTAGAAAAATACCAAATAATTCTCTTTAACTAAAATTCAATAATTAACACAATTGATTATAATGAGATTGCGAAATAAACCCTTACAATAACTATAATGTGGGAGTGAGAATTAATCAATGATTTGATTATGTGTATCTACATTATATAGACAGAAATAATTAGAAACAGAGAATAATATAATCAAAATTCATTACAAACATAATCTTAAAATATCAATGTTGATGAATAAGTAATATAATCCAAGTAAAAGAAATTGATTTATGAAATTGTTTATAACATGGTAACTCTTAAGTAAAATTCCCTTGGATAAAATAATCTAAATTAAAACATAAATAACCATGAATTATTAAGGAATCAATATATTTCATGTCAAAATGGATAGTATTTATCCCATATAAATGTAATTAGGTGTATAATAAAAAACATTTCATCAATGATGGAATATTTAGACATAGTACCTAACGTCACACTACCTTCTAGTTAAACATTCATTAAACTCATTTATAGTGGGATTAAATATGTTATTAACTATTTTTTGGACCATATAAATATTTAAAATATCATACTTTATCCTTTCAAGACATATTATCACTAACTCGTTAATAATATCTCATTATACACATTGTTTCGGGTTTTGATTGCTTTGTTTTCTCATTCGCGATTTTTAAAAAAGTACTAGTTCTTGTGAATTTTTTATACATCCAATAATTCTAGAATAACAATACTAAAAAATTTATCATATTTTAAAATTATTTTATCTTTTCAGAACAAACATAAAATATGGTTATGATAAATGAATTACATTGTTATCATGGTGACGGTAGGTCATACAAATTGTTGAGTGACAATTCAATTTTTCAATGATCTTTGTGGAAAGAGGGTATGTAATAATTTAACATTCCATAATGATCATAATAGAATATATATATATAATATTACATTGTTAAATGTTTTTTTATATATTTTCCATGTGACATGTTGATGAAAATATAGCCATGTCACTTTGTGATGGGGGTAGTCCACACATACTCGAATGATGCTTTCATTATTTTAGGTCATAAAAAATTGATATATTATATTTATAAAATGATATATATGTCTTTAATATAATAATTATTTAATTTATTCTAAATAGATTTGTTTACATTTTCTTTATTTCCTTTCATGTAAAACGTTAGTGAAAGAAAAAACACATCGCTTCATGAAGAGGTAGTTCATTGTACACCAGATCATTGTTATCATATCCCCTAAGGAATGGAATGTAAAAAAAATTCACAAGATATAAATTACCAAATAATATAATTATATTTTAAATATCATATATATACTTTCTATACATCATCAAACCCAACCATTACATGTGGTAATGGAAAATCCAATGACATCTATTTTTGGGGTGGTAATCCTCCGTACACACGAATGATGATTTGGTAACCCATTTGATGGAAGTATAGATGGTTATAGTTAATTAAAATAACATAAAGAAATCTATGTTTTTGGATTATACTTATGTTATTATATCATTATGTTTTAATAACAATTGAAGGAGTTGGAAGAAGAAATAAAAAAATGTTTGGTGAAGAACATTTCCTCGTATTTAGTGACATACATTGGTTTGAACCAAATCCTTCAAAGGACAGATTTACTAAAAAAATTATATTCTAGGGTTAGATAAGTGAATTTGGAAAGTGATTTTGGTTGTAATTTTTATAACCATATTTTTTATGGCGTAAAGACTATAAGAGGATGGGTGGCCTTTTATAAGTAAGGTGAGTTACATGCATTATAATTTTTTAAAAGAAGATTGTGTACCCACATTTTTTCACATTAAAAAAGGTATAAAATGAAGTATCATAGAGGCTTAGACATTATATGTTTTATATATGTCCATTAAATATATTTTATACAAGTTTTTGGGTTATTTTAACCCCTATCGTTTTTATTATAACACCCTGGAAAATATATTTTTACCTTAACCCTGATAAATAATTTTTATTATTTTCAGAATTATTTGTTGTGAACAAATAATTTAAAATTTTCATACAATAAAATTTATGAAAAATAAAAATATGGAATAAATTTTTCCAAATTCCATTCAAAAAATTATAAAATTTTAATTTAAAACTAATCCCACATACGTGACCTGAAAGTTGGTTTTCAAATAGAAAATGTTCCAAAATATAGAAATTCTTCATGTCAAAAATCAATATGAAAATGATTTAAATGACTAAAATCTGATTAATTAAAATATATTTTAACTAATTTTTATTTAAAACCAATTTAAAATTAAATTTTACCTTAAACGAGAAGGTAGTTTTCAATTAAACTACACTATTATTCAATATTCATCGAAAATGAATCACTTCAGAAATATACAAGAAATTCAAACAGATATAATTTTGATATTAATATTTTAAAAATATATTTTCAACTTATAAAATAAATTTACTAAAATTGGTAAAAATTAAATTTTAATTGTGTTTACAAAGCGTGACTAAACAATCTTTTATAAAAAACATTATTTTTCAGAAATCATTACCATTTCATTTACATGATTCTTATTTTTTTTTCTAACCAATACATAATCAAAATTTTAATAATTTATTTATTACTATTAATAGCTTCCCATTAAATATTTATGTTCTAATAATATTCTATATTATTATTTATTATAGTCTCTCGGTTGTGTGTTATATAAGTAATCAAATAGAATAGATTTAAGGAAATATATTTTGTGGCTTGTTTTATCTCAGTATTATGTGACGTGTATGATATAGAATAAAATTGACGTATTTTAGATTTTTAGGGTGTTACAAGAACTATAATTGTATATTTATTTCTAAAAAATTATTATATATAAGATGTGAGACATGAGGTTACTATGACACTATAAATAGTTTTCTTTGAGAAAAATTAAAAACACAATGTTTTTTTACGTTTTCTTCTATATCACATATTATTTATTATTTGTTGATCTAAATAAATAGATATTATTATCCACATATTTAATTCCACATACTTGATTCTTTTTATTTAATTATCTTCTGAAAAAATTGAGTGATTCAATTTTAATTCTAAAATTACCATTTTTATTTCGATTAATTTTATAATTACTATTCTAAAAATGGATTAAGAGTGGGAAAGAATTGTAATAATAAGGACCTGGTTGAAGGATAATATGAAGGAACACGTGAAATAAACCTATATATATCTAATAAAATCCTCGTATTAAAGGATCTTGGAGATAATCACCAAATCATAATTGGTTTTAGGTGGAGTGGAGTAGGGGATTATCCATATAAGATTTAAACCACTATAAAAACCTAATATTTGATGTTTAATTTTTTTTAATTTTTTATTTTTTAAAATATAAAAAATATATTTTAACGATTTATTAGAGGAGGGGTTTTTATTATCATATTATATAAATTTTTAAAATAAATTTCCCCATATTTATTAATTTTATTATTGAACTTGGAAAAAATATCTTCTTAATGACCATAGAGTATTCAAATATTTGTATAAATACTTTAATAGAGCTTACATCATTATTAATATCCTCAAACTACACCCTCTATATTTTTAGTTCAACATCATTAACTTTCTTATCACACTCATATATATTATTGATCTTATAAAAAATGATTTTTTGGTATTGATTCCCATTACCTTCATTAAATATTTATCTAAATGTGATGCCAAAATAGAGTTTCTTAAATTAAGACAATTTTTAATATTATTTTTATTCGAAACCAAATTCTTAGATCCATTTATAGTAAACAAAAAATCTATGGTTACACATCAATAAAAAATAAAGCTATCATACTAGAAATATGGTACAATTCAATATTACTAAATTAGAAATTTCATCCCATAAAATATGGGAATATCATTTCTATTCATTGAATTTGTATGATCCATAGTAAAATCCTACTTTAGTTGTTCAATTACATTTTATTCACACTTCTTATAGAAAATTCAATAAAATTATATATAAAAATGTAAAGGAATATTAAACCATGATCACATACCAATTAAATGAAGAACATGATAATATCCTAGATCACTAATGTTGGTGGATCATTTAATATTTTTTCTCTTCTCGATGTTTATATACCCATTTTTTAATAGTTATTTTTAATTAGAAAAATAAATATCATCTATTTTTTATCACAGGTTAAATTTTACACATATAAATCCATCCAAAAGTTTTTAAATGATGAGACTTACTTGTTTTAAAATTTTATATAGATTATTATATCATTGTCATGATTTGGAATTATTTTTACCCATGTAATTCACTAGTATAATCTAATGAATACCATCATGAAAATAATATCTTATACTATTGAAGTAAAGTATTATTATTCTGATGTGTTCTCATACACATCCATAATGAATAAAAAAATTAAATATTAATTAATAGTTCCCAAAAATATTATTCAATTTATAAAAGCATATAGAATTTCTTTTAATATATTTGAATGCTAAAGAAAATATTTTATAATCACTAGATATTAGAAATTTTGAATATCCTCTCTTAAATCTATGAATTCACTAGTTTTAGTGAAAATAAACTCAACATGGCAACCTAATTAATTATTTCACTAAACATTTAAGTAATAATGATGAAATTAATAAAATATATATATGCATATAGTGAAAAGTTTGATGAACATTCCACTAATACCTATATTGTACCAAAGAAATCCCATCACAAAACCTCAAGTACAACTCATAATCACCAAACCCTAATGAAAATTGTTATGAAAAGTCTAGGATCTCCAACAATAAATTGTTCCATAAATCTAACAAAAATGGAGAAAAAGAAAGATGAATTAAAATAACAAAATGAACATAGACATTTGAACAGATTTGGAATAATCTTTTCATTTTGGGAGATACATGATAAAATTCATTATATCCAAGAAAACATTATAGGGCACACACACTAATTACATAATCCCTTTATTGAATAAGATTGTAATGAAGTGATTTAATATAATAACTCATGATTCTGTTGTGGGAAATTCATATAGTTTTCCCATAGTCCAATAATAACATAGGTAGTTATTTCTATCGAGATAGAGTACTCATGTTAGTAAAGCTTATACTACTATAGTAAAATATTGATGACTACACTAATAATGTCTTGAACTCCTCCATCAAAGGATATATAAATGAAGGAATATATATAATGACCCTATTAGTCCCACCTCTAGAAGGCCCTGTGTTGTATACTAACATTTAGGGTATTGAAATTTCACAATATGGGAGGTATTACCCTATATAAATGAAACGAGATTAAGAGATAGGATAAACAACAACTAAGAAACTCAAGCAAATAATATATAGGTAAACCATGAACCTTCCCACAATTCCTGTATAAACTAAAGATGATGCATATAAAAGTATCTAAGATTAGTTTCCAAAAGAAATGTCTACAGTAGTGACCCCACAATATCTCTAACCTGGCATGTAACATATAGATTTATCCCCAACGTTCTATAAGAAACATGGGAAATAGTTTATATATGATGGGTGAGAATACATATATATTTATTATGGGCCTAAACAAGGTCTCAAGTGCATATGTGAAAAGAGCATGCTAATGTGATAGTGAACAAACAATAGAATGAAAAGGCACCGGTAAAGTTCATCTAACCAAACCCATCCACACTGTGACTCACTCACCAAATCATGAATCCAATATAATAATATAGCATCAATATAATAATAATGTAAGGTGTCCTGATTTTACTTCCCAACTAATTTTTCTCCGACACCCTGACATTGAATGTCATGTTCCAATATCCATTCCACACACATCTCATTAAACCACATCTCATCATATCACACACAAAGGCACCTGGCCCATCATTGAGGTGGGTGAGGTTACATATATACTTACCCCATCCTAAATTGGTCTACCATCCAATGATAATATCATACATCACCACACCAAATTTTTCCTGAAGAAACCAATTCCATCACATCTCTTCTCTCCCTAAGACGCCTAGTCTATGAGTCCACATGACCAGAGTAGTAGGGTACCATGAACTTAAAGTACATCATAATCGTTCACACCTTCTACCATGCATGACCCCACTAAAAATAAAATCTCATCATAGACTCATTACATCACTTCCAGGCTAAAAACATATTTTCCATCACTACACATCCCACTCGAAGTCACCTTCATCATCACTCTTGAATGAAGAGTGGGGATAAAGAGGTATCTAGCCATTAATATCATGTAACACCCCAAGATTTCATAGTGTGTTATTTCTTCAAAATAATTCAATAACTTGCACTACACGCAACACTGAGTTCAATCACACCATGACTTACAAAAAAAAGGCCATTCAAAAGAGGTTATGAATAGTATTATCTAAATTTTAATCTTTATATAATCCTTATAATTTTAGAATCCATATTATGAGTTTCTTAGATATAATGCAAGAACAAATTCATTTTCAGTATTGCACTTTTATCAACTTTTAATAGTGAACCCTTTTAAATACAATATTTTAAACTTTTTGACTAAATGGGGACATCAAAAATTTAAAATTAAACATCCCAAGCTTCTACGGTACACTTTCTTTGAATAATACAGTAGCGTGTGTTGTACGCAACCTTGAGTTTTAACACACATCACAACCAATCAAACTAGCCGTTATGAATAGTAATACCTACTTTTTGAAATTATATATATTTTATATTTTAAAATGGACTTCATTTTTGGATTCGGAATATCGAATTTAGCCTAAGGTGAAATTTTGGTACATTTCGGATAACTTTCATATTTTGATGAATAGTGAAAATTACTAAGTTTTAATTAAAAACAACTTTTTTAATCAAAATAATTAATAGTGATAAATTATGAATTTTAGTGGTTTTAAAGTATATTTAGAATATATTTTTACCATTTAATATAATGTTGGTCATTGGACATAATTTTACAATTAAACCGAACATAAACAAGTGTCAATCTTTTGATAGTTATTATCTCTTAAAAACACGCTTTTTGTTTTGACAGCGGGAATTAATTTTAAATTAATTTCTGCCACTTCTGTGTTTTGAATTTAGGAAAATGGATTCCATATTTGGAATCAGGATGTTCAAATTGTGTAAATAGGTAACTTTTATTTTTAGACATTTTGAATAATTACTGCGGTAAATATTTTATTTACCATGGTTAAGGGTAAATCCGGTAAATAAGGGTTAAAAAAATAATATTATAATAATACTAAATTACCCTAAAAACGTGTCTTAACCCTATTGGTTGATAGATGGTCGACCATGGGCATCTTTGTGTCAATTTTGGGACCCCATGGATCCACTTGTAAGTGATAATGACACTTTATTTTAATTTAGTTAAAATGAATACAAAAATGACACAAGCATATATCTTTTAGAACAACAATTTTTACATAGGGTTATATATGTTGGATTTTAGATTATAAATATTCATTAGAAAGATAAAAAGCTTTCCTACATAATGATATTTTATTTATAATTTTTAGACATTAAATAATTTATTTTATTTATGACACAATGATGATGCAGTAATTACTATAATAGTGAAAAATTAAAATAATTGATATTATAAATACCCAAATAAATATAATATGAAACTTTTAATGAATTAAAATAATTTTCTAGGCTAATATGATATATTAGGATTGATTTAATGGACTTTGTTAGAAGTAATCAATCTGTTATGAGTTTCACAAAAATCAACTATTGAATAGTGTTAAAATTGACATAAAAGAGTTCTTAAAACAAATATTATATTATTAATTGATATTAAATTCCTAAAAATCTAAGGTTCGGCCAAGAGACTTATATCATGATAGGTTCATCATTAATGGACCACTTGAGGGTCGCTTGGATGTATATAGTAAGTTTATTAACCATATTATATAAAAATACAAAGAGACATTGTAAAAGTGAAACTAATTAACTTAGAGTTAATACTTAAAGATAAGGTTAATATAAGTACCTAAACCTTTCTAAATTCTATTGGATGAGTTGTTTTAGACCTATCCCCACCTCATCCTTTTAATAGTCAACTTTGGAGCCTTTGGAAACCGAATATTAATTTATTATAAATTAATATTTCTAGCTTTTCCAAAAGTGCCCCTCACCCCTCTTATAAAAGGGCACTCCTCCTTCTCTTTTCCTCACACCTCTAAAGCCACTTGTCTCGTCCAAACTCTGCCCAACTAAGCTCCCCACATCCCTCTCCTCCTCCTTGAAGCTTCCCCTTAGGCAGAAAGCATTTCAACAAGTCCTTTGGTTCCAACCAAAGTGAGTTACCTAAATTAAAGGTAACGATTTCTCTTAAATTATTTTCATTTATTTTTCTTCTTCAACCCCCAAACTCTTTTTATTTCCTTTCTTTTGTAACAACACCAGTATTCTCAATATACTAGGATGTTGTTATAAGAAGGATTCAAACTACACATACACACAACTCCATCTAATGGATGATGAACATAATGTTTCTGTGGATGGCAAACTAACGCCTCACGAAACGATGATTGTTCAAATACATCTTACCGCCTCTCATGGTGGCCATTATGATGGCACTGTAATTAAATATGATATTAATGATATATATTTTATATATAAGCTTCTGTAATTCCATTTTATTTCATACCATTATTCGTTTCATGTCGTATATACATACGATAATTTCATTTGAGGAAGTGCGGACTACCGCCCCCTTAAAATGATATGACTCGTTCATACCACACATGGAACGTATAAAGGATGGTGTTAATGAACTTAAGTAACATATATAAAATATTATATTATACTGGAATAGTAATATACCTATGTATCATTTGGATTCAATTCTTTTAAAATAAAAATTAAATGGAAGTAGCGTTCGTGCGTACGTACGAACTACCGTCTCCACGAACGCGATGAGATTCAGTCTCCATCGTATCCATTCAAGTATAATTATCATTTAATGATTTAAAAATGATGTTTAAGGACTTGATATCATTCTGGATATGAATAATATACAACAACCATGGCTTATGTAACAAAACATATAAAAGAAAATAAGTAAGTTAACTCCCGAAACGACGATAATTCTAAGATATTATTAACAAATCAATGTTAAAAGATCATATATGATATCATATTAATATATATGATTCTTGTATAATTTAATAACAACTATTTCACCATTATACAGGAGGTTAACATACCCCAACCGAGGAAAAGTACAAGGTAAGGGTTATTTCACAATCTCTTCATTATCCGAGGTTGTTTATATGTAATAATCTACTGGGATCTCTTTATCATCCACATCCATGTTTCTTAAAAATGTATTTCAAAAAATTTTTACTATTTACAAGAATATGGGTTAAAGTCATTTATACCCTTTTTTGACTTTTTATAAGAGGTTTATAAAGGAATCTTTCCGTCGTTTTCAAAACAAGGTCCTTTTTAACCTTTTCGACAGAATTGAGGTAAGAATGTTTTTTTTAACTTATACGGTGGGTGCGGTTATTTTACGCCGTTATAAAATCTTCAAAGCTTTCCTTACAAGCTTATAAGAATATTTTCAAAGAAAATGTTTTATTTTATATGGATCTTAAATGATTTCAAAATAAAAGGAGATATTTCTTTAAAAAGAATTTTGATTTCATCTATGTCAACATCCTTTGATGGATTTTAAGATTATTTGAAGTTGATTTATTATGATACAAAACTTCTATATTGTATTGAAGGTTTTGTGATATGTTTGACTGTGGATGTGCTATTCATAGTTTATGGTGAAATTATTGACATTTCGTATGCTAGTTTTAATACGAATGTTTATGTTATGTTTAAACCTTTTCATATGGGAATGCATTGGACTTAATAAGTGACGGGTGGAGCCCGCTATAGCTCCTCGATGCATCGGTAGGTCTCATGAGACAAACTAGTGTCTTGTCACAAGGCCTTGACAAAATCTTATTTGTAGTCTTGGCACGAGGCCTTGGCTATGTGGTTATGATAGTCTGGCATTATGCATTCCAACATTATGAAAGTGGTTATTGATTTTTGCATGTGATTATTCGATTAGTAGAATATCCATGTGAATAAGTAAATGGAATTATTTCATTTTATTTATGCCATACCATGTTGAAAGTTCATGTTTAAAAGGCTTTTGTTTTAGTTATACATTGCCTTAAATGTTTATTCTTATTGATGAAAGTTTCCGCAATATTGTTATCCTTACTGGGCATTTGAGCTCACCCCTTTTCTATATTTTATTTTCCCCAGGAAGTGAAGATGTAAGTTATGAATGACCTACAGGGATATTATGAGGGGATTATAGTGTGGACTGTGGAAACATTATGTTGTTGTAGTAGTTTTTCATTTTATGATGTAATGTAAAACTTATGAATATATCTAGTGTTTCCAAGGCTACTAAACCAATCGGTCTTTCGAGATTTGATCTTTCTTGTGATCATGCCAATGTTACGAAGTAATGCACCGGCTCTGGGTAGCTGGGGTCGGGGCGTTACAGTTGGTATCAGAGGAAGTTTAGTACAAACCTTGGAAGCTAGATTTAGATAAACTCTGATTAGAGCACGTAGACCTAAGATGAACTTTGAGGATTAGTATAGAAGAACTTCCTAGAATTTTGGTATTGTAGAGATTTTGTGAGTTTTCCGAGCAATAAATCCCTGTCTGGATACGAGCAGGTAGAGGCGGCTCTGGCACAGATGTACCTAGGGGTAAAACCCGAAAACACCGCTTTGAGCTAGACTCGAACGGGAACTGGTGCACGACAACGGGCCTTGCTGCACTCTTGGTTACGACACTCCCGGGGGATATGCTTAGGATAACTCTCATTTTCTTTACAAATCATTATGAAGGGTTTATGAGTATATACTTCCTCAAAGAAAACATTTTATGATTATGGATTATATCCATAAATAGTTCAATTTATGTTAAGTGTTTTATAAGTATGGGATTATGTGTTTTGATTCATAAACTGATCTAGTTTATGCCATGGTATAGAAATGGCGCCCAGTAGAAGGAATGAGAACTCCAGAAATACACATGATTCAAAGAGAAGGAAGGATCATATCTTTCATGGTCTTAAGCTAGAATTTATAAGAGAAATAGTCTCCCATGTATTATCATAATATGAAGAAATAATATCATGTGTTGATAAGATATGTAAAAAGTTTACTGAGTCCTATGGCATTGAAGGAAAGCAAGAGAAGAAAAGGATGGAAGAGAGAAAGATGGATAAAGGGAAGAGGGAAAAGAAGAATTTTCCCATATGTGGTAACTGTGGAAAGAAACACCCTGGAACTTGCCTGAAAGGAATGGGAGTTTGTTATAAGTGTGGAGGAAAAGGGCACAAAGTACGTGACTGCAAGGGTAAGAAAATGGTTTTAAATGTACAATGCTTCATTTGCAAGGAGTTTGGACACTACGCGAACCTATGTCCCAGTCATCAGACTATGCCGCAAATGATGTTATTGGATAATAACCAAGTTATGATACTACCACAGATGAAGAGTAATGATTAGAGTTCTTATGTTGATTATGTCAATTGAGTGTTGTATCAACAATGTACTTGTTATAATAATTATGGAGTATATAAGGATTGTACTGCAGTACTATTTCATTAAGGACTTGAGATTATGTGGAACAAAGAAAAGTGACTCAATAGCAGGATAAATTTTTGGAAAATATATGGTTGAGAGAATGATAAATCATAATATAGTTCTGATACTGAGGTAGTGATTTTGGAATAATATGTGATTGTTTTGGATAAATTATATTGGATATTCTTGACTACCTTGGAACTAATTAATGATTTGTATATTCCATCATTGTTGGGGTTTAAAACATTTTTGGATTAATGAAGTATATCCAGCATTCTATATGGAATAGGGGAGCATGAATGTAATCAATAAGGAATATGGTAATTCAAGATGTTTCAGTTTATTAAAAGAATACAAGATGAAGGTATTCATATGCTATTGCGGGGTAAAAAGGATCTATATTATGTTTACCTTCCTTATAAATGTTGGACTGTGAGTTTGGACAGAAGTATTTTGGATAGTTCTAGTTTGGATTATTTTGGATTACCATAAAAGGAAAACCCGGAGGTTGGGCGGCAACCCGTCGCGTCCGGCAAGGCTGCGAGACTTGAACCCGCAACTGAAGGGCGACAAGGGTGTATCACCTACCACTGGCCCATGAGATGTCCTGGATTAAATAATGTTGTTTTTTTTAAAGATCTGGTAGATGAATTATAAATTCATTTATTTTGGAACCCTGTACGAATAGTATAAATAAATAAAAAATTACATTCTATTATCTTTTAGAGTGAAAGATGAGTTTGTGGTAGAAACTTATTAATGGATAAAACTCTGATTATAAAGTAAGTATATCTCCTTATGATCTTATCCAATCTCATAAATAAATTCCTCAACATTAATAAAAGGAACATAGAACAAAAATGTTTCCCTAGATGGTACCTTAAATCATCACTAATTTATGGCTTTGGGATTGTTGGCCTTTTCATAGCCATGTTCTCTACCACTCTCCATCAGATGATTGATGGTTATATTTCTCCTCCATATCCATATTTTCCTACATGGAACCCTAGTATGTGTTATTTTCGGTAATCTTCATACTTTCCACTCTTTATTTTAAATAGAGGCCTCATTAATTCATTTTTCGATGTGGGATTTCAACTAAGATATTTTGAAACATCAAAAATGTGTTATCCCAATACCCTATATTTTGTTGAACTGATGGTACTTCAAATCATCATAGATTAATGAGTTTAAGGACCTCAATTTTATACTTTTTGTGATTAATGACCTCAATCACTACCTATAAATATTTACGTTTTTCATCCAATTATATGTCTCTAATTGCCACCAATGTTCTCCTAATCAAGATCATAATTTGGTGGTGACCCTTTCATTTCTCTTTTCCTCATATTAAGACTAAATTTTAGTAACCCAATTTCCGATGTGGGTTTTCCCACAAATATATTTTCTATTTTCAACCTTTTATTTTCAAAGAACAATTTCAAATTGCGAGAACGCAATTTATTGAAGGAGGGGAGAATGTAACACCCCAAGATTTCATAGTGTGTTATTTCTTCAAAATAATTCAATAACTTGCACTACACGCAACACTGAGTTCAATCACACCATGACTTACAAAAAAAAATCCATTCAAAAGAGGTTATGAATAGTATTATCTAAATTTTAATCTTTATATAATCCTTATAATTTTAGAATCCATATTATGAGTTTCTTAGATATAATGCAAGAACAAATTCATTTTCAGTATTGCACTTTTATCAACTTTTAATAGTGAACCCTTTTAAATACAATATTTTAAACTTTTTGACTAAATGGGGACATCAAAAATTTAAAATTAAACATCCCAAGCTTCTACGGTACACTTTCTTTGAATAATACAGTAGCGTGTGTTGTACGCAACCTTGAGTTTTAACACACATCACCAATCAAACTAGCCGTTATGAATAGTAATACCTACTTTTTGAAATTATATATATTTTATATTTGAAAATGGACTTCATTTTTGGATTCGGAATATCGAATTTAGACTAAGGTGAAATTTTGGTACATTTCGGATAACTTTCATATTTTGATGAATAGTGAAAATTACTAAGTTTTAATTAAAAACAACTTTTTTAATCAAAATAATTAATAGTGATAAATTATGAATTTTAGTGGTTTTAAAGTATATTTAGAATATATTTTTACCATTTAATATAATGTTGGTCATTGGACATAATTTTACAATTAAACCGAACATAAACAAGTGTCAATCTTTTGATAGTTATTATCTCTTAAAAACACGCTTTTTGTTTTGACAGTGGGAATTAATTTTAAATTAATTTCTGCCACTTCTGTGTTTTGAATTTAGGAAAATGGATTCCATATTTGGAATCAGGATGTCCAAATTGTGTAAATAGGTAACTTTTATTTTTAGACATTTTGAATAATTACTGCGGTAAATATTTTATTTACCATGGTTAAGGGTAAATCGGGTAAATAAGGGTTAAAAAAATAATATTATAATAATACTAAATTACCCTAAAAACGTGTATTAACCCTATTGGTTGATAGATGGTCGACCATGGGCATCTTTGTGTCAATTTTGGGACCCCATGGATCCACTTGTAAGTGATAATGACACTTTATTTTAATTTAGTTAAAATGAATACAAAAATGACACAAGCATATATCTTTTAGAACAACAATTTTTACATAGGGTTATATATGTTGGATTTTAGATTATAAATATTCATTAGAAAGCTAAAAAAATGTCATACATAATGATATTTTATTTATAATTTTTAGACATTAAATAATATATTTTATGTATGACACAATGATGATGCTGTAATTACTATAATAGTGAAAAATTAAAATAATTGATATTATAAATACCCAAATAAATATAATATGAAACTTTTAATGAATTAAAATAATTTTCTAGGCTAATATGATATATTAGGATTGATTTAATTGACTTTTTTAGAAGTAACCAATCTGTTATGAGTTTCACAAAAATCAACTATTGAATAGTGTCAAAATTGACATAAAAGAGTTCTTAAAACAAATATTATATTATTAATTGATATTAAATTCCTAAAAATCTAAGGTTCGGCCAAGAGACTTATATCATGATAGTTTCATCATTAATGGACCACTTGAGGGTCGCTTGGATGTATATAGTAAGTTTATTAACCATATTATATAAAAATACAAAGAGACATTGTAAAAGTGAAACTAATTAACTTAGAGTTAATACTTAAAGATAAGGTTAATATAAGTACCCAAACCTGTCTAAATTCTATTGGATGAGTTGTTTTAGACCTATCACCACCTCATCCTTTTAATAGTCAACTTTGGAGCCTTTGGAAACCGAATATGAATTTATTATAAATTAATATTTCTAGCTTTTTCAAAAGTGCCCCTCACCCCTCTTATAAAAGGGCACTCCTCCTTCTCTTTTCCTCACACCTCTCAAGCCACTTGGCTCTTCCAAACTCTGCCCAAATAATCTCCCCACATCCCTCTCCTCCTCCTTGAATCTTCCCCTTAGGCAGAAATCATTTCAACAAGTCCTTTGGTTCCAACCAAAGTGAGTTACCTAAATTAAAGGTAACGATTTCTCTTAAATTATTTTCATTTATTTTTCTTCTTCAACCCCCAAACTCTTTTTATTTCCTTTCTTTTGTAACAACACCAGTATTCTCAATATACTAGGATGTTGTTATAATAAGGATTCAAACTACACATACACACAACTCCATCTAATGGATGATGAACATAATGTTTCTGTGGATGGCAAACTAACGCCTCACGAAACGATGATTGTTCAAATACATCTTACCGCCTCTCATGGTGGCCATTATGATGGCACTGTAATTAAATATGATATTAATGATATATATTTTATATATAAGCTTCTGTAATTCCATTTTATTTCATACCATTATTTGTTTCATGTCGTATATACATACGATAATTTCATTTGAGGAAGTGCGGACTACCGCCCCCTTAAAATGATATGACTCGTTCATACCACACATGGAACGTATAAAGGATGGTGTTAATGAACTTAAGTAACATATATAAAATATTATATTATACTGGAATAGTAATATACCTATGTATCATTTGGATTCAATTCTTTTAAAATAAAAATTAAATGGAAGTAGCGTTCGTGCGTACGTACGAACTACCGTCTCCACGAACGCGATGAGATTCAGTCTCCATCGTATCCATTCAAGTATAATTATCATTTAATGATTTAAAAATGATGTTTAAGGACTTGATATCATTCTGGATATGAATAAGATACAACAACCATGGCTTATGTAACAAAACATATAAAAGAAAATAAGTAAGTTAACTCCCGAAACGACGATAATTCTAAGATATTATTAACAAATCAATGTTAAAAGATCATATATGATATCATATTAATATATATGATTCTTGTATAATTTAATAACAACTATTTCACCATTATACAGGAGGTTAACCTACCCCAACCAAGGAAAAGTACAAGGTAAGGGTTATTTCACAATCTCTTCATTATCCGAGGTTGTTTATATGTAATAATCTACTGGGATCTCTTTATCATCCACATCCATGTTTCTTAAAAATGTATTTCAAAACATTTTTACTATTTACAAGAATATGGGTTAAAGTCATTTATACCCTTTTTTGACTTTCTATAAGAGGTTTATAAAGGAATCTTTCCGTCGTTTTCAAAACAAGGTCCTTTTTAACCTTTTCGACAGAATTGAGGTAAGAATGTTTTTTTTAACTTATACGGCGGGTGCGGTTATTTTACGCCGTTAAAAAATCTTCAAAGCTCTCCTTACAAGCTTATAAGAATATTTTCAAAGAAATTTTTTATTTTATATGGATCTTAAATGATTTCAAAATAAAAGGAGATATTTCTTTAAAAAGAATTTTGATTTCATCTATGTCAACATCCTTTGATGGATTTTAAGATTATTTGAAGTTGATTTATTATGATACAAAACTTCTATATTGTATTGAAGGTTTTGTGATATGTTTGACTGTGGATGTGCTATTTATAGTTTATGGTGAAATTATTGACATTTCGTATGCTAGTTTTAATACGAATGTTTATGTTATGTTTAAACCTTTTCATATGGGAATGCATTGGACTTAATAAGTGATTGGTGGAGCCCGCTATAGCTCCTCGATGCATCGGTAGGTCTCATGAGACAAACTAGTGTCTTGGCACAAGGCCTTGACAAAATCTTATTTGTAGTCTTGGCACGAGGCCTTGGCTATGTGGTTATGATAGTCTGGAATTATGCATTCCAACATTATGAAAGTGGTTATTGATTTTTGCATGTGATTATTCGATTAGTAGAATATCCATGTGAATAGGTAAATGGCATTATTTCATTTTATTTATGCCATACCATGTTGAAAGTTCATGTTTAAAAGGCTTTTGTTTTAGTTATACATTGCCTTAAATGTTTATTCTTATTGATGAAAGTTTCCGCTATATTGTTATCCTTACTGGGCATTTGAGCTCACCCCTTTTCTATGTTTTATTTTCCCCAGGAAGTGAAGATGTAAGTTATGAATGACCTACAGGGATATTATGAGGGGATTATAGTGTGGAATATGGAAACATTATGTTGTTGTAGTAGTTTTTCATTTTATGATGTAATGTAAAACTTATGAATATATCTAGTGTTTCCAAGGCTACTAAACCAATCGGTCTTTCGAGATTTGATCTTTCTTGTGATCATGCCAATGTTACGAAGTAATGCACCGGCTCTGGGTAGCTGGGGTCGGGGCGTTACATATCACCACAATCCTATATATTGGAAAATATATATAAATCCTAGAATATCTAACCATTGGTAACATTATCCAACCCGGGTTTAGTACATAAAGAATAACATAAACATACTTGATAATAATATAACAAATGACACCCAACCTATGGTTTCACATTAACTACAGTAGAACATACCAAGTCACCACCACCAACACAAACATCAATTATCACAATCACAGATACTACTATATGCATCTCACCACATTCCCACCAAAAAAACCACGTATATTCCCACATTTAATCTCATGTTTCTCAAATTTTTATTTCTTATAAATTTCATTCTAATTCACATAGTCCATTCATCTATTCAGTTCATTTATCCAATTACCACACAACATGTTGCACCCATTCTAATTCATCTAACTTATCATTCTATTTTCTATGTCTAACTATAAAACTATTGAATCCATGGAACATAATAGTTAGTCAAATGCACAAACATCACCACAACACCATGATTACACTATCATTGATATGCCACACCACCCAATTCATCTCACCAAAGAAACAACATATCCACATCCCAACCACATCTCACACCACAACTTCTTTATAAAATAACCACACATCATTTCCATAGTGCAGCATAACCTCAGATCACAGCCTTAGCTCACCACAACCACTGCACATCCACACCACATCACACAACCACCCATATAACATCCATGCTACCCAAACAATGCATCATAGACCCACACAACACATAGCCTATCCAGTCTCCACCTCTACCATACCACATCCCAAAACACAGGGGGAAACACGACAAATGCAACCACTAAAATCATCACATACCATATTTTATAATTTATTCAGGTTATTTCATCACATTAAATCTTTATTTTCAATGGGTATTATAATAAAATACAAAATATATGGGCTTACATATTATAATCCAAATATACACTGATTAATCATTTTTTCAAGATTTTATAAATCTATAACACACAAAGTATTATCACATCCTATCATGTATAGTTTAAAATAGTATTCCAATACCCATTATTATCTATAAGGAAGAAAGACAGAATCAACACTTCAAATATATATATATATAAACATAAAAACCTGAAATATGCCCCATACTCATTAATTTCATTTATTCAAAAAATTATGTTTATTACACCGACCCTTACTATCCAACCAACTAAAAATTAAATCATGAAAATACCACACATAGCATGTAAATAAAGATAAAATGGGTATCCTCTACCTAAATAATGATTTTTGATCTAGTTTCACACTACAATGAAAAGAATAATCCTCCCACAAACTATAACCCCTCAAGAAATCCATTTACTAGACTGAACCACACTAAAGGGTTGTAAGAAATGCACCATAATGCATCTCAACCAAAAGAAAAATGTTGTAGTGAATTATCAGAATATAAATGAAAAGAAGCATTGAAGGATAGAGTAGAACTCACCATGAATCACTAATGAAAAACTTCTAAAACACATTGATTATGGTGATAGAATTTGTTCTGGAAAATATCCCAAAATCACCTAGGTTTTTTCCCCAACTGATAGAGAAATTGAGTGCTGGAATGTGAAAAACATTAACTGATGAAAACCTATATATAGGCTATAACTCATCTAACATATGGATAAAAATATAATTTTATGTCATGAGTTTCTCTGTTCTAGGGATTTATGTTGTAAAATCCCATTTTAGGATTTAAATCCTTCAAAATCTTAGCACATGTCTAGATTCATGGTGCCATGGTCTAAATTTTACTTACATTATAATATACCATAGTAAAACATATACCTATTTTACATAGTGTCCCTCTCACTGCACAAATGTCGTATACCACAAATAGCACTCACCATAAAATGTGAACCTTCACAATAAAAACCTATTTTATGATGAAAAATCCCTATTATTAATCTATTATAAATTCTACTCTGTTAACCTCCCTTATCCTCCTCCTAACATCCTCTTACCTCATTACCAACATTGTAATTGTTCTGGAGGGAACATACTCTTAAATTAGGTACTTATCAAATCATTATCATCTTTGAGAATCAAAACCAAATCCAAAGTAAAAGGGGGTTAAACAACAACCCTATGAGATACCTCTCATGAATCATATCACACCTTGAATGATACAACCATCCAAAATTTCCAACCAAAACACCCAAAAATGCCTCATAAAACCACATCACCACTTATCACTAGGAACAATATCACACTTCTTGTACCGACCAAAATATCCCACATTAAAAAAAAATTGCATCTACCTTCACACAACCCAAACCCACCAACACACAGAACTACCCAAAGCACACAAATTTGGGAATAACATCATTCATGTCGTGATATTATCATCTTTGGGTGGCACTAATTCACTCTCATTGTTTTATCATTTCAATGTATTACATGTATTTATTAGGGATAAGGTTTTCCCTTTTATATATTAGAATATTTATTTGATATCAAACATCAAGGGAAATAACAAATCTCATAAAACATAGACATCCAAACATAACTCCAAAAAATAGGGAAAATAAAAACATAGAAAATCATCAGATACTAGGAATGTGTATATGTCTATCACTCCAATGTACTCTCGTATCGTACATCATTCCTCCACATTCCATGAACCTTGGGAATGTTCATTTCACACAGTTCCCTCTCTCATTGATCATGGATCTCTACTGTCTTCTCCACTAAATTTGTGTCTTCCTCGATATCAAACTCTCTATATTCGATGATGATAGATTCATCATGTTGATACCAAAAAATATGAGATATTTGGAATACATTGTGGATACTATAAAATGGGGGTTGAAATTCCAACTGATATGTGATATTAAAAACTCTCCACAACACCTCAAAGAGACTAAAATCTTGAAAGAAAGATTACCCCTTCTAAACCTCCACTTCCCATGTTGAGGGGAGACTCTCAAAAACATATGGTCTCTTACCTTGACTTATAGAGATCTACAAAAATGATTAAATATGAATTCTTATGTTCCTTCACTACTCATATCCTCCCTAAATCCAATGGGATATAATAAGTCAAGTCTGGCCCTACATCAAGACCAGGAACTGGTAACTCACCAACCTACATCCAGCACAGTCAAAAATGACATGACTACCCATAAAACACCTCAAATAGGGATATTCCAATGGATGTGTGATATATTTCATTGTCTGAAAAATTGAAATTATGTAGGTTCCTTATCCAATATCATCAAAATTCCTCAACATAATCCCATAATAAATCCTCTAGCATATGGGTAGTCTGGCCTATCTACCAATCTGTCAAAGTGTGGAAATAAGTGCTAAGGAGAAACTATGATATAATGTAATGATAAATCCAATGTATAATTTTAATGTAAAATAAGGATCCTGGTAAGATATGACAGTCCTTGGAACCCTATGAATCCAAACCATGTCATCCATATATCATCTAGTTAAAAATAAATTGTAATTGGCTCATGGATCACCAAAAAATGAGATGAATTCCTTAGTCGATCCACTATCACCCAAACCATATCATAGACTCTTTAACCTTAAGGTAAAATTTTGAGTAAATCTAATTATATTTCCTTTTATTTCCAATTGGATACTTTTACGATTATAACAAACCACCTAGGACATGGTTCCCCTCCTTTACGTATTGAAAAACTAGAAACCATGCCACAAACACTTCCATTGGCAATTTCATACCCATCCACCAAATTTTCCTCCTCAATCCATGATATATATTTTAACTCTATGGTGTACCAATAATAATGGTCAATGAAAATCATGGAGAACTCCCTCATGTATCTCCTACAGAACAAACAAACTTCCCTATAATAATACTCAATTCCAACCATCCTCTACTCGTTCCTCAAGGGAATCACTATGGCCAACATGGACATGCATCACCTGAACCTCTATGTTTCTTCACTGTGAATCCTACACCTTTTAATCCATAATGCTCTAGAAAAGAAAAAAACCATAAAATACTCTCCCTATCATCAATATAAATCATTTCATGCTCTTTCATCCCTTTCCAAACATCTTTAGACCCTCGAACCACATATCCTCGGGACATCCGACTCAACACATCAATATCCACATTACCCTTTCCAAGGGTCTTAGAAATATAAAAAATAGAATCCTTGAGAAACTCAATCCTCCTCTATTTTAATAGATTTACATCTCACTAAAATAAATATAAATTACATGCTCATGTGGCTCATGAAAACTAGAAAGTTTTGTCCAATGAGGTAATATCACCATAAATATATTAAAAACACTACTATCTCTAACTCCTGGACATGGGATCCATAGTTACACTAAAGGGGACATAACTAAATAGAACAATAAATGAAAACTACTCTTTAATGGATTGAAAGTCATCCTAAGATAAGATGGGATAAGGCACAAAAAACCTCAAACAACATACCCTCCTACGGAAACTAAATATTTAGAGTGCTAAAATACATATCCTTCGTGTAATAGAAATCTACCTAGAAATGATCACTCCACAAAAAATATTGGTCATTCCTAGTCAATATAGTTAGCAAGGTAATCCTCCATGGATTTACTCCATAACTTCCCTTTTAGGATGTAAAACCTTATAAAACTCAATACATGTTGAAATTCAGGTCTCCTCAATTCAGAATTAACAAACACTATAAACTATCCTTTATGATGTAAACGTTTTTCAAGTGGTATCAACCTCACCACACTCATTTCATAAACTAAAAAGAATATAAGTCATGAAACACACACTTTTGGTGAATACCCATTTCATGGAATAAAAGTCTAGCTGCAGTTCTATTATTTCTCCAACTCCATAGATATTCTTCTAGCCTCCTCAGAAAATCCTCTAACCTCAAAACAAATAGTTTAGTAGGCCATAATTAACTTTTCATTACAAATACATTAAGTTTTAAGTTTTTCTGGTTTGGTCAACTATTGTTTTGAACTCTATTATAGTGCCTCTAAAATTTTGGTTGGTGGACTTTGGACCTCAAACCCTTATCCATGAATCTTCTAACCCCTATGAACCCAATTAAACTATCTATGGAGGTGGAACTATAATATTTAAACTCTTTTGTACAATACATCTTCTAGAATATGAACTAAATTCATATGATGGATCAGGATACCCCATTGAAACATAAACACCATGGGTATAATTAAATTTATGTTTAATTCACTTTATCCCTTATAATCATTAATAAACTATGTTAAGTTCAGACATAAATTTGGCATGAACCAATTGAAAATTTAGTACATTATGGGATTTAGTTGATGGAACCATGAAATTAGAAAACTAATATAACTAGACAAAATAATAAATGATATGAACATGAATCACATGCATTAAACTATCAAAACTATCATATACATGACCATGTTAGTGAAACTAGGTAGAAACTTCATATAAACATAGTTTATCATTCAATTGTTCCTTTAAGAACAAAAGGGTGTGTAAAATGATGATAAATACCATATGAATATTCATGAAGGGACCCAATGAATTACCATATCCATTTTAATAAGAGGTAAAATGAAATTTTCCTTGATTTCAAAATCCATGAGTGGCTATCTATTTTTGTCTAGGTCTTTACCTTTCATTGGGTCATGAGAAAATTCATAATCACACATCCCATAAATACATGTTTAGGGTGTGAGTATAACAATAACCAATATGCATTCACCACTCAACTCCATAATCACATGAAATAAACTAGAGTGTATAAAGAAACAATTTAAGGGTAATGGAAATAAAAACCCTATAAAACAAATTACATTAAAATGTAATTTTACTTGGACACTATAAATAATAAAAATATCCCTATACAAGAGGTTCCATACCTAGAATACCAACTTCAAACCTACCTCAGAATGTAGAGCACAATATAGTGTGTGCCTATATAGGAGGCAATTCACACACTATTATATTACACCCAAATGTATGTATATACCTTTTTGTGTGTGTGTTAATGTTTGCATACCAATTTGAGTCCCTAAAACCCATATCAAATGAAAAGGAATTTACTATACCAGTTAAGGGAATCATAGTGATCATCCCTTAAAGAATATAGAAATTGGTATACCTTGTCAGGGCATTGAGGGCCCATCCCAAAATGTACAACTATTCTTTAACATGTGGATTCCTTCTCAAACTCATAATGGTAATTTATTTATATTCCAACTTTCCATATATAGATATTAGACCAACTAATAGGTTACATGACATGATTGACAACCAAAGAATGATGTATAGGATGTGAATTCATTCTAAATCACAATGGAAAACAACATTTGAGATGAATAATAAAATTTATTATATCATTAAAATGAATAGAATAATAATAATGTCAATCTGTTTTATAATAAGGACCATGAAATATAGAATCATGGGCATTGAATGATAACTTGGCAAATGGGAATAGAATTAACCCAAAAACCCCATTTCCTTTCATAAAATTGTCCACTAAAAAAAATTTAGCTAGAAATGTTTCATTATGATTGGGTTTACCCATCAATAAGTCATTTACAATCTAAATCACTATGAGTATAAGTGGAAGAAGAGTTTCATGTACCTGATAAATTACAGAATATTCATTTGATGTCTATGGGAAGAGATTTTTCCCCAAAATAAAGAGAGGAACAACCTAGAATAAAATATATTTTAATTTTTTTTTACTCCAAAAAAATTAAATAAAATATATAAAGAAAAACAAGATTATTACCTTTAATTCACTTGTTCTAATCCCCCCAAAAATATTGACATAAAGTAAAATGAAGGATTTGATGAATTTATCATGACCTAGGATAGGTATATGTAATATTATTTCTATTGTTGTGAAAAATATAGTTAAAATAAACTATTATAGATGATCCATGGACATACTTCAATAGAGAAAAAACCTAGGATAAATTAGATCATATTGTATCATAAGTTCATTATGGAATCATTCAAGAGGTAAAAGTGATGATAGTGATCTCCATAGAGGGTATCCTTGACATGAATATAGAGTTAAACCTAGTAATGAATTTTTTAGGAATAATGTTTTGATGATATGTGACCAAAGTTAACCTATATTTAAAAAAATAACTACAATTCCATTTGGTACCCTGTAGTGTTCAAAATGGAAATATAGTGACCTAGGCACCACCTGGTACCTTGTTCAATCGACCTTATACCCATTATTGTCCCAGCACCTGGGTTCTTTTTCTTCGTTTTCCCTCAACCATATAAACACTTTTAAATCCTTCTCAACATCAAAAAATACATTGAAATAAAATCAAATAGGAATTTAAATAATTTGTTTAAAGGAGGTTACTCACCCATAAGATCATTAAAACCTCTCTACCATTTGGTCTTTTCATTAATAATAATATTGGACCAGTTCATGGGGGAAAAATATGTCCATTGAACCCTTACCACAACTTCAAACTAATAGATTTCATCTTGGATAATTCAATGATACCACATTACAAGAATAAAAGGATACACAATTCTTTATAATACCTTTTGATTATGATTACTGATATATAAAGGATCTAATGGAATCATGATCACGGTTTTCATGTTGGATCGTAAGTGTGGGGTGTAGTATATAATTCTTCGGTTTTGAAACATGGAAACTATTATTCAATAAACTAAATATCATGTGTAAATATAGATAATAAGTTATTTCTATCACATTACCCAATATTTTTATAGCTTGATTAATCACGAAGTTATCCTCCCTTGTTTACGAATTCACTAGTCGACCTCTCCTGGAAAATCCCATATAATCATATGGTCATTAATTTTGAATTCCAAGGGATACCTTTGATAATAAAAAATAAAATTTTATAGATTAAATAAATTACAATCCATTTAAAAATTAAATTCATATATTACATTATTTCCTTAATGATAGTAGGATGAAGAATAGATGATTCATCTATATCTATTTAGTAAAGAGATAAAAAACATGGTCCTCTATAAATAGATTTATACAAGGCCATTTGAGTCAATGATAAGTAGCTATTATTGTATGATAATTTCACCAATAATTGTTTATCCTCCCATGATCCTCTAAAATTAGCACTATAAGCCCAAAAACCTATCCTGTAGAATATTAACAGTTTTCTTAGACATAACATCATTCTGTATGTGGAAATTAGTACTCTATTTAATCAGATAACCCAATTCTCAATTTAATTACTTTAAAAAACTGGGATGGAATCCTCATATCCCTATCAATGATAATATGGATAGTACTCTATGTAATTTCGAGATCTATCTAATATAAATATGTACAAATATCATAAATATAAGAGGATTCCTTTGTAGTTATAATACGAGTCATCTTGGTCAGATGATCCATGATCATTTATACCAAGACATTATATCTGGGGGATCAAAGAAATATAGTTACAAATTCTATCTTTATTTCATCCCATTTTGATAAAATTAAAGTTATTTTATGAAGAAAACCCATAGGGAAATGATTATACCTTTTACATTTTTAAAAGTAAACCATTTGGTGATAAATCCTATGATCTTGTTATCCATGATAGGCTACTGAGATTTTGATAAATATCATAAAAAAACTATGTGAATCTAGGCTGTAAAACCAATTTTGAGGATTGATACTCCATTATTAACTCATCACTTGCACTAGTTGGGACAATATGTAATTTATACACATACAAGAATGATGATGGATCTTGGAACCATCAAACAAGGTTCTCACCACCATCAAGACTGTCTTAAAAAATAGCCCAGTAAAAATCATATATTCAAGAGACCATGATGTTCTATGTAATTGATGATGAAAAATTAATTTGTTTTAGATGAATCCCAATATTAACCTTGATCATGTCAATATAGAGTAAAACCATAGGAGAATTCAATCAGTATTTATTTTTTCCCTCCTACACCCTATAATGGTGAATCTTCCGACTGAGACCTGTGATAACTATATTTCCTTTCTAAGTGAATTATATATATATAAATCAAATGATTGATATTAAACCAAGGAGTTATGATTCCATAGATTCATATCACACTAATTAAATATATATTTAATTCTTTTATAGTCATGAAGACCGAAAATATTTCACCAAAGAGATGATGAATTCCACCCATTAAAGTATAATAAATGGTGCCAATTTATGATCCTGGGTTAGATTTTTCCTTTTCTGAGAATATAATTGTTTTGATCTATACTATATTAACCAGTTTTATTAAAGGAGAACACAGTTGAGACAACCCAATTTAGAATCATAATACACATCAAAACCATTACTATGATAAGTTAGAAAACATATTGGTGTTGTGGTAAACATTTTATTCAGATCTTGGAAATCCTCTTCACACTGTTCATCCCATATGAAATTAAAAACATTATTTCTCAATGTTATAATAGGACTAGAGATGTTGTAAATAAATTAGTAGAACAATGGTAGTATACTATGAGTATAATGAATCTCTTCATTTAAAATATGTTTGAATGAACTTTTTAGGACATCAGTGACTCTAAATTCTATGAATCTATAGAAATTTTAGCTTTACGAATAACATTTATAGGGAAACTCACATCCCAAATCTAGATTGATAAAATCGATACCTTATAATTCTATAGAAGTTCCTTCAATGTATAAATAATATCATGAATATGTTTACATTTCTCATCATGGGACTCAGAATATAGAAGGATATCAACCAAAAAGACTACAATGAACAATTTTGATATTAGATGGAAAATAATTTCCCTCAAGGCCATAATCCTAGAGAGATTACTATTCAATCCAAAAGGAATTTCCATATATTTGAAATTACCATAATAACTCTAAAATTTCATCTTGTGGAAATCATCTAGTCTTAATTGAAGTAGATGATATCCTAAGAATATGTCAATTTTTGAGAACCAACCCCGCCCTTAATCAATCAAATGAATTATAAAGTATGTGTAAAAGATACCAATTTTTAAAAGACACATAATTCAGTTTTAGATAGATTATATAGTTACATAGTCCCCCATCAACTACTTTCATGATGTTGACATGTGCCACCAAATGATAGGTGATTGGACTAATGAATCCTTTAGATCTAATTTCATCTAACTAAATATGTTGTTCTATGAATTCAATTAGAGATATTTTATTTGGTGTAATTGTCATAGGTTCAGTTCTTCATAGTATATCAATGGTAATCCCTGCTTCATGTTTAGGAGGAATTATTGATAAATATTTAGGGAATACATTAGGGTAATGATCCAACAGTGAAGGTGTCAACATTTAGTATCAACCACACCATGGATAAGATATTCTATTTCTGTAGTGATCACTCACAATAGTCTATAATCAATACCTTATCACTAAACTAGTGACTCCAACTCTCCGTATATATTATATTGAATATTTTTAGGATATGAGAAAGACACTTTCAAAAAATAAAAGTCAATTAAGGCGCAATAATTTGTTAAACATTCCATTACCATAATAACATTAAAATATTTAATATCAATATTTATTGTGTAAAAAATATTTTAAAAAGATGACACAAAAAAGGGAGAAGATTGAAATTTATTCTATTAAAATATCTTCTTCCCTCAAGGGGAATCCAGACTCATAAATGTAGGAAAAATAGCAACCTTAATATCAAAAAGAAAAACTAGTTTTTAGAGATAAATGAATGGGAAACTACTGTATTGAATAAATCAAAATATATTATAATGGATAGTAGAACCAAACCTCTAATCATTGACGTACCTTATCCAACATTAGTGGAAGATTTATCTAGAGAATATGCTCCTCCTTAACCATCATAACAACCATATGGAAAAACAATTATAGAATCTCATCCCACTACCTGCATATGAATACCATGTATCCCATACCACATCCATGGTATCAAAACCAATGAATCAGAAATAGAAATTAAATGCATCTTTTGGACCTAAAATATAGATAAATTTGACTCAAAAAATTCTAAATCTCCAAGACACCCCCCTTAGAATTCAAAATCTAGAACTAAAAAGTCCAATAACACTGGAAACATTATTTATCTTATGTTCACTCTGATTCTAGTAACTCCATGGTCTTCATCAAGAATATTCAATTCAATGAGAATACAATGAAAAACATGTGACTTTGATAAAACATGAAAAACACGTGAAACTGGAATGGTTTGGACCTTAGTCATACACTATTGGAGAATAAACTCTGTATTTTAATAAGGTAGAAACTGATATATAATGGAACTCCCTTCTTAAAAACTCTACTCAAACCAAGTTAAAAAAATACTCTATCATTAAAACCTAATCAAAGAACCTCCTATAAATTCCCCTAGAGACTCTTTATGGCCAAAATCTCTTTTGTGGGGAAGTCCCCACATGGGATTGAATACCACTCACACTTCTATTTTAAGATCAAATCTCTATTGATCCCATAGTGAGTTTTTAAATTATGAACAAATTATCAAAAAATATCAATTTATGGAGTTTAACCCAAACTACGAGTTGATTATATAACTTTTAAATCCTTTTAGAACTATTTGGATTAACCTATGTTCATCCAAGTTAATAAGTAGAGTATTATGAACTTAATTGGACCTTGAAGTAAACAAGGAAATATCTCCACTTTCATTCATCTAATGAATCATGAATAGCCTTTTAAAACTCATATGGAAACTATAGGAAGGTTAAATCCAACCTCAAGTGTAAATTAAATCTGGTGAATAATGATAGGATCAGATATTAAACGATTATTGAAGATAAATCATTCGTAGATAGATATTTAATGGATGATAATCGTCGATCAAATGAGGGGTTTTTCCAATGGGATTGTGTAGTGGTATTTCTTTTTGATATGGGTGCTATTTTTTGTTTTACTAAGGAGTCCTTGTATTTTGCAGCAATATTCTATTTAATCATTACCTTTCACAAACAATAGTGGACATGTATCAATTTCCATAACAAATCAATATTTGAAAATTCATATGGTCAGTCATCCATGAATTTTAGATGGTGGATAATTTTCTATGACTGGATGATTCTTTTTATATGATAGGGGAGTCACCAATGCACATGTGGGATGACACAATAAGAAATATTTACTATAATTATCGATATATATTTGTATCCTAGTGAAAAAGTGATGTAACACATGTATATTTTGACTAAAATGGAATGTAGTAGTGTTTCCCCCATATATTTAGGACATAATGTTTGAACCATGTTAAATTAGTGTCTTATTACCATGATTTGTTTTATCTATGTGTATCTTGAATGTTTTATAACTCAATAGTTTTATTTAGTGTACTTGATGGTTATGTGATAGTGTGATTAGGGTGTGAATAATTCATATTTTATGGTACATACACTAGTACTGTTCTTCCAGATAATCTTGTTCAAATTCACATATCATATGGTGGATATCATTTCAGAATTGGATAGAAAGGTAGAATCCCAATAAGTGATATCTTATCATGGTTCAATGATCACTATTTAACCGACTTTGAGGCTTATGAATATTAATTTAAAGTGGTTTTTTCTATTTTCAGTGTGATATTATTGTTATCAAATAAAATGGCTCATAGAAATATATGTTCCAAATTTAGAAATATGAATAAATAAATTTCGGATTTGATTTAATACAAAAGGAGGATGATATAATTTAATATTAAATGAATATTATGTTATGTAGAGTTCATCTAGATGAAATAGAAAAGGCATACTGTGAATTGATAGATAAGAATTATTTTTGTTCTTATTCATATTTTGTTACCATGGAATGTTAATTTTAACATCATTAATGTGAATGTCATGGTGGATATCATTAAATCTTTAGTAGATACATACAATAATTCCATATTACTTAATAAAGTGTTCAGAAATAAAATGTTATTTAGCATGAAGATACCATAAGGAAGACTATCCAAAAATCATTTGAATGACTTTAATATGTTTTAAGGGAAGATGAAATCTATGAAGGTGAAGTTCACATATGATTTTTTGGAATATCTACTACTTATATCATTACAATATTAAAGGGAATAAGTTGTAACACAATGATAAATTATTTTAACAGTTTATTTTTTAATATATTATGGAATTGAACATGAAAAATGGAAATAGATCTAGGGATATACATGATTAATCCCAACATTTACTCAATTCTATCAGATAATGTGGATTACCCTATAAAATTAATTATATGAAGTATTCATATGATAATTTATAAGCGAGAACATGCAGATAAGTGGACGCTTTTGGTCCAATATGTTACTTGTGTGGGAAAATATTACATCTTCAAAGGAAATATAGAAATATAAAATAGGATTACAAAAGAAAAAACCCTTCAAAAGTTCAAATTCCATAAACAAATCTAAGATAAGTCAATACATGTTGTTGAGTATAAATATTGAAGTGGAATCATGGGTTATTAAGATGTCATCCTCTTTTCATTCAATAGAATATTAAGGATCCATTTTGAATTATGTGTCTATAAAATTTGATAATGTTTCTTATTAGGGTGATAAATCTCTAGAGATAATTGGTAAAGGATTTGTAAATATCTATATGAATAAAAAAGCTTCCTGAAAATGAAATTAGTAAGTCACATCCCAAGGCTAGGTAAGAAACTACATTTCATATTTCATCTCAATTAGCCAAGCTATGGGACATGCTTTTCAAATGAATTTTTGAAGGTTCTATATTGTTTTTTTTGTTGTTTCAGGACAAGAAAAGGATCAGAAAATATATTTTACCATATAAATATATATTTTTATATTTTCTAGAGTAAGAACATTTAATAATATGGTTTGTTTTGGTATTTTCAACTTGGACTTCTCAGTGAAAATAATATAAAGGTTCTAATGAAAACATTGATGTTGAATCATGATAGAACTAGAATAGAAAGCTATCAATTCTATGTGATCATAAATTATAAAAGGGTAACCTTAAAATTTCACATATAAAATATAGATAATGTTATCTATAACTTGTTAACTCTTATATTTGGGTACCTTCCCCAATCCAATCATAGAGTGCATCATATTACATTGTGTCATTTATTAATGATTCTATGGGGAAAGTATAGGTTAAATTTTTAGTGCATAAATTTAAAGTCCCTATATCATCTGGATAATGGATCTCTATGGTGGATATGGAACTATATTAGCAAAAAATGTGATCCGTCAATGTTGGGGAATATAATCAAAAAACCTACTAGAACTTTTTTTATATGATGGGGACCAATATGTGGAGAACTACACCCAAATGGATAAAACAGACAATTTTGGTATAAAAGATTAAACAAACATTAACAAAAATAGAATGAGGTATGTGATTACACTCTATAATGATTATGTAAATTTATGAATAAACATTTAATAGATAAGAATACATATCTGAAAAATATATCTTCTCATCTAATAGGAAAAGAGGTTCTAGAAAAATTACTGTATGTTTAGCAAAATGATGTTGACCACAAAAATTTTGTGAAAATCCATTCATATGTTTTTATGGGTGATAAGTATGGAGAAATTATTTACAAAAATTCTATGTTATACTTCATTTTTAGATATAGAGATTAATCTTTTGTATTCCATATATGGGAGGATGACATGTGACAAGTCATCAAAAATGAGAATGTTCTTCTCCATGAGAAGGATCTATAGAATTATTAGAACATTGATGATGAGGGTGTTGAAACTTATAAAATCAATGTAAATCATAGATAATACTAGACAATGATAAGTTGTGATAATTTCAAATGTTATCACTAAATATTTACATATAAAACTGGAAAAAGTTGTTTCAGGGAGATTAAGAATTGTTGAAGATCGAGTTTGGTCATGATAAGTTAAGTATATATAACTCATTGCATAAAAATATGTAGTATGGGATATAATTGAGATGAAAGATTAATTATAATGATATTATAGTGTAAGGAACTAGTATATATGTATATTGGTGGCATAATCTTACAACTTCTAATTAATAATGGTAAACCAGAAATTCAAGTTTAAGAATCTGCTCTCAGTGACTCTAAATAGTGGGAGTAAGAAATAAAAGATGATATGTAATCATTGAAATACAATAAAACATGGGAGATCATGGATCTACCAAACTGTAAATTAAAACTTTATAAAAAGAGTTCTACTAATAAAATAATGATTCTAAAGGATGAAAAATGTACATCTCAAGATTGGAAGTGATTATATTTCAATAGAATGAGAGAACTGATTTTATATAAATTCTTCTAGTTGTTGTTAAGAATGATACCATTTAAATAGTACTAATCATGGTTGTGTCTTATAGTATATACATAAAACATATGTATATAAATATAACCTTTCTTCATAAAGAGTTAACTGGATTAAAATATAGGTATAAAATAATGGGTTTTTAGGATGATCAAAAATAGAACCAAGGGTATTAGCTAAATAAAGATGTTATTGTCTGAAATTAAGAACCAAGGAATGTAAATTTAATGTTAGAACAATTAAGGTGGATTAAGGATTCACTCAGAGTAACATGGGATATTTTTTCTACTGGAATATAATGAATGATAGGCGCTTCATTATTATTCCACAGTATAGGGATAACATTTTACTAGTGAACCGGATGATTAAAATATTTGGATGCGGAATAATGATCTATCAATGATTTTTGAGATAAAAACCCCAGACAACCTAAATATATATTGGTAATGTAAATAAATTGATATATAAAATAAAATAATTTTATTATATATAAAATGAAATACATCAAGATATTCTATGAAGAACATAGGATGACGGGATGTGATCCAGTCTAGAATCCATTGGCTAGTCACTTCAATCTATCCAATGTGAAGGAACAAAAAATATATATAAGATGTAACATATTTTAAAAAGATTTATTTCCATCATTGGATGGAATTTTTATGTACTCCATTGTATTTACATGATCGAACATTTCACTTATAGTGGAACTTGTATGTTGATTCATGTCTGATGTGGGAAGTGAACATTATGAGGCTATGAAATGGATAATATAATACATAAAATAATCATACTTAGAATCATTATTATTGGAAAAAATGATCCATTATGTGGTCAAATTGATGTGTACTTATCATAGGATTTAGACACATGTAAGAGTACCATCGGGTTCATGTTTACCTATAGAGGATTGGTGGTTAGTTGTATGTCCTAGATACAACATAATATTTCAGTTTATTAAATGTAAGATGAATATGTAATAGTAATAGAATCTAGAAATTAGATGGATTTGTAAGAACCCGGTTGTTATTTTTGAGGTATAAGTTTCTTCTTTTCCTTTTTTTCTTAAGTGTTTTTTAGAAAATAAGGAAAATGGGGAAAAATCCAAGAAATTTGGGTACACACCGTGTACCTTTCCACACACCGTGTACTTTGGCCGTGTGGGATGAGTGCATAGGGCGTGTAGGCCTATCGTTGATGAAGGGTGTAAAAACTAACTACATGTCGTGTACTTGTTTTTATACTCTGTGTAATCAGTCGGTAGGTGAATAGTAAGGTGGTGGGAGTAGCCGCTAGTAGTACGACAATACACACCATGTACTTAGAAGCACATGTTGTGTAACCAAGTCAGCTGATGAACAGTGAGGCAGTGGAATGTGGACGCTAGACGAACAGTTAAAAATCGAAATTACACGTCGTGTACTAGTGAGTACACGCTGTTTAGTTATGTTTTTTTCACTCAAAAATGGCAGAAGCCTCCTCTTTAAACAAAGGAAGCTTAGAACGCCTAAGAGCCATGTGAGAGAAGGGCCAGATCTTGGAAGAGCTCTTAAATACACACCGGGATTCTGATTCCATCGCTGACAATCTCATTTGAACCAAATGGGTGTGTTCTTCCCTCTCCATGAGTGTTTCCTTCCAATTCTTTCATGAGGGGAAGTTAGTTTAGATTAAATGGGTGAACATTTATCCAAGATCTACACCATTCTCGGTTGTTTCGGGAGGTTTCATTCACATATATCGATCAAAGGAGATCGAGGATGGTGGTCTGGTGTTTATTTCTATATGTCAAGTTGTTTTTGTGTGTCGTTGTGCTACGCACCCATGTTTGGTGTGTCGTATGGTTAATTCCTCAACTGATAAAATACCTATAATTCCATTGGTAATTTAATGAATACGTATAAACTGCTGTTTAGGATCGCTGCTTTGATCCAGGGCCACCTCGTGGGTGTGCTTCCCTTGTTTAGCCATTTGGCCAGGATACCTGAGGGTGTCCCATGATTATAGCATGATTTGAGTTTTCATGAGAGAAAGTTTATATAAATTTCTTTCAAATGTGTCAAGCTCGGCCCGGTTACATGCTTATCCTAAGTGTAGTGTTTTTCTTAGCCTCAGGGAAGTGTTTTGATTAGCCTGAGGGAAAGGTTCTATTTAGCCAGAGGGAAAGTGTTTATTCAGCCTGAGGGAAATTATTTGTTAGCCTAAGGGTAAGGTTTCATATTCATGGGGGCTGTAGTTTCCATACCTAAGGGAAATAACATGAGGGTTTCATTTCTATTTTGTCTGAGATCTAGTCCTAAGGGAAAGGTTCTGTGTATCCTGAGGGAAATATTCTATTTAGCCCGAGGGCAACGGTTCTTATGTATAAGGACACTGTTTACTTTGAATATTCACTATGGTGATTTCTCAGGTTATACCTTCCATGATAAATCACATGCATGGTATTGTTTACCTTCAACTTGTTAGATAGCCTGTTGTGGTTTTTGTTGCGTCACAATATAGGAGATTGCCGGCTGAGGCTGAGTCTTGGGATCTTATAATTCAATTATACTTAATTGTGAAATAATAATCAAATGGTAATAGAACTAGTTGGAGTAGATTATTTTGAATGCTTCCTAGCTTAATTAATTTCATTACTGCACACTTCTATTGCACATTTTCACTAACAATTGGGCCCGAGCCTTTGGTGGTTTCCTATTGGGATTTTTTTCTCACACCATGTTTGAGTCATCTCTTGGGCTCAAACAGATTATATTAATGTAGTTGTTGAAAAGGGAAAGAGTCTCTATACAGGTACTTGAATGCTGTAGAGGAGTGGGAGAGCATGGGACGTATCTTAGGCTTGTGATGCTGCTGAATTCCTACTACACTGTTTAGTTTTCTTTGTTGTACTTAGTACTGTATTGTATTATATTACAGTGTATCTTGTATTTGACTACTTTCATAGACTTAGGGTCATATCACATCATCATATATAAATATATATGACTATTGTCATCTTTTACTTCAGTACTGTTGTCCATTTCAGCTGATAGTTTAATAATTCTGCTTTTATATGTTCACATCTATTTTCTACAGTGATACACTTTGACAAATGAGGGAATAGTTTCCCCACTATCAGACCTAGGCCCTCGTTGCTAGTCAACAGCCTCCGGCATTTGGGTAAATGCGTGTGAGGTCATGTGACCAATTGGGTTTGGGGAACCCATTGTGTGGCACCCAGATCTGAGTCTTTACAAAGTTGTATCAGCGTATTTTTGTTTTCTTTGAGTTATTTTATTATTTGGCGACGACATAAAGAGATAGATTGCTAAGGGATTCGGTAGTAACTATGCATGGGAGTAGCTACCCCATGTATAGGTAAAGGCTGGATTGCCTTGAATTAAATTGTGATTTTCTATTTATGATTATTACAATTGATTTCATTTTCACCATTGGGTGATGCACTTGTGTTGTGCTTATTATATTTTTATACATGGGTTCTATTTAGTTGAAACCTTATGAGATTAGGGTATGCCATCTCATGCATCATTTAGGCACATGTTAGAATAACATCCCATGCATAGTTTCTTTCCATGTAGGTGCATTAGAAATTGCATGCTGTTAAAGATAGATGTTGTGCTAGAAAATGCATGAAATTTTGATAGATGTTTATATAAAATACAGGTTATCTGATAAGGTATTTTTATGTAAGGTTTTGTGAATGAACTCCAAACTTTGATTCTTGTGGAGTATGGACCATCATCAACTGGAATTTTGTGGTTCATCGACTCGTTACCTTGTTATAACACATATAAGATGCCATGCTTTGGTTTGTGGGGAGTATGGGCCCTCACGAATCAGAATTTGGAACATTGGTGTTGGTTTTAGTGTTTTTCTGGGCTCCATAGTAGTTTCTAAGGCTTACTGTCTAGAAAAACCCAGAATACATGCCGTGTAATTTTGATTACATGCCGTTTACTCTTCCGTTCGGGAAGAAACAAAAAAAATTTAAGTACACGTCGTGTACCGTAAGTACATGTCGTGTAGTTTCTACCCATGTCATAGGCTGTGTGGACTGAAACACCGGATAGTGAAACTTTGGGGGAAAACGTCACGTACCGATTGTACATGCCTTGTCATGTTGACCCTATGTCCATCGTGTAACTAACAATACGGGTCGGCGAAGCTCTTCTTGTATATGTCGTGTGTATGTGGGACACGTTGTGTAGTATTGATCGATGAAAGACCATGTGGAATTGTCCTTGTGGATGGGGAAACAGGGAGGTGTTCACACCGTTGGTGGGTGTAAGACGTCGTGTAGTGTCACCCGAGTAGCTGGTCGTGTCACTAACAACACAGGCAGTTGGAATCTAAGTCGTACACATTGTGTCTATCTTGAACACGCCACGTAGTGTGAGCTGTGTACCTGACCTTGTCTCGAATAACATGGGTTGGTGAAGCTTGTGTAATAGACGTCGTGTAGATCTTATAAACACTGTGTAGTCTCGTTCAAAAGAGAGCTGTGTGGTTGAGCTGTGTAGAATGACTCGGGAAGGGGAAGAAAAATTCAAGTACACACCGTGTGGGTGGACAACACACCGTGTGTTTGTGTTGTTACACGACCAGTTCTAGAAGAAGTACACACCCATATTAAATACATAAGAGAAAACATCATGCAATTATTATACATTCCATGTAGTCTTTTTTTGTAAAACATGAATGTTTTGTTTCTCATGTTCCCTTCTTGCACTTCTAGCTCTTAGTCCCAGATAATCTTAATCTAAGGCGTGTGTTTGACCTTGTAGTGTCATGCTGCTGAGATGACCATGAGTTGTTCACCATGAGAGGGGAAACATTTATATTCTAGAGATGGTAGGCCACGGGCTACCGATTGATCCTATAGCAGAGCCAGATGTGGCACCAGCTTTTATACCGGGCGAAGGCGTGGATGCACAGTTCCATGACAGATTCATGCAGTTAATGCAAACCTTCCAGGGAGCACCACCGGCTAACACATCTATGGAAGAGAAAACATAGATATTCCAGTAGTATCATCTGCCTACGTTTTAAGGTGATGGAGGTCCATAGGCTTCATAGTCTTAGTTGGGTTCAATGAAGACTATTTTCGAGCATCCAGAGATGCCTCCTGGGAGGAGGGTCAATCTCACTACATACATGTTGTGTGATTCCGCTAAGTGATGGTGGGATGTAACCACCCAAACCGAGAACCACTGGTACATGGTGTGGAAATATTTGCGGGCAGTCTTCTATGAATTTCTAATTCCAGAGACGTTGAGGGTAGATCGAGCTTGAGAGTTCATGAATCTGCAGAAGGGCACCATGTAAGTGATGGACTATTCTGCCCGCTTCACTGAGCTACAGTGTTTTGCACTTGTTCTTATGGGTAATGAGACATTAAGGGCTAGATGCTCTGAGGATGGTCTTTGATATGACATCCAAGAACTGGGGAATGTTTTCAGGTTTCCTACAGTACATGCTATTGTGAACCTAGTGATGATTACTGTGTGGAACCTGCAGGAAGCTAGTGGTGGAGGCTAGGGTGGTTCGACACCATTTTTTCATACTAATTCTACTAGTAAGAGAAAGAGGTAGATGGATTTTTCTCATGGTGGAAGTACGAGCCATAATAATTCTTCAGGTGGCTAGGTGATGTGCTACCGGTGTAGTAAAGAGGGCAATAAGAGACCTCAGTGTCCACGTGACCCAGTGGAGTGCCAAGCTTGAGGCAAGATGGCTCTTCTGTAGCATTTGTGCAGGGAGTTTTCACCGGTGTCTATTTAGAGGGGTTCTATGTAGACTCTACGGGTATAAGTAGGGCCATCAACTTCTTACGAGTTCGGGAATTGGAACTCGTCAGGATGTTTAGGCCGAGGTGGTGGCCATGGTCATGGTAGCCAGGCACGATGATCTCAGAGACAGCAGGGCGGGTCAGCTCTGGGTAGCCAGGCTATGTCACAGGGTCATGGAACTGGGTAGGTATATGCAGTGCAACAGACCCAAAAAGAGAGGATCTGGGACCTTCCACTTTCAGAGGTACTATTCTGGTTTCTTCTTTTTTGTGTTCAATACTTTTTGACACTGGTGTTATGCATATCATAATATTAGTTCCCATTGTGGAGATCCTTGGGCTCTATGTTTTTTCTTCTTCTGATATTATGATTCTAGACACTCCATTGGGTATTATAATGGATGGTGTTCATTAGTTCATAGAGTGAACCCTTGAGGTTGGTGGGTGTCACATTCTATGGGACCTATATGTCCTAGAGATGATGAGTTATGACGTCATTCTCAGGATGGACTGGTTGGTACCCTTCCAAGCCTTTGTAGATTTCTATCGTCGCAGGTTGAGTTTCACATCACCAGAGGGAGGAGAGTTTCTATACAAGGGAGAAAGGTATGTATAGGAGAACCAATCTAAACCCGAGAATTGTGGGTGAGGTTGAGTGATAGCTTAGATGGTGTGTCTATATCTAGATGACTAGGGAACTGGTCGGAATGATTTCCCTCTAGTGGTTGATCATTTCAGGGATGTCTTCTTGGATGACTTTTCAGGTCTACCTCCGGAGCGAGAGGTGGATTTCTCTATTGAGCTTCTGCCAGGAGTGGCACGGGTGTCCATTCCTCCTTATAGGATGGCTACACCAAAGATGCAGGAGTACAAGAAATAGTTGGAGGAGTTGCAGGAAAAGGGTGTCATCCAACCCAGTACTTCTCCTTGGGGTTCACATGTCTTTTCTGTGATGAAGTCAGACGGTACCATCAGACTCTGCATGGATTATCGGAAGCTGGTCCAGTTGATGGTCAAGAACAGATACCCCTTGTCATGGATTGATGATATTTTTGATCAACTTCGAGGAGCACGAGTGTTATCAAAGATTGACATGAGATCCAGATATCATAAGTCGTGCATTAAACCATTGAACATAATGCTTACATCTTTTCGAAGCAGATAGTTTCTATACAATTACTTGGTCTTGTTTTTTGGACTCACGAATGCACCAGTACTTTTCGTGGTTCTTATGAATCATGTGTTCCACCATTTATGATATTTTTTTGGTAGTCTTCATGGTCAATATGTTGGTGTAATATCACACCCAACATGACCATGATACACATATTTAGATCGTACTAAGTACATTTAGATATCATTAACTATATGCTAAGCTCTCAAAGTTCCTCTTTTGGATAGACCAGATACACTTCCTAGGTCATATTATCTCAAAGGCTGGAGATGTAGTAGAACCAGAGAAAGTGAGAGTAGTAGTTCACTGGGAGTATCCTAAGAACGTGTTTTAAATACGGAGTTTATTGGGGATAGATGGTTACTAAAGGGGATTTATACAGGACTTATCCCACTTAGCAGTGTTGTTGATGGGTTTGACTAAGAAGGGTGTAAAGTTCATTTGCTCAGAAGCCTACGAGACATCATTTCAAGAGATGAAGGGATGGTTGACATTAGCACCAGTCCTAATACATCAGGAGAAAGGGAAGATCTATACAGTTTACTGTGATGCATCAGGTATTGGGCTGGGAGTAGTGTTGACGTAGGGCGATCGAGTAGTTTCTTACGGGTCTTGGTGGTTGATGCCACATGAGACGAACTACCCGACGCATGATCTTGAGTTGGTTGCAGGTGTTCATGTGTTACGCTGTTGGAGACATTATCTCTTGGGATATCATTTTTTGTTGTTTATAGACCACAAAAGTCTTAAATACAACTTTACCCATCGTGACTTGAATCTGAGACGGCGAAGTTTTGTTGAATACCTTTAGTCCTTCGATGCTGAGCTTTCCTATAAACCTAGTATGGGTAATGTAGTTTCTAATGAATTGATTAAGAGGACACAGATAGAGGCAGTGTAGGAGGCCAGTGGTGAGTGGCAGCTTATGGATTTGTTCTCTGAGATGCATTTTGAGGTGCACGATAGCCAGGGGTGAGCCTATATTTCATCCTTTGTGGTAACTTCTACCCTCCTTGATAGAGTGAGGATGAGACAACTATTGAATTCTGAAGGCCTAGTTCTATGGGAGTCAGTGGCAAGTGATGACCCTCCTTCCAGTTGGACGATAGGCGATGATGAGGTACTGTGTATCCATGGACGAATGTGGGTTCTAGGGGATATACGTGAGGAGTTGATGTGAGAGGTCCATGATTCTACTTGGTTAGTGCATCCCAGAGTTACCAAAATGTACCGTGACATGAGATGTCAGTATTGGTGGTCGGGTATGAAAAGAGAGGTAGCTGGTTTTGTTACGATACGTTCCACCTTCCAGTAGGTGAAGGCGGAGCATCAGAGGCTATCCAGACTGTTAAAACAGTTACCCATTCCAAAGATGAAATGGGATGATGTCGTGATGGATTTTGTGACCAGATTGCCGAGGTCATCTCGAGGAAATGATGTCATGTGGGTTGTTGTGGATAAACTAACGAAGGTGGCTCATTTTTTCCGATCAAGGAAACCTTCAGTTTTGATGATCTCGGGAAGTTATACATCCCAAAGGGAGTACGCCTTCATGGGGTCACTCGTTATATCATTTCAGATTGGTATGTCCATTTTAAGTCTCGTTTATTGTAGAGTTTTCATAGGTCACTTGGTACACAGGTGCTTCTGAGCACAGCATACCACCCTCAGACCAATGACCAGTCAGAGTGTACGATACAGGTGCTTGAGGACATCTGCATGCATGTTTCCGGGACATTGGGGGATCTTGGGAGAAGCACATACCTCTGGTCTAGTTTTCCTACAATAATAGTTTTCAGGAATATATTGAGATGGAACCTTAAAAGGATTGATACAGTAGGCTATGCCGATCACCTTTGTGCGGGTTGGAGGCAGGTGAGGCAGCTTTACTAGGACCACGTCTCCTGCAAGAGACATCAGATCAGGTCCAGTTGATACAGAAGTGGATGGATACTGCACAGTCTCGTCATAAATCTTACGTTGATCACCACAGATGACCCTTGGAGTTTGTGGTCAGGGATCCGGTTTTCTTGAGTTTTTCATTGTGGTTGGGACACAGACAGATCAGGAGAGAGGGAAAACTTTCACCGAGTTATGTAGGGTCGTTTGAGATTCTGGAGAGATTCGGGCCAGATGCCTATCAGTTGCAGTTACCACAAAGGTATTGGGCCATGCATGATGTTTTCCATGTATCTCAGCTGCGCGGTTATCACTCAGACTCATCTCACATTTTTTAGCCTGAGGATTTTGAACTTCAGGTCGATGCATCCTTTGAGTAAAATCTGATTCATATTATTGACAGGAGCACGATGGTTCCCATAGGATGGTCAGTTCCTCTCCAACGGGTGCTATGGAAGCATGGCCGATTACTGGACAAGACCTGGTAGTGGGAGGCCGACGTTTGTGCTCAGTACCCAGAGTTTTTCTTAGCTTTATCTTCACCACCCATGGAAGGGAAATTCGTGGATGAATTGCTTTAAGGGGGAACATTGTAAGATTTTGGTTCTTATTCTTGAGGAACATGTTTCTTCATTTCCTTTTCCATAAGTTCTTTTAAGAAAATAAGGAAAATGATGGTAAATCCCAAATTTGTGGGTACATGCCTTGTACTTTTCCACGCGCCATGTACTTTTTCCATGTGGGATGAGTATACAGAGTGTGTAGTCCTGTTGGTGATGAAGGGTGTAAAAAACGAAAACACGCTGTGTACTTGGTATTTACATGATGTGTAATCCATCGACAGCTGAACAGTAAGGTGGGGGGAGTACCCACCAGTGGTACGATAGTAAACGCCATATACTTTGAAGTACACGCCTTGTAACCAAGTTGGCTGATTAACATTGAGGCGGTGGAAAGTAGCCGCCATAGGAACAGTTAATTAAATTGAAAGTAGACATCGTGTAGTTATGTTTTTCTCTTAAAATAGGGAGTAGCCTCCTATTTCAATAGAGGAATCTTAGAACGCCTGAGATCCACGGGAGGGAAGGTCTGGATCTTCTAAGAGCTCCCAACCGCACATCACGACTCTGATTCCTTCACTGATGATCTCATTTAAACAGTACGGGTGAGTTCTTCCCTTTCCATGAGTGTTTCCTTCCAATTATTTCTCAATGGGATGTTATTTTAGTTTTGATGGGTGAATTTTTATCCCTTATCTACACCATTATCTATTATTTTGGTATGCTTTGTTCATGTATATCAATCAGAGGAGATCGAGGTTGGTGGTCTGGTGATTATTTCCAACTATCAAGTTGTTTTTGTGTACCATTGTACTACACACCCATGTTTGGGGTGTCGTATTGATGAGGACTTGACTGATAAAATACCTATAATTACATATGTAATTTAATGAATATGTATGAACTACTATTGGGGATTGCTTCCTTGATCCAGGGGCACACTGTGGGTGCATTTCCCTTGTTCAACTGTTTGACAAGGATACCGGAGGGTATGCTGTCATTATAGAATGATTTGAGTTTTCTTGAGATAAAATGTTTATAAATTGCTTGTATATGTGTTTGGCTCGGCCCAGTTAGTTTCTTAGCCTGAGGGTAGTGTTTTTCTTAGCCTGAGGGTAATGTTTTGATTAGCCTGAGAGCAAGGTTATATTTAGCTTCAGGGTGATTTTTTATTCATCTAGAGGGCAAGTGTTTGTTAGCCTGAGGGAAACGTTTCATATACCTGAGGGTTATAGCTTCCATGCCTGAGAGTAATCACCTGAGGGTTTCATTGTTATTTGGTCTAAGGGAAAATGTTTGATGGAAAGGTTCTATTTAGCCTGAGGGCAAGATTCTATTCAGCTCGAAGTCAATAGTTCTTATGTATGAGGAAATTATTTATGTTGAATATTCACTGTGGTGATAACTCATGTTATACCTACCAAGTTAATGTACATTCTTGGTATTGTTTACCTTATACTTGTTAGATATCCTGTTATGTTTTTTGTTGTGGAACTATATAAGAGATTGTCTGCTGAGGCTAAGTCTTGGGACCTTATAATTAAATTATAATAAATTGTTAAATAATAATTAAATGGTAATAGAACTGGTAGGAGTAGTTACTTTTGAGTTCATCCTAGCCTACTGCACTTCATTACTACACACTGTTGTTGCATATTTTCATTGACAGTTGGGGATGGGACATTGGTGGTTGCCTACTGGGATTTATTTCTCACACCCTATTTGGGTCATGTTTTGGGCCCAAACAGAGAATATTGTTGCAGGTGTTGATAATGGAAAGAGTCCATATTCAGGTACTTGAATGTTGCAGAGGACTGGGAGAGCATGGGACCGACCTTAGGCTTGCGATGTTTCTGAATTCCTGCTACACTGTTTAGTTTCCTTTGCTGTACTTATTACTGTATTGTATTAGATTGTAGTGTATCATGTATTTGGCTGATTTCATAGACTTATGGTCAAATTAAATCATTACATATATATGAATATTTTCATATTTTACTTCAGTATTGTTGTCAATTTTAGCTGATTATTTACTGCTTTCTCTTTTTTATGTTTACATCTGTTTTCCGCTATTCTACACATTGAATAATGAGGGAATAGTTTCCCCACAATCAGACCTAGGCCCTCGCTAGTAGTCGGCAGCCTCTGGAATTCGGGGTAATGTGCTTGAGGTCATGTGACCAACTGGGTTTAGGGCACCCGTTGTGTGGCACCCAGATCGAGGATGTTACAGGAATAGTTGATGTATTTATTGAATGAACACCTAAGATTCCATGAGGATGGACTGTAGTTATTATATAACCAATGTGAAATCAATTTGGATTGGAATTTAGTGTTCATCTAAGTGATGAATCATATTGACCTAAAATTCCATTTCATCTAAAACATACAAGAAGACATAGCATCTTACTTATATAAGTAAATAAGAATCCAAAAACAAGATTACAATTTCCCCATGTTGTTGGTGAAAGAATGTATAAGGAGTTACTGTGCCTCGGTATGACTTGGGTGATTAAGTGGAGGAATCAGAACAATTATTGTGATTGTTATATATGTGGAATATCTTTTTAATTTTAAGTTTTAAATAGATAATGATATTTCCACAATGAAATCATTATGTGGGAGATATTTAGGAGTTTGAATTCAATTTCATGTGAATATCACATTTACCAGATAAGGAGTGAAAAATATGATATTTTGGTCAGGATGTTAAAATAGTGATAACAACATCTTCAGTAGATGATATTATTAATTTAGAAGATAAGCTTTCTTGATGGGATTACGTAATAGTCTACCTCAGTGATCTGAATCACGTACAGCAGGTGTTACTGAGGTTTCCTCGTTATATTTGGAAGAGATTTATAGAACCATCATTTTTCAGTAGTTATGATGGACAAGTACAAATTTATATAGGCAATTGAGATTCACCAACTCATATATCGTCTCATCTATGATTTTAATATTGTGACATGTTTATTCTTGAAAGGAATTTATTTCTATTAGAAAGAGTGACCACCAATGCACATGTGGGATGGAGTGATAAATAAAATAACATGTGATTAGTTATATAATTTGTTTTTGGTAACATCCCAAAATTTCTGTGATCATAATATCCTATAAATTTCAATTTAAACCACTTATATTATTCTTTCAGTATCTCTTAATGAAATAATGAAGGTTTCAAAAGAATTATAGGCTTTTTTAGAGCACGAGCTCTGGATTTTGGAGAAACAAGTAGAGTTACACATTCGGTGTATGATTAGTATTAACTATGCATCACATCCTTGAATCCAAATATTGAAGGAACATGGTTAGTTTAACACTATAATAAGAATAAAATGGGACTAAAAACATGTAACAAATCATGTGAATGTTGATCATGGTTGGTGCATGGTTTGACTATCTATTCTATAAACTATGTAAGGGGGTATAGATGTTAGATAGTGATCATTGATAGGCTTTACATGGTTTTTCAAACTGAGTGACTAGCCATGCGAGGGGGTTCCACATCAGGTAGTGGATGTGCATGGTTAACACATGGTTTTGCTAACTATGCAGTAAAACAATGTTCCCCATTAAATTTCGTTGAAATGACCATTTTACTTACCTTCTTTAATGTTTTATTCCTAAATTTCTTTTATTCTCCACACATATTATCCCTCCCAATTGATCTCCCCCTTGGTTATCATTTCCTATTAAGCTACGATTTGTGATAACTCTTATTTCTAAATTTTTATTCAAATTCTATTCTTCATGTTGGATTTTCAAAGGTAAGTCTGTCATTCGTATTGTTTCATTTCTTATTTTATGTCACCATCTTTGGGGTTATCATTATTTCATCTAAAATTCCCTATTTTCAAGGCATTTTTCTATTACTCAAATTTCTCAAAATCAATCCTCGTTTAGATGCCATTAATAGATGGGGATTAAACTATTGGTATAAGGTTGTTGGTATAGAACATTTCCGTAAAAATACAGTAGCTCTCCATTATGTCATTCAATGAACCATCCATTTTTCGCCTCCTAAATGTCTGATTAATTAAATAATTTGTTGTCCCTGGAACACCAAACTCCTACTATGGAGGTTTTATACCATGAATTGAGCCACCACCTTAGAGTGTGTTGTTTATAAGTCCATGAATCCTATTAATCATTGGTTTTAAATTAAAAAAACCCCTTGAGGTTTATTATCATGACCCTTTCGAATAGATTAATTTAATAGTATAATTGACATGTGTGAGGGATGGAAAAACCTATGGATGAAAAGATTAATTATAATTGAATTAACTATAAGGAGTGTATGTTAAAACAATGTCACATGTAACCTATTAAACAATGTAGTGTAAAGTAGTCTATACTTGGATTCTTTTTTTACTCTTCAATAAAATAATTTAAATTAGAGAATTAGTTTGTTAAATGGAATGGATTATTCCAATGACCCCTTTAATATTATTTTTTATATGAATTCAATTTCCAAATTGTATTGATAATTAGAAAGGATGTAATTCCTTATCCATGTATTTAATAAGAAATGGATTTTTTTACATTATGATTATTTATGAGATGCATATTGTGCTCCTTCTTTTTTATGTAGCATTAATGGACACAATGATCTATATAGTTTATCCTGAATTAAAGAGACACCATTTTTTATTTTTTTATCTATAATAAATGGAAATGGTATTCTATATTGCATATTTGTAATTAAGGGAAATGGAAGTCTATATATATTTTTTAGAATGAATGGGAATAAAATTTTTCATTGATTATCTAGAATTGAAATATCTATTACTGTGTATTGGTTATAATTTAGTAATGTTCAAAGAATCTCTGGAAAATTCTAAAGTATCTAGTATCGGGCAGGTTCTCTAAGGGGAACTAGAGATGACATGGTATTATTAATTTCATTTGTTTCTTCTGTTATTATTTCCTGCACATTACTACATAATATATTCTAACACTAGATAGTTATAGACATCATTGGTGGTGACCTACTCGGTTTTAATCACAACCTATATGGGCCTCTGATTGGTACCCTAATAGAATTCATAAATTAAAGTGCGGATAAGGGAAAGTTCCCAAATATGTATTCTTTATTTTTATGCTAGGATAGAGTATGGTTGAAAAAGACTGATCTTTGGCTCATGATGCTTGTTGACGCTCCTTTCGTCACATAATCTAAAAATCAGAAAAGGGGAATATCTGAGCTCAATGTGATTCAACCTTTGAAGAAAACATCAAAAATCAACAAAGGCAGGAAGAAAGGATCAACAACAACTGCACCACGCAAGTTATCTCACTATCGCGCAAGTACACTTGCGCGATACCCTTGGTTGTGCAAGTCACTTGCGCGACCTAAGTGGTAACCGCCCGGTAACCGCCCGGGGTCTTCTCCTGCCTATAAATAGACCCTGTGGGCCCCCCATTCGAGAGGATCTTTTTTTCAGAAACTCGGATTGAAGCTCCCGACGCCCAAGTCTCTTCTCAAAGCTTCCAGAACACTTCTAAGGTAATTTCGTACCTATAATGGAAGATCTAAAGAGAAGAAGGAAGGCCTAAGTGTTGAAACCTATCAACACTTGCACACCGACTTATTTCCTTCAATATAACTTGCGTGTCCCTTTTCTAGAAGAACCTCAAGAGGATTCTAAAGTGATTAATAAAGATTTGCTCAAGTATGCTAAATGCTGGTTGAAAATCGCGCAAATACCCCACATGTCGCGCAGGTATACCTGCGCGACCAATACTTGCGCTCCCACGGAAGACTTGCGCGCCGTTCAAGACTTGCGCGCCCCTACCTTTTTGGGTGCCCATCTTTCCCATTTTACCCCTTTTAAGCCATTTCACCTTTCCTATTCAAGATTCAGTCTTCAAGATACTCTTCAAAAGCCATTTATGGCATGATTTCTTGATTTGACTTCCTTATCTGAAAGGAATTCGGTGGAATATCTCTCAAAACCTAGTGATTTATACATCTTTGTGTCACCAAAGATTGAGAGTTCGTTCATTAAACCTCATCCTTTAAGATGAGATAATCCTTAACCTGGGTCTCTTTTTCCGGAATAATCTCCAGTTATAAATCCTTTAATCTGGGCATCCTCTTCAGGAGTAAGCCCCAAACCTTAATTCCTAACCTGGGCCTCCTTTTTAGGAGTAATTCCCAGTCATAATCTTGGGCTTCCTTTTCAGGAGTAAACCTCAAGCCCCTTAATTTCTCTTAACCAGTCCTAAATTACGTTTGATATGGGGTTCCTTCTCAGGAGTAAAACCCAATTATCAATCCTCTCCTAATTTGGGTTTCCTTTTCAGGAATAAGTCCCAAGTTAGAGTATTCAAATCTCCATGAAGTACATATACCTTTATGGACCCTGTTCATGGATTTTCTCCCTAAAAGTAAATCCCAAACCTTCATCTATTTGAGCAGTCATACATACATAAGCCCCAAACAATTTATTATGATTTCATCTTTCATGGCACAATTGTCTAATTTTTACCAATACCTCTTGTTTCTCACACCGAGCATGACTCACGTGAGCTTAGAGTGTAAAAGTAATTATGAAATTATTCTTTGAGCCATCAATCATAAACACCATACTCCATTACTCGAACTATGTGGGTTCTGATTCCTTTTCCAAAACAATGGGTACGTAGGTAGCCCATTTATTGGTTCGATCCCAACTTTGAAATAATCCTCGTCCTTCTGAATGACGATAAACTTCAAGTGCCCCACTGAGTGGCTTTAAAACCAGCCTGGTCGTCATAATGACCAGGAGACTTTTATATAAATGTTTTGAAGGATACCATTGACCAAGAATCTCTAAACAGATATAGATGATTCTATATTGATGAGGAACCTCAAATACATATAAAAGATTCTATAAATTTCTGGAATATTTAATCATTGATTTTTAAAACTAATGGAAAGCTCATTTTATACTTGGTAATGTAATAAGGATTCACGAACATAACTTAAATCTATAAAGAGAGTCCTGGAGTAGACAATAATTCCCCTCAAAAAGGTGTGATGAGTCCGACCTCCCATCCTCTCGACCAATGAAAATTCCTAAGCCTCATTATCCCACAAGCTAATGAGCGCCTACCTTTGGAAAGTAGGTCCAAACGGATGTGGAATCATTGGATGTTTCCGGTTCTACGAACAAACCCGCTAGAAACCGATCAGAACGTTTCAATCTTCCATCCAGGAGGTCATCCCCGGATTCCGTGCGAAACAAAAAATGGTGAACCCGACGTGAATCATTAACGAAGTTAAAGTGATGTTCTTCTTATTTGTTAAGCCCCTTTGGACAACAAATCAATCATTGACATGTGCTCATCCAAAAGATGCAGTGGCCGGATTCATCTTGATTATGTCTGATATATGGAATAGGTACTATTTTCTCAAGATCATCTGCAAAATGGATTTTCTTCAATTCCCCCTGTGAGTACTGCTGTTGTGAACACCTCTACTGTGAGGTCTGCTGCTGTGAAAATCAATGCTGCTACTCCTGCTGGAACGTCGTCTGCTCTGAGGATGACATCACCAACTCAGCGTCTTCAACGCTGGGTTTCTAATGCACTGGTTAAGGTGTACCGTTGCAACGGTACTATCCCAACTCTGGAGGCCGCTCGTCAATCCCTCTAGGTTAACAACTCTACCTGGTCGTCCGGACAACGACGGCCAGCGATCAAGAAGCAGGCGGTGCTGACTACCGTCTCCAACCGTTTCGGGTCGTTATCCCCGGAACGCAATTTCCATTCACTCCCTTACTCTGAGGAAGTGAATGAGCAGGTCCCGCAGGGCCTTAATTCAAAAAGACAGGAGTCCTTCTCGAGGACTCCCATCAACAATCGCCACCAGACTCGTGCGGTAGTGCGCCCTCAACATGATGAGGGTACCGACTCCATGCATTCAGCTCAGGTTCCTCGAACCCGAGCATGCAAGATGAACCGCCAGAGACGGAATCCGGTTAACAATAGGTAGGTTGTCATCCCTGCCATCTCCGGAGAAGTCCACCAACCTAACTTGGTGGAAAATAACGAGCAGGCACAATCACCTGTCCATTTTAATTCCGCTGTCTAGCAGACTCGTCTGGCAGCATCACGCCAATCCCGCCAGGCAATTCTGGCGGAGTACTATAGGCAGGAACATACACCTGCTTATGCATCATCAGTTAGTCAGCAGGCTCGCCTGACTACATATGATGAAGTCCACCAAACATATTTTATCAATGGTGAAAGAGAAGAAGCAAATCCATGCTCATATTCTGGATGCTTTCCAGGATATCATAACAACTTCAGCATCATCTCAGGGACAGACACATAAATCTATCCCTAGCAGTGGAGTGACACATCAACGATTCACTCCGGAACAGACACACACATCTGTTCCAGTCCAAGAGGGTTATGGGGCATACTCCCCCATATCATACGGACAACCAAGTCAGGAACATACACCTGATTTGAGTGGAGATCGTCAGCCTAACCTGGCCATCTTTCCTGATCAGGCACATACACCTGCTCAGAGTAACCACTTTCGTCAACAAGTGGTTTCTAAAGTGAGTAAGAAGGCATCTAAGAAAAAGATCCACCCAGCACAGTGAGGAGATCAAAGGCCAATCTGCAACCAGGCCTTGCTCGATGCTGGAGTTCTTGAAGCCCTCAGACATTTATCTTTCGGAATTCAAGATTCTACTCCCTCAGTTTCCAATAACGGGAACATTAATTTTGAAGGTCTTCAACAGACACTTCTTCATGAAGGCTTGATTCATGAAAGTTCGGTCAATCTTGAAGTTTCATATTCAGATGAGAGCCACAGGAACCCTCTGTGTGGTCAGAAGACCAAGGAGCAAGAGATCTCATCTTTTGTTGTAACCCATTATGGTGGTCCTCCCCATGATGATGAACTTCGCTGCGAAAGTCCTCTCCGCAGTAGTGATTCACATTGCCTGGAAAATACTCCAGTGGATAATGTAGTGTCGAGAAAGCCCTCTTATCTTGAGGCACTTGCAAATGCGAAACCAGTCATGTCTGATTCTTTATCGCTAACAAGTGAAATACATTCTCAATCAGAATATAGCTCAGGGTGTAGGTCATTCTCCGAACCACTCCTAAGTCATGCATCTTCTAGTTTGATCAATGATCTCTCTACCAATCTTTTTGAATCCGACGAAGCAACAAGGAAACACCAACTTTGGTCAAAACAGGTAGAAGAATCTTCATTTAATGATAAAGAGGAAATGCTGAACATGAGAAAAAAACTGGCAAAAGGTGAAATACCAGTCATGTTTTGGCCTTTGGCTGACTCCCAGTACGACATTCCAAAGATGTTGACGGATGATGGAATCGATGATGTTCGTCTCAACTTGTGGAAAACTCTTTTTCAATTAAAGAAGAAGGTATTATCTTATGATGAATATGAAAATCATCTTAAGATAATAGAAGGGCTACAACGTCAGATTGATTTGGCATCTCTATTAGTCTCTCGATATCCGAAGGCTGAAAAGCAACAGAGAACCCTTCAACGTTCATTCCTTGGTGCATTTAGAAAATTGCGTCAGTTAATTGCCAATGCTCCATCTGGTGTTCATATCAGAGGATGGGGTGTTCACAGAGCACTACATTTCACAGTGCTTTCTAGTCAGCAAAGCCTGCCGAAAATGGTTTCATGCAATGTTATTGCCCATGGCCGGCCACAGTCAATGGGATTTGTTCACAATCAAAAGCTTGCTCAAGAACAGGCTTCAACTAGTTCCTCTCAAAATCATGTATATAGAGAACAAGTTGTTGAATTGCTCCTACATCAAGCAGGCGAGAATATTGCGCAAGCCTCTCGTATGGAGCAAACACGTCATCAAATGACAGAAGTTTCGGAAATCATCCAACGGCCTATTGAACCAGGAGATAAAAGTGGATATAGGTTAATGCATCCAGCTAATTTCCGAACTAAGATTCGTAAGATCAAGAGAGATTTTAAGATGATATCAAACATAGCATGTCAAGAGACACCCCAGCTTGTCAGACTGGGGACTTCTCTAAACCAACCCTCAGAGTCAACAAATGGGATTCGAGGAGTTGAGCGGAAGCAGCAGGAACATCCCCAGTCCACTGGACTGGGGACTTTTTCAAATCATCAATCCCTCCCTCAGAGAAATTCAGTATTCTCTCGATTAGGGAATAAGACTCAAGAGGAACGAAGATCCAAGCTATCAGGAGATTCTCTCCAAGTGACGGTTCTCCAAGAAATTCCTGAGGAATCAAGTCAACGGAATTCCATGTCTCATCATGGACATGGAAGAAGACAATATCACAAAAATGATGATAGAAAGGATTACATGTAATATGAATCCATTAATGTCATCAATGATGTTGCTGCTGATTCACCAGATGAGGCTCAATCAGAGGGATCAGATGAAGAGATTCCTGCTCAAGAAGTTGCGCACACAGACCTAAATGAAGAAGGTGTGTGCACACGTAATCAAAGGCTTACCCAAAATCTGGGTATTCCTTCAAGTAACCCACATCCCCCTCTCCGAAAAGGATCCAATAAGGGGAAAGGAAAGAATCAGGTTACTTCTCACCCTTCCTCTGAAGGAGGTCAATCGCTCTCATTAGAGCAAAGGTTTGCACAACAGGAGGAAGAAATGAAAGAATTAAGAAGGTTAAATGCAGAACTACTTCAGAGTAGTCTTCTTCTTAAGAATGCTGAAGTCCGACAGCCAAAGGAATTTGTTGTAACTACTGAGATGGATCAGGAATATCCTCCTTTATCAGTACACCCTCAGAGATCTAATCCTACGGGTCAAACGCAACAACGGTTGGCATCACTACCATCAGTTGCAGCACCAACCACCACATCTGTCCAAGCTCCATTCATTGCACCTACCCAAAACCAAGTTCAACCTGATGTTTCTCAAAAGTTAATAACTAATATTGAGTCATTAACAGCTCAGTTAGAAACTATGGAAGGGAAACGGGCGCAAGTTCAACCTAAAAAGAAAGTTTACCCTGAATGGGTAGATTCAATTTCTCCTCCATCCAGTTTTGGAAACCCTGTTTTCCCAACTTTCAATGGATCAAGCGACCCCAAGCAACATTTGACGCATTACGTGTCTTGTTGTGATCCTATTATGGGAACTCCAGAGCAGCAAGAAGCAGTGAAACTCAGATGCTTCGTGTGAACCTTGCAAGGACCAGCTTTTGTCTGGTATACAAGCTTGCAATCCCGGTCAATCATCGGATGGGAGGATCTTCGTCAAAAATTCCTTCTTCATTTCAGCTCAACTTTTCCAAAAACGACAGTTTTTGATCTTACAAACTGTAAGCAAAGGGAGAATGAAAGAGTCTCTGATTTCATTGCTCGTTGGAAGGGATTAACGTATTCCCTGAGTTTAGCACTCCCTCAAGAGGAATTGTTGCCCATATGTGTGGAAAATTTGCGTGACGAATTAAGCACGCCATTGATCCCTGTGAAATACACAGGAGGGTTTCGAGACCTTACTTCAATCGCTCAACAGATTGAAGATTCCCTTATACAGGCTAAGGTTAAATCTCGTATAATTCCATCATCTCCAGGAAGGAGAATGGGTAAAGCGGAAACTGCTATAGTTATGCTTAAACAAGCACCTGTACCTATTTCTACTTCAAACCCTTCATCTTCTCGAAGGGCTCCACCTCCTGAACGCCAAAAACAAAGGATGTTTCGTCCAAATGATCAAAAAGATCAACGACGAAAACAATTTGAGGATTTGAAGAGTAAAACATACTCTTTCCGAAGTGAGCAAGTTCCTGGTTACTTCATTTCAGCTCTGGAAAATAATTTGGTTCAATTACCAGTGCCCAAGAGGCCAAACAAGAAAGGAGATGAAGACCGTCCCAATTATTGTCCCTTTCATCAAATGTTGGGGCATCCCATCCAGGAGTGTTTTGTCTTTAAAGTCCTCCTGCAAAAGATGGTCGACTTGGGACAAGTCAAATTTAAGGGTTCTTCAGCTCATGTAGCGTGTATTACCACTACAGATCCAGAGGAAGGAGGCGAGTGGCAGGAAGTCAAAAGCAAAACTGTGAAAAAATATGATGATTGGATGGTCAGAAAGACAATCAATCGGACCCATTCCATTTTGCGAAAACAATTGAAGAAGCCAATTGTGTCTCCTACAAAAGCTGCAGTAAAGCCTCCATCAAAAGACAAATCCTCAAAAGGGCAGCGCAATTCAAAGAAGAAAGAGGAATCATGAGAAGATGAGTATGTATCAAAGCCTAAATTGTCTTTGACTCTGACAGATTTCATGCCATCTACTTTAATGCCAGGGGCACCGCCCCATCAAACGGCACAGCCTAAACAGGCTAACCAGGCAGAGTCTTTATCAGATGAAGAGTTAATCTTTGGTTCTGTTAATATGATTCAATTAACAGATCCATATTCCAGTCTTGATGAGCCTGGATTCCCTGTATCAAATAAGGAAATCTGAGGAGGTTCTAGAGGTTCAGGATATAGGGGAAGACGTGGATCTTTTCGAAGCCACTACTCTAATTTTACCCCTGCTAGCACTGTATATGCAGCAGAAACTCGTGGTAGAGCCCTTCAGCGAGCTCAAAAAGAAAAAGCAAGTTCTTCTGCCAATGGCCAACTCAGTTTTGGCACAGTTATTTTGGAAGACCGATTAAAGGTTCCATCTTTTTTATCTCATCAAGTAAATGGATCTAATCAGTCTAATCTTCCAAAACCAAGGATGTTGCCAACTTCAATACAAGATGCGTCAGCTTCCAAGGCATCTGCTTCCAAAGTACCTGCTAAACCGCATATTCCTATTGGGAAACGCAGACCTCTAGATCAAAAGTATGATATATTGAAACACTTGGCCCAAGTACCAGCCAAGTTATCACGTTTGGATGCTTTAAATCTGTCAAAAGATCTTCGGGAAGCACTCATCGAAGCTTTGTCAAGTCCTCAGGAGTTTGAAGCTGAAATTGCTGCAGCTGAAATCTATCATATAGAGACTAATCCTGCAGAATGTCATGCAGTGATATCTTTTACTGATAAAGATGAAGATGATGTTGTGCATGGGAACATAAAACTTTTGTTCTTATCTAGCAAAGTCAATGGTGTAGATGTTCGAAGAGCTTTCATTGACAATGGTTCAGGAGTCAACCTCATGCCCATTCGTACACTTCGTCGATTGGGCCTCACGGAGTCTGATTTATCTCCTTCTACCATGATGTTACAAGGATATGATAAAAATGAACAAGAACCACTGGGAGAAGTTACACTCAGAACTCAGTTTGGAGATCTTGTATTCAATTCGGATTTCATGATTGTTGATCAAGACTCAGCTTTCAATATCTTGCTTGGAAGACCCTGGCTACATCAGCATGCAGCTATTCCTTCATCATACCATCAATGTCTCAAATACTGTTTCGATGGTCAAGTTGGAACATTTTTTGGTGATAAGGCCCCGTTCAAGACATGTGAGTCTCAATACATTGAGGCGGAATTTTATCACATGAAGGGAAGAGAAAAATATACAATGAAGGAAATTACCAAAGTTAATGCTCCATATAGTTTGGAGAAAATTCCAATAAATCCATTTTCACATGTGAGTACAGATTATGTGTTACCTATCATTCAAATTGAAAAAATAGGCCCAAATCAAAATACTCTTATAGAAAGATCTATAATGTCAATTACGGCGATCGAGCCAGACAACATGGGAGAAATTGGTAACCTACCAAGCAGTGATGAAAGCATAAGTGGTGACATTTTCATTTCATCTGCTGAAGTCCAACAAGTCTATACTTCGCTAATCAGGCCAGAAGAAGTTATAGCAACACCAGAGGTGAATAATGATGTCGATTCTCAATCCATCATCTCCTCTTTATATCCCAAAGAAGACCCTTTATAATCAATAGGGTTGGAAATGGAAGCTTCTTCTTCAAAATGTGAAAATTTTGACATCTCTTATGATCATGAGAATTTCGTTTTTTCATCTACTTTGCAAGTAGAAACGGAAGAAATAACACATGATGAAGAGGAAGAGGAAGATCTTAGAGATGCTCCTCCAGCATTTGAAGAGGGTATCTCTACCACTGTGGATGAACTCAGAGAAGTAAATCTGGGTACAGAGAAAGATCCACGCCCTACTTTAATTAGTGCGGCCATGACCCTTGAAGAGCAAGAGATATATATTTCTTTTCTACAGTAAAATAAATATATTTTTTCTTGGAATTATACAGAAATGCCTGGGCTTGATCCTGATGTTGCTACTCATCATTTGGGTTTACCAAAAGAACATCGAGGTTTTAAGCAAGCCGCGAGAAGAACACACCCAACCTATGCTTCCAAAATTGAAGCTGAAGTGGATAAGCTGATCAAATCCAACTTCGTCAGAGAAGTTCAATATCCCAAGTGGTTGGATAATATTGTCCTTGTAAAGAAGAAGAACAGACAAATTAGGGTTTGCATCGATTTTAGAGATCTTAATCGGTATTGTCCTAAACATGATTTCCCAGTTCCGATTATAGAACTCTTAATTGATGTGACGGCTGGCTATGAAGTACTTTCTTTCATGGATGGATATTCAGGATATAATTAGATCCAAATGGCCCCAGAAGATGAGAAATATACAACCTTTAGAGCTCCTCAAGGTGTGTTTTGTTACCGGGTGATGCCCTTTGGTTTAAAGAATGCAGGTGCAACATATCAACGCGCCATGCATCGTATCTTCAATCCTCTTTTAGGGAAGTTTGTTGAATGCTATGTAGATGATTTGGTGGTTAAATCCAAACAACGTTCTAATCACTTGGCTGATTTGGAAGTCATATTCCACAAGCTTCGACAACATAATTTGAAGATGAACCCCTTAAAATGTGCTTTTGGGGTAACCTCAGGAAAATTCCTCAGCTTTGTTGTACGCCATTGTGGTATTGAACTCGATCCTGTGAAGACCAAATCACTCCTTGGTATGTCACCTCCTCAGAATTTGAAATAATTAAGAGGACTTCAAGGACACTTAGCCTATATTCGGCGTTTCATCGCCAATTTGGCAGGCAAAAGTTTACCCTTTACCAAATTATTGAAGAAAGGAGTCACTTACCAGTGGACTGAAGAATGTCAAGAAGCATTTGATATTCTCAAGAAATACTTCTTGAGTCCACCAGTACTCATGCCACCTGTTGAGGGTAGACCGCTTATCCTCTATGTGACAGCTTTAGAGGGATCATTGGGTGCCTTTCTCGCTCAAAAGAATGATGCTGGGAATGAAAATAGTCTCTACTATCTCAGTAGAACTATGCTTGAAGCAGAAACCCGGTATTCAAGTATTGAAAAGTGCTTCTTAGCATTAATCTTTGCAGTTCAGAAACTGAGACACTACTTGCAACATCACGAGGTCCAATTGGTATCTCGTAATAATCCGCTCAAATTCATCCTTAGTCGTCCAATGCTTACAGGACGTCTGGCAAGGTGGGCGGTTATTCTACAGCAGTTTGAAATTCAGTATGTGTCTCAAAAGGCAATTAAGAGCCAAGCTCTGGCTGATTTCCTGGCTGAACATCCTTCAGTGGAAGACACGTATTCAGATATTGAACTCCCTGATGAGGAAGTTTTCTCTATTCAAGAGAATTCTCAAACATGGGAAATGTATTTTGATGGTGCTTCCAGAAGTCCAACAGGGAAGAAAATGGAAAATCCTAAATTCAACAAAGTTGGTTTAGGAATTGTGCTCATTTCTCCAGATAAGGCAGTGTTACCTTATTCCTTTTTGTTGTGGGAAGGTGGTACCAATAATGAAGCTGAATACTAATCTCTCATTACAGGCTTGGAGTTAGCGCTTCAAGCACAAGTGAATCACTTAAAGGTGAAAGGTGATTTAGACCTGGTAATCAAACAAGTCAATGGGGATTATACCATCAGAAAAGAAGAATTGATCCCTTTGTATGATTACGTCAGAGAGTTAATGTCGGAATTCCCTTCAGAACCGAAATTTTCTTATGTCCCAAGATCACAAAATGCTCAAGCTGATGCACTGGCTAATATAGCCACGGCTTTAGCAGATCCAAATCAGGACGAGACCACCATCCGTATTTCCCACCGTCGTGCAATTTCACCTTATGTTCAAGTCAGAATAGAGGAAATTAATGAAATTAGTCCCATTCCTGAACTGTATGGTCATACTACAGGATGGATGTCACCTATCAGGGAATACCTTCAAAATGGAACACTTCCACCTGATAGAGCCGAGAAAGAACAAATCCGGCGACGTGTGGTCAATTTTACTCTTTATGATAGCCCAAACCACCTCGAGAAAATTCTCTACAAACGTGGTTTTGATGGAGTTCTCTTTAGATGTATTGATGGTGAAGAGACAATGGCTGTCATAAAAGAAGTACATGCAGGAGTCTGTGGTGCCCACCAGTCTGGACATAGACTGTCTGATCAAATTCGAAGGCTTGGATACTTTTGGCCTTCAATGATACAAGATTGTGTTAATTTCACAAAGAAGTGTCATTCATGCCATGTATATGCCTACTTCATTCATCAACCTCTAGAGTTGCTTCATACAGCTAAATACTCATGTCCATTTTCCACATGGGGAATAGATGTGGTGGGACCTTACCCTTCATCTACGGTCAAGTAGTTTAAGTATATTCTTACTGCTACTGATTTCTTTTCCAAATGGGCAGAGGCAGTACCTCTCAAAGAAGTCAGTTCTAAATGCATTGTTATCTTCATCAAGTCTAACATCATTACTAGATTTGGTGTCCCTCATACCATATTGATGGATAACGGCACCAACTTCTGTTCTTCTGAGGTAAAGAAATTGTATCAAGAATACAACATTAAGTCCAACCATTCATCTCGATATCATGCGGCGGCTAATGGACAGATAGAAGCCTTCAACAAGACTCTTTCAAATATACTACAAAAGATGGTGGATAAAGATAAGAAATCATGGCCTGACAAACTCTTTCATGCTTTATGGGATTATCGGACCACCACCCACACAGCAATGCGGTCAACTCCATATTCACTAATATATGGAATAGAAGCAGTTTTGCCCATTGAGGTTCAGTTACCTTCGCTCAGAATTGCTATTTGTGATCAGTCATCTACAGATGAGCAATCCCAAAAGCGTTTGAATGAATTGGAACAGTTAGATGAGAAAAGATTGTGCACTTTGCACCACTTGGAAATCTATCAGAATCGAATAGCATGAGCTTTTAACAAAAAAGTTCATCTTCGTTCATTCATTCAGGGAGAATTGGTATTGGTTCTCAGAGCACCAATGATACCAGGAAAGAAGCCTCCCAAGCTTGAACCAAAATGGGAAGGACCTTATTCAATACTTAAGGTCTACTCCAATGGAGGCAATTCTCTAATCTCAATGGATGGAGAACACATCACAACTCCAACTAATGCCAGATTTTTGAAGAAGTATTTTGTATAAACACAAAATATTGTTCCCAGAGCCAAAACAGTCACATTAGTTCCTATTATGTCCTACATGACACTAAACTGTATTTTGTCCTATCTACATGACATTAAACTGTATAGAAGTTCCTTATATGTCCGAGATGACATTAAACTATATTATGTCCTATCTACATGACATTAAACTGTACAGAAGTTCCTTATTTGTCTGAGATGACATTAAACTATATTTTGTTCGAGATGACATTAAACTATATTATGTCCTAGCAACATGACATTAAACTGTGTGGCACTTCCAACGTCCAACATGACGATAAACTGTAAAAAGTCACCAGAACTGATATCCTCATATTGGTTCACCTTAGTCCTAGCTACATGACTTTAAACTATACAGCACCAGTTCGTCCTTGCTATATGACGTTAAACTATACAGCAATGGTCTAGTATGACTTTAAACTGCAACTTCGTCCCACACGACATTAAACTGTGAAAACGTTCCCTAAACCATCCAGCATGACCTTAAACTGCATCATCCCTGGTCCATGTATATGACCATAAACTATTTGCAAATCCCTTATGTCCAGCAAGACGTTAAACTATGACGTCCTAACTACATGACGCTAAACTGTATAAAAGTACCTCACGTCCGGAAAGACGTTAAACTATACAATCATCAAAGGTCCAGCATGACATTAAACTGCACCATCCACGGTCCATGCATATGACCTTAAACTATTCGCACTTTCGTCCAACATGACATAAATGGTGTGTTATTTTATCCTTACTGCATGACATTAAACTGCGCAGTCCCCCTTTCGTCTAATATGACGTTAAACTATTTTATCCCCATCATCCTAACTACATGACACTAAACTATACAGAAAATCATTGATATGTCCTACAATAACATTAAACTGTATTTTGTCCCTACTACATGACACTAAACTGTGCAGCACCAATAGTCCTAACTGCAATACTTTAAACTGCATAGTCCCTTTATAAGTCCCACATGACATTAAACTGTGCATCGTTAAGGTTATTGTTACCTCTTGTTTCTCACACCGAGTATGACTCACGTGAGCTTAGAGCGAACATCAACCATAACACTCCCTTTGGGACACTAACCATGTGTAAGTCCCAAAAACATTTTAGTTAGATCGTTGTCCCCAAGAACAACTTGATCATTAATTCATTCTTTAATTGAACTACACAGACTTTGATCCTTGCCCTCCCGGCTGGGTATGTAGGCAGCCTCCCAGGGTTCAAGCCCAAAAACAATCTCTTCACATCGGTTCACCACCATCTCATATGATGTTGATTTGTGAAACCGCCCCTAGAATCAATATTTTTTTACATTGATTCACTTTCGTCCTTGTTATACGAAGTTAAACTATACAACACTTTTGTCTGGTACGACAATAAACTACAATTTTCTTTGATTTCCTCATTTCAGAGAGAACTATTATTGACATTGATTTTTCAATCATGGTTTTCATTTTCAAAAGACTACATGCATACATGGTAATACCTAAACTTTTTATCTTAGGTTAAACCATCATTGCACTAAAGTCCCCTTTCACCCTTCACATGTACGAACCAAATTTGTACAAAGGGTAGTTCTAGAACTACGTGGACTTGATTCCCATCCTTATGGGATACGTAGGAACATTCGAGTGTCCCTCGAATCTAGTCCCAAGTCTTTTGGGCCTAACCCCAAATTTCACTTTCAGTCCCTTAGCTGAAAAGTCCTCATGAAAACACACACTGTGTATTCATTATTATGGTCCGAATTCTATGACCCTAAACTAAGATTTCTCATACTTTCGTCCTGCATGACGTTAAACTGCATTTCAAGAACTACGTATGGCTTGATTCTCATTCTTATGAGATACGTAGTGAAGTCCAAATTTCAATTCAGGACCCAGCCACAACATGATTATGGTTTTCATTGACCTATGTATCTCTATATACATAGAACAATACCCATATTTATGTGTTATAATCCTAACCTTAAATATTTTCAGATCTTCATAACCCTTTTCATGACTTCTAATCACAAAAATTTTAAACTTCTGAGAATTCTTTTGCCTGACTATGCAGCACATGCCCATAGGTGGCCTTGCATAAACAGTCCACATAACAGACTTGTTAGCCGAAAGATGATATTTATTTGACCATGCCGCCAATGCCCTTAGGTGGCCCTGCATATTTCAACCCCCCTAACGGGTTTTTTTAAATAATAGTAACTTCATTCTTGGGAAGAATGCCTCTTTTTTCCTTATTTGTCTTAAAAGACAGTATATAGGGATCCGCAAAAAATAGCCATCCTTAACATATTTGTCCCATATCCTTTTTCATGATCTGAAAGTATTCAAGTCTATGGTTTATTCTTCTTCCCTACGTTTGGGTCAAACCTTCGTAGGAGTGATATTCATCCAGTTCTTCTATATTCTTGTTCGTAAATATCTTCTCCATATTCAAGTACCTCTTTCCATACAACAAACTCTATACTTTAGAAAATTTGAATCTCCATAAACTTTCACTGGCTTTTAGCACTAGCAAAGTAAATTTCTGGGAGTTCTTTTGCCTGACTATGCAGCACGTGCCCATAGGTGTCCTTGCATGAACCGTCCACATAACAGACATGTCAGCCGAAAGATGCTATTTATTTGACCATACAACCAATGCCCATAGGTGGCCCTACATATTTCAACCCCCTAACGGGTTTTGTTAAATAATAGTAACTTCATTCTTGGAAACTACTTCTTCTAATGCCTTTTAGCTCTTTTTCATATCATTCCTCAGATTCAAATATTCTTAAGCCATAGTTTACATATTTTCCCTCATAATTGAGTATGGTAGTATGTTTTCAGATGAACTTTCAAGGAATTGTGTCAATTTTAATCCATTTTGGTCAAAGCCATTTCGACCTTAAACATTAGCCCCTTTATGTCCGGCATGCATGACTTTAAACTGCCCACAAAAAGGCAAAGGAACACTGAATAAAAGTCAAGTTCCAGCTCACTAAACATTCATTCTGTATGATTTAGGTAATATTGAGCAATTAAAAGATTCAATGATTGTAGGGTTATTTGTAATAATCCTAGTAAAAATCAAACTATGCTTACTAAGCCCATTGGCTTAAGTAAATTTGAAGCAGTTAGTGAAAGAATGCAGGTACAAATGATTGAAGATGAAAGTGTTTTTCATTGATACACAAGAGTTTGAAGGACATCCACAGACTGGAGTCTCTTCTCTTTTTCAAGAATTACAAGAGGCTTTCAACATAACACTTCATTTGATTTACGGCATCTCGAGCTTCATTAGCAACCACATGGAATTAATTCATTCAATTGGATACAATAAGAGATGCATTGATACCAGCTCTTCTTGGAACAATTGTAAAAGGATGTTCTTGAGTGCGGTTTGAAAAAACTTTCCGCTGATCAAACAGTGACTCTGTTTCTGTCCAAGAGAATTGGAAGATGGATACATGGATTTGAGAATGGAGCATTGGAAGTAAAGAGCCATTTGGAGAGAGTACCCTTTTCAGATATTGCTCTAATACCATGTTTGTCTTCTCTCCACCAACCATTAGTGGAAAACATTTCAGCCCATGGGTTTGCCATTTTCATATCTACATGGAAATGACATGGAGGAAGAATTTGAAAGTTCACACCATTGTTGTTGCTCTTAATGCACAGCATAACCGAAATGAAGGAGTAGCAGCGCAGCTGCATTTCAGGTGTATAGTTATTTGCATCTGAAACATTGACTCCTTGCAGATGACCCTGACCACACAGAGGCAGATAGATGCTCTGTGGAAAATTAGGATGATATTTCTTCAAGTACTTATCCAAATCTGGGAGAGTTTTGTTGCATATATCATAGTAATCGTGGCCAATGATGTTCATCATGTCATCAATCCACTTACTAGCCAGTTCATCAGCCATTCCAATTCCCTTGGGAACCACTGAATCTACACAAAAGATGAATAAATTAACTCTTAAATAGGTTTATTTTTCATAAAATTTGTGAAATAAATTTGAAAAAATGGCTAAAGTCATTAAGTCGCGCAAGTCTAAACAATGGCGTGCAAGTATTCGTGTGCCGCGCTAGTTTTTGATGCGCAAGTATAAACCGTGCAAGTACAGATACCTTTACAGTAGCGTGACATCAAGGAAAACACTAGAAAACAGAGCAACCTACGTGGCTAAGTTGACCTGCGCGGCGAGAGCTCGATGGTATGAAGTCCGGAAATCTGGATACTTGTACGGAGGTGAGGCCATGTATTTATAGGCCTGGAGGCCTATCTGTGCGCCATACCCAGAGCGCTTAAGGCTTGCGCGATGAAGACTTGTGCGCCACCCTCTGTGCACTGAAGACTTGCGCGCCCCCCTTTTCCTTTGGATGTATTCGATTTCCTCAGAGTCAAATCCTCATTTCTCTCCGGACCCAACTCTGAGGGGGGACTTTTGTTGACGCTCCTTTCGTCACAGAATCTAAAAATCAGAAAAGGGGAATATCTAAGCTCAAAGTGATTCAAACATTGAAGAAAACATCAAAAATCAACAAAGGCAGGAAGAAAGGATCAACAACAACTGCACCGCGCACGTTATCTCACTGTCGCGCAAGTACACTTGCGCGACGCCCTTGGTCGCGCAAGTCACTTGCGCGACCTAAGTGGTAACCGCCCGGTAACCGCCCGGGGTCTTCTCCTGCCTATAAATAGACCTTGTGGGCCCCCCATTCGAGAGGATCTTTTTTTTTTCAGAAACTCGGATTGAAGCTCTCGACGCCCAAGTCTCTTCTCAAAGCTTCCGGAACACTTCTAAGGTAATTTCTTACCTAGAACGGAAGATCTAAAGAGAAGAAGGAAGGGCTAAGTGTTGAAACTTATCAACACTTGCGCGCCGACTTATTTCCTTTAATATAACTTGCGCGTCCCTTTTCTGGAAGAACCTCAAGAGGATTCTAAAGTGATTAATAAAGAGTCTCTCAAGTATGCTAAATGCTGGTTGAAAACCGCGCAAATACCCCACATGTCGCGCAGGTATACCTGCGCAACCAATACTTGCGCGCCCACGGAAGACTTGCGCGCCTTTCAAGACTTGCGTGCCCCTAGCTTTTTGGGTGCCCATCTTGCCCATTTTACCCCTTTTAAGCCATTTCACCTTTCCTATTCAAGATTCAATCTTCAAGATACTCTTCAAAGCCATTTATGGCATAATTTCTTGATTTGAATTCCTTATCTGAAAGGAATTCGGTGGAATATCTCTCAAAACCTATTGATTTATACATCTTTTTGTCACCAAAGATTGAGAGTTCGTTCATTCAACCTCATCCTTTAAGATGAGGGAATCCTTAACTTTGGTCTCCTTTTCAGGAATAATCTACAGTTATAAATCCTTTAATCTGGGCATCCTCCTCAGGAGTAAGCCGCAAACCATAATTCCTAACCTGGGCCTCCTATTTAGGAGTAAGTCCCAGTCATAATCTTGGGCTTCCTTTTCAGGAGTAAACCTCAAGCCCCTTAATTTCTCTTAACCAGTCCTAAATTACGTTTGATATGGTGTTCCTTCTCAGAAGTAAAACCCAATTATTAATCCTCTCTTAATTTAGGTTTCCTTTTCAGGAATAAGTCCCAAGTTAGAGTATTCAAATCTCCATGAAGCACATATACATTTATGAACCCTGTTCATGGATTTTCTCCCTAAAAGTAAATCCCAAAACTTCATCTATTTGGGCAGTCATACATACATAAGCCCCAAACAATTTCTTATGATTGCATCTTTCATGGCACAATTGTCTAATTTTTACCAATACCTCTTGTTTCTCACACCGAGCATGACTCACGTGAGCTTAGAGTGTAAAAGTAATTATGACATTCTTCTTTGAGCCATCAATCATAAACACCATACTCCATTACTCGAACTACGTGGGTTATGATTCCTTTTCCAAAACAAAGGGTACGTAGGTAGCCCATTTATGGGTTCGATCCCAACTTTGAAATAATCCCTGTCCTTATGAATGAAAACAAACTTCAAGTGCCCCACTGAGTGGCTTTAAAACTAGCCTGGTCGTCATAATGAACAAGAGACATTTATATAAATGTTTTGAAGGATACCATTGACCAAGAATCTCTAAACAGATATAGATGATTCTCTATTGATGAAGAACCTCGAATACATATAAAAGATTCTCTAAATTTCTTGCATATATAATCATTGATTTTTAAAACTAAAGGAAATCTCATTTTATACTTGGTAATGTAATAAGGATTCACGAACATAACTTAAATCTATAAAGAGAGTCCCAGAGTAGACAATAATTCCCCTCAAAAAGGTGTGATGAGTCCGACCTCCCATCCTCTCGACCAATGAAAATTCCTAAGCCTCATTAGCCCACAAGCTAATGAGCGCCTACCTTTGTAAAGTAGGCCCAAACGGATGTGGAATCATTGGATGTTTCCGGTTCTACAAACAAACCCGCTAGAAACCGATCAGAACGTTTGAATCTCCCATCCAGGAGGTCATCCCTGGATTCCGTGCGAAATAATGCTATTGGAGATTGTTTTTCTATTTTTGTGTATTATTTTATAATATATACATTTTATGCCTAATACCTATTTTCCCGTTAATCATATTTTTTTTATATTGAATTATGACATCATCCTCATTTTGTATAAAGAACTTGTTATTGTTTTCCTTTTATATTTATTTAGATGATTAGATATACTAATGTTGTTTATTTATCACGCTTCTGATGATTTATTTATTACCATACCACTATCTTCCACTCTAGTAAAGATTTTATAGTCTCCCCATAATACCCTCATTAACTCTCTCTATTAGTCCTCATCCACTAGCATATGTGGAGGAAAACTTTAGGCCTTGTGTCCAACCAGGTCAGGTCCCGTATGAGGGTACTAAGTTCAAGAGATTATAGTTTTCTTATAAAAAGTGCTTGTAAATAATATATATTCTAACTAAAAAGGAATGAAATCATGATTATCCCATGAACATAGGACATAATCATTGTACCATGTAAAACTAGTGTGTTCTTTCCTTGTGTTTATAAATTTCTTTATATCTTGAATGTTTCATAATTCATTAGTTTTATTGAGTTTGAACAAGTGTTACTTAATGTGGTGAGTATCATGAAAATACTTCCCATATTTTTATACATCAAGTAGTGGGAGTTTTCCTTGTGATCTAATCCTACTTCATATATCCTCTTATATATATAATCCAATAATCCGATGGTGAGGAAGATTCCTAATATCAACCTTAAGAAGTTTCTTTAGAAAGATTTCTAAATGGGGTCATTTTTTCACTCCCATCATCTATAAATAGTTACTACCAACATTATATCCTCATCTATAACTTTTTTGATACATACCTAAATATTATTCCTCCAATATCACTCTATCCTCTATAACATTGTTTTCCTAGTGAATTCATAGATATACTCCAATTTACTCATTCCCATGCTTGAAAACTACTGTTGTTGATACTACTTCCACTAAAATGAATCCAAACATCCTTGGAGAAGGGGAATATGTATCATTTCAGTTCTTCCCAGTGTAATTAAATAAAAAAGTTAATAAAATTACTAAGGAAAACCAAAAAATGTTTCTCAAACCAATATCCAATAATATCCCACTAGCTAATTGTTTTCATAGGGTAAGCCTATAAATCTCTGAATCAAGTACTATTCTAAAGGTTTTCACAAAATGACATTGCAAAAACTTCTAGATAGTTTCATCTATTTTATTCCGTTACATTTTCTTCGTGATTCCTTATAAAGGTTGCAATAATCTAAGACCTTTCAAGGAAAAACTACCCAAATTATCTAAAATTTGACCACTTGTTTCCTTATCATGAAACCATAGGAATTCGTAAATAGAATTTCTCTAAAGAAAACAATCCAAATCTATATTTGAATCAATTAATGTATCATTACAAAGATATAACATGTACCATGAATCTGTTCTTGAACCTTTCAGATTCTAATTGTACCAGAACTCTTCCACTATGATCCTATAATATGAGTTATTTCAAAACATTAAATCCCAATGATAGTACCAAAACTACACTCTATATGAAACATAACATTCAGAAAGAGAGGTATCATCAACCATCTGAACTCTTATTGAAACAACCTATCACCATTAAATCTCCATTTATTAGTATATCCAAGGAACATGAAGTAGGAATTAGTTATTGGGATATCTACCAACTTGGAAGGACATCTCATAATTTGGACATGTAGGATGAATTCCTTCTTACCATGGAATTCTTGGATGACCACATAAAAACCCAAATAATTGCAAGGGACATGAATAATTTTATGAGAGAGAAGATAAGTAAGTATCCAAAAATAAACTCACTTATTTCCTTTGAGGATTATATTAACAAATTTATCTATCATAGCAATGCCCGGATGACCTCTTTACGCCCTCACTAGTGCCCTTACTTGAATGGTCGTGATAGCAAAGGATTTTATTCGAAAAATCCTTAAAAAAATGAAGTATTCCACATGGGGTTTCCAGGTGGGACTAGATATATCTCATCACCTTATAATGGTGAGATTTTAATCCATTTTTTAATGGAGGGATTTTCTTATCTAGGGGCGCATAATCGATAATCCAATTTGACACTTTGGTGATGGCCACTCGATTAGACTAGGGTAGGCCTCTTAGTATATCTATACCGACTCTTTGTCACCTATACCATCTCTTGGTACCTATTAAATAAGGAAACATCCCATTTAGGATTGGAAGACCTTTCTAATTGTTATTTAGCTAAGTCAGAGACCTCATTCACCTTACAAATACCATAACAGTACCGAGGTTTCTCTAGCATAATTTTATCCCATAATGTTGAATATTTTCAAGTTTAACGAAATTCCTCTATTCTCTAAGGAGTTCAGTCGCATGATGATATTGTCTAATCATGTCAATATTATGCTTTATACCGCACTGACTGGTCAGATTGCTGATAATGGTAATGGCCCTCTCAATGAACAGTCATACAAAATATCTCTTCCAGATAGGGTTCTCATGACACTTGTAAATGATCTGATTATTTTTTTCTCCATAAAACCCTTTCTACTTATCTTTATATTTTGGTTACATCCAAATTATTTTTTCCTCTCCCTTCTTCTAGCGTGTGTGGATAACAACATATCAGGCTTGTCCCCCAATTTTTACTTATATTAGCACATGAAGTCAAAAACACTAAGGTCATCCTTCCACTTGTTAGTTCTCCTTTATTCCTATATAATGATTATTCTTAGGATTGGTTGGAATCCATTTCAAGGGGTGTGTTGAATATTTTGGTCTGTTAGGTAGAAAACCCATGTGATTTACTGACACCCTTTAATTCAGAAAAAATGGTGTTGATTCAAAATTTTAGTAAGCCTTTAAGGAATTATCCTCATACTAGTGAATATCATCCCATTAGATAGTAAAAATTTGTTGAAGAAGATATCCCTTCAATAAAAGTGATATACAATTCATCATTTGAGAGAATAACACTTAGGATTTCCTCTATTTCTTCTTCGCTAGCTCAGTCAATTATTCTTCCTTCTGACATACCTACCACAATAGTTAAATACGACCAAGCATGAGCCAACCAAATCAAGTAGTCGAATGAAACCTTTTTCACTAAGACTCCCCTAGAAATATTTTCTCACCTATAGAAACACCTACTCTATCCTTTCAATTATTTTTGGTTGGGTATATTTTACTACTGGTAATTATATGATATCATTCTACAAATAATCCAAACCTAAAATAAAATTCTTAATAGTGAGAAAGGATATAGAAGTCTTTGTGAAGAAGGGTATAACACCCAATAATTGAGGGAAATGTCTGAGCCTCTTGAGAAAATATGTCACAAAGTCTCTTAATTACATTCATAGATAGACATTTTAACTATAGAAATTACTAAATATGAAGCATGAACAGCTTCTTCCAAATATGATATCGTAACACCATCATTTTATAGGAAATGAGTCATAAGATATATGAAGAGTTATACAATATTATTGAGACTCTTAATCCTAAGGTAGTTGGTGAGAAGGCTGAGATAATGACACATCAAAATTCTATTGACAGTTCTCGCCCGATTCTGGCTGATTTTGGAAGTTCATCCAATCAAATCTTGTTTTCATCTTATCAAAAATGTTTTTATATTGATGGAATACTTGTAGATCCTCTCAAATAGAGTGGTTACTCCTTTTAATGAGACTTATAAATAAGTGAATTTTTTTATTTTACATATCATAATCCATCTACATTTTAATCAGGTTGTCCATAATGTTGCATTACCATGATGTCCAATGAATTTATCAGTGAGACCCATCTATTGTATAATATTATGTAAACCCAAATTCCAATATTTGAATGCATAATCAATAAATGATTTTTTTTCTTGATATATGTTTATTAATTCCAACCAAAAAACTATTCTCCATTAATTTACCTGCTCCAATTATCTTGAGATCACATGACTTGAAAAGGATAGTTATTTATAAAATAATAATGTTCTGGGTGGGATGCACTAATTTTTTCCAATGTTGGTTGAAACGGAGAGGGAATAATGATTTTATATAAGGTCATATATTTTTCCACACTATATTTATATCTTCTTATTTGTTTCCCCTAACTTTTTTACAAGCATTCTAATGGCCCAGAAATATTTGAATTAAATTTCCCTACTTCTGATCATTTCATATAGTATAAATAAAATAAAATCACTTTGAGAGCACAATACAAACATTATAAGTGAATAATGAATCAAATAAGATGTATATCTAGAAGTTAAGGAACCTATACTGATGAAAAAATAAGAGGGACTTTTGAGAAGTTCTATGGCCCTTATGAATAGTAAACCGTCCAAATAAATAGTTACCTCACCCATGAAAGTATAAATAAAATTTTGGTACCCTATGAATGAAATTATGTTATAATTATATAATAGTATAAGTAAATGAATACTTTCAAAAGTATTAATTAAAAGTTATTATTTTTATAAGTAATAAATATTTAATTAAAATTTTATAATTAGTTAAATGGATGAAAAAAATTTATTTTCATAAAATGTATTTAGAAATTAATATTTTGTATTCATATGATTTTAAGATACTTTCATGAGAACATAGTAAAATTTTCAGTGTTATTAAATTTGTTTTAAATTTAAAATCTGTATTTTAGGATTAAATAATGATTTAGTTAAAATATAAATTTCTATTATTTAGAAAATTATTCATATAATGGACTTCTGTTTTGAATTATATATATTGAAAAAATTTAGATTTAATTTTTTGGATTTTTATAAATTACATGAATTTTTAGTGAATAATAAAATACAGGAATTTCTGATATAAATCCATTATAAGTTTAATATTGTATTACTTGATTCGTTGCTGAATTAAGAACCATAATCTAGAACATCCCTTAATTATTTTAATTTATTTATTGATAATGCTCAAACTATTAATAATCTTAAGCCAAAATAATAATAAAATGAAAAAAATATTAAAAAAACACCTCTCTCCTCAACTATAAATACCACCTCTCACCAACCATTCTTCTCACACCATCCCGGAATTGAACCTTTCCAAATATCTTCCACATCCTTTTCATAATCCCCAACCACACATCCAAGATCATTTAGTCTCAAAAAAACACTCAAACCCAACCCCCTTAAAGAGTTTCTCATTTAACAAAATTCAAGAGGTAAAAATCCTATTTATTTTCATTTATTTTCTTTTATATTTATTCTATTTCCTTATCCTTACCACACATACCGTATCTAAATAGATAGATAACTCTAGTATGATTTCTACACTATAATTATATCATTTTAATGGAATATCCTGTTAAGAAAGTGTTGTTTTCAACAATGCATATTGTTGTTATTTAAAGGGGGAGATTGTTGTGAACAATACTCTATCTTTTTATGATTATTTGGATGCTCACAAATACCCTTAAATATTTTCTAATGATTTTATTTTTTAAGAAAATTGAAGGAATTTATTATTAATTATATTTTTTAATTTTGGATGAAATATTTAGATTCTTGAACAACAAAAATTAACTTATAAGGTATTCGCATTTAGTGCATTTTGGAAACACTATTCATTCTCTACATATTCGGAATCTGCATTAGCGCATTCTAGAAACACTGTTCCTACCCTTTGTGGAGAAACCTAGTGTATGGATGAAATTTAGTGTATACATTATGAAATAAGAGAAAAGTATGGAAAATCAACCATACGTTATCGGAAAAGTTTGATAAACCACCCTACATTAGGAAGGAACCCTATGATTGGGATATTAGAAAAGTATGGAAGGAGAATGATACGTAAGTGTTAAACGTTACGTTTGTTTCTCAAAAGTATAGTTCACCAACCTTACTTTTGTAAACAACCGTACGTTATTAGAATATTATGGATCAAGTATCTTCCATTTGGAATCATATAAATGTATAGATCTTTTATCATACATTTGAAATAAGTTACATGAACCTTACGTTTGTGATCAACCTTACATTTGAAGGATGTGATATCAACCCTATGTTTGTGATCAACCTTACGTTTGAAGGAAGTGACATTGAACCTTACGTTTGTGATCCACCATATGTTGACAACCTTACGTGTGAAGGCAATGTCATCAACCTTACGTTTATGATCTACGTTACATTCAGAGGATGCATACTATTCAACTCAACCTTGCTTTTAGCGTCGGAGAGTTTAATGTCAATATTATTATGAAACGATCAACAAGCTGATTATTAGGCTGATTTTAAGTCAGATTTAAAGCTAATTTTAAAGTGCTACTTCGACTGATTCAAAGTCTTTTTATCAATGGTTTAAGAATCTAATTAAAAGGAGCTTTTTGTGTCGATTCTTCAGGAATGTTATGACTACTCTGTAAATTCAAATATTTGAAAATCTCGTGTCAAAAATAGAATTTTGTGGATCTAAACTTTCCGGATAAGTTCTCATCATTATTATATACATGATATTTTCTGAACAAAAAAAATAAAACAAATGGTTTGCAAAAAATCAATCATTCATAAAAAGGAAGAAAAACAGAGACTATCAGAAACACAAACTTGCTAATTCAAAGAAGCGAAAAAGCTCTGTTTATTGAAGAAGAAGAAGAATCACGATAGAAGATTCACTCATTGTACATCGAATATCTACTATGAATCTACTACTGCTGAAGTTGTGAATTATATTTCTATATTTACTGAAACAGGATCAACTCAGAATGACTCTTTTGTGAAGATCATTATTTCTGAAGGCAGTGATCCTTCTACTCTCAATTGCATGCTGTTGTAATTGTGAATAACAACTGGAATGTATTTTTCAAAGTTCATATATATTTCATTTCTATTATTGAGTGACCGGCTACTCGCACTAAGCTGTGTTGCTTCTATGAGTGAACCAGAAGGCTTTTTTGGCCTTAGATAGTAAAGGTGTCAACTACCTGTACTTAGTTGTTGAAAGGTCTGTTGAAACGAGGACCAGATAGTGAAAATCATCAAGCTCATGGAGTAGAGCATTGGTGGAGCGGACTAGGGGCCTTCTGTTCCCCGAACCACTATACATCATGTATATATTCACTTCATATTTCTACTACATTAATCTATCTGATTGAATATAAAGGAAAGAACACAATCTCGCAATTATTTTTGAAAAGACACAATTCACCCCCCTCTTCTGTATATTTTGATGAAATCTGATCCAACACTTTGTATCTGAGGTTGAGATTTCTGATAAAGCCTTAACAAGATGAAAGTGATTATACATAGAGAAATATGACTTATAGAAGAGAGGGAATGTCTATGGTCAGAGCACCATACTTCAATAGAGAAACCTATGGATGCTTGAAGTCACGAATGATTATCTATCTGAAAAACCTTGGATACAGAGTATATTCTATGATTCTGACTCCATATAAAATACCAGAAAAACCTGAAATATGGAGTCCAACTACTGAAGAAGAATATGATATGAACTCAAAGGAAATGAATGCTATTATTTTTGGTCTAGGACCTGATGAATTCCACATAGTATCTTAATTCCCGACAACATATGAGATGTGGAAAACTATTGATGTTGCTTCTGAAGGAACTAACAATATCAGGGAAATGAGATATGCTACTGCGAAGCTTAAATTTGATACATTCAGAATGCTTGAAGGTGAAAGTATTACTTAAATGAATGGAATATTGAAAGATATTGTAAATAACATAACCTCCTAGGGAGATCCCATTAAAAAAGCTGATCAAGCTTTAAAAGTACTGAGAGTACTACCTACAAGATGGAATGGAATCTCTGCTGCAATCAGACAGTCGACACCTGTCAAAGACTTAACCATTAGAGAACTAATTGGAACACTAATGATTTATAAAGATGAGATTAATGATTTAGCTAATTATAATAAATTGTTTATCAAGAGGGATGAAACTTCTTAGAAAGTTTCATTTGAGAGAAAAAACAGAATGATGAAGAAAAGTGTAGAAGTGAAATCAGAAAGTTCTGATTTATCAAATTCTGATGTGGAATTGGCTCAGCTAGCCAGAAAATTAACTAAATTATATAAAATGAATAATGTATTCATAAAAACATTCAAAAAATATGACAAGGAAGTCAGATTATATGAATGAAAGAAAATGGGGCACATTAGACCTGACTGTCCTCAGCTAAAAGAAGACAACAAAAAGAAATTATTCAAAATAAATGATTATGAGCATAAGGAAAAGAAAGAAATGAAAGCTATATGGAGTGTATCTGAAGACTCCAGTAGCACATCTGAATTAGACTCAGAGAAGGAAGAAGTAAATCTGAAATCCAACATGTGTTTTATGGATGAAATAGATGAGGTACAATCTTACAACTCTTCTTAACCAAGTTTTGAATCTAGTTGCTCTAATGAAAAACTGGCGGCCTACTGCAATATGCTTGAAGATAATTATTATTATCTATTTAAGTATAATAAGTCCTTAAATAACATTCATAAGGCTATTTTTGGTGAAAGCGATACAATGCTGAAACAATATAAGGAGTTAACTGAAAGTTTTAACTCAATGAACACTAAAAATACGTATTATGAATCAAAGATAAAATCAATGAAAACTGAAGTAGAAGTTTATAAAAGTGAATAACTTGTTTTTACGAAAGGAGAAAATACTTTAAATGAAATTCTTGAGAAAATTTCATTAAAAAGAAATTATTTAGAATTTGTAGTAAAGGTGAAATACCCAACATGCACAAGAATTATTTTATTCAAAGTGAAAAAGACTAAATTGTAATTACTGTGGAACAAGTGGACATATTTCTAAAAAATGTTTCATAAGACAACCCCAAATAAGTGGTATTAAGAAGAATTTTGTTTCAAATGATTTATTTGACTTTTTTGAAATTTGAAAAACATAGCAAGTCTGGATTCCCAGATCTCTACTGGCTAACACCCCTGGACCCAACAGAATATGGTTACCAAAGAAAATTTTGTAAATACATTTATAGGAAGCACGTCACAAAAAAATGACATATGGTATATGGACAGTGGCTTCTCAAGACATATGAGTGGAAACTCATCGAACTTCAGTACACTGACCCAAAAAGTTGGTGGAGAAGTTACATTTTGTGACAATGCCAAAGTGAAGATCATTGGTATTGGAACAGTTGGATATCCAGAAGCTGTCTCAATCAAAAAAGTACATTATGTACAAGGATTGAAACACAATCTGATAAGTATCTCTCAACTATGTGATGAGGTTTATGCTGTTTATTTTTCTAACCATTGTTGTTCTGTTTTCAAAAATAAACTGCTTAAATTTAGAGCACCTAGAACTGACAATGTTTATACCCTAGATTTAAATTCATTGTGCAAACAACAAGTAAATTGATTAACTGCTATAGTGAATGAATCTAGGATATGTCATAGGAGACTTTGAATTTTTAATGTATATTTTTTACATAAATTATCTAAGAAACAATTTGTTTCTGATTTTCCTAGTCTTAGATTTGAAAGTAACAGATTCTGTGATGCATGTCATCTTGGAAAGTAACACAAATCATCCTTCAAATATTTTAACAGAATTTCTACATCTAAACCACTAGAACTTATCCATATGGATTTGTTTAGACCTTCAAGAGTAGAATTCATGGAAGGTAAATTATATGTATATGTTTTATTTGATTACTATTCAAGATTTACATGGATTTTCTTTTTCAAATTTAAAAATGAAGCTTTTCAACTCTTAGAAAGTTTTATTAAAACTATTAAAAGTTAAAAAGGTTTTAAAATAATTTCATTTAGAAGTGATCATGGTGGAGAATTTGAGATTTAGGAATTTAATTCCATCTACTCAAATATGGGTATTAAACACACCTTCTTTTCACAAAGAACTCTTTTTCAAAATGGAATTGTTGAAAAAAGATGTTGGACTATTCATAAAATGGCTAGATCTATGCTAAATGAATACAGTCTTCCTAACTATTTATAGGTAGAATATGTAAGCACAACGTTCTATATAATTAATAGAGTTTTAATTGTACCTCTTTTGAAAAAGACACCCTGTGGACTTTAGAATAACAGAAAACCTAAAGTAAATTATTTAAAATTTTTTCGATCCAAGGTTTACATCTTGCACACCAAAGAAAATCTTGCTAAGTTCGATCCAAAATATAATGAAGGAATTTTAATAGGATATTCAGCTACCTACAAAGATTATAGAGTCTATAATAAGAATTCAAGTATTGTTGAAGAATCTGTTCATGTGAAATTTGATGAATCTGATCCCTTTAAGAAAGGAAATATCAAATGGATGAATCTGAGTCTAATTATAACATGAGACTTGAGAACATAAAAAATAATTTTGAAAAAGATATAAATGAAATTATGTACTGTTCAGAAGAACATGATACTAAAGAACCTATGAGTGTACTACCTATATAGACTAGAACCCTATAGAATCACCCTTTAGAAACTATAATAGGTGACTTAGACACATGAATAAAAACTAGCAGAAATATTGGGAATATTGTTGAATTATCCGCCTTTGTATCCCAATTAGAAGACAAGTCTATAGAAGAAGCTTTAGATGATGAAATCCAGATGATAGAAATGGAAGAAGAATTAAACTAGTTCATGTGAAATTAAGTCTGTTAATTGGTTGAAAGACCAAAAAATTATCTAGTGATAGGAACCAAATGGATATTTAGAAATAAGAAAGACGATCAGGGAATAATAACTAGAAATAATGTAAGACTTGTAGAAAAAGGATATAATTATGAAGAAGGTATAGATTATGAAGAGACCTTTGCACCTACAGCTAGATTAGAAGCCATTAGATTCCTTTTATCATTTCCATATCATATGAACATTAAACTATTTTAGATGGATGTTAAGTCTACCTTTCTAAAGGGTTATTTAATGGAGGATGTTTATGTTGATAAACCTTATGGTTTTGAAAATTCTAAAAAACCAGATTCTGTTTTTAAACTTACTAAATCTCTTTAAAGCCTTAAACAAGCACCTAGAGCTTGTTATGAAAGATTAATATCTTTTCTATTGAAAATGATTTCACAGTTGGAATGGTAGATCAAACACTTTTTAAGAAAAATTTAAATACTAAAATTTTATTGGTTCAAATTTATGTTGAAGATGTAATTTTTGGATCAACTAATAAATCTGTTTTTCATGAGTTTTCAAAGTTAATGAAAAAATAATTTGAAATGACCATGATGGGAGAAATAAATTTCTTTTTAGGACATCAAATTTATCAAAAAGATTTTGGAAATGTTTTTAATCAAAACAATTAAATTAATAATTTATTAAAGATATTTGGACTTGAAAATCGCAAGACATATACAACTCATATGTGTACTAATATAAAACATGATTTGGATGAAACTGGAAAAGAATGCGACAACAATTTATATAGAGGTATGATTGGTAGTTTTTTATATCTTACTGCTCGTAAGCCAGATATAGTGTATTCAGTATGTCTTTGTGAATTATTTCAATCAAATCCTAAAGAATCCCATTTAACTGCTATTAAATGAATTTTTAGATATTTAAAAGGAACTATTTTTCAATCTCTTCACTATCCTAAAACTTCTGATTTTAATTAGATTTCATATTCAGATGCATAATTTGGGAGTTTTATATTAGATAGGAAAAGCACTTCGGGTACTTGTCACTTTTTAGGGAAATCCTTAGTGTCATGGTCTTGAAAGAAAAAACATTCAGTTGACTTGTCAAAAGCTGAGGCAGAATATGTTTCTACAGGATGTTTTTGTGCACAAGTGTTGTGGATGAAAAACAATATTATGGACTTTGGACTAAATTTTAATAATATACCTATTTTATGTGATATTACTATTGCTATAAATATTTCAAAAAAACCTATTAATCATTCTATAACTAAGCATATTGATATGATGCATCATTTCCCAAGAGATCATGTTCTTAAAAAGGATGTATCTTTGAAATTTGTAAGTACTGAAATTCAATTAGCTGATATTTTTACTAAACCACTTCCCAATGCAAGGTTTGACTTTATTAAGGGGGAGCTAGGTTTATTTAATTTAAAAAAATATTTTACTATATTGTTTCATTATTCTTATAATGTTTAAAATAGTTTAGTTATTTTTTTTCAAGAAGGATTAGTTTTTTTTCATGTAATATATTTTATTTGTATCTAAAATCTATGAATTGATTAAATAAAACATGGGAATCAAGGCTGTCAGAAACCTTTGAAATTCTGAACCGTTTCATTTCCACTAAAACCCTTTCGAACCCGGGAAACCGCACCACTGCTTGTCAACCCTAATCTTTGAACCTCTAAAACCCTAAACTTCAATCCTTTAGAGATTTTTGCAAAAATGTAAAACACTAAGAGAGTTGATGTGTATGATACCAAAAATGACAAGAAACAACGCTTATAAGGAAGGAAAATCTTATAGGGAAATGTGATTGATCTAGAATGGCTATTTCAGAAGAACTTATTGTTAAAACAAGCACTGCCATTTCAGAATCTCAAACAGACCTTCAATAGTGAGAATACGGAATTTTTGTATGAGGTAGAACTTCGATATATCTTTAAAATTGATCAATTCATTTTGGGAGATCATTCTAACACCATACTGGTTAAGATAGAGGATAAAGACATTTCAATCTCTTCAGTATAAATTAGTCAGATACTGAACTTCCCTCATGGGGGAGTGTTTAATTTTGATTTGAAAAATATATGAGATTCTATTCATAAATCTGAAGACATTATGTATTTTCTATTTGGCTCTACTACAATAAAGAAAATGTTCATTAAAGATTTGGAACCAAATCAGAAGATCCTTGTCAAATTTGTACAAACAGAGATTGCACCAAGAATTTCATAGATGGAGAATATATTGTCTCTCGACATGTATATAATGTATCTTCTGCTCTGTGATATAAAATTAAATTTTCCTAGGTACATGGTGAGGAACCTGAGTTACGTTTGTCATAGTGAAGCCATAATGAATTTCTACCCTTTTGGTATATTCATTTCCAAGCATTTCCTCAAAAGGTATGTGGTGAGACTAATGGATTCCAGAGTAAGATGTCATCACAGTAAGGTTTTCAATGCTGGAACATTAAGAAAAATTGGCTATTTCTGGAGCACATTAAAATAAAAACTTTCTCCAGTAGGATCCGAAGAAGAAGATAGTTCTCAAGCTCAGTCAGCTAAGTCCAAATAGGGATAGTCTGAAACTAGAGTAAGCACTGCGGTAAGAAGAATAAGATTTGAAAATGAAGACACTCTAGAAGAAAGAAGTCAGGTGGGGATTCAGAATCAAATAAAACGAACTTTTAATGAGGAACTTGTTTCCCGTGTACTGACAACAAGATATTTACTCTCTTACTGTTTTGTAAGAGAAAATTCTGTTAAGAATGAAATAGAATATATATATTATTTAGAGTTCAGAACCAATATAAGGACCTTAGATTCCATCTAAAATTTAAGAAGAAGGTGAAGGAGGGACATAGGAATAAGATGTGGCTGTTACAGTTGATGATCCTGAAAGAATTGAATTTGATAGAACAAAACCAGAAGCTGAATTTGACATTGAACAAGAGGCAGTTCCAGGAGTAGAAGTGGCCAATCCTCAATTAGCAGAAGTATAAATTATTCATTAAAATCAAATAGAAGAACTAATTGCTGATGTACTGGAAGAAAATCCATTAGAAGTACAAAAAATGTTCTTCAAGAGTATTTTTCTATAGAAGAGTCTGGAAAAGACTCTGAGGAAAAATATGGGGACCAACCGGTTAGAGAAGTTAAGGAGAAAGAAGATGCTGAATCCTTACCCCTAGTGTTGGTACATCCCATTCATTATGAAATGGATAATCAATGAAAAGTACCCTTGAAATAGAATTTGAGGAAGTTTAAGACCTACACAGGAAGTTGCAGAGAGTGGAGCAAGAGAATGCTGCACTAATGAAAGCATTGGACAAGGAACAGTCAAAATTTCAGAGACATAAGAACAATATAGTTTCAAAGAAAGAAGTTGAAAATTTTAAGTAAGATATGTTGAAAGAGTTATACAATATGAAATCAGAAATGGTCAACAAGTCAGATCTGTTAGAGTTCAAATCATTTATGGAGACACAGTTTGCTTCTTTCAGGACTAGTGAAGCTACAAGATCAGGTACTTCACCTGATTTAATCAGAAGGTTTCAGGCTATCATAGCTGCAATGAGCAATATGAATGGCAGACTACAAGATCTTAAATGTAACAGTGCTCATATATCAGTTTTTTTAGATAATCAGAATTTTTTTGTAGATCAGCTGACCTCAAATGAACCAGGAATCAGATCTATCTTAAATAAATTCACATGGAATTTTCCTTTATTTTTGGAGAAGGAAGAAAGACTACATGAGTTTTTCAGAGTCAACCTCACATAAGAGATTCATATGACTCAAGAGACCATTGATCTTATTGTGAATATTGGTGAGGGAATGATGAGAAGACTTGGGGTACAACATTCAGAAATCAAGGAATTCATTTGAATTAGATAGACTCTATTTGAACACTGACCAAACCTTGATTCTTGTATTTAGCAATTTTTTACTTTTATTGAAAACCTGTTTCATTATATTTATTTTTTTTACTGTCCATGTTTAGCTAATCTAGTAATCTAGATTCACTAATTGATAAACTGTTAATTATACCATTTACTTACGTTCAGAGCTACATTAATCTGTGTTATATTCCATATTTTTCGTTCTTTTTTGTATCACAAAAAGGGGGAGAAATTTGAAAAACCACAAGATTTTTGTCTGTTTCATTTTATATTTTATTTTATTTTTTGGTGAGAAATTAAAGTGGATAAATTAAAGGGATAAATTATGTTAAAACTAATTTTTTATTTATCTTCTCAAAATTAAAAACAATATGTAATTAATTTTGTAAGTTAATTTCATTTGTTATTTTATGGATTTTGTGATCATCAAAAAGAGGGATATTGTTGAGCAAGTGTTGTTTTCAACAATACATAATGTTTTTATTTAAAGGGGGATATTGTTGAGGACAATACTCTATCTTTTTATGATAATTTCAATGCTCACGAATACCCTTAATTATTTTCTAATGATTTTATCTTTTGAGAATATTTTAGAAATTTATTATTCTTTATATTTTTTATTTTGGGACGAAATATTTAGATTATTGAACTATGAGAATTAATTTCTAAGGTATTTTCATTTAGCACATTCTGGAAACACTATTCATGCTTTACATATTCGAAATGTGCTTTAGCGTGTTCTGAAAACACTTTTCATACCCTACATGGAGAAACGTACTGTAAGGATGAAATGATCGGTATAATTTATGAGATAAGAGAAAATTATGGAAAATAAACCATACGTTATTGGAAAAGTTTGATAAATAACCCTATGTTAGGAAGGAACCCTACATTTGGGATATTAGAAAATTATGGAAGGAGAACCGTATTTAAGTGTTAAACATTACGTTTTTTTCTCAAAAGTATGGTTCATCAACCTTACTTTTGTAAACGACCATATGTTCTTAGAAAAGTATGGATCAAGTATCTTTCATTTGGAAGCTTATAAAAGTATGGATATTTTATCATACATTTAAAGGATGTTACATGAACCTTATATTTGTGATCAACATTACATTTGAAGGATGAGATATCAACCCTACATTTGTGATCAACCTACATTTGAAGGAAGTGACATGAACCTTACATTTGTGATCAACCATATGTTGACAACCTTACGTGTGAAGGCTACATCATCAAACTTATGTTTATGATCTATGTTACGTTTAGAAGATGCATACTGTTCAACTTAACCATATGTTTGGCGTTAGAGAGTTTAAAGTCGATATTATTATGCAACGATCAGCAAGCTAATTATTAGGCTGATTTCAAGATTGATTTAAAGATGATTTTAAAGCGCAAAAATGAATGATTCAAAGTCGTTTTATCAATGGTATAAGGATCGAATTAAAAGGAAATTTTTATGCCGAGTCTTTAGGGAAGTTACGTCTACTCTAGAAATTCAAATATTTGAATATCGTGAGTCAAAAGATGACTTTTGTGGATCTAAATTCTCAGGTCAAGTGCTCATCATTATTATATACATGATCTTTTCTGAACAAAAAAAGGAAAAAGGTTTTCAAAAAACTGATCATTCATAAAAAGGAAGAAAAATAGAGACTATAAAAAACACAGACCTGCTGATTCAAAGAAGAGACAAAGCTCTGTTTATTGAAGAAGAATAATCATGATAGAATATTCACTCATTCTACATTGAAGATCTACTATGAATCTGTTACTGCTGAAGTTGTGAATTATATTTCTATATTTACTGTAATTGGATTGACTCAGAACGATTCCTTTGTGAAGATCCTTATTTCTGAGGGTGATGATCCATCTACTCTCAATTTCATGCTGTTGCAATTAATAAGAACAACTGGAATGTATTTTTCAAAGTAAAAATATATTTCTTTTCTATTCTTGAGTGATCGACTTCTCGCACTAAGCAGTTTAGGTTCTATGAGTGAACCAGAAGGCTTTGTTTTTCCTTAGATTGTAAAGGTGTCAACTGCCTATACTAAGTTATTGAAAGGTCTATTGAAACAAGGACCAGATAGTGAAAATCATCAAGCTCGTGGAGTAGAGCGTTGGTGGAGTGGACTAGGGGCCTTCTATTCCCTGAACCACTATCAATCATGTGTCTCCACAGTTCATATTTCCTCTGCATTATTCTATCTGATTAAAGATAAACGAAAGAACATGATCTCACGAAGATTTTTAAAAAGCCACAATTCACCCCCCCCCCTCTTGTGTATATTTTTATATAATCCATTCCAATATATCCAACATCAACGCCCTTTATCTTCATCAATTTTTCTATAACTAAAAACGTCACCCGTGAGGTGTCAACCTACCGACATCATTGACGATGCATTTTCATTTTCAATTAACACCATTAATTATGGTCTTAAACTCATTTTTTTTGTTTAAATAAATTATTATATATATTTTTATCATTTTTTGAACAATTATATACACATTATATTAATTAATTAGACACAACTATTTCATAACGATTGAAAAACCGACAACCTGATCTAAATTATTATCATTAATGTTCCATCTATTCAATAATCCACATATCTAGAAAAAATAAAATATAAGACCATTAAATATTCTATATGATCATTAATGACATATAATTATAATTATAGAGAATTATACCCTTATTATATGAACATCATTACTTATAAACAAGTAAACTGATCATGAAAACCAACTAAACAAATGCTCTCAAAGGATAAATTTATATCTTATAACTCATAAAAAGACCATTAATTAACTTAATAAAAGTTATTTAATAAAATACATCTATAAAAGAATCTAAATTAATTAATTAGGGGATTTAATATGATTATCCAGAATGTTATGGGCTACTTTATAACACATTCTAATGTAAGGTAAGGATTTCTTTCCAAACCTCCACTTTTATTCAGGTCATGATTTCTCCCTCTTTAAAAATAAGTAATTATTTATTATTTTTGTATACTTTTTCTAATTTCTATTTATATGTTCCAAAATAAGTATCCCAATCATTTCATCATTATTTTCTGGGGTAATACTTGTTTTACAAGGTTCCCTTCTCATTTCATTCTAATATGTGTGACAAATTAATTAGAACGTCACAATTGTTTTACCCATTATCAAGTACCATCCATAATATATTTCTAGAAATATATTTTTTTCAAAAATCACAACTTTTTTCATGGAAAACTATATTTTCTATTTTGGGTTTTATACAAACAATCATCACCAATACAATTTATTTTTCCAAAAGAACTCTTGTTTGCAAAGTAAAAAACAGTATTTCTCTCAAGAATTCCTCAATGACTTTATTAAATTATTTTCATCTATTTAAACACCTATATTGAATTTTAAGATTTATTGGGATTCATATTTTATGATTATCAACTATAATATTTTATTAAGTGTTTTATGATCAGTTTGAATTTAGATGTGCTATCTTGATACTATTCAATATAATACTCTGAATGCTTTGGGATTATGTTTATATATTGGGTAAAGATATTTACATTTCATATTTATATGTTTTTATGCATAACCACCTTCATAAGTGGACTGAATTGGACTTATAATTTGATGGGTTTATTTTTAGAAGTCCTTGATGAGGTCTTGAAGAAATGTTTCAGATGTATCACATTATGAATTTCCTCATTATGATATTAGTAATTTATGTTCCATGTGAATATGAAACATGTAGAATATCCATGGTTAAGATTTATTCTCATTTGATTATTCTTATGGAATTATTTATTCAGATTTTATTCTTTCCATATTATACTCACATTTATATTCTAATGGAATGTTTTTTAGCTATATATCATTATTAATTGTTTATATTAGGTTCTACTATATTACATTCCCTTTATGAGCATCTAATCTCACCCATTTCTTATGTTTTATTTTTCCCATGGATGAAAAGATACATATTACCAATGAATTAATGGGATAATATACGATTTTATGGGTGTTTCAAATGGAATAATTATACTCCATTTCATTTCTAGTTGTAATGTAATGCTCATGTATGTAATATAGATTCCGAAATTTATAAACTGTTCAGTCCTCTATAATTCATGTATTATATCTATGGAAATGTAATAATGTAAGGAATCAGCTCTGGGATACTAGGGTTTGTGTCATTACATTTGATATTATAGCATTTTTTGTAGAAATCTTGGAAACTATATTTAGAAAACAAATAATAGGGAACATAACCCTAAGATAATCTTTTAAGATAAGAATAGAATAATATCCTAGAATTTTTTTAAGGAAGATATTATGTGGTTATTCCTTGAAATACAACATTCTATGAATACTACGAGTTGAAATGGTTCTGGAATAGATCTACATAGGGGTAACAACTAAAACAAGGTGTCCAGGGCCTGACTTAGGATAAATGTTTACTTGATAACAGGCCTCACTGTGAACCTAGTCTGATAATACCAAGGGATATTTTTAGGATAATTAACATTTCATTGACAAACCATTATTAAGGATTTAAAAATAAATATGTCCCAAAAGAAACAATTTTTATGATTATGATATTAGCTATGAAAAAAACCAAATTATGTTAAGTATTTTTCTTGTTTGAGATTATTCAATCAGATTCTTACAAAAATTTAGTGTATTACATTAGTTAGAAATGGAACCTAGTAGAATGAAAGGAAACTTTATCTTTACATATATCCCATGTAGGAAATTTCCTCCAATATAAGATAATGAAGTGGGTAATGGAGTTGGAACTGGTGCAAAGTAACATATAACTAAACTTGGCTAGTTGACTTATGTTATGAACAATAACCTTACCTGTATGGATTATCTTGATCAACAATGTATAGTATCAATGATAGACAGCTTTATATGACAACAACCTCCATCATTCAATGCGACTACAAACCCATTTGTAGTGGAGTAGTTGATAAGTTCCGTAGAAAATATATTTCTCACTTTGGGAAGTAATATAAGGTAGAATATTATCATTGTGTTTATCATCCCTCAAGAGATGTTGATCAATGGTGGTTGTTTATTCAAAACAAAAATGATGAGGGATAAATTAAAATATGTGATGGAAAATTTTTATGTAATTTTTTCTAGAAAAATATTTTCCTTGTGAACATTGAGTGAATATGGAGAGGGAATTGTTATGTCTGAAAAAAAGGTGGATGAAAACATTTCAAAGTATAAAGAAAATTTTACATGGCCTAAAAGGTATGTCATAGACTAAAAACGCAATTCAAGGATAAATATTGATCTATTCTTTGATTGTTTAAAACCATTCCTTCGATGGGAACATGTCTCCGCAAATTTCTCATTATACAACGATATAGTCTCATGTGTAGTAAAGACATAGAAATAATTCTCTATGTCTAAAGAGTTTAATTGAATAAAAGATATGATTAGGGTGGTGGAGGAATGAGTTGATAATGGAAATAATAAAAAAGGGAGTTTTATATCATATGATAATTGTGGGAAAAAACATCCAAGTACTTTCGTTAAGGGAATGGGAGTTTATTACATGTTTGGAGAAAAATGCCACCAAGATCATTATTTCAAGGAAAATAAAGAAGCTACCAAAGTTATATTTACCATTGTAATGAGATGGTACATTATGAAAATTATTATCATACGTATCATGAAATCATTCCACATAAAATCCCAAGGGAATAAGGCCAAGATTATGAGATCACAACTATTGAGGATGGAGTTTATAATGATTTGGTGGAAGGAAATTTATTTATTTCCTCAGATATAGCCAATGATTTATTTGATTCAAGATCATTGAATTAATTTATATCTTCCCAGTTCAATAATAAAATTATACATTTCCATTTTCATTTAATATTGGATTTTTAGTAAAAACTAATAAGGGATGTATATTTGAAGAAAATTATGTGTCAGTCAGTTCCCTTTATAACACATAAATTTACTTCATTTTCTGGCCTTGTCCTCATTATGATGACTAACTTAGATATAATACTTAGTATGGATTGGAATTCAAAATATCCGGCACAAATCTATTGAAAAAAATGAAATTATGATTGGTGAAGAAGATGTAGAATCACTTATCATATGATAATAAACATAATCATCTAAGTCATATCTAGATCCACCACTAGTAGCTATTCTAAATGAAATTCTTGGGGAGTAAGAGAAAACATCATCAATCGATGAGGAAATAAACCTTCAAATTTACTGTGTACCTATTAAGAACGAATATATTTATGTATTTCCAGAGGATTTACCTAGACATATTCCAGAGCGGAAAGTTTATTTATCTATTGATTTAATTCTTGGTGAAAGACCTATATCAAATAAAAATTATAGAATGGCCACTGTGTAATTCATAGATATGAAAAATAAATTGAGAAATGGAGTGGTAAAGAATGTATTTTCCCTAATGTTTCTACATGGTGAGACCCTATTCTTTTTTTGAAGAATAAAAATGGATCCATGAGGTTGTGAATTTAATATATATAAATCAATGCTATTACAATAACAAAAAAGTATCATTTTACAAAAATTGATGATTTATTTAATTAAATTCTTAGAGCATAATATTTTTTGAAAATTTACCTTTGATCTTGAAATCATCAATTGCATATGGGGAAGGAAGATATTCCAATGAAATCATTTCGAACAAGTTATGAACCTTGCAAGTTTATAGTAATTCTATTTGGACTTAATAATGCACCCTCTATTTTTATGGATAAAATGAGTAGAGTTCTCAAGAAATATCATGATGATTTTTTACAGCATTTATTGATGATATCATTATATATTCTAAAATATATTCGGATCATGAAAACCAATCATGGGTTTTTCTCGAGACTCTTAAATGAAAAAAGTTATATGGGATGTTAAACAAGTGTGAATTCTAGCTTCAAATAGTTTCTTTCTTGGTCATATTATCCCGAAGGATGGCATCTCAATTTATCCTGCAACAACATTGGTTGTTCAAAAATGGAATATACAAACATACATAAATGAGTAATCAAGTTTTATTGGTTTAATAGGTTTTTATGAAATTTTGGTTCAGAACATTTCCTGATTAGCAAACCAATTTACCAAGGTTACTCATAAAGGGGTTATGTTTTTATGGACAAATTAATGTGAATAATGTTTTGAATTATTTAAGAGTACATTAGTGAATACACTGATATTGACCCTACCATTGAGAAATAGTGTATTTTTTATTTTTAGTGATGCATGAATGAATGGAATTGGTTTTCTCCTTATGCAGAATGATAGAGTTATTATCTATGGATCAACTTAGTTAAAAACTCATGGGAAGAACTATCCAACACAAGATCTTGAGTTAGTAGTCATAATCATTTTCTCTAAAGATATGGATACAGTATCTCTATGGATAAATATGTTAGATATATATATATATATATATCACAATAGTTTAAAATATATCTTCTCATAGAAATATCTCAACAAGAGGAAAATGTGATGTCACAAACTAATCAATTATTAGGATTGTTCAATATAATACCACCCAGGGAAGGCTAATAAAGTAGAAGTTTCATTGTGTAGAAAGGATCATGGATTTCATAACAAAATATGATTTATATGGATCCTGTGTATATTGATCTGGGAAATATGGATATGGAAATTATCAAAAAGATGAAAAATAATTACTTTTTCAATTGGTTTTCCTACCATATTTACTGGAAATGAATAAATGTTCTCATTCTACTAATGATAATCTTAAAAAAATTATTGAAGCTATGAATGATGGGAATTTAGAAGACTTTGTGTTTTAGGGTGGAATTATAAAATTTCGGAAGAGTCATTGTGTTCCCTATATATATAAGTTAAAATAGAGTTATTGCATGATTCCAATAGATCAATTTTCTCTATACAACCTATTAGAATTAATATGTATATAAATTTGAAGAAACCGTACTTCTGGGATAATATGAAGTAGGAAATTTATGATTAAATATCAAGATGTTTATTTTTGTCAATAGGTGAAGGCTGATAGACAACAACCAAGAGGATTCATGCAACCTCTCCCTATTCCTATATTAAAATTGGATGACATTACTATGGATTTTATCATTAGATTACCAAATACTCCTAGAAAGAATGATGCAATATGGGTAATTGTTGGTAAACTAACCAAATCCCCACATTTTCCTCAATATAAGGGAGGGTTTTCCACTAGATTGGCTTTCATGCCTCTATATTAAGAAACTTATATGATTTAATGGAGAACCATTATGAATTATATCTGATTTTGATCCATGATTTACATCTAAATAATGGAAAATCCTTCAAAATTATTTGGACATTGAGCTTCATTTGAGCACTGGTTATCAGCCTCAAACTGAGGGGAAGTCTGAATAGACCATTCAAACATTAGAAGACATGTTGAAATCATGATAACACTACTTTTATGGTTTGTGGGATCATTACTTTCATTTGTTATAATTTTCTTACAACAATAGATTTCTTTATTGTACTCAAATGGAACCCTATGAATCCTTGTATAGAAAGAGATGTCATACACCAACTTGTTGGGATGAAGTTAGTGAAATTAAGCTTGTAGACCCAAATCTTGTGTAGGAAACAATGTAAAAGGTAAAAACTATTCAATCACATATCAAAGAAGCTCAAAGTAAGTAAAATATTTTTGTCGCTAATCAAAGAACTTATTTTTAATTTAATGTATAAGATCATATTTTCATAAAAGTATCACCATGGAAGGATGTTATCGGATATGGGAAGAAAGGGAAACCTAAGCCTAGGTACATTGGTCCTTTTGAAGTTATAGTGATAATTAGATCATTAGATTATTCTTTTCAAAAGTCTCCAAGCCTTTATAATGTACACAACATGTTCCACGTATCTTTGTTATGGAAGTACATGCCTGAACCAGCACATGTCCTAACTTATATAATAATAGATTTGAAAGTTTTGTTATCTTACTATGAATATCCTATTTAGATTCTTGTCTCTAAAGAATAAATATTGAGGAATTGGATGACTCTTCTAGTAAAGGTACACTGGAAAAAAACATAAAACTGCAGTGGTGATGTGGGAGCCTGGGGATCTTATGATGAATACCTACCCAAATCTTTTTTTGAGGTGACATTATATAAATTTCGAAGATGAAATATTTATAGGAGGGGAGAATGTTACAACCCAAAATTATTTAAATGAAATTTCAATTATTATGATTATTTATATACTATAAATCACATAAAATCACTTAATGAACATAATACAAACATTATTAATGGTTAATAAATGAAATAAGAGGTATTTCTAGAAGTTAAGTAACCAATACCGATGAAATAGTAACATGATATTATTAATTTTAATATGTCTCTTATTAATAGTAAACCAGACAAATAAATAGTAACCTCACCCTTGAGAGTATAAATAAATTTTCGGCTTCTTATATATGAAATTATGATATAATTTTATCATAGATTAAATAAATGAATATTTTAAAAATTACTAATTAAGTCTTCAAATTTTTGTATGTCCTAAATATAAAATTACAATATTATAATTAATAAAATGGGTTAGAAGATAATTTATTTTCATAAAATGAATTCATATTTTAATAAATGGATTTCTTATTACTTTAGGATGCCTTAATGAGATCTTAGTTAATTAACTATATTTTTATAAAATTATTTATAAATTTAAAATCTGTATTTTTTCAGTAAATGATTATATTAATTAAAAACTAATTTTATCATATTTATAAAATTATTTTAATAAAATGGAGTTCATTTCTGAGTTCTACACTTTTAAAAATATTTATGGTTAATGTTTTATATTTTTCTAAAATACTTGAATTTTTTGTGAATAATATAATACTGTAATTTACGGTTTGAATACATTATAAGTTAAATACACTTTTCCATGATTAATAACTAATGTAAGAACCATAATCTATAACTCCAAGTCATTATTTGAATATATTTATTGTTTATTCTAAAAACAATTATATTATTGATCCAAAATAATAAACAAAAGAATAAAATAATCAAAAAATACCCTTCCCCTCCACTATAAGTCACCCATCACCATCTCTTCTCTTCAGACCTTACAAACTTTTGTCCTTGTCACATTTCTTTCCAAATATCTTCCCAATACCCTCCACCAATCATATAATTCTTTGGTATCAAAAACATTTCAAATCCAATCCCCTTAGTGAGGTTCTCAAGGAGAAGAATTCAAGAGTTAAAAAACCCCTTTCTTTTCTTTTATTTTTGTTTCATGTTATTTTATTTACTTATCTTTACCTAACATCCCCTGTCCAAAGAGGAATTATAACACCATTTTAATTTATGTATTGTAATTATTTCATTTAAATGTATGATCCCCCATCAAACTCTTTTCTCCCTCTCTCTCATTCAATAAATGAAAACATCACCCATGATGTGTCAATTTACCAATATCATGGATGATGCATTTTTATTTTCCACTAATACATTAATGGATGGTAATTTAACTATTTTTTATGGTTAAAATAAATTATTATATTTTTTTAAATAATATTTTATATTCTAGAACCATTATATACACATGATATTAAATAATTAGACAAAACTATTTCATGGTGATCGAAAAACTTCCAAAATGATCTAAATGATTATCATTAAAGAAATATCTATTAAATCATCATTATATATATATAAAAAATAATATATAACGAAATTTAAAATTTTATATGATTATTAATAACATATATTTCTAATTATGGATAAACATACTGATTTTACAAGAACTTCGTTACTTATAAACAACTAAACTAATCATGAAAACCATGGAAACAAATGCTCTGAAACGATAACGTTGTATTTTATAACTCTTCAAAAAACCATGAATGAGCATAATAAAATTATATTATTTCAAATATATTTATAAAATATTATGAATTAATTATTAATGTATTTAATTTGATTATATAGTACATTAAGGTCAAGTACCGAACACTTTCACACATAAGGTAAGGGTTTCTTCCAAAACCTCCATTTTCATTTGGGTTATGATTTCTCCTTCTTTACACCAAATTAATTATTCATTACAGTTATAGACATCTTATAATTTCTATTTACATATTCCTAAATCATGTATTCAGACCATTTCATCTATCATTTATTATTAAATTCTTGTTTTTCATGGTTCCCTTCTCATTTCTTCTCGATACGTAAGCCTGATTGAATGGAACATCTTCATTTATTACCCATTTTCAGGTATAATCCATGGCCTATTTTAAGACACCCTTATTTTCCTAAAATCTCAAATTTTTTCATGAAAAATTATATTTTATCTTTTTTTCTTTTATACAAATAATCAGGACACATACCAACGATTTTTCCAAAATAACGCATCATTACAAATTAAAAAAAAGTTTATTTCTCTCAATAATTCAATGATTATTTTATTAAATTATTTTAATCTATTTCAAAACCTCTCAGGAATTTTATGATTTATTGAGATATATCTCTTATGATTATCTTCTTGTATATTTTATTAAATGGTGTATGAGTAATTTTATTTTGTATATTTTATCCGTATAACATTCACTATGGTACTATAAATGATTAGAGATTATATTTTCAGATTGGGAAAAGATATTTAATTTGCATATATATATATATATGTGTGTGTTTTTTATGAATAACCTCTTTTTTATGAGGTATTAATTATACTTATCAAGTGAAAATTAGGGAACTCTATATCCACTTGATTTATTGGTATGTCACATAAAAAAGTTAAATAGAATAAATTCAAGGCCTTAACCATTTATTTTCTGATGTATCGGTCAGGTCTTTGATGATATGTTTTAGATGTTCAGCATTATGCATTACATCATTATGATATTATTAGTTGATAATCCCTTGAATATTCTACTAGAATAATATACATGGTTAATATTCATTCTAAGGTGAATATTTTTATAGGATTATTTATTTATATATTAATATTTCCATATTATATTCAAGTTTATATTATAATAGAATTGTTTTAGTCATAAATTAGGATATATTGTTTATATTTTCTTCTATTTTATTATATACCCTTACTGAACATCTTATATCACCCATTCCATGTGCTTTATTTATCCCATTAATGAAAAGATGTATATTATAAATGAATTCTATGTATAATCAAGGACTTTATGGGTGTTTCCAATATATTTGTTATGTTATATTTCCATTCATGTAGTAATTTAAAGCTAATATATTTCAAATTTATTCCAAAACTATTAAATTAGTCGGTCGTTTGGGATTCGTGTCTTGTATCTGTGACAATTAAATAAAGTAAGGCACTAGATCCAGGCTACTGGGGTCAGGGCCTTTACAAGATTTTTATAGGGGAAGGATTAGTAGGAATTGACTTTTCTCTTGCTTGGGTTTACCATTAATAGATTTTCAACCAGACTAATTGTTATGCATTCTCCATTTTATGGGTGCTCAATATTTCCTAGATAAAAAAATGTGTGTCTCTTTTCAGTAGAGTATCTAATTTTTTCAATGATTCCCTTATTGGTTTTTCAACCAGGTGTTCATTGTATCTCTTTAGTTAGATTTTTTATAGTCTTAATAAATTGAACATTGATATGAAATAGTTTATGGTCCTCCAGTTAAAACTTTTTGTTTCTATAGTTTATGGTATTTTAGCTCATGCCTTATATTTCTCGAAGTATACCATATATGAAGTTCCATTCTCTATATATTTTAATTTCATGTGGTAAGGAAGATTGTCTTGTGGTTTAACATCATGTAGTAAGGACATAGATAAACTATATAGTTTAACATCTTTCTTCTTGGACATGATTGATAAATATAGAATATGGGTTAGGCATGGTATGGATGACCCAAAACACACTAATATGTTTTCATCTACCACATTTTTTTTGGTATCATGAGGATTGGATTTATTTTCCTAAAAGGTAGATATGCCTCTATTTGGTAGGTAAGATCCCATATGTGTAACTAGCATGGTAAAATAGATGTATCCTCACTCTTTTATAATTGTCATGAAATATTTTTGAGATGGAGTTAGTGAATGATAAATTATTAGGATTGATGGTTCCATGTAGATTTTAAGAGTATGGGTTGTGTAATTTCTAACCTGAGAGATTGAGTTAACAAATACGGAAAGGGGAATTTATATAAGGGATAATCCATAACACCCTGTGGTGAAGACTTCCACCACAATGTTATCAGGGCTCATGAATATCAGAGAACCTTTATTATGAGGAGGAGATTCCTCTAGTTGGTAGGTCAGATACCATATTCTAAAACCTATAGGGATTACATTCATGGTCATGTGAAGGGGATCCCCACACTTTTCCAAGGGACATGAAATATTTTAAAAGACTCAAACTTCTGGATGATAAAGCAGGGTATGGATGAGAGAGCAATATAGGGAGGTTTTTGTCACCATATGGCAGTTTATATCTTAGTTGGGAACCTCGACCCTACCCATGTTGTTTTGAGTCATGTGGTGTGGGACATAAAAAGGTTATGGAGTGTAGGGTCACATTACTACTTTGAGAAAGGGTATAATACATGATGATGTAATGTCGAGGATGTTTAATCCTATTTAATTTTTTGGTTACATGGTCTTTAAATCATCATCATATATTCTTGGGTCATGATGTTTAATACAATAATAATTTCATGGATGGCCTAGAATACTCTTAGGTGATGAGTTCTTCCATGGTGATGTCAGGGATCAAAATGATCTGGAACCCTTTTTACAATATAATGATGAAATTGGTTAATGTCCATGAATGGTTTGCAGTGAGATGAGGAGCTCAAAGCATGATGTCTGATTTATGGAAAACATAATATTCAACAATGCTTAAAGCACCCTAAAAGTTTTTACATCGCTTAGTTAATATGTAATCATTGTAAGGAGATGTCATAAAACATTACTCTATCTTTTTCCAAAACTTAGGGGTCCAGCAAGCATGAATTGACATTTACTAGGACTTTATAGTTAGTCCTATGAGATTTATGCCTTATTTATTAATGATAAATCTTTTTCATAAAATCTAGATATGAAGTGTTTAACAAGAGAAGATTTACTTTTTATTGGGCCCCTTTTTGGGTTTTTGGCATGACAAGTATAATGTATCTTTCACTAGAAATTTAAGGTTTTGAGATTTGGACAATCAAATGATAATGTTTAAGGTCATACAACTTTGACCAAAGTGCATGGGGTTTTCAATCATGATGCACATGGACTTGGTATGAGTGGAAAGTTACACAAAAACCTAATTATGATACCCAGGGAAAACATCACTCCAACAACCTTTTATAACATAGGTGAAAATGATTTCAATCATGGATTAGGTTTATTGTGTTATGAGTAATGATATGGGATATCATGCTAGGGAAGCCCCAAAATACACTAAGGTTATGTGTTCTACCATGGTGAAATTTGTCTCACAAGGATAAAATACCCTTCCTACAAGGCCAATATGTCTCTAGTTGGTGGGTCGAAGCACTTATGAATCTATATTAAGGTCAATAATTGAAATATATATTTCCCTTCCATGGTCTATGAAATATTTTTGGCAAATCATTGCATTCAAGACATGGTCTATGATTTATTGGTTAGGGTTTTTAAAAGGATGATCAAAGAAACCCGTTCTTTTTTTGACGCGGGTCAAGATATTATGGTCCTTTGATAAGGAATGATGACGAGTGATAAACTTTATATTTTAACCTAATGCAGTGGTGAAGTATTTTTCATTCATTTTACCTTCATGAAACAAGGCTTTTTTCCGTGTACTTTATCATCATGCGGTGAAAGAATTTTCATTTCCTTCCTGTTTTGATATAATGAGGAAATGATTTAAATGTGATATTTAGATTAAAATTATTTCTCATAGGATTTAGTCGCTAATTTGAGATATGTCTCAATCGCTTCATCGATAGTATCATTCTAGGTTCCTTAAGATCTCATGATCCATCCCTGGTATGAGAAACAAGGGGAAGTAGGGCAATCAACTAGGCCATGTGAGTGTGACTCTCATAAGGATTGTTGTATCGGTCTAGACCATATGAGGATATAAGAAATTTTTTATCATTTTAAATGTTGTTTCTGATCTCAGGGATACATATCGAGGTGTCACTGTGTATCTTAGGATTATAGAAACCAAACTACACTTAGGTTTTTCATGAGATATCCCTAAGTAGGACTGAATCATATGCTAGGATGGGTGATTTTTATATGGATTGTTAGAGACTCACCTGTTATTAAATATATAGGATTCACTACCTATACTATGATAAAATTAATCAAGACACATGTAGTTTTTTAATGGGAAACTCTCCACATAGGTTTAAACCATACATAGAGGGGGGTATTGTTTCTGTTGATTATCACGACATGACATGAAATAGGGACCCAAGCGTCACAATGTATCAAATAATAAAATGAGCCAATAAACAATTTTTTGATGAATAGAGGTGTGGTGGAGGACTAACACCAAGGATATTTGACCTCTCAGACTATGTCAATAAAAATGTGTACTTTTATGTCATGCAAGATACATCAACCATGCAGTTTAATTTTATATGGAAAAGACTCATGGTGTTCCTTTTGACATCCTGCACCTATTAATATTATAACCTTACTTTGAATAGATATTTTGAGATAATATGAAGAATCATTAAAAATATTTAGTTATCACACATGATCTATGCTCTATGTGAGAAACAAAGAATGGTAATGGATTATTTCAACACAAGGAAGTGACTGAAATAAAGGATATGTGTATTTTGTATCATTAGGGAGTTAGGCCATGATATAGGATCTTGGTTTCCCTATGTGTGTAATAGAAATGATAATCAATCCATACATAGTTTTTGAAAACTCTTCATTTTAGTGTCATGTGGTTAGGACATAATCCATGCATTTAAACTTCATTCAGTAAGGATGGAGGTGACATGATCGGAAAGAAGAAATATTTTTTTGGACCCAATACTAGAAACCTAGGAAACACTATATATACTGTAATGATAGGAATTAACCTAGACATAGTTCTTTAATGGTGTAATTCCCAATGCAGATCTGACCCACAATTTGGGACAATGTAACTTCATTTTCCATCTACTCATATCTATTTCATGTGAAACGGGTCATCTGTAAGTTATTGTTTGTTATAAAGTTTAACCTCATTTGTTAAGAATGAAAGATGATGTGAATTTTAATGTCTTTCTATGAGGGAATTTTCCATATAGTTGAACATCATGTGGTTCAGAAGTATTGTAGAGTTTTGACGTCATGCGACATGGCTGAATCATGTAGTTTAATGTCATTTGACCTAGACAGATCATTTAGTTTAATGTCAATAAGAACATGATGTATATAAGGAATGATGGAAGTTATGCAAATTATTTCTAGATAATCCTCACATTGGTTAGGGGAATGTGGTGTTCTGCATACATTGCGACCAATATGTAATCTCCATTCTGATTTACTGTATGTATTATATAAGGTCCCCATCAATTGGGTTCCAATACTGGATGCTTCTTTCCTGGTAACATTGGGGTTCTAAAAACCAATACGAGTTCCCCTTGAAGGAATGAACATATGTGAACCTTTTTATTGAAGGTTGATATGATTTTTTCCAATGGACATTAAGGTTTTTCAGTGGATGCAACCTTTCCTCATTGAGTCCATCTAACTCATCTAACTAGTTTTTAAATTTCTCATCATATGATTGTTTAAAGAAAATATATATTCAAAACAAGGTAAACTAGGATTTTATGGATAATACTACCTTAGTCTCGTATACCAATGAATATTGAGTTACTTGTGAAGTAGTGTGTGTGGTGATACAATGGGCCCATAAATCATGAAAGAGGTTGTCTTTTCTGGATGTCTTATATTTTACTACCATCTTATGGTGTATATTAAATAGGGTCTTATTAATGTTTTCAATATATCCATTTTTTATTGCATGATTGTGGGATTAGTGGTTGAACTTGATGTTGTACTATTTTTATAATTTATTCATCTCAGTGGAGTTGAAGGTTGTTCCATTGTCTTCCAGTATCTTGTGATGGAATCCAACTATGGTAATAACATTGGATTTTATAAATTTAATATTATTCTTTATCCTAACATTTTTGTGGTGTATTTTCTCACCACAATTGTAAAATAATTCAGTTGAAATAAGGATTCACGTAAACTACTTAGTTTGGATAGGGGATATGGTCTTGCAACATCCATTATCTATACGAAAAATAGTAATTAATATTTAGTTGCATATTGAAATTTTGTGGTTTTTTGGGTGAATTTTTAATTAATATGGAAGCATGTCATTTTCTAGTGAATTTCACACATTCCTATATCATTGTTTTCAAATAGTAACTAAGTTTCTTGGCTTGATGGGAGAGATAGGTCCTAGAATGATGAGTGTACTAAGATCTTTTGTGTACTACTTCCCTTATAGATGGAATATCTATTTCTATTGTGCATTTAAGGATTATTTCATTTGAGATTAATTTGTATAGGGATTTTTTCTCGTTTTTCCCATCAGGAAGGGTAAAGTTAACTATTGGGTGCCAAATATGTTCCCCTCAAGCACATAATCTAGAGGGTCCTATTTTGGATATAATCTATCATGGACTCCATCCATCCAAGGGTGGATATAGATTTATCATGCTCTGGGGAAGTTTTGATTTGATTTATTTCATGTACGTCATATCTGATGATTGATGAGACCACCCATCAATTCGTACATTGGAAAATCACCACATCCAGATTAGGGTCATTTGGGACTATTGTTTTATAAGCTATTTCCCTGATGAGAGCATTATTTGACCAAGGGACATAACTAAGTGTTGTTTTGAAACGGAAATCAACCATTATTCATATAAAATAACCCATGATAAGATAAAATTCATCCTTTTATATGTATTATTTATCATTGATTAATTTATCACTACCTATGAATACACTTTGATGTTATGGTAATCTATCTACATCAATAAGATGAGTTATAAGCCAGTAATGAGGGCATCATATTTACCATCATTATTAGTGAATCCTTCAGTCAATAAGAAATGGTATAGATAAAAAAAATTTGAATAAAAAAATCCCTAGACCAACCTGGTTGAGATTTAGGTCTTTCGATATCTTACTAATAGGACTTTGATGAGCACCATCAAAACACATATCCCGTGTTTGAGGAGTTTTGTGGTTATTTAAAACAACTTCATCTCTATGTTTGGTGTCCACTAGTATATTTATTAGGGGAATTATTATTTTTGAGGAAATCATCTAATACCTTCCCTTTTACTAACATTTGTGACACAAACTAGATGTCATACAATTGTTAAATAACTTCTTATTAATCCGAAAATCTATTCAACATAATATGGAAAATAATGTACTTAAGATGCTCAATATGAGAGACCAAGTGGATTTCATGGTTCTATAATTAATGCCTCATATTTTTCACTACAAATATTAGCATGAGGAAGTTCTTCTTAATGTCAGAATACTATGTCTCAATACCTATAATAATTCAACTAAGGTAGTATAGACTATTTTCAACCACTATGCCGTTTTTCTATATTAGTAGAGTGTTGATTGATGGTTCAATGGTGGTCGTGTATATGATATGTGTAATTCCTTCCAACGAGGGAATAAATACTATTCGGTGTATTATGTATTTCTTGAGATACTAAAAGGATTCTTCGAATTCTTTATCCCATAGTAGGATACTATATTCTTCATTATCTTAGTGGGGAGGATGTATTTTCTAGCAAGGTTAGCTATGAAATTCCGAATGTAATAAAGGCTCTCATAGATCCCTCTCAGTAATTTGATATTTTAAGTGGTGAAATTACTAGAATTACACTTTCATTTTTGGTTTAAACTCAATTTCATGGTGATACACTAAAAATTCACGGTATTTCCCTAACGTTATACAAAAATTACATTTTATTTCATTATTAATTAGATTGTGATGCCACAACATATGGAACATTGTTTGAATAACCATGAAATTATTTTAACATGGTAAATATTTGATAACTTAATAATTGAATTAAAATTTTGTTTTTAATCCCATGAAGGTCTCCAACAAATTATTTATGGAGCATTGGTTTGTAGCTCTACTTTTTTAAAATCCAAATAGAATTTCCTGATAGAAAAATATCCACTGATGTGGTTTAAAGGTGATGGATTCCACATCATCAGAAGCAATAATTATTTTATTGTACCCTGGATACCCATCCAGGAAGGAAATGTATTACAACGTGTAAGTTTCATTGGTTAAGAGTTTAGTGATTGTCAAGGGAAAATAATCCTTCTAGAAATGTCGATTAATGTCTCTGAAATTGATGCATACTGTAACACCCGAGAGTTTTTTGAGAAATATTTTTTTTATATTATATAAATCATCAAAGGAATCTTTCACTACAAAAAACACTATCTTGGCTTTCTTTACACACAACCGCGGCCTTCCTCGATAGCTTGCGTCATACGCAATACCGAGTTTCACTAAACAACGATATGCAATTAAAATATTATTAAAACAAGTCGTTATGAATACTAATAACCACTTTTTGGAATTTTCTAAATTTTATTTTTCAAAATGGACTTCATTTTTGGATTCTTAATATCGAAATTAGCTTAGGGTGAAATTTTGGTACTTTTCGGTTAACTTTCATATTCTGATGAATAGTGAAAATTATTAAATTTTCATTAAAAAAAACGTTTTTAATCTAAATAATTAATAGTGATAAATTATTAATTTGAGTGGTTTTAAAGTATATTTAGAATATATTTTTACAATTTAATATAATGTTGTTCATTGGATGTAATTTCACATTTAAACCAAACATAAACAAGTGTCAATCTTTTGATAGTTATTATCTCTTAAAAACACTCTATTTGTCTTGAAAACGGGAATTAATTTTTAAATTAATTAATGTAACTGATATGTTTTGAATTTGGTAAAATAAAAATCAATTTTTTTAATTTATAATATAAAATATAACTTAGGAATAATTTTTGGTATTTTTCTGGAAACTTTCATATTTTGATTAATAGTGAAACCACTAAGGGGTTGTTAAAAAACTGAATTTTTTCAAAAAACATAATTTTACTACTTCTGTGAGTGGAATTTCGAAACTCTGAGAGACACGGTTAATATAAAGGACTAAAATGTGGTTTAATGAGATGAAAATAATTTTTGGTGAATAGTAACTTTTTACATTTTTTTACCACGGTTAAAAGTAAATAGGGTAGTTAAGGGTAAAAATGATATTGTTATTACCCTAAAACATGTCCTAATTCTATTGGGTAAGTGTAATTCGACCAAAATCAACCTTTGGAATAAAATATGACCATTTAGGCCCACTTGGATTGGATTAGGACATTTGTTATCAATTTATTTAAAGAAGGGTTAAAATAGTTAAATTCAAAGTTTAATAACTAAAGAATTTTTAATATAGGGTTATACATAAGATAAGTTAGAATATAAATATTCATCAGAAATATAAAAATATTTCCTACATAATTGTATTTTATTTTTAATTTTTAGACTTAAAATAATTTAATTTATTTATGATACAATGATGATGCAGTAATTATCTTATTAATAAAATATTGACATAATTGATGTTATAAATACCCAAATAAATTTAATTTGAGACTTTTTATGAATTACAATAAACTTATATTTTAATATGACATTTTAGTATTGATTTAATTAAATTTTCTCTAACTAATCATTCTATTATGATTTTCAAAAAATCAATTACCAAATAGTGTCAAAATTGACATAAACTAGTTTTTAAAACAAATACTATATTATTAATTGTTATTTTATTCCTAAAAAACTAAGGTTAAGACAAATGACTTATATAAGGTTATATATATTAATTATAAACATCTTGGGGTTTGTTTGTCTTGATATAGTAAGTTTATTAACCTTATAGTGTAAGAAAACAAGAAGACATGGTAAAACTTAAATTGTCTAACTTAAAGTTAAATCTATATGATAAGGTTAAAATTGATACCTAAACTTTTCTAAATTATATTTTATGAGAGTATATCGACCCATCCCCACCTTAGCTTCAAAATATATCAATTTGGAGCTATGAAAAACCGAATTTGACTTTATAATAAAGTAATATTTTTAGTTATTCCCAAGGTGCCCCTCTCCTCCCTTATAAAAGGGAACCTCCTCCCTCTCTTACTCACACCACTTTGAGCCTTCATGCTCGGCCAACCCCTGCCAATATCTCCTATCCACTTCCATGGAAACATCCTAGAGGTCATGGTCTTCTTCAAAGACCAATTTTAGTGCCCTAAGAGGAGGTCTCAAAGCGGCGCTTCAAAGAAGAGGTAATGCCCGTTACCGATTCTTTCATATTTATTTCTTCTTCCACTTATTCTTCTTCATTAGTTGTTTCATTATGAATTAATAACATCAGTATCACTCATATACATATATGCTATTGTACGTATGAAACAACCCTATTTCACCATCTATCCATCCTACGGAAAACGAAATCACCACGCGTGCGTACATACAGAATACCGTCTCCACGCCGTGGTGTAATCTATTTTCTACCACCACCTTACTCGGATGGGTATAATGGTGTAAATAATAAATATATATGATTATTGTAATGTTATATTGATTCTGAAATATTATACATACACTCCAATACAATTCCACGATCATGTGAACGATATCATCGCTCGCACGTACGTACGGAATACCGTCTCCACGATGTGATGCGACTCGTTATACATGATCTTCATTGCATAATGATTATATAAATGAATTGAGTGAATTAATATGATATATATTAAACTAATAACATTCTGTAAATGAGGTATCTATAACCTAAAAAGAAAAATAAGAATTTATTTGACAAAACGTGCATAAGAACATAAAGTAATAAACACCCGAATAACAAGTAGTAATGAAATATTACTAATAAGAAGCTAAGAATATGACAATATATGATATCATAAAAATAAGTATGATTCTGGAATAATTCAATAACATTATTTAAATCATTATACAGGAGGTTTGGACACTTATGAAGCAAATCGGACCTAAGGTAAGGGAAAATATCACAATCTCATTTTATCCGAGATTGTTTATACTTTGGTAATTACTGGGGTGTATTTTATCATCCACATCCATATTTCCTCAATATGTAATATTTTTTCCATTAACATTCAATTTTTTAACTCCAATTTTACCCTTTGGTGAGTTTTTAGTAAAATATATAAAAGGAATCTTTTGTCGTTTTTCGTAAGAGGAACTTTTTGACTTTTCCGACAAAAGTACGGGAAGAATGTTTTTTTAACTTATATGGCATGAATGGATTTTTAAAACATTATTTCCAAGAAGATTACTTTACAAGTTTTCATGTTTATTTTTAATAAACTTTTTTTAGTTTAAAATTGTATGACATGTTAAGAAAGGAAAATGTTTTTGAAGTAGAAAGGATATTGTCCTCAAGAATGGAGTTCAAGTGTTTTATCAAAAAAAAATTCCATCTAAGATAATAAAGGTTTATGTTTCTATCCCTATTATTACATTGATTTGATTATGTTGTGATGGAATTATTTTTATGAATTCCTTTATCTTATATGAATTTTTTTATGATTTCATGATGTTTTAGAATCCGATTTTTATTACACGGGTTATGATATGATGTATGGTTTATGATTTTGTGGCACACATATGAATGGTATCATTATGAGATGGGTAGGACCTATATCTCCCTCCAATGAATTGGGTAAAGATTTTATATCTCATGAGATAGACATGGCTGAAATGGCAGGTTAAACCGGTTTAGTGAAACAGTACTGAAACGAGGAGTGAACTCGGTTCAGAAATGGACATTGTCCACTAAGATAGTCTTGGAAATGAGTCTTGACTAATAAGAAATGATTCTCTATGATTATGTGTGTGTTCCCCAAAGTTTCATGTTTTAAGTTATCATTATTCAGATTTCATTTCAGTACTATGATTTATCCAATGTTATGAAATTATGCTCTCTTTTTCAGGTTAAGATTTCCAAAAATGTTATGTTCTTATGAATATTATGGGATTGATACTTCTTTTTTTTACCCTTACTGAGCATTTGAGCTCACCCTTTTGTATGTTTTCTTTCCCCAGGTCAGGAAGAAGGTTATTAAGTAAGATATTCCAAAAGAGACTATAGATATGATGAAATAAATGGGAGACAGTGTAGACGCTTTATGAACCAGTTGTTTATGTTTCCTAGTTTCTAAAGACACTATACCTATACGGTTCATTCATGGTTTTGTTATATGTTGTAATAAGTATGCTTCAATTTTGAATTAATAACAATTTATGTAATGTATGGGTCGTTATAGTTGGTATCAGAGGAAAGGTATAGTCAACCTTTGGAAACTAGGATGTGAAAGCCTTAGTAAGAACCCTAAGGATTATTTTAAGCATAGAACACAATCTTAGTGTTTTAGAAATGACCATGAATAAACTAGGATAAGACCTTACGTGTGAAATTTTATTCTTTATTATGTGATTTTCCTATTATAATTAGTGTTGCTCACACTATTCTTCTTGGTTTTAGTCAATGGCTGGAACCCGAAGGAACCGTGTTAATGCAGAATGCGACGGGCGATGCAATGATTGTCCCCCTGAGCAACCAAACGTTATGGGAGATGGAATGAAAAATCTTGTATCCATGCTCACACAACTTTCTCAAGCTATGAATCATCCAAGACTTACAAACGAGAAAAGGAAGGAGAAACATTCTGTTGAATCCTTCATGAGGCAGCATCCACCGTATTTCAGCGGGTCTACTGATCCATTAGTTGTTGAACAATGGATTAGTACTACTGAAAAGATATTTTTAGTTCTTCAATGTTCTGAACATGATAAAGTCATCCTAGCAGTGTATTGTTTGGAAGGAGATGCTGATCAATGGTGGAATCTTATTAAGAATACGAGGGAAAGGGATGAAATTGAGTCCATGGAATGGGACGAGTTCAAGAACTTATTTTTCAATAAGTAATTCACTCGTATTCTCCGAACAAAGATAGAGAAAGAGTTTCTTGAACTGAAGCAAAAGGATGATGAATCTATTGGTACCTATGAAGAAAATTTTACCATACTTGCAAGGTACGCTTCCGGTATTATTATCCAACATGAGATTAAGATCGATCGATTCTTTAGTGGCTTAAAACCAATTCTTCGAAGGGCCTTAGACATAAGGGACTTCAATAGCTATGAGGAAATTGTTCGATGTGCTCTCAATGTTGAGATGGATATTTGAGTAACCCATCAGTCATATGGGTTTTATAAGAAGAGGAAAATGGAATTCAAAGGAAAATCTAAAGATCACACTGAAAGGAAGATGATCTTTCCCTTATGCTCAAAGTGTGGAAAGAAACATGGAGGGAGTTGTCTTAAAGAGACAAGTAAGGGTTTCAAATGTGGAATGTAAGGTCATCGTGCATTTGAATGCCGCAATGATGGGAAGATGATGTCTAATGATGCAAACAAAGGAAGGGACACACAGAATAAACCTATTACACTTCAATGTTTCAAGTGCAAGGAGATGGGGAATTATGCCAATAAATGCCTTAATCCAAGGGTTGTTGATGATGATCGACATCAACAAAATCTTAAGGCTAAATAAAAAGGAAAGTCACATGCAATTTCTATCAGCGTTGTGGAGAACGATAACGATGTGGTGAAAGGTACACTTACCATCCACTCTAAAGTAGCAAATGTTTTACTTGATTCTGGATCCACCCACCCTTTTATTTCTGAATATTTTTCTAAGGGTATCACTATATTACCTCAACAATTAGATGTTGAGTTAGTTGTGGCAACACCTAATGGCACAACAGTCGCATCAAACGTTTATAATTCTTCCTCGATTGAAGTTTGTGGGAAAGTGCTTCCTGCAAATCTTGTGATCCTTCCTATAGTGGAATTTGATGTAATTCTTGGAATGGATTGGGTTTCTTTATATGGATCTCATATCAATTGCCAATGAAGGGAAGTCACATTTCATATTCTAGATCAATCTATGATCGTCTATCGATGCAAGGATAAACATAACCTTTCAGTGGAAATTTCTTCCATATTATGGGTCTTGATTCCACTGAATGAAGGTTATTTATCTCAAATGGTTGGTGAGAAACTCACAATTAAGAATATTCCCATTGTACGGGAGTTTGATGATGTCTTTCTGAAGGAATTGTCGGGTCTTCCACCAAATCGTGAAGTTTATTTTTCAATAGAACTCGTACCGGGTGCTTTGCCTATTTCGAAGACACTTTATAGAATGAACCCAATTGAGTTGTAGGAATTGAAGAAGAAACTCCAAGAGAATATTGATAAGGGATTCATACGCCCTAGTGCATCACCTTGGGGAGCACCTATTCTATTTGTTAATAATAATTATGGATCAATGAGACTCTGCATTGATTATCGAGAACTAAACAAGATCACTATCAAGAACAAATATCCCCTCCCACGCATTGATGACTTATTTGACCAACTACACAGATCTCAATAATTTTCCAAGATTGATCTTCATTCTGGGTATCATCAATTAAGGGTCAAAAGGGAGGATATACCAAAGACGGCTTTCCGTACAAGGTATGGACACTATGAATTTATAGTGATGTCATTTGGTCTTACTAATGCCCCTGCTATCTTCATGGATCTGATGAATAGAGTCTTTAGAGACTATCTTGATCAATTTGTGGTAGTCATTATAGATTTTATTCTTGTCTATTCAAAGAGTAAGGAAGAACATAAAGATCACTTGAGAAGTATATTAAAGACCCTGAGAAAGGAGAAGCTTTATGCCAAATTTACCAAGTGTGAATTTTGGCTTCAAAAAGTTGCATTTTTGGGTCACATAATCTCAAAATAGGGGATATATGTGGATCCACCAAAAACAGAGGTTATTGAAAGATGGTCGAGACCAACAACAGTAACTGAGATCTGAATTTTTCTTGGTTTGTCTGGATATTATCGACGTTTTGTGAATGATTTTTCACGATTATCTAATAAACACACCAAGTTGACTCGAAAAGGAGTTAAGTTCGTTTGGACAGAGGAATGTGAAGAGAATTTCAAAGAGTTGAAAAGAAGGTTATCCAGTTCACCTGTGCTCACACTGCCTTGTAGTGGAGAAAGGTTTTTGATCTATAGTGATGCATCCAAGAAGGGGTTGGGGTGTGTTCTTATGAAAAATGATATGGTGATAGCTTATGCCCCACGACAATTGAAAATCCATGGGAAAAATTACCCAACACTTGATTTGGAGTTAGCTACTGTAATCTTTGAATTAATGATTTGGAGGCATTATCTTTATGGAGAAAGGTGTGATATTTTTACTGATCATAAAATTTTAAAGTATATTTTCACACAAAAGGACCTGAATATGAGCCAAAGAAGATGGTTGGAAGTGATTAAGGATTATGACTGCTCAATTCATTACCACCCTGGGAAAGAAAACAAGGTGGCAGATGCATTAAGTCGACAAGACCATGCTAGCTTATACATGATGAGGATCACAAAAGATCCAATATTTATGGATTTACAAAGGATGGATCATAGAATTTTAATGGAAGGGGGAAAATCGAATCTTTCTCAAATGAATGTTCAACCATCTATACATGTGAAGATTAAAGAGGCAGAGAAAGAAGATTTAGAGTTACAAAAGAAGGTGAGAAATATTCCTGAATTCAACCTTGATTGTGATGGGATAATAAAGTTCAGGAATCGGGTTTGTGTTCCTCCCATCCTAGAATTAAAGATGGAGCTGCTGGATGAGGCTCATAGTTCTTTATTCTATATTCATCCTGGAATCACAAAGATGAATATGGACCTGAAAGAGTACTTCTGGTGGGATGGCATGAAAAGAGATGTTGTTGAATATGTCTCTCGATGCATGGTTTGTCAGCAAGTTAAAGCAGAGAGACAGAAGTCTAAGGGGATGTTACAACCATTACCCATCCCCGAATGGAAATGGGAAAACATTACTATGGAAATTGTCACAGAACATCCTAAAACATCCAAAGGAAATAATTCTATCTGGGTCATAGTTGATCGTCTTACAAAGTCTGCACACTTCATTGCTATTATAGAGGATTTATCTCTGGATCAGCTTGCCAGGATATATGTAAACGAAGTGGTAAGATTGCATGGAGTACCACTTTCTATTATATCTGATCGAGATCCAAGATTTACCTCGATGTTCTAGCGAAGTCTTCAGCATACTCTCGATACAGAGTTGAGTTTCAGCACTGCTTATCATTCTCAGACAGACATTCAGTCTGAGAGAACAATTCAAACTCTAGAAGATATGTTGAGAGCTTGCTCAATGGATTTCAAAGGTGGTTGGGATCAACACCTACCTTTGGTGGAATTTTCTTATAATAATAGCTTTCACTCCAGTATTCAAATGGCTCCTTATGAAGCTCTCTATGTAAAGAAATGCAGGACTCCAACTTGCTGGGATGAATTTGGGGAAAGAAAGCTATTAGGACCTGATCTTATTGATGAGATGGCAGAAAAGGTCCAGTCTATTCAACAACAGATAAGAGAAGCTCAGATTCGATAGAAAATTTATGCTGAAAACCAAAGAAAAGACCTAGACTTTGAAGTTGGTGATAAAGTGTTCTTACAAATATCTCCCTGGAAGAGGGTCATGAGATTTGGAAAGAAGGGGAAGTTGATCCCTAGATATATCGGTCCTTTCGAAATACTGGATCGTGTTGGAAAGGTAGCTTACCAATTGGCGCTTCCACCGAATCTCTCTCAAGTTCACGATGTGTTCCATGTATCTCTCCTGAGAAAGTACATACCTAATCCTTCACATGTACTCAGCTCATAAGTTGTACTGCTTGACCAAGATCTTTCTTATGAAGAACAGCCAATAGAGATTCTAGATCGTAGTGAAAAAGTCCTACGGAACAAGACCACTCGCTTGGTGAAAGTTTTATGGAGGAACCACCAATTAGAAGAAGCTATATGGGAGCTTGAGGATATGATGAGGGAGAGGTATCCTTATCATTTTGTTACAAAGTGACGAATTTCGAGGGAGAAATTCATTTTAAGGGGGGGTAGAATGTATCACCTGAGACTTTTATAAGAAATATTTTGTTTTTATGTTATATAAATCATCAAAGGAATCTTTCACTACACACAACACTATCTTGGCTTTCTTTACACGCAACTGCGGCCTTCCTCGATAGCTTGTGTCGTACGCAATACCGAGTTTCACTAAACAACGATATGCTATTAAAATATTATTAAAACTAGTCGTTATGAATAGTAAAAATCACTTTTTGAAATTTTGTAAATTTTATTTTTCAAAATGAAATTCATTTTTTGATTCTGAATATCGAAATTAGCTTAGGAAGAAATTTTGGTACTTTTCGGATAACTTTCATATTCTGATGAATAGTGGAAATTATTAAATTTTAATTAAAAACAATTTTTTAATCGAAATAATTAATAGTGATAAATTAATAATTTGAGTGATTTTAAATTATATTTAGAATATATTTTTACAATTTAATACAATTTTGTTCATTGGATGTAATTTCACATTTAAACCAGACATAAACAAGTGTCAATCTTTTGATAGTTATTATCTCTTAAAAACACGCTATTTGTCTTGACGATGGGAATTAAATTTTAAATTATTTAATGTTACTGATATGGTTTGAATTTGGTAAAATAAACATCATTTTTGAATTCATAATATCAAATATATCTTAGGCCTATTTTTTGGTATTTTTCTGGAATCTTTCATTTTTTTGATGAATAGTGAAACCACTAAGTGGTAGTAAAAAAATGAATTTTTTCATAAAACTTGATTTTACCGCTTCTGTGAGTGCAATTTTGGAAATCCGAGAGACACAGTTAATATCAAGCACTAAAATGTGGTTCAAGAAGATGAAAATAATTTATGTTGAATAGTAACTTTTTACTTTTTTTACCACGGTTAAAAGTAAATAGGGTAGTTAAGGGTAAAAATGATATTATTATTACCCTAACACATGTCCTAATTCTATTAGATAAGTTTAATTCGACCAAAACCAACCTTAGGATTAACATATGACCATTTAGTCCCACTTTTATTATATTAGGACATTTATTATCAATTTATTTAAAGAAGGGTTAAAATAGTTAAAATCAAAGTTTAATAACTAAATCATTTTTAATATAGTGTTATACATAAGATAAATTAGACTATAAATATTCATTAGAAAGATAAACATTTTCCTACATAATGGTATTTTATTTGTAATTTTTAGACTTAAAATAATTTAATTTATTTATGATACAATGATGGTGAAGTAATTATCTTATTAATGAAATTTTGACATAATTGATGCTATAAATATGAAAATAAATGTAATTTTAGACTTTTTATGAATTCCAATAATTTTATATGTTAATATGACATGTTAGTATTGATTTAAATAAATTTTCTCGAACTAATCATTCTGTTAAGATTTTCAAAAAAAAAATCAATTACCAAAAAGTGTCAAAATTGACATAAAATAGTTTTTTTTAAAAATACTATATTATTAATTGTTATTTTATTCCTAAAATTATAAGGATCGGCCAAATTACTTATATAGGTTTATATATATTAATAATAAACAACTTGGGGTTCTTTTGGCTTGATATAGTATGTTTATTAACCTTATAGTGTAAGAAAATAAGAAGACATGGTAAACGTTAAAGTATCTAACTTAAAGTTAAATCAAAATGATAAGGTTAAAATTGATACCTAAACATGTATAAATTCTATTTTATGAGAGTCTTTCGACCCATCCCCACCTTACATTCCAAATATATCAATTTTGAGTTATTAAAAAACGAATTTGACATTATAATAAAATAATATATTTAGTTATTCCAAAGGTGCCCCTCTCCTCCCTTATAAAAGGGCAACTCCTCCCTCTCTTCATCACACCACATTGAGCCTTCAAGCTCGGCCAACCCCTGACAATATCTCCTCTCCACTTCCCTAGAAACATCCTAGAGGTCCTGGTATTCTTCAAAGACCAATTTTAGTGCCCTAAGAGGCGGTCTCAAAGAGGCGCTTCAAAGAAGAGGTAATGCCCGTTACCGATTCCTTCATCTTTATTTCTTCTTCCACTTCTTCTTATTTAGTTGTTTCATTATGAATTAATAACATAAGTATCACTCATACACTGATATGTTATTATAAGTATGAAACAACCCTATTTCACCATCTATCAATCCTACAGAAAACGAAATCACCACGCGTGCGTACGTACAGAATACCGTCTCCACGCCGTGGTGTAATCTATTTTCCACCACCACCCTACTCAGATGGGTATAATGGTGTAAATAATAACTATATATGATTATTGTAAAGTGATATTGATTCTGAAATAGTACAAATACACTCCAATACAATTCCACGATCATGGGAACGATATCATCACTCGTGCGTACGTACGGAATACTGTCTCCACGATGTGATGTGACTCGTTATACATGATCTTCATTGCATAATGATTATATAAATGAATTGAGTGAATGAATATGATATATATTACACTAAAACCATTATGTAAATGTGGTATCTATAACCTAAAAATAAAAACAAGAATGTATTCGACAAAACGGGCATAAGAACAAAAAGTAATAAACACCCAAATAACAAGTAGTAATGAAATATTACTAATAAGAAGCTAAGAATATGACCATATATGATATCATAAAAATAAGTATGATTCTGTAATAAGTAAATAACATTATTTAAATCATTATACAGAAGGATCAGACACTTACAAAGAAAATCAGACCTAAGGTAAGGGAAAATATCACAATCTCATTTTATCCGAGATTGTTTATACTTTGGTAATTACTGGGGTATATTTTATCATCCACATCCATGTTTCCTCAATATTTAATATTGTTTCCATCCACCTAAAATTTTTTATATCCAATTTTACCCTTTGGTGAGTTTTTAGTAAAAGATATTAAAGGAATCATTTGTCATTTTTCGTACGAGGTACTTTTTGACTTTTCTGACAAAAGTACAGGAATAATGTTTTTTTAACTTATACGGCATGAATGGATTTTTAAATCATTATTTCCAAGAAGCATACTTTACAAGTTTTCAAGTTTATTTTTAATCAAATTATTTTAGTTTAAAATTGTACGACATGTTATGAAAGGAAAATGTTTCTAAAGTAGAAAGGAAATTTTCCTCAAGAATGGAGTTCATGTGTTTTATCAAAATTATTTTCCATATAAGATAATAAAGGGTTCTGTTTCTATCCCTATTATTACATTGATTTGATTATGTTGTGATGGAATTATTTTTATGAATTCGTTTATCTTATATGAATTTTTTTATGATTTCATGATGTTTTAGAATCCCATTTTTATTACATGGGTTATGCTATGATGTATGATTTATGATTCAGTGGCACACATATGAATGGTATCATTATGAGATGGGTGGGACCTATATCACCCTCCAATTCATTGGGTAAAGATTTTATATCTCATGAGATAGACATGGCTGGAACGGCAGGTTAAACCGGTTTAGTGAAACAGGACTGAAACGAGGAGTGAACTCAGTTTAGAAATGGACTTTGTCCACTAAGATAGTCTTGGAAATGAGTCTTGACTAATAAGAAATGATTCTCTATGATTATGTGTGTATGACACAAAGTTTCATGTTTTTTGTTATGATTATTGAGATTTCATTTCACTACTATGATTTATCCCATGTTATGAAATTATGATCTCTTTTGTAGGTTATGATTTCCAAAATGTTATGTTCTTATGAATATGATTTGGTTGATATTTCTTTTGTTTACACTTACTGAGCATTTGAGCTCACCCTTTTGTATGTTTTCTTTCCCCAGGCCAGGAATAATGTTATTAATTAAGATATGCCAAAAGGGACTATAGATATGATAAAATAAATGGGAGACAATGTAGACGCTTTATGAAGCAGTTGTTTATGTTTCCCAGTTTCTAAAGAAACTATAACTATACGGTCCTTTCATGGTTTTGTTATATGTTGTAATAAGTATGCTTCAATTTTGAAGTAATAACAATGTATGTAAAGAATGGGTCATTATACATTCCCTAATATTCCCATTCATTTTCTTTATAGGGATGTTGTTTGTGATCCTTATTGGGTTTTTGAATTCACTAAAAAATACTTCTATGATCAAATTTTCAAATTTTGATTTTCCTTTAGTAGCATAAGATTTATGCATCCTCTTAGATTTCATATTGAAACCTCAATAGTTATTAGGCAATCTGAGATGATGGGTGTCAACATTAGGGTATAGTTAGGGAATTTATATATAATTCCAAGTAAACATTTATCATTGTTTTATTATAAATGAGATATACATTTAATATTTCTTAGTAGGTGTCACAGAACTAATAAATGTGAATCATGTTTCTTCAATGTAAAGGCCCGTAAAATTCAAAGGAATTTTTTTTCTTAATTTTCTTTTGAATTTTACAAGAGCGCGGTTTCTAACGGCACCTGATTCCGAGGCCGGGTGTGCTCGGAATCAATTTCCAAAGTTTGGCTCGGGTATGTTCAGTGAACGAACGAGCGGGAATTTCTAACTTTTGATCCGGTGCTCGGAATTGAAATCTGAGGACTCTGATGAACTCGCAGTACTGATATTCGCTTAAGGAGACCTTTTCCGAAGTTTCGTTTATTGTACCTCTCGTACCCCTCGTGGTTTAATTTTCATGATCACAATCACTCTCTTATTTTTCTAATATTGTTTTAAGTGTTTTTGGATGATAGGCATGATTTCAGGTGGCCAAGGAATTGGGCAAAGAAAGCAAGAAGCAAAAGTGGACTGATTTTCAGTCCACCGGCCAACCGGTGGAAGACCACCGGCCAGCAGATGGAGGCCTGGACAGAAGGCATCCCTCTGTCCAGACCACCGGCCAACCGGTGTCCCACCACCGGCCAGCCGGTCGCACCCAGACAAATAGTGTTTGCTACTGCCTAAGCACCGACCATCCGGTGGCCTCCTCACCGGCTAACCGGTGGTGCCTGAGCCTAAAGGCCTCTCCTTTTTCAAAGCACCGGCCAACCGGTGGCCTAGCACCGGTCAGCCGGTGGAGCCAGTCAAACTAGCTGTTGGTCTTTGACCAGGCTTGTCCACTTGACTCCCAACGGCTCCGAAGGCCTCTCCAACGGCTCCGAAGACCCCCAAAGGCCATTTGAGGGTTCCCCCTCTATAAATAAAGGACTAGGAAGCCCCGGAAACTCAATGAAGCCCACGGACACATTTTTGATCATTTGGAAAACCTCCGGCGCATTCCCTCAAGGAACCCTCACTTGCTCCAACCTTCTTCCACATCCAAGGAGCACCACCATAGAAGCTTGGGAGCGCTCTTCATCAACTTCATCAATCCATTGGCGCCCAAGACTTCTCCCATTACGGTTTTTCTTGTTTTATCTATTTTGAGCATAAATTTGGGTTTGTGCCTACAAACCCCTCTTTCTCTCATCTCCCTTTCATTTGGGTTTTCACACCACCTTCAAGGTGTGAAGAGGTTAGTCAAGCCTTCCCTTTTAAAAGGCTTGAATCATAGGTGAGCTAGCCTTCACCTGTAAGAAGGCTAGTGGGTTCTTGCTCAACCATTGAAAGCAAGTGGGTTCTTGCATAACCATTAAAAGCAAGCTGTAATATGTTATAGACTAACCTTAAAGTCTAGTGGGTTTCTTGCTAAAACCATTAAAAAGCAAGCGGTAGTAAATCTCTCAATGGTTGAGTTGGGAGCGGAGACGTAGGCTTGGGTTTAAGCCGAACTCCATTATCAATTTTGTGTCTTGCCTATTTTATTTCCGCTGCACCTTTAACTTTGATTTTAAATTGTTAATTATTTTTATAAGGCAGTTAACCCCCCCTCTTTCCATCACTTCTCCGCCCAACAATTGGTATCAGAGCCAAAATTTGAGTAATACCTTCACCGGTTTCAAATTTAAGATCCATTGTGATGGCTTCAACTTCTTTCGCCCCCGAAGGCTATTCTTTGGGTCGTGCTCCATTTTTTGATTGAACCGACTATACTTATAGGAAAACCCGCATGACTACTTTTCTTAGAAGTATAGGTTATCCTATTTATAGAATTGTCATGCATGGTTACTCTCTCTCTTATCCCGATGAATCCAAATGGACTCAAGCTGATATTAAAAATTTCGAGCTTGATGGAAAAGCCATGAATGCTCTTCATTGCGGCCTTGATCGTAATGAATTCAATCGAGTTTCCACATGCACCTCATCACATGAAATCTGGAAACTTTTGGAGGTTACCCTTGAGGGGACCAAAAAAGTGAAGGATACTCGATTGGATATGTACCGTCAAGATTTTGAGTCTTTTACCATGCATCCATCCGAATCAATTTCTAAAATGTTTACTCTCTTTACTGATGTTTGCAATGGGAGAAAGTCCCTTGGTGATGATGTGTCTGCAGAAACGATGGTCAAGAAGATCCTTTGGATCCTACCAAGCACATGGGCACCGAAAGTTACGGCAATCCAAGAAGCAAAAGATATCAAGAACATGCCGGTCAAAGAGCTCATCGGATCCCTCATGACCTACGAGATCACCATGAGGAGGCAAGCTGAAAAGGAAGGCAAACCGATCAAAGTTCCAAATAACATCTCCTTCAAAGTTCAACAAGAAGAAAGCTCCTCCTCCTCATCGTCTTCCCCTTCAAGCGGCGATTCCGAAATGGAGAACCTTGCCCGAAAGATGCACAAATTCATGAAGAAGCACAAGAAAAAGAAATACCGCAAGGCTCAACCCAACGAAAAATCTGAGCCCGAGGTAACATGCTACGGGTGTGGCAAGAAAGGCCATTACAAGCCCGATTGTACACTCAACAAGAAAAAGGCTGAGCAAAAGGAAAAGAAGAAGGCTTTCAAGGCCACATGGAGTGATAGCTTCACATCCTCCTCCTCCTCCTCCTCAAGTGACAACGTTAAAAAATTCCTTATGGCATTTCATGAGGTAACCTCTTCTGACTCCTCATCCACTAGTTCTTCCAATTCTTTTAATCATTTATCATATGAGGATCTCCAACACGCTAGAGATCAATTGGAGGAAGGTTTTCACGAACTTTCTTCCAAATTTATTTCTTTAAAAAAGAATTTCAAAAAACTTTCTTCCGAAAAGGAACAACTTCTCAAAGAAAAGGAGGAGTTGTCCCTCAAGATCCAAAACCTTCCCGATGTTGAGTCTATGGAATCAACAATAAAGGATTTAAGGGAATCCCTAGCTAAGTTCACCGAAGGTGAACATAACCTTTTGAAGCTCCTTGGTTCGCAATACATATCTAGAACCACCCAAGGGCTTGGCTATTCCAAGCAAGCTTCCTCTTCCCATGCTCCAACTATTTTTGTAAGGGGGAGCTCCCAATTTAAATTTTGTAATTATTGCAAAAAACCCGGGCACTTAATCTATGAGTGCGATTGCAAAAATGCCCGGTATGGAAGGCCCAAAACCATTTTCTTTAATGATGAATTTCATAGGAGAAGACCCGCCACTAGACAAGTATGGATTGAAAAATCCCTTTTAGTGAGTCTCACCGGACCAAAATTTGTCTCGGTTCCAAAATCCTCTCTCCGGTGATTTGTTGTTTTTATTTAGGGGGAGTTAGGATCGTTTAAGCCTTTTTGCGTCTTTCAATTCAAAATTTCATTTCAAAATTTCAATTCAAAATTTTCGATTCAAAAATTTCAATTCAAAATTTTCGATTCAAAACTTTCAATTAAAAATTTCTTTTCAAAATCTTCAATTCAAAAATTTTCATTCAAAACATTCAATTCAAAACTTTCAATTCAAATTTCAAAAATTTCAATTGGTTTTAAAATCTCTATCTTGTTTTTCAAACTTTTTCCCTCAATCAAGTTTTATGCCCCGTGTTATTTTGATAATCACAAAGGGGGAGAAATTCTTGGTTGATTGGGGGAGAAATCTTTCTCTCATGCTTTGCTTTACTTTCCCATTTATCCTTTAAATCATGCCTTTCATTTCATTTTTACATTGCTTGTTTTGGTGATTGTGATCATCAAAATAGGGGGAGATTGTTGTACCTCTCGTACCCCTCGTGGTTTAATTTTCATGATCACAATCACTCTCTTATTTATCTAATATTGTTTTAAGTGTTTTTGGATGATAGGCATGATTTCAGGTGGCCAAGGAATTGGGCCAAGAAAGCAAGAAGCAAAAGTGGACTGATTTTCAGTCCACCGGCCAACTGGTGGAAGACCACCGGCCAGCCGATGGAGGCCTAGACAGAAGGCATCCCTCTGTCCAGCCCACCGGCCAACCGGTGTCCCACCACTGGCCAGCCGGTGGCACCCAGACAAATAGTGTTTGCTACTGTCTAAGCACCGGCCAACCAGTGGCCTCCTCACCGGCCAACCGGTGGTGCCTGAGCCCGAAGGCCTCTCCTTTTTCAAAGCACCGGCCAACCGGTGGCCTAGCACCGGTCAGCCGGTGGAGCCAGTCAAACTAGCCGTTGGGCTTTGACCAGGCTTGTCCACTTGACTCCCAACGGCTCCGAAGGCTTCTCCAACGGCTCCGAAGACCCCCAAAAGCCATTTGAGGGTTCCCCCTCTATAAATAAAGGACTAGGAATCCCCGGAAACTCAAGGAAGCCCACAGACACATTTTTGATCATTTGGAAAACCTCCGACGCATTCCCTCAAGGAACCCTAACTTGCTCCAACCTTCTTCCACATCCAAGGAGCACCACCATAGAAGCTTGGGAGCGCTCTTCATCAACTTCATCAATCCATTGGCGCCCAAGACTTCTCCCATTACGGTTTTTCTTGTTTTATCTATTTTGAGCATAAATTTGGGTTTGTGCCTACAAACCCCTCTTTCTCTCATCTCCCTTTCATTTGGGTTTTCACACCACCTTCAAGGTGTGAAGAGGTTAGTCAAGCCTTCCCTTTTAAAAGGCTTGAATCATAGGTGAGCTAGCCTTCACCTGTAAGAAGGCTAGTGGGTTCTTGCTCAACCATTGAAAGCAAGTGGGTTCTTTCATAACCATTAAAAGCAAGCTGTAATAGGTTCTAGACTAACCTTAAAGTCTAGTGGGTTTCTTGCTAAAACCATAAAAAAGCAAGCAGTATTAAATCTCTCAACGGTTGAGTTGGGAGCGGAGACGTAGGCTTGGGTTTAAGCCGAACTCCGTTATCAATTTTGTGTCTTGCCTATTTTATTTCCGCTGCACCTTTAACTTTGATTTTAAATTGTTAATTATTTTTAAAAGGCAATTCACCCCCCCTCTTACCATCACTTCTCCGCCCAACAGTGTTTATTGCAGGACGAAAGTTAGTTTTTGGGAGAATTATAAAAAGTTAAATAAAAATGTGGAACACTTTTTATTTTTCTTACTTGTTGGTTAACTCCTCTCAAAGGAAGTTAAAGGTGGGACCCACATCAACTTAACCTCCCTTGTAAGGATTAAGTGTGGTGGGGCCCACACGAAACCCAACTTTTCATCTCCTCTCAAAACTCCTTTGACCCCTCTTTAATTAACATGACAACTTGTTAATTAATTTGGAGTTATTTTATTTGAATTTCAAACCTTTGAAATTCAATTTGTTAAGTTTGTGAATAAAATAAGACTCTATCTTATTTTGTTGGGTTATAACTCTCTAGACTTCTTGAGAGGATTTTGGGAGCTCCTTCTTCTTCTTCAACCTTGACGAAGAACGCGAAGAACCTTCGAGCTCCGACGAAGAACGCCGCTCCTCTCATCTTCGTAGCCCGTTGTTTCCAAAGATTGACGACGCCTTCCGTGTCAACGAAAAAGGAACGTCGCTTCCTCCTCGGACTTCCTTCGTCGGCATACGAAGATTCGCCAACGACGTATCTCTTCGGACGTACCTCTTCGTCATCGGATTTGACGAACGATTACCGCGACACCCGACCTCCGCGACGTTGTCTTCCGCGGGTCATTGACGATCTTTGAACTTGAACCCAAGGTAGGGGTTTGTTGTGGTTTATTTCCTTACTCTCGTTCTTGGTTATAGAATGATAATTTGTGAATAAATGTTTAAGAGTTATCATCTAACGAGGGGGGGGGGGGGGTCGGACCGCACAAACACGGCCGAATTCCCCCTCCTTTGTTCTTGGTTATTTATAATTTTGTGATGAACGAGAAGGCGTGGTGCCGTCGCACCACGCGGGAATCACCCGGATTATTTACGCAACGCCGTCGCGTTGCGCCGTGGATGGATCATCATGAACGCGACGCCGTCACGCCGCGTCGAAGGAAACCGAAGGCGCCGCGGCCGGAGCGGGGCCGTGGCGGAGGGGCGCGGTGCCGTCGCACTGCGCCAGACGACGAACAACGCGGCCGGATCCGGGCCACGGTGGGACGAGAGGACCGGCGGCTCGCCGGGCCGCCTGCGTCAGAAACCGGAAGGGGACCGGCTTGCCGGTCCCGTTGAAGAAAAAATGGCCGGCCAGATGGCCGGCCGGAAGGTCAAAGACCGGGGGAATTTAATTCCCCCGGTCAACTCTAAAGCCCCCCCATTTATGAGGGGGGGCGGTTTCCTTGAGGGGGACAGGCGGCCCCCCGGGTTTCCTCAAGCAGGCCCCCATGAAGGGGGGGGGGGGGGGCGGTTCCCCAAAAGGCGCGGCTAAAAGCCGCGCCGCCAAAATAAAGAAGCGGGGGGCCTTTCCCCCCCCCCCCCCCCCCCCGCGCGCTGCACCCATGCGGTGCCAGGCCGCCGCGCTGGACCGCCGCCGGCTGGGCCGGGTCGGACTCGGGTCGGTTCGACCCGGTTCGGGCCGACCCAGGGGGGTCGGGCCGGGTCGGCCCGGACCCGGACCCCCCGTTTTCGTGTCTTATTCGGTCTTTTGACCATAACATGAGCCACGGACCTCCGTTTGACGAACCGTTTGTGGCTACGCGATCCTTGGATCAAGACGGTCGATTCGGTATATCGTACTCAAAGTTTCGGAATACTTCGAGTTCGGCCGGGTTGGTTCGTTCACGAAACCAACCGGGCCTTCGGAGCGGAAACGCTCATATCTTGAGCTACGGACGTCCGATTGACGTGCCGTCAACTTTGTTGTGTTCCTCTTAGTTAGACAGATCTTTTGGAATACTCTGCCCAAGGTTTGGACGTAGGTGGAGTACGATCAGGTCGGTTTTTCCTTAAAAACCAACCGGGACCCTCGGACGAAAAAGCCAATGACTCTCAGACCGGGCATCCGATTGACGCGCCGTCTGTTGCATTGAGTTCCTGTTGACGATACGGAACTTTTGGATACATCAACTCTGGACTTTGTGACAGTTGATGTATCAGTCTCTCGGCTCGTGGAGCAGACCCTCCTGTACGAGCTTGCTGTGTGCGGGAACCCTAGTGCTGGCTGTGACTGTTACTGTGACTACTACTGCTACTGCTACTGCTACTGTGACTGCGACGACAACAGTACAGAGATCCTGTGTGGATTCGACGACGATGACTACAACACTCAGCGATCCTACGTGGATCAGTGCTACAGGTCCTGTGTGGGCCCGATCCTGTGTGGGTCTGATCCTGTGTGGGTCTTTGCGCTCAGCGGTCCTGTGCGAACCAGCGCCTACAGGTCCTATGTGGGCCCGATCCTGTGTGGGTCTTTTTCGGGGGTTAATTACCTATCGATCCTTCGTGGGTCTGACGACTTAGATTGATCAGAGATCATCTTTATCGTCTTTCGAGAAGTATACCTGTGTGAGCTGAATCCAGTTGCTTTCCTGTGTGGATTGTGTTGTGCTATCTTGTGTGGATTTCGTTTTGCTTTCCTGTGTGGAATACGTTTACTTTTCTGTGTGGACTGAGTTGTACTTGGGCTCGGAGGATGGAGCGTGTTGGAATTGATGACTTAGGTATATGTATGGGCATATACCTAAGCAGTGTCGGTTGTTACTTCGTGATTGTACCTTTCTTCGTGATTTATACTTTGTGGATTTTGATAGACCTTCAGGGGTCTCGGGGTCCCTACTGAGTAGCTTATACTCACCCCTGCACGGGATATGCCCGCACTACGTTGTGTTGGTTGCAGGCGACGGACAGCGTTGATCTTGGCTGAGGCTTGCAGAGCAGGACGGTACCTGGAGGTGGACCACTAGGCGGGACGTGTTTGGAGCGGACGACGGGACCCGTGGAGCTGTGGAGCTATCTGTACCCATCCTTCAGGTGGGATCTCCAGTGGACAGCTCGGTGTAGCGGCTTTTACTTACAGTTGCTGTTTTCCCTTTCGAGTTGTACTTTACTTTCAGTTTGGGTTTGTATACTGGCCCATTTACTTTTCCGCACTTTCAGTTGTACTCTGTTTTTACTTAGTGTTTACTTTCCGTTTGCTTACTCTGTGGTGTTTGTTTACTTTACAAAGGCAATGCCTTCCCTTTTTACCGGGATTTACGCCTTGGTACTAGTCGCCAGCCCCTGGCCTATGGAAGGCGGGCTTGGGGTAGTCACGACACGGACCCCGAGGGCGGGTCGTGACAAATTGGTATCAGAGGAGTTCGGTTCTACCGCAAACTTTGATCTTTTCTATGTGAAGCAATAATGTTTAGCTTATTGATTGTGGTTATCAGTCCAGGGAGTCCATTGTTGGTGCGGCGGACGACGTATCCGTACACCAGGACCCTGACTTCTGATTTCCGACTTAATGCACGAAAACATTGATTGCATGTGTGTTTCAATGTTTTCTTTGTGATTACTTATATCAGCTCACCAAGTATACTGTTCTAACCGTGGCGCACATGTTTCCTTTTCAGGATGGCCCCACGACGACAGCCAGCTAGGGTTCCGAGAGTCGAGTGTGACGACAGCCCACCGAGCGACGAGGCTTCGGTGCAGGGCCCTTTGTCAGCAGTGGTACCGGTGGTAGCACTACCCGCCGAGCCACCGATGCTTCCAGCACCAGCCGCTGACGATGCACGTCGCCTCAGCGCACTGCATGAGTTTCAGCGCCAGTGACCACCCAGGTTTCACGGGGAGACGGATCCCCAGGCAGCAGAGGACTGGTTGGAGGCAGTGTTACGTGGGTTTAGGCTAGTGAGCACACCAGCATACCTCATGGTGATCCTCGCTGCGAGCCTACTACAAGCAGCAGCAGGACGATGGTGGAGCTTGATGCTCCAGGTGGACGAAGAGGCATCTCTACTATGGACGGACTTTGAGAGCCTCTTTCGCTCGGATTTCGTCCCATCCACCCTTCGTGCGGTGCGTATCCAGGAGCTTCTACAGCTGCGGCAGCGCAGCATGACGGTCGCTCAGTACTCAGCGAGATTTACTGATCTCTCGCGCTACTCGACCGACAAGGTACGGGACCCATTCTTCCGGGCCCGGACCTTGGAGCAGGGTTTGAGACACGAGATCAGGGCATCACTGATCTCCCTCAGCATACCGACTCAGACAGGAGTACTGGAGCGGGCCCTTCTGATCGAGAGCTTCCTTGCTGAGTCTACACCAGCACCGAGACCCACCGCATGGCGGCACATGGCAGAGTCATCTGCAGCAAGTAGTCGACGGATGACTCAGGGGTCCAGGCAGACCAGACCTTCGGGCAGACGACCTCAGGACACTGGCTCAGCAGTGCGGAGCATACAGCGCGGAGCCAGTCTTTCGAGAGGCAGACAGTGCTACTCGTGCGGCGGGCAGGGCCACATGGCTCATGACTTCCCGACCCGCCGTGCCGAGGAGCAGCTGTCGGTTGAGGGACCCCCGAGGCAGAGGCAGAGGGTCGACCGTGGCGGTCCGCAGGGTGGAGGTGGACGAGGCAGAGGAGCTGGACGAGCAGCCGGTGGTGGGCGACGCTTTGAGGCTCTGCCACCACCACCACCAGGAGGTCCACCCCGACCACAGGGAGCTGGCGGGCAGAGACAGGCACAGCTCCAGGCCGCCGAGGCCTACGACCACGACACACTCGAGATGATTCGAGGTACTATCTGTGTCTATTCCGCCCTTGCTGTAGTTCTTATAGACACAGGAGCGAGGAACTCTTTCATAGCCGCTGCCCTGGTTCGGGGCTCGGAGATTCCGACAGAGTCGTTGGCTCGATCCTTACGGCTAGAGAGTCCTACGGGAGCAGACTCGACGATTACGCACTGGTGCCGGCAGTGTGATCTCACTCTAGGAGGCGAGAGCTTCGGCTGGGATCTTCTTGTAGCAGCGTCAAGACCTTACGATATCATCTTGAGCATGGATTGGCTATCTACGGTCCATGCGCAGATTGACTGTTTTAGGTGCAAGGTGCGATGTGTACGCACCGACGGGAGCAGGTTCACCTTCACCGGTGAGAAGGGAGCCTTTGCAGCACAGGATGGACTTCCGCGGAGGAGAGGACAGCCCATCACACATTAGTTGGCTAGCCTCATCCTTGGAGCAGTTGACGTGCGGAGTCCTGGTTTTCCTGCAGTGGTGGATCAGTTTGCGGACGTTTTTCCCGACGACGTTCCAGGACTACCTCCTCGCAGAGAGGTAGACTTTTATATTGACTTGTACCCCGGGACAGCCCCGATATCCACTCCAGCATATCGGATGGCCCCCGCCGAGCTTCGAGAGCTACGGGTACAGTTGGAGGACTTGCAGGGCAAAGGGTTAATCTGACCCAGTGTTTCACCCTGGGCTTCCCCGATATTGTTTGCCAAGAAGGCGGATGGGAGCCTGCGGATTTGTGTTGACTATCGTTGCCTGAACCAGGTGACAGTGAGGAACAAGTATCCGCTACCGAGGATTGATGACCTCTTTGATCAGCTCAAGGGAGCACGGTGGTTCTCGAAGATAGACCTCAGGTCAGGCTATCATCAGCTCAGAGTCAGAGACGAGGATGTGCAGAAGACGGCCTTCAGATGTCGGTATGGCCACTATGAGTTCTTGGTTATGCCTTTCGGCGTAACTAATGCTCCAGCAGTGTTCATGGCCCTCATGAATAGGATCTTTCAGCCATACCTTGATCGGTTTGTCGTAGTCTTCATCGACGACATTCTGATTTACTCTACGACAGAGGAGGAGCACGCCTATCACTTGCGAGTTGTACTAGATACACTCCGAGAGCACCAGCTTTATGGTAAGCTCTCGAAGTGCCAGTTCTGGATACGTGAGGTCCACTTCTTGGGACATGTTATCTCTGAGGCGGGAGTTGCAGTGGATCCTGCGAAGATCGAGGTTGTGTTAGCATGGGAGCCACCCAGGAGCGTGACAGAGGTTCGGAGTTTCTTGGGACTAGCTGGATACTATCGAAGATTCGTGCGGGACTTCTCTAGAGTTGCGGCACCACTCACAGCTTTGACGAAGAAGGGGAAACCCTTCGTGTGGTCAGACAGATGTCAGCAGAGCTTCCAGGAGCTGAGACAGAGATTGACCAGCGCACCCATCTTGAGGTTGCCCGAGGAGGGAGTAGGTTACGTAGTCTACTGCAATGCATCAGGGACCGGACTCTGATGTGTTCTGATGCAGGAGCGGGCAGTGATCGCCTATGGATCACGTCAGTTGAGGCCGCATTAGCAGAACTACGCTACCCAGGACCTGGAGTTAGCAGCAGTGGTCTTCGCTCTGAAGACATGGTGACACTATCTGATGGGCGAGCGCTTTACAATCTTTTTCGATCATCAGAGTCTCAGGTATATCTTCTCGCATAAGGACCTGAACCTGAGACAGCGGCGATGGCTCGAGTTCCTCCAGGACTATGACTTTGAGATAGTCTATACTCCTGGGAAGGGGAACGATGTAGCCGATACCCTCAGCAGGAGGACGGTCATTCAGCTACTTCAGGAGGTGACGGAGCAGCTAGCCTCTTTGCAGATATCCTTCGTGGATAGAGATGAAGCAGCCTTCCTCCAGTCTCTCACAGTCACCCCTCCACTACTGCAGCGGGTAAGAGAGGCCCAACGTGAGGACGCTGACTGTGAGACACGGCGTGCACAGATATCCTCGGGACAGGCACCTGATGGTTTCTCCCTTGGAGCAGAGCACGACATCCTTTTCAGAGGACATACCATGGTACCAGTCGCTTCGCGAGAGGAGGTGCTGAGAGAGTTTCACACTTCTCCTTTGGCGGTACATCCAGGAGTGGCGAAGATGTACCAGGATCTCAGACGACAGCACTGGTGGCCGGGCATGAAGAAGGCAGTAGCAGAGTTTGTTTCTCGATGCCTCACCTGCCAGCAGGTGAAGGCAGAGCATCAGGTACCAGCAGGCTTGGTACAGCCCTTGGAGGTCCCGGAGTTGAAGTGGGACGGCATATCTATGGACTTCGTGACTGGACTTCCACGCACTTCCAGAGGTCACGACTCCATCTGGGTGATTGTTGACCGACTCACCAAGTCAGCACACTTCTTACCTATCAGAGATCAGGGCTCAGTGGAGAACTTGGGACATCTCTATGTTCAGGAGATTGTGCGGCTCCATGGCGTGCCATCATCTATCGTCCCCGATCGAGATGCTCTCTTTACTTCCCGGCTTTGGAAGGGGTTACAGGAGGCGTTCGGGACGCAGCTACGTCTGAGCACAGCCTTTCACCCTCAGACGGATGGTCAGACGGAGAGGACCATTCAGACTCTCGAGGACATGCTCCGCGCATGTGTCCTCGACTTTGGTCGTAGCTGGGAGGACCACCTACCCTTGGTGGAGTTTGCGTACAACAACAGCTAACACTCCACCATCGGGATGGCACCGTATGAGGCATTGTACGGCCGACCTTGTAGATCTCCTTTGTGCTGGACAGACCCTGGGGAGTCAGCACTGGTGGGACCAGAGATGGTCCAGGCCACGACAGAGAAGGTCCAGGTCATCCAGGAGCGGATGAGGATAGCTCAGAGCCGGCAGAAGTCATACGCTGATAGGAGGCGGAGGCCACTGGAGTTCGAGGATGGCGACCACGTCTTCTTGCGGGGCTCACCTCGACGTGGTATTCGGAGATTTGGCCGAGGTGGAAAGTTATCTCTGCGCTTCATCGGACCCTTCCAGGTCCTTAGCAGGGTTGGCGAGGTGGCTTATCGCCTGGATATGCCACCTCAGTTACACCGGGTGCACGACGTCTTCCACGTATCCCAACTGAGGAGATACGTGCATGACCCGACGCACATCATTGACCATGGGGAGCTTGACGTTGACGATGGGGTGACTTTTACGGAGGTCCCGGTGGAGATACAGGATCGACAGGAGCGGGTCCTACGTGGGCGATAGATTCCTCTTGTGCGCATCAGATGGCAGCACGAGAACCTCTAGGAGAGCACATGGGAGGGGGAGGCTAAGATGCGTGCTCAGTACCCTCATTTGTTTCCCTAGTTTTTGATGTATCTTTACGGGGACGTAAAGCCCTGAGGTGGGAGTAATGTAAAGACCCGTAAAATTCAAGGGAAATTTTTTTCTTAATTTTCTTTGGAATTTTACAAGAGCGCGGTTTCTGACGGCACCTGATTCCGAGGCCCGGTGTGTCCGGAATCAATTTCCGAAGTTTGGCTCGGGTACGTTTAGTGAACGAACGAGCGGGAATTTCTAACTTTTGATCCGGTGCTCGGAATTGAAATCCGAGGACACTGATGAACTCGCAGCGCCGATATTCGCTTAAGGAGACCTTTTCCGAAGTTGCGTTTATTGCAGGACGAAAGTAAGTTTTTGGGAGAATTATAAAAAGTTAAATAAAAATGTGGAACACTTTTTATTTTTCATACTTGTTGGTTAACTCCTCTCAAAGGAAGTTAAAGGTGGGACCCACATCCACTTAACCTCCCTTGGGAGGATTAAGTGTGGTGGGGCCCACACGAAACACAACTTTTCATCTCCAATAAAAACTCCTTTAACCACTCTTTAATTAACATGACAACTTGATAATTAATTTGGAGTTATTTTATTTGAATTTCAAACCTTTGAAATTCAATTTGTTAAGTTTGTGAATAAAATAAGACTCTATCTTATTTTGTTGGGTTAGAACTCTCTTGCGTTCTTGAGAGGATTTTGGGAGCTCTTTCTTCTTCTTCAACCTTGACGAAGAACGCGAAGAACCTTCGAGCTCCGACGAAGAACGCCGCTCCTCTCATCTTCGTAGCCCGTTGTTTCCAAAGATTGACGACGCCTTCCGTGTCAACGAAAAAGGAACGCCGCTTCCTCCTCGGACTTCCTTTGTCGGCATACGAAGATTCTCCAATGACGTATCTCTTCAGACGTACCTCTTCGTCATCGGATTTGACGAACGATTACCGCGACACCCGACCTCCGTGACGTTGTCTTTCGCGGGTCGTTGACGATCTTCGAACTTGATCCCAAGGTAGGGGTTTGTTGTGGTTTATTTCCTTACTCTCGTTCTTGGTTCTAGAATGATAATTTGTGAATAAATGTTTAAGAGTTATCATCTAACGAGGGGGGGTCGGACCGGACAAACACGGCCGAAATCCCCCTCCTTTGTTCTTGGTTATTTATAATCTTGTGATGAACGAGAAGGCGTGGTGTCGTCGCACCACGCGGGAATCGCCCGGATTATTTACGCAACGCCGTCGCATCGCGCCGTGTATGGATCATCATGAACGAGACGCCGTCGCGCCGCGTCGAAGGAAACCGAAGGCGCCGCGGCCGGAGCGGGGCCGCGGTGGAGGGGCGCGGTGCCGTCGCACCGCGCCGGACGACGAACACCGCGGCCGGTTCCGGGCCGCGGCAGAACAAGAGGACCGGCGGCTCGCCGGGCCGTTGGCGTCGGAAACCGGAAGGGGACCGGCTTGCCAGTCCCGGTGAAGAAAAACCGGTCGGCCAGATGGCCGGCCGGAAGGTCAAATACCGGGGGAATTTAATTCCCCGGTCAACTCTAAAGCCCCCCCCCATTTATGAGGGGGGCAGTTTCCTTGAGGGGGGCAGGCGGCCCCCCGGTTTTCCTCAAGCAGGCCCCCACGAAGGGGGGGGGGGGTCGGTTCTCCAAAAGGCGCGGCTAAAAGCCGCGCCGCCAATATGAAGAATCGGGGGGCCTTGCCCCCCCCCCCCCCCCCCCCCCCCCGCGCGCTGCACCCGTGCAGCGCCAAGCCGCCGCGCCGCCGTGCCGGGTCGGACCCGGTTCGGGCCGATCCAGGGGGTCGGGCCGGGTCGGCCCGGACCCGGACCCCCTGTTTTCGTGTCGTCTTTGGTATTTTGGCCATAACACGAGCCACGTACCTCCGTTTGACGAACCGTCAGCGGCTACGCGATCCTTGGATCGAGACGGTCGATTCGGTATATCGCACTCAAAGTTTCGGAATACTTCGAGTTCGGCCGGGTTGGTTCGTTCACGAAACCAACCGGGCCTTCAGAGCGGAAACACTCATATCATGAGCAACGGACATCCGATTGACATGCCGTTAGCTTTGTTGTGTTCCTCTTAGTGAGAAATATCTTTTGGAATACTCCGTCCGAGGTTTGGACGTAGGTGGAGTACGGTCGGGTTGGTTTTGCCTTAAAAACCAACCGGGCCCCTGGGACGAAAAAGCAAATAACTCTCAGACCGGGTGTCCGATTGACGCGCAGTCTGTTGCGTTGAGTTCCTGTTGACGATACGGAACTTTTGGATACATCAACTCTGTACTTTGTGACAGTTGTTGTATCAGCCTCTCGGCTCGTGGAGCGGACCCTCCTGTACGAGCTTGCTGTGTGCGGGAACCCTAGTGCTGGCTGTGACTGTTACTGTGACTACTACTGCTACTGCTACTGCTACTGTGACTGCGACGACGACAGTACAGAGATCCTATGTGGATTCTACGACGACTACTACAGCACTCAGTGATCCTACGTGGATCAGTGCTACAGGTCCTGTGTGGGCCCGATCCTGTGTGGGTCCAATCCTGTGTGGGTCTTTGCGCTCAGTGGTCCTGTGTGAACCAGCGCCTACAGGTCCTATGTGGGCCCGATCTTGTGTGGGTCTTTTGCGGGGGTTAGTTACCTATCGATCCTTCGTGGGTCTGATGACTTAGATGGATCAGAGATCATCTTTATCGTCTTTCGAGAAGTATACCTGTGTGAGCTGAATCCAGTTGCTTTCCTGTGTGGATTGTGTTGTGCTATCCTGTGTGGATTTCGTTTTGCTTTCCTGTGTGGAATACATTTACTTTCCTATGTGGACTGAGTTGTACTTGGGCTCGGAGGATGGAGCGTGTTGGAATTGATGACTTAGGTATATGTATGGGCATATACCTAAGCAGTGTCGGTTGTTACTTCGTGATTGTACCTTTCTTCGTGATTTATCCTTTGTGGATTTTGAGATACCTTCAGGGGTCTCGAGGTCCCTACTGAATAGCTTATACTCACCCCTGCACGGGCTATGCCCGCACTACGTTGTGTTGGTTGCAGACGACGGACAACGTTAATCATGGCTGAGGCTTGCAGAGCAGGACGGTACCTGGAGGTGGACCACTAGGCGGGACGTGTTCGGAGTGGACGACGGGACCCGTGGAGCTGTGGAGCTATCTGTACCCATCCTTCAGGTGGGATCTCCAGTGGACAGCTCGGTGTAGCGGCTTTTACTTACAGTTGATGTTTTCCCTTTCGAGATGTACTTTACTTTCAGTTTGGGTTTGTATACTGGCCCATTTACTTTTCCTCACTTTCAGTTGTACTCTGTTTTTACATAGTGTTTACTTTCCGATTGCTTACTCTGTGGTGTTTGTTTACTTTACAAATGCAATGCCTTCCCTTTTTACCGGGATTTACGCCTTGGTGATAGTCGCCAGCCCCTGGCCTATGGAAGGCGGGCTTGGGGTAGTCACGGCACGGACCCCGAGGGCGGGTCGTGACAATGGGATCCCTGATATACTTTCCTAATCTCTTAGATGGTTGTGGAAATTCCTTCCTCAAATGTGGTAGGGGTGTTTCTGAGATAAACCCATTATTCTTCAACCTCTAAATATTTTGATTCATTTGTAGCTATGTTATCTAATTCAGGGGTGTTTTTACCACTATATAGGTCATAGATCCCATGGAAATAAGCATTATCAAGATGAACAGCCAGAGACATTACAGAAAGATTCTAGAGCTAATTGGTTTCTTTCATGCTATTACAAGGGACATAAGGGGCTTGGGAATATGGGGTTAATTTTACTAACTCAATCATTTTTACAGGTAGCATATAATTATTATCAATATACTCAGGGATTCTAATGGGTGGACCCCATGACATTGGGGTATTCAACATACATATTGTAATTAACCAATGGTTGTTTTTTATCCATTTGTAGAAGGTTTCCTTAACATATTTGGCTTCAAAAGACTCAAAGGGGCAGTGTCACCATGTAATAATATGTCCTTCCCATCGATGGGGTATTTGATGAGTTGATGAAATGTTGAAGGTACCACCACATAAGAAGAATGCCAGTGTATTCCGTGCATGATATTATATGAGGTGTCTTGTAGGATAAACTTGAACTTCATATTAGATGTGGGGTCTTTATAACACCGTATGATTTTGAGAATATTGTTTCAAATTAATTTAATCTTTTTGATATTTTTGCTTTCATGCCACATAAAATATAACTTCTATTATATGAATAAACTACATTTGGTTTTTCTTCCATGAAACACCTAGTTAATCATATTTTATATGAAACACATAGATTTTATTTCATTACACACAATAAAACTTTTAGTTTATATTATACATAATGATGAGTTTCTTAGATATCTTGAATTACACCTAAGACCTAGTTTTACCAAATTATAATGTACTATTAATATTATTATTGAATTATTATTATATTTTTCTCCTTACAATTAGAATGGAAGTTATAAATAATATTAATTAAAATTTAAAAAAATGGTTTACATATATAAATAAGAAGAATTATGTGGTGAATAATTGACTAGATTTGAACAAAAAACCAATCTAAAATATAGGAAATCTTGTTCTTGAAAACTATATTTATGAAATTAAACATGTTTTATATCACTAAATTAATTAAACAACTTTTTTTATATTATTTTAATGAACTATACATATTTTATATTCTATAAACTATTTAATGTTCTTCTTTTCTATTTTCTAGATAAAGATAAGAATAACTCCAAGTATAGACATAAAGGTTTATATTATTTCAAAATGGTAATTTTACCTCGTTTTAATGGGGAATATATTTAAAATATAAGATTAGATAAATTTATAATTTTTATTTGTAAAAATAAAACCTCATTTGTGAAATAAAAATAGAAAAATTGAGTTTGGGTAAATTTTTGGTATTTTTATTAAAATATTCATTTTTTGATGAATAATGATGAAAATAGTAAATTTTAATTGAAACTAATATTTCTATCTAATTTAATTATGTAGTTAAATTATATTTTAAATTGGTATTAAATAATATTTATATCCATAAAACATTTATTAGTACAATTTATTTCATTATAATATATTATGCATTGAAATTGGATAATGAAACATTTAAAACTATTTAATATTTCCCATTAAGAACTCATTATCTCACCGTGTTTGTGGAATTAATTTTAAAATAACTTCATCCATGTGTGTGTTTAGATTTAGAAAATCTGATTCTATACTTGGAATCAGAATATTTTATAATCTTTTGTATGGTAAACATATATTTTACCATAAATTTTAGTGAAAGTAAATAAAATTAATTAAATCTATTAAGGTAAAAATGAGTTTACATAGTGGTTGATCATTAAGCACAAGGGTAAAATGACCTCAGCACTTTCGTAAAATCCATTTTCTTAAAATATTTCAACTATATCCTCTATTGTGAAGAATATAGACCAATATTGTGGGGATATGATATAAGGGGGACTTCTCAATAGTGTTTAACTTTTTGTATTTACATGAATTCCAATCCTCATTCACTATAAAATGGTACCCACCCCCACACTTCTTCACACCTCTCAAGAACATTAGCTCTGTCAAACCCCACCCCAACAACCTCTGAACTTCTCTCGAATCATAATAGAAGCCTCTCATTTAGAGGAAGTAAAAACAAGTTATTCCCTTGGTTCAAACCAAAAATTAATTACCCAATGAACAGGACATTTGAATGCATATAAAGGAAGCCAAAACATAAGTTGAGTATTTTTCTTATCTCACTAATCTTTCTATGACATATATGATATATTCTGAAATTATTCTTTTTTTGGTTTATATACTACCCTATGAAATTTTATATCATGGATTTACGTTATTTAGTGATATTATAAGTTTCTATTGATGTTATTCTTCTATGGATATCATGACTCAAAAGGTACTAAAGTAATAAAGGGATTTCTAATATCATTTTCTCTACAATAATTAGGCCTCATTCACCACTCATTTTTTATGGGTAGTGTTTATAATTCCCATTAATATAATATATGATCCGTGTCATTAATTTGATGGGTATTTATATATCCATTTTATTATCTCTCTTTCACAGGGTTTACGGTATAGAAATTACGAAGTTCGTAAGGTAATTTTTTTTCTAAATTTACCCCTCTTTGAGACACATGTTATGTTATGCGTCAATATTATTTTATAAGGTGTACATAAAACCCTTTGACATGTTATATAATGAACACACATATTTTCATGATATGTTAAGATTTATATAATTCTATTCTTTCATCAGAATTAGGGGTCAAAGCTACCAAAATGATAAATTTTTATTTCTACAATCTCGTTATTATCCAGATTTTTTTATGATTATGATTAAATTGAAACAATATTATGATCCATATCTCAATAAAATTCATAAATTTTCTTCTCATCTAGTTATTCATGATATACTCATGTAATGGTACCATTTTTCCTCTTCATTGGTATATAATATGATTAAGAAAATGTTTTCAATAAAACCCCACCTTATTTCCCTTTTTTTTCAAAAATCTCGTTTATTCAAAAACCATTTTTTCTAAAAATGTTTTCTGTTTTTTTTTTCAATTATATTATTATTTTTAAAATTCATTTTTTTGAGTTTTTTTATTTTTTTAAAAAATGGTAGTAAATGGATTATTCATTTCATTTTCTGATCAAGGTAATTTTATAAACATTTTATGGTGAAAAAGGAATGTTTGGCATGTACGAACATACCCGCCATCATCACCATAACTTCCCTAAAGCTTAATTTACAATATTACAAGTTTTTTAAGGAAAATTATTTTCCTAATACTTTGGAAATTCATTTATATTTATATTTTTTTCCAAAAAAATGGTTTTCAAATTATTCTCATGCATTCAATATAGGTTATCAAAGTGTTTTCAAATAAAAATAGTTTTCAAAATTTTTCCAAGATTTCATTATAAATTTTAAAAAAAATCATTAAAATATGTTTTTTTATTTTTTTATTTATTAAAAATAAATTTTCATTTAAGAAAATATATTTTCCTCAAGAAATGTTTTAAATTAAATTGCAATGTTTTATTTATAAGAATAGTATTTTTGAGATAGTTTTATGAAATTAATTTTCAAATAATCGATAATTTTATTTAGAAATATACCATGTGATATTTCGAAATCTTTATATATCTAATATGAAACCATTTTAAATATATTATTCTTTCATAGGGATATTATCCAAGGACACCGTTCTTATTCATTTTTTGAATTGTTTATCTTTAATTTGACATGTGGTTAATGAAACCTATTTCTATTCCATGGATTATACCTGTATAAAATGCTTATGAAACCTGGGTGGGTTTATAGGTTATTATATGATGAAATAACTATGAAACATGTCTATTTCCCATATTTTAGGATATTATGAAACTATAATAATCACATTTCATTTCATGGGTTATGATATTTGTTTATGAAATCCATCTCATTTTATGGGGCATAATAGGACGAAACTTTGGTTATCTTATGGAACATATTTGTAACATTTGATTATGTGATGGGTGGGACCTACATAGCCCTCAAATAAATTAGGTAATGATTAATATCTCATGAGATAAATATGTGGAAAATTTTATGGGCTTGATCTAAAATGGTAAATAAGGGCATCCTAATCCCAAAATGGGAAACATGTGTAGCATGATCCACAGTGATAAATAGGTGCAACCCAATACAAAATGGGTAACATCTGCTTCCTTATCCACAATGTTAAACATGTTCATCCCAATACACTATGGGAATTAGGTTTTACCTGATCTGCAATAAGAAAATGGTTTTAATTGTGGACGGTTTTTTTCCTCCTGAGAAGGTGTAGTCCATATGAAGTTCCCTGATAAGTTTTGGAAATTATCCTTGACTTATAGGGAATGATTTTATGTCGTTATATGTATGACACAATTTCTTTTATTATTCCTATATTATTCTTTAATATATGATTATCTTGATTATATTATGATTCATGTCTTCTAAACTACCCATATTTTTTTAAGGATTCATATATATGGTCTTTGATATGCAAGGTATAATATTTTAATGATATGATGATGATCTAATTCCCTTATTCTCATATTATTCTTATATATCCCCCTTTTTTACCCTTACTAAGCAACTGATATCATGATGTTATTATATTTTATTTCCCTAATTTATGAAGAAAGGTTCTAAGTATGAGTACTAATGGGGAATATTTGTTTGGTAGTTATTAAAGATCATTCACCAATATATGAGATTATGTTTCATATTTTTCAATAACACTAAACTAGTATGGTCCTTGGGCATATGTTTTTTTAATTTTCTGAATATTTTTCTAAAATGATGTATTATCCATTTATGTTAATCTTGGGTCACAATAGTTGGTGTCAAAGATAATTTTTAGTCAAAATTTGTAAACTGTGATGATAAAACTTTAGTAAGATCCCTAGGGATATTTTAATGGATATGTCTAGGGGTGTCTCTAAAGATAAGCTTAAGGTGTTGTATATATACAATAATGTGTCATTATTTAGGAATCTTATAATTAATTTTCATGATTATATGGTCTTTGACTATAATAACTATTTTTCATGTAATTATTTATGGTCTTACTCAATTGTAGGAACTAGAAGGAACACGGTCAACCCTGAATTCTTCAGATGTGGAAAGTATATAAATTATAGAAATTTATGTCCCATGTGGAAATATCATGAAGAGAATTAGGAATATTCTATCAGTGTTGGTTATACTAATATATATAAACATATTACAAATGAAATGTGAAAGGTGTGGGATTTTCAAGCAATATTCTTTACATAAAATGTAACAAGCCTGATTATATTGTGTTTGTGGAACTATATGACATGGATAATATTTAATATTATAAGAAAGGGGTATTGTGGAATAATATGAATAATCATATCTAATGTTTCAAGAATAAATTTTGATGGATGAAGTTTATATATATTATAATTCTCGAATTATGTAATAGGAATCATGAATGATATGCTTTCTATTAAGGGTTTGAAAAACATATATTGAATGGTTTTAACAGAATGGAAAATAGATTTAATTGAATGGTTATATTCATGGGAAATAAAATAATAATGGAAACAAAAACCTTATTATTTTCCTAATGTTGAGATAATGATATTGGGAAAAGATATATTGGATAAGAATTAGTAAATTGGATGGTATCGATTACCTTGGAACAAATTACGGTTTTTCTGAAAAATTAGTTTATTCTATCATTGATGAGATTGAAAAAAATTGGATTTATGATATATATCCAATAAACGTTGGAATAAGGAAAAATGAATCTTTTCAATAAGGATTTTTGGTAATTATCATTTTTCAATAGAAAACAAGATGAAGGTATTGACATGTTTGGTATGAGATAAAAAATATATACATTATGATATGTGGGGGTTAAATGTTAAGTTGATTATGATAACTTTAGTGACCATCTTTATAATGCTTTTTATTTTCATATTTCAAAAGGGTTATATGGTTGACCATTCATGTAAAGGTTTATGTTAAACTTTTTATGGAGTTTTAGAGATTAAATTATTATTATTCTATATTAGGATTTATTCATATTGGATAACATGTGATTACCATTGTGTTTTAATGTTAACTAAAGATGGATAGAATAGCCTATCTTTCTATTTATGGATATTATGAACAGTTAATGGTTCATGAATGAAAAAATTAGTTTCATTTCATGGAATAACGTATGAAGTGGAAATTGATCATGGAACAACACAAGAGTTATATTGTGCTCATGAAATGGAATGAAATCTTGTAAGATCATTTTCTACTATAAATTATTATATTTTAGGAAACCAGTCTGGAAATAAAATACATTCTGATTATTGTCATTTCTGATGATATCAATGACCTCTTTCATGCCTCGTTAGGTTTTGGTTTATTTATTTTTAACTTTATTTGGAACACCCAAATTCTTGGGATTAGTAATATTTATCAATCCCAATAACTATTTATGATTTTTTCTATGTCCAAATCTTTACCTATTTCCTCGAACATGTAAACTTAATTATGAGATTCTTTGGGTAACCATTACAGCTCCAACTTTCCCATTTTTATGGAATTTTTAGTATTAATTTTTTTATGATGTAGGTTTCTATGAAAAGAACATTAAATTGTTAAACTATTTATAAAATAGATGAATTTTAAGGGTGAAATTAATTTTAAGGGTTGTAGAATTTAACACCCTCAGGTTTTGTGGGGAAACAATTGAATTAATTTAAGCTTTTTGATATTTTTATTTCATGAAACAATGAATATATCTTGTGTTATATGAGATAAAAGAGTTTGTTTTTAATTACAAACAAAACATAGTTAATATTATACTACATGAAATAATTATATTTGATTTTAGTACACTGAAAACTAAATTTGGCTTCAATTACACACAACATTGAGTTCTTTCAATAGCTTCCATTACACGTAAGACCAAGTTTTACCAAAATACAATGTACTATGAATATTATAATTAGAATATTATTATTGTTTCTCCCATTTGTCGAAATGGTGGTTACGAATAATATTAATTAAATAATTAATATATGTTTACGCATTTATTTAATATGAATTGTTTGGGGACCAACTAACTAGAAATTAAAATAAAACCCTTTTTGGAAATATTGGAAATATATTTTTGGAAAACTGTATTTATGAAATTAATCTCATTTAAACTAAATAATTTTATTAAAAAACTTTTGATAAATTATTTTAATGAAATATATATATTTTATTTATTCAACTTTTTAATGATCATATTATTTTTTTCTAGACAATATATAATAACAAATCGAATTTTACACATAAAGATATAAATTCTTTCTAAAAGGTAATATTGCAACCATTTAATAGTGAACATATTTTAAATCTAACACTAATAGAAAATGGCCATGTACCCATTTATATAAAAAATAAAATGGGTATAGGTCAAACCTATACCCACAATTGTTTTAGAATCGGGGGTATAGGTTTAATAGAAAAAATTCACAAGAAGGACATATACCCACATTTTTTATTGAACCGGGGTATAAGTTTCATGAGAAAAATAATTTAAGGGATTTATATTCCCATGGTTCTAAAAAACCATGGGAATGGGATGGGTTATACACATGGTTTTTGGTAAACTCTAGCAATAGGATTCACATAAGAAAAAGTCAACTTATACCCAAGAGTTGACTAAACCATGGGTATAGGTTGACAAATTATTTGTTGAAAAAAATTATGATTATTATAAATTTTTTAATATATATGTACATATATAATAATATATATATGTTAATATATATTTTTTTGTACAAAAAACATAAAATCTGTGATAAAGTTGTTGTAAAGTCCATGGTCTATAAGGGGAAGGTGCTTGGATCAAATCACAGTGGGTATTTTTTTAATAAATTACATATTCTCATAGTTTTCCAAACCATTGGTATAGGTATTCACAAACAAAATCCCTATACCAAGTGTTTAAAAACTGTGGGTATTGGAAACTTATACAAGAGATTTGACCAAACCATCAGTATAGGTCCATATCAATGTATTGGTTCCCGATGGTTCATAGAACAAATTGTATAGCCTATACTGACAATTATTTTGGTTGTCCCTACAATTTTGAACCATAGGTATAGATAAAAATTCCAATAGTGAAATTTTTGAAAAATTCATAAATTTTATTTTAAAAATAAACATCATTTTTTAAAGAGGAATATACAAATTTACTCTATGTAAATTTTTTATTTTTTCTGAGAAGTTTCTTTTGTGATGAAAAGTGAAAAAAATGAATTTTAATTAAAAACTAAATTTTCTTCTAATCTATTTATACATTTAAATAATGTTTTAAATTGGTTTTAAAGTATATTTTATTAAAAATACATTTGATGATATAATTTAGATCATTGGAATAAATATAAAAATGAAATATGATATAAAACCATTTGGACATTTGAACATTTTCACTTTAAAAACACATTGTCTCATCCAGTCTATGGGATTAATTTTAAAACAAATTCTTCCCATTATGTATGTTGAATTTGGAAAAATAGATTTCATATTTCTAGTTAGAATATTTTATAATTTCTAGTGTGTTAAACATAGTTTTAACCAAAAATATTAGTGAAATTAATTAATATTAATTATAGTGATTAAGGTAAAAACAAGTTTACTTTGTGGTTAATTTTAATATTTAGGGGAAAATGACCTCAAAACTTATGAAAAAGATATTTTATGGACTTATTTCGACAATATACTCCTGTGGATCATAAATTGGCCATTATTGGTGTCACATAATATAGGTTGGCCTCCTAATAGTGTTTTCCTTATGTATTTACAATAATTCCACTCCTCCGCCAATATAAAAGGGTACTCGCACCCCCTCCCCCCTCCCCATTCACTTCATCACACCTCTCAAGACCATTATCTTGGCCAATCCCTACCCAAATAAGCTTCTAACATCCATCCTCTCATACTATAAGCCTCACATTTTAAAAAAGCTAAACTAAGTTAGTACATTAGTGAAAACCAAATGGAATTACCCAAATAAGTGGAGGTTTGAACGTATACGATGAAACTCGTGAATTGAGGTACGTATGTTCTCATCTCACTTTTATTTCTATCAGATATATAAAATATTTACCACTTATTCTTATTGTTTAGTGTTTATAGTACCCTATTATATGTTATATAATGAATTTACTTTATTACGTGATTTAAAAAAGATTCAATTGATTATTTCATTTCACGGATCTCAGGATTCAAATATTACTCAAGTAGTAAGGGGTTTTCTAGTTTCAATTTTTTTTGAGACTTATTAATTCTTCACCACTTGTTTCTATGTATGTGATGTATATACTAACCATAAATTTATTATACGATACATTTCAATAAAATTATGGGTAATTACATATCAATTTTATGATCTCCCTTTCATGGGGTTTACGGTTAAAAAGTTTCAAAATCGGAATGGTAAATCTTGTCTCAATTTCCCTAATTTCATACACATGTTATATTCTTGTCTTATATTATTTTTTGATTTTTATACTATTACCTTTTACATTTTATATCTTGAATATCCTTCTTTTCATAATATAGTATGCATTATGTAATTTTATTATTTCACATGGATTATGTTTCAACGTTAACAAATAGGTTACTGTTTATTGGTAAAATATCATTATTGTTGATATTTTTTATGATTTTTCTTTTATTGATGAAATATAATGATTAATATCTCAAACAAACACATGAAATTTCTTATACATTCATTATTTATTATATAATCTTGTAATCGTACCATTTTCCCACTCTTTGGTACATAGGATGGTTAATAATTTTTTTAATAAAACCTAACCTCATTTCTCCCTTCAGTTAGAAATATACTTTACTAAGAACCCATGTTTTCAAAAAATGATTTCAAAAATGATTTAATATTCTCCAATTATTATTAAAGTACATTTTTTCCCATATTTTACCCATTTTAAAAAGGTTTTAAAATGAATATTCTTGTCTTTTTCTAAACAAGGAACTTTTCTAAACTTTTTATATTCAAAAGTGAATATTAAAAATGTATAGAATTACCCTCCATAATGACCATAATATCATTTAATATTACTTTATATTTATACAAGTTAATATATTTTAAAAATATATATATAATATTCTATAATTTTTTTTGTTATTTTAAGTGGATTTCAATGAAAAATGTTTTAATTTTTTTCAATATTTAATAATAAGTTTGGAATGTATATTCAAAGAAAAATGGTTTCAAAATGTTTTAATGATTTATTTATATGTTTTTAAGTATATTTTTCTAAAAAAAGGAATTCATAATTCTTTATGTATTAAAGAGTGTGTTTCAAAGAAGAAAATATATTTTCTTCATGAAATTTTAAAATTTAAATTGCAATGATTTATTTATAAAAAAGAATTTGTGATATGGTTTTATGAATGGTATTTTCATAAAAAGGCTATTTTCTTTCTGAAAAATCGATCTTTCAAAATCCTTCTCCATCAAATATGATATCCGTTGCAATATTTTATTATTTACTTGGGATATGATCCAAGGAAACGATTATTATACTCTCTTTGAATGTATTATGTTCGAGATAAAAATTATTTTTTGAAAACTGTTTCTCTTAGACATTTAATACCAAGATAAAATTCTTATGAAACAAACTTCCATTTATTGGTTTATTCTATGATAAAATGTTTATAAAACCTTAAAATTTCTCATAGTTGGTGAGGTGATTAAATTCTTATGAAACATATTTCATTTCATGTGGTATGATATGATGTTTTAAAACCCCATATCATTCCATGGGTTAAAATATGATAAATGTTTTATTATTTTGTGGCCTGCGTATGTATGATTTCATTCTGTGATTGGTCAGACCTATATCTACCTATAATTTGTTTCATATAGATTTATATATCATGAGAAAAATATAGGAAACAAGTATATGGGAATGATAAAAAAATGATAAATGGGTGTATCCTGATCCAAAATAGGAAACTAGTGGGCCCTGATCCATAATGGGAAATAGGTGCATCCTGATCCAAAATGGAAAACAGGTGCATCATAATGTACAGTGGAAAAAAGTTTATCCTGGTCCACTATGGTAAGAAGGTGTAACCGGATCCATGATAAGGAAAGGTCGACAATTGGGGGTGTTGTTGTATCCCTTCAATTAGGTGAAGTCACCATGAAGGGCCCTGATTAATGTTTTCTATAATACAAGGCATATAGGGAATGATTTTATGTGCATATGTGTGTGGAAAAATTCTATGTCTTATTCTAATGTTATGATTTCATTTATTACACTCTCCATTATATTATTATCCTTGTCTTATGAACTACCAATCTTCATTCTATGATTCATGTATATAATCTTTGATATGTAGGGTAAGATCTTCAAATGATATAATCAAGTTCCCATACCCTTATGCTCATGTTATGCTTACATATATCCCTTATTTACACCTACATAGAATCTAAGCTAATCCCTTTATTTGTTTTCCTTTCCATGAGTTTTTAAGAATGGTTTTAAGTAGGAGTAATAAAGGGGGTGATTATTAATATAGTTGTTGAATATCTTTCACCATGATAGAATATTATGTTTCCAAATTTCCAAATTCACTAAACTATTACAGTCCCTAGTAGTTTGTTTTGTAATGTGATGAATATTCATATAAAATGATTTAATATCCATGTATGTTATGTTTGGGTCACTATAATCCTAAAACTAATCCTTTGGGTTAATCATTTCAAGAAACCTTCTCTCACTCTTATCGTACTCCCAAATGGATTGCTCTGTAAGAGTTAAGTCCCATTTTCTATATCCCAAATGTCAAAGGGTAAAAATTAGGATGAGGTTATCCACATAATCATTATTAATCAGATTCCTTTATATGTCAACATAATTATATTTTCCCAAAACATATAGGGGATAAATATTTCCCTAGAATACATATTACTAATCCTTCTCTGTGAACAATATGTTGACATGGAATTCTGATATCATGGTCTCCACAAGATAAAACTAAATTGTAGAAAACAATATATTGAACTCCAATGGACATTGAGGTTCCCTGATGAGTGATTTTATGATTTCTTGTTAAATATAGAGAGAATCCAGGATATAGAGTTTGGCTGGGACATCCACCAACTATTTTAGAATGTCACAATTTTTCTCCAAAATTTTGATGATTCCCAATTTTGGGTTTCTCCCTTTTTTAAATCACAATTTGGTTTATTTATAGTGGATAGGATTAGTTATTTTGTATAAATCAAGGGATCATTAATAAATAGTTGTGTAGTTCATGTTGGTCTTTCCCTTTGTCTAGGATGATCTGATAATTACACCCCTATAAGCATGTAAGATGACCGGGAACATATAGCAATTAGAGGGTTATGAGGAAACCATGTGATTTTTATGGATTAATAGAGGGATTTACCATCGTTATCACCTATATATATTTCCTCTACGGTGATGTGACCTAGATATTGGTTTTTTCCATGTCCATGTAGTCCCATGTATCCTCGTCTCCAATTCCTTTAGCCTCCATCTCCCTGTTCAGCTATGTGAAACTCATATTCGAAGAAATATTAATAATTGGAGAAGGGGTGTGTTAAATGTAATATGTTAATAAACCCAAATATTATATCATCATATGATAAATATTTTTTTTGTGGGGTAACACCCATTATCTATGTTTTGCTGGAACAAAATTTGCAATAGATATATCTTGTGTAGGAGTTGAATATGAACATTCATTTTTGTCTCTTCATATGTTTGAATATTATGTCCACCTTTAGTAGACATATTCGATTTCACATACCAATGGGATCAGATCATTAAGCGTTTTTAAATCTATTCTCTCAGCGTAGGATAAGCTCTATCAGCTCTCTTTTGAGTTATTTAGTAATCAAAATTCTTGTAACACCTTGCTGGAACTTGTTTCTAGTCACCCTATTCTTCTTACTAGGTAACATCTACACAAGTCACTTTTGATGATGAGTTATCCAACATCACTTATAAAGTATTGACCATACTTTGGAAGAAGTCTCTGAAGATGAAACAATTTGAGATTTTGTGACCTAGCATCCTATATAAATTGAAATAGTTTTAACAATCATTGAGGTTGACCTCATTGTGTTTCCTTTGTTGTGGCAGCTTGAATAAGATATTTCACATAGATGAATGTAAATAACATTGGAACTTATAATTTTTTATGGATTATGCTTTGTTTATTAATTCCTCAAATATCGGTTGACCCTTATCCCTTTCGCTTCTAGTCAATGGATATTTTGTTCTTATAACTGCACAATAGAAGGTATCATGACATTTGTAGGATCGAAATAATGATGTAGATGCTCAATATACAAGAGGGGGTGAATTGTATACTTTAAAAATTTCCTTAAACAAAGGAAAGAGCTATGTTTAACAAAGTTAAACTAAGAAAATTCACAACACCTCTAACTCCAATTGAAAAATCGGAATAAGGAATGAAGTTATAAACATCAAGTTCATTATACTTGCTTAAAACTGGAAAGAGATTCCGAAAGTAGGTTCTGGAAATATGGATCTGGAAATTAAAACTTAACTAAAGATTACAATATGAGATTCTACCTTAAAGCGTATAGAATCTAAATGAAATAGATTACAAGTAGGGAAGTATAAGAAATTTATACTTTCTTTACAATACAATGTGCAGCGGAAACAGACAAGTAGTAAAACTACAAGTAACAAGATATAAGTCTTTTAACCCAAAGAGAAGGGTATCCAACAACCTTGGATAAAGGACCCTTGATTTATACTTTCAAGAAAGTCTGGATTACCGACACCAGGGTAAACCCTCGATACGAATATCGGAATCTCTGTCTTGCTATCCCCGCAAGCCCTCAACTTCAAGGTAGTTGGCATCCTCTATCTTCCTCAGCAAGGAAGCCCTCAAACTTTAAGATAGTCGGCACCTCTGTCTTCCTATCCTCAGAAGTCCTCGAATGTAATCACCAACATTCGGAGTCGCATGAGGCTTTGAGTGTTAATAAGAGCCTCTGTCTCTTGAAATCACTTCAACAGCATGTGTGAACAATGTCTATGAAGTTTTTGTGAGCTCTTTCAAATGAGTTCCTATTTATAGGCTCGGTCGACCTCCTTTTCTACAGTAATATTTTCCTTAAAAATCGGACGGACCTTTACATGTGTCATTTAACCAATGGTTAGTTTATAACGGAATAAATGACATCGTTTTGTAACAAAACTAGTGTAATAGAAGGTACGACATCGTTTTAAGTCTGACTCAAATGTTCAGAGTGAAGATTCGGAGTGTAAACAAAATGTCAAAGAGTAGACAATTTATAAAAGTGAAAGAAAATGAAAAGTTCGGAGTCTATGCAAAAATAATATTTGGAGTCTAAATAAATTCGGAGTGTATAAAGAAATGATGATCAGATTTTGTTTAATAGTTGAATTCTGAATGAGAATTCGGAATGAGAATTTGTCATCAGAATTTGTAATGAGAATTTGTAATCAGGATTCGTCATTAGATTTCGATGTCGAACTTCATGAGAGTTCGTATCCAGAATTCGGAGTAGAACTTTAGCAGAGTTCGTATCCAGAATTAGGAGTAGAACTTTATCAGAGTTCGTATCCAGAATTCGGAGCAGAACTTCATTAGAGTTCGTATCCAGAATCCGGAGTGTAACTTCATTAAATTTCTCATCCAGAATTTGGAACCTAAAAGAGAATGCTTCATATTAAAGTTTTAAACGATTCCGAGAATATAGAAATTAATATGATTCTTATACTTAAGAAAAATATGGATATAGATAATGAAAATATGATAAGAATAATTTTCCTTATAAAAGCGATTTTCCTTATAAAATCAATTTTCCTTATAAAAGTGATTTTCCTTATAAAAGGGATTTTCTTATAAAAGCGATTTTCCTTATAAAAGAGAATTTCCTTTAAGATAAGGTGTTTGTGATTTTCAAAACAAGAAGGAATGGAAAAGTTATAAGGAAAACCTTATTGACTCAACAATCTCCCCCTTTTTGGAAATCACAAACTTCCTTACGAAAAAGAAAGACTAAGTAGAAAGAATGAAAAAAATGAAAACATTAAAGCTTATCTCTCTTTGCTTATAGAAGTTGATTAATACGACTAACTCCCCCTTATGCTTTGAAACTCTAAGGATCATATTCTAGATTTCCGGAATGGTATTTCGTTAAGAATAATAATGTCTTCTTTAATGCAAAACTCTCCCTTAGATAAACTCTATTACAATTTTTTTTCTTTCTCCCCCTTTTTTAAGGTTCTTTTTCCTTTTCCCCTTTTGTTAGGGTTCTTTTTCCTTCTCCCCCTTTGTGATTTTCAAAAATAATTAGAGGGAATGAAAAATATAACAAAGTACCTAAAAAATTAGTTACAACAAGAAAATAAATGATCAAGAAAGATTTTCATTAAGTTTGAAAGTTCAAAAACAAGAGAGCTAAGATACAACAAAAGATCAGATTTGTTTATTTTGGATCTTTTTCCTTCGACATGAGACCCTTAAGAATAGTCTTTATCTTCTTCAGGTATTTATGGTCTTCCTCAGCTTGCTTCTCTAACACAACTATTCTTGCACTTTGAGCTTCAATATTTTCTTCCTGAGCTTTCAAAACTTGTTCTTGTTTCAAAAACTTCTCTTCAATATCAATCCGACGATCCCTTTCATTCCTCCAGTTTTGAGCAACAGAATTCAACTTCCCATTCAGATCTTTGTCTTCTTGAATCTGGGAATTCTTCTCAGCTGTCAACTTTTCTTCAAAGGAAGAAGTAAGTTCGTTTATCTTTCTGTCTTCTGTCTCAAAATCATCCTTAACATTATCTTGGAATTCATCGAAGAGCCTCATCTCTTCTACAGTTTTCCTCAACAAACTAGTCATTTTCATACAGACCTTTTGTGGGATTCATAGCCAACAAAAAAAGTTTTCAACTGAGCCTGGATCTCAACACATTTATCCATAACCATGGATACAGAGTCTATTTTCTAATTCAAAGTGTGTTAGAGCATCTGGCATCTGGAATCAATACTTGAGGAAGTCGGAATAGAACCTACCAACTTCTTTAATGACTAAACAACAAAGTCATGGCCCAACGAAGATGACTCCGAAAACGAGACTTTTCTTGGAGAAATTTATTCTTCAAAATGCTCATCCTTCTTCTTAGAAGAATCATCAATTTCCATTCTCTTTACAGCCACTGAGCTTGGGGTATTAACAACAAGTTACTTTCCCTTGTCCTTTTTCGCAATGGATTCATGTTCCGGAGTTCTCTTTTCACTATCAGACACTTTAACAACATTGTCTTCATCATCAATAACTTTTTGAGCACCATCCTCTATATTTTCCATTTGAGCAATATCATGTAGAAGTTTTTCTTCCACTACATGATAAGATACTTCTTGTTCTCCTTTCTCCACATCCTTTCCTGGAGTATCTGACTTAGAAGACTCAGCTTCTAAAGTTTGGAGCGACAGATGTTCTGAAGGTTACCCCTTATAACTGTCTACTTGCTTCAATAGATCTCCGGTCTCACCACTACCTTCAACAACTGCTTCTTCCTCTTCTGCTTGCTCAATTTTCTCAACTTCCTCAACACGCTTAGCAACTGTCTCTTCCGGAGTGACATAGTTTCTTCCTGGAGGCTCAGGTAGAGATTCCAAAGAAAAAGATCTTGGAACTGGAATGTTTCCGGAGGCCATCTCATTAAACTTCAATAATGTCTGAACCACCTCAGCTTCAGACATCTTCTTCTTAAGCTTCTTTTCTTTCACTTGTTTTTCTAGCTCATCCGCTGTCATTTCCTTCAAGGCATTAACCTCCACAGGATCCAAGACAAACTGAGGCTCCCCTTGCACTCTATTCTCTTTGATTTCCCTCCACCTAGAAAACTACCTCATCAGGGTAAGCTTTCTTCTTCTTCGGTTTTGGAGGTGGGGAATGAACTTCCTTAGATTTGGGATTCTCTACTTTAACTTCAACTTCTTTCAACTTTCTCTTCTTCACCGGCTTAGAGGATTCAGGTTCACCAACTTTCGGAACCGCTTCTTCTTGAGCTAGTAAATCAATGAAATGAACAGTCTTTTTGTCGAAGACAACATCCATCCTTTTAAATGTACCATCACTCACCAACATAATTTTGCAAACTCTTGGCTTAGACTTGCACGCCTCCTTGAAATACTCAAGGCACTGAACTATTAACTTCGAGATGATTGATGGATACATTATAATCTGAGCTCTCAGATTCCCTTTCTTAACATTATAAATGGTAATAAGAATGTGTTCCATCAGATTGAACTTCCTTAGATTTATCAGAAAATCTAGAATGTAGATCTCACTTTTCTTTAAACTATCTTTGTCACCTTTTATCGGTACGATAAAGCATTGTACCCATAATTCTAGAATCCGAAAATTCGTAGACAGACTAGCAATCTTCAGAGCCTTGTCATCTTCCAGTCCGAGAGTCTCCAATGCCTTTTCCTTGTTGACGCTTCCTTTTGAATATGGTAAAACATGAGAGATGAACTCGGCTTCTCCTTCATAGGTCAGCCCTACCAAGCTGGCTGCCTTGTCATAATAAAGCTTATAAGTCTTGCCATAAGACTTAAATGACAATTTCTCCCTACCATCTTCCTTAAAGAAGGAAATTGTCTCATAGAACTCTAAGAGAAAATATGAAAAAACATCATCTTGATTCCCCATCTTAGACACAACAACATCTTACAATCTGTTAATATTTATGTTCATGGATATAAGAGAATCATACGTGTTGAAGAAATCAGGATGAACTAACTTTTCTCTATATATTAACCACTTGTAAATTATCTTAGAGGAAGACATGTCTTGAGAATCTACTTCCACAGATATTCGGATCTGAAGACATTTGAGAAGTTCGGAACGGAGTTTGCTGAAGATTGGAACGACCTTAAAACAGAGAGGTAGAGCTTCAGGACGCTGGAGCTTGAAAAACCAATGTGGGACGAGTCTCGAGGTCCCCTTTATATAGGCAAAGAATTTGACCGTTGGTATTCCAAATTCATATAACAGTTGAAAAAACTTTGATCTGATCTAATGGTTGAGAAAAATCCCGCAATAAAACTTGAATCCGATCTTTTCAGGTTTTTGTTAAAATAATGATTTAAGATAACTATATTCCGAAAACAAAATATAAGAAAACACCAGCTAGTAAAATATGATTACGAAAACATAAGTAAGGAAATCATACCTTTCAAACTGGCTTAGGAGGATTATTCGTAATGGGTAATATTATTTTTGAAGAAAAATTAACTACAAAAAAAACATTATTACTATGAAAAGACATAGTTCGAAAAATTCACTATGAAAAACTCAACAAGGAAAACAAAAAATCATTACAAGATTTTCAGCATGAAAATTTCATTACAAAAGTATGAAAACGAAAAGCTCATTATGAAAGTCTCGGTATGAAAATCTCATTATGGAAATACCAGTACAAAATTTTCCATTCCGAGAATTTCAGTAATTTTTTTTAAACTCATTTAAAAAATAAAGATAATAACAAGCATATGTACTCCCCCTATGAAAAGGAGTTTATTACTGTAAGGAGAATAGTTCAACAAGAAGTTAATGAAGAATTATTACCTTATAGTTATCATTCCTAACTTTTTTTTAATGTATTCAAATCTATCAGAAGGCAAATATTTTGTGAAAATATCAGCAAGTTGATCTTGCCTTCCGATAAACTAAAGAATAATATCTCCTTTTAGTGTGTGATCCCTAAGAAAGTGATGCCTAATATATATGTGCTTTTCACGGGAGTGATGTGCAGGGTTCTTACTTAGGGAAATGGCACTTGTGTTATCACACAAAATTTGAGTTTTAGTAAAACTCAATCCATAGTCTGTGAGTGTGTGTTACATCCACAACACTTGAGCACAACAACTTCCAGCTGCTACATATTCAGCTTCAACAGTGGAAAGTGCTACAGAATGTTGCTTTTTGAAAGACCAAGAAACTAGTGAATCTCCTTTGAAATGACAAGTTCTGGATATACTTTTTCTATCCATTCTACATCCACCAAACTCAGAATCAGAAAATCTTTTTAGAAAAAAAATTATTTCTAGAAGTATAAAATAATCATAGATCCATGGTTCCCTTAAGGTAGTGAAAAATTCTTTTTACTGCCTTTAAGTGACATTCCTTAGGATTGGATTGATATCTTTCACATAAGCATACTGAAAAAATTAGGTCTGGTCGACTAGCTGCTAAGTAAAGTAAACTTCCTATCATACCTCTAAAAGATGTTTGATCTACAGGTTTCCCAACATCATCAAGATCTAAAGAGTTTGAGGTACCAATGGGAGTACTTATACTCTTAGTATTGTCATAACCATACTTTTTGAGAAGATATTTAATATACTTATGTTGAGATATATAGATTCCTTCTGGTTTTTTAGAAATTTGAAAACCATGGAAAAAATTTAACTCACCCATCATACTCATTTCGAACTCATATTTCATTAGACTTTGAAAAGAGTTGGTTAAAGATTGCTAAGTTGAACTAAATATAATGTCATCAACATAAATTTGAACAATAAAAACATTTTTCATATCTTTCTTTATGAAAAGAGTTGGATCATCATTTCCCTTAACATAGTTATTTTGAAGAAAAAATTCAGTGAGTCTATCATACCATGATCGTGGGGCTTGTTTAAGAACATATAGAGCTTTGGTAAGTCTATAAACATAATCATGATGTTTTTTATCTTCAAATCCAAGAGGTTGTTCAATAAAAACATCCTCTTTGACATAACCGTTAAGAAAATCACATTTCACATCCATTTGGAAAAGTTTAAAATTAAATAATGCTGCAAAGGCAAGTAGAATATAGATAGATTCAAGTCTATCTATTGGAGCATATGTTTCTTCATAGCCTATTCCCTCTTGCTGATTATAGCCTTTAGAAACAAGTCTAGCTTTATTTCTTACTATGACTCCATTTTCATCACACTTGTTCCTGAAGACCCACTTTACTCCAATAACAGAAGTTTCCTTAGGTCTTTCAACCAAGGTCCACAAATTATTCCTCTCAAATTCATTTAGTTCATCTTGCATGTCTTTGATCCAATCATCATCACCTAAAGCTTCCTCAGTGTTTTTTTGGTTCTAATTGGGAGAGGAATGCTAGATGTTCTATTTCATTTCTTAAGGAATTTCTAGTCCTTACAGGTTGATTGACATCACCAATGATACTATCATTGGGATGATAATTAAGAAACACCTGATTTGGTTTTTGTAAAACCTTTTTATCAACATAGGGTAGAAAGTCTTCTGGGGTAAATGTGTCAAAAGTATATTCTTGAACATTTTCCTTATCAAAATGATCTTCTATCAAAGGTTGACAATCAGTTTTTGAAAACACATATGAGGATGTAGGATGGGATAGTTTAAAAACAAAAGGATTAGACTCATCAAATTTTACATGCACTGTTTCTTCAACAGTACAAGTATTTTTATTAAAAACTCTATAAGCCTTAGAAGTTATGGAATAACATAAGAAAATTCCTTCATTATATTTTGGTGCGAATTTATGTAAGTTATCTTTAGTATTCAAAATGAATAATTTGCCACCAAAATCCTTGAAGTAGGATAGTCTTGGTTTTCTACCATTCCATAACTCATAAAGAGTTTTATTAAAAAAATGTCTAATAAAAACTCGATTTATAGTATAGAAAGTAGTACTTACAGCTTCAGCCCTGAAATGTCTAGCTATAGAATATTCACTCAACATGGTTCTAGTTATATGGTGAAGAATTCTATTTCTTCTTTCAACAACACCATTTTGTTGAGGAGTTTTAGGTGTTGAAAATTGTGAGTAATACCTTTTCTACTACAAAAAGTTTCAAAATCAGAATTTAGAAATTGTCCTCCATGATCACTATGACTAGTTTTCAATGGATGATTTTTCTCATTTTTAACATGAGCTCTAAAACTTTTGAAATAAAAAAAGCTTCAGACTTCTTTGCTAGAAAATAAGACCAAGCAAATCTAGTGTAATCATCAACTAGAACAAACACATAGTATTTCCCTCCAATACATCCAGTTTGTGTTGGTCCAAAAATATCCATGTGCACCAACTGTAATGCATCAGTTTTTGAGAGTTCTTTGATTGACTTAAAACTAGATTTATGTTTCTTTCCATATTGACAGGGATCACAAACTTTAGAAGAATCAAATCTAAGCTCCGGTAGATCCTTAACTAGTTTCTTCTTATAATGTTTACATAAGTTTCTAAGGTTACAATGTCCTGTTATTCTATGCCAAATCTAGGAATGATCTTCCATTTCACTTAGGAAAGGTAAATATTGGCTCCTGAGGTCTTCTAAATTTAGGGTGTAATCATATTCTCTTGCCTATCGGCTGAGAGAGTAAATTCTTCATGAAATTGTGAACTAAGCACTTATCATTCCTAAAATTCACAAGGTATCCTTCAACACATAACTGACTTATGCTAATGAGGTTGTGCTTAAGACCCTTAAAAAATAAAACATTTGAAATCAAAGTTTTAGCTAGAAGAACAATATTACAAATACCAAAAATCTCTCACATAGAATTATCTCCTAAAGTTACCTTTCTTCCTTTCATTTTGATAATCTTTTCAAAATAGATTTTGTTACCAGTCATGTGTCGGGAACATCCACTATCCATGTACCATGTGTTGTTGCTGGTACACTCTTTATTTTCCTGAAATGAAGAAGAGAATTAGACTTTTGGAATCCAAACTTGTTTGGATCTGAGATTTCCAGATAACAAAATGTTAGGTACCAACATCTTCTTAGAGAAATAATCATTGTGAAATCCTAGAGATTGGATTTTGTTTAAGGAACAATTCTTTTCCCAGTGACCACCGTATTGAAACTTGGTACAAAATGGGGCACTTTTAGGAACAAAATAATTGTTACTAAAAATTTGTTTTTCATGGGTATAACCAAATCTGGATTTATTTCTTAAAGGTCATATTTGGGAATACATTTTATCAAAATTTTCCTCACCATGGGTAAAGTTTGTTAAACACTTCTTTAAGGAAAAAATATCAGACTTGAGTTTTATAACCAGGTTTTTTTCCCTTAAAATCATTAGATTTAGAACTAGAGCTAGGATCGAAAACATTTTTCATAGAAATTAATTTTTCTAACTCTATAGAAAGTTTGTTCTTCTCAGAACATACTTCCTAAAGATTTTTTGAAATATTTTCAAAATAAGCTTTTTTCTTATCAAAATCTTTAGAAAGATATGATATTTATTTTGTAATAATAGAATTCCTAGAGTTTGCCTTTTTCAAGTTTCTTATTGTGTTTGGAATTCTCAATTTCAAGAAGTCCAGCAAACCTAGAAACTTCTTCATAGGTAGGTAAAGTATTTTCTTTATCAGAAGAGGATCCTTAATCTGAGGAATTATAATACTTACTATCATTATAATTTAAAGATACATTGGTCAATGATTCATCATTTCGTACCTTAGCCATAAAGCAATGATTGTCAACAGGTAATCTGGATGTAAGACCAGGATTCTTCTGTCCTGAATATTAATAATAAGAAGATTCATCTAAAGAGTCACCACCACTGGCACTCTAGGTGTCATTTGCTTTCAAAACATTCTTATCTTTGGCTTTATAATGCTTCTTTCTGTTCCTGTCAGAATGCCTTTCTTTCCTTTCTTTCTTTTTGAGCAAAGGGAAATATGGTCTAATATGTCCAACTCTCTTGCATCCATAACAAGTAACTTCTCCATCATTCCTATCTTTCCTTTCCTTTTTCTTATACTTGGATTAGAAATTTCATTGGCCAGCTATCTTGTTCATCCTTCGAGAAAGATTTGCTAACTCATTTTTAGAGACATCACTATCACTAGATTCGGATTTGAAAATAACTTTCTTTGACTTGGATCTGGTTACTCTCTCATGAGTCCTAGCTTTCATCTGATTTGATGTTGTTGTAAAAGCAACAGTACCATTTCCATTTTTCTTCTTAATGTTGTCAGCATCTCTCTTCATTCTGGTTTCATGTTGGAGAATAGTTCCAAAAAACTCATGAAGAGAAATTTGAGTGACCTTCCTGTTCTCATCAATAGCTGTTCTTTTGGATTCCCACTCATTGGGCATGATATCAATTATCTAGTCCACAAGTGATTCATCATCTAACCCTTTATCTCCCATACACTGTAAGCTATTGACAATAGTTATAAATCTCTGTTGAACATTAGAAATTGGTTCACCATAAGGAAAATTGAATCCATGGTATTCAGCTCTAAGCATAGCTCTCATAGTCTCAATTACTTTAGAAGTTCCAAAGTGTGTAATCTCTAACTTCCTCCAGATACAATTAGCTTCTTCACAAGATGAAATTTGGCTATATATATTTCCAGTAATTGAACAAAGTAAGGTATTGAGTACCTTATAATTGAGTTGATACTCTTGATTTTCCTAGTTAGTGATAGTTATAACTTCCTTATCGGGAATTTTATAATCTCCAATAAGCATAAAAAAGTTGTCCACTCCAGTATTAATAACAAAAGTCTTCATCCGATCTCTCCAGTACTCATAGTCATTACCATCAATGATTGGTTGTCTTGTATGATTTAGATTATCAATGGAACCAACACTGACTCCTTCCATACTTAAAATAACCTTTGTCACACAAACCTGTTAGTAGAAAAAGTTTGGAATCACAATGTTTGGAATGACAATGTTCGGAATGACAATGTTCGGAATGACAAAGTTCGGAATGATGAAGTGAGAAAGAAAAACATATACGTGAGTATGAGTATTTCAGAGACCTTGCTTTGATACCAATTGTAGGATCGAAATAATGATGTAGATGCTCAATAAACAAGTGGGGGTGAATTGTATAATTTAAAAATTTCCATAAACAAAGGAAAAAGCTAAGTTTAAAAAAGTTAAACTACACAAATTAACAGCACCTCTAACACCAATTGAAAAATATGAATAAGGAATGAAGTTATAAACCTCAGGTTCTATATACTTGCTTAAAACTGGAAGGAGATTCCGAAAGTAGGTTCCAGAAATATGGATCTGGAAATTGAAACTTAACTAAAGATTACAATATGAGATTCTACCTTAAAGCGTATAGAATCTAAATGAAACAGAGTAAAAGTAGGGAAGTATAATAAAGTTATACATTCCTTACAATACAATGTGCAGCGGAAACAAACATATAGTAAAACTATAAGTAACAAGATATAAGTCTTTTAACCCAAAGATAAGGGTATCCAACAACCTTGGATAAATGTCCCTTGATTTATACTTTCAAGAAAGTTTGTCTTACCCACACCAGGGTAATCCCTCGATACGAATATCAGAATCAATGTCTTGCTATCCTCGCAAGCCCTCAACTTCAAGGTTGTTGGCAACCTCTGTCTTCCTCAGCAAGGAAGCCCTCGAACTTTAAGGTAGTCGGCACCTCTGTCTTCCTATCCCCAGAAGTCCTCGAATGTAATCACCAACATTCGAAGTCACACGAAGCTTTGAGAGTTAATAAGAGCCTCTCTGTCTAGAAATCACTTCAACATCATGTGTGAACAGTGTCGAAGAAGTTGTTGTGAGCTCTTTCAAATGAGCTCCTATTTATTGGCTCGGTCGACCTCCTTTCCAACGGTCATATTTTCCATAAAAATCGGAGGGACCTATACACATGTCATTTAACCAATGGTTAGTTTATAATGGAAGAGATGACATCTTTTTGTATCAAAACAAGTGTAACAGAAGGTACGACATCATTTTAAGTCTAACTCAGATGTTTGGAGTGAAGATTCAGAGTGTAAACAAAATGTCAAAGAGTAGACAATTTATAAAAGTGTAAGAAAATGAAAAATTCGGAGTCTAAATAAATTCGGAGTGTATAAAGCAAAGATGATTAGATTCTGTTTAATAGGTGAATTCGAAATGAGAATTCAGAATGAGAATTCATCATCAGAATTCGTAATGAGAATTCGTAATCAGGATTCGTCATTAGATTTTTATGTCGAACTTCGTGAGAGTTCGTATCCAGAATTCGGAGTATAACTTTATCAGAGTTCATATCCTGAATTCGGAGTAGAACTTTATTAGAGTTCGTATCCAGAATTCGGAGTAGAACTTCATTAGAGTTCATATCCAGAATTCGGAGTGGAACTTCATTACAGTTCTCATCCAGAATTCAGAACCTAAAATAGAATGCTTCATATCAAAGTTTTAAACGATTCTGAGAATATAGAAATGAATTTGATTCTTATACTTAAGAAAAATATGGTTATAGATAATTAAAATATGATAAGAATAATTTTCCTTATAAAAGCGATTTTCCTTATAAAAACAATTTTCCTTATAAAAGCGATTTTCCTTATAAAAGTGATTTTCCTTATAAAAGCGATATTCCTTATAAAAGCGATTTTCCTTAAAGATAAGGTGTTTGTTATTTTCAAAACAAGAAGGAATGGAAGATTCATAAAGAAAACCTTATTGACTCAACAACATTTGGGTCGTCCAAAATGATTGAATGGAAAATACAACTAGTTTTAGTGTAATAATAAAATTCAATTTTATATAATTATTTTCCTCTATGATTTAGGAAAAAATCAATATTTATCTATGTTTTTTAATTGAAATCTTCCAAGAATTTTTCCATTTCAAAAAACTCTTAGATTCTTCCTAGATACGTTATTGAGATTTGGGGTGTATGTAGATTGTACTATATATTTTTTTCATAATGTTTCATAAATTTATCTTGTGATAGATGGGTGTTGAGTGAATAGGTGAACCCCTTTTATGTGATGATGAATTTATAAACCCTCCCATTTACTCATTGATTTCTTTTCATAAGGTTGATGATTATCATTTTCCCTGGTGTGGGGATAAACTGGTAAAGTCAACGATGATAATTTTTCTTCCATCCTATAATGTGTCCTTTTAGAATAATGTTATTCCAAACAAAGTTTTACCCTAATAGAGTCTTTACAGAATATCTCATCTTGGGCACATCCTGCTGATCTTGTGGTCTTATCATCAGATTGAATCAGGACACAAAGTGTGTGAGATGTTGTTATGGATATCACACACCATTCAAGTTGCAAAAGGCAGGATTTATAAAATTATGTGGGGAAAATAGTATCAACCTATTCTATATGTGACTTCTTATTAGGATCAACGGGTGCTTGTCAACCTTTCATGGATTCCATTAATGTTTCCATGGATTCAATGACATTGAACAGTTCTAGTAGTACCAATTTCTGGTCGACCTCCCATCTATTGGTATTGAGTGAGACTTCATGAGGTGTCCCTATTTTTTTATCCCACTAATGTTTGATCCATGATATGTCTAAATTATCTCCCTGGTGAGGGAGTTTCATTATCTATAATAGAAGGAATTCATGATCATCATCCACTTCCTCACTTCTGTAGACTCGCTTCTGAGATATGGAGCAAGTATGATGATAAGATCCTACCCTTGTGGGATGGTCAGATCTTTTCTTATGTATGGGTATAGAGATATTCATCTCATATTTAAGAAGATACCCAATTCGTCTTTTTCCCCACAGTATCTCCACATTTATTTTTATGATATTTTTAATCTCATTCAAATGTTTTTCTAAATGCTCCTCTATGAGAGAAATTTCCTCTCTTCTAGGTGATTAGTGTGATATAAACACTTCTTTCCCTTTATCCATGGTATTGTTCCACTGTAGAGGTGGACATATAATATTTATACTTTCCATTTTTAAGGTTCTTCTCTGGTTCCTCATATTTATTTCCTCATTTAGTTCATCTAGATCACTCTCCTCTCAGGGTATTTTTTCCATATTGTGTCCCTCTATATTTCCATCTTGATCTTCATTATCTACTGTGTTGATGATAATGAAACTCACTAACATACGTCAGGAAATTATAGTCGTTCCATCACACTCAACATAATAGGATGATTCTATATGTCTTCCATTTGGGTCGTTATTCTGACCCTTTTCCATATTGAACCATTTCGGGTTACGCCCCCCGTTGGTTTTGATTGACTTTAGCTCACATTCCTCATGTATTTCTCTATGAATAATGAACTTGGGGGGATTTCTAGTCATGTTTTCAAAAACATTCCCCAAATAGAAAATGATTATCTTATGGTGGGAGGAAAAAATGGGGTGTCGACCATTAATATTTACCTCTTAGCCTATTGAAGACTAATTCCCTATACAGTGATGATGATGTGGAAAATACCCAATCCCTATGGTATGAGGACTATTCGGGAAGATATTAGAATTTATTGGTCGTATGGTTGATGATTTGATGATTGTATTCAGGGATTTAATGATTTCTTATATTGATATTTAGGTGTAAATTCCACCAGTCCTTTGGTCTAGGTTTGATCTGGAACCACCAATGATTTCTCAAGGACCCTATCGGGGTGTTTTAAACATAGTGATGGCTATTGAGATATAAATACCTATATCCACATCGGATGGGGCTTTTTTTAATATATGGTTGATATGTCCAAGATTCCCTTTGGGATTGATGACCTGGGGGGTAGAAGTCATGGTAAATATTTCCCCAAACTATTGGGTGGAGTTCTCTCCTAGACGATTATTATAAAAGATGATATTATGACCCGATTCATTTGGAATAATTGGGATCATGTATTTTATGGTTGAAATGGTATCCTAGGATGGGGACTATTCTCCATGGGACTTTTTTGGTTTTACTATAACTTTGGATTCTATGTTTGAAATGAATTCCCATTGCTTTGAGGGTACCAATTCAAGGATCTATTAGCAATCCATTCCTTCTATTTGGGATGTATTGGAATTATTAATTAAGGAGAATTTCATTTTAGTGACCAACTGGATCACATGTTACCTGATCCCTTGACCACTTTAGAGTCTATGATGTTGAAATACATTGTATATTTGGATTCATATTGTTCTATAGGTGAATAAAAGTGTTACACTCAATACTTTCTTGATCCTTGAATACATATAGATAATGACAATATGGAAACTTGTTTCCAAATAGTTGTGATACACTGGGATAAAGCATGATTAATATTTCCATTGGGCATTTCTGGTTTTGGATAATGGGCCATAGATATAGCATCCATGTCAAGCTGAAAATAGTGTATGTTTATGGTCTGAAGGTGATTGTTGTATCCTAGATATGAGAATTGTTTCTCCTACAGAAACTAATGTGCTTCCCATATATTTGGGTGTAAGTAAGGCATGCACCCCTTTTTGTAGATCATTAGGGATGTCCTATCCAGAAGTGGTTAGGGGATAAACCAATTTTTATGAGTTCTTTCTAGATAACACTCAGTATTTATCCATGACATCCTCCACTTCATCAGACATATATTCCTCTACATAGAATATGATTTTTTGGTTTTCATTTTGATCATGGAGAAGTGTTTCAAGTCGTTGAGGGGGAACTATATAAAAATGACCTAACATCTCTATAAAACATCATCTGAGTTTTGAAAATGTCGCTATATGGAGTATCCTAAGCCACCGGTGGATTGAATTTTCTGAGGGAGTTATCATCATGGAAAATTTTATCCTAGTGGATGTCATGAGTAGTTTCCACGAGATCCATCTCCCTACTACCACTAAGAGGAATATCAAGGTAATGATCACCTTATTCTTTGGTGAAAGAGTCAATATACCCTTACAGTGTTGAGGATGTACCCTAAACAACCTCAAGGACAGTAAAATTGAGAATATTAGGTTTATTATCCCCATTTTGTGGTGTGGATGGAATATGTTAACCTTGATTTTGGGATTGAGCAGGGATATGATCCTATAGTATGATGATTGTCGGAATGTATTGATAAATAACTGATATTGTTGTAATTTGATCCCACTACTAATAATCTACTAGAGTATTCCAATGATCTTCTATACTTCTGGTAGGAATATGATGCTTCCTATAGGTGGTTTCTATAATATGATGTACAACACTTGAAAAAGTGGGTATATGATCTTGGTTTGAATGTGTATTCCCCATCGGAATATGCCAATGGACCTCCTTCATGGGATAGGTTATATAAGAGTCATCCTATATATCCTATGAAGGAATCTTGTCTTGTTATTCATCGGTTAATGTAGGAATATCATCTTAGATTTTTAGAGTTACTGGACTATTCCATTGGATTCAATGACATGTATATGAGCATATCCTGAGGAATGTTCTGATATCACCAATTAATCCCTAGATGGAGAAGGGATATGAGCCCAATCCTATTTCATTATATTTTTTCACCAGAATTTTTGACAATAATATGTTCTTGTCTCGAAGAATGTTCATTTCTAATAGGGTGAGTTTATTTTGTAATGGGAATGTGAGCATGGTTTGGTGCCTTTATAGTACGTCACTCGTCTTTTTTGATTATAATGTTAACCTATCCTAATGCATATGTTGTTCTCACTTGGTGAGACCCATTTTTATCAAGAATATGCGCCCGGTCTGATTCCTCATTCATTACCATGGTAGGTTGATAATCCTCTTGTATAGGATCAAGTGTGTATGATTGCTTTGGAGTATCAACTTATTTTTACTTATTAGAGCATTTTATTTCTCTACATATAAGATTAGAAATATATGACTATTCTTATATCTATACTGTTGAATATGTCAATGGAGTTCTTTAACTGTTTCTAATATGTAGTTCCATTTTAGCAATTTGTGCATAGTAATATAGGGTTGCACATTTTCAGTTTCCAATATATAATAGAAGATATATTTGATTCATGAAGTGATATAATCCCACACTATTCCTCATTTTCCATCAGAATATGCTCATGGGATTCATGAGTGATGGTAGGGATATCTTCCTCCCCATTATTTCTACAGATATATGGCTGCATACTTTATTTGAGAGGGTAGGTATATGAACCTTCCTATTGGATACCCTTGGAACAAGCTGGTGGGATTCATCAGTAGTGGTGGGAAAATGATCCAAATACAATTTATCTAGGGATCTCCACAATCAAAATGACATCCTTGGTGCCTTTTCATGAGGGTTTGAGGTAACACTGTGTTAGGTGGCGCCCTCAAGAGGCAAATAAGGGACACCATGGAGATATATTGTATAACAGTGATTAAAATGATACCTCCTTGGTGGACCCTAAATAAAAATAGATTCCAGCATGACTCCTCAATACACCTTCCTCGAATATGAAATTCGATGATTTTAACTCTTTTAGGATGAGATTCCTAATGGATTGGTTATGAAATCGAATGCCCCTGGAATTACTACAGCTTTTTGTGGATGACGCATACTCATCGGTTTCAATGTTTGGACACCCTTGAATGCAGCCTCGAGGGTTAGGATCATACCGCTTTAGTTTTATTCTTAGACCAATGTTTTTTCCACCATAAAATGAACAATTCATCTAGGTGGGGTTTTCTTGGGACTCACTGTGGTTACAACCATTCCTGATTTTCAAGAATAGTCTCTATATGAATACATGATCTCAAGTCGATGTTTTGTTTGGGATAAATAAAATTCCATTCACTAAAACTATAAGGTGAAAATTCACTTATCAGTTCATCATCGACAGAATGGACTATTCTTAATCATGTATGCATAGGTAACGAAAAATTTCTTTCTTATTTCTAGTTTGGTCATCCTTCTCATATAGAATTTTTATAATGAGGGTGTAATTATTACATGTGAACTCCATTTACATTTGGTCAAAAATTAATTTTTTTTAATTTGATATATTCATGTAAAATTTTCCATTTATATTTCCCAAAATAATGTGGATGGTGCCTTAGGATCAAGAGCCATGATTCTCAATGCCTATAATGATTCATTTATTATATTATTACATGCTTTCATATTGGGTTTTCCATTTTAATTTACTTTTAATGTTCTTGGGGCCTGATGAATGGTTGTGGGGGATTGAATGTTTTTCACAATATTTTATATTTATTTTACCATGTTTTTAATCTTCTATACAAACTACCAATGGTTCCCACATATATAATTAGTTAGGAACCTTATTTCTGAAGGAAGGTGATCATTGAGGGTTTCAAACTCCATGAATCATTGGAACACACATTGGTCAAGTGAGTGGGAGTCAAGATCATCACACACCTTTTGTGGGAATTATTACCTATTTTAGGAATCTCTTATTGATTTATTATAGGTCAAAAAATATCATAATAATCCCGATAGATAATTGGTTACCCAAACAAAATGATCAGGGATTGAATCATTTTATCTATAGAGGGGGTTATATCAATAAATCCATCTATATGTATCTTAGGTTTTAGTGAATTCATGTTATTTCTTAAAAATGGGTAGAATCTAATATTTTGACTTCAAATAACTAGAAACTCTAAGGTTTACTCTCATCCATGGAGGCAACTAATATTTCAAGGATGGGATCGAACATTTATGTGGTGTCTTACATATATTTTTTATAATAGGAATTAAAACCCATGTCGTTCGTTAAAATCATTACGTTTAACATCATGTAGAAAGGACACGTATGACGGAACATATTATCTTGATATTCAGCTTGATCCTTATGATGGTTTCTTAAATATCATGTGCATGACTGGAATCAGTGTCCTCATAGTTTGATGTGAGATCAAGAATTACCCCATGTTGGATGCCGTCCTACGGGGGGAAATCATATTATCCCACTAAAGGTGGATTACACACTAAGGTTGACCATGTTAAGGGAAATTCAGTATGGGAATGATATGATCATTTTAAATCACTAAACCCTTGTGAGCCATAGTCGGTGTGAGAAACATGGGATAAAAAGTTACCAGTCTTATCACATATGGAATTGAGACAGGTTCATTGGGGCAACCTTAATGGGGTGATTAATAAGAAGCTAACACCTTAGAATAGTTTTCTACAAATTCAGATTATAATAAGAATTAGAGTTCTTGTAGATCATTTTATTTCTTCTTCTACTGATTGATTAAAAATATGACTAGGATATGGGGGTCTTACATTGATGTAGATTCCCATTGAGCTCAGACCATAGGAAGGGATCCTCCATATCCTGGTTATATCATGAATTATAGTTCTCATAGTTCAATTTAATTCCCAATCCATTGATGGGTTGGAAGGAAGACTGCGATATTGGGGGTACATACACTGAGGTAGATTCCAATTGAGCTTTTTCCTTAAGAAGGAATCCTACATATTAGAGTTTTATAAGTAATCAGACTTCTCATAGTTCAATTTAGAGGTATTCCATAATATGCATATTGAGAAGTGTTGTCAGGACACATGGTGTCCTCCTGGTATGTCATGATTGTACTCCTATGATGTATGGAGTTTCTATCTACATTTTTTGAAGAATTATGGACATGTCCATGATACTTAACAGACATGTGCAGGGAAAATTAGATTATCCAATTAACATATCTAAAGGTCACCATATAATATGGATGGCATGTCCAGGAGGATATCGTATGCTCCATGAATACATGTCTGGAGGATGTATCATGACCGATAATGACATCTCTTAGTGTTCCTACTTGACATTAATGATATGTCCCAATTGTACCAGAAGACAAGGCTGAACTATCTGTAGGAAATCACATGATCTAGGATAAATGCCTGGAGGGTGTCATAGAATCTAGCTGACATGCTCAGAGGGCATCAGATGTTCTTGATGACATGCCGGTAGGTCATTGAAATACTTTCTTGACATTTTTTGGAGGTTGTAATTTTATCAACATAGAGATGTCTTTGTGTTGCCATGTGACTTGGCTGATGTGTATAGAGGGTGTTTCAAGGAGTGCTTGATATGTCTTGAGGACTTTTCAAGACTTGGATGGAATGTACTAGCACCATCACATGATAAGGATAGATCATGTGAAGCACATGAATCCTTGGAATTAAAATTAGTTTTATCTATATATGCATTATTCATCCACCAATTTCATTCTATATTTGATATGTCCAAAATGATTTTCTAATCATTAGGGTAATACCCCCATATTTTATGCTATGCCTCCTTTTAAATTTAAATTCTTCGAAATCTTACAAGATTAACAAATGATTAAATATTATTATTTAATTAATAATTATCTCTTATATATTTTCAATGGAGGGAATGAATTAGATTAAAAATATTATGAAAATATAATCAAAAAATGTTTCTAAAATCAATTCATTAGTTATCAATTAATTAGGAATTAAAACCAATTGAACACAATGTATGAATTTTTATAAAAACAATTTTTATGCCGATAATGATATTTTATATTAATATATTAAATTAATATCTATTAGTGGAAGAGATAGTAGAATTTATATATTATATATTCAATTAAATATGATTATATGCATCGAAAACATTTTAAGAGGCATAAGACAAGAATAAATACAATTTTACAAATAAAACTATATGTTATTCTAAAAACAGTTTTATTTCCTCTTAATTAAAGAATTATTTTAGATAATAATTTCATCACTTTAATAAAATATGTTTGAAGAAACAAAAAAAAAATTAAAATTTTTATATCAAAATTTACTTTCTTTAAAAAAAATTATGTTTCTGGTAAGTTTCATTTATGATGAAGAGTAATGTGATTATTGGAATAATAATATGAACTTTAGGAATAGTAATGTGGATATTCAAAAAATAAACTCACCTATAAAATAATTACTAATATTTAGGCATCTTATAAATTAAAATATAGTATATTTATATCATATAAAAAGTAAATAATTTTTTTGAAAATAATAAATTAATTTAGCGTATTTTTTGAGAAACAATAATGATTATTTAAAATTTTATAATTAATATAATGATTTAATAGAAAATTAATTTTCATAAATATATATTCATAAACTAATATATTTTTGTATTAAAATTATAATATTTTTTCATAATACCTTAATTAACTTATCAATGTTTTATAAAATCATTTGGAATTTTAAAATCTGTATTTTTTGAATAAATGATGATTTTAATTAAAAATTAAATTTATCATATTTAGAATGTTATTTTAATAAAATATAGTTTATTTTTTAATTCTTCATGTAGAAAAATGGTTAGGTTGTTGATAGAGAAAATATTTTCAATTAAATTAACATTGAATTTCATTGTTTTAAACCGACCAATGGGTTACTTTAAGATGATTTGCTGTATTTTTATGATATTGAAGATTTTTTGAGATGGATAGTAAATATGGCCCATTTCGGATTTTTAACTATATTAAATTATTATTATATCTTTTCCATTACATTTTCTACACTAATCCAAATTGAAAATTACTTTCTTTTCCAGATTCTAAACATCCAGAACTGTATTTAACCCTTCTTGACTAAAATCTAAATCAGCCCTATGGAATCTCAAAAGATGCTCAATTTTTTTACTATGAAAAATGTTTACAGATCTAGTGAATTTTTTGTGTGGGGTTCATAACTCATTCACGGGGGGTCAAATTTCTATAAAATTTGGTTGGTAGACAATCCAGTCATTTTGAAAAATATTTCCTGAAGGTCATGATGCGTTAATAGACCATTTTAGTGGTCATTAAAACATTATAATTTATATGTTTTTCATTTGGAGAGTCTGGCTGTATAGAATAAATTTTTAGAGTAAAATAGGTAGAACTTTCGGAATACGTGTCCAAATACGCTGAGAGTTTGAGGGTAAACACCCAAGATCATTATAAACAACATTTAAGAGGGTTTACATTCCTGGAAATGACATTTAATGGGTTTATAACATGTTAATGATATGGGGAAAAATTTTGGATATAAAAGGAGGGGAGCTCCTCCCTCTTAAAGCGTTTCAGTCCATCTTATTCCTTCGAAGGTAGAAAGGAGGAAAAATTTTAATCTTTCTCTATATTATTTCCTATATTTTCCATGGATTTTTAATTCCTTATTCTTCCCCATTCATATCTATTATACATACCATGGTGGGGAAAACGTTTTTTGTGATTAAGAAAGGCAGGTTTTTTCAATTTTTTAATGCTTGAGTTCTTGTACATAATTGAATGAAATTTATTTCTTCACCAAAGTTGTTTTCAATTTAATACAGTGGATTTTAGTATCAAGTGTGATGATTCAAAAATTTGAATTCCATTAATTATTTTTCCCTTGGTAAAATAATCAGTATCTCCCTCAACTAATTTCTGGTTTATATACGATGGAATAGACCAGGGATTAGTGGTGAAGTACTTACCTATTGTCAGTATGTGTAAAAGGGGTTGTGAATGTTCTTGATTGTTTGGGATAAATAATACCCGGTCAGGAGTTTTCCATATCAGTTGAGTATATTCAATACAACTCTTTTTTATATGGATGGAGAGTTGACCAAACTATGATCTTGGTATGTTTTTCTCTCACCATTATAATTTCACCAAGGAAGTGACAGGAAAAATTTGTGGAAACTCACTTTAAAAACTAAGAAGACGATGTTTGAATTAGATTGATAAAAGATAGAATTATAATATAGTGTATAACGAAATATATACATGCCTCCCAAGATAAACAGCTAGAACCTGAAAAGAACAAGAAATAGAAAAATTGGTGGAAGAAGTATCCCCAATTATTTTTCAAGTTGAAGATTCGATAGAGGCCTTGATGAAATTAAAAGACGATCCATTTTTTCCAGCACAATCAGTGTTGTGGAAGATTAATGAACAATAATTTTCTGTTGAAATAAATATGGGATATCAAAAAGATCTTGATAAATTCTAAAATGATTGTTAGGAACTAATCGATCCTCCTATCCCTAATAATGTAGATTATTCAGCAACATTAAAGAAATAAAACAACCAAGAGGTGAAATTTGAAGAGAATATAGAGGATTATAAGTACCTACCACTATATATGGGAAATTAAACTACAAAGGGCACCTCTCATTGAAGAAGAAATTAAATCGGAACAAACTCAGTGAGATGATCTTTTCATAAGCTCATTATCTTTTGATTTTCTTGAAACTAAATTGAGTATTACCTCCCCTTATTTGAATTTTTCAGATTCATCCATCACGTGTATTTCATTGGATGAAGGAGATGAAAAATTAGATTCATCTAAAGAGGAACATCTAGAGCACCAAAAACCTATTGAACATTTAATGGAGGGAGTACATGAGAAGATCGATGTTTATTTTATAGAGGAAAATGAGACACAAGATTCTTACATTGAAAGGGAAGGATTATATATTGATTCTTCATGCTTTGATTTTTTTCGAATAGAGTTAAACTCATACATTCCCTTTTATTATTCCATTGATGTAGTATACCTTGAGAACACACTGGTGAATGAAGAAGAAATTATGTAAGTGGAAACTAAGAAAGAGGAAGACTCATTCATTGTATTAACCCCACTATGCATGTTGTATCTCATAAAAATGGGGGTGTACTTGGTATGTTATATCCATAGATTCCTAAAAAAGGAAAAAGTGCATATTGGAATGAGTAATACATATTGGTTCATGAATAAGAAACATTACCCACCATCATATTGGGCATATTTGATTAGAACTGCCCCTCTGGGGCCAGTCAAAACTTAGGGCCCACGTGGGGGATTAAACCAAGATTTATCCATATTTTCTTATTCAAATTCAATTTTCATTTCAGTTAATAAATAACGTATGTTATCATTTTACCTCTTTAAGGTTTTCAAAGATAAGAACATAGGAGCCTAACTCAACATTGCATTTCCAATAAATTTGGTTATACCTCTCCTTTATATTTTCTTTCTTGGTTTTATTCATTTTAAATTCTTCTAAAATGTTAAATCCATTTGAATTCCCTGAGGAAAATGAATCAATTATGTTTGGGGGTGGTAACCTTTGTAGTTTAGGATTATATTTGATGTTTTTTTACTATTATCATATAAAAACTTTTTTTTTCAGATATTTGTGTTTTTATTTTCAAAATTTATTGTGTTTTCTAAAAATGTGATCTAAAATGATTATCATTTCCAATTTTGAAACCCATTTCGATGAGTGATGCAATATATTCCATGAAACTGAGGTTAAATTAATGATTAAATGACTTTGTTTCAATTTCAAAACTTTTTAAATTTCATGAAAAGTACTCAGATTTTAAAATATCTTTCCACATATCATTATCGTTATTTTTGAAATCACTTTATTGTGGGGAATATTTACCATTGTTTTCATATTCTTTATATTCACCTCATTTATTGAGAGAACCATACCATTCTTTCATTAACTATAATTTGATTTATTTCTATCAAAACATGAGGGTTTGAGGTACTTGTGTTATAAATGATTGAGGCATTTATTTGGATTTAAGTCCCCTTTTCAATATAATCCATTTCATTATGGACTAGCTTACACATTAATCCTTTTATCCCATAGAATCCATGAATAGCCTATTAGTTTGGCCATATTACAATCCAATTTCCCCTATCCAACCTTCTCTTGAAGTTAACTTTCATGATCTAGTTGAACTTAAGTTTGTGGGAAGTTTTTTTGTGGTGTACTACCTCATTTTTTGATATTTTTTGTAGAAAATAAAATGTTTAATAGGTGATGTTTCTACTTAATATTTCATTTTGTTAAAAGATATTCCTTTTCTAGAGATTTCATGATCAAAGAAGCTTTTCCTTTCTGGAGCTTCCAATGTAAAAATAAAGTTGTGCCTATCTAGATATTTCCAGATAAACTATGTTGGAGAAGAAATTGTTGCTATTAAAATACTAAATGGAATGATCATTCGTTGATTTCTTATGATTATGGAGCCAATTTTATACAAATGGGAAGATATGGAGACCATTCTTGAGTGAAAATTAGAATCATTCAAATTTTCATAAAAAAGAGCCAATCCGCCCTTTTTTAGCCTCAGAATTTTTAACATATATACCCTAACAACCAGAAGCCACAAAACAACCCTGAAAAGTCCCCATGGAAAACACATTTCCATAACTCACATCAGGTGAAGAATCAGGAATTTATCAAGAATATTTTAACTCTTGTGTGACTTTGTATGAGAAAATCTTTGATGAACATTTACACTAGTGAGATGGTAGAAAATTCATGTGAGGTAGGTGTTTTGTGTGAATGACATAATAAATTATGTGGAAATATTTTAAATAATATAAAATAGAGAACTTGAAATAATTGTTTTTGTTGAAGCATGATATCTTTTGTTTCTTAGTATGGATTTGGTTGACCTCATTGGTATGTGTTTTAGATTTAATTTGATTTGATTTTGATGTTTACTTGTCTAGCAGTCCAAGTGTTAAGTGTGGTGGAATTGATAGGGAAAAAATTTCAATTAAATTAAAATTTAATTTCATTGATTTTAACCCACTAAATTGTTACTTTAGGATGATTTGGGGCATTTTTATGATCTTGGTGATATTTTGAGATGAATAGTAAAAATGGACCATTTGAGATTTTTTACTGTTTTAAATTATTTCTGTCTTTTGGAATTTATAATTTGTACAGTAATCCAAATTGTAAAATTATTTTTTCCAAGACTCTACACATCCAGGGCCTCATTTAACCCCTTTTTACCAAAATCTGAATAAGACATATAGAAGCTCGAAAGATGCTCAAAAGTAGGACTGTGAAATCTGTTTGCAGACCTGTCTATTTTTGGTACGGGGTATATAACTCATTAATGGTGGGCCCAAGTATAATGAAATTCGGTGTGTAGACACACAAGACATTTTGAAACATTTTTCATGAATACTAGATCGTGTGATTTGGCCATTTTTGTGGTCATTAAAGCATAATAATCCGGAGGTTTTCGATTTGGAGAGTCTGATAGGAGAGAATAAATAGTCATAGTAAAACGGGCATAACTCTCGAAATTCTTGTCCAAATACACTATTATTTTGAGGAGAAATGCCAAAGATAATTGTGAACAAGATTTAAGAAGGGTGGAATGCGTGAAGATGTAATTATTTGGGATAAAACGTGTAATCTTTTGGGATATTGATTCTGGCTATAAAAGGAGGGGGCTCCCCCCTCTCAGAGCATCTCATTCCATCCCATTCCTTTTACGACAGCAAGGAAGAGAACTTTTAAGCTTTTACTATTTTATTTCTTTTCATTTCTATATATTTTTAATTCCTTCTTCTTCCCCATTCGTCTCTATTACCCTTACCATGGTGGGGTAAACATTTTTAGTGATTGGTGATGGGTTGGTTTTCTATGTTGTAATTCTTGAGTTCTTCTATGTAATTGAATGAAATATCATTATTCTTCGATGTTGTTTCCAATTTCATATAGCATATTATATTATCAAATGAGATCATTCTTGAACTTTAATTCCGTTAATGATTTTACCTTGGTCAAAAATCATTATCTCCCTCAACTTATTTTTAGTTTATATACAATGGAATAGACAAGGGATTAGTGGTGAAGTACTCGACGATCGTCAGTACGTGTAAAAGGGGTAGTGAAAGTTCTTTGTTGTTTGGAATTAACAAGTCCTGATCAGGAATTTCACAAGTTAGTAGATTATATTCAATACATCTCCTTTTCACATGGAATGAGAGTTTAGCAAACTAATATCGTGGTAAGTTTTTCTCTCACCATCATAATTTCACCAAGGAAGTGAGAGGAAATGATTGTAGAAACTCACAATAATCAACTAAGAAGAAGAGGTTTAAATTAAATTGAAAAAGGAAAATATTATAATTGGCAAACCGACCATGACCTAATCACCCATTTAATATCCTAGTTTTTAATACTTTGAATTTTGAACTTCTATTAAATAATTTTCTTATCAATTTATTCTAAAAACACACCATTTTTACCATCGTTTTAAAGTGAAAATTTTTTTGTATGCACTCTACATCAAGAGACTTCCTAGGGTTAGTCTCTTGACTAGACTCGAGAATATATAAAAATGTTTTGGTGATTACCTAGAATAGGCATTCTTCAGGTGTATTTTTGGGATTTTTCTAAAATAATTATATTTTTTTGAATAGTGAAATATGGTAATTTACAATATTTAACAAATACATTAATTATTGATTCCTAGATGATTTATTTATGATGTAATTCAATAATATTGAAATATACATCATTATTATAAAATATTGAGTTATAATTCTCAATCTATTCATAGTCTTGAGTCATGATAATGAAAAAATGAATAAAATATTCTAAAACACCCCTCGCAACTACTATAATTACCACCCCCTCACCACCTCTTCTCCTCACCCCACTAAAGCCTTGAATCTTGTCCAATTTTTTCTAATAATCTTCCCAAGTCCCCCATCCATGAAGAAGACCCTTTTTTCTAATATTATACCAAACTCAAGTGCCTCAATGAGGTTCACAAAGAGGATAATTCAAGAGGTAAAACCCTTTTTCGATTTCTTTTAATTTCTTTTCAATTTCATTTCTTCTTTAATTATATCCTAAACTACCCTTATTGAAGTGACATTATAAAACTTAAAGAATTTAAATAATGGAATGCTTTTTTAATGGAACAATCCATCATCATTTCACTTTCCAATTCCTTTTATTTTGAAAATTGAAACATTATATGTGAGGGGATGATTTTACGCCTTCACGGATAACATGTTTTTGTTTTTCAATTCCTCCTTCAAGGCTTGTCATATAACAATTTGTATGTATAAAAAATATTAAAAAATAAATATAACATTTTATTTAATGTTCTATAACTAGTGTTTATATATATATATATAATATTAATTAATGAAACCAAAATAATTTGTGTTATCGAAAAACCGAGAAAATAATTCATCTTAACCCAAAATAACCAAATGACTTATATGAACATTTAATAATATTAATGGTAATTAATAACATATAATTTCAATTTTGGACTAATATTCCCATTTTACATGTTCTTTAATAAATGTATATAAGTGAACCAATCATGAAAACAAAGGAAATGAACACTCCCGAACGATGGAATTCAATCTTTTAACTCATCAAAAAGGTCACAAATGAACAAAATAAAATTACCAAAAATTAAATAAAATGAAAAAATAATATGAATTAATTAATTAATATATTTAATTTTACTCTTCATGAAATTATGCACATTTGCCAAATTATTTTTACCTTAAGTTAAGGGCTTCTTCCTGATCCTCCATTTTTTATTCAGATTACAATATCTCAATCTTTACCCCAATGTAATTCTTCATTAATATATATATATATATATATATGTTATTAGTTATGCTTATATTTTACAAACTCATATATTTTGATCATTTCATATTTATTTAAGGGGAGAATAAATTTTTTATAAGGTTCTATTATCAATCCTTCCATATAAGAATTCCTGATTTAAAAAAAACATCCCATCTACTTATCCAACATCTAGTGCACTACATGATCTTTTGTAAGACACCAGTATTCTTATAAACTCAAATATTTCATTATGAAAACTATCTTATTATATATCTACTTTTAAATAAACAATTAAGCCTTTTTCCACCTTAAATATTATTATAATTTCTCTTAAAATGCATGGAGGTGGCCCATTTCTAACGTTTCTAAAAAACACTTTTTAACTTGTTTTAAATTATGTTTGAAATAATTTGTTCCTCAAACATAATTTCACATTAATTCAGTTTTATTTTCTTTGATATACATTTTTAAATATTATTTTATGAAATATAAAATTTATTTTCCAAAAGAAATTCTTTCTAAAGTAAAATGGGTATTTCTCACAAATTTTTATCAATGATTTTATTAGTATATTTTAATCTATGATTATGATTTAACTATTTCAATGTGGAATGGGACACGTTTATTTAAAGAATTTTTTTAAAATATATTATTCGACTTATGATTAATGTTTTGGACTTATTAAGTGTTGGGAGGGGCCTTCTATAGCCTCTTGATGCATCGGTAGGTCTCATTAGACAATCTAAACCAGTTTTGGGTCCTAAATTACCAATTTAGGTTGATATCTTTGATGAGGCCTCAATGGTATTTTTATTATTCCCAAAATTATTAATTCTATCATTGGGATATTTTTAATTGATAATTCATGTGATTATTTGAATATATGAATATCCATTGTTAAGTTTTATCTGATTGTTTATATAGAATTATTTATTCATCTTTTATTCCATCCATATTATGCCCAGGATTATGTTTTACTGAAATGTGTTTTTGTTATTCATAATTCATTATTATTTATGTTTATGTTAAATTTATTTATATTGTTTAACCTCACTGAGCATCTGATCTCACCCCTTTCTTATGTTTTATTTTCTCCAAGGATATGAAGATGTATATTATGAATGAATTTTAGGGATAATCTCAGAGTTATGGATGTTTCCATTGGATTTTCTTATTGTTTACTTCAAAATATAATGTACAACATTTTTTTATATTTTGTTTTCCAAAACCTATAATCTATTTGGTCCTTTGGTATGTAAACACTTATTCATAGTACCATTGTAATAAAGTCAGGAACCGAATATAGGCTACAAGGGTTGGGGTCTTTATAGTTGGTATCAGAAGAAGATTAGTTGAATCCTTGGAAACATGATTTATAAAACATTAATTAGGGAATAAAACCCAAAAATATAGTTTTATGATAAAATTGAAGAAAATTCAATAATTTTGGTAAGGTGGGGATTAGGAAGGTCTTCTTACCAATACATCCCTATCTAGATACTACAATTCGATGTGGTTCTGGCACAAATCTACCTAGGGGTAACACCTCGGACAAGGTGTATCGGGTCTGACATGGTATAACCTGGTACATGTAAACATGCCTTATTGTACACTGGGTTTGACACTCCCTTGGTATATCCATAATATAATTCAAATTTTATTTACAAACCATTATAAATTATTTAAAAGTAAATATGTCCCCAAAGAAACCATTATTATGATTATGAGATTAGCTACACATAATTTTTTCAATTTTTGTTAAGTATTTCACTAGTATTTAAATTATACATTATTTATCATATTGCTATGAGGTAATCTACTCTACTCCATTATTTAGAAATTATTCCTAAAGGAATAAATGGGAACCACATTATTGCACATAATATAAAGAGTAAGACTAATCATTTATTCAGTTGGTTGAAGCCATTATTTTGAGGGGAACTAGTATCTAAAATGATTTCATCACATTAGGAGACAATATAATGTTATAAAAATAAGGAGAATCTAATTTTTATGTATTATGGCTTCAGAAGGAAGCAAGATAATAAGAGGAAAGCTAATAAAAATAGATAAAGTGAATAAAGTAAAGAAATATTTTCCCACATGTGATAATTGTGGAAGGAAACACCTTGGAATATGCTTAAGAGGTAATGGATTTTGCTTTATGTGTTGATAAAAAGGCCATTATGCCCATTATTGTATGAGAAGGAAATAATAATCCAATAATCAATGATTTAACTATAAGGATATGGGGAAATATGCAAATGAATGTCCAACGTTTCATGGGAATATAGTTCTATATAAGAAAAGGGATCATGGTCATGATTTTGATGCTACCTCAGATAAAGAGTAATTATTAACATTCCTGTATTTGTATTCAAGAATTATTTATTTTATTATTTTATTAGTAATTCTCTATTTATATGATTCGTGAGATATAGAAGGATTGTACTATAGAACTTCATCTTTAATGAATTGGATGCATGACATGAATAGAACCCATAACCAATAGAAGTAATTTTAGTTCTTGGTGGGTATATTGAAAACAGATGACTTGGGAAAGAATACCCTAAATACGTGCTTGATGGTTGAGATAATAGTAATTACATATTTGTGGGAAATTATTGCTAACCAAGAAGGTGATATGGTGGATTATATTATGCCATAATTATTATTTTTTTGGATTTAATGAAAACATGAGATTTTACTCTTGGAAGAATTCCTGATATAATTTTGGTTTTTAGGTTATCAAGGTATTCATATATTCTTTATATGGTTTTACACGCTACATTTTTTGTAGAATCTTATGTTTTGTTGATTTTTTTAAATTTCGTTACCATCCTTCTAATTTTATGATTGTTGAATGTAGGCAAACATGTTTTTTATGAGTCATAAGATTAACTACTTGTGGAATGGATCATGTTAATATTATGAAATTATTTTCCATTGATAACATATTATAAACTTCATGGTTTCATTAAACATTTAATGGTCTTTGAAAAAACTTATGGACCATAAGATTCGTTAAAAGTGCTTCAGGCATGAAAAATTCATCATGAACAATGATTTCCAAGTGTAAAGGATGAAGTGAAAATAAATCAAAGAACCACCCAGGGATTATATTATGACATGGAAAAGAATCAACTAATTTTATTTCGTCAAGAGAATATATGAATAGTAAAATAATCCATCAACTATCAGAAGAATATTTTGCAACAAAAAAATGTTATCAGTTTACTTTCTTTTCTAAGAAATCAATGTTGTTTTAAACCATCAAAAATTTTCATATTTGTTATCGAAAAAATTATATTTACCATGTTCTCTATCACACTCCAATATAAATTTGTTGTTATATTTGTGGAAACCATGGTCGTTCTATGCATGAATTTGAGTATGGTATGTGTTTGTTGTCAATACATAGTGGAAGTTCCAAATGTGAAGTGATCATATAGAAAAAGCAGATAATAGTATTGAAGGTGGAACCATTTTCTAGTGTTTGCCAATTTTTTGGGCCTGAAAATCAACAAATGGAAAAAAGTGGTTTTTGTCAAAGAGACTTGCGTGTCATGGACCGGAAGGAGAGGAAACATGGACGCCTTTTTTTCAAGATCAAAACATGAAAATATGGCAAAGGGAGAGGGGTGCTCATGTTTTATGTTTGGCCGCCCAAGTGACTTGCTCACCGAAACTTGTGCGCCATCATACAGGGTTCTGAAATTCCTAAAAATAGAGTTCGACCCCTCCTTATTCGGTATGAAGTTCAGAATTTGAGAAAATCAGAGCTCTCATCGCGCATGTGTAGTGGTCATGCAAGTAGTGGTGGGTCGTGCAAGTTAAATTTGCGCGATAGCTATTTGTTGCGTGTCCAAGGATTTTTGGGAGAAAAATGGTGTGAGTTACACAAGTTTTGAGTTGTTGGAGGAGGTGTCGTGCATGAGGGTTGGTAACACTTACGCGCCAGAATTTTAAGCAGCGCGATAGTTTATAGTTGCGCGCCAAAATCGGTTTGGGCAGAAAAGGAATTGAGTCGCACAAGTTTGAAGTTGAAGAAGTATGTGTCACGATATTGGAAGAGCTGGACATGGGCGCCATCTTGAACCATGTGTGTCAGGCTTGGAGAAGTACGCCAGGTGTGGTTGAAGTACGCCAGTCTTTTTGGAGTTGTGCGAAAGCTGGATGATTTCCTGATATTTGCAGTATAGAGTGAGATTCATCTATGGGATAAAGTAGGACTTCAACAGAGCATCTTCAAACAATAAAGTCTTTATTCATTGGTGATAATGAAGAGACATTCATGTCTATAAAATGAGTGGGACTTCACCAAAGGTAGTGAGCCAGGGGGAGTCAACAGGAGTGACCCGAGGGACGTAGTGTGCTATCCCTTAACTTTTGTAAAAGTAGTGAGCCTGGGATAGAGTGACTGTTCCTGAACCTTTATAATCCACAACTCGTGAAAAATAGTGTAATTAGGTACGACCGAAAACCTATCAATGTATGCTCCTTGGACGTAGAGCTTTTTGGTGAACTATGTAAATGTGCTTTGTCAACTTCCTACTTTCTTTTGTTTGACAGGTTTAACAAGTTCCTACCAACATGGGAATAAGATCCACAACTTTAAAAAGAAAATTTTGACACCCGGATTTACCCCTCCCCTCTCAGGGTCTCCCGGTGTCCTACAAGTGGTATTAGAGGTAGGTTGTTGGTGTTTAATTTGTCAATATACCATTATGGAAAATTCAGCCCATGTCAGGGGAGTCCCTCTCATCGATCGATGTAATTTCCAGATTTGTAAGAATAGAATGAGATCTCATCTAAGATCTCTTGGAATGGAAGTCTTATCTCCCACTGTCCAAGGTATACATGTTATTGATCCAACAGGTCTGTCTATGTCGGATGCTGATCGGAGAATTCTTGATGATGATGCAGAAGCACAGAATACTCTCAGTACAGATGTTTCTGATCAGATCTATCTAAAGCTGATGAGTTTCACCTCAGAAAATTCCATGTGGGATAATCTTCAAAATATTTATGAAGGAGATAGAGAAGTGAATGAGGAAAAATTACAAGTCCTATACAATAGGTTTGATGATCTGAAGATGCATCCTAATGAGAATGAAGACACCTTCTTCAATCGAATTACTGAAGAGGTTGGAGCAATTCGGGGTCTAGGTGAAGAAATCAAAGACGTTGACATTGTAGAGATAATATTAATAAGACTTCCACCCCAGGATAATGCAGAGGTGTCAGCCCTTGAGGAAAGAGATCTTTCCAAACATTATTTAAATGATCTGTTGAGGATCCTTGTGGAATATGAAATGAGACTCAAACTAGAAGATGATACTACATGAGTAGGAAAGTAAATGGACATAAAATCCATGGAGAAACTGAAAATATCAAAAGATAGTAGTGAAATTATTTCTCTCATTGATAAGAAGTTCTAGAAGGGAAAAGGGAAATTCAAAGGTAAGTTACCTCTAGCTTTCTTTCTTTGTGTCAAAGTTGGACACATTGATTCGCAGTGCTTAAGAAAGATTGATGATGATGATAGCGATGCTCAAAACATTGAGAAGCCTCAAAAAAGGTTTTTCAAGAAAGGTGACTTAAAATCTAGAAAGAATTCTCTGAAGAAGAGTTTTGTTTATGAAGAGGAATAAGATGATAACGAATTTTGTTATAAAGAAGAACCAGAATTTAAAACTAGGAACCATGCTTCCATGATGGCCACTATAGAAAAATAAGAAGTTACTGGTCGAGAAAATCAGTTGAAAATTGGTGCAGATCCCATGTAGAAACTTAAGGATGCTGTTAGTAGGCTTATGATTAAATATAAGAGTTGAAATAAGTGGAAATCAATTGTAGATGAATCAACTGAATATTTTGATCAACATGGAGCTGAAATTGATCAAATGGAAGAATTGGTGAATGTATTCTCTAAAATACTTGAAAGAAATGTTGATGTAGTGGATCAGAAGATGATTATTGAAGAGCAGGAAAAGGTCATCAATGACCTCACCTTCAGACTAGAGGGAAAATCCAAGACTGCGGAGCGTCTTGAAGATGAAGTTGTTACTATTAGGAGTAAACCTGAAAAAGATTCAATTTCAAAAGAATCGAGGAAGAAAATACAGTTAGGAAGGATCTTATATTATGAGCTATTGGAGAGATCAAAACATTGATCTAATGGATTTGAGAAGATTTTAAATGATCAAAGACATGCTTACATGGGAAATAGTGGAATTGGTTGACAGGTATAATCATCAAATGCTGCAAATAAAGGTGACCAAAATAAAGGAAAGATGAATGTGCATGATGTGGGAAAGACCATTTATGTGATGAAACAGAAACCTCTAATCCAATATGAGTGAAGAAAAGAAGGTTATCTTCGAGCCTTGTGAAAAAAGGATCCCTCGTACTATTATCCCACATTAGAAAGAATGAGGATAAACAGAAGTGATAAGACATTTCCTCTCATGAAGTGTCAGTTCTGTGGGTATTTGGGACATACCATGTCTTATTGTGAAGAGGCAAGAAGCTATCTGAATGGAGAAGATATAGGATTTCAACGGAGGAGAATGAATTCATATCCTAATCTTTTAGAAGAAACAATTGTTATGAATATTGTTTTTGTTGTTCTAGCTTTGGTCATGAGGATGTTAATTGCAGGCAGATAAGGGACATGGACACCTCATACCGAAGTTCGAGACAAGTCAAGTCTCATCAGCAAGACAATGTTGCTCTTTCAAAAAGGTTTTATCCACTCAAATAATATTTTGACTATGAAGACCCTAAGTACATGGAAGAGATAATTGAAAGGACATCAGTGATCTATACTCAATCCAATGTTTCATGGAAAGAAAAGAAGAAAATTGAGAAATCCAACCATGCAGAGGTGTCCCGCAAAGCTACAAAAAGAAACAGTACCAGTATTCTGGATAACGGTTGTTCATATCATATGATGGGTAATGTTGGCCTGTTAACGGATATAAAAATTAAGTTTGATGGTACAGTACAATTTGGTAATGATGGAGGTCTGAAAATCAAAGTTAGTGGAAGTATTGAATTAGCTAATGGAGAGCTAAAGAAGACTAAAGTCCTTTACGTAGATGGCCTACATCATAATATTCTCAGCATAAGTCAACTCTGTGACTCGGGGATTATAGTTACTTATAATCAGAAAGGTTTCACTATCAAGGGAAAGACATTAGATTCGCTTATGAATGGATTCATAGCATAAAGCAACTTGTATCAGTTTTATAGTAAATAAAATGTTTGTTACATGACAGTTGAAGAAGAAAAAAATTTGTGGCATCAGAGATAGGGACACATCAATCAAAAAGACCTGGAAAAAATATCAAAATTGAGTATTTCAATGGACATTTCCAACCTGATGTGTGAGCATGAAAAGACTTGTGCTGCTCGCATTCGTGGAAAGCTGGCCTACAGTTCATATCATCCAAAGAAAAAAAAAGGCATCTCATCTTCATGATATAATTCATACAGATGTATGTGGGCCGATAAATGTTACTGGAACTCGTGGAGAAAGGTACTTTGTCCTTTTCATTGATTATTACAATAGAATTGCATGTGTTATAGTCATTCACAAGAAATGTCAAGTTCTTGACTGCATGAAAACATAATGGTGAATCACCGAGAATGATACTAGACGAACAATCAAAGTGTTGTGATCTAAAAATTGAGGGGAATACATGACCATTGAATTTTAAAATTACCTAGAGAAGTATGGGATACAACATGAGGTAGTTTCTGTGATAACTCCACAGAAAATGGAGTTGCTGATCATAGGATTCGACCGGTGAACTACATGGCACGAACTATGCTGATTGAGAGTTGTATTCCATGATATTACTGGAAAGAGGTTGTTCATGTTGCAGTGTATATTCAAAATTGAACAAGAATTTATATGGGTGAGACGAAGACACTATATGAATTTTGGCATGGAAGGAAGCCCTCTTTGAAATACTTTCGTGTTTTTGGAAGTAAATGCTTCATCAGAAACAAAGAAAAAAATCTAGGAAAGTATGTTGACAATGGAGATGAAGGAATTTTCCTCGGATAATCAATGAAAAACAAATCCTACAAGTGTTTCAACAAGTGATTAGGAAGGATTGTGGAAATCAGTGATGCTATGATAATTGAAGAGGAAACCACAATTTCTTCAAGGATATCATATGATGATGTGATAGAATGTGAGGAAGAAAGTGAACATGGAGAAAATACAAATACAGAAATAGAGGAAGTTGTACAAAACAATCAGCATTCACATCATGATGTTGACTTAGAAGAAGAATTTGAAGAAGAAACTATAGCTTGAGAGAATGCAACTGAACCTCGTAGGAGAAATCGAAGAGCTTAGATTGATCCATCTAACATAATTGGGAAGAAGAGTGCACCCACTCAAACATTGAGGATGAGGTATAACATGAAATCTACATTTCTATTAGTTGTGGAGCCATCCTCATTTGATGAATCTGCAAAGGAATAATCATGGGTGAAATCCATGAATTAAGAGTTAGATCAAATTGAAAATAATTAGACATGGGATCTTGTCCAGAGACACGAAGGTCGCAATGTTTTTTGTACAAAATGGATCTTCAAGAACAATTTTGATGAGCATGGAAGTGTTATTAGAAACAGGGAACGACTTGTATATAAAGGATACTCCCATATTGAAGGCGTTGATGTTGCAAAACCTTTTCTCCAGTGGCTAGACTGGAGTCAATCAGGAATTTCCTTCACAGGACACTCCAAAAAGGATATAAAGTATATCAAATGAATGTCAAGACAGCATTCTTGAATGGTGTTCTTGAAGAAGATGTCTATATTGAACAACCAGTGGGTTTTGTTCTTGGTACTGATGAAACAAAGGTCTACAAACTGATGAAAGCTCTATATTGTTTTATGTAGGCACCACGAGCATGGTATTCCCAGGTGGACTCGTATCTCAAGAAGCAGGAATTCAAAAGAGGAGGAGTAGATCACAATCTATAAGTGAAGAATTCTCCAAAAGATCAATTCATGGTTCTCATCTATATTGATGATATCATATTTGGTGGAAGTAGGTAGAAATCAGTGGATGAATTTTCTAATCACATGAAATTAGAATTTGAAATGTCTCTGATTGTGGAGCTCACATATTTCATGGGGCTGCAGGTTATTCAAACGCAGGATTACACATTCATTTCTCAAGAAAAGTATTCAAGAGAGCTGCTAAAGAATTTTAATATGCAAGAATCCAAACCAATATCAACTCTGATTGTAGTTGGAACAAAACTTGGAAATCATGAGGATGGGGCATCTGTAGACCCCACTATGTACAGGAGAATAATTGGGAGCCTACTGTACCTGATAGTGACATTGCCAGATATTGTCATTGCAACCTGTCTAGAGGCCGGTTTTCAAAGTAATCCAATGGAGGAACATATGACAACAGTAAAAATAACCATGAGGTATATTAAAGGTACTCACAATTGTGGATTATAATATTTTTCAAGAAGAGATAGTGAATTATCAGCATTTTTTTATGCTGACTGTGATGGCGATGTAGTGGACAGAAAGTCCACCAGTGGTGGGGAATTATATATTGGGAATAAATGTGTTGGCTTCTTGATAAATAACAAGAAAGTACTTCTCTTATTACTTCCCAATATGAGAATATCTATACCACAAAGGCATGCACTCAACTTCTATGGATGAAGCAACAACTAACAGATATTGGTGATGAGGTGAAGAAACCAATGATAATTTACTATGATAACAAGAGTGCAATCGATATTATGAAGAATCATTTTTATCATTCTTGTACAAAACATATTGAAATCCGGTATCACTTTAACAAATAAAAAGTTGAGCAAGGCGTGATTAGAATGTATTTTGTGGGAACGGATGAGCAGGTGGCTGATATCCTGACCAAGCCACTGTCAGAGGCTTTGTTTGAGAAGCATTAGTTGAACCTCTGTGTTTAGCCACCTCCCAGTCCATAAGGAGGTTATGTTATTCCCCTATACCTAGTTATGTTAACTATTTTTATTCTGTTTATGGATGTGATGCAACTTTGTGGGGGAGATACTATGCAGGGGGTGTGGGTTGATCTGAACAAGGATCAATTACCGGTCCTTGGGTTTATTGTCAATGCAGGAGAAATGGATAAATTCAGGCATGTTCAGGCATGTAGTGCTTTTGTGATATATTGAGAATTTAGTGTTAGTGATAGGATGTGAAGGAATTCATTGGATGGGAACCCAATTCAAGATTCCTCAATTGTTTTCTACACCGATCATTGCTCACGTAGACATAGAGTATTGGCTGAGTTGATTCTTGTGTTTGTGGTTTGCCTATGGATGGTTCTATATTGAATTTATTTATTGATTGCCAAAAAACCCAAATAGGGATATTGTTGGAACCATGGTCGTCCTATGCATGAATTGGAGTATGGTTTCTGTTTGTTTTCAATCCTCAGTGGACATTAATAATGTGAAGTGATCATACATAACAAGCAGAAAACAGTATTAAAGGTGGCACCATTTTCTAGTGTTTGGTAATTTTTTGGCCCAGAAAATCAACAAATGGAGAAAAGTTGTTTTGGAAAAGAGACTTGCGTGCCATTTACATGAAGGAGAGGAAACATGCATGCCTTTTGTTTTTCAAGATCAGAACATTAAAATATGGAAAAGGGAGAAGGGCACTCATGTTTTATGTTGGGTTGCGCAAGAGACTTCTGCGCCAAAACTTGCGCACCTAGGGAAGACTTGTTCTCCATCGAACAGGGTATCCAAATGCCTATAAATAGAGTTCGACCACTCCTCATTCAGTATGAAGTTCAGACTTAGAGAAAATCTGATCTCCCATCGTGCAGGTGTGTGGTCGGGAAAGTGGTGGTGGGTCGAACAAGTTGAAGTTGCGGGACAGTTGTTTCCTGTGCGTCCAAGGAGGTTTGGCCGAGAAAGGATGTGAGTCACCCATATTTGGAGTTAGTGGAGGAGGTGTCATGCAAGTGGGTTTGCGACACTTTTGTGCTAGAATTTGAAGCAGCGCGACAGTTGATAGTTGCACACCAAAATCAGTTTGGGCGTTAGAGGAATTGAGTCATGCAAGTTTTAAGTTGAAGAAGTGTCTGTTGTGAAAGTTGGAGAGATGGACTTGTGCACCATCTTCAAACTTGTGTGCCAGGTTTGGAGAAGTGTGTCGGGTGTGGTTGAAGTATGCCAGTCTTTTTGGAGCTACGTGAAAGATTTAAGATTGCCTGATAAATGCAGTACAATGTGAGATTAATCTACGGTAGAAAGTTGGACTTCAATAGAGAATATACATACAATAGAGGATGTATTCATTGGCAATAATTAAGAGACCTCCATGTCTATAAACTGAGTGGGACTTCACCAAATTTAGTGAGCCAGGGGGAGTCAATGGGAGTGAACCAAGGGACGCAGTGAGCTATCCCTGAACTTTTGTAAAGGCAGTGAGCCTGGGATAGAGTGACTTTTCCCGAACCTTTGTAATCCAAAACACGTGAAAAATAGTGGAATTAGGTACGACCGACAACCTGTCAGTGTATGCTCCTTGGATGTAGCCCTTTTTGGTGAACCAAGTAAAAGTGTTGTTTCAAATTCCTACTTTATTTTGTTTGTCAGGTTTAACAAGTTCCTACCAACATGGGAACCCAATCCACAACTTTAAAAAGAAAAATTAACACCCTAATTCACCCCTCCCCTCTCAGGGAGTCCTGGGTTCCTACAATATTATTCTTCCATGTCCATATTTTCACTTCAAACTAATGTTATCCTATTTGAATAACCAGTTTTTTCGTAACCTCTACATTTCACATTACCTCTTATTAAGAGGGTATTTTATTAACCCTATTTCTGATGTAGGTTTCTCACAAATGAATTTTTAAGTATAAAACTTATATTTTTTAGTGAAGTTACAAATTTTTAGGATGCAATTTATTGAAGGATTGGAGAATGTAATACCCTATGATTTTAGGGTATTCCCCTTTTTGAATTTAACTTCTTCAATAGCTTACAAGCTTAACAAATGATTAAATATTATTATTTAATTAATATTTATCTCTTATATGTTGGGAATATAGGTAATTTATAATATTAATAAAATTGGGAAAATATGTATTAAACATATTTATAAAATTAATTCATTGTTTACCAATTAGTTATAATTAAAAACTAATTGAACATAAAGGATATATTTTTCTAAGAACTATTTTTATTCTTACAAGAACAAATTATATTAAAAAAATATATTAATCATTGTTAGTGAAATATATTCATGAAATTTTTAAATTGTAAATTCTATCAAATATTTGTATATTCATCCAAAACATTTTTAAAGGCCTAACATAAGAATAAGTCCAATTTTACATAAAAAGGCTATATTTTTCTAAACATGGTTTCTAATCCATTTAATTGAGATCATATTTTAAATATATATATTTATACATTAATAAATTATATTTTCAAAATAAAAATTATTTTTGAAATCATAATATAAAATTTTAATACGATTTAATTATTGGTATTATTATGATAAATTTCATTTTATATGATTAATAATGTGACTGTTGGAGTAATAATATTTCAGTTACGAATAGTAACATGGTCATTAGAATAATTAACACACTTATGAAAGTAAAAATAAAATTTATTCATCTCATAAATTAAAATATTTTATATTCATATTATTCAAAAACTAAATTAAATTTTTAAAAATGATTAATTATGTTTGGGTATTTTTTTGAAACATAAATGTTTAGTTACTATTTTATAAATAATATAATCATTTAAACTAAAATTAAATTTCTTTAAATAGATTATTTAATTAATATTTTGTTTTATTATGATTATAATACAATTTCATGAGACCTTAATTAATTTTTCAAAGTACTATAAAATCAGTTATAATTTTAAAATGATTATTTTTTAAATAAATGATGATTTTGAATAAAAATTAAATTTCCATTGTTTATACAAAATAACAAATATATTTCATTATTAATTCAAAAATTTTAAAAAATAAATTAGGGTTAATTTTTGGTATCTTTCGAAATTGGATGATTTTTTGGGGAATACTGAAATATGGTAATATACAGTTTTTAACAAATACATGAATTATTGAGTCATATATAATATATAGATGATGTAATCCCATAATATCAAACATTATATTATTAATTTAATATATTTACTAATAATTTCCAAACTATACATACTCTTACAGCAAAAATAATAGACAAATGAATAAAATAATAAAAAACACCCCTCTCTTCCATTATAAATACAACCTCTTCTCCTCACATCAATAAACTCTTTAATATTGTCCAAATACTTGAAATAATATTCCCAAGAATAACAACCATGTATAGGATCCTTTGGTATCAATAAAAATTCAATCGTAAGTGCCTTAAGGAGGTTCTCAAAGAGGATAATTATAGAGGTAAAACCCTCTTTCCTTTTCTTTTAATTTCTTTTCAATTTATTTTATTTTATTATTATATCCTCACCTAAGACTATCCAACTGACAAGATAAATCCATTATATTAAATATACACTAAATTTATTTAATTAATGGAACAACCCAACATCATTCTTCTTTCACTTTGTTTTTATTCTAAAAAGAAAAACATCATCCATGAGGTGCCTATTTAATGCCTTCAAGAGAAACATGTTATCGTTTTTAAATTAGGCTTTCAAGTATGATCATCAAATAATTTTTATGGTTAATAATAATTATAATATATGTATTAAATCTTATTTAATGTTCAGGAAGGAGTATATATTCATGATATTAATTAATGAAACTAAACATCTTTGTGATGATTGAAAAACCATGAAAATAATCTAAACAATTATAACTAACGTCTTATTAATGATTACTCCTCACCCAAAATAAAAAAATGAATAATATAAAAATTTAATAATATAAAATTTCATTAATAACATGTAATTTTAATTCTTCAAAACTATTCTCATTTTACATGTTCTTTTGTACATGTATACATGTTAACCTATAATTAAATCCAAGGAAATGAACACTCCGAGATGATGGAATTCAATTTTATAACTACTCAAAATGGTCACAAATGAACATAATAAAATTATAAAAAATAAAATAAAAGATGCAAAGGTTTTTAGTAAATTAACATATTACATTTTATTGTCCCAGATGTTAAGTGCAAGCATATAACTCTTTCAGTCATAATGTAAGGGTTTCTTCCCGAACATCCATTTTCCATTCAGGTTACACTATCTCTCTCTAACCCAATGTAATTCTTCATTATTTTTATATAATTATTATTAATTATGTTACTATTTTCCAAAACCATATATATATCATTTCATCTTTCATTGATGGGATAATACATGTTTTATTTGGTTACCTTCTCAATTATTCATGATGAGCATGTAAAATTTAACAAAACTTCCTCATTTTATACCCATTGTCATGTTCACTGCATTATCTATTTTGAGGAACCAATGTTCTTCTAAAATTAATTATTTTATTATCAAAAAAGAAATTTAGTTCATTTTGGATTTTATGTAAACAATAAATAGTTTTTCCTCTTTAAAGTTTCTTATATTTTCTCTTAAACTGCATAGAAGTGTCTCATTTATAAAATTTCTTTAAAACTCTTTTTTACATATATTCACATAAGTTGGAAATCATTTGTTCCTCAAAAATACTTTAATTTGTCTTCCCTTTTTTCAGGTATATAAATATTTCCAATCTAATTTTCTAAAAAAATGAAATTATTTTCAAAAATAACTCTTCATTCCAAAGTAAAAGTGTATTTCTCTCAATAAATTATCAATTACTATATTATAATATTTTCATATTTTATAAAGATTAAATTATTTACAATTTTTATGGAGAACATTGATTAAAATATGTCTTTTTTAATATATTATTTTACATATGATGAATTAAATGGACTTTGTAAGTGATGGGTGGGGACCACTATAGTCCATTGACGCATCTGTAAGTCTGAGGACACAAACTAGACGGGGTTTTGGTTGAGGAGTTATCCATTTATGTAGACTACATCGTCAAATCCTTGATGGTATTTTTATGATGTATGATATTATTAATTCCATCGTTATGATATTATTAATTAATAAATCATGTGATTATTTGACTAGTATAATATCCATGGTTAATATTCATGTGGTGATTCATAGGGAATTATTTAATTAGATTATATTCCTACCATATTATTCTCAAGATTATATTTTATTAAAAAAAATTAGTTTATTCACATTACCTTATTGGTTATGTTTATAATATCTATTGATGTATTATTTACCCTTACAGAGAATATGAGCTCACCCCTTTCTTTAGTTTTATTCTTCACCAGGATGTGAAAATGTATATTATAAATGACTTAAAAGAATATTCTAGGATTTATGGATATTTCCAATATAGTTTGTCTATTAAATTTTCTCTCGAGTTATAATTTTAAGCACATGTTTTTATATAGGTTTCCAAAAACATCAAAACTATTTGGTTTTTTGGGATGAAAACACTTATTTATTGTACCAATATAACAATATAAGGCACCGACTCTAGGATATTGGGGATTGGGTATTTATAATTATTTTATTCCGGTTTTAACTAACTCAGTTGAAATATGGAACCCCGTCACATAATTCGATGATGTGTCAAATTTAATACACATGATCTATAGAGTGATCACATGAACAACATATTCATAGTGTGTGTGTGTCACGAACCATCCCAATGGGGCCCATTACATAACTCCTAAAGCCCACCTCCAATAGGCTAGGGGCTGGTGACTAGCACCAAGTAGGCTTGTCACTAACATGGGAGGAATTTGCTATAAACTTGTACACACACACACATATCCAAGCCCACAAAGCTGAAAAGTAAAACTACTAAAAAGGGAAATGCATTCATACACTGAAAATCCCAACCAACAGAGTATGATAGGAATGTAAAGTGCAGAAATGTAAAAATTTGGGACAAAAGTACAAGCCCACCAATGGAACATCATCAAAAAATTCCAACCTGTAGAGAAAGGTACTGGGACTATAATCCATAGCTGTAGGAACACACCTCATCCTGCTTGATCTCACTAAGCATCGTCCAGTACTGGTCAACCTAGAATCCTGGAAAAGGATCTCTCATCTACAAAATACACCACACGTTCGAGAAAATCCCATGTAGGGGTTACTATAACAATACCCAGTAGGACACCCCGAAACCACAAAGGAATAAAACACGGGAAATACGAAAAATTAATGATACAGTCAGCTCTACACAGTATATGTCTACAGAAAATATAACAAGAATATCCAGATATACTCATGCACGATCGACTATCGTGAAACCACCACTATGATCCAGCTTGAAGATTCCACTAAGCACATAACCGAGACAACATACTCCTAAGTCTGAAGAAAGATACGATGCACTTGTTCCGGGAGAACTCACTCCATGAGTACTGAAGAAAGATACTTGATGTGTCAGATGAGGATCACAACCAGTAGTTATGGGTTATTCCAACAACTCAGTCTGAAATTACCTGCTATATAGAGGATCAACGCCTGAGTAAATTAGGTCACGTCGATACCGAGAAACTCTACCTAGGGTACCACGAAGGAATAGAGGATCCTGCTCTAAGTCTCACATAGGAGATTCCAATAACTCTATTCAGAAAGTCCGGCAGAAGGGATCATACTCTTTTAAGAAAGAAATAATACCGGAATCTTTTGGGGAAAGACGAAGGAGATAAACCCTAAGGATACTAGTACAAGTCACAGAAGAAAACTGGCTCAATACATGTAAAACAACTTACACGGCGTGTATTAGGGTTACATGTTGTGTTCCTTGACTCCGGGTACTACCCATGTAAAACGACTCGTGTCTTAGTCTAGGTGTGTAAACCTAGACTACACTACATGTAGAAGAATCACACTCCATGTCCAAGAACCTGGGATTTGCTCCGTGTACGCTGGCCATGTGCTGGTACACAGTCTCAACCCGTGCCACCTTGCCCGTGTACCAATACATGGGGTATCCCGTGTATCTGGCTGAGTCTGGCCGGGGAAGGGTTTACACGCCGTGTCCTTGGCTGTGTACCCAACCCATGTCTGTGTACTCCCATAGTACATTCTAGGTAGTCCGCTGATGAACACATGTCATATAGCCCATACTACACGCCATGTAGTCAGGATTTCTCCAGAACCATTGTCTTCCTCCTCACGCCTTGACCGGATCTCCGGATCTCGTTTCTCTTGTCTCTTTTCCGCGAAACTCAATATCCTTGTTTGTTTCATCATCCTAACACTGAATCTGGGTGTTTCAGACCTTCAATCATCTTATAAAACAAGCATTGATTCATCCGAATGAAAACACCGGAGAAGCCATAATTTCTGGTCCGTCCCGAATTGTCCACCGCCATCATCATCGCAGCTCCGTAGCACCATCCTGAGGTTGTATATACAATTTCAGATCATTGCGCCAAAGATCGAAGGCACAATCGATCGTTGTTCGTAGCTCGCAAAGAACGCGTAGAACACAAAAGAATAATGTGAGAAATCGGGGAAGAAAGGCACACCAAATCGAGAGGGAAAAACCTTGATCGATGTTCGTGTTTTTCTTGGTTGGTCACCGTTATAAGGCTAAACGAAAGCAAAAATAACCTTCAATAATCAATCCCCCTAAATCCCCGCAAAAATCCCATCCCGCAAATACAATCGATCCATGGGCTAATCTGTTCGTGGAATTGTCCGTATTCACCATAGGAATCAAGAACGGGGAAAGCAATATCAATGTCAAAACGTCCTACCTAGATCTGCGGCGTTCGTTGGCAATGATCTTGTTTCCACGTCGTCATCGCCGGTGAAACTCATCAAGAAAATCATCACCGCATTGGGGGTTTCATCCTGATAATTCCAGAGCCTCCAGGGGAAATTCAAGGTTATGAGATCTGTAACCCTGATCCCCTATGAAATCTTTAATTTAGAAGAATTTAGAGATTTTTCTGTATAAGATTTAAAAAAATATTTTTATAAAATATTTTACTACGGTTACATCCAAAAACTAGATTTTACCACCAACATGTGCCAGATGATGTTAGGTCTCGCCTAAGGGAGAATCGCTTCTCAGAATGCAACGGTTCCCTCAGATTTCTAATCCGAGAACCCATTTATGAGTTATTCTACTTTTTCTAGAAAACCACACGCGTGTGTTATTTAATTATTTAATTAAATTCAAACATTTGTTCCGGGCTCACCGGGCCTCAGAACTGCATGCCATCTCAGGGCCTGGCCTCGAAATAATTCCCATATAATATTAAAATAATACATGGAAAAGATCCGAGACATTACATCATCCCCTCCTTAGGGATTTATGTCCCTGAAAATACAAAACAAAAGCTACTCAAAAAGATGTTGGTACTGCACATGAATCTGAGCTTCCTGCTCCCATGTGCTCTTTTGGAGATTCTCGTGCTGCCATCGGACATGCACCAAGTGAATAGATCGCCCACGAAGGATCTTCTCTTACTGATCCTCGATCTCCATTGGGTACTCAGCAAAGGTATCTCCATCATCAAATTCCAGCTCACCCCATTCTATAAGGTGTGATGGATCATGCATGTACCTCCGTAGCTGTGACACATGGAAGACGTTGTGTACCCAGTCCATCTGAGGAGGTAGAGCCAAGAAGTATGCCACCGTAGAAACACTACTCAAAATCAAAAAAGGGTCGATGACCCTCAGAGATAGCTTGCTACCTTGGCCCAATCTCCGCAATCACCTTCGAGGTGAGACCCTAAGGAACACATGTTCTCCATCATCAAATTCCAAGGGCCTCTCTCTCATATCAACATAAGACTTCTTCTGACTCTGTGTAGTCTTCATCTGATCTTGGATGGTCTACACTACTCACACCGTCTCTGGGCCCATGAGTGCTGACTCTCCTGGGTCAGTCCAGGAAAGTGGTGACCTGTAAGGTCTCACATACAAAGCCTTGAATGGTGTCATACAAACAGTGGAATGATAATTTTTGTTATAAGAAAATTCCACCATTGGTAGGTGATCCTCTCAGCTTTGACTGAAGTCATGTATACAAGATCTTAGAATATCCTACATAACATGGATGGTCTGCTCTGTCTAACCCTCAGTTTGAGGATGAAATGTTGTGCTCAAGTGTAACTAAGTCCCAAAAGCTTCCAGCAATCCCTTCCACAAACAGGATGTGAAACGATTATCATGATCTGAGATGATCATTGATGGAACTCCATGATGTCGAACTGTCTCCTTCATGTAGAGGCATCCCATGATCTCTACTGAACTCTTCTCTCGCGTGGCTAGGATGTGGGTCGACTTGGTGAGTCGGTCTACGATCACCCAGATGGCATCGTGTCCCCTGGACGTTCGTGGTAAACCCATCACGATGTCCACGGATATCCCATCCCACTTACACTCTGGAACCTCAAGGGGTTGAGTCAAATATGCTGGAACCTGGTGTTCATCCTTTACATGCGGATAAGTAAGGCGCCGAGAAACAAACTCTGCCATACTCTTCTTCATTCCTGGCAACCAAAACTGACGTCGGAAGTCCTGGTACATATTTTCCACTCCTGGATGCACCGCCAATGTAGATTTATGTAACTCACTCAGTACCTCATCCCACAACATCGTAGGTACTACTATATTCCCCTTGAAAATAACAATGGTCTCCCCACCTTTTGAATATCCATCAACAACATCACCTGCGGATGTCGTAGAACGTAGAGTCTCATGGCTAGCTTCCTCGATCTATGCTTCCCTGACTCGCTATAAGAGTGGAGGGGTAACAACCATTGACTGAAGGTAAGATCCCTCATCCTTATCCATAAAGGATAACTTTAAAGAGGCCAACTTCCTTGTCACTACATCCAGCAACTGCGAACTGGATTTCCTACTGAGAGCATCTGCCAAACTGTTCCCCTTCCTAGGAGTATAAACGATCTCAAAGTCGTAGTCCTAGAGGAACTCAAGCCACCGCCTCTATCTCAAATTCAGATCCTTCTGAGAAAAGATATATCTGATACTAATGTGATTAGAGTAGATGATAAACCGCTCACCCATTAGGTAGTGCTTCTACATCTTCAATGCAAAGACTACTGCTGTCAACTCAAGATCATGGGTCACGTAGTTCTACTCGTGTAGCCTCAACTGACGTGATCCATAGGCAATCACCGCCTATCTTTTTATCAGGATGCAACCAAGCCTTGTTCCTGATGTATCACATAACACTACGTACTCGACACCATCTACTGGTAGTCTCAAGATCAGGGCGCCCTTCAGACTCTTTCTCAACTACTGAAAAGCCTTTCGGCATCTCTCGGTCCATACGAAAGGCTGCACCTTTCGGGGAAAAGCTGTCATGGGTGCTAAAATCCTAGAGAAATTAGGAATGAATCTCTGATAGTAGCCTGCCAACCCAAGGAAACTCCACACCTCTGTCATGCTCCGGGGTGGATCCCATGCTAACACTGCCTCTACCTTGGCTGGGTCCACTACTATGCCTTCTGCTGAGATAATTTGTCCTAGAAAGTGGACATACCATATCCATAATTGACACTTTGAGAGTTTCCCCTACAACTGGTGATCTTGAAGTGTGTCTAGAACCATCCTTAGTTGCCTCACGTGGTCCTCCACGGACGCAGAGTAAAAAAGAATATCATTGATGAAGACCACCACCAACCGATCTAGATATGTCTAAAAGATCCGGTTCATGAGTCCCATAAACATGGTTGGCGTGTTCTTCACGCCGAAGGGCATCACTAAGTACTCATATTGAACGTAGCGACATCTGAAAGCCGTATTTGGTATATCCTCATCCCGTACTTGAAACTAGTGACAACCTGATAATAGATCAACCTTTGAGAACCACCGTTCCACTCTTAACTGGTTGAAGAGGTCATCAATCCTCGGTAGTGGATACCGGTTCCTCACGGTCACATGATTCAAGAACCTATAATCCACACACAGCCTCAAGCTCCTATCTTCCTTCATGGAAAACAACCCTGGGGCCACCCAGGGTGAAACCCTGGGTCTCATGAATCCATTCCTCTGCAAGTCTTCCAGCTGCACTCTTAGCTCAAGAAGATTTTCAAGAGACATCTGATATGCTGATGCTGATATCGGTGTCGTCCAGGGTTGCAGCTCAAACTATAAATCTATCTCATGATCGGGAGGTAGTCCGGGGACATCCTTAGAAAAGACATCATCGTACTCAGCCACTACTACTGGAAACTGGAAACTCGTAACATCTGTTGCGCCAAGGTATAGGCTAGCCAACTGATGTGAAATCGGTTGTACCTTCATATGCCTGAGTCCATCCTACACTGCATGGGTCTCCTTTTAACCAACGAAAGAGAACCTCATTCTATCACTGGGGACACTCCACACCCTTCACCTAAAACAGTCAATCTGTGCATCAACTTTGGATAGCCAATCCATACCCAGAATGACATCGTAAGGCCTCGACGCTACCACCAAGAGGTTCCAACTGAAATGATCACCTCCACGGGTCAGGTCACACTGTCTGCAAAGGTCTGTGATTTCAGAATCTTCTCCAGTCAGTGTTTCTAAGGGTAAGGGTCGAGTGAACAACTCAACTAGAATATGAAGGTCTCTAACAAGATATGAAGCAATAAAAGAATGACTATCACATATGTCTATCAGTACGGCAGCCAGAGTACAAAATACACGTATTGTACCTCTAATCATTCCAGTAGTACCTGGGTCATAATCCTCTACTTCCTGCACCTATCCCCGCCTCTGTCCACCAGCTTCCTGAGCCTGGGGTGGACCTCCTGGGGGTGGTGGTGGTAAAGGGTCAAAATGCTGACCACCTCCAGCTTCTCTACCAGCTCCTCTACCAAATCCTCCACCCCACCCGTTTGCCTGCTTTACACATTTCCTCTACCTTAGTTGTCCATCCACTCCTCCCATGTCAGTAGTACGGCGGGTCAGAAAATCTTGAGTGATATGTCCCCTACCATCACATGAGTAGCATCGCCTCTCTCGAGGCTGGATGGATGCACCCTGCGAACCCAGTACGGCAGATCCCATGTCCTCTAATCTCCTATGGAAACGTCTTCGATGCCTGGGTCCCTGACGTCAGCTCCTTGTTGTTGAGATCTCTGATCCAGCTCACTCACTACTGACAGCTGCTGGCTATCTCTGCTCTGCCAAGAATCTCTCAACCACCAAAGCCTGCTCGAGCTCCCAAGCATAAGTAGGAATGCTCATAGGGATGATGATAGCTTGGAGGTCTCTGCACAATCCCTGCTCAAAATTATGATCTCTAAAGTAATGATCCCTGACCATATCCATCGAGTACCGTGAGAGGTCGGTAAACCTCGATGAATAGTCATCCACCTTCATGGTTCCCTATTGGAGCTGAATAATCTTCTGTATACGTACTGCTCTCAGGGTAACCGGTGAAAACTCCTCTCTAACGAGATGCTCAAACTAAGACCATGAAAGCGTCGCCTCATTGTGAGCCTGGATAACCAAACTCCACCACCGCCCTACCGAGCCCTGCAGAAGGCTCGCTGCCAGGATCACCATCTGGTTTGTTGGCGTCCTGACCAAATAGAAAACTCTGACAACATCCTCAAGCAAGTCCTATACTACCTGACGGTCAGGCTCGCCTCGAAACCTGAGGGGTCACTGTCTCTGAAACTCGTGGGGTGCTCTCATCCTGTGCTCCTCCTCTACTGGTACAGTAGGCACTAAACACTACTCCAAAGGTGGTGGAATAGCTGGCACACCACCTGAGGGAAAAACCGGAGGATCAGGTCCCTATATTGAAGCTGCATCACAGAGGGGGTCATCCTCATGATCGAGCTGCTGGATCCTAGAGGGTGCGTGTCACGGAGGCATCTTGTAATGAAAAAATATGTATCATAGTCAGTGAGTATATCTGGAGAGCTGACTCAAGAAGGACATAGAAACCACAACCCATTCTTATATTATGTATGTTCCATTGTTTTCCCCTACAACTAGTGTTTCCTTGTTCCGAGTCGAAAACTAGGTTATCAGAGTCCTGGTGTATGGATACGTCGGTCGCCCGTACCAACATTGGGGTCCCTGGCCTAAAAGCCGAACTCGGAACACATAACACTACTTCCCAAAACCATCTCACGGACTCTTGATCCTAATGTAGAACAGACAGCCTCTGATACCACTCTATCACGAACTGTCCAAATGGGGCCCATGTAGCAACTCCCCAAGCCCGCCTCCAATAGGCCAGGGGTCGGTGACTAGCAAAGAGTATGCAAGTCACTAAAATGGGAGGAATTTCCTATAAACCTGCACACACACACACACACATCTCTAAGCCGACAAAGATGAAAAGTAAAACTACTAAAAAGGGAAATGCCAACATACACTGAAAATCCCAACCAACAAAGTACGACAAGAATGTAATGTACAATAATGTAAAACCCTGGTCCAAAAGTACAATCCCACCAAAAGAAAGTATGCAACAAAGTCCAACCTGTAAATAAAGGTACTGGGACTGCAATCCATAGCCGTAGGAACACACCTTGACCTTCATGATCTCACTAAGCACCATCCGGTCCTGGTCCACGTAGAATCCTATCAAGGGCGTGCTCGTCTACACAAGACACGACACTTCTAGGAAAAACCCATGCAGAGGTGAGTATAACAATACCCAGTAGGACACCCCGAAACCACAAAGGAATACAATAAGGGAAATACCACAAAGGAATGATACAGTCAGATCTACACAGTATATGTCTACAGAACATATAACAAGAATATCCAGATATAGTCATACACGATAGACTATCGCGAAACCAACACTATGATCATGCCCGAAGATTACACTAAGCACGTAACCGAGAGAGCATAATCCTATGTCTGAAGAATGATATGATGCACGCGTTCCGAGAGAAATCACTCTATGAGTACTGAATAAAGATACATGATGCGTCAAATGAGGATCACAACCAGTAGATATGGGTGATTCCAACAACTCATTCTGAACTAACCTGCTAAGTAGAGGATCGGCGCCCGGGTAATGTAGGTCACTTCGATTCCGAGAAACTCTGCCTAGGGTACCATGAAGGAATATAGGATCTGGCTCTAAGTCTCACAGAGTGGATTCCAACAACTCTATTCATGAAGTCCTACTAGAGGGATCATACTCCTATTCATAGTAAATGATACCTAAAACCTTCAGGGGAAAGACCAAGGGGACGAACCCTAAGGAAACTAGTCCACGTCACAGAAGACAACTAGCTCAAGCCATGTAAAACAAGTTACATGGCGTGTAGTAGGGTTACACGTCATGATCCTTGATTCCAGGTACTGCCCGTGTAGAATGGCTCGTGTCTTAGTCCAGGTGTGAAAAACTAGACTACACAGCGTGTAGAAGAATCACACATCGTGTCCCAGCACATGGGGTTCACTCCGTGTATGCTGGCCATGTGCCCGTACACGGTCTCAACCCGTGTCGCCTTGGTCGTGTACCAGTACACGGGGTATCCCATGTATCTGGCCGGGTCAGGCCATGGAAGGGTATACATGCCGTGTCCATGGATGTGTACCCAACTTATGTCAGTGTACTCCCAGAGTACACGCTAGGTAGTCCGTCGACGAACACACACCATTTATCCCATACTACACGCCGTGTAGTCGGGATTTCACCAGAACCATCTTCTCCCCCCTCGCACCTCAGCCGGATCTCCAGATCTCGTTTCTCTTGTCTGTTTGCTACGAAACTAAAGATCCTTGTTCGTTTCATCATCCTAACACCGAATCCGGGTGTTTTAGACCTTCAATCGGCTCAGAAAACATGTGTTGACTCATCCGAAGGAAAACACCCGAGAATCCATAACTTCTGATCCATCCTAAATCATCCTCTACCATCATTGTCACAGCTCCGTATCACTATCCTGAGGTTGTATCTACAATTTCAGATCATTGTACCGTTGATCTAAGGTGAAATTGATCGTTGTTCGTACCCTGTGAAGAACATGTAGAACGCACATGAAGAATGTGAGAAATCAGGGAATAAAGGAACAACAAATCGAGAGGGATGAACCTTATCTGATGTTCATGTCGATCTTGGTTTGTCACAGTTAAAAGGCTAAAATAAACCAAAAATAACCTTCAAGAATTATTCACCCAAAATCCCCACAAAAGCCCATCCCGCAAATACAATCGATCTGCGGGATAATTTGTTCATGGATTAGTTCGCGTTCACCCTAAGAATCAAGAATGGGGAATGAAATATCAAAGTAAAAACATCCTACTTGGATTCAGGGTGTTCGTTGGCGAAGATCTGGTCACCATGTTGTCATCGCCGGAAAAAGTCATCAAGAACGTCGTTGCCGCATTGGGTTTTCCTCCAGAGCTTTCCAAAGCCTTTAGGGAAAATTCAGGGTTATGAGATCTGTAACCCTGATCCCCTGCGAAATATTTAATTTAAAATAATTTAAATATTTCACTGTAGAAGATTTAATAAAATATTTTTATTAAATATTTTATTATGGTTACGTCCAAAAACAAGATTTTACCACCGACCTGCGCCAGCCGATGTTAGGACTCGCCTTAGGGAAACTCGCTACTCTGAACGCAACAGTGTCCTTGGTTTTCTGATTTGATCACCCATTTAAGAGTTATTCCACTTTTTCAGGAAAACCACACGCGCGTGTTATTTAATTATTTAATTAAATTCAAACATTTGTTCCAGGCTCACCGGGCCTCGGAACTGCACGTCGTCTCAGAGCCTGGTCTCAAAAGAATTCCCATATAACATTAAAATAATACATGGAAAAAATCCAGGACATTACAATGTGATCTCTTAGGTTATTCCCCAAATTTTACCCAGAGGAAGAAATTTTCAGTTCTTTGACTGGCCTCTCTAAGAAGCCCACTCATGTTATTCTATATATATGTTAATGTCATCTTCACATCTTTTTTGTGATAACGGTGTATTTAAAGACTCTCTTCCCCAGTTATAATACCCCGTTCATGGGGTGTATCTCGTAAATAGGAGATGGAGTTTGTGGAGGTATTCTTGTATCAGGTGATTCACAGGATCTTGTCACAGGTCATTCAGGGTGTCACATGATACTCAGTGACCACCTGAAAATCCCACCATCACTTTGTTTATTAGGACTTAGTGGATCAAAAGGATTTCACTTAACAATGTTGATGTGTCGAAGATCTTTCAAAAGATTATTCTGACATGTCTAGTAGTCTTCATGAAATCAGGGTGCATATGGGATGGAATTAATGTGATTGAAGATGACTTATCGAGGGTATTTCATAAGACTAGGAGGTCTTGTCTAGGTCTGTTAAGAAGATCAAAATGGCTTGTCTCAGGCCATTTATGAGATCATTGAAATTTTCCAAGGGCCTCTTATGAGGTCAATATGTCTTGTTGAAGGACTTCCGCATGATCTATGGTGATCGCATGAGGTACATAACTTCTTCTAATTAAAATAAATTTATCTTTCATTACTGAGAAGATTCGAACATTTCCCACATTATTTCCTTCCTCATTTTATAAGAAATGGGGATCTGGTGATGCCATTTTTCATTTTTATTTACAGTCACTATTCTTCCATAAGGTGTGATGCACAATCAATTATGGTTAACATGATAATATGTGAGCGTTATCATTAAAAATTCCAACATTTTTCAGGGGAACCAGTAGGGTAACTCATAATTCGATGGACATGTCTAGTCCTTCGTATGATAAAGGTGACATGAATACAATGTTCTCATACAACAATGGTTAAATATCTCCTGGGGTTTCATGGGGTCTTAAGTGATTGTTTGGGTATGTTTGCAAGAGTATGAGTGTTTTCCAGAGGGATCTTGTGTGATCGACAACATATCATGTTTTTTTCATGACTCATTTACATGACACTCTAAAGGTCATGTGATTGTGTTTCCTTTTGAAGTTTACCTAGTCATCATGCTTTGGCCAAACTCCCTTCTATTTTTTTCTAGTTAAAATAATATCCATGATTCTAGTAGTTATTCCATTATATAATTTTAAATGTTCATATGGCCAATGTAAAATCCCCTTTTAAAAACACACTCTAAATAAATGATTATTTTCAAAAGATAATTCCTCATAAGGTAAAAAATATCAATGGATACTCAACTTACATTTTATACTCTCCCATTGACAAAAAACAAGAACATAAGAATACAGTAATGATTTATATTATCAAATTTCCTCCCCTTTGAAAAAAATATCCAAAGGAAACATGAGATATTAGTTAACCAATAATACCATATTCATATAGATATTGAGGTTGAACACCTCACTCCAATATCAAATTTTAAAATTCTTAATTTTATAATAAATTTGTAATAACATATAAAATATATTCCTTTGTAGGATAAAATTATAGTTTGAACTCATTATTCTCTATTATATCTTTAATGAAGAGTTATTTAATATCAATATTTTTGGATCTTTATTATTGGAGGGAATTTTTTGAAATATTAAAAACACTTTGATTATCAAATCCCAAAACTAATGAAAACTTCACTTTAACATTTAAATATTGTAGATGAGTTTCCATCAACATAATTTCTATTATATCATGGGTGGAATCCATATATTGATCCTATATAGTGATCAAGGTTATTAAATTCTACTTTATTAAATTCGAACAAACCCATATTTCTCCATGAAATATGTCTCCACTGAATATAGATTTCCCATTTTCAACACTTCGTTCCTAATTTATATATGATTGTCCAAATAGATCACAATTTAAATTATTGACATATTTAAATCCATAGTCAAATGATCAATTGAAGAATTTATGTTTCATATTCCAATCTATGAAATGATGTATTTTTTTTAATTTTTATTCTGATCAAAAACTCTAACAACAACATAGTATCAAATCCTAAAGCACTAGAGTATAATAGACTACCAAAAAGCTTTTGGAATTCCCTTAGATCCACATCCTCTCTCTTTTCATATTTCTAAAAATTAGTTTCATATGAAATTAGTATAGAAACCAGCTTCAAATTAACCATTCCAAACCTCATAAAAATTTTATTACCATTATTTTCTTGAGATAGAAAAATATAATATTTTCCATGATAGATTTGTAAGATAAGAAAGTATCTCATCACACCAATAATATAAATTTTAATAATCTTCTTCATTTCTCTAAAGGACCCCTCATAATCTCCTTCATTATTTATAGAAACAATGTTCTATATAAATAATAATAATGATAAATACCTCATTATAATCTATAATGTGTTGATTATTTTAAATTCTATATTTTCTAATTTTTATTTTTTTCAAGAAGGATTCATTATTATATTATTATGGTCTTGGGGATTTTTTTATCTCACTTATATCCATATTTATCCAACAAAAAAACTTCTCATGTTCACCGATAAAGAAAACACATGCTTGTTCAATATAAACTTCCTCATTCAATTCACTATTTAGGAAGGATATGTTGACATCTATTTGAAAGATCATGCATTACTTTTATGATGTAAAATAAAGAAAATATCTTATATTTTCAAGTCTTGAAATGCGTGTAAATGTCTCATTGATGTCAACTCCTTTAACCTGTGAATAGCCTTTACATACAAATAATTATTTTTTTCTCCAAACTACACATTTTTCAATCATATTATTTTGGAAAACCCACTTATTTCTGGAAACAGTTTCACTTTTGGATTGTTTACTAACTCTAAAGTCTCTTTTTTTGGTATTTTATCTTGATCATCATTAATTGCATCAATACACTCTTGATCTTTCATATATTATTGTACATTTATTTTTTCATCTTGAGATAACAATGAGATATTTGATTTTGTCCTAATATTTATTCTAGTTGAAAATTTTTACATGATTTCCAATGATATTTTTGACATGAACTTGTTTTTTAGGCCTTGGATAATGTGAAAATGATTTTTCTTCATAACATGAATTTATCGAATCATCTTCATTAACATGAAATTTTTTATAATTTTAACTATCTTTCAAGACATCACCTTGTTCTTTCACAAAATTTTGTTTATCTTCATCACTTTTGGAATTTTATTCTTAATTAGAATCTATATTATTTGGGTATTATATAATTTTAACATTAATAGATTCAATAATATTTCATGTTTCTTTTTTTATAATGATATCCTCTTCTATTTGGTAGATAACCTATGATTATGCCATCATCACCTCTTCTTACACATTTTTCTATATTTCCACCTCATAATTTATAATTCAAGGGATTCAAAACAATCTTTGATACTTAAAAATTATATATTTCTTATAATAAGTCTCATATGTTGACATATGATAATATGGGTGAAACTGAACAATGATTTTGGATATAAATTGTTTCTATAATATATTGACTCTTCAAATAATTAGATGTATTATACTCTATAAAGATAGGCCAATCCAAATCCATAAGAATTATATTATTTCATTTTTCTGCTCTATTTTTCTGAGGTGTGTGTGATATACTGAGTTCATGATAGATAACACATTTTTTAATATATGCTTCAAATATTCAATGGTTATATCTAGTGATATAATTTGTCGAAATCGTCTTTAGAGTGTATCCACACTCTTTTTCATCACATATCAAGAAACTATTAAACCATTATAAATCTATTGATTTATGCTACATAAAAATAATACATGTAATAAAAGTAAATCCAATAATAAAGGATATTTAATACCTATAACCTTTTTTTTATTTATTCTTCATGGGTCCAAAAATAAAACAATGAATTAGTTACAAAGGATGAGTAGATTCAATTTTTACCTTTTTTGTAGAGATCTCACAATATTTAACTTTGGACTGGTATATCACATTCAATATTTTTCTATAATTAACAAAAGAAAATCACAATTATTTTATTTGCTGCTAATATTGACCATTTTATTTTACAAAAGATGTAAATGTATTAAATTAGTAGGATGATTGTATTAATTCATTATCAGATAATAAGAATTTCTATCATTAACAATCTAAATTAAATTTCCTCTTTTTTGTTGTCCTATTATCAATATACATCTATCTTTTATTCTCATCACAAAAAAAACCGTATTTCTGAAACAATTATTCATCTACTTCATCGCATAACTAAGGCACATTAGGACGATTCTATTTTAGTCCATCAATATGAAATGTGATGTAGGATTTAAAATTATCATTACCCATCAATGTTTATCAAACACCATTAATTTTAGGTGACCCATCAATTACTATGGTCATCGAGCCTTATTTAAAAATTTTAATATCCTTGAGTAGATTCATATACCAAATCATATGTATGGAACAACCATTATAAAAATCTATGAATATTAGATTTTTTATTATTTATGGGAAACATTGAAAACCAAAGCTTTCTTTTTACCAATCCCCTTAAATTTCTAAGACTTATCAACACTCTACTGAGAAAATTTGGGCTGGTAGCATAACAATACACCATTTTGCAAGATGACCAGTCTCCTTACATCATTTACTAACATCTTCCAATTGTTGAAATATATTTTCAAATTTTAATCTAAATTTATAATATTGTCACTAAATTTTTCTTATATACATGTGGTGACTACCCCCCCCCAACTTCTATATTCAAAATCATCTAAACTCTTCATTTCATTAAAAAATAAACAAACACATCCTTTCTATGTTCCCAAAACCTCTATAGTTTTGATTATAACCATAAGAATAATATTTTATATTAAAACAATAATTTTATAGAGAACTAAAAATATGTAATTCAAAAATATTCTTATTATTAATGTTGGGTCATTTTTTTAATCCAAAATTTTGGTAAACTTGAGAAACTTTCTTATTCAGAACTAACTTTTTTTAATCCTTTTTTCCATCATAATTATTTGAAGTTTTCTTATTAATATTTTATGAAATAAAAATTTATATAATCTATAAAATAACTTTATTTTTTATAAACATGGTCTACTTAATTTTAATCTTTTTATTTATCCTTTAACAAGAATTTTTTTAATTCTTCTCATCCTTATGAAATTATTTACATTGGGATTCTTGACCAAAACACTTATTTAAACATTCTCAAAATTCCCAAATAAAACTATTAACATTGGATCTATGCTTATGGTTTTAATCATTTTTTATTATAAATTATCATCCTAATTTATCATCCCCTTTAATGTATCTTCTAGATTGATGGTTAGAGTCTTCTCATCATCAAACAACTTTTTCAACCTTTTAATTTTATCAATAAAGATTATTTTTTTTGTGAAAAGATAAATTCATTATCTATATTCAATTATTTATTTCCATTATTATTTTTGGAATTAAATGAAATGTATTATTTTAATTATCTTTTTAGCATGTATTCTATATCAGTTTATTCCTTATCCTAGAATTATTTATAACCATTATTGGTGAATTATTATTTATTAACCTTAGTAATGATATTTTTTTCACTAACATATCTTAAAATTTTTATATCCTCTTATTCATCAATGCTTCCATACATATATAAGAAATTTCCCTTCCAACTATTTTAGAAATTCTTTATCTTACCATTATTAGAAACCCTTGGTTTTATAATTATTAATGGTATCTTTTTAAAGAATCGTCTTTGTTATTTTTCTTCTTTATCACTGAATCATTATTAATTTAACTTAATTATTCGTAAAATCTACAACTTCTCCACAAATAAGTAATTTTAGTGGAATCATACCTTCCTGCCATCCCATGATGCATTTCAAATTTCTAGATACTAGGGACATTATCATATCAAAAATTTTATCCAAATTAGAATCATAATTAATATAAAAATATTCTTCTTCAACATAAAAACTATTATTCAACTATTCTATCATTTTAGATTAAAATGATATATATTTTATATAGATTATATTATTCATGATAGAACTATCTTTCCACATTTTATAAGATATTAGAAAACGTTTCAAATCATCAGTAGAAATATCACTTGGATATTTTTTTACAAAGCATAGAATTTAAAATTAAACATACCTAATAAAAGATAAAAAAATATTTTCAATAAGATCAATATCTTAAAAATTCTCACTATACCCTCAAATTATTCTCAATACTTCATTATCCATTGTGAATAAACTATCAATAGTTTCATCATTATGTATCCAGGGCTCTTCATATTTGAGTCTCCAAATTTTAAATTTAGATTTCCTCACTTTGGCCTTTACTTTATAGATATTATGAATTTTATCCTATATTTATTTAAATCTATTGAGTCATTTGAAATTAAAAAACTAAATTTATGTTATGTAAGATAGAAATTAATTATTTTCATGAAAATATTTCTCTAAAATCCATGTATTTGCTGCTATTATTGAAAAAACATTGGCCTAGGGAGAAAACGTTTTAGTTGTGACATCTTATATTTCATAACCAATAGATTACGAGTATGGAATAATCATTTCATTCAATATGGGATATATTTCCCCATAAAATGTACGAATAACATTTTAATTCACTAAAATATGATTTTTCCTAACACATACAATAAATTCATGGGAAAACATTTCTAATCGAGATAAGAATCCCTCTAAAATAAAAAATCACTAAGGACTAGAACCTTTCAATCGAATTCCAATTAAGAAGGAACCACTTATATGAGTAAGGAATCACTAAGATGGGTGTGGGTGAATAAATTATCCAATTTGTTTTGAAGTTTCCTTAATGAAACATCCCTCATTACTGGTTTGAGTGAATATCTATCACTGTCCAATAGACACACAAGAAATGAAATCATATTTACATGGATCGCCTATAGAAATGATAATTTTAGTCCGTAGAATTATCAGTATTCCACTTAGATCACATGACCCACTAGTTTTAACATGTATTTATAATGATCAGAGTTTATCCCAAAACTGAATTTAAAATAAGTTTCCTCAGTGTAACAGTTATTCCCACACAAATTTGAAGATAAATAATTAGATATTAATAATAATAAATACTTTCAATCATAGCCTTCATTTGTTGATGTAGTTCTTATTTTCTTACAATTATTAAATATTTATAAACATAGGTAATATTTATACACTATGTACCAACTTTTATAACCCCTTATTCTCCCTCTTTTACTTTTTCATTTTCTCTCTTCTTGTCTTCCTCATTTATCTTATTTCAATATTCTTACACACATCTCATACTTTTCACAACAGAAAAAGAAATTCATAATTATCAATCAGAATTTTCAAATCTGAATTCAAATAAATAACTTCCTTTTACCAACTCAACTAGTACCCCTTAATTTTTTAAAAAATGTATCTTGTTATACCTTCAAAATATTATTAATGCCTAAAAATTACCTCATATATCAAATTTGAGAACCATTGAGTCATCAAAGATTCCACATCGTCAAAAAATATTGTAACTTCGATAAACCCTTTAACACGTCTTTCACCATAGCATAGTGTATAATGATTAGTTTTTTTCCTTCAAAACATCTTGCACCATGGGCATAGCCACATAGGTGTATCCAATTTTCCATGAAACACCACTATTTGGCACATATTTTCAGACTAAATTTATAGGGAGCATTCCTAATTCACATAGGTAGACTAAAAAACAATATGGGGATAACCGACACTATTTTTTACTTTTCTCTTGTCATAGTTACCCTTAAAGATCACCATAAGGATCACCATGAACATTTTTACCTTATTTATTTTTCAAAATCACACCGGAAGGTCACCATAGTGACCACCATGACAATTTTGGCCCATTCCATTTCACATCAAAAAAACATCAATGCACTACAACAATCATGACTCTCTACTATGAGGGTGGACTTTTGCGTTTTCAGACTACCTCTTATCAATATGACCTATAACATTGATTTTTCTCCCTTGCATGGCCGACCGTTCTTTCAAAATACATTCTCACTCCATGAACCTCCTATAAACATTCTAGGTTCCATCAAACTTTATCAAGGGAGAAATCGTGATAAAAAATTATGACAAATAAAAATGAAGATCATTTTATGTGTCATTGTCGAATTTTACATTAAATATGATTTATATATTGAAAGAAAGGATTTCATTGATTGTGAGGGTTTTGGGACTGTGCTCTAATGGAGGATATGGTTCATAGTTAGTCTTGCATTATTTCTTGAGGGCATTCCCTCATTTCCATGGTTACGTCCTTTTGGCTAGTGATGAGGGTTCAGATTGAGGAAACCATTCTATGGTGGAATATCTTGGAGTTCAACCAGTAGTTCCGAATACTAGGATGAACAGATCTGAGTTGAGGGATAATGCAATGTTGACCAATTCTGCACCAGTGGTGGTTATCAGGGTTGGTCGAATTATCCTTCACACTTTTTCTATAGTGGATAAAGTGTCTTTGATCAGAATAGGTGTCATTTCTATATATGTGGAAGATGATTTTTTTCTGCATCGATGGTTACCGATGTGAGTGATGGTGGCTTGGACCTAGTCTTACCTGGTAGGAAGCATACCCGAGCATGTGAAGAATCTATAAGATAAATTTGTGTGCACCGATCTACGATAGTGGATAGTGCGAGGCTGAATAGAGAGGATGCAATAGGGATGACCAATGTGGGTGGTGCATATATGGTTTATGTCATACTAATCATAACATGAGAAACGGTTTATTCATATATGGTTGTGGTGAACATTGAAGATGGTGAAAAAAATTCCTCGAAAGTGACATCATATGGTGTGGTTACAGTTGAAGAATATACAATTCCAGATGATGTTGTTATACTGAAATATAGACAATCTATTTTAGTGAATGATGCATGAAATTGTCCATATATTCCAACTCATATGGATAAGAAGTCCAGAAAATTGGAACCCCAATTTTCCACCATGAGTTTTGAACATATCCATTATCACATACACACTACACATGTTAAAGATATTGATTTGGAGCAAGCAATAAATAAAGGTGGCACTTCCCATTTGACTTTAAATAGGTAGGTGATTCTTGGAATTTTAAAAAATTGAGAATACTCTATAATTATGAGGCATATTATTTAATATAGAGGATATCCTTGGACAACATATGAATTAGTTTTTAAGGTTACTTCTATATGGGTTTTTTGGTTGGAGATGTATTCCCTTAGGCAAGGGTTTCTTCCAAATCATATTTCCATCAGAGGATCTGAATCACATAGCATGGGGTATAGGCTAAATCTCATTAAATATAGGTACGATATGCATTCAGGAGTGGTACTTTCACTTTAATATATTTTCCATAAATAACATGAACTCGTGTTTGGATCAAAATTATTGGTCTCAATTGGATTTTGTGGCAACCCAATACATTACATGGTACATCGTCTATTGTGGTAATTCTGATCAAATGAATAGGAATACTAAGAATGTCAAATTTGGTCACTATGTAAGTGTCCTATTTTAATTTATTTAAGTTCTTTCTTGATCTATATTGATTTTTATCCTCATTGGATGATGGTATTTCATTAAATGTGGTATATGAACAAATTCCTAGTTTTTTAGTAGTGTTATACTACTCGGAATTTCATGGAAAATGTCGTAAGGATGTGGTTTTCTCTTTTTGTTCTTTAAAGGTGATCCTAGAAGATTCTTATATAAAGAAATTGATGAATCAGACAACACAAAACAATGTGGACCAACATGGAGATAGACAATATATTCTTGACAAGTCATTGAAGGTGGAACAGGTGACACCTGAGTCATGGTTGGGAATTAGCTTAACATTGGTTCCTAAGCATAGAGTGCATCCTCAATTGGATGAGGGTGGTCTCATACCAAGAGTGACTCCAAATGACCCTACTCCAACAATTCATGGGAAATAAAATCTGAATAATTATAAGAATCTATCAAATATTCAAGAGGAAATCAATTAATTAAGGGAAACCCAGGGAATCCATGGAAAGTGGTATGACGTTAAGGAAAACTCCCAAAAACCATTATATAGTCAGGATTTGACCAAAGTGAAAAATTCTATTTTTGATGCTATTGGGTTTCAATCTATTCATCCTAAGAAAGCTAGATATATATGGAATATTCCTATCTCAATCCAACTGTGGTCACCGGCTCCAAATCAGATTATGATGGCTATAGTAATTTTGAGGATTCTTATGATTTTGAAATTTGATCTGCTTGGTTTCTCTTGGAATTAGGGTATGAATTCTTGTATAACCCCGTCCATTTATTTTCCATTGTTTTCATTTTATTTTTAATAAAAGGGCTATTACCTAACCATCCTGATATATATTAGCATAATAACTCAACACAATAAATCGTATCCTCCTCACCAATTCATCAACTTAATTAATCACAACAACCATCTTAGCACCTCTTGGTCTCAACAAATACCATTTAAAATTATATGGAATGACTTATAATTATGGCATCAAATTTTATGTATAAATTATAAGATTATTTTTAAAAATATTTCTAAAATTTAAAAAAATAAGTAAAATATAAAAGAGTTTATATTTTTTAATATAAATTTTTTGTAATAATTATTTTAAATTGTTCAAATTAAAGGCATTATTTTGAGAATAAAATTAAACCATATAAAAAAGTGTTTTGATATTCCAGATAATCATGGATTTAATAATATTAAATATTTTATATTTAGAATATTTTAAAAAAATATGAATTATCTATATATATATTGATTATGGTTCAAATATCCTATATTGAATAAAAATTAATATAAAGTATAATATGATATGTTCATTTTAGATGTATATATAAAGTGTATAGATTTTATTATTATGAAATATCAAAATCACATTGCTAAATTATAAAGTATTTATAAATGATTTATTTAATAATTTTTCATAAATTGTTTATCTAATGTTAAAATATATGAAATTTAAATTATTTATTTTATTTAATTATATATTAATGGAAATAATTTTTATGTTATGAATGGATATATGCATTATTTTAAATTATTAAATTAATTTGTATAAATTTTCATATATGTATTTAAGGAGTTATATGCTAGGTATAATAATTGTTTGGTTTTTCTTCTACCTTGGCATTAGCTTGTACTAGCTTATGAGCATGAATTTAATGTTTTATTATAGTTTACATGTTTCATGAGTTATAATTATAATGGAACTAAGATATATCTTAGGTAATAAATCCTTGGGTAGATATAATTTGGGTCACACAGCTTATGGAATGGAGGGATATCCCTTGTATAAAAATGTGAATGTTATTTATCTCTCACTCATTGATTATTGATGTGAGGATTGTTGATTTCATATGATTCTAGCCTTTACATGAAATTATTTCATATACCATTTTTATGAGATGCATTTGGATATATATGAATTTAATTTGTGTTTAATTTGTTTTATAACATGTGTTATGACTTGTGCATAGAATTACACATTAATAGGGTTTGAAACAGTTGATTCGGTGAAATAAATATGATTCATATCCAAATAATTAGAAGTATAAATACAAGAAAATATAATGCATGAGATAATATTATAATATTAAACCCCTTTTAAATACAAAGTGATTTATTCATTCTAAATGTAAACATATGTCTAGACATCGATCATCCCACCGGGTTGGTCATGTCAAATCATGGTTCCCCTGGATTACTTTTGTGTTAGTGAAGAAAGTAATGGGTGACATAATAATATTTTATGCCAATTTTTAGTATTTTATTTTGGTTACACATTGGTTGAATAACCTAATATGACTATGTTAGTAGAGGAATAGTGATGAGTTTATCGATATGATAGATTGAGAAAAGAATTGTTTTTTCTACAATCCAAGAGCCATATAGGAAATGATTTCCATTATTTTTGCCTAAATGGCTGTGTAATGTGGAAAATACTAATTATACTAAAAATTGGGTGAAATGTAGTTCTTTTCCCACATATGGATATGATTTAAATTAGGATGGTTCATCATTAATGTGGGGTAAATTTTAATAAATCTCCTTCATAAAAGATTATAAAGCCTGAAAATCATTAGATAATAGATTATATTATATAAAAATAGCATCATCATCATCATCTGAATTAATCTTGATATAAATCCTTAGAAAGGATGAGATTAATTAAATAAACATATTATATTACTATAATACATAACAATAAAACCTAATCAATAATAAAAATCCATTGTGTTGGAGTCACTCCTTCCTGAGTAGAAAAATGTTGATGTTATTTAATAAGGAAATTTAGATTATTATGAGAATAATATAAGTATTCACATAATATTTTAGAAAACAATAGATATAAAATATCCTAATGAACTCTATTCCCCACTCATATACTCAACTTGATTGAGTGTGTGAATGACTTGGTGAGACTAAATGTCTTTTCAAGGATTTTCTTAGATATGTAATTCATTATAGAACCATCATTCGAAGTGTTATGATAAGGATAATGTCTTAAATAAACATTTCATCCATTTTCACTAGAATGATGAGAATGGATGGACTGGGCATGGGATGTCTATGTTTTATTACTATATTGATAGTACATGTGGGTAAATTTTCTCAATTAAATTAGAAATTGTAGTTGTATTATCCAACAACATTACTTCAAATATCCAATTAAGATCACTGAAACCATAATATAGTGTCAAGAAGGAAAGAAATTGATTTATATGGTGAAATGTTTAGTGGCAGCTGAAGATGTATGAAACTGCATGAAATTTCTATATCAGGTTTTAGCGTTTTAGAAAATAAATTATTTTATTTTGAAGAATATTATATACTAACTATATACGTTACAAATGATATAAATATATATGATATTAAAAAAAAATATAAAAATTGATGGTGATGTAGTTTTTGTTTAAATTATAATAGAAAAAGTTTAGATTAATAATATTTGGAATATAAATGAATGTGTCAATATCATATACATAAAACTACAAACACATAAAATAATATATATTTTATGGATATAATAGTGTATTTATCAAATATTACCACTAGAAGGATATAAATCCTACTTCCTAACACAAAATAGTTTTTTCCTCTTAGTATGATATTCTAAAAAGAGTATAGTGGTAGTATAATTAGAGTTATATAACTTATATATTTAAAAAATGAAGGATTATACAAGTAAAACGTTTAAGTGAATATCACAAAATATCATAAAAGAATTATTGTATTCCATTAAAAGGTTATATAAAATATTTCAAAGAAATGTTTATGAAATTTTTTTCAAGGATTATGAAGATAGTAAATTTATGAAACAATTATTAATAGAAAATAAATGTTATTAACATTTTAACATTACATGTTGTAAGGTCAAGGAGTTTGAATGTTATGATAAAGGAGTTGACATTAAGAATATGATTCTATATTCTCATGATTATTCAAACTGAATTACTTCGTAGACATTATTAAATATATATTTTATTATGAGGGGTTTATTAGATCATCATATAGAGATATTGTCGGAATTTCATAGATATATAACAAGTTAAACATAAATATAAAAGTACTTGAAACATAAGTATAGTTTGGAAGTATACAATATTTCATTTTATGAAATAAAAACATAGGTATGGTTTGGTTAATATTATTAATGTATCTTATGAGTATAAATGTTTTCATTTAATATGAAATAGAGTCTCAACTTTATCATTCCTTCATGTTGTATATATATACTCATAAACTGAAATGATAATTGAGTGTTTTATCCCTATGTGATGTTCATCATGGTTTATTTTAGGTTTCAATGAAATAATAGAGTTATTATGGGTATTATTTTCTATTGCGATATGAAATATTCTCATCAGGTTAAAAATAGGTTTTGTGTTATGGATGAACCATGAAGTAAACCGCTTGGAGTGTCATAGTTTATGATTTTTAAATTAGCGATTCATGTTTTATTTTTTTATTTCTCTATACCTGAGGTTAAAGAGATACCTATCCTCAGAATCTTTAAACTTTGAAGAATTTTTTATGTAGGCCTTGAGTCATAGACATTATGGGTATCCAAGGACTAATTCATGTGGAAAATTCGTAATCTCATTTATAGAAAGAATTTAAGCACCTAAATTTTCACTTTTATCCAATTAAGAGTCTTATTAATGTTTTTTCAAGGTGGTTTGGGAATTAAGACACTTTGGGAGACAATTTAATTCTCTAAATGTCCTGTAGAGTCTATTAATTTGACTTCATTATACTTTATATGTGATTAGATTCCATGGAAGTTATTAAATTCTATTATGGATATAAATATCAAGGATGATGGGTGTAGACCTCAATCCATTCAAAATAAATTAAATGTGGTTAATAGTGTTCTATATTATTCCTCTTTCGAGAAAGTGACCTATTTTTTATGTTTGGGGTTTTAGACTCATTTTATTATTAAAGAAAATACCTTTTTTTTGGTAGAGGGGGACCCATTATATAGCTTGAAGGCCTAAGACCAAGTGTCCTTAATACAATTCTTGAACGCCCATTTTTTTTTCTAAAGGGCCCTTCTTTGAATACTACTACTACAGTTCTTGGGCTACTATAGTACTACCACATCTACAGTTCCTTCTACAACCCCACCATTGCTATAATGTCACTAATGCTACAGTATATCCACTTCTAAAGAACTACTACAGCACTGGATGAAATACTACTACAGTTCTCGGGAATTCCTCCCCTACCTAGATTTCATCCTGATTCGTTTAGATGCCAAGAAAGAGGCTCTACCACTTGGGTATAGGCTCGTTGGCAGTGAGTTGTCTATTTTTCTTTTCACAAGTTGTTATTTAGAGTATTTATCTTCCATTGTTATATCTTATTCCTTATAGGAGTGACTATAATCGATTTTATAATAATAAAATACCACAAATGTTTTAGTGATTATCAATTTCATTGGATACCAAGGGATAATTAATTATTTTATTCCATGTTTCATCTAAATATTAAAAACCTGTTTAAAATTTATTTTTAAAATACTATCTTTTTATTGTGTTTTTAAACTACTTCTTTTGTTCTTTTTTGGTTTTATTAATTCTTCTATTGCATACAGATGGTTAATAACATCACTAAAACATTATAGCAGTATCATAGAAAAGGTAAAAGATTTAATTGAATTATGGGAATACTCACAAATGAATAGTGATGAATTGTATCACTCTACATAGGAGAACTATTTTCAATTACATGAGTTATATAGCTAAATTAGTTAGGGTAATGGATTTATTTTCAGAGTTTATATAGATTTTAGGTTGGATATGTTCCTATGAGATATTTGATCTCACCATCAGTGGCATTAAATCCATACTCATCAAATAATATATATATATATATATATATATATACAATGTAAAGGTTTGATTATTAAATATTTAAATGATGAAAATCATTTTAAGGTTCAGATGAAACATTTATGGATGTTTTTATGATTTTATCAATCTCATTATGGGTAATTATAGGTATTGGGTTTCCACATATCCCATGTGTTAAATAACACATTCCCTATGCTCTAGTCTACCGGGCCCCTTAAGCATGTCGATTATATCATTTTACTTAAATCGATGTGGATAAATTGAATTATAATATTTAATGTATTAACCATTATATATGTTACAAAGGGAAATTAATTTATTAAATATTATTCCTAATATTCATTAAATATGTAAATGATATATAATAGTAAATGATTGTGAATATAATCAAAATATGTTTCTTTGATACATAAAATGTTAATAGTGAGACTGAATATAAAATAATTAATTAAGTATCAGTATTTTATATAAACTAAAATAATAATTACCTTTTTAGGACCTTTATCAATCATTTATAAGGCTCGTTCCTATTCATTCATTAATAATATATCTTTTGTTAAGTGAAAATGTATTAGTTATCATTGAGTGAATTTTGGTGGAGGTAAATAAATAAAAATATATCCTACAGGAATGATATTGGAGATATTAATAGGATAAATTAGAAAGAATTTTGTAAAATAAAAAATACAATATTTTTATCATAAGTTTTTAAAAGAGTTGTTTACAAAAATATATATGGCTTAAGAGACAGGTTTAACTAAATTAGGGAATGTTAAAACCACAATCATGGACCACTGAATTTTTTATAATTAAGGTTATTATTTTAGTGGGAGTATATTAAATAAAATACCATATTAAATAATGATAATATTTAATCTAGTAGTTTTATTTATTTTTTGTAGATATTTATGAAATTAGAAACAAATTAAAATTTATCCTCGAGAAAAACAATTATAGTAATAATTTCACATATTTGGATCATAATTTGAGAATTATTCTAAAAAAAGACTAGAAATTAAACATTATATTAGAAATCACACAACATTATTTGTTTGATTCTACCACATAAAAGGGAATATATTCTTTTTAAAAGTATCAGAAAGATATATTTAATGTAATATTTCATGTTCTATCTACCATTATTTTTAAGTATCATAGCATAAATGAATACATGGAATCATTTAATGAGATTTAATATAAAAAAATAAAATATGCATAGGTGTGAATAACTTTATATCATATTGATTTATTTTTCTAACTCAAAATAATCATTATTCGATACTAGGTGTAGATCACATATTTTTTGTAATACACAACTTCTTAATGATAAATGGAAATTAATTAAGCTAGAAGTATGACTATGAGTAAAAAATAGAGTATAGTTGTTTTATTATTTTTCTGGGTATTATGTATAATTACTCCTAGAATATTTTCATTATGTGTTGAAATTTTTTTACATGAACAATCAATAAATAGAATTATGATTTTTGTATCCTTATATGGTAAGGTGGGGTTCTTAATTTGTAATAAAGAACAACCATGTTTATAATTTAATAAATGAAATGTTTTATAGTTATTACAAATTTTTAATGGCCTAAATATATTGGATATTAAAGATTATATCAATATTAGAAATTATAATAATTTTAGAACTAATAATTTTAGTTTTTATATATTTGAAACAGTAACCCATTTTATATAAATAAAAATCCTCTACTACAACAATATAATGACGGATAATGGAATTGAAATGATTTTTAATCATCTGATATATGATGATTTTTTTAATTTGGAAAAATAATTGAATCTCCATTTAAGGGTAATGGGAAACAGGCTAATGATTTAGTAGAAATGTTACAAACAGATTTATGTCATCATATAAATAGAGTATATTATTATGGATTTTATTAATTAATTACATTTGATAATGACTTCATTAAGTTAATATAATAAATAAAGTCTGAATGCTTTTAAATGTTCAACGTATTAAAAAATAAAACAAAAAATGTTATTTACACTTAAAAATGTTCCATCAAAGGTTGTTCAAAAGGTAAAACATGAGATTTTTTTTGAAAATCAATCAAATTTGAAATTTATAAATATTTGGGTATGCAAAGAATATGTGAGACATATTACCTATAGTAAATTTAACCCCAAATTTGATAAATGTTTGTTTTTTATATATCCTAAAAGAGAAATCGGGTTATTATTTTTATAATACATCTGATAGAAAAAATTGTTTCTATACATGTTATCTTTGTGGAAAGAGAATTTATTTCAAATAAATTTGGGGAGATTAAACATAAATTGTATTATGTTAAAAACATAAAATATATTATTATTCATAAGATGGATGATTTGGGAATACAAAGAGTTATTGAACATTAATTGACTTAGTATACATAAGAACCAATAAGGTCTAGTAGATTTATTGAAGAACACGAGATATTTGGATTTCATGTTTTATATAGAGATGGTATAATGGTCATATAAGATAATAGAAAATATTTAAACTATAATAAATGGTTAAAAGTTATGGAATCTAAAATACAATCCATATAAACCTATCAGTTTTGGAACCTGGTCGATCCACTTAAAGTGGAAGAACCCATTAGGTGATTGTTAGTCTTTCATTAGAATACTGACATGGATTTCATAGTGTATATCTATAAATATTTTATTGTAGATAAAGTTTTTAAATAAATTCATGGAATTAATTAGGAAGAAACCCTTTGCCATGTGGATACAATTAAATCCATTATGATTCTTATAGACATTAATGCATAATCTGATATCAATTGCTTAAAAAAATGAAATTACATTATATAAATTCATACATGGATGTATATATGATAAAATATGGCAGTTTATAGCTTTAATGAAATACTACAATGATATGTAAGCATCAAAAATCAATTTATGGGATGAAGTAAGATTTTCAGTGTCATAATATTAATTTTTAGGAAGTTAGAAAAGGTTTTATATTAATTAAAATTTAAGATGAATATTGTGTTTATATACATTTTTTTATAATGGTTTTTTTACAGTGTTCTATGTTGATGAAATTATTCACAAAGTAAATGACATCTTAGTGTTCCATTCAGGGATAAATTGGTGAGGGAATTTCTTCTTAATAAAATATATTTTTGAAGTATCATGTATACTAGCTTTTAAGATTTATAGAAATAGATATAAATAAAATCATGGCCATGGAATTTTTTTTGTAATGTTTTAAAATATTTAACATGGTAAATTTAAAAAAAGGTTTCTTTAACAATGTTCTATGGAATGTGACTTTAAAATCTAATGCATCCATCAACTATTAATGAAAAATGATACATGAGTAAGATTGTATATGGTTATACAGTTATATAAATCATATATTTTATTTTTTAATCATATAGATATATTGTTTTCATTATGAATGATGATTTGACACTAGTCAAATCCTTGTGAAATCCATTGGGTTTTGTTGAAGAATATCATTACATACTGAAGATGAACTAAGGATTTATTCCTCATTTTTGTGGTTGAGGATTATAATATTCTAAAAGGATGCACTAATTATAATTTCAAAAACATAAAAATATGACTTTATATCTTAGTCAGGATTTTTTTCAGAATAGAAGAGTAGAAGGTTTGAAGAGCTCTATGAAAATTATAGGTATTGATTCTATAATAGATGTAGAATATATCATAGTATCATATATAGTTAAATAACTAGTTTAGATAGATAATATCATTACCAAACTAAATATTTTTCTAACTCTCATATATCTAACTAAACTCTACCATGATAATAGAGGAGTGGTTTCACAGGATAGTGAACTCAGGTCTCACCAATGCTCAAAACATATTCTTCATCAATTTTATTTCATCCAACAGATAATTATATACTCAGTATTAATATTTTTTGAGTTCATATAAGGGATAATATTTTAGATCCAATAATAAATATCCTTATGAAAAATAAGAATAAAATCCACACCAACTCTATTAGTAATTGATACATGGGTGACCAACTTTAAATAAGTGGGAGATTGTATGTGTTTATGACCTAATGTCAATTTAGAGTTTTTGAATATTTTATCATGTAATTCATCTTAATTTTAATACATTATGATTCATTTATGTTTTTTTCATATAATATGTTAGATTATTTGATTACAATCCATTAAAATATATGTATTACTGTGTTATCCCTAATCAATTGGGATGATATGATAAGATCGATATTATTAGGATCACTTGTATGGAGATACAATTGATAACACCTAAGATAACATTTGGTGAACTTGTATTTGTATTGACCCAAATTACACAACAAGTGTTGTCATATATGTATAATTTCTGTTACTGAAATGAAAATTGGCTACAAATCCTTCAACTTGAGGTTATTAACTAGGTAACATATTTAGGATGTTTCAAACTTTTATACCTACCGTAATTAATTTTTTAAATTTTATTAATTGAAAGTAATTTGAAATTATACAAATCATTTGAAGGGATTTGATTAAATAATAAAGGATATATCCACCCATATAATGGGTAATGACATTGATCAAGAAACATTTTACCATTTCATAGTATTCAATATAATTAAAATAAATAATATTTTAGAATAATTTAAGTAAACTTATTTTCATTTTATTTTGTTAATATTGGAAATAAATAAAATATGGCTTAATGTATAGATTTTCTTTATTTTTATTATTATTAAAAATTTTATTGATAATGGACATAGATTAAAAACATTATTTTTATGAATTTGTTTGTCAATTAACCTAAAATAATGAATCTCATTTCCTAAAAACATTATTGTGTTCAACTGTTGATGGTCGATGATTAGAATGATATTTTGATGGTTATTTAGTGATATAGTATTAATCATACATGGGATTGAGTATAAAATGCTGTTAATATATAAATTACAGTGTTGTGTAAGAATAATCTAAATATAGAATGTGATTTGAAAGAATCAACATGTAGTCAAGCACCACATGTCAGAATAACTCATATTAAATGAAGTTATGTGAGGCTAAAATAGGTGGTAAAAGAATTTTGTGATATTAAATCAATGATGAGGATGATTTTGTGATATTAAATTCTACATATAAGAATCCTAACATAGTATTAAACACCAACAACCATAATCTATATAATATTAAATCCAGTGAACATGTATTTTTAAATTTACTTTGGAAAACCTCATGTATGAATATTCTAAAAATCTTGTGAACTTTGTGAGTTTAATTTTTCGTATTTAAAATCTAAATTTTGATTAAACAAGTGATAAGTATCGTAATAAACATATACCTCATGTGTGATTAAAATAATTTGTCCCATTTTATCACTTGAGGCAAACATCCACTCACATTAGATAAAACCCAATCACGTTATAATAAATTACACTCACATCATATTAACCCCAATTCCTATAAAATGTTAATTTTATTAAAACATAAAACCTTTACAATAAATAATATTAATTCAAATATTATTAATGATTAGAATACCCTCTTATAGAAAAATCATAGTTTGAAAATTACGTCACTCACTTGTGGGAGTCTCTATTTTTAAAAATATCCCTAGTTGTTAGTTAAGAGACTTTGTTTGATGTATATGTTTCTCTATACCTCAAATATTTTATGAACCAATCTGTCATTCAAATTTAAGATCAATTCTAACCCCTTAATTCATAATGAACAGGTTCTCAGATCCCTAATAAAGCACCATGGAATGGTTAAGGAATCCATTTGAAGCAATTAATAAATAATAAATCCTTGTTGAAGTAATGTGAGGCATGAGGGGACCGTGGGAATATTATATTCTCACTACCTTGAAAAATTTTTCAAAGGTAATAGAAAACTTTTAGATGAAACATGATTTCATGGTGAGTAGAATTCATGTGAGATCAAGAGAACACTTTGTTCATCGATGCATTCAAGGAGAAGTCACACATTACACATGGAGGAAATCAAGATTTATTACTATTATATGGACACCGTAAAGACTTATTTGAACAATAATGTTTTCCATATAAAACGGAATACAGTACATTATTCCATGGTTCAACTATTTTTTTCTTTTTATTTTTATCCTCTGTTTTATTCACTTCATCAATTTTACACTAAGCCTATTATATCCAATATAGAGAGATGTTCACCACTCAATGCAATTAAATTATAATGCATTGTTATTAATTTATTGCTTTTTAAATCTTTCATTTTTTCAATGTTTATTAAGTAATAATAGATATCCATTAGTTACTTTATTTCAAATTTTTATCTATTATCTTGATTTGGTTAGCACATAAACCATTCTTCTTCCCCATTACTTTTATTTTGGAGTGTGGGGATATGACATCCCACTTTTTATTACATATCTTTTCATTACATTTTACAAAAAGAGGATCCCCAAAGTCTACTGTCTTGGAAATCATGAACATAAAACTTGAAAACATACAAAATTATTTTAATCCCCTGTAAAAGCTTCCTTAAAAGATCATCCAAAGTACAATTACTTCATCTCAAAACCTAGAGACATGCATCAAATTAAAGGGTGAGCAGAAGGCCTAGTAAGAAAATCAAGTGAAACAATTTACATGTGAACATGAGCGATATCAATAAAAACATTTAGATAAAGAGGAATATATTAAAAATATTAACATGAAATATAACTTTAATATGTGGATACAATATTTAATTTATACATTATTGAATATATCACCAAGTTCCATCCCAAACGATTCATAAAAATTACCATAGTTATTCCCCCAAGGTATCATAAAACTTTTCATCTATAAAGATTAAATTCTTTACCAATTGCATTGGAGCACTATCAGGGAAACCCATTAAAATGCCTTTATTTTCATGTGAGACACATATATATTAATAATAAAGTTCACAAATAACCGAAATATAATAAAGTAAATGTGTTTCATATCAAAATCATTTTGTTTTGAATAGTTATTAAAAAACAAGATCATTATGTCATTTATAACCCGTGGAAAAGGAATAAGGGTTTATGTATGTCAATTTTAGAATAAAATATATAATTTTTATTTATTTATGAACAATCATAGAAATGAAATAGGTTTTTGTATTCACATAAATAAAATAAAATAATTTCCTGAGAAATAGAGAAATTGTGAGACGAAATTTCTACAGCATAACGGCTATAATACATTGTTTTAGTAAACATTAAAAAAAGAGGGTACAATGGTCAACCACTCATAAATAACTCATAATAATATATAGGGAGAGGATAAAATTTAAATAATATCATGGTATGAATATAATAAAGATATACCAAATGAAAATAAAACTTAAAAAAAAAGATACGATTTCTTTTATGAAAATTCAGTAGCCTAACGACGTCACATAAAAATTAAGAAAATGAATAGATGAGAGAAAAAATGGTGTCACATTGTAAATAAATAAAAGGGACAATAAGAGGGATATATAATATCATACCCCAACATATGAAAATGGAAATTCAATTACATAACATAAAAGAAGTGTTGACTAAAAAGGAGGGTGGAAGATTTCCTTACCTTAAAGTGTAACATCCAAAACTCAAAGGTTGGGATCTTGGGGTACATATTGAGATTTTTTTATTCTCCTAATTTAATCCTAATAAGTCTGAAGCTGTAAGCCAAAGGTGGCCTCTCAAAGAAGAGGTAATCATTTTTAACTACTATTTCAATGTTTATTACTTTTTATAATTACCATAAATATTTTATATTCATCCTAAAATTATGAACAAATTAAAAATAAATATTATGATATTTTATCATGGTTATGGGATAACCATTTTCTACCTCTTTTCTATGAAATGATAAATGAATGTATTGCTTGTTTCTATGTGTATACTACCGCCTCCACATATAGATATGATTCATTTTCCATCACTTGTGTGTGCATATAGAATATGGACTCCACAATATGATGTAATTCATTTTTGATCACCACTATATATGAAGGGTTATAAAATATATATATATATATATAATGACCTAATATTATACTTTTGACATGATTAATATTTTTTATGATAATTTATTAGGATAAAATTGAAAGGGGTTGAATTTTTGAATCGAAACATGCATGAAAAATGAAACAGTTATCACCTCGAACAATAATTTTAATAATGAATAATTTGTAAACAGATGATAATTGATTATAAGTTGAACATATATGGTATAATAATTATTGATTTTCTATTATAATTTATGTATAATAAATTTAATCATCTTATATGGGTAATTAAATTCACTTACAAGGAAGTTCAAAATTGATCTAAAGTATTATTTCACAATCCCATCCTAAGTTGAGAATAATTATTTTTATGTTTCTGATAAAGCAATTATATGATATTTTTATCATAAACCATGTATATTTTATTCTCATATGATTATTTCTTGTTATTTAATGTTTTATATTCGTTTTTATCAATCTATGTATAAAACAATTTGAGTGAAATATTTAGGTAAAACTGACTTATTTTTTATATTTGTTTGTTTCACTTTTATGTATATTCCTATATTTTATTTAAAATGTTTGCAATGATGTTTTCACTATTTTACAATAATTTATTAGTGTTATTTATACCCATGTATAACTTTCTACAAAACATTCTTAATGGAATATTATTATCAATTTCTAAATGAGGTAATTTTTACTACAGGTATGAATAGAATATTAGTTTTAATGTTTACTGCATAAATGATTTTTAATTCCACAAAAACAATTAATTTTCTAGAGGATTAATTTAAAATTTTAAAAGGCTACTTTTTAAAAAAACCCAAATATTATTCATTTTTTTACATTTAAAATAAGTAATTTTAAAATGAAAAGGACATTTTCTTCAAGATATATTATAGTGATATTTAAAAAATATTTTTATTTATGTCATAATTCTTAAAGTAATTTTATAATTTAATGGGGATATACTCTAATGGTTTTATTCACCTTATTTATATATATAGATTATGATCGTTTTTTTATTTATTTACTATTTAAAGTGTTATCATTTAATATGCTTGTTTTTTGATATAAATGTTTATATTGATTGTGTGTTGAATTTTTATTCATTTGTTTCACATGATGAATGCATTGGACTTAGTAAGTGGTACGTGGGGCCCGTTATAGCTTCTTAATTCAATAGTAGGTGTCATAAGAGAACCCTAATTGGGTATTTTTAATATTCCTTACCTATTTATGAACAATGTCTTGGCATTAGGCATTGAAGTTAAGATTATGACATCAAACATTATGGATTCAGTCATTATGAAAAAAAATGTTATCCATGTGATTATTTATGTTGTTATTATATCCATGTAATAATTAATATTTTATGGTATTATATATATAGAATATTTAATATTAGTTTAAATCTATCATATTATAAATTATTTATTTAATTTATTATACTATCTATTCTTTGGCTTCCCTTACATAGCATCTAAGCTCAACCTTAATTATGGTTTCCAATCACCAAGGTACCAAGAATGAATCTATGAATGATTTGAGGGATATATTAGTAAAAATAATATGTTTATAAATATATTATTATGTTTTATTTCATGTTTTCAAGTCAATGTGGGAATGATGTAAATATTAGCCACCCGAGACTATTGAACTATTTGATCTCATCCAATGAGATCTCTTATATTTAGAGCCAATTTAGTAAGATAACAACCGAATACTGGTTTCTATGGTTCAGGAATTAAATTATAGAAATGGTTTTAGTTATTAGATATTTTATTTATGTCATGATTTTTTATTCTGGAAATATAAATTAGTCATTATATAAATAATATTATCAATAAGGGATCATTAAAAAACTGACCACCTAATAAAATATACCAAGAGGAAAAGTGATTTGTTTATAAGTGATAACATATTTTCCATTTACCATTTTATTATAAAACATACCAATTATAATTAATATCATTATTATATTCTTAATAATTTCATTATAAATTATTTATAATTATATTATAAAAATAATAATCTCTTCCATAGCAATACTCACAGATAGATTTTAGCATATTCTTATTAGGCTAATTTACCAACCTAAATGAAAAATGGTTGAAATTTATATTAACTATGAAAATATAAAAATAATATTGGATATTAATAAGAAAATAATGATTTTTTTGTATCTCTATTTTTTATATAAAGATTTAACTCATTAATTTAAATACCATTGTCCATCTTCTAAAATCACTTAAACATATTCGTCAATAATATTTTATTCAAGAACCATGAATAGAACTCTCGTTGAATGAAATTATAACGTAATAAACAATAAGGAATCATTATTTATTGTGACTTATATAATATAATAATAATGAAATTTTGGATAATAATTAAGAACAACATTGTTATTACTATGCTTTTTCAAAACGACCAGGATAACTCACACCACATAATGAAAACTGTTAACAACTATATAATATACATATATTGAATAATTTTAAAATAGGTTTTATAGATTTGAATTAGTTTATATAATAGGTAATTAATATTTTTTTATTATATAGTAGATTCATGTGATTTAGTTGAATTCAGGATTAATGTAAGGGTTTGATGTCTAATATTTAATTTCTCGAGACACGTTTCTTAATAAGAACCATGAAATATTTATACCATATGATTACTGAATAATGAATTTGTATTAACTTTTTTTTGTATTAAAGTTTATATATTATCAATATAATTTTATTCATTAAATGGATTTCAATTTGAATGATTACAAGGTCCAAAGGTTCCTTGTTAACTCAAATCCATTTATTGAGTTATAATGACTCTTCTTGAAGTTATTTCTTTGAATATTGATTTCATCCAACCTAATATTCTATTTAATTATAAATTTTACTCATATATAGATAAATATAACTTTTAAATACAAATATTTTACCTTGATGAATTGTTTTCTCAAAATGTATATCATCGTTAAGAATAATTCCCATCCACTTTAATAATAGTTTCTCCTCCATGTCCACGTTTTCCATTCCCACCAACATTATATTTTATATTTGGAAAAATAATTATTTTATATAATAAGTTACATTAATCTTTCACTTCTCATCTTTTTAAAATTATGTTCATTATAACTTTTTATGACATGAGTAATCAAAAAATGTATTTGAAAATATTTTTCCATCCTTTCAAAATAAAACTTTTTTTCACTCTATATTTTATTTGGATAACCTTGATATAATTTCAAGGTTATATTATTGAATTCTAATTTTAAAAATATAATGTTTTCTTGATTTTTCACTTTACATTTTTAAATGTTTATGTCTTTTTCAAGAATCATTTATTAAACATCCATTTCAAAAAGTAAAATCTTACAAAATGTATCCCCTTCACTTTTTTGAAACATTTATGCCTTACCCAAGAGATAATTATTGATAATTATTTCCAAAACAATAATTTAAAAATGTTTTTCTAAATTTCACAATAGTTCCATTTTCAAAAATGTCTCTTTAATGTGACTCACAACATCATTACTTATAGAAAATTTAAATGTTTTTTCTAAAAAACACAATAATGATTTTATAATAATTTTCATATTTTTCACTTAAGGCCATATTTCCTTGTATTTTAATTTTCAGGTATCACCAGATAAATATACTTATCAAATACACTTTTGGGGGGATTTAATTTTTGGAAACAACCATTTACATTCTATAGTTCAATTGTTTTGTTACCATATAGAAATGTTGTGAAACACATTTTTTATTCCATGGGTTCATTATAATGTGTTTAAAGACATTTTTAAGTGGAATCATATGTATTAATGATTTAGGGGTGGGGTCATATATCTACCTCTAATAAGCTAGTAATGATTATATATCATGAGATCAAAACCATAAAAGAACGAATTTATCCCAAGCCGAAGGGTACATGGGAGGATTTTCCCAATCCAAAGGGTACATGGGTGGATTTGTACAAATCTAAAGGACACATGTGGGGATATAATCTAAGACAAAGGGTACTTTGATAGATTATTACCAAACAACAAGGGGTTCATGTGAGTTTTTTTCCCAAGCATAAGGGTATACGGTATGATTATCCCAAGCCCAATATGGTACACAAGTGATTATCTCAAGCCTACTATGTGATGGATGTCTTTGTGGGTAGATGTGAAATATGATTTTAATGATTTGGTTTATTCCACACTCTTATATCATAATATTTTTTCAAGGATTATTCTCCTTGATTTTTGTTTAATGCCTCATGATTCTACACACTTTTTAAAGGGTATAATTTGGTTCATTTAAGATTGCTTTTCCTTTAAAAATGACTTAAGGAAAATTCTTATAGTTCTATTATCTTTTAATAATATATTTCTTAAATTCCCATGTTTCCATATAGGATTATGGTCTAACTCTTAATGAAAACTTGATAATTGTCTCTATAATGAGTATTTTATCTTTTCCTTGTCATATATTTTCTTTTTTGTGTGTTATAAAGATGAGTATAACATATGGGAAGTCAGGATTGGGATTATAGTGTTTGTTAATTATGGATAATTTCGCACATGTTTCTCTTATATAGAAAGTCCTTATTGACATTGAACCATCTGTTCTCTAGTTTGTGTGAATATTTTATTAGATGGAATTATTATTCTTGTAAACTAATTAAATAAATGTTTTTCTCAGGCTTCGATCATGGTAGTTCGTATAAAAGTGGGGTTTAATTATTTTTAGGATTATATTAGTAATTTTGGATATAGGAATAGAGATAATTAGTGAAAAAGTAAGAATATTTATAAGTGGTATTTTGAAGCGTAGGAGAGTATCATCATGTATCGGTAAAGTAGATATTATAATTTTTTTCAATAAATTACAACCTATTCTAGATACTGGAAAGTGGATGTGACTATGGAATTGATTAAACTAGGGATAATCACCCTAAAAATGATGGTTGACTGTCATATCAATTATCACTCTAGTGCATGATGAGTGGGCCTAACACTTCACACCTAGCTAGACATGCCCGAGGGATGTGCTTTGGATAATCACATTCACTTTACAATACATTATAAAGGTTTTATTTCCGAAATGTCTTTATTTTATTAGTTTAATAACTATAATAGAACACAACTTAAAGAAACCAAGATTAAAAAAGAGTGATTTGGGTTCAAAATAAATCTAATATAATAATTTCATAGAGTAAGATGTTTTGAGGTTGAATTTTTCTGGTAATTATCATACAATAGTCCCCTTATAGTGTTAATTGATCATCACTCACAATTAAACCCCTTTATAAGTGTAACTATCTAGGAAAATCCATGTTAGTACTTGATGTGATGGATGATGCAGTAATTTTATAAACCAGAAAACAAAAGAAATATAATCTTGTTTGGATAATATTATGGTTATTCTCACCCAAATTTCACAAGTAATTATTAAAAAATCAAGTCTTTAAAAAACATTTTAACACACTAAATATGAGAACAATGGATTTTTATAAAATATCTGGTGAAAAGGATGATGAAGGAAATAATACTCAACTTTCTATGTGTCAAAAATGTAGGAAACAACACCCAAGGTAATGTTTTAAAAGGTATAATAAAATGTTTTGAGTGTGGAATGATTGAAAACCATGATTGTGAAAATCAATGAAATTTGAAGTTATCATCCAATATAATATATTGTATTGGATACCCGACTAACACACTATCCATACATAAACACATTAAACATGGTGAGTTTGGGAATTATTTAAATGGATTCCCCAATCCAAGGACTAAATGGTTTATAGGTTTCAATAACCTATTAAACCAAGGGAACAGGGTAAATATTATGAAATAATAACTTCTAAATTGGATCTTGATAATTAAGGTTCACTTTTTCTCCACTCTATATATATGGACGAATTAATATATATTTTTTGGGGTTATCTATGATATTTTTGAAGAATATAAAATCACCACCCCAATGATTTAATTATTGAATTTTAATTCTTGTTAAATTCTATCCCAAGATTATGTTTATGGGAACATGCCTTTTTTAAATCTTCATATACTTGATTTTGATGAATTTAAATTGATTTTGTAAATGGATCGATCCAAAATACTTTGAAGAAAAAATTATTGGGTTTAGGAAATAAGATTTTAGATCAACCTATGGAAGATAATTAATTAATGGTTATGTATGAACACTATCGAGAAGTAAAATATATTATATAGGTCTTGATATCAAATATCGATAAATTATTGGACCAAATGAAAAGGAATGGATCACTCAGCACAAAATAACGTGCCACACGCATTGTCAGGTTTTCAAAATTTTCAAACTGTTACACCTCTAGATGTGAGTGTTCACCCAACTTCTTCGGCACAGTCGACATTCAATCCTGGAATGATCCTCACATATGGTGGCCCTTCTCATCCTCTGGAGGTTGTAGTCCTCCTTCAAGTCTTAGATGATGTGAAATATCATTTAAATATGCACTTTCTTTCTCTCTCTCTGTCTCCTAAAACCATGTTTTCCTGAGGCTCCTCTGGTGAATCTGTTGGTTTCACGAGATTGTTATGGAATATCAATAGACTTCATAGTGTAAGAGTTTGATGATGTAGTTTTTGTCTTGAGCTGGACTCTAGTGGATCATTTTGGATCTAAAGATCCACCTCTTCATGTCTTCAAACAATGGGCGGACTCCTGGGGGATCCAGGCTCTAATCCAAATTTATGTGGTTCATCGACTCTCTTTCTACATGGTCATCTCCTCAGAAGTGGATTTTGTCCATGATTTGGGAATATCTCTCCACCGCATGGGTTGGTGATGTTTTATTTTTGCGAGGTTTTCATTATAGGCACACAAAGGCAATGATGGTTTGAAAGCATTGGTTTGGATCAGCTTACCTAGGCTCCCTATGCCCTTTTAGAATGGGGCTCTTCTCAAAGCAATATGAGACTCCCAATGAGGTTTTCTCTGCATGGATGAGGGCACTCAGAGTGCTGTGGATTTGTTGGTTTCATGGATGTGTGTGGAGCTTGACCTATCCTCTTCCATATTGGATAATCATTCCATGAAGGTCTAGAGATCTAAGATGTGGTCTCTTGACATGGTGTACCATGTGTCTTTCAACTTCTATAAATCCTCTCTCCTCCTAGGTCATTCACTATAAATGTGCAAGATCCACCATCATGTTTTCCCCCATTATGAGGTCAGGCCCATCTAGGGGCATGGGGTTCCTATCCGAGGATCGGCTAAACCATCCTCCTGCTACAAGTGGGCTGCTCAGGCTGAGGCTCCTCATTTAGTTCTGGTGTATTCTAAGAGCATCCCATGTTCCTCCTCCTCAGATGGCGTCGCCCGTCCAGTGTGGCCATGGTCTCTCTGTATCAACGTTTTTCCCATGCACGGTTGGCAGTGTTTTTTGGGTGGATATTTGGTCCCCACCAGCTTCTCTCTATGAGTGGGATTTTATAACTTTTTATGTGTTTTCTCACTGGAATGATGGATCCCCTGACATTGTACTCTCGGGTCCTAGAGCCGGCTCCTGGAGCTTTCAGGTTTCTTGAGTTTGGAGATAAGTCTGCGGCTTCCCCTCACTTGGTGGAAGTGGATGGTGATAAGGAAGTGACCACTATTATAAGTCTTGTAGAGTTAATTATCCAGGCATCATGGGGGAATGGAAAGCACCCACTACTTCTATCGACTCCTAGCATGGTAAGAGGGAATACTCTTATGTTCCACTCTAACTTGTATTCTTCTTCCCCTATCCTCTTGGATAAAGATTATGGGGTGTGCACCCACTCAAAGTTGAATCTATAAAAGGTTCAAAATTGGGTGTGTTGCTTCTATTTTCTTGGGAATGAGATGCATGGGGACAAAGTCGGGCCAGATTTGTTTCAATGATACAAATCCTTATATGGAATGCTCATGGGTTGAGGGTAAGGGTTAAAACATACATAATGTCTTCATAGATTTAGAAAAACAAAGTTATCATTGTTTTAGTTCTATAAAACAATCAATATTCGAGAAAAATACAACAGTTCTCTTGCATGATCAAAATGCAGGAGTCTGTGCGTGAATCTCCAACCAATCTGCATATCTGGATATTCTTGTAAAGAGACATTGTGGTGGATCTGATTTAGACGGGGGACTAGTTCATTATGATGAAGGAGAAGATGGACCAGTATTCATTATTTGATTCTTTTGTCTACGGAAGCTAAGACAATTTGAGAAGAGAAACTATGTGGAAAGATATTAGTGGTTTTTACCCAGGGGTGATCCTTGGATAGTAGGGGTGACTTCAACATCACCACTAAACCAGATGAGAAAAAGGGATGAGGGGAGTTTCATTGTCAAGATATTGCGGACATTTTCCACTTCATGGAATGAAAGGGTCTTATAGATGTGGCAGACATCGGGGATCCATTCATGTGGTGTAATAACCAAAGAGGAAAGATACGATGTTGGATCTGACTTGACCGTTTCATCGCAAACTTATATTCTATCACCGCGTTCTGAAACACCAAGGTTAACCACCTATTCTGAGGGATTTATGATCACTCATCGATGGTGTTATCTCCGTTCCCTAGGCAGGAATTTTCGGATTGGTTTAGATTCTATAACAACTAGATATTCCATCCTGATTATTCTCATCTAGTAAGTACTTCATCGGGGAACTGGTGCAAGGGTGCCACTAGGTGGCTATTCATAACAAACTCAAGTAGCTCAAACAGGGGATTCAGGCATGGGCATGTGACCTCCCCCCTATCGACCAAGAGATAGATGACCTCAAATGATGGATTGAGTGCCTGGAGGGTGACCTTGAGGGAGTCTCGGATGATGTTATTTTTGAGTATCTTTCATTCAAGAAGATATTTCTGGCATAGATGATTCTCAGACAAGAATGTATGTCCCAGAAAAGATCAAGGGTAATGCGGTTTCATGATGGAGACTAGAACATTGCTTTTTTCCATGTATGCATCAGAGAGAAGAGATGACCGATCAATCCCAATATCAGGATTGAGGATATATATTATATGGATAACATTGATATTTTGGGTGGATTGTCTTCCTATTAGTGTGAAGATCTTCTTTTTGGTCGAAACACGAGGATGGACAGCGGGTACCCGAGCGGAAGTGTTGATCTGTGGGATGTTATTCCAAAAAATGATTCTTCTGAGGGCAATGTCTACATGGAAGGGATCCTAGATGAATCTAATATACATGTGGTCATGTTGAGTCTCAACCCAGATAGTGCTTCGGGTCCAGATGTTTTCCCAAGATCATTTTATACAGCTTTATGGGAAGTTGTCAAGGAGGACATCATTTCTGCTGTTCAGGATTTCTTTTAACGAGGAGTTGTTCCATGTGTTTCTGGTTCCTTGACTCTGGTCCTTGTCCAGAAAGTGAAGTCTCTCTCTTATATGCTATATTATTTCCCTGTGAGCATGTGTAATTTCCCATATAAGGTTATTGCGAGCATTATCAACACAAGGCTATCCATGTGTCTTCCCTGGTGGATTTACATTGAGAAAAACAGTTTTTTGAGGGGGAGATCAATCCAGGGGTGATCGCTCTGGCATAAGAGATGTTTAGGGACTTAAATAAAAAGACCCATGGTTCTAGAAAGGTAATGAAGTTGGACATGATCAAGGTGAATGACAGATTTTAATGGGGTTTTATCAACCAGGTCCTGGATTGCATGGGTATATCTACCAAGGACTCAGACATTATTTTCAGATGCATTAGCTCTCTGTGGATGGTTGTATCAATCATGAGGAAAATAAATATATTCTTCAAGGCCACTAGTATCCTAATAAATTGTGATCCTATTTCCCTATGTATTTTCATTCTTATGTAGGAAATTCTTAGCAGGCTTCTAAAATGAGAAATTTATAATGGTAGTATTATTCCTTTCTGAAGGAAAAGGAACCTGCCTTATATTTCTCGTCTGATGTTTGCATAAGACAAGATTATCTTCTCAAATGTAGGGATGAGATATGTACAGGACATTAATATTATCTTGAAAGAATATTTCTACTCGAGTGGGGAGTTGATCAACCATTCCAAAATAAACATGTACATCTCCAACAAATGTGCGGTGAGCTGGGTTGCTTCCATGTGTAGTAGAATGGAAATATAGTTAGGCTCTTTACTTATGAAGTACCTGGGTTCTCCAATCTCTTCAGGCAGACTATGTGTTCTGGACAATGATCAAGTGGTGAGTAGGATCATTTGTCAGTTTCTCAACTGGAAAAATCACTTTTTGTCTTTTGTGGTGTGTATCGCTCTCATCAAAAACATTTTGGCTGCTATACCAGTGCATGCAATGGTTTCTACCTCCGTATCAACGGGGGTTGTCAAATCCATCAACAGGATCTTGGATGGATTTATCTCAGATACGCTTGAAAAAGGGAGGAGGCAATGGGTCTCTTGGGGTAGAATACCCCATCCTGTTCATGAAGGGGGCATCAATGTTAGGAGCATTGAGGGCATTGTACAGTGCAAGCAAGCCAAGATGGCTTCGGAGAACATCGAGAATCAGTCACTTTGGGGGAAGATCATGCAATACAACTACACTAGCTTTATCGAAATTGAATCTGTCTAAGGATCCCCTTTTGGAAAGCTGATATATCCCCTGGTCTCGAGCCTTCATCAAAAATCCTGATTTCTCATGGGAGATGGCAGTATAGTCATCTATAAAAGAAAATGTGTGGTCTCTATGCTGGGTTTCGCAGGGTGTTCAGCCCCCAGGATTACATTTTAGTTGGCACGCTGATATCAATTTTTTATAACAGCAGTTCTGGACAATGTCCAGAAAGACATATGTGATTCGATCCTCATCATCTCGGAGTTGGAAAAGTGTGTGTTTACCCTGTCTCAATCTAGGAAGTTCACCAAAAAGGACTTCCATAGGATCTCTACAACTCAGGTGAATTATGATATCTGGTACGATTTAATGTGGTGCAGTAAAATACCAACCAAATAAAATTTCCTTGTCTTATGTTTAAGGAAATCGGTGATACCATCCGACAAGAGCATCAAGAAAATGGGAATCGGTCTCACGTCCTGGTGCTAGAGTTATAGAAAAAAAAGTGAGGAGACTACAAATCATATCTTCTTTGATGGAGAGTGGTCTAAGGTCGTGTGGAAGTTATTTTGAATCTTTAAAGTGGTCTCCTCTAACAAGATTTTAGGTTCATCATTCATTGAGAGATGGTTTTATGGAACACTATATAAAGGTCTGGAGAAGATGGCATGTTCGGTGGTCCTTAGTGTTCGGTGTTGGTTTCTATGGAAGTCCCATAACAATGCTATATTTGAGGGGCTGAAATCAATAGGGAAGTCCATCATTTTTTGAACCAAATGTCTCCTTATCGATATCGTTACCCTTTCCAAGGATTGGAGGGAATCCCCATCCATGAGGATGTTGGAGTCATGTCCTGAACTGGCTCCTCTCATGGATGGTATGTGAGGGTTGTGGGTAAGATGGATTCCCCCAACAAAAGGGCTTAAGAGAAACACAGATGGATCTTGTATCTCAGGTATCATACGAGGAGGATAAGTGGTTCATAACTCAGAAGGGAGTGTGATCCTAGCTTCCATGGCCCATTTCGGTAATGGAAATGCTCTTCAGTTGGAGTCCAAATAAATTCTCACTAGGCTCAATCTGTGTAATCAGAAAAATATTCACATCTCCCATGTTGAAAATGACTTCAGAATCATCCAAGACTCCCTTATAGATAGAGGCTCGATCCTAGGGTATATTACGTATACAATCAAGAGATTTAAAGAACTCCTGAGGAATGGAATTCAAGTTACACACATGTGGAGAGAGGGGCATAATGTTACAGAACACCTGGCTTCCCTTTACACCCCTGGCTCCAATGTCACATGCCTTAACAATGTCACCTCCATGAAGCCTGGGATTGTGAATTTAATTTTTGGGGATGCCCAAGGTCTCCACCATTTTAGACCCCCTAGCTTAGGAGTTGTTTATTGTTCATAGGATCCTTGGAATCTTGTATTCTCTCCTCTGAATAAATATATAACAATGATGATTGGCTCAAATAGTTGGAGAAAAACACAATGATAGGGATAACCCTATTAAAATAAAAAAATATGTTCTCGAAGTTTGTAAGGCTGTCATCTCTATACAATTTTATCTTAAGTCACATATATATTTTAAATAACATTATATGTTTTCATTAGTTGATGAAAATTAAAATTTTGAACATGTAATTTATTTAAGAAGGATATTTTAATGCCAATATATGTTAATATATATCTATCCATTAAATAAATCTAATGTGTTTGGTAGTTTTCTCCACACACTAAATCAGAATAAAATGAGTTACAGTATATTAGATAAATATTATTAAAAACTATTTAAGAATAATAAAACCACAATTAAATAAAAATATATTAACCAATTAAATATTATTAGATTTAGAGTATATATAATTAATTTGAATTAATATTTCAAATGATTGTACATTCAAAAATAACTATTTAACGTATTAATAAATTATAATCCACCACATTAAAATTATTTTTATGATAATATATAATATATAAATATATTAACACTTATGTTAAAATTATTTAAATTGGAAATTTAAATGAAATAATATTGAGAAAACATAATGATTAAGAAATAGATTTTTTATTTAAATATAATTTTTTTATATATTATTTTTTTCATTTGAAATCTATATTTATAAATTTTAGAATTTAAATTTTATAAAATTTTCTTAATTTTTTTATTTTCATATATAAATTTTATCCTATGAATAATTTTTGGTATTTTTATGAAATAATTGAATTTTATGTGAATAGTAAAAAATATAGTTTGTTAACAAAACTATTACTTTTATGCCTTTCTCAATATATGAGAACTATATATAAGTTAATAAAACCTTTTAATTGATAAAATATTTATTTAAGGATTTAAATTTTTATTTTAAAATATATCTTTGAATTCAGAGAAACTTTGTTCAAAAATATGGAACATAACGTTATATACTAATTTAAACACTATTTTCAACTTTTTAAAATTAAATGTTATAATCGTAATATTCAATTTTTTTAATTAGATGTAAGATAAATATTTTTGTTATAATAAACCAATTTATATAATGGAATTCAATGAAATTAATAATGTTATAATTCACATAAATTTTAATCATAAAAACAATTTTTAAAAATTGGATTTTATGCATTATTTGTGCTAATATTAAAATTAACATTTCTAAAATTTTGAATTTTTTCGATAAAATTATTTTCATATATTAGATCATTATTTTTATATTTTTTAATATTTAAAATCTATTTTTAGGCATAATATTATATTACCAAGGTAAATATTAGTTACCTTGACAGAACAGATATTTTTCAAAGAATGATACTTTTCTAAATATTTTTCAGTTTATAAATTTGAAAGCAGGACACTATTATAATGATTAGAAATATTTAAAAATTAATTAATAATCAATTTATTTTTAATAAATTTTAAATAACATTAAGAACAATTAATTAATTAAAAAACTGTTTTTTAATAAAAATAGTTTATCTATACATTATATGTTTTAATTTAAAAGTTATTCTTATTATACAGATAAATTTAATAAGATTAACTGGAGTCCAAATTTGGATTAACTGCATCAAAATTTAGAATTATGGGTTATCTTATATCATTATTGATATAATAATAATGATGATTAATATTTAAATAGGATTAATAAGTGTTAAAATTATTAATCTATTGTGGCATGAATTTTATAGAATACATATGAAGAATAGACCATATATAATACCATTTTAGGATGTAAATTAATACCTAAATATCTCAAAAACATTTACCTACCAAATGCGTCTAATTATCATGAAATTACATTCTTACCCATTACATTACAATCTTTTCTAAATATTTTTCCCTCTTTTTAACCTATAAAAGGAGCTCCCTTCCAACGTTTTCAGGCCACAACCATAATTCAAAATTACCAAGATAATATGAAAAATTTAATTATTATATATCCCCAAAAAAATTTGGTATGATGTATCCTCAATAAAGTGCATCAGGTCCTTTATTTACAAATGATACTTCATGAAAATATCCAAAATCTCAATGATAATATTACATACCCTGTAACTTCCTTTCTATATACTTGTCATCCACCCCTCCCCGCACAAAATACCTTATATCCATATATATATAATTAAATTGATATAAATAATATAGTAAAAAATATATATTTAAGGGATAACCGTTGTCTATTCACTCCCATTCATTCGAAAAATAAAATCATTACTTGTATGTGTGTGCAGACTTCTATCTGGATGAACAATATGTATAGTTTTTCACTGGAATATTTTAGGGATGGTTATAGAAATGTTTTTAGTGAATATATATGTTATTTATTTTATGATATATAATCTACAAATATAAATTATTCATTATATAATTAATATTAGAAATAAATGACCCCTATAAAACTAGCCGCCTAAATCGAACATACCAATATGAGAAGTGATTTAATTACAAGTGAAAATATCTTTTTTATATTAAGATAATATTATTAAACTTACAAATTATGATTAACCCCCTTAAAATATTAATTATTTTTATAATGATATTATACCAAAATATTCTCTTCTAAATCCATACTCAAACATAGACTCTAGTATATTCTTCTTTGGTCGTTTTTACCACCTAGAGGAAAAATGATGCAAATTTATATCAATAATGGAATTTAAATAATAATATTATATATTAATAATTCATTTTTTTTAATATAAATATTTAAATCATTAATTAAGATTCCACTATTCAGTTATTAAAAATCAGCGAAACATAGTTATCACTAAGTTTATCTATAAATAAAAATAGATAAAATTATCAATGAATTAAATTAAATGATTGTAAAATATCATGAAACAGAAACTCTGTTACCATTTCTATTCGGAAAATTATTAATATTGGGAGATGAATGATGAAAAACAATGATATTAGGAAACTTTTTCCAGATGATCATGATACTCACAACCAATATTGAAAATATATAATAACTAACTAATATACATTTATGAAAAAAACTATAAAAATGTTTTATAGATGTGAAAAACATTATGAGATCGGTGATTAAGATAGATATTTTTGTTATACCAAAGATTCAGGTGCTTTAGTGGATATCGGGAATTAAGGTAAGGGTTTCATGTCTCAAATTTAATATTTTTAGTGAAATATATTATTAGGTACCATATCCTCATTAATATGGTGTGATTATTTCCTAATTAACGTATTATAACATAAAAAATTCATCATTTTCTAATATAAATATCATTTTATTTCATTAAATTTATTTCAATTCAAAGGATACAAACGTCATAAGGTAAATTATTAACTCAATGCCAATTGTTGACTTAAAAAGATTCATTTTAAATTTCATTATTCCAAGATAAATGTTTTCATCTTAATATTAAATTTAATTATAACTTATCTTACTATTTATAAAAATAATACTTTTTAACAAAATTATTTAACGTTGATGAATTTTCAACCCAAAAACTATATCATCATTAGGAATAATTGTCATAATTTTTAATGGTGGTTTCTCTTCCATGTCCATTTTTACCTTCCCACTATAGTTATCCTATATATTATGACTTTTTATTATGTTTCAACGCATGAAAACATCATCTTTCCATCCTCCCCTTTAAAAAATTATGTTGTATTAAATCTTTTTATGATAAAAGTTTTCAACATATGTAACTCAAAATATTTTTCCATGCTTAAAAAATAAAATGTTTTATCTTCCACTACACATTTCTATTATTAACCATTATTTCATTTAAAGGATCTATTATTGAATTGATTTCCCAAAATTAAGTGCTTTCATATTATTTATCATTAAATTTTGAGAACCTTATGTATTTTTTAAGGCTCAATTATTGATTATTTTTTCGAAATTAAATGTTTTTATAATGTGTCCACTCCTCCTTTTTGGAAAATGTATGCCCGTTAAAAGTCTTTATTATTGAGATTTATAACCAAATACTGATTCTAAAAATTAATTTTTTTTCAATTTACTAAAGTTGAACTTTCCAAAAATGAGTATCTAAAGTGAATTATAATTTCAACACATACACAAAAGTTCGAAGAATTTGCTTTAAAAATCGTATGATTTCACTAAAATTTTCATTTTAATATATAAAGGCCATATTCACATGGAAGTTATTTTTGATGAATTACACTCAAAACATTCTTAAGAAATATTATTTTAGGGTGGTTGAGTTTTTGGAACAAACATTTTACATTCTTGTGGACAATTTTAGTGAATAATCTAGAAATGTTTTAAAACACATTTATAATTCCATGGGTTATTTATATAATTTTTAATAAACATTTCATATGGAATCATATTTATAAATGATTGATGAGTGGGGTCTGATATTTTCCTCCAATGCATTGATAATTTTTATATATCATGATCTCAAAATGGCACAAGGGAGGATTTATCCCAAGATAAAGGTTACATGGTAGTATTTATCTCATTTCAATTTTTTCAATGGGAGGATTTATCATAAGACAAATCATACATGGGAGGATTTCTCCCATGAAAAATTGTGTTTTGAGGTTTTATCCCATTATATGGGGAACAAAAGAGTATTTATCCCTAGATAAAGGGTGCAAAGGATGATTTATCCTAAGCTAAAGGGCCACATAGGATATTTTATCCCATTCCTAAGGGTACGTAGAACGATTATCATAATCCCCTGAAGGAACATGTGTGATTATCCTAAGAATACTATGTGAGGAATTTCTTGGTGGGTAGCCTTGACATTTTCTTATATTCATATGTTTATTCCATACTCTTATATCATAATCTTGTTCATATCATTAAGCTTATTGACTTTTGATTAATATCTCATGACTCTTCAGATATTTCCCAGGGCGTATGTTTATTTGTTTGAGAATAAATGTCCTTCAATATAATATTATGTATGCTTTTTATTTTTCCATGCTCTTTTAATAAGATTTTTATCCCATTCCCATGTTTATTTATTTGCATATTTTCTAACCCTTTATGGCTTGTTGATAAGTTTTTCCTTACTGATCATTTATTCTCACCCTATTCATATAGTTTCCATTCCATGGTAAATAAAGATAGTTATAACTTGTGGGAGGTCTGGAAAGGATTATAGTGGAGTTCTATTATGTATAAATATTTACCTGTGCTCCTTATGTAGATAGTCCTTAAATACACTAAACCATTGGGTTTCTGGACTGTGTTACTATTTGTGAGATGCAATGATTATTCTTGTGCAATGATGAAAGAAATGTGTTTTTTTATCTTGGATTGATATAAATACTTTTAGGAAACAAATTTATTACATAAGTAAAGATATTGTAGATATTATTCATGTGTGTTGTGGTATGTTCAAGAAGTTGGGTTCCATTTTCCCCGATTAACTCATATAATATCATCATTTTTTGGTTTTCTTATACCATAGACTTTGAGAAAATAATAGAAACCCATTGGATGCTTCTTCATAATGATATATTATATAAAAATATCTAACTAAGTTCAAATAAGTTATTGATAAGACCTCTAAAAACACACTGAAATTTTGTATAAGGACTTCAAATAGAGGTTTTTTCATGGTAAAAACATAAAACAATCATTTAGTTAAATCATGGTTTTAGGAACTAATACCACTAATGAAAAGTTCGTTACTAAAAAGGGTAACAAAATCATCACAAGAACTTCTATGGGTGATTAAAGTGTGTTAATTTTTATAGCACTACACCAATTATTGTCTTCATGTGCAAGACACTAAGGTTTGGGTTATTATGTACCAAATATAATTCTGGTAACCAATAAATAATGTATTCGTGAAGTGTTCGACTATATATTATTTATTTGATAACAAATAGTTACAATGACCATCATTAAATCTAGAATACCATACCCCACCATTAAAAAAAATAAGAAGCACTTTTTAATTATCAATAGGATGCTAACCAAAGAATAATGGGTCAAGATCCTTCAATGAAGGACTTGGTCATACAACTAGTGGAGCGCCATGTAAATTAATAGACAAATCTAATAATCCCTGATTCTATGATTATGAAATAGAAAAACCAATATAGTCTGGTTATTTCAACATTTAACACATTAGTAAATCAAGGTTTAGGTAAACTAACAAATTAATATATTCCTAACTTCAAAGGAATTGTTAGTGTCATTTTATTAAAGAGTGGTAGAAAAGTATAAATAAATGAGGAAACATTTTTATTAGTTGTAGTAGAACAAACCATCTAGGTAGATCAAGGTATTGAGGAACCATATTTTGGTGCACCAATCCTAAAAAACCAGTTAAGGAAGAAAATAAAAAATATAAGGAAGCGGTTAAAAAACTAGACCCTTCCTTTTAAGGCTGTTTCCACCAATGAAATTCAATAATGAGAAATTTTACAAATATATGTTTTATAACTTCAAAAAAAATTTAAATAAATCTCATACTTATAGAAGAAATATGCTAAATTTCCTTGTATGTGAAATTTCACGAAGAAATTATGTACTAAGGGGGAAATGTTTTATAAAGATTAAAGGTTAATATTATCTTGGAATGTATCTACCTATATCATAAGAAAATTACATATAAAATTATAATATGTCAGTACCTTGAATATCCCTTGATTTATAAGGATGTTAACATTTTATAATTCCATATGTTACATTGGTGACTCGATTATTTTCATTTATCACTTAATCTACTATTCCTTATAGGAGGGACAACTCAAGAATACTTGAGTGATTTTACACCTAGTGAATCTATCAATTTCATATATCATGGTAGTTTTATAAGATGTTCTGATAATGGTGAAAGGTATATTGTTCCCTATAGATTTATATATCATAAATATTTTAGATGTAAAAGGAACTATACGTTACACTACATTCAAAGGGGGGTTATTCCAAAAAAATAGTAAGTACCATAATCAATATATATAGAGGAACCCTTTAAATTAATTTTGGTGAAGAAATGTTGAATATCAATATAATGGATTCTATTTAATTTCATCATGCAATTCAGTCTATTTTTACTATCTCTTATTCTTTAAAATAACCATACATAGATGAGGAAAATCATATTTTAGATGAAATAATTAATTTAAAAGTAGCTTTAATTTCACCAAAACATATAAATAACAATTTTTAAAAAAATTAGTTAAAAATTTGAATAAATGAATGTGATAACTATTTTGATATAATCATTGGAACCACCACATAAATTATAACTAAAATTTTTACCCCAGAAGTTAAAATATTCATTTCTTTTAGATGGTGATAAGATACCTAAAAATAATTTCAAAAAATTTGAAAACAAAAAAAATAAAAAATAGCCTTCAATATTATAAAACAAAATAAACATTTGGTAGGATAAACACAAGGTTAAAAAAATGAAATTTATCCTATTGTGTTCATGTGTTGAATTTTTATTAAGAATGATTCAAAACCTATAAGATAACCCTAAAGATGTCTAATCCCATTATTAAAATAGGTTGAAAATTATTGGGAGTTGGAATTTACTATAAATGTTTTTAATCCAAGTGGGTATACCAAATTTGAATTGTTTTAAAAAATAATGGAATGATTATCATTAAGAATGAGAATAATGACCTAGTTACCTCATGGATTAAAATATCTTGTTGGATATTTAAAGACTATAAAAAACTAGACCATGTTACCTAGAATGATAAATTTTCCATTGAAATTTTAAAACAAATACCGAGGAAAATATCTAAAAATTTCAACTACAATTTTCATGATTGTTTCTATTGTTATGTATATGTCCATACTACATTAGAATATAATGATAAGGCCATATTAACATTCCCCTATAGTTCATTTTCTTTCGAGAGTATTCCTTTCAGGTATTGAAATGCCTCATGTATATTTCAATAATTCGTGGTAAGTATCTTTATTGAACTTATTAAATAATTCCTAGAGTAATTCCATAATAAAATATATTATATATAAAAAATATTGAAATTTTTCAGGATAATATGTATATATTTATTAAATGGTGTAATTGAAATATTTTGGCCTTGAATTTTTGGAAATTTCATTTCATCGTTGAAAGTGGTATTATAATATGACCTATCATTTCCAAAGAGGGAATTAAAGTGGAAAATCTGAGGTCGATAAAATATATTCACTACCATACCCCACCACTATAAAACATTCAAAATAATTTTTGGGCCATGTAGGATTTTATTGAATATTTATTAGAGACTTCATAAAAACTACATTGAATCCAAATAATATCGTAACACTTCGATATTTTATAAAATATATTATTTCAAATTTGTAACACCCCGACCCCTCTAGACTAGAGTCGGTGCATTACTTGTGATATTGGAATGGTTAGAAGGATTGAAAAATCTCAAATTAACGGCCAGTTTAGTAGTATTGAAGAAACTAGATACATATATGTAACACAAATTACATTGAAAAGGGGAAGCATGAATTCAATAATAATTTAATCAAAATCAATCTACCATAATCAAGATGGCATGGTGAATAAATGAAAAACTAATTCCATTAATAGACTGATAATGAAACTACATACATTGATTTTTTCATAGTGAAAACCTCATGGATAATAATAATAACTGATAATGAATAAATAGAATTCTTATTAATTGGATGTTATGTATCTGTCTCATCAAACCATAATACTGATAAGACGATTTAGTTCTGTGGGTAGAAACACGTTTGATTTTTTGAAACAAACTCGAAGGGTTTATCCTGAACTGATTTGTCTCATGAGGCCTACCGATGCATCGAGGGGCTATAGTTGGCCCCACCCACCACTACATGTACAAATAATTCTTTATATATTAATTCAATACAAGATAAATATGCCTTTTTCAATATCTGTATATAGTAGAGTATACGGATACATCAATATTTCCATAATTAAAATAACTTTCCAAATAAACACCGTATGTAAAATGGTATACGGTTTAGAAAAAAACATATCCATGATATGAGATTATGGATATTTAATATAAATAAAATTTCAAATGAAAATTGATCTCAAATGGTCTGTAGGTACACTACATAAATATTATTAGGTGCACAATACAAAGTTAGTCACAACAAAATAGTAGTTGAGACAAAGTCTATTACCATAATGTAATTGGTCAGATCATATGACCAAAACTTAATAAACCTCAAATTAATCATTTAATAACATGAATATAAATATAATCATGTTATTATATATCAAATTTAATTACGAATATACCAAATACAAGAAATAAGTGGTGAACAATGAAAATCTCAAAGAAATGAAAGTAAGATGAGAAACCCCATACAAACATTTCGGCATGGTAACGAGTGTTATTGTGAGAGATTAATGAGAGGTAAAGGGGTATTACATTATTTATATGTCACAATGGTTGTATGGGGGAGGTGTAAAAACATACCCCATCATTTGTAATTAAAAATAAAATGGCACAACATAGGGGAGATTCTTGAACACAAGTGAGAGAGAGGATCCCTTACCTTATGCTTGAATGTGTTCTTGACTTGTTATTAAATACTTGAATAAAAAAATTAGTCTTATTAATTCATAATTCAGGAACCTATTATATTTATATAAATGATTTATTATAACCCTTTTTAGTTCCTTAAAAGTCTTTTTGATTAGTTATAAGGTTCAATTTCATTGTTCGGGCTTGTTTGATCCCTTGGTTTTAAAAAATCAGTTCACTTATATTCAAGTTCGGATAAATATGAAAGACAGAATCGGTTGTATAGAAGTGAAGTTATATTATATTAGTGGACATACTGGAGATTACATGGTTTTAAATTTAATTTGGTTACTCAGAGTGAGGTCGAATTATTATATTATAACCTTAGTGACAACCGTTTTGGTTAATCGGTGGGTTTGATTTCAATGAACATGTTTTTCATTATAACTTAATACCATTTTAACAAAAGGATTATGGAAAAAAATAGGATAATAATATTTTTAAATCATAACACATATGGTTTCATGACCATAATTAATGATTATAATAGAAATTGATAAACCGTTGTCCATGAATGTACTAAATTTTCACATCTCAAACGGTGCTTTCATTTCATCCAAATAAAGGGTTGGGAAAGGAGAAGAGATAATGAAATATACCACTAGCATAAAAACATTAAATTACATGTATCTTACTGGAGTTATCATACTATTTCGGTGACGGTTGGTGAGGAAATAAAGAAAAAGAAAATAACTTAAAGGAAATGAAGGAATTGAAAAGAAGAATTTACCTCTTCTGACTTCCTCCTTTGAGAACCTCTTAAGGGGAGAGGTCTTGGTATTTTGAATATACTAGGATATTTTAGACATGGGGGTGGATCTTGGGGAGTGGTTTGGTCTGAATATTGGAAAGGAACAAGGCTTCAGAGAAGTGAAGAGAAGAGGGAGTGAAGGGGGGTTTATATTGGAGGAGAGATGGGATTTCTCTATATAAAATTCATTTATTTATTATTTCTCCACGATATAAGAAATAGTGAGTTTTCCATGACCAAGAATAGTAATTTTATCATGTGAATCCGAATAAATTTGGCTTACATCATCATATCTTCTTTAATGAATCAATTAATCCATTATTTATCATTTATTGTGAATTATCGGATTTTACTATTCATCAAAAATTCAAGTATTTCAGAAAAATCCCAAAAATTCATCCTAACCATTTTTTGAAATTTAGAATACAAAAAGGATGTCCATTTTTCAAAAATAATTTTCTAAAAATGATTAATTAAATATTTAATTAAAATCATTATGTAATCAAAAAATATAAACAATTAAAAATTTCATCTTCATTTTTAAGGTGCCTAAATTCATTTATACACTCAATGGTATGGATACCATTAATACGTGTCATATTACTATTTATAAGGGTAAGTTACAATTAATAAGGGTAGTTTAATATTCATAAGGTTAGGTTACTATTCACCAAAAATTGATTTTTCCTTATTGAACGCCAAATAACTTACAGATCGCAACCATGTATGTCAAATTTTTGAAATCCACATTATAGAAGTTACAAAATTAGGATTAATTAGATAGGTTGTGGATATCTCCTATAATTAACCATTTTTTCCATAGAGGCTCATTGATTCATGAAATATAGTCTATAACTAGAGTGTATTTAAGAGAAACATACCATGAAGTGTTTTGGGTTCTATATTATTCCCTCCTTCAGAAATGTTTTCCTCGAAATTTTTTGCATGAAGGTCACCAAAAAGATATGGGTGATTCTTTTTCATAACATCCTCAGGTTTCCATGTCGCTTCCTCCATATTCTGGTTTTTCCAAAAAACCATTACTAGTCGAGTTGCTTGATTCCTCAATACCTGCTCCCTTGTGTCAAGAATCCTGATAAGCTTTTCACTGTATGAAAAATCATGTTCCAGTTCTATTTCTTCATATGTGTGTACATGCATTGTGTCTGGCATGTATTTCTTTAACAATGACATGTTGAACACATCATGAACTCTGGAGATACATGGAGGCTTTTCCAAATGGTAAACTACAACTTTGATTCATTCAAGGATTTCAAATGATCTGATGTACCGGGGGAACAATTTCCCTTTCTTATTGATCCTTAAAACACCCTTACATGGAGATACTTTCAGAAATACATGAACTCAAAATTGGAATTCCAAATCCTTTCTCTAGTTTTAAACATAACTCTTCTTCCTACATTTGGCTTCTTTAATATGGGCTTGTGTTTTCTTCACCTTTGTCATGGTCTCTTCAATATGTTTTGGGCATATAAGTTTCATTTCACCAAATTTGTCCCAACAAGTTGAAGTTCGACATCTCTTTCCATATTATGCTTCATATGGATCCATTTGAATACTAGAATGGAAACTATTATGGTAGGAAAATTCCACCAAAAGAAAATTATTGATCCCACGTACCTTGGAAGTCAAGAGAGAATGACCTCAACATGCCTTCTAGAGTTTTAATAGTCCTTTAAGATTTTCCAATAGTTTGGAGGTGATAAGTAGTACTCATACAAAACTCAGTATTCAAATCCTTCTGGTTACTTTTTGATAATTTTTATGTAAACTAGGGATCTCAATAGGACACAATCGATAAAGGTGCACCATGATGTCTTAAAACTTCAGTAATATAATGTCTTTTCAAGCACTCATGTGGAAAATCCTCTCTTATAGGAAGAAAATGTCATGGTTTTTTGAGTCGATGAACAATTACCCGTATTGCATCATTCCTTCTAGGTATCCTTGGTAGTCTGGTGAAAAAATCTATCGTAATGTTATCCCACTTACAAATAGGAATAGGTAGAGGTGGCATCACTCCTTTGGTATGTTGTCTCTCTACCTTTACTTGTTGAAAAACTAGACATCTTGACACATAGTTAGCAATTTCCCGCTTCATATTATCCCAAATAAATATTCCTTCAGATATCTGTATATCTTGGTGCTGCCTAGGTGTATAGAGAAATTTGAGCTATGAGCATTGTCTAATACTTCCCTTTTCAGATTAGGTACTGATGGAATGCATAACCTCTTCCAAATTTCAAAACTCCTTGTTCATACATGAATTTAGCCAATATCCCATCCTTAACTGCATTAATTTTCTTGTGCAGATTCTCATCATCAGATTGAGATATTTTTATCTTCTCTAGTAAATATTGTTTAGAAATCATTTGAAAGAGGAGCGATATGTCCCCTTCCTTAACAATTCCCATATCTATCTTCCATAGATCCCTGAATATAGGATCTCTTTCAATCCTCATTTGAGTTAGAAGTCAATGATCTTTCTAGCTAAATTCATCTGCCACCTTATTCGCCTTTCCTGGTTGGTAGTGTATTTAACAATCATAATATTTGTGTAGCTCGATCCATCTTCTTTGCCTTGTGTTGAGTTATTTTTCTGTGAAAATTTATTTCAAACTCTTGTGGTCCATATAAATCTCATATCTCTCTCCGTAGAGATAATGCCTCCATATTTTCAGATAATGATTATGGTTGCTAACTCAAGATCATGAGTTGGATAATTTTTCTCATGAGTCTTTAGCTGTCTTGATGAATAAGCAATAACTTTATCATTTTTCATAAGGACTCAAACTAGTCCATTCGTTGAGGCATCACTGTATATTAAAAACCCATCACTTCTAAATAGAAGAGTCAAAATTTGAGTGTTGACCAATCTTCTTTTCAATTATTCTAAGCATTATGTACATTCTTTTTTCCACACAAACTTAACTACTTTACATGTGAGCATGGTTAGTGGTTTAGCCATTTGGGAAAAATTCTGAATGAAACATCGATAGTAACCTACTAATCCAATAAAACTACGTACCTCAGTTATGTTTATTGGTGTGGGCCAATTTTGGATTACCTTTTTCTTCACAAGATCAACTAGGATTTCATCCTTAGAGACAATATGACCTAGAAAAGAAACTAATTGAAGCTAGAATTCGCATTTTCTAAACTTCCAATATAATTTATTGAATCTAAGAGTTTGCATAATAACCCGCAAGTGGTTCTCGTGGTCTTCATATCTTTATGAGTACATGAGGATATCATCGATGAATACCACAACAATGTTATCAAGGTATTCCTTGAAAACTCTATTCATTAAATCCATGAAAATAGAGGGTGAATTAGTCAATCCAAAAGATATCACTGTAAACTTGTAATGCACATACCTGGTTCAAAATGTTGTGTTGGGAATATATTCCCTCATCACACGCAGTTGATGATATCCGGATTGAAGTTAGATTTTCGAAAAGCACTGAGCTCCATGAAGTTGATCAAATAAATCATCAATCCGGGTTAGAGGATACTTATTCTTTATTGTAATAGAATTGATTTCCCTATAATCAATACATACCCACATGGATCCATCTTTCTTCTTGAAAAAGAGGACAGGGGCTCCCCATGGAGAGACACTAGGTCGAACAAATCCTTTTTTACTCAATTCCACTAGTTGTTTCATTAGCTCTACTAATTCCATAGTGGCCATTCTATAGGGAGTCTTTGATATAGGTCTTTCACCAAGAATCAAATCGATAGAGAACTCAACTTCCTGCTCTAGAGGTTGTCTAGGTAAATCCTGTGTAAATACATCAATGTACTCTAGCACTATGTGAACATCTTCAATTTGAATATTTCTTTCATAACCCTTATGTGTTGGGTTATCTTCCTCTCCAAGTATTTCATTCAGTAGAGCTATTGGGGGTGGTTCAGGAAAATAATTAAGTGGTGAGGTTTTTTCTCTAAATGTAAGGGATTATACACCATTCTCAAAAATTGTAACTTCATTCTTCTTAAAATAAATCATCACATCATAATTGGCAAACAATTCATACTAAGAATTATATCAAAGTCATTCATTGGTATGATGAAAATGTTATCAACTAAAGAAAGATTTGATGTCTAGAGAGGGACTAACCAGCATGCCTTTGTTGCAATGATACATCCCATAGGAGTTTTGACTAACAAATCCTTTACTAAATAAAATTTGACACATCTAATTTTCATGGAAAACTGAGAAGATATAATTGAATGTGATGATCCAGAATCAATTAAAGAGTTTGTTATGTTTGAGGAAGCAATTAAAGTACCTGCTACCGCATCATTAGGTACTTCAACCTCCGCAATGTTAATCGCATAAGCTCTCCCTTTCTCTATTGTCCCTTTCTACGTCAAGTTTCCTTGGAACTTCATATACTCATTTTCATAGTGTCCAATATCTATACAATGTTTTAATTTAAAAACATTGAATTTTTTCTTCCCCTTTCATTCATCATATTGTTGACCCTTTTCTCCTCACTTAAGCAGACTCTCATGCCCTTCAAGCATTTCCCGAGATGATTCTTTCCACAGTTCTCATATAATGGGAATAGTTTTTTCCCTTTCTCTACTTTGGTGATTCTTCTTTTCCTTGGTTTTTAGAGTACCTTTTCTTATCTTGGTTTACCTTGAACAAATTTGATCTAGCAATTTCATTCTCTGTTTTGATGGAACTTGATATAATTTCACCATATGATGAAAATGATTGAGAAGACAGTTCCCTTCGAATACATGTCTTAAGACTTTTAAAGAAATTATCAATCTTGTCTTCCATGTCATGTACATAATCTATGGCATACCTGGCCAGCATTGTGAAGGTATCCTCATACTCCTCAACACTGCCTTCTTCCCTTTGTTTTAAGACAAGGAATTTCCTCTTCATTTCAGTTCATTTCTCAAGAGGGAAATATTTTTCAAATTATATTTCTTTAAAAGTCCTCCATTACATATATTTTATTTCTTATTCCTCCAGGGTATTCTGGATCAAATACCACCATTGATCTGCATCACCAATGAGGCAATATACTTCCAGCACTACCTTCTCATTTTCATTGCATCTTAATGCCATGAATATCTTTTCAAGTGACTTGATCCACTTCTCACATACCATCAGATTAGTAGTCCCACTAAAATATTGGTGCTTCTACTGCATGAAACGGTCCAACACAAGTGTAGCATTGTTATTCATCAAAACCTAAGTAAGTTCTCCAAATATGGTCATAATCTAATCTGCTCCGATGACGACTGTGTTGACTTGATCAGTGGGGAAATCCCTACATTGCCCATGAGTATTGATTATGCTTCTTCCATTAGTAGCCATTTCTAAATAATGTCACACACTAGATTAGGGTTTGAATCATAATGTATAATCTTAACATAACAAAATACTTCGCATAAATTCAGATCCTATGCATGGCTAATCCCTTAATCAGAATAAATGGTTTCTTAGAGGAATAATTTATATTGAAATCCTTCATAATGTATTGTTAAGAAAATATGAATTATCCTAAACATATCCCCCAGGATTGTGGTAGCCAAGAGTGCATCAATGCCCATTGCCATGTACCAGGATACCTCGGGTCAAGCCCGAAACTCCTTGTTAGAGTTTTCACTCCTAGGTACATATGTGCCAGAGCCACCTCTACATGCCCGTATCCTGAAAGGGATGTATTTGCTATAAAGATTCACATAATCTATTCCTTAAAAAACTACCATGATATTAATGTGCATTTACCCTAAACTAATACCTTAGGGCTTTGTTCCCTACTATATATTTCCTACTCTAGTTTCCAAGTTTCCTACTAAACTTCCCCTAATACCAACTGTAACTCCCCGACTCTTCAAGAATGGAGTTGGTGCATTAATTGTGATATTGTAATGGTTATAAGAAATAAAAAGTATCGATGGAATTATTATTTTATTATTATAGTAGAAACTAGATACATAGATTTAACACAAATTACATTGAAAAGGTTACAATATACAATACATAACAAAACTAAAAACTGAAACCACATGAACTCAATAAATGACCTTCACTTCATCACATGTTGAAGGTAAAAAATGAAAGGGGGTGCTCAAAACCTCAATAAGGGTTAAAATATCAAAAGAATGAATACAATAATAAGTGAATCATAATCAATATGACATAATCATTATGGCATGGTGAATGAATAAAAAACTAATTCCATTTATAGACTGAGAATGAAACTGCGTCTATAGATTTGGTAATAGTGAAAACGTCGTGGATAATAATAATAACTAATAATGAATGAAGAGAATTCTTATTAATTTTACGTCATGTATCTGGCACATGAACCCATCATACTGTTAAAATGGATTAATTATGTGGGTAGAAACCCGTCTAATTTTTGGAAACAAACTCGAGGGTTTGTCGTCAGTTGATTTATTTCACGAGACCTACCGATGCATCGACGGGCTATAGTGGTCCCCACCCACAACTTCAAGTCCAAATCATTCTTTATACATTAATTCAATAAAATATCAATTTGACTTTTCAATATCCATATAGAGTAGAGTATACAGATTTATCAATATTTCCATAATTAAAATAACTTTCCAAATAAGCACTATATGTAAAATGGTATACGGTTTAGACAAAAAACAAATCCATGGTATGAGATTATAGATATTTAATATAAATATGATTTATAGTGAAAATTGATCTCAAAGGGGTAGTAGGTACACCACATAAGGATTATTAGGTGCACAATACAAAGTTAGTCACAACAAAATAGTATTTGAGGAAAAGGCTCTTACCACAATGTAATCAATCGATTCATATGACGAGAACATACTAACACTAAAATGAATCATTGAATAACATGCATATAATGAAAATAATGTTACTATATATCAAAATCTAGTACACATATAACACATACAAGAAATAAGTGGCGAACAATGAAAATCTCAATGAAATGAACGTGAGATGAGAAACCCCATGCAAACATTTCGACATGGTAACGAGTGTTATTACAAGGGTGTAATGAGAGGTATTGTGGTATTCCATTATTTATATGTCACAAGGGTAGTATGGTTGAGGTAAAAAGACATACCCCATCATTATGAATTAAAAATAAAAGGGCACAACAAAGAGGATATTCTTGAACAAAAGTGAGAGAGAGGATCCCTTACCTCATGGTTGATCGTGTTCTTGACTTATTATTAAAGACGTGAATAATCAATTTAGGCATACTAATTCATAATTCCATAACCTCTTATATATTTAAATGTTTTATCATAATACTTTTGAGTTCATTCAAATCCTTTTTATTAGTTATAACGTTCAATTCCATTTTTTGGGCTCATTTGATCACTTGGTTTTAAAAGATCAGTTCACTTATATTCAAGTTCAGAAAAATATGAAAGATGGAAGTGGTTTTCCAGAAATGAAGTTATATTATATTAATGAACATCCAGCAGATTACATGGTTTAAAATTTTATTTGGTTACTAAGAGTGAGGTCAAATTATTATATATATAACCTTAGTGACAACCGTTTTGGTTAATTAGTGGGATTGATTACAATGAACATGTTTTTATTTATAACTTAATACCATTTGTACAAAAGGATTACGGGGCTAAAATATTAAATAAATCTGTTTCAACCATAACACAAATGGTTTCATGAACAAAATTAAAGATTATAACATAAATTGATAAACGGTTGTCCTCGAATGTGCTAAATTAGCACATCTCAAATGGTGTTTTCATTTCATCAAAATAAAGTGTGGGGAAAGGATATAAGATAATGAAATATCCCATTAGCATAAAACAATTCCAGTACATGTATGTTACTAGATTTATCATACTATTTGGGTTAAGGGAGGTGAGGAAAGAAACAAAAAGAAAAGAACTTAAAATAAATGAAGTAATTGAAAAGAGGAATTTACCTCTTGAGAGTTACTCCTTTGAGAACCTATTAATGAGAGATGTTTTAGTATTTTGAAGAGGCTAGGAGATTTTGGATGTGGGGGAGGATCTTGTGGAGAGACTTGGGCAGAATATTTCCGAGGTATAAGGATTTAGAGGAGTGAAGAAAAGAGGGAGTGAATGGGGGTTTTATAGTGGAGGAGGGAGGGGATTTCTCAATATAAAATTCATTAATTTATTATTTCTCCACAAGACAGGTAATAATGAGTCTTCCATGACCAAGAATAGTAATTTTATCATGTTAATCAGAATCAATTGGGATTGCATCATCAGATCATCATCAATGACCTAATAAATCCATTATTTAGCATTTATTGTGAATTATCGGAATTTACTATTCATAAAAAATTCATGTATTTCAGAAAAATACCAAAAATTCATCCTAACTATTTTTAAATGTGTAGAATCCATAAATGAGGTCCATTTTTCAAAAATAATTTTCTAAATAGGATTAAGTAAATATTTAATTACATTAATTATTTAATTGAAAAATATAAACACTTAAAATTTTCATCTTCTTCTTTAAGGTTCCTAAATCCATTTATACACTCAATAGAATGGATAACATTCATAAGAGTCATATTATTATACAAAAGGATAGGTTATTATTCACCAAAAAATCGATTTTTTCATATCGGACTCTAAATAACTTACTGTTCAGAACAATTTATGTCATATTTTCAAAATTCACATCATAGAAGTGACAAAATTTGGTTTACTTGGCAAGGTTATGGATATCTCCTATATGTAACCATGTTCTGTTCCATAGAGGCTCGGTGATTCACTAAATATAGGCTATAACTAGAATGTATTTTAGAGAAACATACCATGAAGTGTTTGGGGTACTACAAAATTAATTTAAACTCTTTGGTATCATAAATTACACATAATTTATAGTTCTTAATTCTTTATATAAAACACTATTTTTATCATTGGTAACGTCGTCTTTCTTCGATAACTTGTGTTACATGTAAGGTAGAGTCTTATCAGACAACAATATTCTATTAATATTATGATAGTTATCACCTATCCATTAGACTAGCGGAAATGAATAAGATTGTTAAACTATAAAAATGGTTTAAAAATGGTAAAATAATGATATATTTGGTGACCAATTAATTGTAAATTAAAATAAAACAAATTTAATATTAAAGATAAATTTTTATAAAAAAACTATTTTTTCCAAAAAAAAAGTTTTATCTTAATAAATTAAATAAATCACAATTATTGAATGATATTAATGAAATTTATATGTCATTAGTTTAATAATTTTTTTAATTCATCCAAAAAGTTTTATAAGCCTAAAATAAAAACAAATCCAATTTTATGAATAAAAATGTTGTATTTTTTAAAAAGGTGGTATTGCGGAGTTTTAATGGAAGACTCGTCTTAAAAAAATTTATAAAATTTATAAATTTTATATAAAAAATAATCTTTTAATTTAAAATCTAACGAAAAAAATTATATTTTTTTGAAATGTTTTTATTTTCAGAGAATATTTTTTTTATAATTAATGAAAAATGCTTAATTTTAATTCAAAAATGACTTTTCATATAAATAATTTTTATGGTTAAATTATATTATCCATTTGTTTAATTAAAAATATTTCAATTATACATATATTAATCCAATTTAGTTCATTGGATCAATTTCATAGTGAAATTCGATATGAAAACATTTAAAACTTTAGAACATTTTCACTTTTAAAAACCCAGTGTATCGTCCCATCTATGGGAGTAATTTTAAATTAATTTTTTCAACTTATGTGAATTTAAATTGTTGAAATGGATTTCATATTTTCAATATTAATAATTTATAATTATTATCATGTTAAAGATAATTTTTTACCATAAATATTAGTGAAATAAATTAAAATTATTTACAATGATTATGGTAAGAACAAGTTTACATAGTGGTTAAACAATTATATTAAGTGGAAAATGACCTATATAATTTTAAATCCCCAATTATTAGGAAATATTTTGACCATATAAAATCTTATATAGAAAATATTTCATTATTGGAGGCACTTAAGGTATAGAATACCTCCCAATAGTTTTTGACATTTTGGTATTTACTAGAATACAACTCCTCCTCCACTATAAAAAAATCATTCTCTCTCCCACGTTCTAGACATCTATAAAGAATTTTTGATAATAAAAAATCATCCCAATTGACTTAAAAACAACCATCCTCTAATCTCATAATCCTAATTTTTGGAATGAATCAATCCAAGTAAGGACTATGGTTCAAACCAAGAGGAGTTACCCGAAAAAGATGTGACATTCATCAATAAATGTTTTTGTTTTATTTATTTCTCAAACCATTTCAAATATTTTTATATTAAGAAAATATAATATCACTAGTTTGTTAAATATAATGAGATTCTTTTATGTTAATCTTATAACCCACAAATTTACACACCTCCATGATATAGTCCATGCAATCATTGTTCGTGTTTATGACGGACTACCACCTCACGACCCTATATTGTTCATTCTTCCATTAACACCACTCAAGGATGGGAATAATGATGTAAATAAAATTTTATATGATATGTATCATATTTATTGTTTCTTTTATTACCATTTAATTTTTATATTACACATAACTTCATTCTTTGAATGTTTTAGGAATACGATAACATCGTTTGTGGATGTGCGTACTACTGTATCCTCAAAATAATTTGATTCATTCACTATTTATATGGAATAAATTAAGGAAGGTTATAATATATTTTTTATATATATAATACATAATAATTGTACTGTAATAATATAATATATATAATTTTCTTTTCTTTCTTTCAATACAGCATGAAAATGGAAACCTTGTTCATGCGTATGTACGACCTACCGTCTCCATGAATGGTGTATTTCATTTATTATTTATATTGTTTAAAGATTATTATAATACATATATAATAAATATATATAATATTTATGTAATTTATTATATTATGAAAATAATAAAATAATTATCCATGTTATAGGAACAAAAACTAACAAGTCAAAACATATATGACAAACTAAGTAGTTATTACATGAAACGTAACTCAGACATGGAATTGTTAATATAAGAGTAATATAAAGTCATAATAAAATTATATTTGGTTATATATATATAGTCATTTTTATATAATATAGTTATAATAATCTTATATTTATAATATATAAGGTTTGAAAAAGTACGAAGAGAGTTAAGACTTAATTCCAGGGGATTTTTAGTCTCAAATTTTTTTCAGTGAGGCTTATTCCATATTCACCACTATTTTGTTGTGTGGTTTACATAATTACTAATGCATTTTTATATCAATAATTTAATTTATTTTTGGACATTAAAATTTTCAATTGATGTTATTCTTTCACATAACTCTTGATTCATAATTTATTCAAGTAGTAATGATTTTTCTCATATCACTTTTATTTCTGTGAGATACATGTCATGTTCACAAGTTATTTTTATTTTGTGGTGTATATAATTCCTAGGAATGTATTTTATTATTATTATATTTTTTTTTTATTATTTAAATAATAATTTTATGATAACTTTTTCATGGGGTTTACGGTTTCAATTTTACCAAAGCAGTAACAGAGTTTGTCACAATTTTTCTTCTTTATGATGTTTGTTATGTTATACACTTATCTTCATTTATAATGTGTTTATACATAACATTTGATATGTTATATAATGATTATCCTTATTTTCATGATATTATATGTTTAATTTATAGATTTATGGGTCTTATGATTAAAAATTACTAATGAAAAAATATTTTGATATTATAATCTCATCGACTATTAGGATTGTTTGTGATTAAGTGTCCAACATTGAAGTCTTATGATTTACCTATAAATAATGCTCATTAATTTTATTCTACAATGTTTATTTCATGAGAATAATTTTTTCCCCTTTATTTTACCCTCTTTTTTTACTCAATAACTTAAAATAAATATTTTATTAAAAATCAATTTTTTGGTTAAAAACACATTTCATCCAAAATCATCTTTTGAAAAAATGTTTTAAATTTTTTTTAAAAGGTGCTTCTAAAATAAAAAAGTTTATTTTATTGATTAAAATATACCAATTATTTTTAATACTTCTTTTATATGTTTCTATGGTTTTTTTTCAATGTAAAAAATTTTCAATGTGTTTTATGTTTTAAAAAGTTATTTTCAAAATGAAAAAGGGTTTTTTTCTTATGAATGTTTTTAATGGTATTTTAGTGGTATTTCAATTCATCAACATTAAAACAGTTTTTTGTAAATATACTATATTATGGATCTTTATTATTTATACCATCCTTATTCTTTCTCTATATGAATAAATATTATTTCAAAGACATTTTTATGTAACCCGTTTCTTATTCAAGAGTTATCATGTTTCAGTGATATAAATATAGAACCTGTTTCTTTTCCACAAGTTAATAATGTTATAAAGGGATAATGGTTGCTAATTTGTGTTAATGGTTACATTAAAGCTTCCATGAGTTATGATTTTGTAATGGTACATGGAAATTGGATAGTAGGTTATGTTATAAACCAAATATTGGTGGTTCTGTGATAAACCAATCATGGGTGGTTATGTTATAAACCAATAATTAGTGGTTCCATAATTAAAGAATTAATTTTGGGTCTAGGATATCCCTCCAATACATTGGTTTTGAAATTAGCCTGTTTGATTTTCCCATTTTTAGGAGTGATTGTATGAGTGAAGTGAAATTGCTGTCCCAATTTATGTACATGTTTTCTTTATGATTGCTATGGGTTTATAATATTTCCCATGAACTAGATTGATTTCACATGGCTCATGATTATTTAATTTTGATGACACTATTGTATTCTATATTAAAATATTTGATTATTTAGATATTTATTGGTATGAGTTCTTTTATTATTTTCTCATGTACTTTGATTATGTCATAATTCTATTGTGCACTCTGATTCTCATTGATTAAATTCAATTATTAATGATTCTATTTTCCATTATTAATCATTTGATAACACCCTTATTATATTTCCTTTTCATGAGGTTATAAATAATTATGTAAAATGATTTATTTCTATAAGTGATTTCATGAAGATAATTTTTATGCCCTAATGTGAAATAAGAGAAGCTGGGTTAAATGGGAGAAATTTTCATTTGACTACGTATGATTTGTTTTTATAGGATTTTTTTCCAAATTATATAAAACTCTAATCCCATATGTTCGTTATAAATTTATGTCATCCAGCTTTTTCATTTTTATATTATATGGTTTGGATTGAAAATTGTGTGTCATAAATATCAACATCATTTTTGGAAATATAAGTTATTAATTTCATCACATGATTTATAATTTTGCATCCTCGGCTATTATAGTTTGTAAAAAAGGCCATACTAGATAAATTTGGAGATTATGATGATTTAATGAGAGGTTATATTATGTGATATGGATACAACCATAGGTCTATCATGATTTCAAGGTCTTAGACACCTCATATGATGGTTTTAATTATTAAAATTATTTAGGTTGTTAATGAAAATTTTGGGGGTGTTTTTTTAGGTTGAGGTATTTGAAACCCCGATGATCAACCTCATGTTTTATTTAGGGAGGAATTACATTTAATTTTTAAAGAAAAGAGGGACAACCTATATGCTGGGTGATAACCCATCACATATAGTAAAACATTGGGTCTTGAACCCATGACCAAAGGATGATAAGGGTTTCACGCCTACCACTATCATATGTGATGTCCTAGTTGTATGAATTTTTTAACATTTAATATTAGGTTTAGTTCAAAAACATTAGGTATTTATTTGAGGAATAATGGTTTGTGTATCTCTGAAAAATATATGACCAAATACTTCTAATATTTTGGTCTCGAACTTTGTCAGGGAATGTTTGAATAATTTTAAGGTTAGTTATTTATAGAATAATTTAGTTTGAAATTTGGGTATTAATTATGAATTTTTAATATTAGTGTTTCATATGAATGTTTATACATTTAGAGAATTGTTTTACCATTTAAAAACCATGTTAGTTGGTTAATGTCTAATGAATGGTGGAATACCTTAACTATCCCTTTTAGGGATATGTGGTCTTTAAATTTATATTTTAGTGCTTTATGCATGAATAATTCATCTGGAATACTAATCATAAAGAAAAAATATTAGATTATTGTGTAAATTGGTTAAAAATGAATATTTTATTTTCAAGTAAGTATATTTCATTATAATTTCAGTCCAAATTGAAAAATATTCCTTTAACATTAGGAAAATGATCATGAAATAAAGTTTTATTTTATTACCACCTTTTTGATGATTTCAATGACATTTTCCACACTTATTATTTTGTGGTTTTGTTCACATTTACATCATGTTGACCATGTTATCTCTCACTCTCTATTATTACATTGGAATTATTTTTCCCATAAAAATACATCTCTTAATTCCACACTAACTTTATCTCTATATTGAAACCGAGTAATGCATATCTTTTGGTAACATTTTTATTTCTCACTTTTTATGTTAATGAATGTTTTCTTCAATTCATTCGTTTAATGTGGGTTTAAATAAAAAAAATTATGAATATGAATCACTCGATAAGAAGCATTAATTTTGGGGGAGAAATTCATTTTAAGAGGGGTAGGATATAACATCTTGAGATATTATGAAATATTTTGTTTCAAATTTATTTAAATTCTCTAGTAGCTTGTGTTACAAAAAAATGAATAGTTTATCTTGTGTTATACACAACTCCATGTTTATCATATGTACCATTGAGTCTCTTCGATAACTCTATTTCATGTAACATAGAGTCTTTCCATACAGTAATATACTATTAATATTAGGATAGTTATCACCTAGCCATTCAAATGGATAAAATGAATAAGATTTACTTATTTTTGCAAATATCGCTTACACGTGTTTAAATAATGAATTCTTTGGTGAAAAATTAAATAAAAATGAAAATAAAAACTAATTTAATATAAATAAATACCATATATTTTGACACGAGATGTTCCCTCTTTTATTAGAACTAAGAGGAACTCACTGATAAAGGCCGCACTTTTATATGTGCTAGATAAAAGCAACGATAAAGGTGTATCTTTTATCAGTGCTTTTTTTATCGCTAAAAAAGATATATTTATTTTCCCTAAGAACAGAACGGATAAAATATTTTAAGATGAAATATTATTAATTTATATTAAATTATTATATTTATATTAAAAAATAATATTTAATTAAATAAATTAATTAAAAATGAATTTTTATAATTAATATACATTTTTTAATAATTATAATATATATATATATATAATCTTTTAAAAAATTTATTTATAAGATTATAAATAAATATATTTATTTATTTAAATAATTAAAAAATATAATAGTTTTTTCAAATAATCGATATATATTATATTTATAATTATATATTTATAAATTTAGAAAAATACTTTTTAAATATATTTATTTATAATAAATATTATATAACTGAACATATATTTAAATAAATATATATCTCTAATGAATATGGTAAGTAAATATATATATCCAGAGAAGATGATAACATTCATGGACATGGTTAGTGTTATTTATGTTCATACACTACTGTGTGGGTATATATAATTGACATTATATGATAATAAGTTAATTTGTGGACATGACTGTGGGTTGTTATGTTCCAAATGCTAATATTACCTATTTTGTAATGACTCATTCATATGTTATATATTCAAGACTCATGAATGTTCATTTATATATACATACCCTTATTAATCCTGCTTTCTATATATATGTGATGACTCATTTTCTATAATCTATAACTTATTAGGTATGATTCATTCGTGTTATACCAATTAACTTATTTTTTTCCCATAAATACTTGCAAAATTAAAATAAATATATTTAATTAATAAATATATTTATTATGTTTATAATTATAAAAATGTAATTATATATAAATAATTTTTAAATATATTTATTTATAATTATAATTATAACTATATATATATTTAATTATTAAATAATAGTAAATATTTTTATTATTTGTTTATGAATATATATATAAATATAATTATATACAAATAACTAAAAATATATTTATTTACAATTATATTTATATATATATATTTATTTATTTAAAAAATGTAATTTTATAAAAAATATATTCATTAAATTTATATTTATATGTTAATAAATATATAGAAATAAATAAATTTATAAATATATATAAATATATTTATTTAAAATTATAATAAATATATTTATTATATATTTATTTTTTATAAATATATACAAATATTTATAAATATATGACAATATTTATAATTGTAATTATAAATAGATAAATATATATATATGATTATAAAATTATAAAAAATTTATTTATTATATATAATTATAAATTTATAAGTATTAAAATTATATTTATTATAATTTTATAATTATTAATAAATATTTAATTATTTGTAGTTATAAGTAAAAATATTTATTTATTCATTTAAATAATTATAAAATTATAATATATATTTGTTATATTTATAAATATATTAATTATTTACATTTATAAAATTATAAGTAAAATAAATATATTTATTATAATTTCATAACATAAAGTTCCAGGAGGCAGGCGAACCTACTCCTACTAAAATTTATTGAAAAGTAAAAGGCAGGAACATGAAAAAGAGAAAGTGTGGGGTCAAACATAGGATAATCCCTCATCCAAAAAAGGTAACTACAAATGAGTAAAATCAAGACCATCTCCATCATCAGATATTTCATCAAAAGATCCTCATTGTGATTGTGAATTCTTTTAATTTAAAATCGTAGAGTACTTTTCGTGGAGTTTAATCTTCTAGAGAGTAAGCTCCTTGGAAGAAGACGATCGGGCATGCCCACATACAACAACCCAAGTGTCCTTACCTTGTCCTTGACCATGATTTTTTGGGTAATGATATTAATTCCTAGTCTCAGGTTTTTGTCATGCCCCATCCGATTCTTCCCTCTCTGAATAAGGGGAAACCTCCATGATAGGATTCCACTTAGAGTCTACCTATGGTGATTCCCGATGTGAAGAATGTAACACCCCAGGTAAATAAAGAATATGACATTTTTATATTTATCCATATTTGTGAATAAAATATTAATATTACTTTAATGGGTTTCTATGTTTGATAGCGTACCCGATACGCAACAAAGAGTTTCATTGAAATCTTATGTTGCACACTAGTAATAAAATAATATTATTTTAAATGGTAGTTAACACATAGCTGTTGTATTGGCAGAAAAGGATAGAGATAACTAAAATATGATTATATATGTTTTTTAAATGTTTTTACTTTTATCTAATAAAAGATAAAGGCTTAAAATACGGAAAGAATTCAATTTTAGGCATATATTCCCGAATTTTCACTAAAGGTTCACTTATCGCCTTTTGATGGTGAACCGTCATTAAATATAGTTTTGTTCACTCTTATACATTCTATTAGACCAAATAAAACTTTTCTTTAGAATTCGGACATCAAAATTTACTTTGTGTAAATTTTTGGTATCTTTCCGATAAAGTTCATTTTTTAATGAATAGTGTAAAATGTTGTATTTTAATTCAAAGCCTCTTTTTAATCTAATTTATTTATATGATTAGATTATATTTTGAATTGGTTTTAAAGTGAAATTATAATATATTTTTACCATTAAATCCAATAGTGGTCGTTGGAATTAATTTCACTTTGAAATCGGACTTAAACTAGTGTCAATCTTTTGATACTTATTGTTTCATAAAAACAAGCTATTTGCTCTGACAGTAGGAATTAATTATTAAATTAATTAATGTGTTTATTTGTTTTAAATTTTGTAAAATAGACTTTATTTATGAATTCGGAATATCAAATATAGCTTCGGGGGAATTTTTGTGATTTTTCTGAAAAACTTCAATTTTTGATTAATAGTGAAACCGCTAAGTGGTACTTATAAAAACTGATTTTTCGTTTAAATGAAATTTTACCACTTCTGTGTTTTGAATTTCAAAAATACGACATACATGGTTGTAATTAAGAAGTAAAATGTGGTTCAGTGAGATTAAAATAATTTTTGGTGAATAGTAACTTTTAAGTTCTTAATCGCGATTAGAAATAATTAGTGTTGTTTAAGGTAAGAATAATGTTTTAATAAAATGAAATGACCTAGACACATGTCCTACCCTCATTGGATGTGTCATGGCCGACCAATACAATCCATGGGTCAACATGGGGACCCCATGGAGCCACTTTGGTTGGAAAATGACATAAATACCTTTTTATTTAATGTTAAAGTAAAAATAACACAAACATGAGATGTTTTAAAAAAACAATTTTTACATGGGGTTATACAAGTAAGATGTTTGACTATAAATATTAATTTGAAATCTAAAAAAAATTTCTACATCATAGTATTTTTTATAATTTTTTAGAAGTTATATAAATTAAATTATTTATGACATCATGATGATGCAGCGATGACCTCATTATTTAACGATTTAAATAAAATGGAAAGATAATGTAATATATAAGACCTACACATGTCCAAAACCTATTTTATGAGTGTATTTGGAACCCTTATCACCTTATCCTTGAATTATAGCAATTTGGGACCACTTAAATCCAATTATCATTTAAAAATAAAGTGACTTTTCTTTACTTTCCAAGAGTGCCCCTCATCTCCTCTTATAAAAGGCCCCCACCTCTACCTCCTTACCCACACTCCCAAAGCCATTGGCTCGGCCAAACCCTACCCATTTTGTCTCTCCAGTTCCATCTCTTACTCCCTGAATCCTCACTTTGGGAATAAGTCTTCCCAAGGAAGCCTTGGAGCTCAAACCAAAGGGAGTTACCTGATTTTAAGGTAATGTCTTCACTTGAGTCCTTTTGTTTTATTTTGCCTCTCCAACCCCCTAAACTCTTTTTATTCATTTGTTTTGTAACAACTCCAGTATCTTTGATATACTAGGATGTTTTTATAAGAAGTATTCGAGCTACACTTACACACACCTACATCTAATGGTTAAAGAACATACTGTTTCCGTGGATGGCGAATTTCTGCCTCATGAAATGATGATTGTTCAACACTCATATAACACCTTCAAAGGTGGACATTATTATGTCACTATATTTATATATGATATATAATATGTTTATGTTTTACTTAAGCTTCTGTATTTTTCATTTGTGGCTTAACGTTATGGCTTCCATTATGGGTACACGCGATATCTTCATTTTAGGAAGTGCGGACTACCGCCACCTCAAAGTGATGTGATTCGTTAATTCCATAAGTGGGATGTGTAAAGGATGTATTTAATGTTATTATATATGATTTTATACTGGAATTATAATATACCTATATATCATTATTACTTCTTTCCATTAAAGTATGATATAGAAATGAAATTAGCATTCTTGCGTACGTACGGCTTACCGTCTCCATGAACGGTGCATTTCATTTCTTATCCCCAAATGTAATGTACTATTATAAGTACATGTATATAATGGATATATATGATTAATTATACATCTAAATGATTAATATAATACTGGAATTAAAATATACATACCTGTCATTTAGTTTTAATTCCATTAATATGACAAAGAAATGAAAGTAGCGTTCATGCGTACGTACGGATTACCGTCTCCATGAATGGTGCATTTCATTTCTTACCTCTAAATTATTATGTAATTTTATAAATACTTGTATATGATGGATATATATTATATATATGATATCCAAATCAGGAATTTCATTCTGAATATAAATAACCTTTGACCACACGAACAACATGTAATTGAAAGAAGTCCACTTTCGACTTAAGAACCAAATATCGACAAAACAAACATTATTAACTTAATGATTACATAATGTTTATAACATAGAAATAAGTGATATAAAAGTACTAATAATCTTGAAAAAGCTTCTTAAGCAAGTATAAATTAACTCAAGTTTATTATTCAGGACGTTAAAGAACGATCGAGTCAAGTCAGACCCAAGGTAAGGGATCCAACTCCTCTCTTTCTTTTTAAGTACACTCTTTTATGTCATTCCGTTTAAGCTCATATTTCTTATGATTGGGATGTTATTTTATATTACTATTACTGTAATTTTTATGTTCATATGATGAGAGACCCCATTCTCTCTCATCAATCCATTTTGGATGTTTTGAGTGGCGCCGTTAGGCTGCCGAATTTTCGTAAGAGATTTAACCTCTCTCTTTCTTTTTAAGTACTCTCCTTTATGTAACTTCTTTTAATCTCCTCTTTTTTATGTTGGGGGATGTTCTTTTATATTCCTATTTCTGTAAACATTATGTTAATATGATAAGAGACCCTATTTGATCTCATCAATCCATTTTTTTGGCGTCGTTAGGCTGCCGAGTTTTCGTAAGCAATTTTTCATCTCACTTTTATTCCCGAGGGATTTATGCTACATTTTCCACAATGTCCTTTGAGTGGTTTATATACTGCCCATTATTACACTCCTTTTGTAATATAATTCCATTTATGGGTATTTACATATTCATTGTATGACACTTCTTTAATGGGGTGTACTTTTCGAAAGTTACCCAAGTCGGTAAGGGAACCTTTCACCATCCTCTTTTTAAAAGACTTCGTTTGTTATGTCTTTTAATTCACATACTGTTATGTTGGGATATGTTCTTATATATCCATATTTATGTAATTTTTATGTCCAAGTGATGAGATCCCATTTATCTCTCTCATCAACCCTTTTTGTAAAATTTCATGTGATGCCGATAGGCTGTCGAATTTTACCAAGGGAACTTCTTAACCCAATTTCGATTTATTTGGGTTCAACATGTAGTTATTGAATATGTCATCCTTTGAATATGTGTGAATAATCGTTGATTGTTTTACACTTAATATCCACTTATATTTGGTGTATTCATATTTGTAACAGATAATTATAAGATTGATTTATCCTTAATTTAAGGATACCTTCTTTATAATGGATTTCATCTCATTTTACATTTCTTTTGATACTTCATTGTTGTTATGCACCAATTCACTTTTATATGGTGTGTATACTGTCCTTTGACATATTATATCATGAATCCCTTTATTCTCTTGATATTATAAAGTTCGGATTAAATGTTATTCCGCTATTATTTGTATTCAAGAGTCTCTCATTTTGTTAACAACTATTTAACAAAAATATCGTTTTAAATGTTTTAACGATTTATTATTCTAAATCTTTATCTTTAATGTCCATGTTTTCGAAATGGTTTTCAGTATTTATTTATATGGACATTAATGTTTTAAAATTATAATTCCATTAAAAGCTTCAAAGTGGTATGGGACACATTGATTCAAAAATCTCTTTTAAATGGTTTTTGAAAATGGATTGATTAATTCAATATATGGGAATTACTTATTGTGATTGCAAATGAAATTTTGTTATTGAAATGTTTATATTTTCAATATTTTATGTGTAATGATGGTACTTGGACATTTTACGGGTGGTTACGTGATAAACCATATGACGGGTGGTGCCGTGAATACCAAGACGGGTGGTTACGTTATAACCTCCAATGCATTGGGTGTGGAAGTCGGCCGTATGGATATTCCATTAAGTATGTATGGAAGTTGGCTGAATGGCTATTCCATTAAGTGATATGTGTGGAAGTCGACCGTATGGTTATTCCACTTAAGTATGTTTATGTCCCAAGTTACCTTTATATGTTATGTGATCTTTATATGGGTTTTATGGTACTCTTTTGGTTACCGAAGGGTAAGTAATGAACATTTATTCAGCGAAGAGTTTTTACTTCTTCCAAAAGTTGAAAAGTATTACTTTGATAAAGTATACATGGTTTACTTGTTGTTTTGAAAAACTAACAGTTTTCATTCTTTGTGTATCCCTTACTGAGCTTTTTATGCTTATCCCATGTTTTTGAAATGTTTTTCACAGGACTTAGAGTGGAATAGGGTCAAGGATGGGATCAAGGGAAAGTCATGCTACCTAAAACATGGAACTAGACATGTTTCTTTTTAAGAGTTTTTATTTTATGGAAACTTAGTAGAAGCGACTACTTTGTAATCTTTTGAGATGTAATAGTTATGTCCTAATTCTCTAAAACTCTAAACCTGAAAAGATCCTCAATGTAAATTACTCATTTAATTCAATATTAAGTAAGGTTTAAGGCTGGGGCCTTATAGTTGGTATCAAAGGTCGGTTTAGATAACTTTAGAGGTTAGGGTATTCTCTAGGCATAAGTTACATTACCATAATGGTTAGGATTTCAGGAAGAGTCCTAGTTTTAGATAAAGTGAATGAGTAAGTATATCTTAGTGTTTATCTTCCTCGTTAGTACATGATGGTTTTGTTGATACACTCACACTTACCTTTTTGGTTTTAGTAAATGGATGGATCTAGCAGGAATCAAAGTGACAATAGGATTGAAGGAAACTGTGGTGGTTCTCTGATTAAGAGACTGGATGAAATGGGGGATTCAATGAGGAAACTTGTGGTTGTTCTAAACCAACTATCAAGGAGTCATGATCAACCACTTGAACCTTGGTATGTTCTGTAATGCATCATGTACGAGATGACCAATCGATGTGGAAGTTCAGGTAATAATTATAAAGGTTACCATTAGAGTTTATATGATCCTTACTTTTGAGGTAATTATGGGTTATTATATGATATGCTGGAAAATGAAAGGCATGAGATAAACTTGAGGTTAAAATATGTTATGATCATTTTTGATGATTTTATCTTTTTTTGGGGGAATTGTTTGAGAATTATATTGTTTTGGAAAAAGGAAAAAACGCAGACCGTGTGACTACCCGTCGCGTCGGACAAAGCTGTGGGAATCGAACCCACAACCAAAGTGCGACTGATATTTATCACCTACCACTGGACTACGTGAAGACCCTGGTTAGTTTGACTGATTATTTTTAGTTATATGATTTTATGAATTAAGAGTATGTTGATTTTGGGTTATTTATGAAAATGATTAACCTATCATGGAGGATATGTGATTAGGTTAATTACTTTTCAATACGAGACTTTAGGAGCAACTGATGTTGTTTGGAGATAGATGTTACGATTTAACTTGGAAGACTATGTGACTAAATCCTTAAAATATTTGGGTTTCAATCATAGATTGGTTTACTTTGATGAATTTTATGGACAAATTGTTTATCGGATGGTCCTCGTTGAACTTTGGGTTTTCTTGGACAAATTTTGGAGATTAAGCATAGATTTTCTTTTTAAAGGGTTATCCTTTTCTGGATAATCTGATCTTGTACTAACCTTTTTGGTTTTGGTTTTTGATTTTGTCTAAAGAAATGGGAAATATATAGTTCTCTTTTGTGGTTTAGGTGATTCTCTAGAAGTTGATTATAGTACTCTTAATGTGAATAAGTCTTCATAAATACTTGTCTTTTGGAGAAAATATGAGTTCGTGTAAGAAATCTAGTAAAAGTTGAAAGTTAACATGAAAATTAGGTATGCTTCCTTATGTTTTAGTTAAGCTCATAAATAAATTCCTCAATAAAAATTAACTTAAAACAAAAATGTTTTCTATTAACTTTTCCTACTGGGGAATCAAATATCGTTTAACCCATCACAAGTTTGTGATTTTATTATGGTTAACTTTCTCCGAGACATGTTTACTATAACTCTCCATCAGAACATGACCCTTTGTTTTCTCCTTCATGTCCATGTTTTCCTACATGGAATCCTATTATGGGTTAACTCGGGTGACCTCTGTACTTCTCTTTCTTTATTTTAAAGTGATTGTTTTACCGACTCTTGTTCCGATGTGGGACTTTCAAGGATGTTTCCAAGCACAATTTTAAAATTGCGAGGATGCAATTCCCAAAAGGGGGAAGGATGTAACACCCCAGGTAAATAAAGAATATGAAATTTTTATATTTATCCATATTTGTGAATAAAATATTAATATTATTTTAAAGGGTTTCTATGTTCGATAGCGTACCCGATACGTAACAAAGAGTTTCATTGAAATCTTACGTTGCACACTAGTAATAAAATAATATTTTTTTAAATGGTAGTTAACACATAGCCATTGTATTGGCAGGAAAGGATAGAGATAACTAAAATATTATTATATATGTTTTTAAATGTTTTTACTTTTATCTAATAAAAGATGAAGGCTTAAAATACGGAAAGAATTCAATTTTAGGCATATATGACGTAATTTTCACTAAAGGTTCACTTATCTCTTTTTGATGGAGAACCATCATTAAATATAGTTTTGTTCACTCTTATACATTCTATTGGACCAAATAAAACTTTTCTTTTGAATTGGGACATCAAAATTTACTTTGTGTAAATTTTTGGTATCTTTCCGATAAAGTTCATTTTTTAATGAATAGTGTAAAATGTTGTATTTTAATTCAAAACCTCTTTTTAATCTAATTTATTTATATGATTAGAGTATCCTTTGAGTTGGTTTTAAAGTGAAATTAGAATATATTTTTACCATTAAATACAATATTGGTCATTGGAATTAATTTCACTTTGAAATCAAACCTAAACTAGTGTCAATCTTTTGATACTTATTGTTTCAAAAAAACATGCTATTTGCTCTAACAGTGAGAATTAATTATTAAATTAATTAATGTGACTTATATGTTTTGAATTTTGTAAAATAGACTTCATTTTTGAATTTGGAATATCAAATATAGCTTAGGGGGTATTTTTGGGATTTTTCTGAAAAACTTCAATTTTTGATGAATAGTGAAACCACTAAGTGGTACTTATAAAAACTGATTTTTCGTTTAAATGAAATTTTACCACTTCTGTGTTTTGAATTTCAAAAATCCGACATACATGGTTGTCATTAGGAAGTAAAATTTTGTTCAATGAGATTAAAATAATTTTTTGGTGAATAGTAACTTTTAAGTTCTTAATTGCGATAAGAAGTAATTAGTGTAGTTTAAGGTAAGAATAATGTTTTAATAAAATGAAATGACCTAGACACATGTCCTACCCTCATTTTATGTGTCATGGCCGACCAAGACAATCCATGGGTCAACTTGGGGACCCCATGGAGCCCCTTAGGTTGGAAAATGACATAAATACCTTTTTATTTAATGTTAAAGTAAAAATGACACAAACATGAGATGTTTTACTAAAACACTTTTTACATGGTTTTATACAAGTCAGATGTTTGACTATAAAAATTAATTGGAAGGCTAAAAATATTTCCTACATCATAGTATTTTTTTTATAATTTTTTAGACGTTAAATAAATTAAATTAGTTATGCCATCATGAGGATGCAGCGATGACCTCATTATTTAACGATTTAAATAAAATGGAAATATAATGTAATATATAAGACCTACACATGTCCAAAACCTATTAGATGAGTGTATTTTGAACCCTTATCACTTCATCCTCTAATTATATCAATGTGGTACCTCTTAAATCCCAATATATTTTAAAATAAAGTAACTTTTCTTTACCTTCCAAGAGTGCCCCTCCTCTCCTCTTATAAAAGGCCCCCACCTCTACCTCCTTACCCACACTCCCAAAGACATTGTCTCAGCCCATTGTTTCTCTCCTATTACCTCTCTTACTCCTTGAAGCCTCACTTTGGGAATAAGTCTTCCCATGGATGCCTTTGAGCTCAAACCAAAGGGAGTTACCCGACTTTAAGGTAATGTCTTCACTTGAGTCCTTTTGTTTTATTTTGCCTCTCCAACCCCCTAAACTATTTTTATTCATTTATTTTGTAACAAATACAGTATCTTCAATATACTAGGATGTTTTTATAATAAGGATTCAAGCTTCACTTACACACACCTACATCTAATGGTTAAATAACATACTGTTTCCGTGGATGGCGAATTTCTGCCTCACGAAACGATGATTGTTCAACACTCATATAGCACCTTCAAAGGTGGACATTAATATGTCACTATATTTATATATGATATATAATATGTTTATGTTTTACTTAATCTTCTGTATTTTTCATTTTTGGCTTAACTTTATGGCTTCCATTATGGGTATACACGATATCTTCATTTTAGGAAGTGCGTACTACTGCCCCCTCAAAGTGATGTGATTCGTTAATGCCATATGTGGGACGTATAAAGGATGGATTTAATGTTATTATATATGATGTTATAATGGAATTATAATATACCTCTATATCATTATTACTTCTTTCCATTAAAGTATGAGATAGAAATGAAAATAGCGTTCATGCGTACGTACGGCTTATCGTCTCCATGAACAGTGCATTTCATTTCTCATCCCCAAATGTAATGTACTATAATAAGTACTTGTATATAATGGATATATATGATGAATGATACATCTAAATTATTAATATAATTCTGGAATTGAAATATAAATACTTCTCATTTAGTTTTAATTCCATTAATATGACAAAGAAATTAAAGTAGCTTTCATGCGTACGTACGGATTACCGTCTCCATGAACGGTGCATTTCATTTCTTACCTCTAAATGATTATGTAATATTATAAATACTTGTATATGCTGGATATATATGATATATATGATATCCAAATCAGTAATGGTATTCTGAATATAAATAACCTTTTACCACACGAACAACATGTAATTGAAAGAAGTCCACTTTCGACTTAAGAACCAAATATCGACAAAACAAACATTATTAACTTAATGATTACATAACGTTTATAACATGGAAATAAGTGATATAAAAGTAATAATAAGCTTGAAAAAGGTTCTTAATCAAGTAGAAATTAACTCAAGTTTATTATTCAGGACGTTAAAGAATGATTGAGTCAAGTCGGACCCATGGTAAGGGATCCTACTCCTCTCTTTCTTTTTAAGTACACTCTTTTATGTCATTCCGTTTAAGCTCATATTTCTTATGATTGGGATGTTCTTTTATATTAATCTTACTATAATTTTTATGTTCATTTTATGAGATACCCCATTCTCTCTCATCAATCCATTTTGGAAGTTTTGAGTGGCGCCGTTAGGCTGCCGAAGTTTCGTAAGAGATTTAACCTCTCTCTTTCTTTTTAAGTACTATCCTTTTTGTCACTTCTTTTAAGCTCCTATTTGTTATTTTGGGGGGATGTTATTTTATATTCCTATTTCTATAAACATTATGTTAATATTATGAGAGACCCTATTTGATCTTATCAATCCATTTTTGTGGTGTCGTTAGGCTGTCGAGTTTTCGTAAGCAATTTTTCATCTCACTTTTATTCCCGTGCGATTTATGCTACATTTTCCACAATGTCCTTTGAGTGGTTTATGTACTGCCCATTATTACACTCCTTTTGTAATATAATTCCATTTATGGGTATTTACATATTCATTATATTACACTTCTTCAATGGGGTGTACTTTTCGAAAGTTACCCAAGTCGATAAGGGAACCTTTCACCCTCCTCTTTTTAAAAGAATTCGTTTGTTATGTATTTTAATTCACATACTATTATGCTGGGATATTTTCTTCTATATCATTATTTATGTAAATTTTATGTCCAAGTTATGAGATCCCCTTTATCTCTCACATCAACCCTTTTTGTAAAATTTCATGTGACGCCGATAGGCTGTCAAGTTTTACCAAGGGAACTTCTTAACCCAATTTCGATTTCTTTGGGTTCAACATGTAGTTATTGAATGTGTCATCCTTTGAATATGTGTGAATAACCTTTGATTTTTTTACACTTAATATCCACTTATATTAGGTTTATTAATATTTGTGACACATAATTATGAGATTTATTTATCCTTAATTTAAGGATACCTTCTTTATAATGGATTTCATCTCATTTTACATTTCTTTTGAGTCTTCATTGTTGTTATGCATCAATTCACTTTTATATGGTGTGTATACTGTCCTTTGACATATTATATCATGAATCCATTTATTCGCATGATATTATAAAGATTGGATTAAATTTTATTCTGCTATTATTTGTATTCAAGTGTCTCTCATTTTGTTAAAAACTATTTAACAAAAATATCATTTTAAATGTTTTAAAGATTTATTATTCTAAATCTTTATCTTTAATGTCCATGTTTTCGAAATGGTTTTCAGTATTTATTTTTATGGAAATTAATGTTTTAAAATTATAATTCCATTAAAAGCTTCAAAGTGGTATGGGACACTTTGATTCAAAAATCTCTTTTAAATGGTTTTTGAAAATGGATTGATTAATTCAATATCTGGGAATTACTTATTGTGATTGCAAATGAAATGTTGTTATTGAAATGTTTATATTTTCAATATTTTATGTGTAATGATGGTACTTGGTCATTTTACGGGTGGTTACATGATAAACTATATGACGGGGGGTGGTGTGAATACCAGGACGGGTGGTTATGTTATAACCTCCAATGCATTGGGTATGGAAGTCGGCCGTATGGCTATTCCATTAAGTATGTATGGAAGTTGGACAAATGCATATTCCATTAAGTGATATGTGTGGAAATCGACCGTATGGTTATTCCACTTAAGTATGTTTATGTCCCAAGTTACCTTTATATGTTATGTGATCTTTATATGGGTTTTATGGTAATCTTTTGGTTACAGAAGGGTAAGTAATGAACTTTTATTCAGCGAAGAGTTTTTACTACTTCGAAAAGGTGAAAAGTATTACTTTGATAATATATACATGGTTTACTTGTTGTTTTGAGAAACTAATAGTTTTCATTCTTTGTGTATCCCTTACTAAGCTTTTTATGCTCATCCCATGTTTTTGAAATGTTTTTCACAGGACTTAGTGTGGAATAGGGTCAAGGATGGGATCAAGGGAAAGTCATGCTACCTAAAACATGGAACTAGACATGTTTCTTTTTAAGAGTTTTTATTTTATGGAAACTTAGTAAAAGCGACTACTTTGAAATATTTTGAGATATAATAGTTATGTCATAATTCTCTAAAACTCTAAACCTGAAAAGATCCTCAATGTAAATTACTCATTTAATTCAATATTAAGTAAGGTTTAAGGCTGGGGCCTTATAAAGAATCTTTCATAACTGGGGATACATCAATCTCTATATCATGTTTACCTTTTCTAGATATGAAATGCTCTTGATATTGATCAGGAACTATCTCATACATTGTTATCTTGATTTCTCTATAGAACCAATAAGGACATCATTGATAGAAACACTACCATCATCAATGTCTTGACTACATTCAGTTGTATCAACAAGAGGAAATACCTAATCCATTGATGGGAGTTCATCTTTTTTTTTCTAGTGCAGGGTAGTAATTACCCTTAATTGAGCATCCATATTTGTTCTCCTGGGAGAAATAACAGTTTTGGTGCGACCATTAATAACATATTTCCTTATAAATTTCTTATCAAAATGATGCAAGGTACCTGCATGTTTGACATGATTATTTTGTACATTACAACAGTTAGAGACTTCATTACCTACAAACTTTCAGAACTTATAGAAGGATGGGATAAACTCATATTCAAAATGAACATCAAATTTATCACAATTTTCCACTATAGTGGGAGAATCAGGAAGAGGTTTTAGCATGACAACATCAATCAATACTATAGCAATGTATCCAAATTTACCTTCCACAGTGTTTTCATCAATTTTAATTTGTGCATAAATACAAGAGACAAGATCATTAAGATTTATGGGATTTCAACTTACCTAATCGACACTATAAATTCTAATCAATAGTTGAGGAGTTGTATATTTTTAAGAGTGTGGGTTGAAACTCAGTTCCAAAAAAGAGATGAAAAATTCCAAGATCTAGCACATAGAAACTAGAACCCCAAGAACAAGCCCAATCATCATATTTTAAAAAAATCAAATGAAAATATCCTCTCCCAGTGGGGAAAATTTTCCACTTAGATATACCCCAAATTTTAGAGAGCCTTAAATTTACCTCTTCAGTGTTCATTGGTTTATCACCCTTTGTTATAATCAATCACCCAATTAAATAAAACATACATGAATCTAACAGCTCTTAATGAACTTCTAGACTTTCAATAATTTTTAAGGACCCATTCTTTGATTTGGAAGATAGGGGTGCCGATACCTCATGAGTAAAATCATCAACCGCATGAGACCCTACAGTCGGTTAGAATTTTCGAGCGATTAATAACACCAGTAAAAGAAATGATGTTGGGGATGGGAATTAATGGACAAAGAAAGGATCGTGAGATCTTTGAATTAGGCCCACCCAAAACATAAGTCAGATGATCATGATCACCTAGGTTTCCAGGAGCATATGCATTCGTATCCAAAGCACCATGATCTCTATGACCAGCAACGGGATCCCCAAAATCCTTTCATGTTTTTATAAATCGAACCCTATCAGAACCATGCCGTCAATCACACCATAAGTTCTCAGGAAACTAGAAATCCTCAATCTTCATTGTTGCCTCTACTATAGTTGTTGACATTACTACCTATGGTGTTCCTTCTCCACTCCTTCCCATGCCACTGGACCCTACTATCATCGCCTCCATCACCGTCATCACCACAACTATCTCCATTGCCACTTCCCCCACCGCTAGTCCATAATATTGATGCCAAACCAACAAATATAAGGCATGTTATCTTGTTTGTTCAATTTTTTCAGTCTCACATCGCTTTCTCATGATTCAATTTTTATAAATTAATTGAACTACCATCCTTTTGTATATGCATGCGTCTTAGTCCTTCTTCTATTTCCTTCTCCCTCTCGGTGCCCTAGATTCGATCTGTTCCTCCAATGACCCAAAGGCCTTCATTTTTTTATTGATTTCAATAATCCACCTTTCGAGGGGTGAGGTGGAACCCTTACAAGGCCCATAGGACTACGTATTACATGTTCCTAAGGCCTTATTGAAATCCATTGCCCGTAGGCTTCAAACATTACATACAACCGAGACTAACCACTTAGAACTGCTCCTCCCCAGCAACTTCATTGTGAAATCATCTCTACACCTTCACATGGTTGTTCAGCTAGGCTTTCCTATGCATGCATAGGCTTGTACCGATGGCAGGTTCCATACCCTCTCATTCTTTCAATCTTTTTAGCTTCTTCTATGATGAAATCTTTTTGCTCCTCCTCCTTCAGAAGCCTGTTCCTTGTAGGTTTTCTAGTTTGCATCTACACTTAATGTGGCCCGAAGTCTTTCAGGTATCCCAAAGGCCTTACTGACCCAAAATCATGGGTGTCCCGAAGGCCTTAAAGGACTCGAGGACCAAATCGGTGGCCCAAAGACCCAGACAGAGGAATATTCCTAGCTGTTATAGTGCCAAACAGTGCGTGCTACAGTTCTCGCTAGAGTACCTGCACAGTTCTGCACAATTCCTACAACAGTACTGCTACAGTTCCAGCTATAGTAACCTGGAAATTATCCTCTGTCTATATTTGATCCCAGGTCTGTTGGATGCACTTAAAAAATCCTCACCAACTGGGATGAGGCTCATGTGCAAATTTGATCTGTTGTTTCTGATGGATTTTTGTTTGTGATCAGTGGTAAGGTCTTCTACTACACTTATTTTTTTAATCCATTCTTCTCCCAATGATCCTCTAGTGGTTCATTTTTTGTTTTTGGTTTGATTTTTTCAACATTTTTATGATACTTGGGTGAAGTGTGGGTTGATAAGTTATTTATGGGGAGACAAAATCAATTTTGGGGAGGCAATGATATGGTTGTTCAATGGTCGTGATATAGTGTGGTGATGTATATCACATTAAAAAATACTATTCAATAATATTAAATTAAATATAAATCCTACCTATAAACTGGCCTCTAAATATCATTTATATAGCCTATATTTTAAACATTTTCCTCCATCACTTTCTGTGAAATTAAAAAAAAATATTATGAAATTTATTTAATAGAGAACATTTTATTGTTTTCTAAATTGATGATGAAATTTGTATTTATTGAAAGTCTTATTTAAAATGGGCATTTTATGTTATAATTTCACAATTTTTCTCCATGATGTTTCTCTATTATTTTAGGAAACAACATTTTTTTAAAATCTTTAAGGTGTTGAATTTTATAAATATATTTATTCATTAATTTGATAATTTATTTTCTTTAGTTGTCTATGGAATTATTTTTAGAAATATTTCTTATATTTTAATTTTAGTTAGAGGAAATTAAATTATTTTTTTTATTATAATCATTCTGTAATTAAACTAGGTCAAAAAAAATTTATCTCCATTATGACTCACAAAGGTAGACCATTCCCCCACTAAATTTTATAAAGGATTTTTTATTTGTCCCTTATACAGTAGGAAACAAAATTTGGTCATGCATCATGGTTTTGTGATAATTAGAAGGTGGAATATTCTACCATCAATAATTATTATCTTCATTTAATGTTATGTGGTTAATGAGAGAAGAGGTTTTGAGTTTTTCTAAATCCCGAGTAGTGATGGAATAAATGGTTAATAATGTTTAAATGGCATGGGATGGACCAAAAAACTAAATATGAAATTTAAATAATTAAAATCATTAAAAATATATTTTTAAATTTAATTTATAATGCACTAGTCTATTTTATATATTTCATTATAGTTATTATATTATACAATTATAATTTAGTAATAAGTTCTTATTGAATATTTATACTTTTATAGTTTTATTAATTGATAAAATTTTATACTTTTATAAATTTAATAGTATATATTATTTAAATATATAGTTTACATATAATATTTTATTAATTATCTGTACTTTTATTGTTTTCTAGATTTACAAATTAATATAAAATTATAGTTTTATTCCCTATAAATTATTTTACACTTATATATTAAAAAAATATACTTTTATATATAATAATTTTATACCATTATAAAATTTTAAAACTATATAATTCTAGAATTTATGTATACATTAATAACATATATGTAATTTTATTTAATTTTATAAAAAAAACTAGGAAGCGTTTTCCATTCCTCATGATTCATCATGGTCATGAAAATTCATTATTGAAATAACCCAACTTGGGTCACCATAACCCAACACTAGAAACATTAACCTTCAAACAGAACTATCTTCAAATTATACATAATATAAATTGATTATAGAAACATGGTAAGGGACTATCACTAACCCTATCCAACCCAAAGTATATCGAACATGACCTCACTCTTGCAAAAGGTGAATTAATGTTTAACCCCATCGCAACTCCTAAACCTACTTTTCATCCAACATCCCATGCATGGGTATGAGTCTCGGTCCACAAAATGTAAAAATTACTATCATTGAAATGTTGGTTTCCCCTTTTTTGAAAGATCACCTTTGTGTATTTATTTTTTAAAAAATTAATATTATTGAATCAAATAGGAAAGATATGAATAATGGATAGATTTATTCCAATCATATAACAAAAGAGTATGAAAATGGAGTGTAAGAGTTCATCACGTTTGCAAAAGATCATGTGTATGAACCTTCTCAAATCCTTTTTCCATTCATATGTTTTTTTATTCAATAATAATTATTCCAGAGGGGTTTAAAGTACCCTTGATCTAACAAAAAATATATAGAAGTTATATAATTTAGAATAAACACATGGAAAAATAGAATGTAGCTAGTGGATATGATTACACTTCATTTTGTGGATCATTTTATATGATTAAAAGTGTGGATAATACTATATCGAGGATGTGATTTTGTATGTGAATGATGATAATGATTTTATTGAGGAAATGATGAGGAAAATTGATGGTAAACATCGTGATTGTCCAAAATTGTTTAAGAAGTAAAAGAGTGGTGAAAAAATGCCATTGTATGCTGGTTTCACTAAATATACAGCATTGTCGGCCATTCTAAAATTCTATAATTTCAAAGAAGGAAATGGATGGAGTGATTCATGTTTTACTAAACTAATTTCACTCCTGAATGATGTGATACCAAAATATAATGAGCTCCCTAGTCAAATATATGATGCTAAATTAATTCTATGCTCGATGGTTGAATACATGCCAAACTGAATGACATTATACTGTTTATCAAGGACCACAAATAACATAAATAATTCCCAATGTGTGGTTCTTCTCAATAAAATAATGATTCATTGAGTCCTATGAAAGTTATAATATATTTTCCAATTATTCTAAGGTCTATGAACCTATATGGAAGTGATTATACTATAGGGAAATTGTTAGGGCATAGAGATACAATAAATAAAGATAGAAAACTATTTCACCCAACGGACTCTCCACGGGGGGGAAAATTCATTAGTATCCTCAATTTGGAAATGATATTAGAAATCTTTTTCTTCATTTATCTATAGATGTAGTGAATCTATTGGTATTTCAATGAATCACTCATAGTTCATGGTCGGTAATGTTGGGAAATTATAACGTGCCAGCATGGTTATACATTAAATGAAAATAGAATATGTTATCTATGATTATATCAGGACCAAAACAACCAGGTAATGATATTGATGTTTATTTCCCACCATTGGTCAAGGATTTGAAATCATTGTGGGATCCAGATGTTGCGTTGTATGATAATTGAAGAAATAAATATTCCACTTTTAGAACCATGTTGTACGAGAGGATAAATGACTTTCCTTCTTATAGAAATTTGTCCATATATTGTGTTATTGTAAATCAAGGGTGTCCCATTTGAAAATAAATTACACATTCAATTATGTTTAAACATTAATCTATGGTTGTATTTCCAGGACATTGTATATTTTTATACTTAGGGCATATTTAATGATATTGGATGACATCATTAAATGGAAGTTCATAAGAATATACATCACCATCTCCACTAACAGGTGATAAACTATTTTAAAAAGTCAAATATATGGATACAATGTTTAGTAAACCATTTTAAAAAAACCATATCAAAACCGATTGGAAAAGCAATTCATTTTTTTTAACTACCATACCATAATTTTTTGTATATCAGCCGTATTATTGATGTTATTCATGTTGAAAAATATATATGTGATAGTGTAATTTGTAGTTACTAACTGTATTTGATAAAAAATGATGTAATTAATTCTATATTATACATGGTTTTCATGGGAATGTGGGAAGATTTGGCACTAGTGAAGGATGAAAAATGAATTTTTCTTTCTCTAGCTTCTTACAATCCTTCTAGGCATGAGAGATATAAATTTTGAAACATCTTGAATGATATAAAGGTTCTATGGGGTATTCATTTAATTTCATGATTATCATGTAAATTATTGATTTAAAGTTAAGTGGTTAGAAATCACATGAATGTCATGTTTAGATGAAAGATATATTTCTTATAGCTTTATATTATATTTTTTCAAGAATTTCTATCATTCCTGAACAAAACTCATTTTATTTTTCAAATTAATATGCCACAAAGATATATACCTGGTGAAATTTGAAATTATGTAAAAGGAAATAATCATCATATAATATTAATTAGAAATTTTCTTCGCACTAGAATTCTTGGATATGATGGTTTACTCCATGCGACATATATGAATATGTGTTCTTTTCCACTATAGATTAATGTACCCCATTGAATGGTATATGACGATTTTTAAAGGGTATGTCAAAAATATAATTCAGTCAGAGGGTTTTATTGTGGTGTGATAAACTTTTGTGGAAGTCATTGAATTCTATACTGTCTACCTATCTGGTGTGGAAATCATTGGTCTATAGAAATCTTTTCATACTAGGTAGATTTTGGGTGAAGTAATTTCTATACGATATATTGTCACAATCATTATTATAGATCAGGAGTAGAACCACCTTTACATTTTTAAAAATAGTTTATAGGTTTCCCCATAGAATTAAAACCAAAAATATATTCTTAAGCATTTGAATCCATCAAGGTATGAAAGATGGATATCAAATACACATAATCAATTGTTTATAAGATGTTTTAAGGGCCATATTTTTAAGGTCTCAAATAAAAATATGGATTTTATTTCAGAATGACTTCTACGGATGGTTGGAGGGCTATATATATATGTATTATCTTACAATGGTTATGTAATTAACGGTTATACATTCTATACAAATGGACATGATGAAGACAGTACCCTGAAAAATAATAAAGTTACACTTATGGATGAAGTGATTCATGATTCATGTACCAAGGACCAAAATACAATTTATTTGAATATGTCATACTTTGGCATCATTAATAAAATATTGGAGTTGGATTATACAACATTCCAACTGCCCATTTTCAATGTGTGTGGGTTGATAACATGAGTTCAATTAAAATAGATTAATTATGATTCATGAAAGTGGATTTAAATAATGAAGGGTACAAAGATGAACTGTTTATAATGGAATCACATGTAGTATAACTATTATATGTTCCATATCCCAAAAACCAAAAGTGATTAATTTTTCTATTATCGACCAAAACAACTGAATGGTCAGATGGAAATTCAACTGAGGATGACCCATTCATTAAGACATCGCAATCATTTCAAAACTTCCCCAATGTAGATGGGGTTTTATATTTAAAAGGATACCACAATGAAGGGATTGGGATATGTGATTGAGGGGTCAAATCCCTTAATACATTAACAAAAATTGAGTTTAATAATAAAGATATATATTTTTTAATATACATTGTGCTACCTCATGTTATTATTTGTTTTCTCTTAAATTTTTTCATCTATATTAAATTTTAATCTACTTCTGCAGATAATGAATTTTGCACATGCTGGTGCTCCTGATCATATTGAACGACAAGTCTCTCAACCTAATTCTTCTCTTAGTGAATAGGAACAATGACCTTCTACATGTGTTGATGCTCCTAGTACTGAGGAACAAAATGTTTCTCGACCAACTATTACTCCCAATGCATAGGTACAATTACCTTATTCCCATGTCGATGTTACTGATCTTGAGGTATAACATATTAACAGTGATGAATCTGAGGAAACAATATTCAATGAAGGACTAGTTATCTATAAAAAATTGGACCATCGTAGTTTGATAGTTTTAGGAAAAAATTAAGTTGAAAACATAGGGCAACAAATTCTAGGTTGGATGGAATCCATGGGTCCAACATGTTAATCCCAAAAATTCCATGTTCAATAGTAACTTTGGACTCACAACTTGATAACTTCTGATGATTGATTTAGATTTGTGAAACCATGATGTTACCACTCTCAATACATTAATTTGGGAAGATATTATGGTACCATTATGATATCATTTCATTATTTTACTAAAAAATAAAATAATGAAACACTAACTTACTCTTCATCATCCCTTGCACAGTGAATTTAGATTAGTTGAATCCCATAATAAATATGAATTAATTCTTGCTGGAAGGATTTAAATAAGATTTTGTACAATTCAAATGAGATTTCATCTTAAAGATGCTGGAGGGAAAATAAACATTCCCCCACAACTTATGTTTTACACCTGATAACCTAAAAATAATGGGATGTATTTATTTTCTATCATTTGGAGGTTCATTTTTAATTATATTGTTCCAGGTAATACATTTTGTTTACAACATGTTTATTCAACACAAAGATTGATACTTTTTTATTTATGAAACAACAATTAAGTGCTGAAAATATGGAAAAAGAAGCAGAAAAAACATACCCCTACCCTAAAGAAAGGATGTGGTATGCTTCACTTGAAATAACATGGTACTTATTTTAAATCATCCATACAACTTTTATGTGACATAAAATGATAGGAAAATTATGCTCCTTTGTTTATATGTATATTGATGAATCCAAATCCAAAGCCACTTCCATACCATGTCATGTTCTATGGAAGGATGCACATGTAAAAAAGGATGGGATAATAATAGATGAAAACACCCAAAAATGTGGGATACATTTTTACGTATGACATAATAAAAACATGTTTTTCATTAAATATATATTCCATAACAATTATTACATATTTTCCTATATTTTTTATCTAACATAGTCATATGAATCATCAACACCTATATTGGACGAGCACCTATTATTGGTGTCCATGAAGTATCCACGACTGTATGGTCATGTTAAAGGTGTGGGTTTTGGGGTGACACCGCTAACATATTTTGATAAAATAACAGCAGTATGATAATGATAAAGAAATTCAAGAGATAAATGTATGATATTTTTTCCCTTGAAGAAAAATTTCACTTTAAAACTGAGTTACTCAAAACTATTATGGGGGAATCAATTAGAAGAAAAAACCCAAGAACAACCATTTAATGAAGACACTGCCCCACCTCGAACAAACTTTTTGGTGATCAATTCCTCTAAAAGAGTTGTATTAGTTGAGGTAATCTATATTCTAATAATTGTTTATATGGTATGTGAATCATATAGACACTAATACATTTTCTTTAATGATATTATATAGGTTAAAAATGTATGTGATTTATAACTATGAGAACCTACCCAACTCCTTATAGTGAGGGATATAGTGTTCAATATCCATGATTACTAACTGCACAACAAATCACTTCCCAAAGGTCATTTGAGAGTAGAGATTGGAATTGCTCATGAGTCAAGTGCCGATCTACCTCTTCAACTTAATGATGAAGATATTTATATAGGAAACCAAGTAGTTGGATAATTCATTGTATATTCATCTGATCTTGTAAAAACCTATTTCAATAAAGAGGTATTCATTTATAATTTATTTTTCATGAAAAAACCTTAATAATTAATGAAAAAAGGTCTGAACCAATGAAGTTTTTTAAATATAGACCAGGGGAAGGGGTAAAACAAATAGGCGAATAAAACCTATCTAAATAATCAACCAATCGGTCAAAAAGATCTTTTGAATGTATATTTACCATGCCCATTCAATGTCCCTATTTTCTAACAATGAAGGTTCATGAGGATACAAAGTTACAAAATGGTAGTAATTATGTAGTTGATTTTGAAGAAAAAAATCATAGAGAAGGTACATACTTCATTGATTTTGCGAATGTAAATGAAATCCAAAAATTTTAATGGATAGGGTCTTTAGTTCTAAATGTATACATGAGGTGTGTTTTCATGATTTTATTTTCCAAAAGCTAATATACAATGTTAATTAAGACTAAATGCATTTAGTAATTTTTACATGATTATATATCAATACCAACTAAAAGGATTTCCCTAAAAAAATTGGACTCATTAGTCCTTATATCACCTCTATAGAACAAAAAAATATAATCCATAAAAATTGATAAAATAGTGACATACCTAGCCAAGTCATCTGAAAGAAAGCATAAAAATTATTAAATCTTATTAATGCCAATGATATAGGGGTAAAACTCTAAAATTTAATCATATAAAATATATTTTCATTTATTTCATTAATTTTTAGTTTTATTGTTTTTAGGAAACCTTGGATGCTCATTTTGGTTAATTTGGATACTCCAAATATTTATTTCCTAGATTCAATACATGGATGCCCAATACACTGACAAAAATTGATGACTTTTGTCAATTTTTAATACACCACATCCAATGTTTTAGAACTAAACTTAATTTTTTATATTTTATTATGTTTTAATGATAATTATTTTATGATAGGGCAGTGTATAAATATCATTAAAATCATGACATTATAATAGAAATATCACACTAGGACCATGAAATGTTCTACAATGAAAAAAGTAGAAGGGTATATGTAAAAGGACTTAAATATCCAAACACAAATAAAAAGTACTTTTTTACTCAATGTTTATGCACTTTATGATAAAAATAAATGGAAAAGGATGTTGTTGTTATGTTTTAAAATTTTTGAGAGAGATAATATTCCATCAACAAATTAGAATATTTTAAGAGGTATTTTAGAAGATAATTACAATTTCATTTATATATTTATTAATCCTTTATGTATTTATATTTTCTCCATACCACTATGACTTTCTAAAATAATCATATTTACAAGAAGATATATATTCACTTAGAAATATATGGCAAGTATAGCTAATCAGAGAATCCATACAAATAACATGATGATGTGACTTCCATATATGTAATTAATTTTTTTATATTTATGTTTAATTTATATCTTTTTAGTATTACTCACATAATAATTATTTTCTTATATAGGTGGAATCCTTTTTCCGAGTTGGGGTGGTTCATTCAAAGATTATCCTTATCATGAGATACTGAAATTTGATGTTGATAATGAGATAATGACAACAAGTAAATGGGTCAAGAATGTATACAACCATCATGGAAAGGTGAATTTATTATACTTATTTATTTAATTTTTAATCCATTTTATCTACTATGTGTATTTTATTTTCCCTTTCATTTTTATCTAATACTTATTTAGTTTTTTAATAAATCATTGTGGAATTTGTATTTTTATTTTCAATTATCTACAACAAGGCACAGAAGAGATAACATGTCCCTTTCTACCAATGTTACAATTATTTCAATTTATTTTCTCTATTTACATTCCCCCTCTATATATTGAGTTTATTTTTTTTGTCGAAAAATCATTCTTGTTTTGGAAAACAAGAAGAGTGGGGGAAGATCTTGTTCCCATTCTAGTAACTTCTCATTATATCTTGGGAAGAAGTTCTTCCTCTACAATTTGGGTGTTCCAGAATGAGAAATGTTTTTCATCTAAAAACATTGACTAAATATGAATTTGTGGGAGTTCGACAAGTAAATACAATGTTAATATATGTAAAATTGGATGTTAGTATTTTATTTGAGAATTTGGGACATGTTGGAATCAGTGGCACCTCAATCTGACACATGGTGTGACCGATATGACTATAAGTGCGTCTTTTTATTTGAAATTGGAATTAATTTTAGTTAAATAGACTACTGAAATACTCAAAACCAAAAAAAGCATTCAAATTATTTCAATATTTTAGAAAAATGATTCATAAATCATTTAGGACATGTATGAATCAGTCTCACCCTAATCTGATGCATGGTGTGATCAATATGACTCAAAGTTTATATTATTAGTTTAAAAGTGGCATTTTAGTTCAAAATTTTTCACTCAAAAAAAATAAGAAAAATATATTTATTGTCATAATAATTTTTGGAAATCTATTCATTAAAAAATTGATGTGTAAGGATTGGTATCATATCAAACCGACACACGATGTGAGTGGTATGAGTCAAAGTGTGTGTTTTTTTTCAAATACAAGTGACATTTTGAAAAATGTGAAAACACATTCTTATTGTTTTTATACTTTAGTAAAATTATCCCTGACTCATTTAAGATGTTTAGGAATCACATGTACCTCAATCTGTTGCATGGTGTGATCGGTATGACTCCAAGTGCATCTTTTTATTTAAAACTGGGATACATTTTATTAAAAAGGACAAATGACCAACTCAAAAATGAGAAAATGCATTCGGATTGTTTTCATACGTTTGGTAAATGATCCATAAGTAAATTTAGTTGTTTATGAATTATTATCACATAAATATAACACATGGTGCGACTGGAATGACTCCAAGTACATCTTTTTATTTAAAATTGACCTCGATTTAAGTAAAAAGGACAACTGACCAACTCAAATAGATCAAATGATTTCAGATTATTTTGATACTTTAATTAAATGATCTATATATCATTTGAGACATGTATTAATTATATATAACTCAATTATATTCACTATATTACTAGTATGACTCTAAGTGCATATTTTTTATTTAAAATTGACATCAATTTTAGAAAAAAGGACAATTGACTTTCTCAAAACCAAGAAAATGAATTCAGATTATTTAGATACTTTTCAAAAACAATACATTAGTGATTTTTATTATTTTTAATCAACTTAAGCTCAATATTCTTGATGGTGTGACCGATAAGACTCCAAGTGTGTCTTTTTATTTTAAATTGATATTGATACTAGCAAAAGGAAAAAGTGAAATACTGAAAACCAATAAAATGAATTACAATAGTTATGATAGATTAATAAAATGATCTGAAATTAATTTGGGATGTGTAGGAATTAGACTTATCTTAATATGGTGTACAATGTGAGTGATCTAACTCTAAATGTGTCTTTTTATTTTAAATTGACTACAATTTAAGTAAAGAGTAAAACTGACCTACCCAAAACTGATAAAATGCATTCAGATTGCTTTTATAGATTAGGTAAATGATATATATTTAATTTGAGACATGTAGTAATTATCCAAAACTAAATGTGATACATTTTGTGACTAGTATGACTTCAAGTACATCTTTTTATATAAAAATGACATCAATTTTCCTAAAAAGGACAATTAACCTACTCAAAAATGAAAAAATGTATTTAGATTGTTTTGATACTCTAGGAAAACAATCCATAAATCATTTTTGATATTTGGGAATCAACCACACATCAATATAATTCATGGTGGGACCGATATGAATCAATGTGTGTCTTTTTATTTTAAATTTACAATAATTTTAGAAAAAGAAACAAGTGACAAAGTGGAAACTATGAAAAAACATTCTTATTGTTTTGATACTTTAAAAAATGATCCATGAGTCATTTTTTGATGTGTACGAATCACCCAAAACTCAATATCAAATATAGTGACACCGGTATGACTCAAATTGCATCTTTTTATTTAAAATTGACATCAATCTTAGTGAAGATTTAAACAAAGTACTAAAAATTTAACAAATGCATTCATATTTATTTGATAATTTAGGGAAATGGTTCATAAGTTATTTTAGATATATAAGAATCAAATTCACATCAATCTAACACAAGGTGGGACAATAATGACTCTAGGTGAATCTTTTTATTTAAAATTATAACCAATTTTAGTAAAAAGGATAACTTACCTACTCAAAACTAAGAAAATTCATTCTTATTATTTAGATACTTTAGTGAAAAGATACATAAGTCATTTGAGATATGTAGGAATCATCCTCACCTAAATATGAAAAATGGTGTGACTAGTATGACTCCAAGTGTGTTTGTTTGTTTAAAATTGAAATTAATTTTATTAAAAATGAAAATTGACAAAGTCAAAACTGGGAAAATTCAACAGGATTTTTTTGAGAAATTTGTAAAATGATCTATATGTCATTTTTTATGTTTAGGAATCAATGGAACCTCAATATGACATGCAGTATGATTGATATGAGTCCAAGAGTGTCTTTTTTTAAAATCGATATTAATTTCATTAAAAAGAAAAATTGACATAGTAAAAATATAGAAAATTCATTGTTATTTTTTGGATACTTCAAGAAATTGATCTATAACTTATTCTATACGTGTTGGAATCAACCACACCTCAATATAACGAATAGGGTGACCGATATAAATCAAAAAGTGTATTTTTATTTAAAGTTCACATTTTTAATGTATTCTTTCTTATTAATGTTTAATTTATTTCCTTTTAATATTGCTAGCATAATATTTTTTTTCTTACATAGGTGGATTCGTTTTATCTAGTTGAGGTTATTTTTTTGGAAACAAATACCTTTAGAATACAATTATTAGAAAGGATCATTGGTGCTAAAGAATATGAAACATTAATGTTTTTAAATGTTTATGACTATTAATTGGAAATTAAATTATACAGAACATTGTTTGAAATTTATATTGTAGATGTTTTTTATTAGGGATGTAAATTTTATTTCAATTAAATTATATTTTTTTTGTGTACTGGTTACATGTTTCAACAGTGTGGTGTTATATAAACAACACACTCCAATAAGTGAGGCCTCTATCAGTGCTATTTCTAGTGCTTATAAAAGACAACCTTTATCATCATTATTGAAATCATGAATAAAGGCTACCCCCCCCCCCACCATTAATAGATTTGATATTAATAGTGCTTTTTAGTGCATTTAAAATCCTTCTTCATGCTGTTAAAGAGAATATTTGTAGTGTTGAATGATTTTTTTTATGAAAAAACTATTTTTCCAACAAAGGCACATTATCTTAATAAATTAAAATAATTTATTTTATTGATTAATATTAATAAAATTTATACATTATATATTCAATAAAATGTTTTTAAATTCCTCGAATAAGTTTTAAAGGCATAAAATAATAACAAATCCAATTTTAAGCATTAAAAACTTGTGTTTTTCTAAAAGGTTTTTACCACCTTTTAATGGAACACATGTTTTAAAACTAAATTTAGAATCTTTTAAAAAAATTAATTTACTAAATAAAAAAATTATTTGATATTAATTTTTTAAAACTATATTTGGGTAAATTATTTATTATTTTTATATGAAATTTCATTTTTTTCATGAATAGTGAAAAATACTAACATTGAAATGAAAACATACTTTTCTTATAAATAATTTAAAAATTAGATTATATTTTTACTTGGTTTTAATGAAATAAAGGTAAAATTATACATATATAAATCTAATTTAGTTCATTGGAGTAAATTTCAAAATGAAATTGGGTATAAAAACATTTCAAAAAATTTAACATTTTCACTTTAAAAAACTCATTGTTTCATCCCACTTAAGAGATTAATTTTAACATAATATATACATATTATATTAATTTAATTTTAAAAAAAATATTAAATATTTCAAATAATTAAAATGTTTTGACAAAAAAATATTAGTGAAATCAATTAAAATTAATTAAAGTAATTAAGGTAAAAATTTGTTCTCATAGTGGTTACAATTTAATATTAAGTATCTAAATGATCTATGAACTTTTCCAAAACACATTTTATGATCATATTTTTAACCATATAACCTATTTTATTGAAAATAGTTCATTATTGGTGGCACTCTATATAAGGATACCTCCCAATAGTGTTCAACATTTTGGTTTTTACAATAATGTCACACCTCCTCCACTTCACGCTACCCAAATAACTTCCCAAAATCCCCCTACTATCATAGAATCCTCACATTTGGATGAAACCCAACCAAGGAAGGCCTTTGGTTCAGACCAAAAGTGGTTACTCTAAGAAGATGTAACAATCATCAAGGAATGTTTTTATTTTATTTATTTCTCAAACCTTATAAATTATTTTAATATCATGTTTATATAATAACCTCAATATATTCAATATAATGTTATTTTTTAAGTTAATTTTATGACCTGAAAATTCACACACCTCTATCCAATAGGATATGCAATCATCGTTCGTCTTTACGATGGACTACCACATCATGAACTGATGTCATTTGTTCTTCCCTTACAACATCTAATGGTTGAGAATAAAAATAGAAATACTGTTCTTATATAAAATTTATGATTTACATATTCTCCTGGAATTACTATGTAACACACACCTTTATTCTACCTATTTTGTGGAAATAAATTAACATCATTTGGGGACATGTAGACTACTACCTCTTTAAAGTAATATGATTTGTTCATCCTTCACATTGAAAGTATTAAGGATTGGGTTAATATAAAAAATTTATATATATGAATTAATAATTTTCTTATAGTAATATATATATATATATCATTTAATTTTCTTTCTTTCAATACAAAAATAAAAATGAATGATTATTTATGCGTATGTACGGCTTAACATCGCCATAAATGGTGTATTTAATTTTCTATTTGTATGTTTTATAGATTATTATAATACATATATACTAAATATATATGATATTAATATCATGGATTACATTATGTGAATGATTAAATCATGATCAAATTAAGAGGACCAAAACTAACTATTCAAAACATATATGAAAAACATAGTGGTTATAACTCAAAATGTAACTTTAACATGAAATTGTTAATAAAAATGTAATATAATTCCATAATAAAATCATATATCTTATTTAATATATTATTATGGTTCTATTATAGAGTTATAATAAGCTTATATTTTTTATATATGTGGTTTTAACACATACAATTGGAGTTAATACATAAGGTACGTGGATTTCTAGTCTCATTTTTATTTCTATGAGACTTATGCCATATTCAACACTCATTTCTTTGGTGAAGTTCATATACTTAACTATGACAAGTTATATCATGAATTTAATTAATTTCATGATATTAAATAATTCAATTGAAATATTTCATTCCCCTATCTCATGATTAGAAAGGTACTAAAGTTGTAAGGATTTTTCATGTCTCACATTTATTTCTATGCGATACATGGAATATTCACCACATATATTTGGTGTGTGGTGTATATACATCCCAAGAAAGTATTTTTTTTATTAATTTAAATTAATTTATGGTGATTTAAATTCCTTTTTACTATAACTATTTCATTGGATTTACGGTTTCAATGTTACCAAATCATTAATGGATCATGTTCACAATTTTCCTTCATTCGGACGTTTGTTGTGTTATACAAATATCTTATTTTATAAGGAGTATATAATAATAATTTGACATGTAATATCACTATTCTCCTTATTTTGATAATACTATAGGATTCATTTACTCTAATCCTTTCATGGGGATTATGATTCCAAGTAACAAAAGCTGCGAGAGTTTTATATTGCAATCACATCGACTATTGGGATTGTGTGTGATTAGGACATAAATATTTAAATCTTTTGATCTAACATTAAAAAGAACTCATTAATTTACTTATACAATGGTTATTTTAGAAGAATAATTTTTATCCCATAATTTTGTTCTCTTTTAGTACTCAATATTTAAATTAAATTGTTTTATTAAAAATCATCTTTTCAACCAAAAACACCTTTCTTCCAAAAGCATATTTTCATAAATTATTTTTAAAAATATTTTTAAAGTTATTCTTAAAATAAAAAATTATATTTTCCTTAAGATTCGATTAAATTTAGTTTTAAAACTTTCTTAATTTTTCCCCTAGGTTTTTTTCAAAGAAAATCATTTTCAAACATTTTTATGTTTTAAAAAGTGCTTCTCTAAATGAAACGAAAATTTTCCTAAAGAATGTTTTCAAGTATGTTTTGGTGGTATTTACATTCATTAGTGTCAAAAACTGTTTTTGTTACTTATCATCCACTGAGGATATATATTATTGATTCCATCCTCATTCTTTTACTGGATGGATAATGGTTGTTTCAAATAAATTTTCATAGAACACATTTCTTTTCCACCGGTAAATCATGTTTCAAATAGATTGTAATAGAACCCATTTCTTATTTATGGAATAAACAACTTATAAATGGGAAAATTGTGGTTCATATGATTTTATAAGGAAATTAAATCTTTTTTTAGTTATGATTATGTATTAGTACTTGGAAATTTTATGGGTGGTTACGTTATAAACCAATAATTTATTATTCTATGATAAATCATTGACATGTGGTTACTTTATAAACCAATGATGGGTGGTTCTACGATAATTTAAGGGATGGTGGGTCCCTAATAGTACTCCAGTGTACTGGGTATGGAATTCAACCATGTGGTTATTCAATTTTTTTGAGTGATTGTGTTGGTGAAGTGAAAAGGATGTCCCAAGTAATGTACATGTTTTCATTATTCTTACAGTGGGTTTATAATGTTTCCTATGATCAAGATTGATATCACATCGCTCATGATTATTGATTCTGATGACTCTTTCCCTTTCTATATCTTTATATTTTATGATCTATGTATTGATGTTTATAAGTTATTTTATGATTTTCTCATGCACTTTTATTATGTTATTATACCCTTATGCACTCTTATACTCATTAAGGGCATTAAATAGTTAATTCCTAGGTTTACCCTAACTGGAAATTTTATCTCACCCTTCTTATGTTTCTCTTTCCTCAGGTTATAAAGAATTAGGTTGAATGATTTATGTCTATAAAGGATTGCACATGTTTGATGTTTATGACCTAATTCGAAATAAGGGAAACTATGTTAAATGGTAGAAATGTTCATTTGACACCTTGTGAAATGTTTATGTAGGAGTTTATCCTAAATATATAAAACTGTAAACCCAAAAGGACCTCGGTAATTTAAGTGATTCAAGGTTTCATTTTGTTTTTGTATGGTTTGGATGGAAGAATTTCGGTTAAAAATTTCAGCATAATAGTCATAACTTCAATGTTATGGATTTCAGCGACGGATCCATGTTTGTGAGTCCTAGGCTACTATAGATAATATTAATTATCAATTTTGATAACTTTTTAGATTATAATGTTTTAATATGAGGTTATAATAAGTGTTATGGATACCATAATAGGTCTATTATGAGTTCGAAATCATATACAACCCATCTAATTGTTTTATGTAGTAAAAATATAGAGGTTGTTAATGATAATTTTGGAGAAATATTTTGGGTTGAGGTATCTGTAACCCTTATGATCAACATGAAGTATTATTTAGGGAGAATTTATTTGTCATGATTAAATAATAAAATGGAAAACTCGTATACTAGTTTAAAACTCATTGTATCTAGAAAAGTAGTGGGGATTGGACCCATGAGAAAAAGATTATTAGGGTTTCTCGCCTTGTAACGACCTGAACATTCATGAATATCCCTTTATTTTATTTAATTAAATGTATTATGGATATAGAAAACACATGCAATCTTTTTTATTTATTATTGGGATTAAATGACCAATAAGTATCATTACCATTGATAATATATTTGTTGAATAGTGATCACAAAACTGGTATAAATTTAAGGTTTTTAAAAATAATCCTTTAAATACAAATAAAGGAGAGGATGTCATCATCCACTAGACTCGAGCCATACGATGCTCATTTATAGGAGCTCGGAATAGAGGTAGTGTCACTGGTATTCACTCTTGACCAAGCCCAATCCAAGCTTCAACTTGTTAAGAATGAACAAAATCGGCTACAGGAGAAGTGGAGGTTAATAGATATTACCACACGAATGATGTTATCTATTCCACACCAACAGTCTGTCATAATCGCACACCTTACCCTTAGGGATTATGTGGGTTGTATAAGGTGTTATGTGATGATTAATTAGTTAATTCTTGTGTAATCCCTTTTATAAATAAATGTATTGTTCCATGAATTCCTGTAATAGATTAGTTTTTCAAAAAAAATTAATGAATTAGATAAATTGATTTTTGGGTAAAATAAATTTTTTTAGAAATATATAAATTATTATGTCGAAGTGAGGTTATAATAATATTATTATAATAGTTTTATAAGATCACTCCTTTTAAATATAAGTTGTGATTATATTTATTCTTTATTTTTTTACATTATAATTGATTAAGTATTCAATTAGATAAGAATTATATTTTCATACGATAAAACTGAAATTGTATTTTTAATTAAAGAATTTATTTTAATGAATTAATTATTTTTTTAATAAATAATATTTTAATAAAATAATATTATTATATAATTTTTATTAAATATAGATGATCATAATATTTTTATGAATTCAAACGTAACTTTTATCACAGTTTGGAAACTATTTTTTTCAGAACCCATCAATTTTCCATAAATGTTGGTTTTTATTTTAAAAATGAATGATAAAATATTTATAAAATTATTTAGATAAAATGAATATTATTTTTGGAATATGGATGTCAAAATTTTCCAACGGTGAATTTTTCATAATTTTCTTAGACAATCGAATTTTTGGGTAAAAATTAAATACCTTATAAATATATAATTTATTTTATGACATCATAAATACACAATAGTGATTTAATAATATAATATAATAGGAATATTCTAAAAAAAAATTACATTTAAAATAATGTGATTTTATATTTGTTTTATTAATTTTAAAATGCCTCAGTGGACCCTCTAAGACATATAAAGTTTTTAATCATTTTAAAATGATTTCCTTGAGAGTGTGACTCAACTCCACATAATCGAGACAAATATTTTAATAAGATCATCCATTGGAATTATAAAATAATTTTTCCACTCCACTTTGGAAAAAACCATGGGATGGTTTGCCATTTTGAATATTTAATTATACAGGTTCCAAAACCTAAATTTGTAAAATATTAATGATTTCTCCTTCCATTTCCTATATTATCCCACCAAAGATCTGACTTACATTCACCCAAATTACTCGGATCATGTACATAATCTATCATAATCTCTCTATAATCCTCCAAAGTCTCCCCAGGATTTGAAGAAGCCCCTCCTCAAGCTCTTGAAGTCACACACCCAAGTAAGGGATTTCTTCCTTTCATATTTTTTTCCAAGTTTATTTTTATTGATATACCCTTTTATTTTTCAATTAAAAATGTTACAGTATGATTTATAAAAACCCCCATACTTCTCTCCTTATGTTTTAATTATTATAGAAATATTTCTCCCTGATTAATCCCTCCCAAGTACACCCATTACCATGCCTAAATTTCGTAATATTTATTCCCTTTCTCCTCTTTCTTCTGGTTTCTTTATTATGTAACACCCTCTATATATAGATTCCATGTGTTGGGACATGGATCTATATGGCCTCCTTACTGTACATTTCTTGTAAATATGATGATATATCCCCTTCTCTCTCATCAACAATTTTTATGAATTTTTATGTCAATTGTTATGCTACCGAAATTGCACCGCGATTTTCCAAGCCAAAATCATTGTGTAGTGAATACCATACCCATTACTCTATCAAGGGTATTCACCTCTATGAACATATACATATTAAATGGTACTTACATGTCTGTATTCCACATTCTTTATCATGGAATAACTTATGATGTTTAATGATTTCATGTAATGTGATCCATGTGGCACACATATGCATGATATTAAATATTTATAAATGGTGTTCCCTAATAGCACACCAATACATTGGTTAATGTTTAGTATCATGATACTCCATGTGAAATGATGGTTTAATCATAATAATTCATGTGCAATTTTGATTTACTCATGCTAATCCATGGGCAATGAGGTTTTACTCATGCTAATCCATGTGCAATGATCTTTGGCTAATGCTAATATCATATTGTATGTCGTTTCCACATTTCCATGTTATGATAATCATGATATATCATTCATTTATGTTCATTTTTCTCTTATTCTCCATTTATATTCATATTATATAACATTTTTTTTATTCTTCATGTTATGACTTGTTTACTCCCATACTAGGGTTTATAGCTTACCCTTTTCTTATTTGTGTCCTCCAGTTATCACATGCAATGCTAAGTATGAAGGAATATTCTGGTCATGTAAAAAGTGTTTTTAATAATGATGTTGAATTTCATGTATTAAGTTGACATTTAATGTTCCAAATTTTCAAAGAAACTATAACTATTGATCCTCGGAGTTCTTTAAAGTTTAATTTTATATAATAAATCATGTTTAAGTGTGTAATAAAGTGTAGGGTTTTTATATGCCAACCAACTGCCTCTGTGATTCTTGATTAGTATGATATCTTTATATTTCATGATTAATTTTATTTCCAATTAATATGGTATTTATTTTTTGGAATAATGGTTAATTTATCTTGTAATAATATATGATCTAATCCTTCTAATATTTGGGTTTATAACTTTGTCAAGGAAATGTTTGAGGAATTTTGAGGACAATTATTTGTGGAATAATTTAGTATAAATGTTGGGTATTATTTTTTAGTATTTAAAATTAGTGTATCATATGAAATTTCAATAATTTTGGTAATTATCTTTCCATGTTATAGAAAATTTGGTTTTGGTTAATTTCTAAATATATGTGGAATAGTTTGACCATCCCTTTTATGGTTATGTGGTGTGTAAATATTGATTTTTGTCTTTCAGGCATGAATAATTCATCTTGAATACTCATCATCCAAATAAAATTATGATATTCTAGTGAAAATCGGTTCAAGAATAAAATTTTACCTATCAATTAAGTATATTTCATTATGGTTTTAGTCTAGATGGTGATAGAATTCTTTGACATTATGAAAATGATATTGAAATAAAATTTTGTCCTATTACCATATTTATAATGATATAAGTGTCCTTTTCTACACCTATTGTCTTGTGGTTTTATTTTCCATTGAATTCATATTTACCATGTTTTATATCACTCTATCTTAATCCTTGAGAATTAGTTTTCCTTTCCAAATCCATCATTTAATTCCCCACCAATACCCTCCCTATGTAGAAGCCTTGTTTTGTATAACTTCAGGTAACCTTCATGTTTCTCACTAGTTCCTTTTTAAGGTATGTTTTATTTATTTCATTTGTATGGTGTGGGTTATAATAAATAATTTTATAAAATTTAATCTTTTCATAACTGGGATGAATTTCGAGGGCCGAATTCATTTTATGGGGGGTAGGATGTAACATCATGAGATTTTGTGAAATATATTATTTAAAACTAATTTAAATTATTTGGTATCTTTCATTAAATTAAATGTATAGTTTATATTTTTTTATATGGAAAACCATTATGATCTTTTGTAACATTGAGTTTCTTTGATACCTTGTGTGAAACAAAAGGTTGAGTCTTTCCAGAAAACAATATACTATTAATATTAGGATAGTTATCAGCTATCCATTGGATTAGAGAGAATGAATATCATTATGTAATTTATGAAAATATTTTGTATAATTGTTTATATAATTAATAATTTTTTTTCCAAATAGTTATAAAAATTAATAAAACCCAATTGAATATAAAGGATGTGTTTTTATGAATAAACTATTTCTATACCAACAAAGGTGTTTTATATTAATAAATTAAATTGATCTAAAATATTCCATTATATAAATGAAATTTATATTTTATTTATTCATTAAATATTTTAAAAATCCACCCAATATGTTTTTTAGTAATAAAATTAGAACAAATCCAATTGTATGCATAAAAATATGTATTTTACTAAAAGGCAATTTGGCATCCTTTTAATTGAAGAATTGTATTTAAAATTAATTTTTAAATTTCTATAAAAAATTATTAAAAAATATACTAATTATTTTAAATATAAATGTAAAAGTTATCTGTAGGTGAATTTTTGGAAATTTTCTGAGAGGTTTCATTTTTTGATGAATAGTAAAAAAACTGAATTTCAATTGAAAATTGATTTTTCATCTATATAATTTATAATTCTACATTATATTTTAAATTTATTCTATAGTCTAACTTGGTCAATTATACATATATAAATCCTATTTAGTTAGTTTTAATCAATTTAACATTGAAATCGGATATAAATACATTTCAATCTTTTGAACATTTTCACTTTAAAAAACTCATTGTTTTATCTCATCTCTGAGATTAATTTTAAAGTAATTTCTGCCACCTATTTTAATTGAACTGTAAAAAATGGATTCCATAATTGGAATATGTATAATTTATAATTTCATGTAATTTCAAATAATTTTTTGACCAAAAAATTAGTGAAGGAAATTAAAATTAATTACAATGATTAAGGTAAAAATGAATTTACTTAGTAGTTAAACATTAATATTAATAGGCCAAATGACCTAGAAAATTTTCCATAACCCATTATATGGATATATTTCGACCATATCCTCTATTTTATCTAAAATGGTTCATTATTATAGTCACATTTTGTATGGGATACATCCCAATATAGTTTAGCGTTTGGGTATTTATAAGAATATCACTCATCCTCTAATATAAAAAGAAATTCACTCCTACAACCATTCTACACAACTATCATGATTTTTAACTCATCCATAGTTTAAATTAATAATTTCTAAACATCCATCCTTACATACTAGAGGCCTCACTTTGTTCATAAAAAACCGATTATGGACTTCAGTTGAAATCGAAAAGAGTTACATGGAGAAGATGTAATGTTCACTGATGAACGTTTTTTAATTTATACCTCAAACTTCTTCAATAATTTTTATAGTAAGAATATTTAATAATTTAAATATCATAAATATATTTATACATTTTTTAAGGTTATGACCTAATAATTCACGCACTTCCATCAAATGAGATACACAGTCATCGTTTGTATGTATGACATGCTATGCCCTAACGAACCCATGTCATTAGTTCATCCATTACTCCTCGCAGGATGATCTTTTTGAACTCTCTATCATAATACAACTTCATTATCACCCATACCAACCGGTAATATAACATGCTCGCTGATGGACTTACCAACATGAGAGTTAATCATAAGGTCTCTTGGAGGGATGACCATCCCCCTGAATTACTCCCTCTTTATATCAGGGATGTTCAAAAAAAATTCTTACTTCAGACTCATGTAATCATTTCTTGTTCCTTTTTTAAAAAAAATTGTGTTTTGGTCTTTGACCAGAACACCACCCCTTTAAAAAAATATCGTCTGTGAATGTGTGGACTACCACCTCCTTAAAGCGATGTGATTTGTTCATGCTTTACATGGAATGTATTAAGGATGAGTTTAATAGGAATATGTGGTACATAAGACATAATAATTATACTTTAATAATAATAATTTATATATATCATTTACTTTTCTTTCTTTTCATATGACAATAAAATAGAAACAACATTCATGTTCACGTATGGCATACCATCGGCATGAATAGTGAATTTCAATTACTATTTATATCATTTATATTTTATTATAATACATATATAATAGATATATATTATATTGATATCTTGTTTTAAATTATTAATTTGATTAAAACTAGATCAAATTAAGAGGCAAAAAATTAACAAGTCAAAACATATATGAAAAACAAATTAGTTATTAACAAAAACGTAACTTTAACATAGAATTGTCAATAAAGGAGAAATATAAAGTCATAATAAAATAATATATTCTATGATATATTTAATTTTTTCTATTTTATAGATTTATAATAAATTTATATTTATTATATTTTTGTTTTTAAGCAGTATGAAGATATTGAAGACTCAAGATAGAAGGATTTCTAGTCTCACTTTTATTTCTATGATACTTATTTCATATTCACCTATAATTTCATCTGTGTGGTGTATATACTGAAATACAAAATTTTATATCATTAATTTAATTTATTTTATGGTATTAAATTTTTAATTGATTTTAATCTTTCTTGGATCTCATGATTCAAGATCTGCTCAATTAGTAAGGTTTTTTCTCATCTCTTTTTTATTTTTGTGCTATACATGCCATATTCACCACTTATTTATTATTTTTTGGTGTATATACTGCCCATGAATGTAATATAAGACTATTAAAATTGAATTTATGGAGATTTAAATACCTATTTTATGATATCTCTTTCATGGGGTATGTGTTTTCAATGTTACCATAGCAGTAATGGATTTCTGTCAAAAAATTTCTTCTTTGTGACGTTTATCATATTGTACACTTATCTTCTAATATAAGGTGTATACACTTCCCCTTTGACATTTTATATCATGAGTATCCTTATTTTCATGACACTGTATGTTTCATTTAATTTAATCCATTCATGGGGCTTACGATTCAATGTTACCAAAGTGGTAAGAGTTTGATATTACAATATCATCGATTATCGGGATTGTTTGTGATTGAGTATCCAACAATGAAATCATATAATGTAACTCTAAATAATTATGATGAAATTTCTTATCCAATGGATATGTAATTATAATACCTATTTTTTCTTCATTATCCCCTTTTTTATACTCAAGAGTTTAAAATTATATTTTTATTAGAACTCACTATTTTGGTCAAAACTCTTTTCTTCCAAAGGCATGTTTTCTAAAAATGTTTTCAAAATTGTTTTAAATAGTTTTTTTAAAGATAAAATGATATTTTCACCAGAAATTTTTCAAATTATATTTAAATCCTCCATTATAAGTTTTTAAGTCTGTTTTCAAAGAATATTATTTTCAAAGAGTATTATATTTTAAAAAGTTATTTTTATAATGGAAATTATATTTTCCTCAAGAATGTTGTTAATGATATTTTAGTGTAATTTATATTCATAAAAGGAAAAAACCCTTGTTTTTAAAATTATCCACTAGGGATATTTATTATTTATTCCATATTTATTCTTTCTTTGGATGGATAATTATTGTTTCAAATATATTATTAGGGAACCCCTTTCTTTTCCATGGGTTAATCATGTTTCAAAGAGACTTTTATTGAAACCATTTATTTTCCATGGGATAATAAAGTTATAAAAGGGATAATGTTAGTTCCTAGGAGTTTATTATGAAATTAAAGATCTTGTTTGTTATGATTATGTAATGGAAATTGGCCATTTCATGGTTGGTTACATTATAAACCAATTATTGGTGGTTCCATGATAAACCAATGATGGGTGACAACATTATAAAACAATATTGGGTGTTTCCATGATAAACCAAGGATGGGTAGGTCTATGATAGACCTAATATTCATTGGGTATGGAATTTGACCCTATGGTTATTCCATTTGTAATAGTAATTGTAAGAGTGGAATGAAAATGATGCCCCAAGTTATGTACATGTTTTCTTTATGCATGTTATGGATTTATAATGTTTCCCATGATTTAGATTGATATCACATGGCTCGTGATTGTTGATTTTTATTACTCTTTCCATTTTCATGTGTTAATATTTGATGATCCAGGTATTTATGGGTATTATTGCTTGTAGGATTCTATATAACACTTTGATTATTCCATAATAACCTTATGTACTCTTATATTCATTGAGGACATTCAAATTTTAGTGATTATGATTACCCTTATAGGGAATTTGATCTCACTCTTATTATGTTTCCTTTTACCCAGGTTATATCAAATGACCATTAATGATTTATGCCTATAAATTATTTCACAAGGATGATGCTAATAACCTAATGTGAAATAATAAAACCTAGGTTAAATGGAAAAAATGTTCATTTGACAATAATTGAATTATTTATTTTGGAGTTTTTCCTAATTATATAAAACTCTAAGACTAAAAGGTTCTCAATAATCTAAGTGATCCAATTTTAGATTTTGAAGTTGTATGTTTTTTTTTGGAAAAATTTGGGTCACAAATATTGTCATCATAACTGGAAATGTAATGTTATGGATTTCAACAGAGGATCTGAGAGTTCATGTCCTAGGATATTATAAATATAATTCAAGTGGACAATAAATTTGTGTTTTATATATAATGAATGATGTATTCTGATAAAATGAACAATATTTTGACGATGTCACCTATTATCAAGACACTAACATGGGATGTACCTTTTAATTAGTTTTGTGATGATTCAGACCAGGTAGAAGGATAGGCCTCGTCCCAAAAATATTAGTAGACACCCACATGTGGTTTATTATGATTCATAAACACTAAACATGAATTATATTAATTATTCATCCACTAAGAGATAATTTTTCTACATATTTTTTTCACTTCAAAAAAGTTAGTCCTCACTTTTTGGGAATTAATATAATGTTTTACTCTAACCATGTAACTCTAAAGTACATGGTAAAGAATGTTTACTAATAAACAAGGATAGTAAGGTTTATTCAACTCCTCCAAGAATTCAATATGGAAATTAAATTCAATAATTCATGTGAGAATATAGTTTTAAATCATATAATCATCTATTCCCACATAGTTGAAATTGAAATACCAATATAAATACCCTTGAGTGATTCAGTCCCTAGTTATAAGCTCTGTGGGATCACTAGTAAATACCTTGGTATATGGATATGGTGAATCACTTGGTTACATTAATGGTAAATTCAATCTTTTCTGAACATAAATTTCTGAAGATAAAATCTGAGTCAAGGTTCAATGTGGGGAAGCATCATTACTTATGGAGGATTTGTAGTAATTAAGTGATAAGGGTGTGTATCCAAATTAAGGGATACTTTCTGTCCTAAATCAATGTTCCACACTTTTTTATGGATTTAATTTTATATATAAAGGAACTAATAGAAATATATTAGTGGTTGGAAACTATTAACCTAACCTTTTTAGATATTTCCATAAATTATTTAAATCATGTAAAAATAGTCATTTCACTAGAGGTATATACAAAAAATTAGATATCCCCCCAAAGTATTACATTTTTATGGTATATTTGATGTTTGTGGAGTACAATTTATAGATGAATTTTTTATCTATTTTGGATATACCGATTTCATCATAGATTTTGACTATATATCTACATGAAATAAATCACAATCTACTAAAATGGATTTCTCCAAATTTTTATAGCTATTCTCAAATCAAACTTTTTTATAGGTTTCCAATACACTCAGAAATCATCAGTGACTAGGGAACACATTTTTAAAACAAAAGTAAGGAAGAACTCGGGAAAAGTTATGAAAGTTCAACACAAGACACCCATTACCCAACACTCATAAACAAATAATAAGGATGGAATTTTTAATGAATAAATAAAAATAATTCTATATAAAATAGTAAAACCTAATTGGAATGATTGGAGAATGTTGTTGGATGTTGTGTTAGGGGCATATGGAACTACATTCACTCCCACTGATATATCTTTTAAGGGAATTTTGTTTTGTAAACATCATAATTTTTCTACCAAATTACAACATAAGGTATACTAGAACATGAAAAAGTTAAATATAGAGATGATAAGTGCTATAGAACATAAGAAGATTCCTATAGAGGAGCTTGATAATTTGAGGGAAAAAGAATATAAAAATTCCATATTATATAAAAAAGGACTAAAATTCCCCATGATAATTTCATTCAAAGGAATGATTTATATGTTAGGGATAAAGTATTACTTTTCAATTCATGAATGAATTTCATTCCATATATGTTACACTCAAATGCAGTAGAACCTATATTGTCACTAAAGCATTCTCTTATGGTATAATTGAGATTGTGAGGAGGAATTTATAGAAGTAATTCAATATGAATAGAAAACCACTAGAAATATTTAATTATGTTCTTTGGAAAGAGACCATATATGTTTCCACTGTCATCCCCAGAACATATTAATAATACCACCATGTTGTCTTCTTCCTTATCATTAATTTTGGACACTCCTTCTCATATCAGTTTTTTTATTTATAATTAAATATTGAATATCATTGGGGGATTCTTCAAGGATATGATTTTGGGATGGGATATGTTAGTTCATAATATAAATAGTTTTATTTGGATTTCATTGATATAGTGTGTTTGTAAAATTAAACTAAAATAGAATTTTGATTTAATCATATTTTCATTCCCCTTTCTATAAAATAAATAAGACACATTATATCTACAGAACCACATGTTTTAGATTTAAAAATATAGAGGTTATGTAACAGTGTTTTGTGTAATAAAAATTTTATTGTTATAGAATTGAATTTATGAACTTTATTTGGTGTTACTTTTCAACTATGAATAATTGAAACCTTTGAGATCCTCGCTAAATTATCTTTTTAGAGAAAATTTGAAATAGAGTAAAACAAGATGATGGAGGCTGATATTACATGTTTCCTAAGTCAAAAAATCACAATTTTGTGTAACTGATCCTAAAATAAGATCTAGAGCATCCTAAGAGCTAGATACCCATGTATTAATTTCATAACATGACTATTTCACTTAGTATTAAAGGATTTATAGTATCTCACGATAGTTTTGTCCTTTATTATAGTTTAATACAGCCTATAAAGTCCCAAAATAATTCTCCCAATATTCTAAAAGGAAAAAAATTGTGATGAAATATAAATGAAAATCTATAAAGGAATGTTCACCAAAAAGTGGATTAGAATGACCACAAGTCATTGTTCTTACACTAAAAATAATTTCTCCTTCATGATGTATCCACACATCATGAAGTATATTATCTCTATTAAATAAACTCCTCCTAGTATTTTGAGTCAATCGCTAGTCGTTTGTGTATATAAGATAGACTCTTATGTGATCACGAAGCATTTCACCTCATGTATTCCATTATAATTTTCAATTTGAATGAATCCTTTTAGGACATCCATCATACTATTTTAAATTTACAAATTCAAATAAGGATGGAATTTATCATATCACCAAGGGAACATCACAAAGTATCTTAATAAATATGTAGTGTATCTCTTCCTCTGCAATGTGGAATGATTTCCCAGGAAGAAAATTTGTTTGTGGTTGAGGTTGTTCGATTTGAGGTCTATTTTGAGTTAATCTCATTTGTGGTGGAAAATTAGATTCATATGTGGTCATGTATCACCATCAGTGTTTTTGATAGATTTTTTATGGTGAAAAAAGAAAGGATTTTTTGCCCTTTTTTAACCTTTTTAACCTACATGTGTCATCCCACATCAATAAAATAGTTTTCCTAGCATTTCCTTTAAATACCCCATAATTGTCCAAATAAGGGGGACATAGAGAAAGATTAAAGGAAACATAATTATTATTGTGGATGGATTTTTCTTATTTATAATATTTCTAGGTAAAATTTACAAACAAAAACAATAAGAAAAAGCCTTGTAAAGAATTATGTAAAGTATATCATATATGAATATCCTCATAGATAGAGGTATCTCATGGAGTGGCCCCACTAATGTAGTCTATGAATGGTGTTTCAAAGATGGTTATTCACTTCAGGATTCTTCATGGAGGTTGATTAATGTAGATAACTTCATGGAGACAACATCAAGGATGATACTTTTTAATCTCCCTAATGTGTAATTATTTTCTTTCTACACCCACTTCACATAGAATATTCTCCAATGTTAAGTGGGAGACGTAATAGGTGATCATTACCCTATATCTAATGCCCTATACTATGAATAATTTGGATATCTTATAGGAATTTAATAAAGAAATAAAACAATGAACAAACCGATATTTCCTATGTTATATCCTTCACCATGTTCACCTACCAAGGAAACACCAACCCAAGTGAATTTGGTGGAACCTCTATTTAGAAATCAAAACCTTTTAGTGGTATTTATTATCTATGATGAATATATAATATAAAGAACCTAATGTTTATGCCCCACCATATCCTCCAGTTTCATCCCTATCTAAACACATACCATCTCTAGTGTAAGATGTAAAACTATAATCTTACCCAATACAAAGACCATAGAATTTATCACATTAAAAAATTGGAATGGATTATGTCATGATAATAATATGATACCTCATACATGGATAACCTCAATGTGTAATCCCCATTTAAATCCAATGGTATACTCTCACAAAAGTTTCCTGAACAAATCTTACCTCTTCTTTCTCAAACTTATCATGACTCACATGAGTGTAGATATCTATGTTATTCATGTAATTAGCATAATTAATGTACCTTCAAAAAGGTAATAATTTTATGTGTAAAACCCAAATATCCATTCCATCACCTAATCCTCCTATTAGCTGAGGAATTATAGGGAAAATCCAATGAATAATCCATGATCAGTCTTCTATTGTCACACCTTTCATGATATAGATGTCCCTGCAGTATGATGTTAAATGTTTTGTCTAATATCCAAGTCACTTGATCTAACACTTATTGGAAATATCCTTAATATATTATATTAAACAAAATTTTATGTTCTTTTCATATAATCATAAATTATATACCTCAAACTAATTAATTTTTAGTTCATGTCTAGAAGGATACATAAGATACCTCTTATAGGTTCAAACCCAACATCATCCACCTTCCAAATACACTATCATGGGTCCATATTCCTCATGAATCAGTTTACATATTTCATTATCATACCACATTCCATTCATGTTTAGACATCCACTCATTAGATCATACACTTAATGGAACTAATACCCTTTTCTAAGAGATCTATAGTCCCTATAAGATTTATCATATCTTTCAAATAAGGCCATACTCCAAATGAGACAATAATCATCCTATAGATCTATGTTCTCTCTTGGTAGATATCAAATCCAATAACATTTTTCCATATTATTTTTTTATTTTAACCAGAATGTTCCACACATATATAAGTTCAACAACAACCATTTCTAGAAATAGTTTTCCTAATTGTCTATATCATTTGACATTAAACTACCTGGATCAATATCTATAAAATGATCATAAAAGGTAAAAAGATTACCATTATATAGCACAAAACTATGTTGGTTTTGATACTTTTATAAGGATACATACAAATCCCTTTCCATATGATAGATCCAAACACCCTAAACACCTATTACTCCCCTGGAGATGGTAGATCAACCTGTGCATGGATATTGTTTTCACTTTTTGAAAAATGGAATGAAAAAATAGAAAATAATAATTCAACATTATAAAATAATTTTTATATCATATATGTATTATATATTCATTAAATATATCCTTATTAATATCCATGTAAAGTAGAAATTAAATATAGATCACATCAATTTAAGGAGGAGATAGTATATAGGTATGCATGAGTGATATTAACATCTTCCAATGGATCTGAATGTATGAATGTAGATATGATATTATAATTTCATAGGAATAATTATGTTTAAAATATCATATATATTTATTATTTCCATATTAATAACTAACCAAGTAAATTGGTCGTGAAAAATGAATTACACCACTCTGTGGAGATAGTATTCCATACATAATTATGAGTGATGTTTCTAGTTTTTATATGATGGAAAAGAGATAGAAAGTAGTTGTATCATTGAAATACTATCATTTTGTTATATTTATAACACTAGATATATTATTTTCTGATTTTTATAACAACTTTAGAGGAAGTAGAATAGTAATGAAATTTTAAAGGGTTGTTAAATATGAATACCTCTTCTTCAATATAACTCCTTATGATTTTTTCTAAGAACTTTAGGAAAGGGATTTTGTGAGGAATGAAAAATATAATTAGTAGATGTGGAAGTTTATAACATAAAATGGGGATATTTATTTACATTATAATGGTCAAATTGGTTTGAAGAATTGATTTAAAGGGGTGTAATTTTATAAGGTTGGGAAAGGAAACACATGGTATTTCTAAAAATATATAAATATAATTAAGTCATTCTCTAGATAAAACATTACAAATTGTAATAGAATTAAATAATTATAGTATAATGTATAAATATCACTATCAAATGAAATTTATAAATGGTTTAATTTCATTTTAATACTTTTGTTTTTGATCGACCCCTTTCTTAAATGATTAAAATCTTAACCGTGGTACCAGCTTTTTCAATCATAAAGGGATAAAATTTTACTTATATGTTAAAAATTGGATAATTAATAGACATGTTGTGAAATTTTAGGCCATATATGTAGATACCTGAACCTTGAAGTACATGGAAATTACATTAATTTGGGGGAATACTTAATACATAACAAAAACAAGCACATAAGAATTGTAATAGTTTAGTGTCTTTGGAAACTCAGAACATAATCTTCTAATCGTGGTGAAAGATCTTCAAAATCTCCCATAAAGATCTTACCCTTTTGTTTTCTTAACTAAAACCTTTCTTTATATCCTGGGGAAAAGAAAACATAAAAAGGGTGAGCTCAAATGCTCAATAAGGGTAAACAAAGATAATATAAAACAATCCATAAACTTTTGAATGCAAAAACGTGAACATAAAATCTATACATCAAAATCTTGAGCAAAGACATAAATATTGGAAGTACGTAAGGAATATATCATAATGGAACATCAATAATGATAAAATATCATGGGAAGAAAACAAGTAATTGTGGAAAACAGTTAAGCACATGATATGATTTCCATAGTATCCAATTCATTGCTTCCAAGACCATCTTAGTGGACAAAGTCCCTTTCTGAATTGAGTTCACTCCACATTCCAGTCCTGTATCGCTTAACCGGATTAACTTAACATTCCATCCATGTCTATCTAATGAGATATAAATCATTAACCAATGCATTGGAGGGAGATATAGGTCCCACCCATCTCATAATGAAATCATTCTTTCGTGTGCCACAAAATCATAAATCATACATCATAGCATAACCCATGTAATAGAATGAGATTATTAAACATCGTGCCATCATAACATAATCCATATAAAAAATGGATATCATTTTATCATAAGAAGAATAAATCCATGTAAATAATGGAGACATTATACTTGAAACATTAACATATTAAGTAATGTCATTTTATATGGAAAATAGTTTTGATAAAACACTTGAAATGAATTATTGATGAAAATATCCTTTCTTCTTCAAAATCATTTTATTTTCAAAAAATTCCTTGAAATTTTAAAATAAAAGGGTTGTTTTGAAAATAATCATGCAATATTGTAGAGGAAGCTTCATGAAAATGAGGAGTTATGAAACCGTAAAAATCCGTTCACGCCGTATAAGTTGAAAATAAAATTCTCCTCGTACATTTGTCGGAAAAGTCAAAAAGTTCCCCGTGTGGTAAAGAAAAGTAAGATTCCTTCCATAAAATGTGGTAAAATTAAAAAATGGGTAAATAGTCCATTAAACATACATGAAAACATTTTTAGAAAATAGGTACATGGATGGTACCAAAAACCCCAGTAAATACTTACGAATAAACAATCTCAGATAAGAGCGATATTGGAAGATTCATCCCTTACCATATGTCCAATTTCCTCCGTATGTGTCTGAGATACTTGTATAATGATTTAAATAATGTCATTGGCTTATTACAGAATCATATTCATTGTTATGATATCATATATGGTTCACTTATGACTTACCCGTTCTTTTGTAAATTCCATGTTAAAGCAGCATTTTGGGTAAAATCATTTCATTTATCGTCCGTTTTTTGACTTGTAATTATTAATATGATTACATAGATCATGATTAATTAATTACAGAATATGATAAATGATTTATATATAATATATATTAATAATATACATATATATAATAGATCGATAAATGGAAAGAAATACACCGTTCATGGAGACGGTAGGTCGTACGTACGCATGAACGCTGTTTTTGTTTCATTATTGAATTGAATGGAATTATGTAGACGACATACATATATATATACATAAATCCAGTGTCATAATTATGTCATATATTTCATTATTATTCATTATATATACTTTATAATCATTCATGAATGGTTAACATGGAGAATCAATCTCATCGCGTCGTGGAGACGGTAGTCTGTAGGTACGCACAAGCGATGATATCATTTTCATGATCATGGAATTGTATTGAATTGTATGTATAATATTTCAGAATAAATATCACTTTACAATAATCATATATAGTTATTTATTTACACCATTATACCCATCCAATTAAGGTGGTGGTCGAAAACATATTACACCACGACGTAGAGATTGTATTTTGTACGTACGCACACGCGGTGATTTCATTTTCTGTAGGATGGATAGAATGTGACATAAGGTTGTTTCATATTTATAATAACATATCATTATATAATTAATACTGATGTTATTAATTTATAATGAGACAACTAAATAAGAATAAGTAGAAGAAGAAAGAAACTTGAGAGAATCGAAAGAAGGGATTACCTCTTCTTCGACGCACCTCCTTTAAGCTTCCTCTTAGAGAAGTAGAGTTGATACTTTGAGAAGACACGAACCTCCAGAATGTTTCTAGGGAAGTGTAGAAAAGAAATTGGCAGGGTTTTCCCGAGATTCAAGGCTCAAAAGGGTGTGAAGAAAAGAGGGAAGGGGTGTCCTTTTTATAAGGGAGGAGAGGGGAACCTTTGGAAAAACATAAAATATTATTTTATAATAAAGTCCTATTCAGTTTAAAATATTTCAAAATTGATCAATTTCAAAGATAAAGTGGGTATGGGTCGAACTCCATTCAACCAATAAGTTTTAGACAAGTTTTTGTTACTATTTTAACCTTATTATTTAGATTTAACTATAAGATAAATAATTTAACTTTTACCGTCTCTTCTTGTTTTCTTACACTATATAGTTAATACAATTACTATAACAAGTCAAACGAAACCCAAGTGGTTCATCATTAATATATATAACCTTATCGAAGTCATTTGGCCGAACCTTATATTTTTATGAATATAATAACTATTAATAATATACTATTTGTTTTAAAAACAATTTTATGTCAATTTTCACACTATTTGGTAATTGATTTTTGTGAAAATCATAACAACATTATTAGTTCGAAAAAATTTAATTGAATCAATAATAACATGTCATATTAACCTATAAAGTTAGTTTTATTCATAAAAAGTCTAAAATTACATTTATTTCGGTATTTATAACTTCAATTATATTAATATTTCTTTAATTAGGTAATTACTTCATCATCATTGTCTCATAAATAAATTAAATTATTAAATGTCTGAAAATTATAAATAAAATACCATTTTGTAGAAAATAGTTTTAGATTTATAATGAATATTTATGGTTGATTTTATCTTATGTATAACCCTATATTAAAAATGTTTTAGTTATTAAACTTTGATTTTAACTATTTTAACTCTTTTTTAAATAAAATAATAATAAGTGTACTAATCTAATACAACTGGACATAAAGGGTAATATTTTATTTCTAAGGTTTGTTTTGGTCAAATTATACATATCCAATAGAATTATAACATTTTTTATGTTAATAATAATATCATTTTACCCTTAATTACCCTATTTACTTTTAACCGTGATAAATAAAAGAAAAAAGTTATTATTCACCAAACATTATTTTTATCTTATTGAACCAAATTTTACTCCTTGATATTAATCGTGTATCTCATATTTTCTAAATTCCACTCACAGAAGCGGTAAAATTATGTTTTATGTAAATTTTCAAATTCTCCTAGGAGGTGGGTAAAAGACGGTGAAACGTTCAATAAAATTTTTATATATCTAAAATTATTATAAAATGACACAAATGAATTACATTGAACTTATATAGGTATTATGTATCAATTTTTTACCTAAAATAAGTTTAAATAAAATAAATAATTATTTAAATAAAAAGTCAGTTTTTAAATAGTAACCCAGTGTTTTCAATATTCATCAAAAATTGAAAGTTTTCATAAAAATACCAAAACATCACCCTATGCTAATTTTGATATTCTGAATCTAAAAATGAATTCCATTTTGAAATATAATGTTTATAAAATTTCAAAAAGTGGGTATTACTATTCATAACATTTAGTTCGTAATAATATTATAATAATATCTCGTTTAGTGAAACTTGGTATTGCGTACTACACACGCTATCGAAGAAGGTCATGATTGCATGTAATGCAAGCCAAGTCAGGGCTTCGTGTAATGAAATCTCTGTTTAGTGTTGCGTATTACATAATCAAAACTTATTTCATTTATACAATAAACAAAATATATACTTAATGTTGCGTAGAATAATTTCCACAAAATGAACTTGAATTTGTGTGTTACACAAGCCAAGAATAGTGTTGTGTATACTGCAAGCTAATACGATGTTGTGTATAATAAAAGATAATCTTGGTGTAGTGTATAATAGAAGACATCAAAGAAATTAAAAATAATATATCTCATAAAATCTCAGGGTGTTACATTCTACCCCCCTTAAAATGAATTTCTCCCTTGAAATTCGTCAGGGTTATAAATTGTCTACTACTTGAAAGTTTCTTTCATAGAATCCCACATCATAAAAAAGAATACTAAAACTTCATTTTAAAAAGGGTTGGTAGAATCATAACAGTCACCCAAAGTAACTTAGCACTGGGTTTCCACATAGGAAAACATAGGTGAAAATATGGATATGGAAGAGAAATATAACCATCAACTTCTGATGAATAGTGGTAGAGGACATGGCTATGAAAAATCCAACAATCACAGAGACATAAATATGTGATGATCTAAGGTACTATCTAATTCATCAGATATAAGGGCACTAGGAAAGCATTTTTGGTTTTCAAGATCATTTCCCTAAATTTGACGAAATTGGAATTAGAAGAAATACTTTCTTTATTTTGGTACAATCTCACCGTTGGTCATTCGCTGTACAATTTCCACTTCATCTCTTAAAGAAATGAAGTTGAATTTGTCATTTGTGAAGTGTTAGCAGATCATGTGATAGAATGATGGGTCATTTCATCTGTCTTAAACAAAAGGTTAGAAAAAGTTATCAAAAATACATAAGTCCATCTATAGTGAGATTAATCATATATGGTTTTTAAAATGGACTTATACTTCATATATCATATATCTTAATAAAATAAAACTAGTTTCTACTAACCAGGGACTTTCTGTAGGCTAGTGGTATGGGATAAAGGCCTGTCATACTTCAGTTGTGGGTTCGATTCCCACTGCCTTGTCTGATGCGATGGGTTTTCACTCATCCTATGGGTTGTCATTTTTTCTAAAATTATACTATTATAAAACTCCAGAACTAATATTGAAAAACAAGTTCTATCCTTAAATAATACTATCTTATGTCCAACATAATCCATTATAATCTTTAGGCTTATCTAAAATATATATATCCAATCTCATAGTATAAATAAAATGGTTACTTGAAAGGTCACATAACAGGCACATGAATATCATCATTTATCCCCCATATATCATAAGATTTATCTTTTTGGTCACATTCCAAACATGTGAATACCTTAATCATGTATTCTTTTGAAAAATGAATACCCATTGAACCTTTGTGAAAACATGAATGTTTTCAAAATTTAACTCATTCCACATACCGAAATCCCAAAATTTCTATATACTCAAACCATTATACCACTTTGTCATTATATCAGTCATGAGCTCATGAATACTATCAAAATTTTATTTTCTCTTTATCCCTTCATTATGGGCATATCATCGTCTTTCCAAAAATATCTGAATAACCTTTCATGGTTTTCAGGACCATTCAACATATAATTTAAAATACTTTAGGAAAAACAATAGTGTAACAATCCTTAGATATTTCTTTATTCCATAGTACCATTAAATTACCAATGAAACATAACTCTTGATAAACATAAAATCATTCCACTGCCTTCTTAAACCATTGACCAAGATTCAACACGTCTTTCGTCTCATATATCATTTGTAGTCTCCTCATCATCATCCACATGAATACTACCCATATGACCATGCTGATTCTCTTCATGAGATTTTCCCTTAGGGAATTGGTTTGCATAATGCCCATACATTCCACATTTAAAACATTTAAACATTTTTGATGTCTTAGAAATACCATTATCCTTTTCCATGGTGTTAAACAAACCTTTTACTTTGCAATTACTAGCTTTGTGTCCTTCTTTTCCACACCCAAAGCATCTTCCAGTTCCTTTTAAACATTATCCCTTATGCCTCTTCCCTAATGATTTACATGAGGGGAGTTGAACTTTCCTTCCTATATGATCATCATGAAACTCCATCTTTCTCTGATTAGCTGAGTCGGGATACTTAACAAAGTTCAGATTATTGATCATATTATGAGATTATTGATTAGGCATAATAATGATTTTTGGACTTCCAAATCCCATTTCATTTCGTTGCTAATGAATAATATCATTCCATTTTCCACCATATCCTCCATTACCGTGAATCTTCCTGTTTCCAGTCATTTTCTAAAATCCAAAAAGAATAGTGTGAGAAGAAAAAATCATAATCAAGGGGGAGTACCTTCAATATCTAACATCTTAGGTTAAATTCTAATATCGTTACCGTAATTCTAGGACTATAACCTAAACTTATACTTAACCTTAGGTACATACCTAGAAATACCATAGAAATTTCTCTAGAGATCTCACTAAATTTTTCGCATCCTAGTTTCCAAAGGTTAACTAAACCTTTCCTCTGATACCAACTGTAGAGACCCGAACCTTGATGTACATGGACATTACATTACTTTTTTGGAATACTTAATACATAACAAAAAAAACACACAAGGATCATAATAGTATAGTGTCTTTGGAAACTTGGAACATAATCTTCTAATCGTGGTGAAAGATCTTCAACATCTCTCATAATGATCTTTCCCTTTTGTTTTCTTACCTAAAACCTTTCTTTATATCCTGTAGAAAAGGAAACATATAAAGGGTGAGCTCAAATTCTCAATAAGGGTAAAAATAAAGAATATAAAACAATCCATAAACATTTGAATGCAAAAACTCGAACATAAAATCTAAACATCAAAATCTTGAGCAAAGACATAAATCTTGGAAGTACATAAGGAATATATCATAACGGAACATCAATAATGATAAAATAGCATGGTAAGAAAACATGTAATTGTGGAAAAAAAGTTAAGCACATGATATTATTTCCATATTTGCTAAGGCATTGCTTCCAAGACCATCTTAGAGGATAAAGTCTCTTTCTGAATCGAGTTCACTCCTCATTCCAGTCCTGTATCACTGAACCGGATTAACTTATCATTCCAGCCATGTCTATCTCATGAGATATAAATCTTTACCCAATGAATTTTAGGGAGATATAGGTCTCACCAATCATATAATGAAATCATTCTTTCGTGTGCCACAAAATCACAAATCATACATCATGGCATAACCCATGTAATAGAATGGGATTCTTAAACATCATGCCGTTATAACATAATCCATATAAAAAAATGGATATCATTTCATCATAAGAAGAATCAAACCATTTAAATAATGTAAAAATTATACTTTAAACATAAACATATTAAATAATTCCATTTTACATGGAAAATAGTTTTGATAAAACACATGAAATGAATTCTTGAGGAAAATGTCCTTTCATCTTCAAAATCATTGTCTTTTCACAAAATTACATGCAATTTTAAAATAGAAGGGTTTTGTTGAAAATAATCATGCAATATTGTATAGTAAGCTTCATGAAAATGAGGCATTATGAAACCGTAAAAATCCGTTCACGCCGTATAAGTTAAAAATAACATTCTCCTCGCACTTTTGTCAGAAAAGTCAAAAATTTCCTCGTGTGGTAAACAAAAGTAATATTCCTTCCATAACATGTGGTAAAATTAAAAAATGGGTAAAAATTCCATTAAACATACATGAAAACATTTTTAGAAAACAGGGACATGGATGATAACAAAAACCCCAATAAATACTAATGAATAAACATTCTCGGCTAAGAGCGAGATTGGAATAGTTATCCCTTACCTTATGTCCAATTTCTTCTGTATGTGTCTGAGACTCCTGTATAATGATTTAAATAATGTCATTGACTTATTACAGAATCATATTCATTTTTATGATATCATATATGGTTCACTTATGACTTATATTACCCGTTCTTTTGTAAATTCCATGTTAAAGCAGCATTTTGGGTAGAATTGTTTCATTTATCGTCCCTGTTTTGACTTTTAATTATTAATATGATTACTTAGATCATGATTACTTAATTATAGAATATAATAAATTATATATATATAATATATATTCAGAATATACATATATATAATAGATCTATAAATGGAAGGAAATACACCGTTCATGGAGACGGTAGGTCGTACGTACGCATGAATGCTATTTTTGTTTCCTTATTGAATTGAATGGAATTATGTAGATGACATAGATATATATATAAATAAACCCAGTATCATTATTATTTCATATATTTCATTATTATTCATTATATATACTTTATAATCATTCATGAATGGTTAACATGGAGAATGAATCTCATCACTCGTGGAGACGGAAGTCCGTACGTACGCACGAGCGATGATATCATTCCCATGATCGTGGAATTGTCTTGAAGTGTATTTATAATATTTCAGAATCAATATCACTTTAAAATAATAATATATAGTTATTTATTTACACCATTATACCCATCCAAGTAAGGTGGTGGTCGAAAACATATTACACCACGGTGTGGAGACGGTATTCCGTACGTACACACGCGCGGTGATTTCGTTTTCCGTAGGATGGATAGAAGGTGAAATAGGGTTGTTTAATATTTATAATAACATATAATCATATAATTAAAACTTTTTTTTTACTTTATAATGATACAATTAAAGAATAATAAGTATAAGAAGAAAGAAACTTGAGAGAATCGGAAGAAGAGATTACCTCTTCTTCGACGCACCTCGTTTAAGGATCCTCTTAAGGAAGTAGAGTTGCTATTTTGAGAAGACCATAACCTCCATAATGTTTCTAGGGAAGTGGAGAAGAGAAATGGTCAGGTTTTGTCCAAGCTTCAAGGCTCAAAAGTATGTGAAGAGAAGAGGGAAGGGGTGCCCTTCATATAAGGGAGGAGATGGGCACCTTTGGAAAAACTTAAAATATTTTTTTATAATAAAGTCATATTCGGTATATAATAGTTCAAAATTGATTAAATTCGAAGATAAAGTGGGAATGGGTCGAAATAATCTCAACCAATAAGTTTTAGACAAGTTTAGGTTACTATGTTAACCTTATAATTTAGATTTAACTCTAAGTTAAATAATTTAACTTTTACCATGTATTCTAGTTTTTTTACACTATATGGTTAATACAATTACAATAACAAGATAAACGAACCCCAAGTGGTACATTATTAATATATATAACCTTATATAAGTCATTTGGACAAACCTTATATTTTTAGGAATATAATAACAATTAATAATATAATATTTGTTTTAAAAACTGTTTTATGTCAATTTTGACACTATTTGGTAATTGATTTTTGTGAAAGTCATAACAACATGATTAGTTAGAAAAAAGTTACTTGAATCTATAGTAACATGTCATATTAACATATAAAAGTATTTTAATTCATAAAAAGTCTAAAATTACAATTATTTGGGTATTTATACCATCAATTATGTTAATATTTCCATAATAAGGTAATTACTGCATCATCATTGTGTCATAAATAAAATAAATTATTTAATGTCTAAAAATTATAAATAAAATACCATTATGTAGGAAATATGCTTATATTTCTAATGAATATTTATAGTAGATTTTATCTTATGAATAATCCTATATTATAAAAATTTTAGTTATTATACTTTGATTTTACCTATTTTAGCTCTTTTTTAAATAAAATAATACTAAGTGTCCTAATCTAATCCAAGTGGACCTAAAGGGTAATATTTTATTCCTAAGGTTGTTTTTGGTCGAATTATACTTATCCAATAGATTTATAACATGTGTTAGGGTAACAATAATATCATTTTTACCCTTAATTACCTTATTTACTTTTAACCGTGGTAAATAAAAGATAAAAGTTACTATTCACAAAAAATTATTTTTATCTTATTGAACCACATATTTCTCCTTGATATTATCCGTGTCTCTTGTATTTTTGAAATTCCACTCACAGAAGTGGTAAAATTATGTTTTATGTAATTTTTTAAATTCTCCTAGGAGGTGGGTAAAAGACGGTGAAAAGTTCAATAAAATTTTTATATATCTAAAATTATTATAAAATTAATCCAATTAATTACATTGAACTTATATAGGTATTTTGTATCAATTCTTCACCTAAAATAAATTTAAATAAAATAAATAATTATTTAAATAAAAATTTAGTTTTTAAATAGTAACATAGTGTTTTCACTATTCATAAAAAATTGAACGTTTTCAGAAAAATACCAAAAATTCACCGTAGGCTAATTTCGATATTCCCAATCTAAAAATGAAGTCCATTTTCAAAGATAAATTTTATAAAATTTCAAATAGTGGGAATTACTATACATAACGGTTAGTTCATAATAATATTATAATAATATCTTGTTTAGTTAAACTTGGTATTGCGCAATACACACGCTATCGAAGAAGGTCTTGATTGCATGTAATGCAAGCCAAGTCAGGGCTGCGTATAGTGAAATCTCCGTTTGGTGTTGCGTATAACATAATCAAAACTTATTTCATTTATACATTAAACAAAATCTATACTTAATGTTGCGTAGAATAATTTTCACAAAACGAACATGAATTTGTGTGTAACACAAGCCAAGAATAGTGTTGCGTATACTGCAAGCTAATACATTGTTGCGTATAGTACAAGATAATCTTGGGTAGTGTATAATAGAATACATCAAATAAATTAAAAATAATATATCTCATAAAATTTCGGGGTGTTACATTATATTATCCCCCATTGTCAAAGTTCAATATATTATTATATTTAAAAATTTTAATAAAATATTATTTTCAAAAAACATCATTAATGATATTTTTGATAGTTTTCATTAAATTTGACTCTAAATACCTCAAGTAAAATATGTAATTAGAATATAATAATTTGGCACATAAATAATTTGTTATATTTATATATAAAAAATTATGCAATAATTCAAACAATTTTTATTATTTTTAATATTTTTAAAATCATTTATATTATTTTTCTATTAATTGAATAAATATTGTGTTGGTATTGCATAAGAATTTAAGATAATTATTCAATTACTAAAAATATAAAATAAATTAAATTGAAAAAAATAAGTTAATCATGATTAAAATAAAATTTTATATTCATTGATAAAATATTCATATTCATTTTTTAACATATAAAGGAAATTAAAATTAGAAGAGAGACATTTTGTAATTCTAATAACTTAAAATAATATAAATGTCATTAGCAAGGTCAAATGGCACAAAAACGACATATATATAAATTTTGGATGAATATGGAAAATGTTATCCCATAAAATGGAATATTTTCATTTTTTGGGAATGTTTAATGCCATTTTCCCAATGTTTTAACCATGTTTTATACATTTAACCCTTACAGAGTTGGAAAAGATTTAACACAGTTACTATTCAAAATGGACAGAACTAAAAGTTTAATATTTACAAAATTTTGACCTCTTAAATCATAATATTATTTAATGTTTTCAATATACAATTCCTATAATCATAAGAAATAAATTGTAATATTAATGCGTAAATGGAAATGAAAAATAGTTTTAGAAAAATGTCATTTGGTGCATACAAAATAACTTTTATCGAAATCATGAATATTGTTAATTAAAAAGGAAAAAATTAGATTATTATAAATCAAATGGACATAATTTCAATTTAATAAAAATTATAAAATATATCGAGACTTTTAAATTACATGATTTATGGAAAAGGAATTACGGTATTTGAAGAATCTTTCTTTTCACTATTCACTAAAAAAGTAATAATTTTTGAAAAATCCCATGGTTTTACCCAAATTTAAGTTTTATATTATCATTTAAAAAAATAATTTCAATTTTTTAAATACATTTTGTAAAATTTTTATAAATTAATTATATTATTGTCTCACAAAAACAAAAAAACCATTTTTGAAGAAAATGTATTTTTGAAGAATAAAATGATTTTTAAAAAAATTAAGTACATATGTATTATGAATTGATTATATAAAACCTTTGGAAATATTTTTCATAATAGGGTTACTCATAATTATACCCACAAATCCAGTCGCCATGTCACATTAAAATAAATTATATTTTCTTAATATATCTTAATTCGGTCAATGTTCGGTGATGTGTGTTAGAATCATATCATGCTTATTATTCAATTTAAAACATTTTGAGGGTTTACATTCTACCACCTTAATTAAACTAATACCTGGTGATTTTATCTCATTCATCAATGGTTCAAACCTTGTTTAAAACTGCCATTTTATATATGGATAATAAAACTTCCTTTGGCATGGGAAAGTGGGAAACATAAAGGTTACCCAAAATATCATGTATTCTGGTTCCCAAATAAGAATAACATTATGGAAAAGTAAAAATATATAAATTGAGGAGAAAAATTATGTCCAAAGGCTAATATAGAGTCGTATAGAACATGTTCATGAGAAATTTAATGACCACAAAACCCTAAATCTGTTATGGGTGAAAAGGATCTCAGTTTGTCAAAAATATAGGAAAAATTATAAAATTTTATTTTATGTTTCATTTCCTAAAGTTAGAGTATTATTATTGAATCAATATAGATATCATGAGAAAATATACGTAATTAATTTCTATTAAATAAGAACAATTTCATCATTTTTTTCTTAAATTAATTTGGCACTTCATCTCTTACTCCAAAAAATAGAGATGAATTTATCATGGTCGAAGCTCTAAAATTAACTTTTAACTGATTATAAGATCCATTGAAAATATTAATACATTCCCTATTTCTCTAAATATTTAATAAAACCAAAATAGTTAATAATTTTTACCTAATATAGATAAATAAATTAGTCTCTAAAACCTTTGTAATAACCCTCAAAATTCAGGATAATCCATTCCACAAATAGTTATCCTTATGACTATCCTAAAATATGTATGACCAAATTCAAAACCCAAAAACCCAAAATATTTGTTCAAAAATTTATCCTCAGACCACATATACTATTTCATAATGTCACAAAAAAATATTTGAATACCAATATCATATATTCTATAGAATATACTAGCCATTTCCCAAAAATATCATGAATCCCCATAAAACTACTACAAGAAATATACACTTCCATAACATAATTTATTCATTATCCCTCAGATGAAATCGCATCCTAGAAAATAATATTCTGTTTATCATAATCATATAATTTTCCCAAAAAATATAGCGATTTTATTCTAAAATAACATCACTAACTTAGTCACCAAATCACTTTCCAATTTCATTGTTATCTGTATAATATATTCCAAAAATATGTTATAGCATTTTTTTAATCAACTATAATTACCTCAAAATAAATGTTTATATTAACCCTAAAGGGTATTAGTAACTTTAAAATTATTTCCTAAAAATATAAAATAATTATTCCTCATATAACCTTTTCACTAAAACATATACTAAACCATAGTGTTTTATTATCATAAATGTCTACCAAAATATATTTAATCATGGTAAAATCCTAGAATATAAAACCTAAAAGGGGGTATTTATAACTTTAAACTTATAATCAACTATATACTTCTCTACCCAAGACAAATTGGTGTTTTACCATATCACTACTTCATATCATAGGTTTCGATTGGTTCTATTCTCTTATTTTTCATAATTCTTTATAAAAAAATTGAATTTACCCAATCATATTCTAGGAAGTTTCAAACAAGATGTATAGTAAGGTTACATTCATCATGCCCTAGAATGATGGAAAAGTTATGTGTAACAAACTCTTTTTCACTTTATTACCCCAATATGCATTTCTTCCAAAACGTATTCCATTTGTAGAAACCAAAGAAGGAAAATAACATAATCTAATAACATTATAATTTTTTCTAACACATGGAATTATCGTTAAAGTCTTTCATGGTGTTATCTTCCCTAATATATTTTCCCTAAATCATGATTCCAAGGATTCTATCAAATTTCCTCTGATATAAACAGCAACCATCCTAACTCCATTTTCCTAGAGAAAGTGTCTTCTTTATTTGGTTTTCATTAGATACAAGCTATCACATCTCAAAGTACTAAATTATTTTGTTTTACTTTTACACTCGATATATGCATTCATCCTAGACTACATTGTAAATAAAATATAAAGCACACTAAAAGTAAATATCATGAGTCTTGAACTCATTCAGATATTCTGTCTTCATATCCCTGAGAAATGAAACAAATAAATTATAGGATAAACTACTCAATAAGAGTTATGTATAGTAGTTGCAATCATGATTGAATAATACATAATAACCATGAGAAGGTAAATTAATAAAAACACGTTTCATTTAGTTAATAACTTTTTCTTGAAATGAATCCATGTAAAATAACAATGTATTAATCTCATTTATAATATAAAATTATTTTATAATTCAGAAAATGATTAAAATTGATTTTCATGATTTCATACATTAGGATATCTTTACAATCAAGTCCTTGTTCTGAGATATTTAAATTGATGGGTAAGTATACACCAAAACCCCTTAAATAAGGTAATCCAACTGATTCGTCTCATGAGGCCAGTTAATGCATATAAATTCTATATAATTTTACAACTCACCCATCACTTCTAGTACAATGCATTCATTATATATTAAATTATCAATTTAACACATAAATAAAATGCCTTCTCAAAAATTTTCGGTATTGATTAAAAAATATAGAATATCAATATTTCACATTAAATCAATTAACATTCAATGTAAAACACCATATATAGAAATGAAATATGGTTTAACAAATAATTATATCCATGATACCAAGAATATGGATATTTTTTGAGAGATTTAATCTATAATGATAACAACAAAGTGAATTTTTCAAGAAAAATTTGATGAAGAAAAAATTAGTAAGAAATCAACTATTACCCTCAATTCTTCACAAAAGTAGATTTTTTAGTAAAATAATTTATTTTAAAGAAAATAATACATTGTTATAGTAATAATTAAAATAATTTTTTTATAAATAGTATTCTTTTTAAAATCAATGAAATATTTTAGAATAATCTAAGAGAATAAAATGGTTATGGTATCATGAAAATTTATCAATGTCATTGTATTGTCCCAGAATATCTTTGTATTTTTATATAATTATAAGGAATTATTTCAAGACCAAAGGCTCAGATTGCATGTGATTCTGATGAATGGGGAGCCTGAATGGAATTTTGAACTTTTTTTATGTTTTTTTAACTAAATGTGCGAGTGGATTTTTTTAACTTTTTAACTATTGCTTGGATTGAAGATTTGAGGGTTCCATTGAACATGGGATGTCGGGATTCTCCAAGAAAGGACCTAACTTCGATTTGAAAGGATTATATGGAAAGTTGATTTTCTGACTTTTTGGAAAATAATAAAATTACATTAAAAGGATATTTATTTTTCTTTTCCCACCATTAAGAGGTGGATGGTGTCTTTGATGTGCGGCTATTCGGAGTATTAAAAGAAGCTCGTTAATGACTCTTTTTGCACAACGTAACAGTGTAACGACACGACGATGCAATGTAACCAAAACACTGCGACATGTTTCCTTTTAATAAGATAACATGTTGGAGATTTGACAATTAAAATGTGGAAATTATGAAGAACCTACAGAAAAGACTACATCCAACAATGAATGAAAAACGTTGGCTGGATCTCTAGAAACGTCGAAGCCTTACTAAGAACGGGACTAGGAAGTGACGAACACCAACAAAGCATGAATCCTCTACGACATAGCATTTCAACTATGAACATCGATAGAGGTAGGAGTTTATTTGTTATACATTTTACCCATTATTCATTCTAAAAAATGAACGTGGATCATCCCATGAAAAGGTTGATCTGTGGATTGTCCATTCTTGTGGTAGGGTGATGTATCTTGAAATTTCAATTTGGGATTGATTTATTATTGGTAGAACATCATCCCAAAACCCCACTATTTTATAAATCTAATTTAGAGGGTGCATGTAGAGACCCAAATCTTTACGTACATGGAAAATACATTACTTTTGCGGAATACTTAATACATAACAAAAACAGACACACAAGGATCGTAATAGTTTAGTGTCTTTGGATACTCGGAATAAAATATTCTATTCGTGGTGAAAGATCTTCAACATATCCCAATAAAGATCTTACCCTTTTTGTCTTACCTAAAACCTTTCTTTATATCCTGAGGAAAAGAAAATATATAAAGGGTGAGATCAAATTCTCAGTAAGGGTAAGCATGAATAAAATAAAACAAATCATATTCATTTGAACTTAAAAACATTAACATAATGTTTAAAGACCAAAAGCATGAGCAATAACTTAAAACATGGAAGTACGTAAGGAATACATCATAAAGAAACATTAAGAATAATAAAATAGCATGGGAGTAAAACATGTAATTGTGGAAACCATTCATCACATGTCATTATTTCCATAGTAGCCAAGGCATTGCTGCGAAGACCATCTTGGTGGACAAAGTCCCTTTCTGAATCGAGTTCACTCCTCATTTCAGTCCTGTAACACTGAACCGGATTAACTTATCATTCCTGCCATGCCTATCTCATGAGATATAAATCTTTACCTAATGAATTGGAGGGAGATATAGGTCCCACCCATCTCATAATGATACCATTCTTATGTGTGCCACAAAATCAAAAAATCATACATCATTGCATAACCCATGTAATAAAAATGGGATTCTTAAACAACATGACATCATAAAACAATTTATATAAGATAAAGGAATTCATAAAAATAATTCCATCACAACATAATCAAATCAATGTAATAATAGGGATAGAAACAGAACCCTATATTATCTTATATGGAAAATAAATTTGAAAAAACACTTGACCTCCATTCTTGAGGAAAATATCCTTTCTACTTCAAAAACATTTTCCTTTCATAACATTTCTTACAATTTTAAACTAAAAGAAGTTGATTATAAATAAACTTGAAAACTTGTAAAAGAAGTTTCTTGGAAATAATATTTCAAAAATCCATTCATGTCGTTCTTCTCGTACTTTTGTCAGAAAAGTCAAAAAGTACCTCGTACGAAAAACGACAAAATATTCCTTTCATGTCTTTTAATAAAAACTCACCTAATGGTAAAATTGGATTTAAACAATTGTAGGTGGATGGAAACAATATTACATATTGAGGAAACATGGATGTGGATGATAAAATACACCCCAGTAAATACCAAAGTATAAACAATCTCGGATAAAATGAGATTGTGATATTTTCCCTTACCTTAGGTCCGATATGCTTCGTACGTATCTGAACCTCCTGTATAATGATTTAAATAATGTCATTGACTTATTACAGAATCAAATTCATTGTTATGATATCATATATGTTTCACTTATGACTTTATATTACCCATTCTTTTGTAAATTCTATGTTAACGAAGGGTTTTGGGTAAAATCATTTCATTTATCATATGTGTTTCGACATGCCATTATTGATATTAATACTTATATCCTGATTTTCATAATTCCAGAATGTAAAACATGATTTATATATAATATATATTCATCATATACATATATATATTATAGATCGATAAAAGGAATGAAATACACCGTTCATGGAGACGGTAGGCCGTACGTACGCATGAACGTTGTTTTCGTTTCCTTATTGAATTGAATGAAACTAAATAGATGACATAAAAATATATATACATAAATCTAGTAGAATTCATATATTTCATTATTATTCATTATATAAACTTTATGATCATTCATGTATGGTTAACATGGAGAATGAATCTCATCGTGTCGTGGAGACGGTAGTCCGTACGTATGCACGAGCGATGATATCATTCCCATAATTATTGAATAAAATTGGAGTGGATGGTATAATATATCAGAATCATTTTGATGTTATAATAACCATATATAGTTATTCTTTACACCATTATACCCATCCATGTATGGTGTTGGTGGAGAAATAGATTTCACCACGGCGTGGAGACGGTATTCCGTACGTACGCACGCATGGTGATTTCGTTTTTCATAGGATGGATAGATGGTGAAATAGGGTTTTTTATACATATAATAACATATCAGTATATTAGTTATACTAATGTTATTACATCATAATGAAACGACTAAAGAAGAATTATTGGAAGAAGAAATAAAGTTGAAAGAATCGGTAACAGACATTACCTATTCTTTGAAACACCTCTTTGAGACCTCCTCTTCGGGCACTAAAATTGGTCTTTGAAGAAGACCAGATCCTCTAGGATGTTTCTATGGAAGTGGAGAAGATAATTTGGCATGGGTTGGCCGATCATGAAGGCTCAAAGTGGTGTGAGGAAGAGAGGAAAGAGGTTCCCTTTTATAAGGGAGGAGAGGGGCACCTTTGGAAAAACTAAAAATATTATTTTATTATAAAGTCTTATTCAGTTTCTAATAGCTCCAAATTGAGTTATTTCGAAGATAAGGTGGGGATGGGTCGAAATACTCTCATCCAATAGAATTTAGACAAGTTTAGGTTTCTATTTTAACCTTATCATTTATATTTAACCTTAAGTTAACTAATTTTACTTTTACCATGTCTTCTTGTTTTCTTACAATATAAGGTTAATAAACTTACTATAAAAAGCCAAACGAACCCCAAGTTGTTTATTATTAGTATATATAACATTATCTAAGTCGTTTGGCCGAACCTTAGATTTTTAGGAATAAAATAACAATTAATAACAAAATGATTATTTCGAACACAGTTAACTAAAGCAATACTAACATGTCATATTGACCTAGAAAATTAATGGAAATCATAAAAAGTCTCAAATTACAATTATTTGGGTATTTATAACATCAATTATGTCAATATTTCATTAATAAGATAATTACTACATCATCTTTATGTCATAAATAAATTAAATTATTTATGTCTAAAAATTATAAATAAAATACCATTATGTAGGAAATAGTTTTAGATTTCTAATGAATATTTATAGTCGAATTTATCTTATTTATAACCCTATATTAAAAATGTTTTATTTATTAACCATTGATTTTAACTATTTTAATCCTTATTTAAATAAATTAATATTAAATGTCCTAATCTAATCCAAGTGGGCCTAAATGGTCATATTTTACAACTAAGGTTGTTTCTGGTCAAATTTCACTTATCCAATAGAATTAGGACATGTGTTAAGGTAATAATAATATCATTTTTTCCCTTAATTATCCTATTTACTTTTAACCGTGGTAAATAAAAGTAAAAAGTTACTATTCACCAAAAAATATTTTCATCTCATTGAACCACATTTTAGTCCATGATATTAACCGTGTCTCTCGGATTTTCTAAATTCCACTCATAGAAGCGGTAAAATTAAGTTTTATGAAAAATTCGGTTTTTTAACTACCACTTAGTGGTTTCACAATTCATCAAAAAATGAAAGTTTCCAGAAAAATACCAAAAATTAGGCCTAAGATATATTTGATATTATGAATTAAAAAATGATTTCTATTTTACCTAATTAAAAACATATCAGTTTCATTAATTAATTTAAAAATTAATTCTCATCGTCAAAACAAATAGCATGTTTTAAAGAGATAATAACTATCAAAAGATTGACACTTGTTTATGTCGGGATTAAATGTGAAGTTACATCCAATGACAAACATTGTATTAAATGGTAAAAATATATTCTAAATATACTTTAAAACCACTCAAATTAATAATTTATCACTATTAATTATTTCGATTAAAAAAGTTGTTTTTAATTAAAATTTAGTAATTTTCACTATTTATCAGAATATGTAAGTTATCCTAAAAGTACCAAAATTTCACCCTAAGCTAATTTCGATATTCTGAATCCAAAAATGAAGTCCATTCTGAAAGATAAAATTTATAAAATTTCAAAAAGTGGGTATTACTATTCATAACTGCTAGTTCATAATAATATTATAATAAAATCTCATTTAGTGAAACTCGATATTTCATACTACACATGCTATCAAGGAAGGTCTTTAGTGTGTGTAATGCAAACCAAGTCAAGGATGCGTGTTGTGCAAGCTTCTTTTGGTGTAGTGTACAACACAATACATTAATTAAATTAAAAAGAATATTTTTCATAAAATCTCGGGATATTACAATGAAGACCGAAACGAACAAGGTCTGAGCCCCTCTTCCTATGCGTTCTTCATGGCTGAGTTTTCAAATTGTCGAAAGGGAGGATCTGAAGCCCTAGTAAGAAAGAGGGGTTCCCCCATAGGACATAGGCTAAAGGGATGTGAAGAAAGGACCACCGAAGCAGACCTGGTGGTTTGCGGAAGAGCCCGTCAGCACCCTGGCAGTGGCCGTAGGTGCGTGTTGGTGTGCCACAATGGCGCGCTGGGAGGAAATCATGTTCAACTGACTACGAAAGTGTGGTAATGGATTTTGGTTGGTCCCACAGTTCTCAGTTGGTGGATACGGCCACCCGGCCGCATCGGATCACCGTAGATGCAGCACCGCGCCGCATCCCACGCAGTTGTCGCAGTCAATCGAACGTGGCTGGGCAAGCAGCCCTGTGGATGACTCATGGTGCAAGGTAGCCATATGTGGCTTCCTATCGCGTCCTTTCTAATTGGAGAACCGGTCTTCTTATGGAGGACCGACCAGGCCAGCGGGTCGTACCTGCCCTAGTGGGACAGACCCGCATACCAACAAATTAGACCCAAGCCAGGTCAGGTCATGGAACTAGGTCGGGTTGTCGACCCGGGTTGGGTCGATGGACTCTGGGCTAGGTCAGGCCGAGTCAACCCTATAGGGTCAATCCTGACTTGGACCCAACCTTCCCCTTTTTGGAAAAACATCAATATCTTGTAAACTGGGCATCTGATCGATGAGTCATTTGCAGTTTTGTAACCCGCACAATGAGGCAGATCTTTCGTCATAATCTATGGAGGATTTTTTGGAAGATGTAATTTAATTAATGGCTCGAGGAGTGGTTCTCCCAATATCAATCATGCTATGTGTTGAAACCATGCGGTTGGCTATGACCTAAAGACTACTAACAAGCGACCCTATGTGCATCGAATAATATGGCCTAGGCGGAAGCAGCATCTATGGGACATGGAAGGCCCTCAGTGGGGAGTGTCCTCTATGTGACCTGATAGACCCACGGTACTCCACAAGTGGAGTACCTCAGTATGGCTATAGGTGGTAAGTGGCTTCTGTGTGACCTGACATTCCCACGGTGGGGAGCGACTTCTATGTGATCCATCATACCCATGGTACTCTTCACAGATGAGTACCACAACAGTCCTAAGTTTAGTGGGAAGCTTCTTCTGTGTGACCCGACAGACCCATTTTACTCATTGAAGAAAATTTATTCAATAGCCCATGGGGATTGATGATGTGACAAATGGTTCTACTTTCAAACTCTAAAATATACCTAGTGTCAGTTGTCGTTCTTCATGATCATTCTTGGTGATCATTCTTTGTAGTTGGTTTTTGGATTTCATTGTGGACTTTCCTTTGTGTTTTGGGGTCCATATAGAGTGTATTGTTACATAACCCTTCCTGGGATTTTCCTAAATGTGTTGTGTCTGGTGTAGATGACCATCGACTTGATGGAGGACTTGGTGGCCCCTGACCCAGTAGTGCCCAGTGAGACCATGCAGGCGGGGTGTACTTCTATGGAATCCAGTACCTACTCTATACATACCCATCAAGTAGGGTTTCCAGCAAATGGATTATAGTGTTTCTTTTTTAATTTCCTATTTTCTTATTATTCTTTTGTTGGTTTTGTATTTTGGACTATTTGAACTTTAGTTTTACATGTACTCAGTAGTTGTTTAGGGACATTCTTGTTTATTTGTTCATCTTTTGGATGTGGTTTTGTGTCCATGCATATTGGTACTCAGTAAAATGCCTCCCACTTGTAGTTTGGTGCCTTTGGTGCTAGTCTCTAACCCCCATCCTTCAATAAGTGGGCTTGTGGTATGTAATGGCATGGGCATCGGGGGATGGGTTGTGAAAAAGTGGTATCATAGGTGGTCAGTTCTATGTCAAAGACCAAGAGTTTGTTGTTATGAGTTTGGGAAACATTATAAATCTTTCATGTTTGACTTTCTGATATCGGGATTTTAGTATTGGTGTAGAAGTTGACGTATCCATACACCCGGACCCAGAATTCTGCTTTTCATCTCTATACAAGAAAACACTAGTTGCATAAGTGTCTCCATAAGATCTTATTAAATATGAGTCAGCACACTAGGTATAATCTTTTGACTATGGTACATCATGATCTGTATCAGGATTCCTCCATGCAAATGGTCAACTCATATTATGATGTGTTACTGTGAGGACAACGCACCTAGTGAGGAGGTGTCGCTTTAGGGACCAGTGATAGATATGGCCTCGTCGGGTGGTTACCCAGTGTCACCACCACCCGTTAATCAGAAGTTACTGTGGGAATTACTTGTAGAAAATAGATACAGACTCAGTGCCTTGCAAGAGTTCCTGAGATAGAGACCTCTCATGGTAAGGGGAGAGACAAACCATCAAGTTGTTGAGGACTTGCTAGAGGCAGTGACATGGGTCTTCTTCTTAGTGAGGACACTGCTTGACTTGATGGCAATCTTGGATGTGATCCTTCTTCAAGGATTGGCAGGTAGATGGTGGAGCTTGACTATCAATATGCTTGATGAGGTGACCCTCACCTTGTCCGACATCGATTGGATTTTCCAGGAGGAATATTTTCCCGTGACCTTGTGCTCGGTGGGCATACAAGAGTTATTTTACCTATAGCGGGGAAGCCTATCAATATCTAAGTACCCTGTGAGGTTTATAGACCTCTCTTGCTACTCCATATATATCGTATGAGACCCATTATCTAGGGACCAAACCTTTTAATAGGGACTCAGATGGGAGATCTGGGAATCCACAGGGTCCCAAAGCATCCCCAATCAGGCCGGAGTGCTGGATCGAGCCTTCTTGTGGTGATCTTCCTAGAAACGGAGTCACTGATAGTCGAATCCACAAGAAGACCTCAAGTGGAAGAGTTTTAATTGGTGACTAGAAGACATGATACATAGGGGCCTAAGATGGCTATATCATTCAAGGATGGCCCTCGTACTCGGGGTTGGCAGTGCGGGGCCACCAGAGTTGAGGGAGTTTTGTAGGGAAACATGATGTGCATCACGTGTGGCTGGAAAGAACACATGGACATGACTGCCCAACCTACCACAATGAAAATCAGCTGAAAATTGAAGGAACACCAAGGCAGAGGCATAGGTTCGACCGAGGAGGTCTGTAGGGAACTGAACGTCATAGAGGAGGTGGACGAGCGGTCGGTGGTGGACGATGGTTTGAGGTATTACCACCAACACCCCTAGGTGGTCCACCATCGGATCAGGGAGCTGGAGGATAGGGGATATGTTAGCTGTAGGTGATGGATACCTATGAACATGGGACTATAAATATTATTATACATATGATATGTGTCTTCTCCACCTTAGCTGCAGTTCATATAGACATAGGTTTCAGTCAATCTTTCATTTCCATGGACCTCGTTTGAAGCTTGAAAAATCTGGGGGATTTGTTGGCTCGATTATTATTATTATAGACACCTATGGGAGGGACTTCAATGATTACACACTAGTGTTGGTAGTTTGAGCCTATTCTAGGAGGTTACATCTTTAGCTTGGATCTCCTAGTAGAGACATCAAGGCCATACAGGGTCATCTAGGGTATGGACTATTTTTCTATTGTCCATGCTCAGATCAACTGTTTTAGCCACAAAGTGAGGTGTGTCCACATGGATGGGACCTGGTTTTCCTTAACTGGGAAGAAGGTAACCTTTAAAGTGTATGATGGAAATTCTCTAATGAGGATGCGTCAAATCAATCACTAGTTGTGTAACCTCAATCTCAGTATGGTGGACGAGGGGAGTCTGAGCTTTCTTATAGTAGTGGAAGAGTATGAGGATGTCTTTCAGGAGGTTTTTCTAGTTCCACCTCCTTGCAAGGAGATAGACCTATACATTGATATGTAATTGAGGATGGAATCGATATCCACATCAGCATATCATATGTCTCCCTCAGAGCTTCATAAATTGAGATTACAGCTAGAGGTCTTGCTGGAGAAGGGATTCATGAGGCCTAGTGTTTCACTATGGGTTGCCCTACTGTTGTTTTACAAGAAGGAATATAGGAGATTGAGGCTATGCATGGACTTTTGGCAGTTGAACTATGTGAATGTGAAGAAAAAGTATCCAATTCCAAGTATTGATGACCTCTTCGACGAGTTGATGAAAACAAGGTGGTTCTCAAACATAGACCTCAAATCAGGCTATCATCATCTTCAGGTATGAGATGAGGATGTATCGAAGACGGCCTTCAGAATCTAGTTTGGCCACTATGAGTTCTTGGTGAATCCCTTTTGTGTAACCAATTCCCTAACAGTGTTCATGGGACTCCTGAATAGGATCATTCAACCTTACCTCAATTGTTTTTTGGTTGTCTTTATTAATGAAATATATGTGTACTCAACGTCCGAGGGGGAGCATGCTACACCCATGTGGATATTATTGGATAAACTCTAAGAGAACCAGTTTTATAGTAAGCTCTTGAAGTTCTAGTTCTGGATTTAGGAGGACAACTTTATGGGACACGTCATCTCTAAGTCTGGAGTTGTAGTGGATTCAGTGAAGATAGAGGTAGTGCTTACTTGGGAGCCACCCAGAAGCATGAATGAGGTACGAAGATTCTTAGGGTCGGTCAGATACTATCAGAGGTTCGTTCATGTCTTTTCTTGAGTAGAAGCACCATCATAATACTTGACGTGGAAGGTACAACCCTTCATGTGGACATAGATGTGCCAGAAGAGTTTCCATGAGCTAATATGGAGACTGAAGAGTGCCCCCATCTTGAGACTTCCAGAAGAGGGCGTTGGGTATGTATTCTTCTATGACGCATCAGGGATCGAACTATGTTGTTTCTTGATGTAGGAATGGGTAGTAATCACCTAGATATCATTGATGTTGAGGCATAAATATCATAACTACGTGACCCATGACCAAGAGTTAATAGTTGTGGTTTTTTCCTTGAAGATTTGGTGGCACTACTTGATGGGTGAATGGTTTAATGTCTACTCTGACCACAATATTCCTAGGTATATATTCACACATAAGGACCTGAACATGATACAATGGTGATGGCTAGAGTTCCTCCAGGACTATGTCTTTGAGATATTCTATACTCATAAGAAGGGGAACATAGTGGTAGATGAACTCAGCAGAAGGTCTGGTTTACAGAATCTGAGTAAGGCAACAAAATAGTTAGTCGTGATGCAGATATCCTTCTTGGATGAAGATGGATCAGAATACCTTCAGTCGATGACTGTCACTCTTCCACTCTTACAATGAGTCAGGGAGGCACGACATGTGGACGTTGACTCTGAGGCCCGACGTGGTCATTTTTCCTCAATACAGGCTCCTGATGGATTTTCAATTAGTGGGGAGCACATTATCCTTTTTATAAGACTCACTATAGTGCTAGTGATTCTATAGGAGTATGTATTGAGGGAGTTTCATACATCCCATTTGGTGGTACATCCTGGTGTTCAGAAGATATACTAGGACCTCCAACATCAGTACTGGTGTCCAGGGATGGATAAAGTAGTGGCATAGTTCATTTTATAATGCCTCACTTGTCAGTAAGTGAAGGTCAAGCATCAGGTCCCATATAGCTTGACATAGCCACATCAGGTACCATAATGGAATTGGGATAGTATCTCCATGGACTTTGTGATGGGAGCACGTCGAGGGGCCATGACTCTATCTGGGTGATTGTTGACCGACTCACCAACTCGGCTTACTTCCTACCCATCATGAATCAGGGAACACTAGAGGGATTTGGGCACCACTGCATCTAGGATATAGTGCTTCTACAAGAGGTTCCGTTGATGATAATTTGATACCATGATGCATTCTTTACATCCTAGATGTGGAAAGGGGTTCCATGAGGTGTTCAGGACTCAGCTACACTTTCTCATAGCTTTTCACCCCCAGACAGATGGTCAGACAGAGCGGACTATTCAGACCACGGAGGACATGATTCATGTTGGTGTCCTTGATTTTCGTCATAGTTTGGAGGACCACCTACCACTGGAGGAGTTCTCATATAACCACACCTATCACTATAAAATTGGCATGGAACCATTTGAGGCCTTCTATGAGAAGCCATGCAGATCACCTCTATGTTTGAAAGACCCAATGTAATCATCCCTCATGGGTCTAGAGATGGTATGGGCTACCACTGAGAAGGGGCAGATCATCCAAGAGTGGATGAGGACTACAGACAGCTGACATAAATCATATGATGACATGAGGCTAATGCCCTTAGAGTTTAAGGATGGATACTATGTGTTCCTTCGGGTCTCACCCTGATGGGGATTTTGGATATTTGGCTAGGGACGAAATCTATCTCTGATGTTTATAAGACCCTTCTAGATTCTTAGAAGATTTGGCAAGGTGGTTTACCGCCTAGCTCTTCCGCCGTAGATGCACTGGGTGCATGATGTTTTCCACGTGTCATAGATGAGGAGGTACGTTCATGATCCATCTCACATCATTGAATGGGGTGAGATTGACATTGATGATTGGGAAATGTTAGTGGGGTTCCTGGTAGTGATAGAGGATCGATAGGAGAAATTCCTTTATTGATGGTTGACTCCTCTAGTGCGCATTTGGTGGTCGCACAGAAATCTCTAGGAGAGCACATGGGAGCGGGAGTCTTAGATTCATGCTCAGTACCCACTTTTGTTTGATTAGCCCTTATTTTGGCTTATAAGGATGTAAATCCCTAAGGCGGGGAGAATGTAATGTCCTGGAATTCCCATATAATGTTTTTTATTATATGGAATTATTTTGAGACCACACGCTCTGAAAACACATTATTCTATGGCCTGGGGATCCCAAAATGGAATTTTGAACTTTTTTTATGTTTTCTTAATTAAAATTGCAAGTGGGTTTTTCTAACATTTGAACTAGTGCCTAGATTGAAAATTATAGTGCACTGTTGAACTCTTAAGGCAAGGATTTTTAAAAAAAGGACCTAACTTCAACTAGCAAGGGTCATACCGAAAAGTTAATATTTGTACATTTCAGAAAATAATAAAATAACTTAAAAAGTTATTTTATTTTTATTTTCTCATCATTGAGCGGTGGACAATGGCGTTGTGGTACGACAATAAGGCACATTAAATGAATATCTTTTAAGACTCTTTTCGTGAAACATAATAACTAAAATGAATCAAAAATGAAACAGTGTAACTACATGACATCTCAACATAACAGAATCATTTAGATGTGTTTCATTTTAATAAACTAATGTGTTGGAGATTTGAGAAATAAAATATGTAAATTCTAATGAAATTGTGGTAAGGACTCCCTCAAATGAAGAACAATGAATGACGACCGGATTACTAGAAATGTCAATGCCTGAAAAAGAACGGGACCTGTAAGAGACGAACTCAAACAGATCTTCAATCCCTCAGGGCAGAGTGCTCCAACGATGAACTTAAATTGAGGTATGGGTTTATTTTTTTTTACATTTACCCCATTCATTATTCTAAATGTCGAACATGGATCAACCCATGAATAGGTTGATCCGTGGATTCTCTATTAGTGCAGGAGGGTGATGTTTCTTTGGATTTATATTCGGGATTGATTTATTGTTGGTATAAATTCTTCCCCAAAAATCCACTATTTTAAAAATCAAATGCAGAGGGGGTCGGCAGAGATGAACAAGGCTTGAGCCCTCTATTTATGTGTTCATTGTGGCAGATTTTTTAAATTGGAGACAAGGAGGATCTGAGGACTTGGTAGGGATGAGGGATCCCCAGTGGCCATAAAATCAATCAATGAAAATAAAGAACTACCATAGTGGAACCAGTGGTCTATAGAAGATCCCATCGGTGCACTGGAACTGACATTGGCCGCAGGCAGGTGGCGGCGCTACACGACGGTGCATCAGGAGGAGGATACGGTCAACCGACCGCGGCATGGCGGCAAGGGCCGACAGTTGGGCAGGCGGCTGGTGGTGGGAGGACATGGGAACCCAAACACGTCAGAGCAACACAGATGTGTCACCACATCACATACCATGTAGCTTCTGCGGTCGATCAAACACGGTTGGGTACGCGGACTTGCGGAAGACCCATGCGGCAATGGAGATGGATATGGCTTCCAACTGTGCCATGGCCAGGAAAAGAACTGGTCCACCTCTAGTGGACCAGATCTAGGTAGGGATGGGTCTGGGTTAGGTCACAGATCTGGGTTGGGTCGGTGGACCCCAAGCCAGGTTGGGTCAGTTCAGCCAAACCGGGTTGGGGAGGACCTAGACCTAACCAGCCCATTTTTTGAAAAATGTCAATATCATGAAAATCAAGCATCTGATTGACAATCCATTTGTGGCGTAGGAACCCTCTCGATGAGGCAGAGCATTTAGAATACTCTATGGAAAATTTAATTTAATTTAGAATTTGATGAATGGAATGGGGAGAGGCTCTCCTAATATCTAGCGTGCTACATGTGGAAACATTGTTGGTTGGTTGAGACCTAAAGACTGCTTACGAGTGACCCTCTATGGATTGGATACTACGGACCATTAGGAAGCGGATTTTGTGTGACCTGGAGGTCCCTTAGTGGGGAATGACTTCTGTATGACCTAGAAGACCCACGGTACTCACTAAGAGAAGCACCTCAGTATGTCTATAGGTGGGAACTAGCTTCTGTGAGACCTGGCATGACCACAGTGGGGAGCGGCTTTTGTGTGACCCAGTATACCCACAATACTCATCAGGGATGAGTACCACACCAATTTTAAGGTTATTTGGAAGTGGATTTGGTGTTACCTGGTAGGCCCACTATACTCATTGAGATGGAGTTTTCCAGTAGCTCATGGTGTTCGATGATGTGACTAATGGTTCTAGTTTCCTACTCTAGAATATGCATAGTGTGACATGTCTTGATTTGTGATCATGCTTGTTGATCATGCTTTGTGGTTTTTTTGGAATGATTTGTGGTCTTTTCTTTGTGTTTTTGGGTCCCTACAGAGTATTTTGTTACTCAACCCTTTACGGGATTTGCGTGAACATATTGTGTCTTGTGTAGATGACCACCGAATTAATAGAGGACATGGTGTCCTAGGACCCAATAGTGTCTAGTGAGACCATGAAGGTGGGGGTGTAATTCTACACCTTCTAGAAGCTACTATGTACTTACCCATCAGGCAGGGTTTCTAGCAGATGAATTCCAGTGTTTCTTTTTTACTTTCACATTTTCCAGTTAGTCTTTTGTTGGGTTTTTATGCTGGACCATTTTACTTTCAGTTGTACTTGAACTCAGTGGTTGTTTAGTGGCATGATTTTTTACTTTTCATTATTTGGGATGTGGTAGTGTGTTCATGCATATAGGTACCCAGTAAAATGCCTTCAAATTTAAGGTTTAGGCCTTCGATGCTAGTCTCCAACCCCTAGACTTCAGGAGGCGAGCATGGGGTATGTAATGGAACAGGTCCCAAGGGATGGGTCGTGACAGTCATATACGTTGAAATTTCACTTTTAAATTTGTAAAGATGATCCAAAGGGACCTTATAGAAACAAAATTATAAAATTCAATTAAAAACATAAAAAAATCAAATATAACATAAAATTTACATAATAAATCATTTCTTTAAATAAAAAGGCATATTTTTAAAACAATGTTGAAAAACATAGACATGGAATAAAAATAACCAGATTGAATAAGAAATAAGTCTAGTTTTTATTCCAAACATTTATTTTATTGATTCAAGTTACAAAGATAATAATAGCTACAAAACAATATTCAAACTCTTTAATTATACATATTTGATGAAAATTGTTTGATTTTATGAAGGATAGATCATAATATTCCTTCAATGCAAATAAGATCAATCCTTAAAAATGAGATTGAAAATTCTATTCTTACCTCTTTGGTATCTTTTAAATTAGAACCCCATGAAAGAGTAATTGAAATATTTACCATATAAATATATGTGTGCGTGCGTGTAAAATAAATCATATTAGTAGTATATACACTACATAAAATTAAATAGGTTCATAATTTCTAATATATCTCAATGGATTTAAAATTGAGATGAAATAACTTAAGAAGAAATTATCCTTGAAGTATGAATTAATAAAGTAAATAATTATTTTTGAAAGATGTAAATACAAACAAATATGTGTAAAAACAATTTAATATAATCATATGTCATTTCACACATAATTAAGTCATAACATGGTCAATTAAGTAAAATTATATCCCAATGAATGTAAATTGAGTTAAAAACTCCTTATAATGATCATAACATTGAATTCAGAATTAATAAATGGATTTATTAAGTGTATAAAATTTAAATCCACATAAAAAAGTGGGAATATAATATAAAATAATAAAATTTCATTACACTTATAATCTTAACATATCATAGTTAATGAAATAGAAGTATAACTTAATGAATGGAAATTGAGTTAAGAAATCCCTTAAAAGATCGTACTATTAAAGAGAGAATTTTTCAATGCATTGATTATGCATGAAAAATTACAATCCACAAAAATAATAAAGATGAAATATATAATAATAAAATTTGAGGCCATTTCATACATAATTAGAGAATAACATAGTTAATTAAGTATAATAATTTCCAAATGAATGGAAATTGAGTAAATAAACCCTTTACCTAAAATTAAAATTGCCTCATTGGAGATGTGACCTATTATATAGTAAATTTGAATTAATAATAACTAAATACTAGAACCATATTGATATCTCTAATTTCAAATGTAATGTATTTAAAAAAAATATCACCAGTTCATTAATAATGTTTTATTATTAACATGTTTTTTGTGTTATATTCTTTTCTTTTCATGTATGTTTTGATTAGGTGTTTTTGGTGCCTGAATCTTTCTCTTAGTTCTATAATCTCAATAATTTTATTAAATATATAAATATAAAATATATTCAATACATATAAATTTAGATTCATCTATCAAATATAGAGATAGATAAATGAATAACATCGTTCATGGTGGTGGTTGGTCATACATACGCATGAATTTTGTTTTCACATTTCTATAGATAAAACAAATGAATGGTAAATAATAATTCATGTATCCAAGATAATTTTTAAACCATAAATATATTCATTAAATTTATCCTTATTATAATCCATGTTATGTGGAAATGAAAAAAAGAACAACATCGCTTCATGGAGGTGGTTGTCCACACATACACATGAGTGATGTCATCATTTTCAAATGGATTGGAAAGTAAGAAAGAAGATATGATATTATAATTTCATAAGAATAATTATTTCAAAAATATAATATATATTCATTAGTTTCATCCTTATTACCATCCATGTAATGTTTTGATGAAAAATTAATTACATTGTTACATGGAGACAATAAGTCGTACGAATTCTTGAGCAATTTTTTCTTCTTTTATAGGATGGAAAAGATTTGTAAAGTGGTTGTATCATAATAATAATGATGTATCAGTGTATCTATGTTACTGGAGTTATTATTTAATGAAGTTTATAAAAATTTTAGAAACAATATATGAATATTGAAATTTGAAAGAGTCGTTAAATATAACATCCACTTCTTCAGTAGTATTTCTTTAGAATCCTTCTTCATGGAACCTAGAATAGACATTTATGAAAAAAAACACTAAATAGTCTCAAATAAATTTTAAAAGATAATTGGTAATGTTTTGGTCATGATATTATAGTCAAATTGTTGTAATGAATTCATATAAAATGGTGTCCTTTTATAATGGAGGGAAAGGAAATAGTTTTGTTTCCTTTATTTGATGCATGCATGAAAGTACCCAGTATTATAGTATCCTTCTCATAGCCACAATGATTTGGAATTATTATGAGATAAATTCTTTTGAACAAGTAACATACCTTCCAGGATACTCTTCTTGTGTATAAGACCACTAAAAGTATCTTCATGCTATCTTTCTTCTTTCCTTGATTCACATTTATCAATTCCCTTCTTCATGTTTTTCTACTCCTACTATGATGGGTTGTTCCTGCTACTCCATAAGTGAATATCATACTTTAGCCTTTTTAATTTTCTATGGAGACCAATATAATAATGAACATGAATCATTTTATTTCGTGAAGTGGGTAGTACTTTTTGGAACTCTGATTAAGAAGTCCATCTGCTGGAAAAGATAAACCACTTTACTCTAACATCCTTGGATTCTAGATTCACAAGAATCAGAGAGTGTTAATATTACACCTGAACAAGGGGGGTTATTGATTCTTTATGATAACTTGATATTGCTTTTAAGTTGTAAAATCACCTGTCAAGACAGAGCCATGTGTGTGTGGGACCTTTTTGGTTGTTTAACCAAGTGAATTAATCTACTATATTACCCATATCTTTTAAAACAATATGAGATGTGAAATAGGAGAAGTCCTAACTCGACTTCTGGAAAAAGGGGCATCTACATTTCTAATATAAGGGTTATAACATGGAATTTAAGATTTCTACCACTAACCATCCATAAGATCCTAGGTCAAACAAGATGAGGCTTTTCCAAATTGAATCCCTAGTAAGAACATAAAATTTAGCATAAAAAGGATATATAAAAATGATGTGTATGATAGGGGATGTTGGTGGTGGGGAAATTATCTGATGCTTTGAAAAACACCAATCACACCTGAGGGGTTGCTTATTATCCACCTAGACAAGGTGGTTTGGAATATCACTTCTCAGATCAATAACTGGAAGAATCACTTACTCGCTTTCGGAGGAAGGATCACTCTCATGACAATGTACTCTCCTCTATTCCCAAGAATGAACATCCTGTTCTCAATGTTCATACTATAGTGATTAAAATTAGTGGGAATCTCTTCAACTTGTTCATATGAGAGTATGATTTGAAAGGTAAGTTCAATTGGGTGTCCTGGTCAAGATTACCATTACCTACAGATAAGGGTTGTCGCAAACCAGGTAGGTATTCCATCCAACCCGACACCCAACTTAATTGATGACATAACCCAAAGGGGTCCATGATCCCCACAGTCTAGAAAATATTTCCTAGGTATCAATAATACATCTTGAGAATTATTACACCTAATTACATAATCCTAAAAAACCAACAAACATCAAATAACTAAATATCATAACCAAACAAGGTACTATATTTTCAGATTCGATGTTATACAACATTAATAAAAAAAAGTACAAAATGGAATGGGAACCAAAAAAATATTCCAAAAACAACATTTCAACAAGATGGATATCACCCTCAAGACACTACCACCAAAAAAATAAATAAGTTGAACACTAGCAACTGGATCCACCATCACCACCAAGAAACATATTTCCTTTACCTCAGTTACACATAAAAAAGTATACATGCACTCAAAGGTGTGTTTAGAGTGTGAGACAAATCCTGGTAGGATTCCACCCAAAATAAAGATTCCATACTATAACATTAGAAGAAAAATAAAAAGAAACATTTCCATAAGAACATTAAAAATATTTCTAATGAAATATTTTAATGAAAAATTAGATAAGAAACACTTTAAAACGAAAACCTTTTCCACCAGTAGTATTTCTTGAAATAAAAATGTATGCAAGGTATACCATTTTCCAATGGGTTTTACCACATTACATAGCATCATGTTAGAATATATAACCATGAGTAAATCCATTATTGGTTAAAAAACTCCACTAAACAATCAAGAGTGTCCACGTGCATGAGCCATTAGAGGGGATCCCATCCCATGGTCCAATGGTCTCTTTATGATAAACCAAATATAACAGCATTCTAATGCATGATCCAATAGGGTTGATTCCATCCCATGGTTCAGTGGTCTCCGATCATATCACATATTTAGTTAGTGTTTTAATCTTCAATCCTACTAGATGAATCAAGGACATGGGCACTTCTGAATCAACTAGAGTACTAGTTCTAGTTCACCCATCTAGATTCCTAGGATTCCCTTTTTTCTCAAATTCCATTTCACATATCACATAAATTATAACATTCATATACACATTCTAAAAGTTACCAACACACAATAAAATCACCACTTTCACATACACAAAACCACTTTCAATTTCACACGCACACCAAAAATATTTGGAAATATGTTCACACCACTTGCATAATTTATGAAACCCATTTGAAAATACATCCAAAATAAGATGTGTGTAATACAAGAATTCCCATGGGAAGAACATCTTTAAAATTCGCATTCACTTCAAAACCATTTTATAACATGCTTCATATCATTTTCACATTTTAGATACACAATCAAGTTTCGTAACAATGAAGAAAAATTCTTAATTAAACCCCAATTTATCTTGGAAACCCAAATTTCAACACATTATCACCTTTATAACTCTTTGAAAATGCATTTTGCACCTTTCAAATAAGTCATATATCATATTCTGGTAACACCACAACAAAGCACAAAATAAATATAGCTAATTTATTTTCAAAAACCATATTCCATAATGTATTCATCTCAAACCCTGTCCAGAACATGTTTCACACCACACAAATAATACTAATAACATACTCAATCAACAAAAAAGGAATATCAAAATCATCAAATAATGTAAAATCATTGAAACACCTAGCTCACACTTGGAAACTTCCTGCAATTGGTTTGGAACCACAACTACACCACCAAAAGACCCTAAAAATACAATATTGAACAATAAAGATTACCATTTTCCCCCAAAAACACAGGATGAACCCCTCCTTAGGTCCCACAAGACACTGGAAAATAGGAATTCAACAAAGGGGGTACAAGAAACCCTCTAAAAAGAGATAAATTGAAGTAGAAAGAAACTTGGATATTCTTGAATAAACAACACCAAATACATCCCAAAATTGAATATCCATCGGGACATGGAGTGGAGAGAGAGGCCCCTATGCTCTAGAATCCATAATGGGAGTGGAAATTTGAGGAATTAGGGTTAAATCCTAAGGGTTAATAAAATTAAATTACAATTATTTAATAACTGGGACAATTCGAATGGTTATCTTTCATGGTTTTCCAAACCATGTGGTTTCCACTGTCCTAAATGACATTTGGTCACATGCTTTCATGGGCAGGGGTGCATGGTTCCCCTAAATGTGTGTCACCCATACGCCACCTAGTGTTATGCCCAAAATCTCTATTTTTTCCAAAAATAAACATGGGAAAATCCTAAGGATAAATATACAGGAAACAATTGACTGAAGAATACATTGAAAAAATACAATGGACATGACAATTATCCCCACCATGAAAACTTTATTCCCCTATAAATCCACCCTATAATTTGATCAGAAAATAGAAATGGGTACTTCTTCACAATCAAATACTTATACTCCCATGACTCATGTGCATCGTTACCATGATACAAAAGAACTTAGACTAATGGAATTTACTATTCATGAGGCACTCTCTCCTGGGAATCTACAATCCCCACCAAGGGATCAAACATAGAAAAATCAGGTTCAAACTCCATCTCATCACCTTTTAGCACATGGGACAGATCATGATTATACATTTTCAGCTGAGATACATGGAACACGTCATAGATTGATGCAAACTAAGAAGGAAATGCTAACCTATATGTCACCTTACCAATCCTATAGGTAATCTCAAATGGATCGACATACCTGGGAATTAGCTTCCCTTGCTTTCCCAAATGATGAAGACCCAATATAGGTTCCAATTTTAAGAACACTAGGTCACTAATAGAAAAATTCAAAACTCATAGCCTTTGATCGGCATAAGACTTATGGTTATTCTGTGCCATCAAAAAATCCTTCCTAATCAACTTAACATTATCAAATGTTTCTTGAACAAGGCTCGGTCCCAACAACAAGGTCTCACACACATCATCTCAACATAGGGGAAATCAACACATTCGATGATAAACCAACTCAAAATAATCCATTTGATTCATGGATTGATGACTATTGTTATATGAAAACTCAACAAATGAAAAATTGATATCCCACAAACCTCTAAAATTCTACAAACATTTCTGTATAAAGTCTTACAAAATATAAATTTCTTGCTCTATCTGACCATCTATTTAAGGTTGGTATTCTATGCTCAACTTGACCTTTGATTCCATCATCTTCTAAAATAATTTCCAAAAACTAGAGGTAAAATTGGGTCCATATCGGAAACAATTGTCGATAGACCACCATGAATCATCAAGACCTCATGAACATACAACTACCCCATGTCATCTAATTTGGTTGAATCCCAAATTGGATTCAAATGGGATGATTTTTTCAAATCATCAATCACTACCTAAATAAAATTCCTCCCCCACGGTACATGGGAATAGATAAAAATAAAATCCATGGTGATCTCGACCGACATTCCATGTAGGAATAGGTAACATTTGAAGAAAACTTGAGGGCCTTTGGTGCTCTACCTTATCCAACTGACATCTATAACACTGGGATATAATGTAAGCTACAACTTGCCTCATTCATGGCCACCAAAATTATTGATGCACATCATAGTACATCTTGGTAGCACCAAGATGAATCGCTCATTGAGACTTGTGGATATCCTACATCACCACCATTATTAACAACAATGGAACCAAAACTCCACCTCTAAAGCATAAAACTCTCTCAGGATACAATGACCATTCACAAGTCACCTACCCAAAATTAATAAACTCCATATAATACTGGAAAAACTCATCACTTGGATGATCCCACTGAATTTTCTCTAAAATGGAAGGTGTTATTACAATACTGGACAAGAACACACCTCCATTTCTCTCTTTGGCCTCTAAGTGCATCTAAGTAAAGATACCCATCAAAGAACACTCATCATTTAACTTTTTAAATGCTTTAACTGGAACCACTAAAACATATATCACTTTTTCCAACAGGGGAATGTATGTTGGTAAAAGTTAATTTTCTGTTGGTAAAACATTTTACCAACATATATGACTCTGTCACTAAAATGTTAGTAAAAACTCTGTCGCTAATTTTTTTTCGATGGATAAAATAGTTCTGTTGCAATTATAATAATACTAACAGATAATATATATATGCTGGTTTAAGTGTTTAGCAACATATTATGATGAGAAATTTAGCTGTTGGTAATAATATTATCAATATATAATATTTGTTTTTAAATTAAATTTAATCATAAATTATAAACTTTTATTGCCACTAAAATTTCGTCTTATATTTATTAATTTATCAAATATAATACATATGTTTTAATTATTAAACCAAACACGATTTTAACACATATTCAAAATTAGACATGAATTAATTATTTAAATAATTAAATTCATTACAAACAAAACCTGTTGGATCCCCACCAGGATTGTTCCAAAATTTTGTCAATAGATAACCCTTCCCTCCCATTTATGTTCCACAATACTATCTCTCAACAACCCCACACCACCCACCCCCCAACAACAGCTTCATCCCATCATCGCCAGTGACTCCAGCACGAGAAACTCCAGCCCATCCATGTCAGCTCCAACCCAACCATGTGAGATCCAACCCCATCCATGTCAGTTCCAATCTATGTCAGCTCAAACTGCTCCAGCCCTATCCATGCCAGCTCAAGGTCCAACTCCATCTCATCCATGCCAGCTCTAGTCAATGTCATCTCCATCTCTATCCATACCAACTCCGTTCTATAGAAATATAAGAGAAAATAAATGATCAATGACCTCATATGTAATTGAGGGAGGTATACAGACAAGTGGCATGAATACGATTAAACCATAGGGTTAAAGGTAGTACCTACACAACCAGAAATAAACATTTGTGTTGAACTTACTGCATTTGAGTTGAACATTCTTTAGACAATCAACAAAGGTATTACCTGCAAGACAAGGAAATAAACATTCATAAAAATCAATTAACATCTTATTTATAACAAATAAAAATATTCACAGGTCTAAAAATATTCCCTCTGTCCAATAATTGTAGCATACTTTCTAATTACTCTCATCATATTTAACTAGTGCACATTTCATATTTCCAATGGTTTTCTATAACATCCTAATTGATTAATTGGGAGAAAGAGAGGTGAATGTACCTTTTTTTCTTCGAATTATTTTACCTTTACTTTCTTTTTGAAAAATGTATTTCAATATTGATTCATCCCTCTAATTAACTGTATAGGTACATGAGATATGAGATTAGGAGTTCGATTTTGATCTTACACCGGTGTGGGGTATATTCTATGCTCATTCTCCAAGGAGAAAGCCAGTGATCAACATAATAGAGGTTTGAAGGTGTTGGGAGGAATGATTTGTAATTCAACCATAGAATAAGAATAAAACATTCATTCTAAACAATGACAATACCAGAAATCATCAAACTAAGACCCAAATCCAACTCTATCATATAATTAAGACATGTAAAAAACCAAAATTCCAGAGGGTTGTGGAGGAAAAAGCTTAGCTATTAGATTCTAAGAGTTACAATCACTCTCCTCAGTAATGTGTGATTCCCTCCATTGAATAAAATTATTAACCTAGACACTAAAATGAAAAAAACGAGCCTCGTAATCAAGGAAAAGACAAAAAAACTGACGATGGGTGGTCACAACAACCATTAGAAAACGAACAATGAGGATCCCTTCAATTAGAACCAAAATATGAATTCCCACTCCTATAAACCACTATATTATTCAAATTCTCTATTAGTAATGATGATGAGATCATAAAAAATGATTCCAGATTCAAGATATAATGTAATTAAAAAACTAAATTAGATAACAAATTCTGGATTTCACTCATCAGCTATTTATGCAATAAGAAAATTCCAGGCCATGTGTGCATAGATTGTATATATAACACTATGTTATATTTATACCAAATAAAAATGTAGATGAGGATATAGACTACATATGTTGCATATATAACACTCTTATATTTATGCCAAATAAAAATATGCACAGGTCTACAAATATTCCCTTCCACCCAAAAATTGTAGTATACAATCTAATTACTCTTATCATAATTAACTAGTGAACATTTTAGTATTTCAGGATTTTTCTATAGATGGGTAAGTGATTAATTAGAAGAGAGATAGGTGAATGTACCTTTTTCATGTTGGACTTTCTTTTTACCTGTAGTTTACTCCAATTTACATGATCTTTTTTGTTATGAAAATAAACAATTTGATAAGGGAACACCAAATATAAAATGTTATGTAAATATACTGTTTCGTATCCCTGAAAAGATGATGAAAATCAGAGATTTTAAGATTTATTTAAATAATGGTTTTTCATAAGATTGAGACAGAATGGATTTTTCCTCACCTGGACCATAATCAATACTTCCAGATCAGATTCTGCAGCAAGGTCAAATACAGAATTTTTGTTCTCAATGATCTTTCTTCACATTTTTAGATCTTATTTCACTCGAATTCTGCAATTATAACCAAATAGATATCAGTCACACCTTGGATAAAAAAGCCTCCTTTACATGTGAAAATCATCAAACAGGTGAAAATGGATGCATCATAATCATGGTGAAGGAATTCAGAAATCTACAAACACTACTCCTCAGCTTTTCTTGCTCATCTTCAGACTTTCAGACGAAGTAGGTGTTTTTCAATGACACCCACTTCTTTATGCGATCTGTGTGATAAAAATGCCCACAATCTGGCCCACTAATTTCATCATCTTCTTCATACTCTTCCTCACATATGATGCTTTTCGACCCCATTGTTGCGGGTAAATGCACTGACCAGTCCTTCGTGATCAAGAATCTGGTATTCCTAAGGTAGCCCTTTATCTCGTCTTCTCTCAATCCCATGTGAACATCCAGCCACCCGTGGTCTCATACATCCACTTCCGAAGATGGTAAAATTTCATCACAACCCAAACCATATAGTCCCATCCTTCGATAATCATGTTATCCCCAGAATAATAAGAAACACATCACTAGTAATACTTATACTGACTCCAGTCGTTGCCTAGGATTCCACTACTTAACCCCCGCTTCATCCACATTAGTACCTGGTGGTGAAATATAAATTTTATGAACTTAAAAGATTGAAAATATCCAAGATGCAATAATATTCATTATTATATTTTTGAATTCCAAAAAGATGACACTAAAAATATTAATAATTTATATTGGTAAAGTTAGAATGAATTTAGATGATTCATACTTATGGTCTGAGACATTTAAACATGATTTCTCTCATCTCTTACTTTAATTATTGGTATTGTCGACCCCTTCAAGCTACAACTCATGGATAGTGTCATTGGCTCTTCAGGTTTCTCTACAAAATCCATGCTTGGCATAAATAATTTAAACCATAGGTGTGGCTTTAAATAACCATCTGAATCATTAAATACAAAACATTTAGAAACAAAGAATTGCATGTATACCAGAAATAATGCTTAATAATGATTAGAAAAAAATGAGGTATATAAACACAGAACAAAGAATAATGATGTATAGAAAAACAGTACAAAATAGATGTTAGAATGATAATTAGTATAGAGAAAGTAATGAAAATAATCAGCAGGAAGAAGAAGAAATCGAAGTGAAACAGCCTAAAAAATATTTGGGAATTTAAACTAGAATGTAATAGTAGGGTAATTGATTAATTAAGAGAAAGAGAAGTGAATGTACCTTTTTCATGGATGGATTTTCCATTTACCTGCATGTTGAAAAATGTATGTAAATATTGATTCATCCATCAAACACAATGTCCAACTATAGGTTTAGCAAGTGTATTCCTGTGGGAAAGATATCCAGTCTCTTCTTTATGTCCTCATACCACCCCTTCTGAAGCTGGAAATGTTGTGTCACAAGCCCAGACCATGTAGGCCAGACCGTCGATGCTCACACTCTCCCCACAACGAAAACATTAGATTTCATAGATTCCAGATTGCACACAATACATAGATTCAAGATTTCACAAACAGTTTGACACCCACCTAGATTATACATACATTTCATACAAAGATGAAGAATAAATTTACCAAACGAATGAGGCATCAATATATTATTAGTGAGAACACTAAAAAAGATTCCAGATTTCAATGCATGGAATTATAAGGAGGTGATTTCAATTGAGATGTTAGTGAGAACACTAAAACAGTAATGAGGAATCAATAAATTACCTTAAACGTGTGGTCCCGACTGCTCCACACACTCCATGACAAACTACGGATGAAGTAACAACTTCAAAATCTTCATGATACACATTATCATGTCACCAATGGAATAATACCTATCCTTCTCAACATATTCGGTAACTTTTTTCATTTTATCCACAAGAGGTTGAAAAATCCGAAAGTCAAAACACAAGTAAAAACGTCATCATTTCTATATTATTATCACCATTCACATTGAAAATATGATTCATAAAACCATCAATTTTTACCATGTCAAGAAATTAATCCTTCTCATTTTTTTGGTAAATTTGGAATAAAATTCAATGAGATATACCCCTATTGATGTTTCTAGCACACCCATCTAAAGGATTAAATGGAGATAGAAATATGATCCCAGTTTTCAAACAATGGAGGATAATGCCATTCTAATAGATTTTTGGATCAGCACATCCCGCATAATGTTTCTAGAGTAGTGGATATGAACATGGGAAACATCACCATCATCCCTTTGATTGTAGTAGACCACCCTTCTATGTTTTAAGTGGCTCTTGTCCCAACTTTGAACACAAGAAGCACATGTCCACTTTAGACTTGCACCATCATGAGTATCTTTTGATCACACAAACACAAAAATTAGAAAATAGTTTTCATTTAAATGCATGATTTAAAAATTAATAAGAAATCTATAAAAATATCATCCACCGAAAAAAGAGGATTATATAACAAGTGAAAACAAGAACCTCTAAGATTCTTCGCTTGATCATAGTTTATAACATGTTCTAGAAATTTAAATCAGTGGTTTAATTGGTGTTTACAATTCAATTAACAAAACCTCGTTTTTTTGTAACAACTGAATTTGTTTAAGTCCTTTCCCAGAGCTTCTCACCTCCCCAACCTCCAGATTCAGGATGTTCAAGGACATTAAATGTCCCCAATTGATTTTTCTTTTGTGTCTTATATTTTTTCATCGATATATGATCCCTTCAAACCAGTGGAAATAGCCAACATAAGAATATCTAAAAAGTGACCAAAATAACCAGAAGTTTATCCATCCAGTGACCAACCAATGACCACATTCATCTAGTGACCAACCAATGGCAAGTAAAAATAACAAGGGACCACAAAAGAATAATTACTAGAAGAGAAAAAAATTACAAGTAACCACAACAACTCAAAATAGAAACGCATGATATAAAAAACATGAATATTATCTATCCTGTTACAACAAACCATTTAGACTAACACTAACTTCAATTAATAGTGACACATAACTCAAAATTATATATTCTAGAAACACTATATTAAATCCCATAATCTAGTAAAGGTTATTAAAATTTATAATGACACTACTTTCAATTAATAATGAAACCCAATTCAATAGCTGAGAAGCCATATTCAATGAAAACCCTTAGGCATTAAGGATATATTTACAATGATAGTATTGAAGGAAAATTTAAAATTGTATGAATATAAATAGTAACATATTGTCTCCTAAGAGTTGGTTCAAGTTAAAATGAAACACAAACGTTTCTGTTAATGTATTTCCAAATGATGTTACTTTTGATGAGGTTGTGTAGGAGTTTTCCATGTGCAGGATAATAAAGGAGGACCCCGAAACCAATAACTCCCTGAGTGGATCTATGATGACAGGGAAACAGTATGAAACAAGTGAGATTCACTTGTTATATATTTGAACGAACCATAGGTTTCTTGGGATATAAAGATCTTGGATGGCACACCTCTGCAACTAAGTTAAAATACCCCCATGACGGTGACCCAAGCTAGATTTGTGAAAAAAGTTCTAAATTCATAGAAAACAAGTGGACAAGAGGAAAAAATAAACTAGGTTGAATAGCAGATGTCTGGATGGGGTGGCTGTGATGATTCTCATCTGTCGATTCCAAATACTGTTATCCTTCTACATATTCTTACTACTGTTGAAATGAGATATGATGTGAATATGATTTATGAATTTAAAGCAGATGCTGAAGAGGAATGACTGAATCTTGGTCCAGTTGACACCATCAAGGTTTGTGATAATCATCCACAGGGTGTTGTACGGGTGAAGTTAACAGATTGGAATGATTCGGAAGTTCATAGAGGGAAATGGTTCGGTGGGAGGTAGGTTGATGTGAGCATGGACGATGGGAGTGTTAGCTACACAATGGTAAGAGACCTGGATTTTGACGCTTCCCAGCTAGAGAAGTTTATCTCCAACAAAGAATCAACAAATAAGGATAAAACGCACTAAAACAAATAGATTACGAACTACCCTAAAACAGATTACACACTACCCTAAAATGCCTAAAACCCTTTTAATAAACACAACTAAAAGAAAATAAAAATTATGTACTACACTAAAACAATTATATTTTTAACTACCCATTAACAGAATATTCACTACCCTAAAACTCATTCAAAAAACGTGGCAAAAACAAACCTCAATAGAGTCTCACAAACCCTAACCTTCACGAATCAATAAATAAAACACCCAAATAGGGTTATGGTTAGGATGGGTCATGCGCACCGCAAGGAAGGTAATGAAAAGAAAAATTAAAAGAGCAGAATATAGTGGAGGAGAAGAAATGCTAACTTGGGGAGACCGCAAGCGAAATTGGACGGAGAGATGGCTATGGCCAGAAGTAGAGGGAGGAGCACGGTCGGGGAACTTCCTGGCTGGGGTGTGTGACAAGGGATGAAGTGGGTGAAATATGGAGGAGGAAAAGTCAAAATAAAATATAAAATTAAAAAATAAATTAATAATAACAACACATTTTATTTACTGGAAGAGTCATTTTATTGGTATAATTTAAAAAAATATCATGATATATAATAAAACTATATATAATTTATATATAATGGAAAAAAATTAAATTTATATATATTTAAATTAAAAATTATATTATATACATATAATTAAATTATATATAAGTAACATTCCTTTTGTAGTTTTTACTAGTGTAAATTCAATCTTATTCGTGTTTTGAAAAATTATAATCATTTATCATCAGTTTTATATTAGATATATATATTATATATCACAAACATATAATTTTTGGATGAAAACATATAATTATAATATTTTATTAAAATACTTAAAATTTATAGCATTTGTTGAAAATAATATACTTTTATCAAAATGATAATATTAAAATGAAAAAGTCATAGATTTTAACTATTGGTAAACAATTTTTTAGTATTAAATGATCAATATCAACAGACATAACTGTTGGTAAAAACAACTGTTGGTACATAAAATCAATACCAATAAAACCTAATATCTATTGGAATTGCTCATTTTTACCAAAAAATATATTATCTGTCAATAAGTATCTGTTGGTGTGAGCTATTTGTTTGTAGTGAACTTTCCTACTCATGGAATCCACAACTACATTAAATTTTCATGTGGTAGAGACTATTTCAAAATTGAACCCTTAAAGGTACTCAACCCAATGACATTACCTCAAGTTCAATTCTTTCTGGTAAAAAATGTATGCCAAAATCTTATAGTCAGAATAAACCACAAACTTCCCCCAAAAAAGATATTGAAACCACATCTATAAGTCATGAATCTCCGTCACTAGATTCAGGTCGTGGGTTGGGTAATTATTTGCGTGTGCTTAGAGTTAGTGAGAACCATACACCGCCATAAGATCATCCTACATTAGAGCGCACCCAATACCCATACATGAGGTATCACAATAGACCACATATCTCAATACAGCTTATAGAAAGACAAAAAATAAGAGTTGTCTTCAACTGATGCTTAATCTCCTAAAATAACTCTTGATACTTTGGTATCTACTAGAACTTCACCCCTTTTGGGTAAGTGATTTCATGGATGAAGCAAGATGAGAGAAATCCCAAATGAACCACCTATAATACCATGCCAGGCCCAAAAAAATCATGATCAAAAAAACATTTTCTTAAAATCCTATGATAAAACTACACTAATTTTCACATGTTCCACGAAAACCACTCGTTCCAAGTTCACATATCCAAGAAACTTCGCCTCTCAAATCCTTAAGCTCCACTTAGAAAATTTAGCATAGTGACAACAATCTTGATGACTACCAAACAAAATCCTCAAATTCTTCCCATGATCCTCCTCGATCTTAGAATAAAACATGATGTTTTCCCTAAATACCACAAAAAATTAGTCAATTCACTAATAAAACACCCTATTCAAAAGTTCCAAAATGAATGTTGGAGATTCTTTCAACCTGAAGGGAATGACCAAGTACTCGAACTAGTTGTACCTACTTTGAGAGGATGTTTTTGAAAAAATATACCTCTATAACTCTGACATGATGGTATACATAATATAATTCGATCTTAGAAATAAACCATTCAACATTAATCTAATTTAAAAGTTCATCAATATAGGTAAAATTATATTTTTTTTAATAGTTTCCTTGTTCATCTTCTGATAATCGATATTCAACTAGAGAAATCCACTGTCCATTTAGAAAATAGAACTGAAGTGGCCCAAGTTGAGACACTCAAGTGAATGGATACTTTGGATTTCAAATCAACCAGTTATACATTTAATTACCTCAACTTAGTTGGGCTATAAAGTACAATGGAATATATATTAGTTGTGTTCCTGACCCAAAATCTATGGAGAACTCAACATCTTTCTCTGTAGGGAAACCCATGAAATCCTCTAGAAAATCTTTTGGGAACTCATCCACCACAGGAGTTAATCCACCTTCTAGAGCACTAGAATAATCCTTCAATGTGAGAGATGAGATCAGATAATCATGATTGATCAAATATTGAAGTGGTTGTCCAACATGACCCAACTGAGGATCCCATTCACCTTGAAAAACTTTGGTACTCCCATCAGGTTCCACAAAACTCACTCACCACCTATAAAAATAAATGTTCACATAAAAAATACATTCATCACATACCAAGGCTCGCGTCAAAGAGGTATATCTCAAAAAAAATCAATTCCTGCATGACCCCTGACATAGTTACTTCTAAATACGGACACCTAAGACCCCTCCCTATTTTATTACCATGACCAACTCCATCACATACGACATAAACTCAGTTGATAACATTAAAACATCCACAATATTGGAAGAAAAAAATATAATTATCAGTATCAAACCAAAAATAGATAAATATTATTTAATAAGAATGGTACCCGAAACTGTCATAGGACCTACCTCTGATTACACTGGTGCTCAATCCACACCATAAAGTTGACCTGTCTCAGTTTGAATCTGAGGAAGACCATTGCCCTGCATCTCTACGCTGAACTGACGTTGCTCAGAGGATGGTCCATCACTTCTTCCCTGACGTCCAAACTATGATCCTATAGTCTCTGATGTTTTCGATCGAGCTAGCATCCCCTTAGAATCCATAGATTCTGCACCACTTTTATATGGCCACACCACTTTGAAAATTAATATAAACTTCCCCATGATTCTACACTGGTGAAAAGGTCTGGGTAGATAAGAACATTTAGGTTGTGTGTTCATTACCCTCCCAAAATGATGGCACATGACTAACCCCGCATTGGAAGGAACAGACAAAGAAATCCAGAATGGATGGCCTGAACTAGCACCACCCTTCTTCCCATTTTCATCATTCTTCATCTTCTTCTCTAAAGAATAACCACTTCCAACAGCTGATACTGCTCCAGAGGAACCATTTTCTCATCGATGATCAAGTTAAACCATCATATTAGGATCAACCATAGTATTATAGGTTTTCATCCTAAAAAATAGGACCTGGGACTGAATTTCTAAATGAAAACCCATCTCAAACTTTTGATCCTTCGACATCTCGTTAGAAACGTCCTCGTGTACATACAGAACTAACTCAGTAAAGTGGTTATAATACTCCATCACAAACCAGTCTCCCTGGCTTAGATCCATAAACTCATGGGATTAGGATAAGGACAAAATTTTAGGACAATTCTTCTCATTAAAAAGGACCTTAATGTCTTTCCATACCATTTACTGGTTCTTTCCATCTTACACCACTAATTCCCACCACTTCTGACTAGGACCTTCCAATATAAACAAAGAAAATCCCTCCCTGACTAGCTCAATAGTATCATGAAACTCAAAAATCCTCTCTATATTCTCAATACACTCATCCATGTCATGAGGTTCCATGAAACCCCATAAATAAGAAGGATTGTTCTTATGGAACTCTTGAGCTTTGTCCTTCCCAAGACTCGGTTAGGCTTCCCAAACCTGAGCAGGTTCAGAGCTCACTCCTTAACCCAAATCTTCGACAGTTTGAACCACTACTTTATCCAAACTATAATCAAATAGATAGGGAGAACTCTCTCCATACTCTTCCCATGGACATACAAGAAGTCTCTGAGGACGCATCTTTCTACACAAGAAACAAGCACATGAAAAGACCATCAACACAACCATTACAAAATATTTTTACAATATCATTAAATCTCAAACACTTTCATAAATCAGAACATAAAAAATCCAACACAATAACAAGATAAACCCAACCTATCTAATCAAACCTTTCCTAGTGTCCACATTTAGTCTAAAGATTGTACTTCTCACTTAGAAGAGAAGTCAAACCAAATCACAACATTCCATGGAAACTCGAGTCATGTCACAAAGTCTTGTGGCTAGACACCACTCTCACAATGAGAACCTAAAATCCTAGAAAATTCTAACTCAATTCTATCCATACTAATTATAGATAAATTTAAAAAAATATGATGAGAATCTTTTTTCCCATTTTGGCACAACCCAAGATGCGATTTCATCCAACTGGACACCCATCCTGATTTATGGCATGGCCCGAAGAACAATCTTGATCCCCACGAGCTAGAAAATAGTTCTTGGGTATCAATAATACATCTTGGGACTTATTTCACACAATTAAATAAACATAAAAACCCAATAATAAAAGAACATCACATAAGTAAATATCAGAACCAAACAAGGTACCATAATTTCCATATTCAAATTTATACAACATTAATCAAAATAAAAATACAAAAATGGAATTGAAACCACAAAATTATCTCAAAAACCTCCATGTAACAAGAGTGGAATAAACCTCATGTAACCACCACCAAAATATTCAAGAATTGGAAAAATAATAATCTGATCCACTATCATCACAATGATACATTTCTCCTTTACCTTGTTCATAGATAACAGACTCTACATACACCCAAACGTATATGTAGGGTGTGATATAAAGCGTAGTAGGATTCCATCCAAAATAAATATTTCATGATATAACTTTAAAAGAAAAATAAAAATGAAAATTTATATAAAAACGTTAGAAATATTTCCCAGAAAAAATTTTGAGGAAAAAATTCTTATGAAACACGATTAAAGGAAAACCTTTTCCACCAATAATCATTCTTGAAAGAAAAATTTACTCCAACTCTAACATATCCTGATGGATAGAACCTGATTATATAGCATCATACCACATGAGAGCACAATGGGTAAATCCCTAAGGTAATCCAACATAAGTGGGACTCAAATAACCTCATACCTCAGTGACCAAAATACTCCACTAAACTACCAACGGTGTCCCCATGAACAATTTATTAAAGGTGGTCCCATCCCAAGGTCCAATGTTATCCATATGAAAATCCAAAATCAACTACGTTCTCATGAACAAGACACTAGAGGGTATCCCATAAAAATGTCTTATGGTATCTGATCATATCACATGTTTAGTTAGTATTGTAATCATCATTCATGCTAGATGAATCTTGGCCTCATCCACTTCTGAATCAATTAGCATCCTAGTTCTAGTTTTCAGACCTAGATACTCGAGATTCCCTTTGTGCTCGAATTCCATTTCACATACCACATAAATAATCACTTTCATATACACATTCTAAGAATGAAAACAACACAAGGAAGTCACCACTTTCATATAAACAATACAACATTCCATTTAACACACACACAAAAACCATTTTAAATATGTTTTCACCACATTCAAAATTTATGAAACCAATTTAAAAATTCATCTATAAGAATTTGTGTGAAATCCAACCATTTCCATGGGAAAATTTCTTTTCAAATTCACATTCACATCAAAAACAATTAATAACTTGATTCATATCATTTTCACAACTCATAGATGCATTCAAGGTGCATATCAAAGAATCCAAGATGCTTAAGGAAAACCCCATTTTGTTTAGAAAACTCACTTTCAAAATATTCACACTTTTAAAAATATTTGAAAATGAATTTATCACATTCAATAATAGGTATAAATTATATTAAATAAACCCCATAGCAAATCACACAAGAAATATAACCAATTTCTTTTCAAAAACCAACTTCCATTACATATGTATCTCAACCCCTTTCAAAGAAATTCTTTCCACAACACAATTAATCCAAATAATTTACTCACAAAACCAAGAAAGAATATTTAAATCCTCTAATAATATAAAAGCATTGAACCACCTACCTCACACATGGAAATATCTAGAAATTTGTGTGAAACCACAACTAAACCACCAAAAACACTAATAAGTCAAGATTGAACAAAAAAAGTCAATATTTTCCCCCAACAACATAAGATCAACTCCTCCTTAGGTCAAATAATCCATTAGAAAATAGTAATTATGATAAGAGGTGGATAAAAACCTGAAATTATGGAGAAATCGAAGGATAATGGAACTTACTTGGGGATTCTAGAATAAAACACCCCAAATCCACCCCAAAACTTAAGACAAATGAGAGAAAAGAGAGGAGGGAGAGGTACCGAGGTTGTACAATCATGAATGGGATGGTAAATGGGAGGAAAGATAGTTAAATATGAAGGGGCATAGAGGTAAATTCCATATTTTTAATGACTTGTAAAATTCGTATGGTTTTCCTATAGGATTTCCAAACTGTGTTCCCTCCACTCTCCATGTAGGACTTGTTGCACAGTTAGCCCAAAAGGTTTGTCAAACTATGAAAAACCATGTGGTCTCCACTTTCCAAGATTACATTTGGTCACATGCTTTCTTGGGAAAGAGAGCATGGTTTCCCCTAACTATGCACTAACAGTGTTTCACCTACTATCAAGCCCAAAATCTATATTTTCTCTAAAACACATGGTGAAAACCCATTTATGAATATGAGGAAAAATAAATAGATGAAAAAATTGAAACAATACCATGGATTTGACAAGGGTGGTCTAGGTCTATGAAGTGTATCTGAAGCAATGCACTGAATTCATGCTTGGTTGGCATAGGAGGTTGTTCAAAGTCATACATTATGGGAAAGGGTTATCCTGAATACATATGTGGATAACCCAGATATTACAAAGGGGAATTCCTAAAATTTATTTAAAACTATCGAAATATTTATTCCTCGTCTAAAGTGACATGAATTCTAGATTATTAGGTGAGGTGATATTTTCATCTGGAATGATAATATAGAAGGAAGTACCCTTGGATTTGCAGGTGGTGAAACCCCATTTATCATGTCCTATCAAGATAGAAATTACCCTTCTTTCTTCTAGGTTTTTCTTGATTAAAAAATGATTTATTCAAGCTCATTAAACTCTTGGATTAGTGGGACATGTGTTTTTTCAAGGTATTTTTAATAGGATCCTTCTCAGTTAAGTCTTATAGATCGGTGCTCATGGAAACCAATTTTTGAGATTCATTATTCCTTATCCTCTTGTGAAAATAAATATTTTTAAAATATAATTTTATTCTATGGAATTTTTGGAAACATGTTACATTAATGTATATAGTGGTGATCTAGAATGAAATTATTTTTTCTTCTAAAGGCCTCTATTTCCAACATCATATCATTGAGTTTACAACACATTTATTCTTTAAGAGTGAATTATTATTCACAATGCGTCTTATAGGGGTGAATATATTGGATTGAATTCCAAGATTATCCAAGGTGATGATTTTCTCCAATGTCAGTTCTAAGGTTTCAGAAGTAATATCACTAAGAAGAAATAAAGAACCATCATTATGTCTTCCGAATGCCAGTGCATTTGGGAGACTAGGAAAAGGGACTAATAAGATGGTATCTTGTGCTCTAGGATGGATGTGGTCTCCATAACTATGCGGTTTATTTCTGATATGATCATACAAATGGGAAGATTCTCCTTCAATGATCCAATTTCTGAAATTTAAAAATAATCATCTTGCAAGACACTGAGTAAGCTCCGACGGGTGGTGGATCTGTTGGAACCCTCCTATCGATGGGAATAATCAAAACACTGGCAATTCATATATGATGGTAACAATTAGGGGTGGTGTTATCTAATACCAAAGAGGATATGTAATTTTTTATTTTAGTTATAACTTTGGGAGAGGGGACTCCCATCAGTTGGAGGCATGGGCTCTTCCTCAAGGAATCAATTTCTTTAAGATTAAGAATATTACTCTCACAAAAAAAGAGATGGATTCCAAAATTATTTTCAAATATCTCAATAACATCAGAACGACTCCCTAGTCTATTTATTACCATAACTAGAGATGCAGATCTCTCATTGACAACCAGAATATTTTACTTCAAATTTTTAGACAAGAAAACAAGGTGGATGATCATCTCGCATATAGGTTCACTCATGATGATGACTTCTTTTTATTTTCCATTGTGGGGTCCCTTCCCCTAGAGTGTGTGGACATAGTTATAAGATACTCTCTTTAGATCTACTATTTTAGACCACTTTGGACCCTTGTTTAGGTCTAATGACTATAAGGTTTATCTTATGTAGTCCTTGTCTACTGCTTTTCTCTATAAAATAAATTAGTTGGTGTTGTTGTAAAGGACATCATTGTAATTTCCAAAAAGATTAAAATATAATTAATTTTTTCGCAAAAACATTGCTTCCAAATGGTCATGGATTATAATAAAATGGAGATAAGGCCAAAATATCTTCATCAAATTAAATATAGTTCAGTTTTGGTTCCATTTTAAACCATATATTTTAGTTTAACTTCTTGGTTAAAAAATTTTAATCTTAACTCTGGTAGGAACTCTTTAAATTTTAATGGGTTATAATTTTACTTATAGGATTCCAATTGGATAATAAATGGATAAGAGATGAAATTTTCAACATTATATTATCCCCGTTTTAAAATATTAATATTTTTATTATGTTTGAAATATATAATAAAATATTATTTTCCTAAAATATCAATAATATCATTTTTGAAGCTATTTAATCAATTTGACTTTACAAACATCAATAAAAAGTTTTAATTTGAATATAATCCCTTAAAACTTCACTAGTATGTTATATTTTTAAAATCATTTATTTATTTTTCTCATTATTGAATGAATTCATTATCGACATTGTGTATGAATTTATGGTAATAATTTCATCATGAAAAACTAAAAATAAACTACCATGATAAAAATAAATGAATTATGTAGAAAATAATATTTGAATTTATTCCTATCATATTATTACCTTTATGTGATCATATAATATAAATTGAAAGCAATAGAGGCTTATTTTGGAATTTTCATTCATTAAAATTGAATAAATGTCATTACCATGGTCAAATGAAACCAAACTTCCATATATTTTATTGTGGGGTGAACTTGGATGGATTAATCTTATAAAATTACATAAAGGAGAGTGTCTAAGAAATTTTAAGGCCATGTACCAAAGTATTAACTTTTTTTACACATTTTACCCTTAAAATGTTGTGAGATATTTATCACATTTATTATTCATATAGGAAAACAATAAAAGGGACCTGTTTACCAATTATGAACCTCTTGATTATAAATATGGTATTGATTTTACCTGATTTTATTATGCGATGAATGAAAATTTGTCGACCTAACATGTCACTCAACTTGGCTCTCCACAAGGAGTTAAGCATTCCTCCCAAAATGACAGAGGTTTTTGACCAGCGGTGAGGGTCTAAAAGGTGTATTGGGAAGACTATACCCTCTGTTTAGAGTGAAATAACAGTGGAAAATAACCAAACATAAAAACATAAGGATAAAAACTGGAGTATTCAAAAATAAATAAACTATAATTTAGTATGCATAATAAATTAAATGAGGCTTACTGTTATACAAACTCTCAAGAATATGAATCATACAACAGACGCACTCCCACTAGGCCCACCACATACAAAATTAACAAACTAGAAATAAATATAACATGATCTACTACCAGCACTAATGCAAACCAAATACTTGGTCTCCACAACACTCAATCTACACTATCTTGGTCCTGATACTCCACATGATATTCCCTACTTGATAAAGAACCATTATGCCTCAAAACCATCAATCGCCCAACATGTGCTCCAACATGAATGAAAACATCAGGTCTACACACACATCAAGGTTCTCATATAGGTGGTGGGAAATAAATATTATTTGGTCACCAAAAATGGTAAACATATGAATCAACTGTTATAATAAGTGCATGAACATGTGATATGGATGGACTTGATGAAAACTGACATCATATAAAATAAAATAAACAACTGTATAAAGTGAGGAAAATGAAAAAAGGAATGCAGCCAACCACGAGTTCGATACGAACACCTGATGAAAATATAACCCCATCCTATCCCCCTCTAGAGGATTTATAACACATCGAAAACCAAGAAACACGAAAACTAGCGCATTTCCCTGATCTACAAGAGAGCTCCAAGATGTCTAAATTCAACATGTGTGAATTCCATAACCTATAGGTGTCCACATGAAACAACTGCATCTTCTAGGATCTATTAATCAAATGGAATGATTTAAATTGGATACCAGACCTCCCCTCCACACATCCTAGATCTAAAAAGACCTAGAAGTCCCACAAAACAACTCGATCTCCACCACATGGACCCAAAAGTCACACTGACCTATGGAATCCATCCACATGGATATGATGGATGTACTACCACGTGGTCACCACAAATATATTCATGAGTGAAATAGAATAAAAAAACCCCTAACTAGGGAGCACCCACCATATATGGGTAGTGACCACATCTAAATCATACATTATCTCCCTAAGTCTATCTAGAAAAACCACCCAATAGATAAAAGAACATGATCAAAACTCAGTAACACCACCCAATACAAGATATCCCCAGGTTATACTCCTCAAAAAAAAAGTCTTGAGATGATATTGCATCATATATCATGGAAGATGGCCAACTGAACATGGGGAAATCCAACCTCAAACCCACCGTCCAAACAGATAAACTTGCAGCACCAATCCACTCTCATCCACCAAATAATGGGTCCTCTCACAGAACCCTGGACCACAATATTTATAAAAGAATCCACCATGGACTCTCACTTACCCACCTCTAGGACAAAAAAACTAGGGTAAATCATGATCCATAGGGCTACAACATGAAGTGATTTCCATCTCGGTACTCCCCAACTACAACAAGACCTTGGGTTATTTCTGTAGAATCCACCTCATCCATCCCAAAGGACACATACACGCTTACCCAATAGAACATCACATGCATGGGGTATAAATATCATAAATGGCCTTCATCTCCGTTCAACTTATCATCAGTCAACATGTACCCAAAAGAGTATCCAAAATCAGAAACCCACCCATAGGGTCATTCGTAGTGGTCCTCATGACCACCTCAAAGCAGCAAACCCTCCAATAAATTTCCTCAACACCATGAAAACTTGGGGAAAATCCCATGAATGAAAAACATCAATTGACCATCCCAAAAAACTACCCATCCATAGATACCAACTCTCCCGCAAGGGAATCTAAAGAATATCATGTGACTTGTGTGTCCTCAATAGATGACTGTGGAAACTACTGATCACTCAATTAGAAACCAACCCAATAAGAAATCCTCATGAATATCTCAAACTCATCTCAGCAACACAACGATACTAGACCAAAACTACCATCCAGGGAGTCATCCAAGCCCTAAGGCTCCAACAGATCTTGTTCCCAAACCCAAAAACTAAACCTCAATAGTGCTAACCTCAAGCAACCGGCCTCGAAATGTATGGAAAAACCAAGATCTCTTCATAGATACTACTCAATATCACCTTTTAGGATCTATTTTAAATAACATTGAATAGAACAGCCTAAAATCCACAAGAAAGACCAACTAATGAGCTGACAACACTAATCTAGGCCTCACGGCTGACCACCCAAACCATTGGATGGTTATGAAACCAAAACTTAATGAAATCCTCCTACTGAACTCTCAAAAACTAAAACACAATAAAAATGTCCTCTAAACACCAAAAGGATTCTTCCATCGTGATGGAAAAGAAGTCTGAATGTACTACTCACAAGTCTAATTATAACACCGAGGGAAAATGGGAAAAATAGACAAGAGCTAGAAACGTATTTGGTTTGTACATGGGGAACAGGGCATGTACCCACAGAGGCATGCCAAGGATGTGTTCTTCATACCAATCAGCATGTACTTTCACAAATTACATGACATGTAGGCCCTATACATGGTATATACCCCATTATGGGCACCTATCTATGTACCCTTATCCCCCACTCTGTGTGTAACATTCATGATTACACAGTGTGTACTACCAGTACAGGGTGTGTGATCCCACATGGGTTTGTCATTCATGTAATTCTCCATATACAACACCTAGGTGTGTATTCATACATGTCATGTACCCTGCATTGGTACTGGTTATTTGTTCTACATGGTCAAGTTTCCCACATGGGGTGTATGGATCAGTACTCGACCAAACCCAAGAAACCAACTACACAAAGTGTTGCCCTCCCCCCCCCACCACATGGTGTTTAGTTTTCAATAACTTGTCTTCCCCCAATAAGAATAGCACATGGCCTATGTTCTCTAAACCACACACTATGTACATATGTTTCCTTAATTAGAAACCCCTCAAAATGGCCTAAAACCCCCATTTCCCCTGATTAATCCTAGATTTACCCAATAGGGGTCCCTATAACCCATATTATGATTTAAAAATTTAAAACAACTAATATATGGGGACTTATGTATTTAAACGTAAATGTTCCAACCTCATTATAGAAACCTCCAAATATTCACACTAATTTTTAATCTATAGCATTCGTATGATGATCTAGTGGGTCCCAAGAACCATGGTGGTGCCTCCACTTCTCCCTTTCCCTCTCTTCTCTTTATCCCCCTCTATCAAATACAGACTCTAAAGGGGATTCCCACTGTTATGTGTGAAAATCTAGGGTATAAATTGAAAAGAAGAAAAAATAAAAAGGGAAAATAGAAAACGAAAATGAAATATTAAAGAAAAGTGGATTATTTTACACCCCAGCTCTTAATGAAAGGATATTCCCCACCTAGGAAATCATATTTAGGACTCAATAGAAGACATGGAATCTCAATCTAATTTTCTATTTAAAAATATGTCTGAATGAAAATTATTGAATAAATTTATACTTAATTATTAGTTATTTAATATTTCATGAAAACACGAATGGCTTATATTTCCATAAAACTTTTATATTTGGGTAAATACATTATAATAAGACCAAAGGATTTGTTTGGAAAATTATTTTGGATCCTCGTTTAGTGTAAATTATAATCCGTTCCCTGAATAAACTCGGGAACAAAATGTTAAAATTTTTCCGAATTTTCACAACCTATGCTGACACGGGTCGTCGCAAACTCCCCACCGCAAATTATTTTTTCCCCTAAGTAGCCTTAGTGGAAAAACAATAGACATGATCTCACCCTAGAACTAGTGCAACAAATACTATCTTAATCATCTAATGACTGGACCTACAATAACACCAACTCTTAGCCAACATGAGAGGAATTCAATAGAAAGTGTTCAGATCCTCCCAATCACAAGTGTATCCTTAATATCATCCCTCTTCCTAATGTAAAATCACATGGACCATGATACATCCATCAATGAACATAATCGATTGAAATATAAAAATTGGTCAGACATGAGTTCTATCATGAAAACCTTCAACCTCCACACTATACAAACCACTTAAATGAGGCTCGTGATCTCAAAATAGCCTATGATGTATGTCAGAACCATGGCTTTTCACTGTTGGAAATAGGGTATAGTTTTTTTTCCAATACACACTAGGTTGATTAGGGAGTTTTCAAGGAAAGTTGTCTTATAGTAAAAGATATCTATAGTGTTGAAGGTGGAATCTTTTTCAATCATTTTCCACGTATTTGGGATCGAAACTAAGAGGAATAAGAAATATTTGTGAAAGGTGGTATTCTAGGATTTACTCTTCTAAAATATGGTAAGTTCATGAGTTTCATGATTATTTTATTTTTTTAAGACTATGGTTTTACAAATCTTGATCTTTGAAAAGATATGGATCTTCATAAACATGGGATAGAAATATATTGTTCTCTATTGCAATGAAATGCATCGTGAGTGTGAGATGGAATGAAAGTGAATCTTCATAACTTTGAGAACCCTCATGAACTGGTTAAATTTCACAAAATCATCATGAATAGAGGATCTTCACGAACATGATTTTTGAGGTTTGTGAAAAGGATGGTGGAGTTGTGGAATCTTCGTGAAGGGTTGTTCCTATAAATAGGCAGCTAACCCAACATCATTTCCCACAAATTTTTTTAGAGAAATGGAAGAATCACTCTAATTTCATGAAGTATTGGAGCTTAAAAAACCAATAATTCTATGTGAGATTGATCATCATAAAATTACTGGTTAATACTTAACGGATACCAATTATTTTGAGTTGTGGGAGTTTTCCGAAGACTGTGAGTTTCAAGAAGACTTATAGTGCGGCAAAGGAAGTGAGCTTCGTGAAGGTAGTTTGTTCCACAAAGGCTATGAGCTTTGCGAAGGTAGTTTATTTTTTGAATTTTTAGATCTTCATGAAGTTTGGGAGAATCATTAAAGTGTTTGGATTTGAAAAGGCTGGTATTTTATTGAAACATAATGGGGGTTTTGTGAATTCTATGAACTTTCCAAATTTTTGTGTTGAATATCCAGTTCCAGTGAATAGTTCTTTCAAGTGCATCAACTCAAGAATATGGGGAATGAAGAATACAATTAAAGTAAAGTAAAAACATATATAAATATCAATATGATAAAGGGGCATTCAAGTCATTAAACTAAGTAGCACTTATCCTAAAGTAGTCGGCTAGGGGGAGTCCACAGAAGTGATCTGATGGAGGTAGTGTGCTATTCCTAAAATCATTTAAAGGCAGTGTGCCTCCCATAGAGTGACTCAGTCTGAAATTATATATTCCATAACATCTAAAGATTATTAGATTTTGGTATGACTGACACATTGTTTTCCTATTATCCTTGGACTATACCTTAGCAGTTAACCAATTAAAACTCTTATGTTTTATCTATGCATTTGAATGTTTAATTATTATACAATTCTTTCAAATAGGTTTAATAAGTTACTATAAATGTTGGAATATTTTTTTTTTGAAAGAAAAATTTAACACCCGGACTCACCCCTCTCCTCTTTTAGTGCTCTGGAGTCCTATAGTTTACTCCCCACTAAAATGTTTTCCTTAAACCGACCTCAAATGAACAACAAGACTCACTAATGTGGTCTAAGTCATAATAAGGATAGGATAATATTCCTAACACCATTTACCATGCTTCTAATGAAAGGCAGTTCTAAAAAACAAGAGAACACTCAACACTCATATTAAAAAAAGGCATCTCTTTCATGTTACGATAAGCCACACAACCACCCTAAAATCTAACATCAATCTACAACCACAAACAACTAACCACAGTTCAACTATAATACCCAAGGAGACACCAAAATCATGTATGAAAAAAAAACAAACTTTCCCTCTCAAGCCATCCAAAGGACATAAAGAACACCGAATACTCTGCTTCTCAAACACTAGGCATCCTAATTTCCAACCATACCCTAATGATAGAAGACCATAATGACCCCACCATGTATGAACAACCATGCCCACCCAATACATTAGTGATAGTAGGAAAATGGGCCCTACTAAACTACCTAATGGATATCCCATGGAAATAACAGTTCCCTCCCGAGGAATACAAAATTGGGACTTCAGGGAAACCACTAGCTAAGGGAACTCAAGCCCAATGCTAAGATCCCTCTAGAATACTTTCCCTCATTGATCCACCAACAATGCACTCAGATCCAAATTCCATCCCACATGAGTCTTCATGATTCCCTCATCAAAGGGACTTCATCCCCATCTTCAGTGACCCTATCCCCGCACAATCTACATGAGCTATCATCTCAACAAGATATAGTGTAAAACAGCACATATGGGAACATGTCATGTGAATATTTTGTTCCTAGAATGATGCATGAGTGCTGGCCTCTTTCCCATGGTCTAGTATCATAAATCATAATCAAACTATAAATCTAAAAAAATAAGTTTATTATGCGATGTGAAATCTTGAAACCATAAAAATGAAATCTATGAGTGGAAGCACATTCTAGTGAAACATGGACTTCCTATCAATAAAGGTGTTAATAACACTCTATTATTATATCCATCATAAATTCTGAAATGTTCCCAGACCACTAATCTACCAACTCCCCAAATCAGAAAACAAACAATCTATAATACCATTTTGTAATGAACTAATCTGGTTCAACCTAAGACGGCACCCAGTCTTGCTCACCACAAGGCCTGAAGAATTCTTACCTGAATGCTAGTGGCTACCAACTAATAACGAGGGTCTAAAAGGTGCATTGAGGAGACTATAACCTCTATTCATAGGGTAATAGAAAAATAACTAAACATCAATAAATATAATAAAAACTAAATTAATCATAATAAATAAACATAAATATATCATGATATAATAAAAAAATTGAATACATTCATAAATACTCTCAATAATAAAAAATAATACAATAACTGGTGGTCCACTAGGTCATCTACATACAAAATAAACAAGCTGGAAATAAAAACAATAGGCTCTACTACCAATACTAAGCCAGACCACATACCAAATATCTATAATTCTTTAGGTGCATTATCCTGATTCTAAAACTCTACATGAGTAGCATTACTTGATCAAGAAACATTTGTCCTCAACCCCATCAATTGTACACCTATGATCTAACCTGAAAGAATACATATGGTCTACATACATGCTGAGGTGCATGTATAGGGGGTGAGAAATATATATCAAGAGGCCACCCACAATGGGGAACCTATGAATATGATTTCATAATAAGTTCATTAACATGTGATACACCCAAATTAGCTAAAAACTAAAATCAGTTCTGATAAAAGAAACTACTACATAAAATGGGCTCAACAAACACAATGAAATATGAAATTTTGGGTTCTATCCAAACACACAAGGAAAATATACCCCCACTCTGGACCTTTCTAGAGTATTTAAAGAATGTGCCTCACCCATACACATAATAACTTGTGCATCCTCTATATCTATATATGTTCTCCAGGAAGTCTAAATGAAATGGGAATGAATATTGGACATTAGGGCATAACCATCATCATCCACATGAACAAAGAGAATATTTCAGGATCTATGACTTCAATTGTATGATCATAATAGGTGACATAACCTCTCTTAAACTTGTCTGAGATACTTCATGTCACAATATTCCTGAAGAACAACTCTAGCTCCACCACATGGACCCCACAGATATACGAACTTATGGGATACATCCACATGGACCTGATGGATGTACTACTTCGTGGGAATATATAAACTATAATGGCATGAAACAACAAACATATAAAATAAAAACACCCCAATATTGGGATCACCCTCGATCTAGGGATATCTCCCTCATCTAAATTGTTTATTAGAACCCAAATCCAATATAACAACAGCCAGTAAATAGAATTTGGAACTATATCAAAACTCAGGGACACCACCAAATCCATGATATCCTAATATTTTCCTCCTCATACAAAAATCCTAATATGAAACTACCTCAAATTTCATGGAAAAGGTCCAACCAAATGTGGGATGATCCAGCCAGGAACCTTCCATCCAAACAACTACACCAGTAGTGTCGATCCGCTCTTATCTAATAAATAATTAATCATGTCACAATACTTGGGATCTTAGCATGCAACAAGGAAACCACCACAGGCTCTCCATGACACACCCTTAGGCCAAGAATGAAATTCAAGGCTACTATGGTCCTCATGGATACATCATAATGTAACGTCCGACAAGGGACTCCCCAACTACACTGATGCTTTTGGTCCATGACCACAGAAACCATCTCAACTACCCAATGTTTACAACAAGAGCAGGAAATGAAATGAGTGGTTCCTCTATCTCATACAAGATCATGGTACATGCCCAATTTAAATCATCCCAAATGGCCGTATGTAACTTCCAACTGAACCTTGATCAATAACACACCCAAAGGGGAATCTAAAATAATGAGGTCACTAATAGGACCATTCACAATGGTCCTCATGGATACCTCAAAGCACGAATCACTCCACTAGGGATCCAAAGCACAAGAAAACCTTAAGGGTGATCCCATAAAATAAAAAAACATATCCAGGATTCTTGGAAAACTACCCATCCATCAGTGCCATCTCACCCAAAATGGTATTCAATGAATAGAAAGCCACCCTGGAATCCTAAAAAGATGACTACAATAACTAGTGACCACTTTATTAGTAACTTGTACATTAGTTAATCCTCAAGTGCCCCTTAGACTCATCTCAGCATCACAATGACCCCCAGTTGTAACTGCCATCCAAAGGCATCAACCTATCCCAAAGGCTTCAACATCTGTGGTTCCCAAACTCAAGAGTTAAACCTCAACAGCTCTAGCCTTAGAAAACTAGTACTGACATGTAGGAAAAACCAAGATCTCCGTAGAGATACTATTAAATACCACCTTTCAATATCTATCTGAAATAACCTCAAAAAACACTGATTGTCATCCATAATACAGGTCAACTAAAAATCTCACTACCCTCATCCAAGACTCATAGATCAAAACCCAAACCACTAGAGTATTCTTAATCCAAAACTTAAATAAATCCTCTTAATAATCTATCATAGAATGAAACACTCTCCATATGTCCTCTAACAATCAAAAATATTCCACCATTATGATCTATGTGGAAAATCACTCTGAATGGACAAATCACACATCCAATTATAACACCATTTTGAAAAATAGGAAAAATTACATTGGGAAGGAAATGTAAATGATGTTCAATTCATATACATGGATTATTCACATAGAGTTACTCCCTAGTTGTCTTCCTCTAGACACTCATCATATACTTTACCAAAGTAAACATCTTGTAGAACTTGTAAATGGTGGGAACCCCAGTATGGGTACCTATTCATATACTTCATCCCTACTTAGTGTGTAACACACCTGAGTACATAGAATGTACTTCCAGTACACAGATTATAACCCCACATGGGGTTACCACTCATTTACCTAGAAATTTACACCATCTAATAGTGTACACCTACACGGAATTCACCCAACCTTATCATTTGATATCTAACCAACATGACCATGTACCCCTATGTGGCCTATCTCTGTGACTACATGACTATACTCTAAAAGAATAGTACTCTATGTGGACCCCTATTACATGGTGTGTCATTACCAAAACCTTGTCGTCGCCAAACAGAAAGAACACACTGAGTTGATTCTTTGAACCACGAGTGGTGTATATGGGTTTTCCTGAACAAAATCCCCTCAAAATGGCATGAAACCCATATTTCTCCCCAATTATGCCTAGATCAACCCATTAGGTGTCTCCAACAATCCATAAAAATATTTAAAAACATAAAACACCTAATATATGTGTATTTTTAAGATAAAACATAATATGGGCCTATATATGGGTAGAAACCATCGATGTTTTGTGCAAATCCATGATACAAAAATGGTACATGATGAGCCGGCGTGACCTGAGCTTCATGGCAGTATATCCTCCTCTCTTTCTCTCTTTCTCTATCTCTCTCTCAATTCCCTTCATCTACCTATCTTGGATAAAAACACCAATGGGTGAGTCTTACAGGCATGAGTGATAGGCTATGGAAGAAAAGGAAAAGAATAAAAAAGGATAATGATAAAAATGAAAAGGAAAAGGGGGGAATATCCTCAGTTCCCAATACAAGGTGATGCCTTAATTAGGAAAAACATTTATTATGGACTCAACAGTATGGATAAAATCCCAATTTGATGCTTTTTTTAAAATATTTTATCCAATAAACATGAGTGAATAAATAAATTTTTCATTAATTAAATAGGAAATATTCCATGTAAATTCAAATGGTTTGTATTTCCACCATACTCTTATCCTAGAGAAAACACCCTATCTAGGACTAACAGATTGGTTAGAAATTTTATACAAGATCAACTTAGAGAAAAAATTATGATTTTTCTCTTGAACACACTTGATAATAAATTGGTTAAAGTCACCCTTGATTTTCACAACTTGTGAAAACATGGGTTGTCACAAGTTCCTTAAAGTAGATGAAGTCAATCTTAATATAAATGCATAAAAGGAAACAAAAAATAGTGTTTCGAACAAATTCATTTTAAAGAATAAATATAAACTTTTGTACAAATTATGACTACTGCTTATTAAAATTGAATTAATTATATTATTATAAATAAAATTGATCCTATGTCACTTAAAAACCAAATAAAATATAGAATGATACTTTTAAATTAATTTATTAAATTAAAAGAATAAATGTATTCGAAATATCAATATTTTTTACAATTCATTGAAAAATAAATCATTTCAAAAAAATATACTAATTTAAACATAAGTTAATTTTGATATTTAGATTTCAAAAATGTTGTTAGTTTTTTAAAATACATTTTATAAAAGTGGTAGACATTAAATATATTATTTTCCAAAAAAAATTAATAAAAATCAATTTTTGAATAAAGTATATATTTTAAGCATAAAATGATTTAACTGAAAACCCAATACTTATTTATTATGAATTAATAAATATATTTTTATTATATAAAATATTTAGATATATTTTTTATAATATGGTCACTCATATCTATACCCTCCATTTCAGTTTCTATTTCACATTTAAATAATAACATTTTTTTTAATATATCCCAACATGCATATAGATTGGTGTTGTGTGTTAAGAATGATGTCGATATTTTTATTATTTTAAACTATGTTTTTAGGGTGTTAAAACATATTTCTAATCCCATTAATAAGGTTCATGGGAATATCCTACTAAAGGATGAAATACAGGATCTGGAACATAATCTCACTACAAATTGAAATCAACATCCCACTTCAATGACCACTTCATAATTGACCCATAACCCTTACAATTAATAATGATATTATCAGAATATTTTGATGGAAAAAGAGGAGACAAATATAAAGACTCATATATATGCTATGTTTTGTTCACAACAAATGACTCTGGCCACCCAATGGAGAAAATACAAGAGGAAGTCTCATCGAGGGTAGCCCAAAGTACAATAGGAGGCCCATAACCATAACCTATATAATTTAAGTTTTCTTGAGGACCTAAAGAATGTTTCAATATTATCCAATGAATCTATTGTTTCTTTTTGAAAATGAGGATTCTTCATTAGTTATAGAGGTCCTCCCCATAATGTTTGTACGAGTATCAATGGAGGTCCTCCCCATACCACCCCCCATATAAGACATCCTCATGTTGATATCAATATTTTATGTATGAAATCATCTCAAGATAAGAGCAATGAAAATACTCCCTGTAACTAGAATACCAGTCAAGAAGAAGTTAATCCCATTCCCGTATAAAAAACAATCCACCTTTAAGGTCCTCCCTAGGGATTATATCCTTGTAATCATCTATGTGTCTAGACTTGGATCAATGGTGGTATTCCTCCAAATAGTGTAATTTATTAGAAATTTCCTCCCCATGGTGAAATCCCATTTTAGTAATATGAAATTACTCTTTCCTTAGAATGTTTTAGAAATAATTTATATCATGCGTCACTCAAGATATTTAGGAAAACTGTACTTTGTTTCTTATATCAAATGATAAATATTCTTTCTAAACCATAATATATCTGGAGGTAGAGATCATTATATTTACCATCTGAAAATCAATAATATGTTAATATAGAAATGATTGTTTTGACTAATCCAACTTCCCTCTGTAAGGAAGCTGGGAAGTGACTGCTTTATTTAGATCATGTAGATGAATCTCTCATTGAAGATAAAATTATTTCATTTATGATGAGAAAATAACTGGATAAAAAGATCATATTAGTTATGTTTTATCCCTAGTCCTCATCTTTGTATGAAATTCTTGAAATATTCCATGTGGAATACCTACACCATATTTAAATGAATCTATGGATGATTCTTAATTATATAAAGTCAAAATCCTTACCTAACATAGAATATGTAATTAACAATAATGAATTAGAAAATGATTTAGATAAGATTCACCTCACTTACCTTTCATTAGTGTATAACAAGAAATTGGAAAGGAAGTTTCCAATGTAAATTCCATAATTATTTGAGTACTATACATAAATTAATCATCGAAACTACATCTAATCTACATATTATAAGTTGGGGTGAGAATGAGGAATTATATTTTACTCCACATACTGGTTAGAAACGTTCATTGATAATTATGTCATAAAACATCATCAATTTATTCCAAAACCTATGTTTAAGATTTTCACATGTCATCCATCATGTTCAACAGGGTCCTATTATATCTTAATCATATAAATAATGAAACTATAAGGACATAATCATTGATAAACTCCTATATTATGTATTTTAAATGTTTTTGAAATCTTCTTATATAGGAAACTAAAAAACATCGATTGAATAACTACCCTTAGTGGTATGAAAATTTCATTAAATACATGCATTGAATTCAACTCATAGTCAGATAAAAGATCCTAAAATAAGAATAGGAGAAGAAGTGGACACACGTATAGCAATACATGAGGAATCCTAGCCTATATGTTTATGGTAATTTATACCTCCACTACGAACCTGAGTATCATAAAATCGTAGGCAGTTCTAATATATCAAAGTAGTGGAACCTAGTCAACCACATCCCATAGTGATATCATAATTTTTAACATAATCTCCTAATCCTCAATATAATCCAGTATTCATTAGGATGGGAGAAACATCGAATGAATAACCTTTACTATTTCAGACATTAAGTGACCCATCATTCTCTTAGGGGCATGATTAATAATAGTTTCTAGAGATTCCCTTTAGATATATATTTATAAGTAAGTTTTTTTGGAGCATTGGATATAGAATAAAAAATCATTGGTAGTGATATAAAATAAAATGTTCTAAGAAAAAAGTGAAGAAAAAGAATAGCTTTGACTTGTCTCTTGAAATATATTTTAGTGATGAACAATATCCTTACCCTTATGATGAGGATATTCTTCCATCAAAATTATATGTATCATTTATTTTCAAAAACTTTTTACTAAGAAATTATTGGAATCATGATTCAAAAATAGAATAATAGGATATGGAATAAAATATCCAAAATAAAATCCACATTAAAACACTCAAAGAATGTGTGCATACATATTATCCTAAAAAATCTTGTAATAAAATAATTTCCACATTGTCTCAATTATCTCCATATGAGTGACCCTAAACCAATGAAAAGGGAAAGGGTGTGATTTCATTTCATTTATAACCTAAAGAGGTTTAGCCTCCCTATATCAAGGAAAGATACACCAAATATGAATTATTTAAAAAGTAGTTAAATTTAATCAATAGTGAATTATTTATGGGAAATATTCTTTCTATGTACAACTCATAAATAGACTGCATCTTTTCTCCTCTTATAAATATCCATCTAAATGGAAAAGAAACTCTTTTTATGATAATATAATCTAACAATCCCACAATTATAGTGTCTAGGAAACCTTTTTATTTAGACCTTGTTATTTAGGGATATCAATATTTCCATCTATTGGGGTGGAATCCAAAACCATGTTAGGATATATAAACAAACTTGACCAAACCATTTATCAACAATTTATGTGATCATGCTAACCATATCGAGATACACCCATTGCATTTATGAAAGTTACTAGCTATCCAGCTATTCTCTCAAATCTTATTGGCTCTATTGAATCTCTAGCTCCTTGGATGGAGGATATGGAAATGTGAAACAAACTATTAAAACCAAAAATAAATCCATACCTTGAATGGGTACAGGAAACGCATCCTCCACTCAACTTTAGGAATCCAACTTTCCCTTCCTTCAATGGCACTAAGGATCCATAAAAACATCTAATGTACTTTATATATCGATTTCATGAAATCTAATGTTTTAGTAAGTTTTTTAAAATGTTTTATTAATTTAATGACCCAATATTTTTCAGTGGAAATTCCTTTCTTATAAATATGTCATCATCACATAAAATCACTACATAATGAACTACTAAGTGCAATGTGATCTTTAAACATATGTTCGTCACTTATGTGATATGAATTTCAAAACTCTGACATATACGGTTGGGATCATTAAGTTATTTGGAGTCCGATAATAAAAACATAATTTTTAGTGAATAGTAACATACCCTTATGAATAGTAACATACCCTTGCCAATAGTGATTTACCCTAACCAATAGTAACCTTAAATATGATTGTATATAAATAATATTCAAGTAGAAGTACAATAAAACTATGTTTTGGAATAAATAAATAAATATTTTCAAACTATTTTTTTAGAATAAATTAATTTTTTAATTAAATATTAAATTGATCATATTTAAAAAATTATTTATGAAAAATGGACTTCATTTTTGGATTCTACACACCGAAAAATGTTGGGGGTGAATTTTGGGTATTTTTCTGAAATACTTGAATTGTTTATGAATAGTGAAATACCATAATTTACCAAAGAAGATAAATAAACTAATTATATTTTCATGTATAATTATTTGCTGATGTAAGACTAATTGATTTGGATTCACATGATAAAATTACTATTCTTGGTCATGGATGACTCACTATTCCTATTCTTTTAGAGAAATAATAAAGTAATGAATATAATATTGTGAAATCCCATCTCCCCTCCACTATAAATACCACCCTTCACACACCCATTTCCTCACACCTCTCAAGCTTCATGCCTTGTCTAAACTCTACCCAAGAATCATCCCTAGTCACTTCCCATGTCCAGGAAGCTCCTGGACCTCCCAAAAGACCAAAATCCTTTCCCTTAAGGACGTTCTCAAAGAGGTTATTTAAAGAGATAATGTAGAGACCCGTATCTTGACGTACATGGACATTACATTACTTTTGCGGAATACTTAGTACATGACAAAAACACACACACAAGGACCGTAATAGTTTAGTGTCTTTGGAAACTCGGACTACAATCTTCTAATCATGGTGAAAGATCTTAAACATCTCCCATAAAGACCTTTTTTTTACCTAAAACCATTCTTTATATCCTGGGGAAAAGAAAACATAAAAGGGTGAGCTCAAATGCTCAGTAAGGGTAAACAAAAGAAATATCAATCACATCATATTCATAAGAACATAACATTTTGGAAATCATAACCTGCAAAAGAGAGCATAATTTCATAACATGGGATAAATCATGGAAGTGAAAATGAAATCACCATAATCATAACATGAAACTTGAAACTTTGTGGCATTCACACATAATCATAGAGAATCGTTTCTTGTTATTCAAGACTCATTTCCAAGACTATCTTAGTGGACAAAGTCCCTTTCTGAATCGAGTAACCCTCGTTTCAGTCCTGTTTCGCTGAACCGGTATAACCTACCATTCCAGCGATGTCTATCTCATGAGATATAAAATCATTACCCAATGCATTGGAGGGAGATATAGGTCCCACCCATCTTATAATGAATCCTTTCTTATGTGTGCCACATAATCATAAATCATACATCATCGCATAACACATGTAACAAAAATGGGATTCTTGAAACATCATGACATCATTAAAAAAACCATATAAGGTAAATGACTTAATAAAAATAATCCCTCACAACATAATCAAATCAATGTAATAATAGGGATAAAAACAGAACCCTATATTATCTTAGATGGAAAATAATTTTTGATAAAACATTTGAACTCCATTCTTGAGGAAAATATCTTTTCTTCTTCAAAAAAACATTTTTCCTTTCATAACATGTCATACATCTTTAAAATAAAAGAAGTTGATTACAAATAAAATTGAAAACTTGTAAAGGAATAATCTTGGAAACAATGTTTTAAAAATCCATTCATGCCGTATAAGTTAAAAAAACATTCTTCGTACTTTTGTCGGAAAAGTCAAAAAGTACCTCGTACGAAAAACGACAAAAGATTCCTTTCATACATATTACTAAAAACTCACCGAAGGGTAAAAATGGATTTAAACAATTGTAGGTGGATGGAAATAATATTACATATTGATGAAACATGGATGTGGATGATAAAATACACCCCAGTAATTACCAAAGTAAAAACAATCTCGGATAAAAGTGAGATTGTGATATTTCCCTTACCTTAGGTCCGATTTGCTTCGTATGTGTCCGAACCTCCTGTATAATGATTTAAATAATGTCATTGACTTATTGTAGAATCATATTCATTGTTATTATATCATATATGGTTCACTTATGACATTATATTACCCGTTCTTTTGTAAATTCCATGTTAAAGAAGCGTTTTGGGTAAAATCGTTTCATTTATCGTAGGTGTTTTGACTTGTTGTTCTTGACATTATTATTACTTATATCATGATTTACTTACTTCCAGAATATAAAATTTGATTTATATATCATATATATTCAGTATATATATATATAATAGATAGATAAATAAAATTAAAAACACCGTTCATGGAGATGGTAGTCCGTACGTACGCATGAACGCTGTTTTCCTTTCCTTATTGTCTTGAAATGGAAGTAAGTAGAAGACATACATATATATATATATACATAAATACAGTAGCTTTATAATGTCATATATTTCATTATTATTTCTTATATATACTTTATAATCATTCTTAAATGGTTAACATGGAGAATGAATCTCATCGCGTCGTGGAGACGGTATTCCGTACGTACGCACGAGCAATGATATCATTTCCATAAATATTGAATTGGAGTGGAGTGGATTATACAATATATCAGAATCAATATGATGTTGTAATAACTATGTATAGTTATTCTTTACACCATTATACCCATCCATGTAAGGTGGTGGTGGAAAATAGATTACACCACGGCGTGGAGACGGTATTCCGTACGTACGCACGCGCGGTGATTTCTTTTCCCGTAGGATGGATAGATGGTGAAATAGGGTCGTTTCATACTTATAATAACATATCAGTATATGAGTGATACTGATGTTATTACTTCATAATGAAACAACCTAATAAGAAGAAGTGGAAGAAGAAATAAAGATGAAAGAATTGGTAACGGTAATTACCTCTTCTTTGAAGCGCCTCTTTGAGACCTCCTCTTAGGGCACTACAATTTGTCTTTGAGGAAGACCAGAACCTCTAGGATGTTTCTAGGGAAGTGGAGAAGAGATTTTCGCAGGGGTGTCCGAGCTTGAGTGCTGAAATTGGTGTGAGGAGGAGGGGGAGGAGGTGTCCTTTTATAAGGGAGGAGAGGGGCACCTTAGGAATATCTCAAAATATTATTTTATATTAAAGTCAAAATCAGTTTATAATGGCACCAAAGGGTCTTATTTCGAAGATAAGGTGGGGATGGGTCTAAATCCTATCAACCAATAGGATTTAGACAAGTTTAGGGTGTTATGTTAACCTTATCAATTAGATTTAACTCTAAGTTAAATAATTTAACTTTTACCGTGTCTTTTTGTTTTCTTTCACTATATGGTTAATACACTTACTATAACATGCCAAAAGAACCCCAAATTTTTTATTATTAATATATATATCCTTATCTAAGTAATTTGGCCGAACCTTAGATTTTTAGGAATATAATAACAATTAATAATATAATATTTGATTTAAAAACTATTTTGTGTCAATTTTGACACTATTTGATATATGATTTTTTTGAAAGTCATAACAGAATTATATGTTCGAACCAAGTTTATTAAATCAACAATAATATATCATAGTAACCTATAAAATTAGTGGAATTCATAAAAAGTCTTAAATTACATTTATTTTGGTATTTATATTATCAATTATGTCAATATTTCATTAATAAGATAATTACTGCATCATCTTTGTGTCATAAATAAATTAAATTATTTGATGTCTAAAAATTACAAATAAAATACCATCATGTAGGAAATATTTTTAGCTTTCTAATTAATATTTACAATCGAATTTATCTTTTGTATAACCCCATATTATAAATGATTTACTTATTAAACTTTGATTTTAACTATTTTAACCTTTCTTTAAATAAATTAATAAATGTCCTAATCTAATCCAAGTGGACCTAAATGGTCATATTTTATTCCTAAGTTTGTTTTTGGTCGAATTACACTTGTCCAATAGAATTAGGACATGTGTTAGGGTAATATTAATATCATATTTACCCTTAGTTACCCAATTTACTATTAACCGCTGTAAAAAAGTAAAAAGTTACTATTCACCAAAAAATTATTTTCATCTCATTGAACCACATTTTAGTCCTTGATATTAACCGTGTCTCTCGGATTTTCGAAATTCCATTCACAGAAGCGGTAAAATTAAGTTTTATGCAAAATTCAGTTTTTAACCTACCACTTAGTGGTTTCACTATTCATCAAAAATTGAAAGTTTTCAGAAAAATACCAAAATTTCACCCTAGGCTAATTTCGATATTCTGAGTCCAAAAATGAAGTCCATTTTGAAAAATAAAATTTATAAAATTTCAAAAAGTGATTATTACTATTCATAACGGCTAGTTTTAATAGCATATCATTGTTTAGTGAAACTCGGTATTGCGTATTACACACGCTATCGAGGAAGGTCGTGATTGCGTGTAATGCAAGGCAAGTCAAGGATGCGTGTTGTGCAAGCTCCTTTTGGTGTAGCGTACAACACAAGACTTTAATAAAATTAAAAAGAATATTTTTTTATAAAATCTTGGGCTGTTACATTCTACCCCCCTTAAAATGAATTTCGCCCTCGAAATTCGTCGGGGTTATAAATGGTTTACTATTCGAAAGTTTCTTTAATAGAAACCCACATCGTAAAAAGGAATATCAAAACCAATCTTTAAAAACAAAAGTATGAAACGTAACGGTTACCCAAATAAACTAATTATTGGGTTTCCACATAGGTGAAAATATGGATATGGAAGAGAAATCTAACCATCATGTCCTGATGGAGAGTGGTAGAGAACATGGCTATGGAAAATCCAGTAATCACAAATCCATAGATTTGTGATGATATAAGGTACCATCTGATTCATCAGGTATAAGATCACTAGGACAACATTTTTGGTTTTCAAGATCATTTCCCTAAAGTTGAAGAATTTGAATTAGAATAAATAATCACTTTATTTTGGTACAATCTCACTATTGTTCGTGCCTTGAATAATTTCCACTTCATCTCTTATATAAATGAAGTTGAATTTGTTATTCGTGAAGTGTTAGCAGATCATGTGATAGAATGACGGGTCATTCCATCTGTCTCAAACAAAAGGTTAGCAAAAATTATATACATAAGTCGATCTATAGTGAGATTAATCATATATGGTTCCTAAAATGGACTTATACTTCATATATCATACTGTTTAATATAATAAAACTAGTTTCTTCTAAACAGGGACTTCCTGTAGGTCAGTGGTAGGCGATAAAGGCCAGTCGCACTTCGGTTGTGGGTTCGATTCCCACAGCCTTGTCCGAAGCGATGGGCTGTCGCCCGTCCTGCAGGTTGTCCTTTTTCCAAAACTATATAACATCCCATCAATAATATCGAAAAAACAAACAATACTAACTTATGTCCAACATAATCCATTCCAATCTTTTAGGCTCATCCATAATACTGCAGTCGACTCTTATAATATAGTGAAAATGATTACCAGAGATTTAACACCATCATCGATCCCCATATATCATAAGATATGTTTTGTTGGTCACATTCCAAACATTCAAAGTCCTTAATCGTGTATTCTCTTGAATACCTTAGTGAAAACATGAATCACTTTTCACATACCAAAATCCTCAAAATTCTATATACTCAATCATAGTCCTTATATCAATCATGAGCTCATGAATACTGTAAAATATTTCATTTTCTCGTTTTCCCTTCATTATGCGCATATCATTCTTTTTCCAAAAATATCTCAATCACTTCCCATGGTACCATAAAATTATTGAAAACCACAACATTATTTTGGAATCCTATTACATAAACAATTATTCATTCCACCACATCGTTGTCATATTCAACATCGCCGATAGTGATCGCATGTGACTTTCCTTTTTCCTTTGCCTTAAGCGGTTGCTCATGTCGATCATCACTAACCCTTGGATTAGGGCATTTATTAGCATAATGCCCCATTTCCCTGCACTTGAAGCATTGAAGTGTCGGTGATGTGTTCTCTGCAATGTTTTCTTTATTCACATCATTAGAATCCCCTTTTCCATTACTTCGACACTCAGCTACTCGATGACCTTCTTTTCCACACTTAAAGCATTTTCTAGTCCCTTTAAGACAATCTCCACCATGCTTCTTTCCACACTTTGTGCATAAGGAAACATTCATCTTCTTTTCACTATTATTCTGAGATTTCTCCTTGAATTCCATCTTTCGTTTCTTGTCAAAACCATGAGATGGATATGTAACACCAACTTCCATTTCTACCTTGACAGCACAACGCACAATTTCTTAATAGCTACTGAAGTCTCTTATAGCTAATTCCCTTCGAAGACTTGGTTTTAAGCCACTGAAAAATCGATCAACTTTACTTTCAGGTTGGATGATAATACCAGAAGCGTACCTTGCAAGTCTTGTAAAATTCGCTTCATAGGTACCAACAGATTCATCATCCCTTTGCTTTAGTTCAAGAAACTCTTTCTCCATCTTTGTTCGGAGAATACGAGGGAAGTACTTATTGAAAAATAAGTTCTTGAACTCGTCCCATTCCATAGACTCAATTTCATCCCTTTGCCTCGTATTCTTAATAAGATTCCACCATTGATCAGCATCTCCTTCCAAACGATACACTGCTAGGATGACTTTATCATGTTCAGAACATTGAAGAACTGAAAATATCTTTTCAGTAGTACTAATCCATTGTTCAGCAACTAATGGATCAGTAGACCCACTGAAAGAAGGTGGACGCTGCCTCATGAAGGATTCAACAGAATGTTGCTCCTTCCTTTGCTCGTTTGGAAGTCCTGCATGATTCATAGCTTGAGAAAGTTGTGTGAGCATGGCTACAGGATTTTGCATTCCGGCTCCCATATCGTTTGGTTGCTCAGGGGGACAATCATTGCATTGCCCATCACATTCCACATTAACACGGTTCCTTCGGGTTCCAGCCATCGTCTAAAACCCCAAAAGAATAGTATGAGAGGCAAAAATCATGCTAGGGAAAAAAACATAATAAAGGGGTAGTACCCTCAATATCTAACATCTTAGGTTAAATTCGAAGATCGTTAGAGCAATTCTAGGACTATAACCTATACGTATACTTAACCTTAGAGACATCCCTAGACATACCTTAGAAATATCTCTAGGGATCTCACTAACGTTTTCGCATCCTAGTTTCCAAAGGTTGACTAAACCTTTCCTCTGATACCAACTGTAGAGACCCGTATCTTGACGTACATGGACATTACATTACTTTTGCGGAATACTTAGTACATGAAAAAAACACACACACAAGGACCGTAATAGTTTAGTGTCTTTGGAAACTCGGACTACAATCTTCTAATCGTGGTGAAAGATCTTCAACATCTCCCATAAAGATCTTTTTTTTTACCTAAAACCATTCTTTATATCCTGGGGAAAAGAAAACATAAAAGGGTGAGCTCAAATGCTCAGTAAGGGTAAACAAAAGAAATATCAATCACATCATATTCATAAGAACATAACATTTTGGAAATCATAACCTGCAAAAGAGAGCATAATTTCATAACATGGGATAAATCATGGAAGTGAAAATGAAATCACCATAATCATAACATGAAACATGAAACTTTGTGGCATTCACACATAATCATAGAGAATCATTTCTTGTTAGTCAAGACTCATTGCCAAGACTATCTTAGTGGACAAAGTCCCTTTCTGAATCGAGTAACCCTCGTTTCAGTCCTGTTTCGCTAAACCGGTATAACCTACCATTCCAGCCATGTCTATCTCATGAGATATAAAATCATTACCCAATGCATTGGAGGGAGATATAGGTCCCACCCATCTTATAATGAATCCTTTCTTATGTGTGCCACATAATCATAAATCATACATCATCGCATAACACATGTAACAAAAATGGGATTCTTGAAACATCATGACATCATAAAACAAACCATATAAGGTAAATGACTTAATAAAAATAATCCCTCACAACATAATCAAATCAATGTAATAATAGGGATAAAAACAGAACCCTGTATTATCTTAGATGGAAAATAATTTTTGATAAAACATTTGAACTCCATTCTTGAGGAAAATATCCTTTCTTCTTCAAAAAAACATTTTTCCTTTCATAACATGTCACACATCTTTAAAATAAAAGAAGTTGATTACAAATAAACTTGAAAACTTGTAAAGGAAGCATCTTGGAAACAATGTTTTAAAAATCCATTCATGCCGTATAAGTTAAAAACAACATTCTTCGTACTTTTGTCGGAAAAGTCAAAAAGTACCTCGTACGAAAAACGACAAAAGATTCCTTTCATACATATTACTAAAAACTCACCGAAGGGTAAAAATGGATTTAAACAATTGTAGGTGGATGGAAATAATATTACATATTGATGAAACATGGATGTGGATGATAAAATACACCCCAGTAATTACCAAAGTAAAAACAATCTCGGATAAAAGTGAGATTGTGATATTTCCCTTACCTTAGGTCCGATTTGCTTCGTATGTGTCCGAACCTCCTGTATAATGATTTAAATAATGTCATTGACTTATTATAGAATCATATTCATTGTTATGATATCATATATGGTTCACTTATGACATTATATTACCCGTTCTTTTGTAAATTCCATGTTAAAGAAGCGTTTTGGGTAAAATCGTTTCATTTATCGTAGGTGTTTTGACTTGTTGTTCTTGACATTATTATTACTTATATCATGATTTACTTACTTCCAGAATATAAAATTTGATTTATATATCATATATATTCAGTATATATATATATATAATAGATAGATAAATAAAATGAAAAACACCGTTCATGGAGATGGTAGTCCGTACGTACGCATGAACGTTGTTTTCCTTTCCTTATTGTCTTGAAATGGAAGTAAGTAGATGACATACATATATATATATATACATAAATCCAGTAGCTTTATAATGTCATATATTTCATTATTATTTCTTATATATACTTTATAATCATTCTTAAATGGTTAACATGGAGAATGAATCTCATCGCGTCGTGGAGACGGTATTCCGTACGTACGCACGAGCGATGATATCATTTCCATAAATATTGAATTGGAGTGGAGTGGATTATAAAATATATCAGAATCAATATGATGTTGTAATAACTATGTATAGTTATTCTTTACACCATTATACCCATCCATGTAAGGTGGTGGTGGAAAATAGATTACACCACGGCGTGGAGACGGTATTCCGTACGTACGCACGCGCGGTGATTTCTTTTTCCGTAGGATGTATTGATGGTGAAATAGGGTTGTTTCATACTTATAATAACATATCAGTATATGAGTGATACTGATTTTATTACTTCATAATGAAACAACCTAATAAGAAGAAGTGGAAGAAGAAATAAAGATGAAAGAATTGGTAACGGTAATTACCTCTTCTTTGAAGCGCCTCTTTGAGACCTCCTCTTAGGGCACTACAATTGGTCTTTGAGGAAGACCATAACCTCTAGGATATTTCTAGGGAAGTGGAGAAGAGATTTTGGCAGGGGTTGTCCGAGCTTGAGTGCTCAAATTGGTGTGAGGAGGAGGGGGAGGAGGTGTCCTTTTATAAGGGAGGAGAGGGGCACCTTAGGAATATCTCAAAATATTATTTTATATTAAAGTCAAAATCGGTTTATAATGGCTCCAAAGGGTCTTATTTCGAAGATAAGGTGGGGATGGGTCGAATTCCTATCAACCAATAGGATTTAGACAAGTTTAGGGTGTTATTTTAACCTTATTAATTAGATTTAACTCTAAGTTAAATAATTTAACTTTTACCGTGTCTTTTTGTTTTCTTTCACTATATGGTTAATACACTTACTATAACATGCCAAAAGAACCCCAAATTTTTTATTATTAATATATATATCCTTATCTAAGTCATTTGTCCTAACCTTAGATTTTTAGGAATATAATAACAATTAATAATATAATATTTGATTTAAAAACTATTTTGTGTCAATTTTGACACTATTTGATATATGATTTTTGTGAAAGTCATAACAGAATTATATGTTCGAACCAAGTTGATTAAATCAACATTAATATATCATAGTAACCTAGAAAATTAGTGGAATTCATAAAAAGTCTTAAATTACATTTATTTTGGTATTTATATTATCAATTATGTCAATATTTCATTAATAAGATAATTACTCCATTATCTTTGTGTCATAAATAAATTAAATTATTTGATGTCTAAAAATTACAAATAAAATACCATCATGTAGGGAATCGTTTTAGCTTTCTAATGAATATTTACAATCGAATTTATCTTATGTATAACCCCATATTATAAATGATTTACTTATTAAACTTTGATTTTAACTATTTTAACCCTTCTTTAAATAAATTAATAAATGTCCTAATCTAATCCAAGTGGACCTAAATGGTCATATTTTATTCCTAAGTTTTTTTTTGGTCGAATTACACTTGTCCAATAGAATTAGGACATGTGTTAGGGTAATATTAATATCATATTTACCCTTAGTTACCCAATTTACTATTAACGGTGGTAAAAAAGTAAAAAGTTACTATTCACCAAAAAATTATTTTCATCTCATTGAACCACATTTTAGTCCTTGATATTAACTGTGTCTCTCGGATTTTTGAAATTCCATTCACAGAAGCGGTAAAATTAAGTTTTATGCAAAATTCAGTTTTTAACCTACCACTTAGTGGTTTCACTATTCATCAAAAATTGAAAGTTTTCAGAAAAATACCAAAATTTCACCCTAGGCTAATTTCGATATTCTGAGTCCAAAAATGAAGTCCATTTTGAAAAATAAAATTTATAAAATTTCAAAAAGTGATTATTACTATTCATAACGGCTAGTTTTAATAGCATATCATTGTTTAGTGAAACTCGGTATTGCGTATTACACACGCTATCGAGGAAGGTCGTGATTGCGTGTAATGCAAGGCAAGTCAAGGATGCGTGTTGTGCAAGCTCCTTTTGGTGTACCATACAACACAAGACTTTAATAAAATTAAAAAGAATATTTTTTTATAAAATCTTGGGCTGTTACATTCTACCCCCCTTAAAATGAATTTCGCCCTCGAAATTCGTCGGGGTTATAAATGGTTTACTATTCGAAAGTTTCTTTAATAGAAACCCACATCGTAAAAAGGAATATCAAAACCAATCTTTAAAAACAAAAGTATGAAACGTAACGGTTACCCAAATAAACTAATCATTGGGTTTCCACATAGGTGAAAATATGGATATGGAAGAGAAATCTAACCATCATGTCCTGATGGAGAGTGGTAGAGAACATGGCTATGGAAAATCCAGTAATCACAAATCCATAGATTTGTGATGATATAAGGTACCATCTGATTCATCAGGTATAAGATCACTAGGACAACATTTTTGGTTTTCAAGATCATTTCCCTAAAATTGAAGAATTTGAATTAGAATAAATACTCACTTTATTTTGGTACAATCTCACTATTGTTCGTGCCTTGAACAATTTCCACTTCATCTCTTATATAAATGAAGTTGAATTTGTTATTCGTGAAGTGTTAGCAGATCATGTGATAGAATGACGGGTCATTCCATCTGTCTCGAACAAAAGGTTAGCAAAAATTATATACATAAGTCGATCTATAGTGAGATTAATCATATATGGTTCCTAAAATGGACTTATACTTCATATATCATACTTCTTAATATAATAAAACTAGTTTCTTCTAAACAGGGACTTCCTGTAGGTCAGTGGTAGGCGATAAAGGCCAGTCGCACTTCGGTTGTGGGTTCGATTCCCACAGCCTTGTCCGAAGCGATGGGCTGTCGCCCGTCCTGCAGGTTGTCCTTTTTCCAAAACAATATAACATCCCATCAATAATATCGAAAAAACAAACAATACTAACTTATGTCCAACATAATCCATTCCAATCTTTTAGGCTCATCCATAATACTGCAGTCGACTCTTATAATATAGTGAAAATGATTACCAGAGATTTAACACCATCATCGATCCCCATATATCATAAGATATGTTTTGTTGGTCACATTCCAAACATTCAAAGTCCTTAATCGTGTATTCTCTTGAATACCTTAGTGAAAACATGAATCACTTTTCACATACCAAAATCCTCAAAATTCTATATACTCAAACATAGTCCTTATATCAATCATGAGCTCATGAATACTGTAAAATATTTCATTTTCTCATTTTCCCTTCATTATGCGCATATCATTCTTTTTCCAAAAATATCTCAATCACTTCCCATGGTACCATAAAATTATTGAAAACCACAACATTATTTTGGAATCCTATTACATAAACAATTATTCATTCCACCACATCGTTGTCATATTCAACATCGCCAATAGTGATCGCATGTGACTTTCCTTTTTCCTTTGCCTTAAGCGGTTGCTCATGTCGATCATCACTAACCCTTGGATTAGGGCATTTATTAGCATAATGCCCCATTTCCTTGCACTTGAAGCATTGAAGTGTCGGTGATGTGTTCTCTGCAATGTTTGCTTTATTCACATCATTAGAATCCCTTTTTCCATTACTTCGACACTCAGCTACTCGATGACCTTCTTTTCCACACTTAAAGCATTTTCTAGTCCCTTTAAGACAATCTCCACCATGCTTCTTTCCACACTTTGTGCATAAGGAAACATTCATCTTCTTTTCACTATTATTCTGAGATTTCTCCTTGAATTCCATCTTTCGTTTCTTGTCAAAACCATGAGATGGATATGTAACACCAACTTCCATTTCTACCTTGACAGCACAACGCACAATTTCTTCATAGCTACTGAAGTCTCTTATAGCTAATGCCCTTCGAAGACTTGGTTTTAAGCCACTGAAAAATCGATCAACTTTACTTTCAGGTTGGATGATAATACCAGAAGCGTACCTTGCAAGTCTTGTAAAATTCGCTTCATAGGTACCAACAGATTCATCATCCCTTTGCTTTAGTTCAAGAAACTCTTTCTCCATCTTTGTTCGGAGAATACGAGGGAAGTACTTATTGAAAAATAAGTTCTTGAACTCGTCCCATTCCATAGACTCAATTTCATCCCTTTGCCTCGTATTCTTAATAAGATTCCACCATTGATCAGCATCTCCTTCCAAACAATACACTGCTAGGATGACTTTATCATGTTCAGAACATTGAAGAACTGAAAATATCTTTTCAGTAGTACTAATCCATTGTTCAGCAACTAATGGATCAGTAGACCCACTGAAAGAAGGTGGACGCTGCCTCATGAAGGATTCAATAGAATGTTGCTCCTTCCTTTGCTCGTTTGGAAGTCCTGCATGATTCATAGCTTGAGAATGTTGTGTGAGCATGGCTACAAGATTTTGCATTCCGGCTCCCATATCGTTTGGTTGCTCAGGGGGACAATCATTGCATTGCCCATCACATTCCGCATTAACACGGTTCCTTCGGGTTCCAGCCATCGTCTAAAACCCCAAAAGAATAGTATGAGAGGAAAAAATCATGCTAGGGAAAACAACATAATAAAGGGGTAGTACCCTCAATATCTAACATCTTAGGTTAAATTCGAAGATCGTTAGAGCAATTCTAGGACTATAACCTATACGTATACTTAACCTTAGAGACATCCCTAGACATACCTTAGAAATATCTCTAGGGATCTCACTAACGTTTTCGCATCCTAGTTTCCAAAGTTTGACTAAACCTTTCCTCTGATACCAACTGTAGAGACCCGTATCTTGACGTACATGGACATTACATTACTTTTGCGGAATACTTAGTACATGACAAAAACACACACACAAGGACCGTAATAGTTTAGTGTCTTTGGAAACTCGGACTACAATCTTCTAATCGTGGTGAAAGATCTTCAACATCTCCCATAAAGATCTTTTTTTTACCTAAAACCATTCTTTATATCCTGGGGAAAAGAAAACATAAAAGGGTGAGCTCAAATGCTCAGTAAGGGTAAACAAAAGAAATATCAATCACATCATATTCATAAGAACATAACATTTTGGAAATCATAACCTGCAAAAGAGAGCATAATTTCATAACATGGGATAAATCATGGAAGTGAAAATGAAATCACCATAATCATAACATGAAACATGAAACTTTGTGGCATTCACACATAATCATAGAGAATCATTTCTTATTAGTCAAGACTCATTGCCAAGACTATCTTAGTGGACAAAGTCCCTTTCTGAATCTAGTAACCCTCGTTTCAGTCCTGTTTCGCTGAACCGGTATGACCTACCATTCCAGCCATGTCTATCTCATGAGATATAAAATCATTACCCAATGCATTGGAGGGAGATATAGGTCCCACCCATCTTATAATGAATCCTTTCTTATGTGTGCCACATAATCATAAATCATACATCATCGCATAACACATGTAACAAAAATGGGATTCTTGAAACATCATGACATCATAAAACAAACCATATAAGGTAAATGACTTAATAAAAATAATCCCTCACAACATAATCAAATCAATGTAATAATAGGGATAAAAACAGAACCCTGTATTATCTTAGATGGAAAATAATTTTTGATAAAACATTTGAACTCCATTCTTGAGGAAAATATCCTTTCTTCTTCAAAAAAAACATTTTTCCTTTCATAACATGTCATACATCTTTAAAATAAAGGAAGTTGATTAAAAATAAACTTGAAAACTTGTAAAGGAAGCATCTTGGAAACAATGTTTTAAAAATCCATTCATGCCGTATAAGTTAAAAAAAACATTCTTCGTACTTTTGTCGGAAAAGTCAAAAAGTACCTCGTACGAAAAACGACAAAAGATTCCTTTCATACATATTACTAAAAACTCACCGAAGGGTAAAAATGGATTTAAACAATTGTAGGTGGATGGAAATAATATTACATATTGATTAAACATGGATGTGGATGATAAAATACACCCCAGTAATTACCAAAGTAAAAACAATCTCGGATAAAAGTGAGATTGTGATATTTCCCTTACCTTAGGTCCGATTTGCTTCGTATGTGTCCGAACCTCCTGTATAATGATTTAAATAATGTCATTGACTTATTATAGAATCATATTCATTGTTATGATATCATATATGGTTCACTTATGACATTATATTACCCGTTCTTTTGTAAATTCCATGTTAAAGAAGCGTTTTGGGTAAAATCGTTTCATTTATCGTAGGTGTTTTGACTTGTTGTTCTTGACATTATTATTACTTATATCATGATTTACTTACTTCCAGAATATAAAATTTGATTTATATATCATATATATTCAGTATATATATATATAATAGATAGATAAATAAAATGAAAAACACCGTTCATGGAGATGGTAGTCTGTACGTACGCATGAACGTTGTTTTCCTTTCCTTATTGTCTTGAAATGGAAGTAAGTAGATGACATACATATATATATATATACATAAATCCAGTAGCTTTATAATGTCATATATTTCATTATTATTTCTTATATATACTTTATAATCATTCTTAAATGGTTAACATGGAGAATGAATCTCATCGTGTCGTGGAGACGGTATTCCGTACGTACGCACGAGCGATGATATCATTTCCATAAATATTGAATTGGAGTGGAGTGGATTATACAATATATCAGAATCAATATGATGTTGTAATAACTATGTATAGTTATTCTTTACACCATTATACCCATCCATGTAAGGTGGTGGTGGAAAATAGATTACACCACGGCGTGGAGACGGTATTCCGTACGTACGCACGCGCGGTGATTTCTTTTTCCGTAGGATGTATTGATGGTGAAATAGGGTTGTTTCATACTTATAATAACATATCATTATATGAGTGATACTGATTTTTTTACTTCATAATGAAACAACCTAAGAAGAAGAAGTGGAAGAAGAAATAAAGATGAAAGAATTGGTAACGGTAATTACCTCTTCTTTGAAGCGCCTCTTTGAGACCTCCTCTTAGGGCACTACAATTGGACTTTGAGGAAGAACATAACCACTAGGATATTGCTAGGGAAGTGGAGAAGAGATTTTGGCAGGGGTTGTCCGAGCTTGAGTGCTCAAATTGGTGTGAGGAGGAGGGGGAGGAGGTGTCCTTTTATAAGGGAGGAGAGGGGCACCTTAGGAATATCTCAAAATATTATTTTATATTAAAGTAAAAATCGGTTTATAATGGCTCCAAAGGGTCTTATTTCGAAGATAAGGTGGGGATGGGTCGAAATCCTATCAACCAATAGGATTTAGACCAGTTTAGGGTGTTATTGTAACCTTATCAATTAGATTTAACTCTAAGTTAAATAATTTAACTTTTACCGTGTCTTTTTGTTTTCTTTCACTATATGGTTAATACACTTACTATAACATGCCAAAAGAACCCCAAATTTTTTATTATTAATATATATATCCTTATCTAAGTCATTTGGCCTAACCTTAGATTTTTAGGAATATAATAACAATTAATAATATAATATTTTATTTAAAAACTATTTTGTGTCAATTTTGACACTATTTGATATATGATTTTTGTGAAAGTCATAACAGAATTATATGTTCGAACCAAGTTGATTAAATCAACATTAATATATCATAGTAACCTAGAAAATTATTGGAATTCATAAAAAGTCTTAAATTACATTTATTTTGGTATTTATATTATCAATTATGTCAATATTTCATTAATAAGATAATTACTGCATCATCTTTGTGTCATAAATAAATTAAATTATTTGATGTCTAAAAATTACAAATAAAATACCATCATGTAGGGAATCGTTTTATGTTTCTAATGAATATTTACAATCGAATTTATCTTATGTATAACCCCATATTATAAATGATTTACTTATTAAACTTTGATTTTAACTATTTTAACCCTTCTTTAAATAAATTAATAAATGTCCTAATCTAATCCAAGTGGACCTAAATGGTCATATTTTATTCCTAAGTTTTTTTTTGGTCGAATTACACTTGTCCAATAGAATTAGGACATGTGTTAGGGTAATATTAATATCATATTTACCCTTAGTTACCCAATTTACTATTAACCGCGGTAAAAAAGTAAACAGTTACTATTCACCAAAAAATTATTTTCATCTCATTGAACAACATTTTAGTCCTTGATATTAACCGTGTCTCTCGGATTTTTGAAATTCCATTCATAGAAGCGGTAAAATTAAGTTTTATGCAAAATTCGGTTTTTAACCTACCACTTAGTGGTTTCACTATTCATCAAAAATTGAAAGTTTTCAGAAAAATACCAAAATTTCACCCTAGGCTAATTTCGATATTCTGAGTCCAAAAATGAAGTCCATTTTGAAAAATAAAATTTATAAAATTTCAAAAAGTGATTATTACTATTCATAACGGCAAGTTTTAATAGCATATCATTGTTTAGTGAAACTCGGTATTGCGTATTACACACGCTATCGAGGAAGGTCGTGATTGCGTGTAATGCAAGGCAAGTCAAGGATGCGTGTTGTGCAAGCTCCTTTTGGTGTAGCGTACAACACAAGACTTTAATAAAATTTAAAAGAATATTTTTTTATAAAATCTTGGGCTGTTACAGATAAAACACCATTTTTTTCATTTAGTTTCATTTCAATTTATCTTCTTTTGTTATAATATGTCCACCTCCTCTGTCGAAATTACCATGATAAATCTAGTATCATATATATACTGGAATTATATATTGTAAATAGAATAACCAACAACAATATTCTTACTCTCTCCATTTTATTTTATAAATGAAATCAACGTACATGAGGTTCCAATTTATAACATTGATGGATGATGAAATTTTGTTCTTCAATTTATCCATAAATACTAGTCCTGAAACCATTTTTATTGTTTAAAAATAGTATAATATGTTTATTATAACCTTATTAAAATTTAGGAACCTATATATGTTCTTATTATTAATTTTTATGACAAACCTAGTTCATAATAATCCAAATACTGCCAAATAATCAAAGTGGTTATCCTCTAATGATTCATCCTCATTCCATGTAACCAAATAATAAAAAAATTAAAATTAAAAATTCTATTTATTCATGAATAATATGTAATTTAATTTCTGATATTTTCAACCATTCCACATGGATTTTGTTACTTAAAAACAAGTGAACCAATTATGAAAATCAACAAAACAAACACTCTGGAATGATGAAATTCAATAATTTAACTTATCAATAAGGAAATAAATGAACTAAAACGAATTATTATAAACTAAATACATGTATAATAGGTTCTTAATTACATAATTATTTAGTATAATTTCATTTTTTAGATCCTTATGTTTAAGATCTGAACACATTCAGACTTAATGTAATGGTTTTTTCAACCAAACATCCATTTTAAATTGAGTTAATTTTATTGTCTAATTACCTCAATGAAATTATTATTTATTATTATTTACTCCTCATGAATTATTTTTTAGTATCCTAAATATGTTAACCAGCTAGAATCAATCCTTATTTTCTGAGGAGTTACACTTTTTAAAAATAACTTTCAAAATTATTTTTGAAATACAAGCATGTTTCAAGGGAGTTTCTCAAATTCTAACTATATTCAAGGGAACTCTATATTCTGTGTTTGGAAACATTAATCTTTATAAATTCACTAATTTTATTTTTAATATACTCTATTACTTCACTTATAGTTTTGTACAATTATTTTTCTAGAAGAACTATTCTTTTCAAAGTAAAATAGTATTTATCTCAAGAATTGTTTAATGATTTTATAAGAGTATCATCGTCTGATTCAACAATATTGTTGATTATTATGTATTATTGGGTTTAACCATTTATTATTCTATCTACCATATTTTATTTAATGGTTTATGACTAATTTTATTGTGTACAATCTATCCTAAAATCATTCACTATATTACTTGGAATGGTTAGTGTTTTATGCTTAATGATTGGGGAATGTTAGTTACATTTCATATGACAGTTTCAATATTAATGTATATGTTGTTTATGTTTATCCCTACTCATGTGAATAATGAATTGGAATTATTATGTGATGGTTGGGGCCCTCTATATCCCCTCAATGCATCGGTAGGTCTCATAGGACAAATAGATGTGGAATTTTATGAGCCCTTTCCCAATTTAATATGAGTATTTGGCTGATGCCTAAATCATTTTTAGACATCTTGGATGAGGCCTTGAAAAAAAGTTTTAAAATGTCAATAATATTCAGTTCTCTCATTATGAATCTAGTAATTGAAATTTCATGTGGTTATTATACTAGTAGAATACCCATGATTATGTTTTATTTAAGGCATTATTTACTCATCCCATATTTCTGCCATAATGTGTTCAAGTTTATTATTTTTAAAGGCATGTGTTTTAAATTATTCACCATGTCTTATGTTTATGCTATCTTTTGTTGTATTCCTTACCATTACTAAACATTTGAGCTCCCCCATTTCTTATGTTTCGTTTTCCCATGATATGAAGATGTAATTATGAATGACTTATAGGCATAATCTCGGAGGCTTGGATGTTTCTAACGAAACAAATTACTATTGTATTTACCTTCATGATGTATTGTCAAACTTATATTTATGTATATTTTTTAAAAAAAACTACTAAACTACATGGCCCTTTGTGATGCATATTATCTATTTATATTCCAATGTAATAAAATTAGACATCTGCTCTGGGAAATTTGCGTCAGGTCCTTATAATTAAGAACATGTTTATCATCTTAAACAAAAAATGATATATTTTAACATGAAGTTTTTTTTATAAAATTAAATATGTTTCACTATAAAAAACATAAAAAAGGAATAAAAAGTGTTACACAAGAACAATAATATGTGGAACAAACTTATGTTATTAAATTAAAACATTAACTATATTTAACTTATTTTTATAAAAATATGTAAAAATGTTTTCATTAAAAATGAAGTGATATTTTATATGTTCACATTTCAAAATTTAAACATTAACCATAATTTATTTAATTTATAATCATAGAAAATATTTCGTTAGTGAAATGAAAATATTTAGCAGCTATTGATAGTGAATGATAAAAATGAATTCTAACAAATAATTGACTTTTAAAAATATAAATATTATGATATATAAATAATTAAGATTGAAGTTATTTTCTAAAATTTAATACTATCAACTATGAATTTACAAATTATAACTTTTAAATAATAACTATGGTATATAAAATATTAATGTTGATGAATTGAGAAATATTTTTAAGATATATATATGAAAATTTATATATTGATATATTAATAAATTAATGGATTAAAATTGTTTTAGAATTATAATATATAATTTTAAATAGTATGTTGTGTAAATATGAAATAAAGTCTCACATAAGGGAAATAATAGGGTTCATGTAAGGGTGTCGACTTCTGGTGGTGGATGTACAACTCTCATAAGGGTAGATAACTAGTTTCAAACTTATATAAAGGTCATCTATCATATTTGAAAGATATATAGAGGTATATTTAGTCAGTTCTCACAGTCTCATAAGGGTCATTCGAAATATCTTAATTCATGCAAAGGTAACTATTGGTTTATATAAGGGTAGATACTTGGATCTGTGCTCACATAAAGGTAGAACCTAGATCCCAATTCATATGTGGGTGCTTTATTTATCGGTATAAAGTTTAGGGGAAGTAGTTACATAATGGTTTTACGTATATAGATAATATATGAAGTGTACAAGCTATTTTAAATGACACTATCACCCCTCCTTTGTCTTCCTCATTCTTCAAGAACACTATCCACAATTGTTTTTGGGAGCATGAGTTGTGATATCATCTTGAACTTTTCATCACTTCTAAATTAGGGTTTTAAATTCCCTAAAACAATAGTTGTTGGAAGTTTTAAATTTCATATATTTATATATATATTTATATATATAATACTTTATGTTTAGAACCATGCTCAGTTTATACTCATGAAGCTTGAATAATAAAGGACATGGGCAGTTGCATGATATATATTGAGTAAAGGAAATTAATTTCTTAAACTATATATATATATACATATGTAAAACTATTGTAATATACCATGATTTTATAAGAATTTCCATTGAAATAAACGTCAACTATTTCAAATATTCTATTATATATATCTTTGAGTCTATATGGACTATAATATAGTAAACAGTTATAACTTATTCATTAAATCAGTAATTATGTAAATGAAATAACCAATTTATGTAAAAACGTTTTCATGTTTTAATTAATGTAAATTTATTGATTAATTCATAAAAAATAAATAACCAATTTTTTATAATGCCATTTTATTCCGCCAAAATATTTTTTCTTCAAAAATAGTTTTTATCTTTGGGTGAATTTTTAAGATTTCCCCACAAAAATATTTTTCAGTTAATAGTGATAAATACAAATTTTTATAAAAACTATAATTTATTATCAAGTAAAAGTATAATTATGTAATGAATTTCATATTAAAGAAAAATAATTTTCCTTTAATTATATATAATATATTTAATTATATAATATTCATCATTTTACTTGATTTAGATTACTTTTGGGCATAAAATATATTTTTATAAAAACGTTTTTTATATGCACAAAGTGTGTTTTTACCATAATAAAATAAATTAATATATATGTATTAATGATTTTAAGGAAATTATTAGATTATATATTCAATATTATATTTTAACTTTTATTTTATGGTTTTTAAAAGGAAAATAAATTTAGTAAATTATGTTTTCTACTTAAAGATCCAATCTTTTAAAATGAATTTTTCTTTGTGAGAAGTGCGTTTAATTAAAATTAAAATTTTCCAATAATAAAAATTGAATCAGTTAAAATGGATATAATATATTGAATCATAATATCTAATATATTAAAATAATTTTAACTTAATTTTTTTTCTAATTGAATAGTAAAAATTATAAAACTTTTTTGCCACATTTAAGGATAAAACAGGATTATGTGGGGATTAAAATAAAGTGATAAGGGTAGGATTTCCACCCACACCAATAAAATTCCTATTATATGATGTGATTTCAAAATTTTATTATTATAAATTTTAATCTTAATCGTTTTGAAGCCACTTTCCCATGAGCGTGACATTATATCATTAAAACATTTCAAGAAAATCCATGTGTGTCCCTCCACTCACTTGTAAAAGGGACCCACTTATCCTCGCTTATTCACACAATTTGAAACTTATCTCTAAAAATACCTATCCCAAATCATTTCTAGAATCATTTCCTTCATCCTAAAACTTTTCCCTTTATCTTAATATCAATACTTTAAGGATTAATGTGTAAGACAAAGGAAGTCTCTCAAATAAGAGGTAATTATCTAAAAAAGTGATTTCAATTTTATTTATTCTTATACTCCCTATAAACATGTTTTATCCATTAAAAATGATTTATAAAGTTTCATAAATATTCTGATATGTTATTATGTTGATTTAATAACCATTTACAAAATCTTCTCAATTAAATGGGGAATATCACTCAGGTGTACTTGTGGATTCTCATCTCCACATAGTTATATGATTCAGTTTCCTCCAACATCATTTATGGTTGGATATTATGATAGATTTACTATTTTTATATTCTATTTAAGTTATAATAATTATTCTAGAATTTTGAATTAATATTTACCTTTCTTTAATTCCATCCATCAAAAAATGTAAATATCACTCATGTGTATATACAGACTATAGTATCCATGTAGTTATGTAATTAATTTTTCACCAATACCTTATATGAATGGTTATAATTATATATATATATATAATGAATATATATGATATTTATGTCATTATTAACATTATTTATATGAATTGACCATGATCCAAGTGTCTAAACCATAACCATCAAACCCAAACATACATTAATGTTTTATGATCTTCTATCATACATATGTATGGTTTTCATTACAAAATGGGTGGGCATGGAGTTATATATATATCCAATTAATTGTGAATAGAATGATATATCATGAGGTAATTAATATTGGAATGGGGTGTGAACCCAATTGAGCATGGTAAATGATCCAATAATATAATCTGGGGAGTGAACTTTAACAATAATAATTATGTGATTTGGAGTGAATTGATCCACAATGAAAAACATGTAAGTGAAACTTGACTAAGGAAGTGGTTGTATATACTTATGTGCATTCTAAAAACATATGTCATATAATTATGATAAGTTTTCATGGATCATGATTGATTATTGATGATTTTACACTCTTATATCTTATGTATTGTGATTAATAAATAATCATGTCATGTTTCATTATTATGATATATGAATTGATGGATGTTATTTTCTAATGTTAAGATCATTTTATCATACCTTTATTTCTATCAAATTCTCACTTATGATCATTTGTTTTCATCTATTATGTTTAATCTTACTGAGCATCTAATCTCAAACATTCTTTTGTTTCCATTCCCTAGGTTATGGATAAATTTTCTAAATATGTTATATCTAATAAGGGATCTAGTTGTAGAGAAATTAATGGGAAATGATGTAGATAATTTACATTCAAATTTTTTATATTTTCGTGTTTCAAGGGACACTAAACCTTTATGGTTCAACCATGGAAAATAATTATATTTAATATATATTTTTATTAATAAGATTTAGTTTTATGTAGGAAATTATTGGGTCGTTATACTTGGTATAAAATCTAGGTTAAGAAATGTTTAGAAACTAAGATGAGGAAAATTTAGTGAGAATTCATAGCATAAGACTACGTATATAAGAACACCCTAGGTTATGGTTAATAAAGGAGTGTGGTTTCCCTGTGAAAATAAATACTTGTATGGGCACTACATGTGGATGTTGTTTTTTAATAGATTCATCTAAGGGTGATAACCCTAAAAATAGTTATTCAAGTATACCTCAATCGTCATTCTAATACATGGTTAATATACCTTAACTACAAACCAGGTTTGACACTCCTGTGTGATATACTTTGAGAATTCACAAATACATTACAAACCATAAAAAAGGATTTAAATATAATTTGACTATGAATAACCTAGAATAAACCTATAGTGTAATATATTAAATAATTATGTCTCATGATTTAGATATCCTATAAAATATTATTAGGTTTATGTGTTTTTATACTTTGATAATTGTTTCTCACACTTTTATTTCTAGTTTTAGTCAATATAGGGAACTAAAAGGATATTAGATAACTTTGAATATTTCATATGTAAAAATAATAGGCATTATACGAATCAGTTTCCTAAGTGGGAATCTTATATAGAGGATCATGAAGGTTGTACCGGTATTGGTTATACTGTTGAGGATAAAGATACCGTAAACAATGTGTGAAATGTATGGGATGTTCAAACCATATTGTTTAAATTTAATCTAAGATGAATGATTATATTGAGTCTAAGACACCCAAATACATGATTCATATATCATATTCTAGGAAGGGGTATTAATGAATAATATGATGACACCTATGTAATGGTTTATGAATAAAGTTGGATGATGAAAGTGTATAAGTTTTTGAATTCAAATTTTATGATATACAAAACCTGAAAAATATAAGTACTTTTAGTATATTTTTTTCAATGTGGATTGAAAATGATATGTTTAATGGTTATTAATAGTTATAAAAGGGAAATTTTTATTAATGTAAGGTAACCCTTAATGTGTTCCTTAGGATGGGAAATGATATTTAGTATGGATAAACAGATGATGATATGAATAAATTATATTGGATAGTAATTGTGACCTCTAAACTAATAAAGGATTTTTTTTAAAAAAAATGGTTTTCACTATCATGGATTTAGATTATAGAATTTAATGAATATATCCAATAATATTTTGAATGAAAAATCATGCATGTTTTCAATAAGGGTGTATGGTAATTTAGGTTATTATAATATTTCAATAGAATACATGATAAATGTATTCACATGTTTGGAATGTGAAAACCAAGAGATACTTTATGATATATTGGTGATTAATGGTACGTTTTTGTTATAAATTTAGTGACCTTCTTTCTAATGATTTTTATTTTTAGTTCTTACAAGGGTTGTATGGTTAACCATTTATAGTATTTTTAATATAAATTTTGGATGATGTTTTTAAATTAAATTATTATCTGACCATGTGAGAATTTATTCATATTCGATAATATATCCTAACCATTTTGTTCTGATGGTAACTAAAGATATATGGGATGACTTATCATGTATCTCATGATCTGTTAGTGTTTCAGGAATGAAAAATACACCTTCCTTTTTTGGAGTATGAGGTGAAGAGGAAATTGGTCAGGAAACTACCAAAGGTAGGTATTTTTCTTATGAATGTAAATGAAATCAATTATGTACACCATTTTGTGAAAATTTATTCAAATTTATGAAAATGGTCATGAAACCAAAAAAAATGTTATCTCATTAGCTTAATTTTTTATGAATTATACGGTCCCTTAAAGCATCACGGTTTTATGGCTTTGTGATCATTATCTTTCTCCTGGCCATGTTCTCTATCACTCTCCATGAGAACATGATATCTATATTTCTCTTCCATGTCCATGTTTTCACTTCCCATTTATTTTTCCCTATTTGGGAAACTTGTTATGATTTTCCTTCTGTAACAATTATATATATATCTTTTTTAAAGGAATTTATAGTATTTATTTTTACGATGTGGGTTTCTATAAATGGAAATTCCAAGTATTAAAACATTTATAAATAAGAATAATTCATCGGGATAAATTAATTTTAAGGGGGTCATAATGTAAAACTCGAAGATTTTGTGAATTTTTTTATTTTGAATAAAATTAATCTTTAATATTTTTCATTTTATGCGCCACTAAATTTAACTTCTATTATATGAAATAACTACATTATTATTTATTTTTATGAAACACCAAGTAAATATTGTGATACATGAAACACATAGAGTATATTTTGGTACACCCAATACTATTCATGTTGTGGGTTGTACACAGTACTGAGTCTCTTCGATAGCATGTGTTACACGCAAAGCCCAGTTTAACTGAAGCACAATATACTATTAATATTATTATAATTAATACATATCCATTAGAATGGAAGATATTAATGAGATTGAATAAATTATAAACATATGGTTTAAACATGTATATAAAATGAATCCTTTATTAATCAATTAGTTCGAAATGAATGTATAAACTATTTGAGAATAACGAAATTCTTTTTTTAAGAAATATTCTTTTCTATATACGAAAACCATTTTATATCAATAAATTAAAAAACCCAATTATGATTTATTTTTTAAAAAAATTATATATTACATATTCAATCAAAAATTTTTCACTAATACATTATATTTTATAGACATAAGATAAGTATAAATACAATTTTAAGAATACCAAGATGTATTTTTTTTCAAAAGCGTAATTTTACAGCCTTTTAATGGATACACCATTTTAAATATAATTTTTGAAACTTTTTATAAGTTTTATAAGAAAAAATAAAAAGAAATTAAATAGTAATATTAAAATTTACTTTGGGTATATTTTTTGTTATTTTTTTAAGAAGTGTCATGTTTTGATGAATAGTGAGAAATACTGAATTTTAATTCAAACCACTATTTATTCTAATTTATTTATATATAAAATTATATATTAATATATTTTTAGTGTATAATTAAATTATTTATACATAAATTAATCTAATTTATTTCATTTTAGCCAATTTTACATTGAAATTGGATATAAAAACCCTTCAAACTGTTGGACTTTTGTGCTTTCAAAACTCGTTGTCTTGTCCCATCTATGAGATTAATTTTAAATTACATTATTCAACTTATATGATTAGAATTTGGAAAAATGAATTCCATATTTTAATAATAAAAATAATTTATAATCTTTAATAATTTCAACATAGTTTTTTACAAAAACTAATAGTGAAATTAATTAAAATTAATTACATTGATTAATGTAAAAACAAGGTTAATTAATAATTAAACATGGAATGTAAGGTGTAAAAATGACCCAACAGTTGTATAAAAAATATTTTATGGCCATATTCAGACCCTTAAACATATATTTATCTATAATTGTTGATTATAACTACTGGGGGACAAGTAAAACATATGGAGAACTCAAATATTTTCAAGAATACCCATTGTATCATTTTTTCCCAATTATAAAAGGCACCCTCTACTCCTCTAATCACACTTATCAAGCCATTTTTTTCCCTTCCAAAACCTAAAAAAATAAAATCAAAACACCCCTACTCTCATAATATAATAAATACTTTGGGCAAGAATCCCACTAAAGAAGACCTTAGTGAAAACCAAAAGGAGTTACTTGAAAAAGAGGTAACATTCTTCAACAAGCATTTCTATTTTATTTATTTATCCACCCATTTAGTTATTATTATTTCATGGTAACATAATAGAATAATTTTACTCAATACACTATGATATTTTTATCCCAATTTTTCTACTTATACCTATACACACTTCTATCAAACGGGTAATAAACTTATTGTTCATGTGCGCGAAGGATTACCGCCACGCGAAATGATGTCGTTTTTTTTTTCATTTACCACCTACCATTGTTGGGAATTATGATGGACATACTATTTTTTATTATATATATTATTTATTTATTATTCTGTAATTATTACATAAAACATACCTTTATGATTTCCATTTTGTGTAAATGTGATAACTTCATTAGTGGATGTGTGGACTACCGCATCCTCAGTGTGATGTGATTCGTTCAAACTTCTCATGGAATATATAAAAGATGGTATTTGTAAATTTATTTGATATATATGAAATCATAATTATATTTTAATTAATATATATATATATATATCATTTAAATTCTTTCTTTCGATGCGATAATAAAACAGAATCAACGTTCATGCGTACTTACAACCTACCGTCTCCATGAACAGTGTATTCCATTTCATATTTCTATATTTTATATATTAAAGAAATATTTATATAATGAATATATAAGATATTTAAACCATTTGTTACATTCTATAAATAAATAATTAATTATTTAAGTGAGAGGATCAATAATAAAAAATCAAAACATATACGAAAAACAAAGCGGATATTACCCAAAACCTAACATTAACAAGAAATTTTTAATAAATAAGTAATATAGAGTTATAATAAAATAATATACGATGTGATATATAATAATATTGTTTTATTTTATATTTTTAATAAACTTATACCTATTATACATGAGTATTTAACGTGTATGAATAAATTCAAGACTTAAGGTATGGGGATTTTTAGTCTCACTTATTTCAGTGAGATATATGTTATATTCACTACTTATTCTTATTTTGTGGTGTATATACAGACCTATGACATGTTATATCATCAATTTAATTTATTTCATGATATTAAAAGTTTCATTTTATGTTATTATTTCATGTATCTCACGATTCAAATGTTTCACAAGTATTAAGGGTTTCCTCATCTTACTTTTATTTATATGAGATTTCTTCCTTATTCCCCACCCACTTATTTTGTCTAGTGTATGTACTACCCATGAAAATATTATATTATTATTATCCTTAAACTTATTGGTATTTAAGTATACTTTTTATGATCTTTATTTCATGGGGTTTATGGTTAAAAAGATACCTAATTAGTAAAGTAATTTTGTCTCAATTTTTCTTATTTGAGATACATGCCATGATATGAACCTATATTTTTCTATAAGGTGTATATAAATCCCTTTGAAATTTAATATCATGAATCTAATTATTTTAATGATATTTTATGCTTCATGTAATTTTATTATTTCTATAGTATTATGATTCAAATTTAACAAATTGTTAATACTTTATTGCTACAATCTCATTATTTATCGAGATTGTTTATGAATATCCTTCCATTGATAAACTATTATGATCAATATCTCAATAAATATGAATAATTTACTTATCCTATTGATATTCATGATATATTTAGGTATTGGTTCCATTTTGTCTACTCATTGCTACTTATGGTAATTAAGATAATGTTTTAATAAAATCTAAAATTATTTCTCTTTGATCGAGAATCTGTTTTATTAAAATAATAATGTTTTATAAATATGTTTTCTAAAATGTTTTTAAATTATATTTTAAGATTATTTACAAATAAAATGAATTTAATTTTTTTTATTTTTTATAATATTTTTAAAATTGTTTTCAACTCTTCCTTTATATTTTTTAAAGGTTATTTTCAAAGAAAAAGCATTTCAAAAATATTTTATGTTTTAAAAATAGTGTTTAAAAATGGAAAGGGTATTTTTTAAGAAATGTTTTAAATTATTTTTAAAGATTAATTTATATTTTTTCAGTGTTTTGTTTAAGAAATGCATTTTTAAAGTATTCAATGTTTCAAAAAGTGGATTTAAAAGAAAGGTTATTTTCTTTAAGAAATGCTCCAAGTGATATTTAAAAATCCATCTCTGTATATGATGGAATCCTTTGATATAGTTTATGCATTTTGGGGACATGATAAAATAATGACATTCATATTCTTTATTTAATCATTTATGTTTTGATGGCATGATGTTTATGAGACATATTTCCCTTTCATGAGTTATTCCATGACAAATTCTTATGAAGCTCACTACATTTTATAGGTTATTCTAAGATTAGATTATTACGAAACCTATTAGTTTTATATGGGTTACGACATGATGAAATTTTTACGATACCCATTTCATTTCATGGGTTATAATATGAAGTTTTTGAAACCCATATCTTTCTTATGTGTCATAATATGATGAATGTTTTATTATCTTATGGAACATGTATGTAGGATTTCATTATGTGACTAGTTGGACCTATATATCCCTATAATGAATTTGTTAAAAATTTATATCTCATGAAATAATGATAGGAACAAGTTTATAGGCTTGATCCACTATTTTAAGAATGTGTAACATGACCCACTATGATGAAAGGGATATCACTGGGAATGGTAGTGTATCCCACCCAAGAGTTATAGTCTCCTATGAGTGAACCTGATTACATGTTCATAATGTTATGAGTGAACATTATTACATGTTCACAATGTCATGTGTGGGACATGATGCATGTCCATAAGTTTATGTGTGGACATGATTTCATGGTTCCGAATATTGATTATATCACAATGCATGTCTTATAAAAATCCATTATTTATGACAAGCCTCATGTTTATCATCTGTGACAGGTTGGGTATGAACCTCGTGAGATATGTTCCTGTTACCATACCCTTATTCTCGTGTTATGCTTGCATATCTCCATAATTTTCCCTACCTGGTCATTTAAGCTCACCCCTTTCTTATGTTTTCTTTCCCCAGGTTATAAAGATATGATTTAGGTAGAAATAATATAGGTTAATATCTTTAATGAGGATGATGTAGATCTTTCACCAAGTCAGAATATATGTTTCTATGTTTCCAAAGAGAATAACTATTATAGTCCTAGGGAATGTATTTTTCCAATGTGCTGAATATTAATCTAAAATGATGTAAAATCCATGTATGTGATGTTGGTGTTTCTATAGTAAATACCCAACCCTAGTAGCTTAGATTCATTTATAATTTTGTTATATTGTAATTAGATACAATATATCACATGTTAAATGTCTGAATAGTTTAGTAGTCTTGTAAAACAAGATGCATAGATGAATCTCACATTATAATTGAAAACATAAAACACAATATAGTATTTTCTTTGATAGAACCATTATTCTCTTATCATATCTATGAATATTAATCTTAATATAATTCTAGGAATCTTAGGGAAAACAAACATAAGAAAAAGGTGATATCAGATTCTCAAAAAAGGTATATGTATACCAAAATCAAAATAAGGCCTGAATGATATAGAAGGAAATAAATGAAAATTAAATGTCTTGATAAAAATAATCACATGAGATAAAAACATATCCATGGATATAATAAATAATCCTATAATTACATGAAAATAAATAGTTAATAACATGATCAAGAAATGCCTAATGTTTTACATCGTAAACATAATATCACATCCGCATTCCAAGACATAATACATAAAAGATTAAGGCCATGGCCAAATACCCAAGCAAGTTTGTCTCATGAGACCTACGAAAGAATCAAGGGGCTATAGTTGGCCATTCCCACCACAAAATTTGTAAAATTCAATCCAAATATAAAAAGGTGTGAAATATAAATAATGTAAAAATTCATATTGGAAACTATCATATGAAATGTTAATAATTTCCCTAATTAATAAACATAATCATAATCCATTCAACGTAATATAGAAAATGTTAAAATAACACATTCCAAGTCAAACTGATCATAAATAATATAGAGAAACAAGATGAATGGTATCATTATTAATTATACATAGTGTATTATATGTAAAATAAAGGGGTGTTTTCATTGATGAATAGAAATACCCTCAAATATCATTTAAAATATTCTTGAGGTAAATTACCTTTCCATTTTGAAATATATTTGTTAAAATATAAAAATTATGAAAATATTTTTGAAATCATTTTTTTAATAATTATTATGCAAAATTTTAATACAATGTTTAAATTATTTATTGGTTATAATGGTGGGATATTCCATTTAAATTGTATAAGTTAAAAAAACACTCTACTCGTATTTTTTTTGGGGAAAGTTGAAAAGTGCCTCATTTGGAAAATGAAAAGAATATTCCTTTTAAACCATTTTTGAGAAGTAAATCATGGGTAAAACTGAATTTAAATAGTCCTTGGAAAATATTAAAAATATTATATAAAATATTTTGATGAAAATTTAGATATTGAAGAAAATGATTCCCTAACAGAGACTTACACATAAACAATCCTGCATATATATGAGATTTTGAAATAAAACCATACTGCATTTCTTTAAATGTGTTCAAAACTCTTTTATAATAAATATAGATTTATTATAAATTTATTAAAGAATAATTATCATCTCTATAATACCATATGTTATTTACTTATAATATTTTATCACCCGTTTATTAACAATTCTTTGTTAAAATCATTGTTCCGAGTGATAATTATGTTGTTTTTCTTGTATGTTTTGGTTTGATCATTTTGGTATTTATACTTATATTATGGTTCCATCATCTCAAAAATGTTAATAATTATATAAATATAATATATATTCATAATATTTGTATTCATATAAATACATATAAGTTATATATAAAAAACTGAATTACCTACTCATTGAGATGGTAGGTTTTACATATGTTTGATCACTGTTTTCACTTATCAACGGATGGAATGAAATAATTATTAATAATAATTCTTCTTTGAAGAATAATAATATATAAAATAAATCATATATATTAATTAAATTCATTCCCATTACCATCCAAGTAAAATGTAAATAAAGAATGAATCAAAACACTTCGTGGAGGTGGTAGTCCACACGTATACACGAGCGACGTTATCATTTCCAATGGTTTGGAAAGTAAGAATTTAGATATTGTATTATCATTTTAGAGGTATAAATATATCATAATTTTTATAGATAATCATTAAACTTATCATAATACCCATCAATAAAGGATAGTTATGAAAAATGTATTATATCATTGCATGGAGACAGTAAGACATACATACACACAAGTGATACATTTTATTCCCAATTAATGGTAATAAGGATGGGTAATGTTTTTTTAATAATAATAAAATTTTTATATATTTAGGATAAGTAAATTAATATTTTATGAAAAAAATCAGTTATTTAGAAGATTCAGAAGAACAAATGAATTATAAATGGTTGGGTAAGACAATTACCACTTCTTCAAGAGGCCACCTTTAGATCCTTTCATATGGATTGTAGGTTCAATCTTTTAGGGAGAAAAGAAACAAAAAAACATGTAGGAATATGTTGAAAATAGTAATTCCTAGGTTTTTTATCTTTTTTTCTCAAAGTAGTGCAAATAAGTGAAGGAATGAGAGTATATTTATAGTTGAGGTGAGGGGAAATTGTGGAATTTCCTAAAAGATCAAATTATAATAAATTCATCTTATAGCCCAAATTCTTAAAAATATCCAAGTATTCGGCCATAGGGTTAGATATGGTTTAAATATCTTAAAATAATATAAAAATTATAGGTCTTTGTGGTGGTTTCAACCCTATATTTTGGTTTAACCCCTTAGTAAACATATTTTAATATTAACCTCAGTAACATATCTTTCACACTTAAAGGATTATAATTTTACATATTATGAATATATTGACTAAAAAATGGAAGAAATGATGAAATTTTATAACATATCTTAAACCCTTATCCTCATTAAATATTGTAATTATTTTCAAATAATTTAATAAACTGTTATTTTGATAAATTGTCATTAATATTGATTTTTACACTATTCTTTTAATTTGACATAAAAACCAAAATAAAAATTTAGATTTCAAATATAATTCATTTAAAAATAATTAATATATCATATTAATATAAATAATTCATGGAAAACTATAAATCAACAAAATTATATCACTTAATATTTTTAATATCATTTATTTTGGTTTTCTATTTATTGAACAAATGTTGTATTAGCATTGCACGAGCATTTAATGTAAATTATATAAAAACTAAAAACTAAAAATAAATAATCATAACAAATATATTTTCATTTAAAAAATATTAATATTAATTCATTAATTTATTTATTTTTCTCTATGTAGACAAATAATATATATTTTAAATTAAGAGAGTTACATTTTGTAACATTCTTTGATTTAAATATTATATTGGTCATTTTAAGGGAAAAGTATAAATTAAATATATAAATTTCAAGACTAATATGGCTAGGGTATAATTACATTCTTCCAGTAAAAAAATTAAATATTATGACTTTATTAGTTAGTTGTGACCTTGATTAACTTGACTTACCCATTACAAAGGTGATAGATTTTACCACAGTTTTTATTAATATTGACAAAAAGGACCTATTTACCCAATTTGAATATACTAATTATAAATATGTAATCCACTTATCTATATTCAATATATATTATTTGTAGATATTAATTTTAAAATTGGTTCAAAAAACCTGATGAAAATATATTTTTAGAAAAAAATATTTTTAAGCATAAAATTTGATTTATTCTTATCTTATGCCAAGTAAAAACAATATATGAATGTGAAAAAAAATATTTTCATATATAATATGTAAATTTAATTAAAATAATTTACTTATAGTTATTAAGTTAATTTATTATGATATAATTATATTATGCACACGAAAATAGTTTTTTCAAAAAAAACATTTCTTTCACATTCAAATGATTTTTATTATTTTTATTAATAACCAATGAATTTATTTTATAAATGTCTAAACCATAAAATTTTCATTATTTAGTTATTCGTATTAATACCCGCAATTTTTAAGGTCTAGGTTATAATGGTCATAATAGAATCAATCACGGTTTTTTTAAACTTGGTGTTTTGTACAATGTAAGTTATCAAATAGATTAAATTTATTTTAAAAAAGGCATACCATAAAATCTTGGGGTGTTACATTCTTCCCTCTAAAAAATATCATCCTAAAAATTTCCAAAATGTCACCTCAAGAATATATTTGTGTATTATTCATCATATTTTTCTCAGTTTCCCACATCACCTCTTCTATCTTATGATTTTTTCAAATTACCTTTACCGGTCGAGTGGTCCTATTCCTAAACATGTTTTCTCTAGTGTCCATAATCGGGATATGAACATCAATATATGATATATAAAGATATAATTATATATTTTTAATGTATTAAAATGTGTTGGTTTTAGCACATAAGTTATTAACAAAGAGATATGGAACACACCATGTGCCTTAGAGAGGCTTGGTGGCATTGTCATACGATAATCCACTTCTCCAATTAAATCTAGGATTTAATAAGGTATGGTGTACCATGGACTCAATTTAGCTTTTTACTGAGCTTTATAACCCCTTAAATGGAGAAACCTTCATGAAAAAATAATCTATCAATTAAAATTCAAAATTTTACCTTCAGTTATATGTATGGATTTTTTTAATTCTTTGATCTAATTTAATATTTTTTTGGAATAATATTTACCTTTTTTATTACCCCATTGTAGTTAATAGGGCTACAATATTCCTTTCTTCGACTTCCTTATAGAATGATATAGTTTGAAATCTCTTTCTATACAATTCATCATACAATGCTATCCGAATACTTGAAAAGAAACCATTATTTTAGGGGGACTCTACCAAAGGATAATACTAATCACACCATCCTTCAATGTTCAAGATAAAATAACCTTAACATGTCTTATAATGTTTGAATAGTCATTTTGGACTACTTTTATTCTTGAGGATTGTAATTGTTTCTCAAATGATGCTAAGTATAAATATTATTCTGAAGACATTTCTATAATTTTAATGAAAATCAAGGATCATGGTTATACATAATTGAAAGAGGTGTTCCATGATGTCTTATAAATTTATTAATATAGAGTTTTTAAAGGAGTTATAGAGGAAAATATTCTATTATATTTAGGAAATGTGTATATTTGGTGAGGTAATAAAAAATAACCCATATTGAATCATTATTCTTTAGATTCATTGGTAATCTAGTGAAAACTTCCCTGGTAATGTCATCCCATTTCACATAGTAATAGTAAGAGGTTTCATGACTCATTTAGGGTGTTTTCCCCTAGCCTTCACTTATTGACATACTAAACATCTTGACACATCATCAGTAATTTCCCACTTCATGTCATCTAACCAAAACTGTTCTATCAAATCTCTATAAATCACAGTGCTATAAGGTTCTATTGAGAACTTAAAATTATGAAAAACATCCAATAATTCATTTTACATCTTAGGTATAGATCGTATACATAGTATCTTTCTAATTTTAATAATTTCATCTACCTTTACGAATTATAACAATTTCCCATCATTCACATCTTCAATTTTCTTTTTAATATTCTCATTATTATGTTGAGAACATTTTCTATTTTCCAAAAAAAATCATTTGTAAATCCTTTGAAAAAGGAGTGATATCTCCAATTCCTTAATAACCCATAGATCAATATTTTATAAATCCATGAACATAGGATCCTAATCAATCTTCATTTTGGACAAAAATCTATAATACTTCATACTCAATGCATTCCCTACATTATTTTCCTTCTTATGGGTGCTAGTGTATCAAGAAATAATAATCCTTGAGTAACTAAATCCATCATATTTTCCTCATGTTGAGCTCTTTCTATAAAAAGATGTATTTTAGGCTCTTATGGCCACTGTATATCTCACATAATTCACCATATAGATAATGTATCCATATCATTAAAAGTAAATATTATGATTTCTAACTCAATATCATTAGTAGGATAGTTATATTCATGATTATATAACTATATTGATGCCTAAGAAATAAATTTATTATTCTACTTAAAGACACAACTAAGTCCCCTCTTCAATGAATCACTATATATCACTAATTGTTTATTTCTAGATAGTATAGTCAAAATGGAAGAATTCTTTAATATCCAATTCAATTATTTAGAAAATTCTATACATTACATCATCCAAATGAACTTAACCCCTTTATGAAGTTTTTTTAATGGGTTAGCTAATCAAAAACAATTGAAGGAATTGTCAATTGTAACCATCCAAAATAATGACACTACATAACTTGGTTGTTTATATTAGTGTAAGAGATTCTTGGAATTCCATTGCCTTCATAGGATTGATTTATATTTCATTCTTAGATACAATATAGCCAACACAAAAATTATGAATCTAGCATTCACACTTTCTAAATTTACCATATAATTATTTCCTCTAACAGTCTCAAGAATCACTTGTAAGTGATCCTCATGGTCTAAATATATCTTAGAGTACACCAAGATATCAAAAATAAATACCATAACAAAATCATCAACACATTCCTTGAGTAATCTAGTCATTGTATCCATGAAAAAATAACATTCATTAGTCAATCCAAATGGAATTATTGTAAACTCTTAATTTCCAAACCACATTCGAAATGCTTTCTTTGGAATATATTCATTTTTTACTCACAATTTATGAAATCCATAATGAAGGTAAATATTTTAAAAATATATAGCTATGTGAAGTTTATCGAATAAGTTAACAATTTTAGGTAGAGGATAATTGTTATTTATTATAATAGCATTGACTTCCATATAATCAATGCACAGTCTCATATATCCATATTTCTCCATAAGGAAAATAATAGGGGCTCCCTAAGGTGAAACACTATGGAATATAAATCCATTATTAAAAAAATCCTCTTGTTGTTTCTCCCATTCCACTAATTTCAGAGTGGTCATTTTATATGTAGTCTTTGTTATAGGTTTTTAATTGGGGAATAAATCAATGGAAAACTTAGTCTCATTCTATGGTAGGTTTCTAATTAATTAATTATGGAATAAATCAATTTATTCTAACATTATAGGTATATCCTCAGTTTTATTATTAATTTTTTAATATATTTTTTATTATTATTACCTAAGAATCTATTTCATAAGAGCAACTTAGGGTTAATCTAGACATGACTTTGATGAAGTCTACCCTCTGATGTTAAGGAATTCCACATCTTCATCTCAAATTGTAACTTCCTTCTCTTTTCAATAAATATTTGAATTATATTTTTAAAGTTATTTTGTACCATGGAATATATACACCATAGGTATAATCATAAAGGAAAAAAATAGGGCATGTTAATGTGTCATAATGGGAACTGATATACAATTCCTTGTTGTGGTGAGTCTTCCACTTGGAGTCTCCACTCCTTTCATAAGCTGCTAAGGAAATATGTAAATTTCCTATAAGACATTGAAGATATAATAGAATGTTATAATCCATATTCAAATAAATAATTGGATAATTTTTTGGATATGATTAAATTATCTTCCACCACATTAATAAGAACTTCAAACATGGCTTGTGTGATTGCATAAGCTTGGGATTTATCCCTTTTCTTCATTTCTTAATGTCATTTTGATACATGGGATAATCATTTTCAAAATTTACTATCTCATTATAGTTGAAGCATTGAAAATTTGAAGATTCCTTCATTACATTACAATAATGACCCTTTTGGCCTTTCTCTTCACACATGTATCATAATCCCATTAAAAGTTATCATGTTTCATAGTGTTTATTTCAATATTTATTCATCATTTGAAATTCCACTCTTCCCTTTTTCTATTTTTTCATATATAATTTTTCATGATTTCTAAACAACCCTCCTCTTATCTAGAATTCCTTTGAATCCATCATACATGAAGAATTATATCTATTTCATGAGAACACAATATATTATATCATCATATGATGAGAATGTTTAGGAGGATAGTTTTCTTTTAAGGATTGTCTTAATCCTATCTGATAAATAGTCAATATTTCTCTTTATATTATATATGTAGTATGAAAAATGATTTCTAACCTTGTAAATTGGGCTTCATACTTAGCAACATTTCCATCTTCCTTTTTTCTTATATTTGGTAGTTTTTTCTCCACAACTTCACATTGTTCATGAGGGAAATATTTTTCAATGAAAATATCTTTAAAATAATTTCATTCCATGATTGATATTTCCTCTTTATAATTAGTGCTTTGAAGAAATTACCACTGTTGAACCATATCCCCTGAGAGTTGATAAATTTCTGTAACAACCTTCCCCCTTTCATAACCCAAGTCATCTATCCCAATATAGCAATAATTTTTTAGCTCAAGTTAGAACTCTAACTCCATATTTATTAACTTTAGGAGGATTGAAATCCCTATATTGATTCCAAGCATTGAAATCCTTTCCATTTCTTCTATTTTATTCTATTTCTGAACAATATATTACACTAGATTAAATTATGACTCACAGTAAATAATTTTGAAACTATTGAAACACATAACATGAATTGAAATTTATTTATAAATAATCTCAAAATTTTATGCTTGGTTTAATTAGTGATATTCTCAAAGTCTGTCATGGTGTATTTCTCTCTAATCAAAGTTTCCCTAATCCTAATTGACAAGGATTCTAATAAAATTCCTATAATTCCAACTATAATAACCCTGACCCTAGTAACCTATAGTTAGAGGTTACTTTGGTACATTTTCATCAGATAAAATTAATAACATACTAAAATACCGAAGACTTTAGGAGTCTTGGAAGACTCGACACATACTTGAATCTCACATGGAAATTGAAATCATAAAATACAATATAATATTTTAATTTAGAGAACCATTTTTATCTTATAATATCCCAAAATATTATTCATAATATACTTTATGGAATACTATAGAAAATAAACAGAATAAAAGGGGTGATATAAGATGCTCAGTTTGGGTATATATACAACATAATCTAAATAATGCTTGATAATATGGGAGAAAATAAATGGAAAATAAATAATCCCATATAAATTATCACATGATCTAAAACCATATCTATGGACATCATAACTAAACAAATAATCACATGGAAATAAATAACTAATAACATAATGATTAAATACATAATGCCATACATCATAAATATTCTATCAAGGCCTTGTGTTAAAAATCTTAAATAAATGGGAAATGATTTGGCAAAATACCGAAGCTAGTTTGACTCATAAGACCGATAATGCATCGAGAAGCTAGAGAGGGCCCCACTAATATCTTAATTATTCTAATTCATTCCACATATAATAATGGGTGAAACATAATCAATGTGAACATTCTTATTGGAAACTATCATATGAAATGTAATCAATTTACCAAATCAATAAACATAATCACAATTCATTATGAGTAATATAAAAAATGGTAAAATAATTCATTCCTAATCAAACCCAACATAATCCATCAAGAGAAATAATATTAATGTTATCATTAATACTTATCCTCAGTGAAGTATATTTAAAATAAATGGGGATTTTCACTGAAGAATATAAATGAAATAATTATATCTTTAAAAATATTCTTGAGGAAAATAACCATTCCATTTTGAAATCAACTCTTTAACATCTAAAAATTTCAAAAATATTATGGGAAAAATTCTTAAGAGAAAAATTTAAATGTGTAAATAAGAATTAGAATATTCATTGTTTATGATGGTGTGATATATTTCTCACACCATATATGTTTAAAAACATTCCTTTTATATTTTTTATAAAAGTCAAAAAGTAACTCATTTGGAAAATGACATGAATATTCCTTTTAAAACATTTTTTAAAATAAAATCATGGATTAAAACGAATAAAAATATCCTTGGATAATATTATAAATTTTATTTAACAAATTTAAAAAATATTTATATGGAATAAAACTATTCCCTAGTAGAGACTTATGCAAAAATAATCCTAAATATTTAGGAGATTGTAAAATAAACCCTTACATCAAGTTCGACATCATCAAAATGTGTGACAAAATCTTATATAATAAATATAGATTTATTATAAATCTATTATAAACCCATAATCATATGTATCATATCATATATTATTTTTATATAATATTTTATCAAAAATTTATTAAAAAATCATTGTTAAAATCAATGTTACTTGTGATAATTGTTTTGTTTTCATGTATGTTTTGGTTTGGTAGTTTCAGTACATTTACTTTGATTATTTTTCCATAATCTCCATAAGGATAAAAATAATAAAAATATTGTATATATTCATATATATGTACATATAATGATCCCTAAAATGTGTAGATAGAAAAATTAAATGCACAGTTCCTATAGAAGGTAGTTCGTATATACACATGAACGCACTTTTCTCTTTTCAGTAGATTGAAAAAAATGGTATATATTAATTCACCTTTAAAAAATAGTCATTTTACAATATGAATCATATATATTAATAAAACCCATCTTCATTACCATCCATGTAGAATATAAATTAAAAACTAATTGCATCGCTTTGTGGAGGTGGAAGTCCACATGTACTCACGAGCGACGTTATCATTTCCCAAATGTTTGGAAGGAAATAATATACATATGTTTTTAGAATTACAGAGGTATAATGATTTCATAACTATAATATATAAACATTAACCCAATAATAATACCCAATTTTAAATATGGTGATGAAAATTAATGGTGTCATTATGTGGAGACGGTAAGTCGTACATACGCATGAACGATACATTCCCTTCCAATTTGATGGGAAATACGGTGGGTAATGGAGGTTTCATAATCATAATAACAATTTATTATACTGAGGATAATTAATTTTTTATTTTATGGTAAATTAACAATATTTTTAAGTGGTATAATAAGATATAAATTAATATGCATTGTGTAAGACAATTAACACTTTTTCAGGTGGCCTCCTTTAGACCATTTATTAAGGAACTTGGGTTTGGTCTTTTAGGGAGACCAGAACCTCCATAAAATTTATAAGCATTTTATAATTTTAATTGGGAGGTATATTTTGACCTTGGTTCCTAAATGTAATGTAAATAAGGGAAAGAATGGGTGTCCTTTTATAATTGAGGTGAGAGATGCTTTTAG